>JAPQWN010000003.1:37305000-39705000 GCA_028538565.1 Umbellularia californica | reverse complement strand
TATATATCACCTATTACAGTTCTTGTATGATGTCAAATCTGGCTAAAATTGACTTTAAAGCACTTAACATAAATGGAGACAGTTACTTATCTTGGAAATTAGATGCTAAAATTCACTTGCAATCTAAGAAACGAGGAGAGACATAAAGAAAGGTAACAAAATGTCCCCAGAGGAAAAGGCGTTAGCCCTCATCTTCCCTCGCCATCACATACATGAAGACCGCAAAAATGAAAAACTTATTGAGGAAGACCCAGTAGGCCTATGGAAATCCTTGAAGGATATGTATGATCACTAGAAGATGGTCATACTACCGGCTGCCCAGAATGAATGGTTAAACCTGAGGTTACATGATTATAAAACAGTATCTGAATACAACTTTGCCCTCTTCAATATTGTTTCCCGATTAAGACTATGTGGTGAAAAGGTTTCGGAAGAGCAGATGTTGGAGAAAATGTTATCCACTTTTCATACCTCGAATGTGCTCTTACAGCAGCAGTATCGAGAATGACGTTTCTCCAAATATTCATAACTTATCTCCCGTCTCCTAGTCGCTGAATAGAATTGCATAGTATTGGTGAAAAATCATAACTCCAGACTAATTGGATCTTCGGCAGTTCTTGAAGCAAATACCAGTTTTAGCTCAAACAGAGGCGAAGAGGCAGAGGAAGAGGGAATGGAAGACATAACTCCTCCAGACAAGGAGGTTTCAATGGTCCCCCTCCAAAATTCAAAAATTGCAAGAAGTGGCATGCCCCTTAGCATAAGAACAACCAGAATCCACCGGTTAATCCTACCCACCGTCCCGATGACACGTGCCACAGATGTGGAAGAAGTGGGCACTGGTCACGCACTTGCCGTGCACCAAAGGAAGTGGCTGAGAAATACAAAGTATACAAGGCCTCTACTCATTTAGTAGAGACAAATGATTTGGAAGGGTGAAATTGGAATACAATGACACCATAGGGCCTCTAATTGACATTACAAACTTGGAGACTGAGACTTCTTTGAGGATGAGGATAGCCAACCTTTGGATAATGAGGCATTTAACACTCACTAGGGAGCACCCCCTAACATAGTCTTGAAGACCAATAATTCTTTGAACTTTAACAAACTTGATTTTTTTTTAGTTCATTTGAGATGCATGTTTCTTAGACTTTACCTTTATGATGAGGTTCTTTATTTTACATTAATGTCCTAATTTATAGTAAATGGTTTAATTATTTCAGTTTAATCATGTGATTGCATAGTTATATTGATTTATCATTTATGGTATAAATTATGGAACTAAGGACAATCTATGTTTGGTAGATAGTGCCATAACACACCATTCTGCAAAACAAGAAATTTTTCTCCGAAAGATATCCACCATAGCTGTACCTCTGCAAATAATTGAAGGCTCCGGAAGAGCCCATATGATGAGGAAATACTCCCACCATTAGGAGGAGATAAGATAGTTCTTGAAGAACGAATTGTTCCTGTAGAACAACCCGTTCTTGAAGAACGACAAGAACTAACATAGAATACTTTCAGTCTATTTCATTTAAATCCACGTACTTCACAATGTGAAAATGAAGTACGCAAGAAGCGTGATAGCCCTATAGGTTTAAAGAACTCAGCTCCGTAGAAAAGGAGAAATGAACAATCATCATCATGTCCTCCCGAAGAGGCACGTAACCCTCCTGAAGAGGTTCCTCCCAAAGAGGCACGTAATGCTCCAGAAAAGGTTCCTTCTGAATAGGCAAGTAATTGCTGACACCAAAAAAGTCACTATGTCTCCTCAACATCAAGAAGCCACATGAAGCTGCATCCTACTTCAAAACAGGCAAAACTACTTCAAACATTAGATTTTGTCAGAATCAGACAAAAACTGCAAGATCCTTCAAGACAGTCAAAAGAGGGGTATACCTGAAGTTTTGGGCCATTCCGACATCGTTTGGCCTAACTTCACTTCTCCGACAGCTAAACAAGCGCTCCTGGTTACGACATCATCGAGGACACCAAAACTTCGATAAGAGCCTACGGATGTTCCAAAATACCTCCAAAGGGCTCCATGCCAAATTTCAAGTCAAACTGACAACGTTTGACCCTCCATCAACGCTCGAGCAGCAAAACCAAGCCTCCCGGCAGTGAGAACCACCGAAGCTATCACTAATCAAACAAAGCACATGAGTGGCTTCAACATGCTTCCAAAGGGCTGCACGTCGAATTTCAGGTCATTCCGATAACGTTTGACCAGGTTTCGACGCTCGGAAAGAAAATAAAGCCTACCGGCGGCGGAGCACCTCGGGACCATGACATCCAAATCGGAGCTAATGGGTCATCTCAAAATAACTCCAATAGGCTTCTTGTCGAATTTCAGGTCAATCGGACATCATTTGACCATATATCAAAGCTCGGCATTTTCCCCGCAGCAAAATCAAGTCAAGCATCGACGGGACCCCAAACGGCTTCAAAACTCAAATAAAAGCCTATGGTTGGTCCTATCTACTGCTCAAGAAGCTTCATGTCAATTTTTAGGTCATTCCAACATCGTTTGACTTAGTTTCGACTCTTGACGAAAAATCGGCTACAAAGTCTTCGGCTTTCCCGAAAAATGGGAAACTTTGCGCCCCGGTTTCGCATGGGTTCTAGTCAAGTTTTCTCCAAGAAAATCAAGTCAATAATTGAGGAAAAATGTCAAGAAAAATACAGAAGAAAAAAGGAACGAAAAAGAAGGAAAAACGGCTGAAAACGAAGCTCGGCGACCAAAAGGGCCAAAGCCCCATGGTCGCCGGCGACCCTGCAAATCCGGGTCGCCGGATTTCTCGCCGGATGGCCCGATTTCCAATCCTTTTCGCGTTTTGAGTGTTCATGCCTCTGTGATTTTCTGAAAATCCAATTTTTGATGCTTGAAAACGACTGATCTTCATCGACATCTCGGATCCGCCGTCAAGAGCATGAAATCATCACTGATCACTCCAAGATCGCCAACCGGCTGACCAAGAAAGTACATTTTCTGTCCGACCGATCGTGAAATCGACAAGACAGATGTTACTGGCTCACCAACATCAATCAATGTCTGAAATTGCATCGCAATCCGACATCAAACAATGTGTGGATCCACCTGTGATGATCACAAGAAGAATCTCAAAGACGCAGCGCGGCCGCGACTCTTCACATGCCCTGGTGACCACTTAATGTCGTTAATTGACCCATTTATGACAACTTAATGCGGTCATTAGCTCATTATTTTGGATGGCCCAATCAGATTCAAGCATTTGGGAGTTACAAATCCAAGCAATCATGGCATTAAACCCATGAAACTCCCATCATCATGAAGATTAAAGGCGATTAAATGCCCATTATCTTTCATCGGCCAATCACAAGCCAAGAAAAAAGAAATCAAGAAATAAAAATTGTAACTCCTCTCATCAGTACCATCATTTCTCTCATCATGGCCATCAATGCCAATAAACACCTCATGGCTACCAAAAGCCTATAAAAGGAGGTCCATTCCAAGAAGAATGAAGTGTGATCCCTATGTGTGATCCCAATCCCCGAAAATCCAGAAAATTCAAGAGAGATACGAAGTCCTGCTGCTTTGCCGCCAGAAGCACTACAAGGTGATCAAAGTCCCTTGGGGGGCCACCCCCCAAGGTCCCCTCTTTCTACAACATGGCCTAAACGCGGCTTTTCAGCCCGTTTACTCAGTTTTTTTATTGGATATAGGACCTCCCCTTGGTCCTTGTCCTTTAAAAAACTTAGGTTAGGAGCCAAGCCGGAGAACCGAAGCGTCAAGCTTTCTCATTTGAAGGACGATGGCGAAGTCTATACATGACTTGCAACCGTCGATCTGAACGTGTCCCCACAATCTCCTGAGAAGTTAGATTCATTTTCTTTCTTTTCTATTGTAATTTGTATTTTTTTTAAAGAGACAAAAAGAAATCACAATTCTTGTCTTTCATATTTGATGAGTTTTGTAAAAATCGTCTTTCACGGCACACAAACAAAAAAACGCCTCCTACGACATTCTTAAAAACAAACTTGTCTATTTTATTAAATATTTATGCAATTTGAAAAGTTAGAAAGAATGATCGATTTCCTTTCTACTTGTGAAGGTGAATATCCGGATCATCACCATTCCAAATTCCAAGTAGAATAGTAAATCTGGCATACCCGTACAAAAAGTTGATACCTGCGATTTCCCTCCTCCGCCGAGACCCAGGCAGCCCCCGGGGCGGAAGGAGAGGATGGAAACCCGAGGGTCCATCAGTAATGCTCCTGTAGAGATTCCTCTCGAAGAGGCACCTAATGCTACTGATAGGTTAAGGTAAAATCCGTTCTCTCTAGAATAATAGAAGTCCCTGATGAGACTTTGGAAGCCCTTGAAGAGGCACCGATATCGGATAATGAAGAGATCTCTATACTTTAAAATTATTCATAAAAGAGATGGAATAGAAATGATGATGATGATTGGATACAGAACCACGTTCTATAAGTCCCGGAAGAATTTTCTTTGCCTGAAGCAAAGCCAAGAAGTACGTACTCAATTCAATTAAGGCACTGGATTAGTATTAAACACATCCTACGATATTTGCATGGAACAACTAATTTATGAATATTTTATTCTTATGATTGTACAGATTTCAGTTTTGTAGGATATGAAGATTCAGGTTATATGTTTCTTAATGATAATGCCGCCATTTCTTGGCGTTATACTAAAAAAACTTTGGTAGCTAATTCCTCCAACCATGTTGAGATTTTGGTTCTTTATAAAGCTAGTAGGGAATGTGTATGGCTAAGATCTTTGATTCAGTATGTTCGTAGTTCTTATTAATTACCATCTATTGTAGGTCTATTGAATATTATTTATGAAAATAATGAAACATGCATAAAACAGATTCGAGAATGTTTCATTAAAAGAAAGACTAAGCATATAATATCGAAGTTTATCTTCACTTATGAGCTTCAAAAGAACAATGAAATTGAAGTCAAGCAAGTTTGTTCGAGTAATAACTTGGCTGATCTGTTTACCAAATTTTTACCAAAATCAGTATTCTAGAAGTTTGTATATGAGATTGACATGCGTAGAGTTCATCATCAAATTATGTAAATGGTTGCTATCATCAATGGTGATTTATCAAGGAGCATCCCGAAGCATGCTACCCAGGACATTTGTGCACTGTATACTTTTTCCTTTTTTAGGTTTTATCCCACTGGCTTTTCCTAGTTAAGGTTTTAACGAGGCAGCATTATGCACGTCCAACACCAGTTCAATAACCTTGAAGAATGTTGTACTCTTTTTCCTTCGCTTTGGTTTTTTCTCACTGGGTTTTCCTTAGCAAGGTTTTTAATGAGGTAATTGTCTTTGAATGGTGGTCATCCAAGGGGGAATGTTATGAAATATGGATCTTGGGTGGAAGCCCACTTAAGATGAGTTAGGATTAGAATTAGGATTCTTCTCTTATGAGGTTACTTTGCATATAAATAGGCCTCTCCCTTTGTATTTGTACACATATAATTAGATAACAGAAAAGCTCTCTTCTCTTTCTAATCCTCTTTCTCTTAGTCTCTCTTTTCTAATAGATGTAACCTGATTCTAATCACATTATAAATCAAATCTAGTCTAAATTTCAACCTTAATCTATGAACTCATCCATCCATGGTCATGGAGATATCGAACCTTCTTCATCTGATCTATCACTTTGTTAGTTTTTTTTATCTCAAAAGTGGCCCTTCCTAAATTGGGAAGTCGTTTTTGTTATAGCGGCTTGGTTTGCTTTAATAATAGGCTCTCACTATTCCTATTTCGAGTAAGTGCGACATATTGGGGTGAAGATCGTTAGATAATTTTAAAGTCCCCATTGTTATCAACATAGTAGAGATAGAAACAATGAATTACAGAAGAGTTTAACAACACTGGCCCCACTTATGATCCCCATGTAACGTATAGTCCACATCAAGTTTCACTCAAATGATCCACCTTAAAATTGATACCTTTTAAAACATCAAATAAAAAAATTATAAACAATTCAACTATTAGGAATATACTTTGAATGTTGAGATCACTCATTGAATTTCTCATAGTTCTATTCCCTAGATTGCTAAAAAAATTATGATGTTGAGCTTAGATCATATTGAGTTTTTTTACTGTAAAATGAATAAATCTATTTAAAATATCAAAATATATAAAGGCATCCTTAAAATCATAGAGAGGCATCCTCAGAAATATATCCCTATCAGCCACAATGGGATCCTGTTAGCGCAAAAGACATAGCTCTTACAAACTTGACCCAACTTAGCAACCTTTTGAGCACCTACATTCAACTCTCTAGGAATATAATTTAAATCAAAAGAGTCAAATTGGGATGCCATTTTCAGGATATCAAATCTTTGAGATTTGATAGACCAACCCTCCACTCAATTAATTGCTTCAATAACCTCCTTAGCATCTGAGAGCACCTGGATTCTTGTCAAAACTGTCTTTAGCATAGCCTAGCGTGAAGAGAATTGCCCCCGCTTCAGCCTCCTTTGATGAGTATGCTCTTGGGCATAGCTCAAAAGACATAGCTCTTACAAACTTGACCCAACTTAGCAACCCTTTGAGCACCTACACTCAACTCTCTAGGAATATAATTTAAATCAACAGAGTCAAATTGGGATGCCATTTTCAGGATATCAAATCTTTGAGATTTGATAGGCCAACCCTCCACTTAATTAATTGCTTCAATAACCTCCTCAGCATCTGAGAGCACCTGGACTCTTGTCAAACCTCTGTCTTTAGCATAGCCTAGCACGAAGAGAATTGCCCCTGCTTCGGCCTCCTTTGCTAAGTATGCTCTTGGGCCCTTAGTGGAAATTAAAACAAGCAAAGATTTATTAGACAAAATGACAAAACCATAGGTTGATCCCGCATCTCCCTTAAAGAAAGAGGCAACAGAGAAAATCAAGAACTAATCATCCCTACCTAAGAATTGAGAGCATGGGAAAAGGCTTGCATCCATTTTTTGGAGCGAAATGTCTTTAGCAAGTAAAATCATACTCTGGGCACTTAAAACAATTTTGATCGGGTCTAATTTGTGCTTTCTAAAAATTAAGCTATTTCTAGCATTCCAAATACCCACCAAAGAGCCATAACCCACGCTTTCAAATCTTGGGTCCCACGCATAGTTGGCTTCAAAGAGATTTACCCACCAATACAAAATGCTTCCATTTGAAATATTGTGGATCGTAATCCTAGATGTGATGAAAGCCAAACCGCTCTAATGAAGTCACGGTGGAATGAGACATGTTCCAAGGATTCTTCCATAGAGTCACAAATGTGGCATAAAGCATTAGGGAAGCCCAATCTAGCCTTAAGGAGGAATCTTACTGGAATGGTTTTTTTAAGCACTTCTGACCAAAGAGGAGAATTCTAAAAGGGCGCAAAGTCTTCCAAAAAGATTTTCAATTGATGCCATCATTCTTAGAATTGTTGTTCACATTATTACTAATAATACATTTATGAGTCGATTCGGTTGTAACATGTCCCCCTTTTAAAAAGGCTAGTCCCTCATTTTCTCACATTCGTGATATGTCCTCCATATCCCTGGGATCATCACCCTTGAATCAATGTTCATGATTATCAAGGCGTCTGCTAACTAGGGCTAGCTTAAAAACATTCTCTGAAATTCTTGTAATAGGGATATCCTGACCGGGGTTAGGTTATAGATTAGTTTTTGAAATTTCTAAGTGATTTTACTTATGGTTCCCTTCAAAGAAATTATTTTTAATATAAGTCCCCCTAGGAAATATTTCTAGCTTTCCTATTCACGTCTCCATTTCTTTTCACAAATCTAAACCATGCATAGACCATCCATCTCCTTTACCTCGATATTCTCAAGCATTGTGATCCGCCCCATGGCTAGCTATGCCTTCCCAAAAATTCAATGGTTTGAATTTATGGATATATCAAATAATCTTGGACTCATGTGTATATTAAATATTACATACTTGCTAGGTTGCATGCATACAACTAATATTGATTTATTAAATAAAATCAGTTGGTCATTGTGATTTACCCCACGGCCAGCTATGCTTTCCCAAAAACTCATGGCTTAGATTCATGACATCAAATGCTTTTGGACTCATGTTCATATTACATATTACATATTACATACTAGTACAAATGTGTACAATTAATACTGATTTATCAAGTAAAAATAATTAGTCATCTTCTTAAAATAAAGAGGATTATATAAAAAATCACCTTAGATATACACTACACCAAGAGTTAAGGCCTGAATCGTTATCTGCAAATGGAAGTGGTCCCAAGGGACTACTTCTATTTTTTAAAATATTTTAGAGGAGCGATGATATTGTTGTTCCCCTATCTTGTACAAAAGAACCTAAACCCTTTTCCCTCTTTTTTTCCTCCTCCTTCCTTCCCTCATCCGAAAATTTTGACGCTTCTCTTCTCTACCTTCCCAAACAGTGGTCATAGAGGTTATATTTTAACCATTTTTTTATTTTTTTATTTTATTTTATTTTATTTTATTTATTATTATTTTGCATTTGACCATTATATTGTGTAATATTGAAGCACCTCGAGGTATTATTCTTGTCCTTTTCTCCCTCCTAGTGCTCCACATGGTCATTTACTTAGGTTTTGTGGTTTCTTCATATCCCAGCAACCTTCTTCTGGTATCATATGGTAAACCACTTGCTAAGCTTATATTTCACTAGTTTTGTGCACTCATTCAATTTAGAATTTAAATGCACTATTGTGATGTTCCCCTTTTTCATTGTGTTGAACTCGTTGGTTTACAAGTTGTAACCTTCCAAGTTTTTCATATGCATGTTCTTTTCTTATTATCAAGAGTATAAAATGCTAGCTATATGTCAAATATCTTTCATAATTTATGCTTGTTACTATTGTAATGTAGTATATAGAGTGTTTTTAGGTTCAATTGTTCATGTTGGAATGCAGTGTATGGATGCTTTGTAATCTGTCATCTTGTTTAAATAGGATGGACTTCTTGGTAAAATACATTATTTTTTCATCTCACCAATCAAAGGTCCATCTGTGATAAGACAATGTGCTTTGTGTACTTTGGATGTTTTAAGGATTGTTTATGATATTTTATAAGCTCAATTTTATATAGTAACCATTTGCATTCATTAGGAGTGCATGGTCAAGCGGGGAGTGTATATGGTACTTTTAATCCATACACTGAGCTGCAGTCCACCCTATGAGTGCATGCAAGTTCACTGAGTTTGTACAAGTACCACATGATCAAATATATTATATTTATTCTTGTGATTGTATTTGTATTCTTTGTAATCTTTTAATCTTAGCGTAGGGTTATTTATTGATTGAGATCCCTTTTATTCTATTATACATTGATATTTTTTTGCAATATGATGTAGATGATTGTACCATGGATAATTTGCCTTTTTGTGTGTGTGAGAGAGATGGTAGGAGGAGTATTTATTATGGTATTAGGCAATTGTGTAGATGATCAAAAAGGGCGTAAGGGAGCTTGGGATAGGTTCCTATACAATCAGGAGAATCATATATATAAGAAGCAATTGGACATGGAGTGGTATATCCTAAAGCACTCCTTCATGTATATATTGATACATGTCTTAATTTGTTTAAATTGCAATTATTTTAAACTTGTGAAATCTTATAAATTGTTAGGAACTGGGCTCATATCGTTGTATCCTTACAAATCCCAGTAGAGAAAAATGGGTGCTCAATGAAACTCAAATGGATATATCAATATATCTATCATCTTTCTTAGATGGCCGAGATAAGGATAGATCATGCCCTGATAACATGGTTGGTAGAGAGGTGGCGCTCAGAGTCCACTTTCTATTCAGTGAAGCCACTTTACCTTGGAGTATGTTGCATATATTTATGGCCTACCCATTAATGGCCCTATTGTAACCAGAAGGACATTCCATAATTTTATGATACATGAAGAATCTTTTGAGGTGCTTTGCAGAGCGCCCTGTTCGGGGCCGATGTCAATGGGACAAACATAAAATTTACATGGTTGGAAGACAATTTCCGACCTAGTACAAATATGAAGAACCTAACAGAAGACGATGGGATTTAAAGCACAAGGGCCTATTTATCTTTTTTTGGCGTTGAGCTAGATTATGTCAACCTCATTGGGTACTAGAGGACCCACTTATGTCCTAGAATATTTAGAGAATTCAAGCTTTATGCCTAGGCCCCTACATGCCTTGCCAACTTGTATCAGATGTTGGCTAAGGCAATGAAGTGGGCAAGGCTAGGAAAGGAGGAGAAGAATAGAACAAAGAGGGAGAGATGGAGTTTAATAAGAACACCAACCCACCTCTTAAGAAGTTTAAAACACTAATAGATCCGCTACAACTTTTATATGTGATTCAAAGTTACTAACAACGTACTTGAAAACTTTCCCCGAAGACGTGGCCCATTAACTACAATTATTGGCCTTATTGACGATTGGAATACTTGTCTGCAAGGACCGAAAGACCAAACAAAATGTCTGGCCTAGTCCTCATTTGTTGTGTCAATGTTTGTGATCGTGCTTGGGTTGGTCCTTAGCAACCCATTGCAATAAAGCGGAATGAGCTAGAATGACTCCTTGTACGATCCTCAAACATTACTCAGCGCCATCTCCTTTGCTATATATTCCTTCCTGTAGGTAATACAAGACCTCAACTCCATTTGATAATCATTTATGATCTCTTTTGTTCTCAAGCTATTATTGCATAGGAGTCTATCCTCAATGAACTCTACAATCATGCATCTTTGCATATGCTTGCTGATGAGCCATGTCCATCATTGGTTCAAGTAATAATGCTTTGCACTATAGAGACATGCATACACCAAAGACAATTCTCATCTTTGCAACGTGTTGTCACTTTGGTCATGTTAGTTCTCAGGTGCTTCAGAGTAAAATTATTGTAAATTGCAAACTCTATTGGACTTCTTCTAAAATTTCACGATTCGGAAACTCACGCCCTGACACATCTCTCTTGCTGAGTTTATCGCAACTTCAGTGATGAGATTCTAAGGAAACATTGTCTCATCAAAAGTAACATCTGGCATAAATTTTGAATGATCTAACATATTTATTGGTGTAGCTTCAATTCCCTTTAATCTATTTAGGGGGCTGGCTTCAATACAGCGTTGCTTTAGCATAATATGCTACAGCAACTCCCTCCATCCAATGAGAGATTGACATGTCCTTTTAAAATTTAAAATGTAAGTCACACGTTTTGGAAACCGTAAAGCAATTAATGTCTTCATATTTTTTCCATCTTTACCCTTTTCAAAACATAAATACCTCTTGCCCAGCCTTAATTGTGTACTTTCCTTCTCACCCTTCTCCTCAACATCTTTGCCGCGAAAATAAATAAATGGCCCATCATAAATTAAAGTTTTTCTACTCTAGCTCTAGCATATTGAATTGAAGTAGGACCCACTTTTAAATTGATTATATATAAATATGATTAAAATTAAAAAAATAAAATAAGAAAGTGCATCACATCAGATACTGATATTGACAACGTGGAACGAAGATTATTTTTGTTAGGGGGCACCTAGGGACCCACTGATCATGAGACTTGTGGGGGATGAAAATAGACATATTAGATGAGAACTAGTGCAACCCCTTCAAAGTTGGGGTCAATCCCATAGCTCTAACCCCTTCATCCATGGCCCACAAATTTATATAATTTATATTAAAGAAAAAAAAAATTGACCATCGATCCGACAGTCCAATCCATTTGGATATATAGGCGAAAATTTAATGGGTCTAATTTACTTAAGGGGGTCCCATGTGTGTGGATGGTTTGGATGTATTATAAAATCAACCCTACTATCTTGTCCTTCACCATAACATAGTGAGGAATGGATGCCCAAGATTATTTCTCATATATATATATATATATATATATATGATGGTTATCAAGTGCGTCCAATGCGCATCTTGCGCACCGGGGGTGGGGCTCACCTGATGGTTCGTCCAAATGGACTACATCCTCCTGAATTTCACATGGGGCCCAACATTACACACGTCCAATCTATTGTACATCGTTGGATCGACTACACACCCATTCGAATGGACTGTACACCATTGAACTTGTGGCACCCGAATGAAGATGATAGGGGTAAGGGATAGGGCAGATTTTTTTGCAAAGATGAAGGGTCAAGGGAGATCTTTCGATCCCCCTAGTGCCAGTCCTAGGTGGGGCCCATGTGGGCCTCATGTTGAGGCGCGCACAGTAATCCAGTGCGCAAGTCGCGCACTGGATAACTACACCACCCCCCCCCCCCCCCGGCCCTTGTATTTAGGCTGTTAGCATTAGTTATGGATGTTATGAGTTAAGTTCTTAGATTTTGATTTTTTAAAACATAAGAGTCATGCAATAGAAATCATAAACAAGTATTTGTGCATTGTAATTTGTTTATGTTATAATAAATGACCCTTTTTTTTTATAAGCCTTTGCAAAATCCTACTTGATAGAAGATGGGAGACTATCGACTAAATTGAACAATTAAATATAAAAAACTGCTATAATATCTTGTTCATGGTCTTTTATAAGCGATCAATCTGAAATTGAGTCAAAATCCCATTTGAATGAAATTTCGTGTGGATCCGACTATTTTTAGATGTTCAAATTTTCAAGAATGACTCAACTAGACATCTTCATGAATTTCTCATAAGTCCATTCTTAAATGACCTAGACTATTATTTATTTTTTAACACGGTATTCTTGCCACCCACCAAAGTTTCACCTTAAAGGTGATTGACTTTGGGAAAATGATCAAAAGTTGATTGCACCTATAAGAAATAAATAATCAAAATTTAAAACTTAGAGGTCAATATAGTATCATCTGTTGATTCTTACTCTATATCTTATGAACCATAATGTTTACATCCTTCAAAATCTCCAACTTAAGTAAAATATCTTCTTAACCTTTGATTTAACAGACTTAAAGTTTAATGGCATCTTAACCATCAATTTTCTTGTTGCAACCTTAATGACAGGTGAAGGTAAAATGGGTTCTCATACAAGATCAATAGACAGAAGAGATGCATGGGGCTAAACTGATAAAAGATGGGCCCAAGTGGGACCTATATCATATGAGAATATTATATATATATATTTTTTTTTGAAAAGACGTTGATGAGAGAGAGAGATAAGGGTGAGATGTTTTTGTTTTTGGAGTAATTTATTGTGAAAGAAGTTGAGATGAGTTGTTTAGTTGAAAAGGGCAAAGATGGAATAAAATGAAGTGATTAACAGTGGAAGAGTCTTGAAACAAGGGACTGCCATTTTGAATGACTAGGCAACATCTTATTGGAAGGAGGACGTCGCTGTAGCATAATATGCTACAGCGACGATATACCCAAGCCCAGCCCATCTTTTTACACCTATGGAATTTTCATACACCTATCCCAAAACAACATTAGTGCATTGACTAGTATGACCCCCTTCCGTTTCATCCTCTCTTTCTTCAATTATATATATATATATATATATATGAAGCAAACTGGATCCAATTGAGAAATTGAACAATTGGATCCAATTGATTTTGACCATTTTAAATTTTCTTAATTGTCCCTTAGACTCTGGCAAACTTATTCTTTAAAGCTTAAAGACGTTTAAGAAAATGGGGTATTGGTTGAGTGGCTCTTCCTCTTCATCTTCCCTCTCTCTCAACGTAACTGAATCACCACTCTCCCAACCATCAATGCTTCCATCTCAACGCGCCGCTTCCTCTTCATCCTCCCCCTCCCCTCAGTCCCTGCTCGCTCAATGCTCTCATCTCCTCCATGCTCTCCACATTAACCAATTCCCCTTCAGCGCTTCCGTTTTCATGCTCCACGCTTCATGCCTGCAATGTTTGCCCCCGCCTCACCCTTATGTTCCTGCAGCGTCGACGTCCTTGGCCGCCCTGTCTTCACCAACCCCACCGTTCCTTTTCCATCACCTCAACCCTACATGGTTCCTCCATCCTCCTTCACCTTGACCCCCATTAGGACTGATACATCAATCTCAACGCCACTAATTACCCCCTTCTCACTCAAGCAGGTATGCAGTAGCCCGCCTGACATCTATTCCACAAAGAAAATAATCATCTCTTCTCTCTCTCTCTTTTTTTCTAATTTTTATTTTAATTTATTGGTTTTGCAGATCTCCATCTAACTTCTTCGTATTATTCCTTTAAGAAAAATCCTATCTTTGGTTTTTTTAATTTGATTTGTTTTGAGTTTGCAGGTCATATTGCTTGGAGATAGCATGGACATTTTATTTATTTTCGTAAGTGGGTTTTACTTATTGAAACAATATAATAAATTTGAGAATTTCATTTGAGTTTCTGTTCTTGAATTCATCTAAATTTTTTATTACATCCTTTATTTTTCTTCACAGAGTGATGTGTTATACTTCTATGCAGAAGCATGAGTTGCCAGATGCCTATAAGATATTCACACAGGTTGGCCTTTCTGCTAAGCTATATAATGTCGTTGTGTTTAGCCATTTCTATACTATCTAAGGGTTTTATACTGTTAGTAATTGATTATGGGTAAATTGGTGTTGGACATGGAAATCAATGTGAATATTGCATAAATATTTCTGTAACTTGCTATCTGAAAGTCCATGATCTCCTCAACACCCATTACCATATAAAAATGAATAAGAAGAAAATGAGAAACAAAGAAATTTTCTGCCTTTTCAAAGAAATGTCAACCTTTGACAGCAGAAAAACATAATGATCTTATTCAATTAAGAAAATGCATTGGGCTTTCTAAGTAGTATCTTTTGCAAAGAATTCTTATGTCATCTTCATGGGCTACACAAACTAAGTTTCAATCAAGGTTGGACTTTCAGACAAATCGCAAGCATTCATCCTTGGAAAAAGATTTTTTTAAATGTAGAATAAAACAAAATTTAATATATTTATGATACAAGGGGGTAGACAAAGTTTAAAAAAACCAAGCTTCGTTGCGCATAAAGAAAGACTAAAGAGAATTATGGTTTGTTTTTTCTTTTTCTCCGTTTCTTTTGAATAGAAAGATCTATGAGGATTACATAAAGAATCGTTCATGTAATTTTTTCTTATTTTCTTTAATTTGAAGTTCTAAAAACTAAAATATGAAATAAAGATAATGGAGTTTGTCATGTGGTGGCTGTCAAATGCAGGAGGTGTTTAATTTTTAAGTTACCTTTCTGCTTCATGTTTTCCACTAAAATGATGATGATCCATATATTGGATGATGATGCTTAAGTTACATTGAAATTCTACCCCAAATGGCTGACACAAACATATTTACTTTGAATTCACAGCACTTAAAGAAGGAAAAAAATCTCATTGAATCTATTTGTGCCATAGGCTTTCAACACTAAACTATCTAAGCTAAAAAAAAAAAACTCAAACCCAAAAATCAACGTCAAGGCATGTTGGCATCAACTTCGACGTGGCTGAACAGTGAACAAGAAACTTTCGCACGGACTATTTTCCATATGTGTAGTCTGATTCTGTTGAGGTGCAGGTAGAAGAGGTTAAAATGAAGAAGCTCAATTCATTTCAGATGATTATTATAGAGGCATCAGGGTCTATTTATAGCCGAAGACCAACACAGCTAGCTAACTGACTCTGTAAAACTGAATACAAAGAGACAAGCTGCGCTCATCTTGACTAAGACCTGGATACATGAGTTGATAACTGAGTATCTTTGTCAATTTGTAGCTAACTTATGCAAGTGACATTCCTAAGGGCCTATTTAGATTTTTGTAAGCATTTTGATGCTTAATGATGTTTGATTGTATTGTTTTTGTTGTTTAGCTGTATTTCTTTCTTAATTACCCTTTTTTTTACCTGGACTGACCCTTTTCAGCATTTTTTTTGGAAAAATAAAAGTTACTGTTATAAAAAAAATGCTCTTTGTAAACACACAAATAAGAGATCTATATTGCATAATCCGAGGCATCCACAAGTTATGTTGGTTTGTTCTTTGCCATAACCAGTTACATATAACTTGATTCGGGGGCAAAATGGCTTCGCCATTTATCACCAAGATGGAATGCCCAATCACTTGGCAGTAACCAAAATAAATGAAGTTGCAAATGAAATAGCACCACAGATTATGATGTTGGAAGTGCATCACCACAGTCTTCCATATATCTTCCTTTTCCAACATGTTAAATTGCACGTTTAAGTGATTCTACCATCTCTTTTTCAGGAAAAACAATCCAGCCTGCACATTGTAATTCAAGTACCTAGGTGCACTTCCTTCTGTCCCATCTATGTTAAGGCAGTCCAAGTTGAAGTAGATATACTTATAAATTTGTTCAGATTTTGAATTTTTCAGAGATCTGAATAGATTAACATGCCTCCAACTTGGCAAAAACCACAAGTTTCAATTAAACTTTAAATAGCTCAGTAGATATCAATAACATAGATAGATATGAATCTGTTGACCGTAGTAATATAACATATGTCTATTTTTGATGGATTGTTGTTACAATGGTACAATGTGTGTTAATAAGTGGTTTTTCGGAATCTCATCTTTTTATATGTTGTCCATGTATAAATAGAACTTTTGATCTCATTCTCATTTCATTTATTAGTTATTGTGTTGATAATATAGTAGCATGCTAAGATTATGCCATGCACGTTTTATCTCATGCAGGTTTCTTATCAAATTAAGTAATCCAAAACTTGAATTTAAAAATATGCCTTCAAACCAGTTTCGTCTAATGTATGTTTGCATCAAAAACTCAAGAAGGTGATCACTCTTTAGTCTAAAATGATCCAGACTCCTCTCCAATGAAGATGCATAAAAAATGACAAAAACTCTATACTTCCAAATCCAAGGGTCTTGATTCCTTTGATCATCCATTCATCTGAAGGTATTTCTATATTCAAATTCTGCATTTTTTTGTACAATTTATAGTGAAAATTTTATCTACACGAGAAAAGAGGAGTTATCAGTACGTAGCAAGTGCTATTTTGGAATATTTATAAATTGTTGAGTATCTGTGTAGGACATGAAGATTGTAGAAAACTGAGATTGAGTGACAGAATTATAGCTTTAATTTCTTTATCATGATGTACATGGCTTGCGTTCAATTTTCAACTTCTAAAGTCCAACTCTATCAATATTTTCATCATTTGAAGTTTCTAAGAAATTCATCTAATCTGATTACCTTTCATTATTTAATAATAATCCTTTGATAAAGACACTTAAAAATAAGAAAATAATACAACAATCTTATTTTTAGTGAAAAATTGTGTTTCAAGATGAAAGTTTTCTATTTTTTAAGTTTAATTTTTTTGTAAAAAACAAATTTTGATATCACTTTGAAGTAGCATAAATCTTTTCGTTTAGGTGCCGTTGAATTTTGCTATGGCGAGTTTCCTTTTCCCTTCTTCTTTTGTTCTCTTCATTGATTGGCAGATCTGATGATCTACTCAAATATTTTACGGATTGTTCAATATATTGACTTTTTACAGAAAACAAAGAAGCAGCACAGAAAACAAATAAGCTGCCTGAACAATGACTCAGGTTGAATGAACCCAATTAAGTGTGTACCAAGAAAATCAAATCATGTGGCTTTGGATTATTTGATGACTATGATTTTCTCACGATATAACATAAATTTTGGTTTCCTCTATGGAAGCCACTTGGTGTATTGCTACCATTGAGATTTGGTTTGTAGAAAATGGTTATAATGCCTATCAAGACTGTCCAAGATCGCCATGATCCAATGCAATTACTTATATATTTTTTCCCCGGCTTGGATTTCTTTTAGCCATCGTAACCAATGGACTTCCTGTTTGGGCAATTTAAATAATTGAGAATGCATGTATATGATGTCATTCAAGGTAGCTAGCCTCATCCTCATATCCTAACCAATTTCAATTAGTATAAGGCACATCCAAATTCACATGAACATACGTGATAAGACACATTAACCTCGTGTACTTTAGTGAGACCATGTTTTCTTGCTTCTTCTTTTCTCGTTTTTCATTATGTTACCCACATCTCTTCTATATCTTCTTACAAAAATGTCCATAAAATTATATGATAGATTCTTAGAGAGGAAATGAATTTTTTTATTGTTTCTTTCCATATTCATGATTTATTTTCTTACTATTTTTTTCAGTTTTGATGATCTTTTAGTTTACCTGGTGTCTTGGGTTTTTGTTTCTATCTTATATTATTTTAGTGTTTTTTTTTTTATCACTTTTATTGCTTTTCATTATGAGTTTATTTTATTATCTTTATCCATTTACAATGGGTTCTGTATGCGCACAAAAACTCACTGACCCGGGAGGAGTGATTTTGAGGCTCACTGGAAGAGGACGGAGACTGCAACTCCTTGGTAGTGATAGAAGAACCGCTGCCTCGAGCCTGAAAGGGGAAAAAGAAGAAGGTCAGAGGACTCTGGCTTGGGCAGCGCAGGGCTCTCCGATGCCTTTGTTAGTTACAGTTGTAGGACTAAGCAGAGGTAGGAGATGGGGTTTGAGGAGATGGCGTACCAGCGTGTGGATAGCCCTCTTTTTACCTATTGAAGGCTTCTATATTTATAGAGGAGGAGAGTGGACTTTGTGGCAAACACTTGAGTGACTGTCCCCTCTTAGCCCAGCTGTATATACTAGTAATGCTATCATAGCCCACGTGTCCTTACTTTATGTTCCCTCACAGCCCACTCTGTCCCATCGGGCCATATTTGATGCATGGGTGGTGGAGCTGTGTCAGGATAGCTGTCCATGGTCATCCTGATCAGCAGTCTGACCGAGACTGAGATGGAGCATGACCGAGACTGAGGTCGGCACTCATGCCTGTACCATGGCCGAAGCCAAGGGACATTTTACCAAAATGGAGCATCTGGCCGAGATGGAGGAGCTTTCCGAGGGCTGGTGTCGGCACTCATGCCTTTGCCGAGGCCGGGACTTAAGGTTGGTCGCCTTGGGGAATACCCCCACACAGGTTCTTTTAGTTTTCCTCGTTAATGGGTCTTCATTGATTTGCAGTTTTCTATTTCTACATTTTCATTTATGGTTTTAATTTTTGATTTTATGGGTATTAGCTTGTCATCGGTTTGTTTGGATCTTAGGTGATCCACAAACCTATCAAAGCACAATAGCAACCCAATCGGTTTCTATATCCTAATTTCGCTTGAATATAACATCTTTAATACTGGTGATCTTAACTTCATATAGTATTTTAATTAGATGAAGAATGATATTCCGGATTTTTGAAATTGTAAACATACAAAATCTAAATCACTTAATTTCAGTTTTAAATTATTAATTTTATAAAAAAAATATAAATAGCTTAAAATAATAATATCTTAATGAGTTATATTGCCCTTGCTGTTTTGCTAGTAATAATATGATTAAATTTTGGAGTCCATTCAACTGCAACAACATTTGATGTAGATGAGAAATGCATATCGTTATCTTCATGAAGATTGATAGTAGGGTATTTTTGCACAAGTGTAGGATCTAAAACTTGTTTTCCTTTGTAATCGCTCTTCAACTCACTCGAACTATAGTGACTAGATCGATGCATATACGTCTTCTCAAGCTTATAATACATCCATGAAAAATATACACATTAGTAAGGAACTATGATATCTATTGTATAACATATAAAAAATTAACAAAATCACGCCCCTAGTTTGATCCTTCAATTGATCATCCGCCTCGTTCATACTTTTAGTGAAAAATCAATATAAGAGCTTTTATTGGCACTGGAAAATATTTTATCGCCACCGCGAAAAAAAAAATTCACCCCCCCCCCCCCCCAACACTCTCTCTCTCTCTCTCTCTCTCTCCCGGTTTCCGGCAAGGAGGGAGAGAGGTAGAGGGAGAGGGAGAGGGAGGAGGGGGTAGTTTAAGGAATATATATATATATATATTGTCTTCTAGTGCACTGAGGAGAGTAAAATCTCTGGTGCCAATAAAAGCTCTCATAAATATATATCGTTTATATAATTTCTTGAAGCTTTGAACATTTTCTTGATATCATTACCATCATTTATGTCAATGAATGAAAAAACTGCCATTGTGATGAATGTGCTTTATTCTTAGATTTTCAATGGTTGCCTCCCAATTAGTTGCTTCAAGTGCAACTGCAACTGGAACGTTTAAAAATGAACTATATGTTATGTTAGTTAACATATACCTTATCTGCTTTTTTTAACCCTTATATTGAGGACGGATAATATCAGAATTGAACTCACCATCATAATGGAAATGGTTAAAACCTCACTATCTGACATGCTATTGGTACATCAACAAATTAGGTAGCATTAACATAATAAATCGATATTATACCCAAAAAAAAAAAAAAAAACCATATAAATCGATATCCATAAAAAATGGCAGTAGGGTAAATATAAATTGTTAAACAGAGACCACAGTGAAATATTTGTATTCCATAAAAATTTGCAATATGCATGTAAGTAAAGGCCCATTTTTATATTCCCCAAGAGAAATGTGCTAAAAGTAAAAAGTTATTACCATGGGATAATATTTTATATTTATATCCTTAAAGAAATGAGAATTGCTTCGAATGTGAGATGGATGCAATGACCCAAGGTAAATAATTCTATAAACAAAGATAACGTGGCCATATCTAAGCATCTGAAAATAAAGATATGAAAACAAGTCTAAATGGAAAAGGAAAATCATGTTCTAGGATAAATAAAACATAAAACAAAGGGAATCTGTGCACCTACCTCTTTAATGGAGTCCTGTTTGTATATTCCCTTAGAGGGATGTGCTAAAATATTAGAAGATAATACTGCGAGATATCATTTCTACATCATTAAAGAAATGAAAATAGCTCCAAATGTGAGATGAATACAATAACCTACAGTAACTAATTCTATAAACAAAGATAATGTGACCGTGTATAGGTATTTGACTGCAAAGATATGAAAATAACTCCAAATGGAAGAAGAAAATCATGTTCTAGGGTAAATAAAACATAAAACAAAGGTAATGTGAGCACATACCTCTTTAATAGAGCCCACCAACCTTTATAATTTAGAGTAAAAGATGAAGTAGAAACGTAGAAGGTGGAGTTTTCTAAAAATATTCGCAAACAACATAGAGATGACAGAGGGAAAAAAAAGTGGGGAAGAAAGTAGAACGCCTTCTATAAGGTATAAGCAATAATATCATCGCTTAAATGTATACCGACAACGATAACATCGCTTAAAGGTATACCGGCAACAATAACATCGCTCCTTCAAAGTGGGCACAAAATAATTAAGAAACATAAGAAATTAGAGGGAAGGCCTTTAGTGTGAAAGAGAAACTAAAAAGGACTTTTATGGTGTAGGTCTAAGAAGATTTTTCCGTAAAGTCCTCTAAAATGATTAGGAAAAACTGCAAAAGACTACCAGGTGCCCGTCACATGATCACTTTTTCATTTTGTGGTTTAGGGAAACGGTTCCCCTGTTCTCCTGTTTGAACCACTCAGGGAGTGCCACTCGGAACGAACAGGGGATCCTTTTCCGTGGTTTAGAGGCATAGTGTGGACGACTTGGCAATTTGTACATTACATTTGTATACATGGCAACTGGCAACCAATTGAATGTCTAATCAATAATCATGTGGGATGCCACTTCATCACCAATCATGATAGGAATAGAGGATTAGCAGTTGGGCGATTCCTTGCACACGTAGAGCCTATGGATTTTGTAATTTCTAAGGCAGTGAAGTGATAATAGCTAACGTCCTTTGTATGCTAGTGAGAGCCATATCTGTGTGCAATATTTGGACAGTGGACTGGTATAGTGACCTTTTCCCTCTCATCAGTTTTGCATTTAAATCATCCCATCACTTCCCGTTTAGTTTCGTTTGCCTATTTACCTTACAAAGAAGGAAGACGGTATGCAACGAGTTGGGCATGGGTGAGAGCTCAGTGGACCATGTAAGATGAAGAAGTTGGGGATGGGTATGGATAGATTTGGACAGGGACATTAAGGATGTGTTTGACATCGTGCCATTTAGATGTTCCCATGTTCCCACGAGATAAGAGTGTAGAAAACATGTTTGGTATGTGTAAATGACTGTTCCGAATTTTATTCTCATGGAAAGGAATCTCAAAATTTTAACTCATCAGCATAAGAAAGTTGGAACAAAAAAACTTTATTTTTTTTTTTTTAAGAAACAACTTGCTGGCACAATTGGTTCTTTCTTATCTCTTACCTTTTAAAGAATATCATTTAAAGATTCTAAATTCTCTCACTTATCCTAAATATAGGCCCCATGTTCACAATCCCAAAGGAGGTGGCCCCACTTTATAATTCCTAGAGGTGGGGTCGCATTGTCACAATTACAAAAGGTGGGCTCCTATTATAATTCTATAATGGTGGGACCACATTATAAATCGTTTATAAAGGTAGGCATCATGTTGTGATTTCTCTAGGTGGGTCCTGTGTCCACAATCACATTTTAATGGTGGCCACATGTTTGGATTTATAAATGTGGGTACCCCATTGTAATTTTTTAAAGGTGGGTCATATGTTCACAATTAACAAAAAATATGGCCCCACATTTTAATGCTGGGCCTATGTTCGGATTTATAAATGTGGGTACCACTTTGTAATTTTTTAAAGGTGGGTCCCGTGTTCACAATTAACAAAAAGTATGGCCCCACATTATAATTCCTATAAAGGTGGGCCAACATTATAGATTTTATAAATGTGCTACCCCTACGTTCTAATTTTTAAAGGTGGGCACCACTTGCTAATTTCTAAAGGTGGGCCCTGTGTCTATAATTACAAAAAATGTGGCTCCACTTTATAATTAATAAATATGGGTCATATAGTCTCGTTTACAAAAGGTGGACCCACATTGTAAATCTTATGAATGTAAGCCCATATTCTAATTTCTAAAGGTGGATCCCATATTTATATTTACAAAAAGTTGGCCCACATTATAATTCATATAAAGGTGAGCCCACATTATAAATCCAATGGATATGAGTTCCATGTTCTAATTTTTAAAGGCGGGTACCAAGTTGAAACTTCTACAGGTGGGTCCCATTTATGATAATAATAGTATTGCACACAATAAAAAGTGGGGTCTCACATTGTAAATCCTATGTCTGCTTCTTGAAGCAAAACTTTTATAATGTTATCAAATAAGTTCTGTACGGCATATTTTTAGTAGAGTAATTTAATATAATGTTGCCAAACAAGTTCCGCAGAGTATAGACTCGGCACAACCTGATCTCAACACAACCTAATCCGAGCACAAATTTGGGAACAATACGAGAACGATGCCAAACAAGCCCTAAATATCATATTCAAATGATCTATAGCTTCTAAAAACTAAGGATTTAAAGTTTTGGGGATAAATCTAAGGTTGATGATAGTGATTATGACTGTCATATTAGGTTTGATGAAAATTCATAGTGAGCCCCACAGGCCTCTTGCATGGACTCTTAAGCAGGGCCGGCTGTCCCATTAGGCCAACAAAGCCATCACTTTAGGCCCAAAAAAATATGGCCCCAAAAAAGGTCCTATAATAGCAGCTGACATCTTTTGAAGTTCCAAAAAAAGTAAACTTATCAATTGCTATCCCTTTTTTTTTCTCCCAAAATATAAGGCCCATAATAACTCTCTCTTTGAGAAGATCCTACTAAGATTTTTACGAGGCTTTAAAGTGTCATTCATAGCCTATTATATTTCCAAATCTGCCCTAGGAGTCCAAATGATTTTAGAAATCTCAATCATTAATTCAGTCATGAACTTGCTTCACAAGCCCTTCTCATCATTTTTGTGTATCCTATGTCAATAGGGGCCCATTTAGATTTGATCCATGATGGGATTGTAATAGATCCAGAGCTTTGGATTTTAGCCCTAATAATAGATCTTAAAATCTAAGATATACAATGGGCCCCAGTCGGAATTTATTCACTTACCCAAAGTGCATACGAGGCACACCTCTGAAGTCCATATTGGATTTTTTTTTTTTGGGGGATGGGGACGGTGGGTGGGGCGGAGCAAAATAGGTGGTTGTATTTTGTGATCTAGGATTTCCATATAAGTTTTGGGAATGGGCCCAAAACTTTCATGTGGATTTTGGAGGTGGACTTAAGATATGTTAGCTAAACTTTGAATGTAAAAACTTAATTAATAATTTTACATTATAAAAAAATAAATTTTAAATAAAATATTTATAATAATAATATTAAAATATAGAAAATGCATCATTTATGATTGTCGCTTTAGGCCTCGAATTTTCTTTAGCCAGCCCCGCTCTTAGGGCTTGGCTTTCGATTTCATCTAGCTGTAGCTTTCAAAGCTCCCCTAGCACCACGGTTTGCACTCGGAGGTCATAGATTCGAAACTGCACTACACACTGGGGCTACATGGGAGTTTATTCGGCTTCCTCTAGGCCCGGAAGGATTAGTCCAGCCTAAAAGATTGGGAACCCCTCGATAGCAATATATATATATATATATATATATATTTGGCATTGGATATGGATGTGAGGGCCCCCACCTTATAATTTCTGGTTTCATATATATATATATATATATATATATGGGAGGTCTTCATTTGCATCCATCCCTCACCATTTTTGGTGAGGGACACCCCAAAAGGAGGAGTTTCAAGTACAAAAGTGTGCTTTTGTACCTCACATCAAGTACACTTTTGTACTTGAAACTCCCCCTTTTGGGGTGTCCCTCACCAAAAATGGTGAGGGATAGATGCATATGAATATTACCCTATATATATATATATATATATGAAACCAGAAATGACTATTATTATTATTATTATTATTATTATTATTATTTATTTTATATAGCCACATCCTCCTTATTATCTTCGTAACTCTATTTCATCAATTTAAGATAAGTATAGAGAAATGATTATAGAAAATTTAGTACCTACATCTTGAATAGTTCACTGTTTTATTTCAACAACTAGAAATTTATAGGTTACAATGTACATAACCTAATCGCATTATAATGCCAACTCACCAGTTTCACCTAACCTAATCCTAATCGTTTTTGTGAATGTTCTTAATCTCAATGCAGCATAAATCTAATTTCAATCTAATCTAACATGCACTTATCCTTATTATAACATATCCAACTTTCTTAATATAAATAAAATCTATTAATAATTTATTAAAAAAAACTTTTTTCATTATAAACTTGGGTGAAAATGGCTTTCTTTTCTTTACATGAGAGCTATAATTCATGAGAGCAAATTAAATAGAGATTTTATTTCTTATAAATATTTTATGATCCGTTTGGTTTTTGAGTCATCAAGCAAGTTTGACAGAGTTTAGCCTCCCCCTCAACTAGATTATTATACAATGCCCTTGAGTTTGATTTGCCTCGGCCGAGTCATGCAGAGTTGACTCTCCTTTATGATGATTTTGGGCCATGCTCCTGAGCCAGCGAGGGCATTTTGGGCATTTAGAGTTTCAGACGAGCCAACCCACGTCACGTGTGACATCAGTAAATCGAGAACCGTCCGTTTCAGAATTGTAACAGGGGACAAGTTACGTACCGGATTAGCTTTCCACGTGCCCGATCCCGAATATGTCGGCTTTTCAGATGAGGAAACGTAACGGATGCGGGCTCCGCCTCCTTTACATGCATGAATGAGCCGGGGAATCTTTGAACCACCTTTTGATAAATCTTTAATCGTGTTTTAGTATTTATATTTACATATGAGAACTTCTATCTAAAATAAGCAAGCTTTTTCAAGGGCATCTTTTTAGTTGAAGGAAAAGAAGATGGGTCATGCAAAATTTATAAGTACTTTACATGAAACCACCACTCAACGATTTTAAGATAATCCAAATGATGGATTCTACATTATAATTTTTATAAGGTAGGCCTCAATTACAATGTAAAATAAAATAAAAATTTTTAATTTTTCTAAATGATTTTGTTCGTAAATTAAAACCATTTAAATCTACAGAAATGCACACCGGGCAAGTTAGGTGTGGGTTTTAAACAAAAGGCGTAGGGTAATTGACTCAAGCTCGAGCCAATCTACCAAAAACTAAAATCTTAATTTAATTGGCTTTTGAGTTTTCAACGGAGCCCTTTTATATACTTGATCCATGATTGATCTCACTAATTACGTAATTTTACTTGATTTATTGATTATGTATATGTGGTTTAGAGTCGGCCATTTTAAGCAAGTGGATTAAATTTTTAATGACAATAGATTGTTGACCAGGGCCGCATGGATGGATTTGTAACAATGGGCTTATGAAAATTTTAAGTCGGCTCCTTACAAAATGGGGGCCCTCTCTCTCTATAAATACCAACTCCCTGGCTGTCCTTTCACTTCGTCATAGGAGGGCGAGGGAGAGGGAGTACAGAGTCTAGAGTCTAGAGCGAGAGAGAGGAAGAGAGAGGAAGAGAGAGAGAGATGGATGTAGATGGAGGAAGGGATGTAGATGATCTGCCGAAGAACTCGGCCAACCACACGGCGCTTACTCCTCTCTGGTTCCTGGACCGAGCGGCCCAAGTTCATCCTAACCGTAAGTCCGTTATCTATGGCTCTAAACAGTACACGTGGCTACAGACCTACCAGCGATGCCGTCGCTTAGCTTCAGCTCTCTCTCGCCGTTCGATCGGCATCGGCAAAACGGTCAGTTTGATCATCATCTCCTCCTCCTCCTCCTCCTCCTCCTCCTCCTCTCTTTACTTTACTTTATCTGACTTTTATTTTTATTCTATTAATAAGAAATAATCAGATGTTGGATTGTTGATTCTAGCGTGTTTGGAACTTGGAAGGATCCTGATTTTCTGGGGGTGGATTCAGAAGTTCCCTGAGGCTGAGCCTATAATCCATCTTGTGAGGGCCACCTTTGCAACCCAAATCTGGTGTGGGCTCTGTGTCTTGGATTCCTCTGGTGGGCTCCACTGCTGGATTTGTAAAGCCTGGCGAGAGAGAGAGAGAGAGAGATGAGTCTTTTGGTTGTCTTCTTTCAGCGAAATGGTTGGGTTGGAACGTGGCATCTTGCCAAAGAGAGCTTAGCTGGTGTCTGCTACGGTGAAAAGTATTCTGTTGGACCAATGAGGGGGTGCCACATGGCAAAGAAAGGAGGATTTTTTAGGCGACGTGATGTGATTGATTTGACATTTCCTGTTTGGACCAAACAGGATCAGATCCTAGGCTAGGGTCGATCCAGTGGGTCCCACAAATCTGGTACGTTATACCTGAGAGGTGATCCAGTGGGCCCCACAAATGCTTTGGAGGGGCACTGTTACCTGATGGATTGAATGGAGCCGTCTAGGTTCGGATCACTTTAAAATGAGACTGTTCTTGTCACGTTTGGAACAAGTACAGAGAGTGAGAGAGATAGGTGTATATATAGTCAATCAAGAAAGGCATGAATTGAATCGTCTTAAGCTGAATGAGCTCAACTCGACCTTTCTTTATAGATAGGTGTGTTCAGACTTTAAGATACTATTTACAGACCCAGATCCAGAGCATGACCCTGAAAGTCAGATTTGTGGTGCAGCCCGAGGCTAGCCCATTTCCAGAGTATGTACACTCCGTTGCATTAAGTATCTTGGTCCCCGCTGGGTCTTTAAAGCATATATGGGCTCAAGACCAGCCTATGTACACACCAGGGCATGGACCATGGATTTTGTACCTAAAAATAGAGCCCAGATCTAGCCTAATGTGGGCCAGGCTGCTGTGCATGTGTAACTGTTTTTGTTTTAAAAATGGGCTGGGCCTGGTCTGGGCTATCAAGTCATGAGGCTGAATTGTGGACTGACCATTTAGGTTTTATAAGTTAATGGGAGCTTTAGAGGCCCAAACCCAGCCCATAAACAACCACTTCTGAAACTGTCATGACTTGGTCGAGGGTTTGGTCCAAATAAGGAAGAAGGACCCATTCAGTTCTGATCAGATGACTCAACAAGGAATCTGTTGTTGCAACAAGCTCATTCATGTTTTGAAAGCAATTTAAGAGTTTATACGCTATAGGCTAGCCATCTGTCCATCTCCCTTCCTAACATGTTACATGCAAAGGCTCTATTTCCTTTTAGGATCAATGCTATTTCATATAAAATCAATGCTTCCAGTTGTTTGGATATCATTAGCATATCCTTATAATCCATAAGTGGGCCCCATGTTTGAGATACAAAATCCACCAACCACTAAAAGAATTATTTCTCAACCTTCAACTATTATTTTAGTAAAATCTTACTCTAATTAAGCTTCTGCCTCAACTAAGATTGATCATGCAATTTCTCATCTGACCAATCAGACGATAAGAATAACTTGGATTGGAACAAGATTTTACTTAATGATAGTTCAAGGTGGGATATCTTCTTTTTAATGGTTTTGATTTTATGGGGCATGATGATGGATTTGTACAGTGGTGCTTAAAGAATCTCTAAAGTATGGGCCTCTGGTTTATCCTTAATTTAATGACCCAATTGTGGATCAACTATCCAAAAGTATCAAATCATGTGAGTTGGTATTATATCATTTGAATGGCCCATATTCTATTGGAGTGAGATTTTTAGATCCATTCAAGTGGAAATTTTTTTATTTCAAACAGTTTAGATATTTCATAAGCAGGCCCTATCGATTCCTTTGCTCTTCTCTATTGAAATTGAGACTTAACTTTCAACAGAAAATTCTTCTATGGGTTATTGATGTATAGTTTGTTTATATTTATACCATATGATATTTTTCATGCATCTTTTGTTCATTAGGGGTTTTATTTACCCATTTTACTGAAATTTAATTGATATCCTACTAATAAAAGTTAATTGTATTTAACATTTGTCACTCTTGAAGTAAAAAATATCCCCATACAAGACACTTATTGTTGGTAAAAATGGAATGACTCATTCCTAGCATTTCAAATCATTCCAGGAATCTCTGGAGGACTCTACAGTTCTCCAAGCAAAAGAATTCAATTGGAAGGCTCTTCTTACTCACCTGATTCTGTAGTCTTAAAAAATTGAGCCCATAATTTAATTAGGAGTTAGGGTTATGGCATTATATGACCATATTTAGGGGAATATTTACCTGTATTTTTTACACAATTAAAAACTCCATTCATCTTTTCTCCTATCCTGTGGACACACACACACAGTCTCTGGTTTCATGATGATGATGATGATGATGATGATGATCATTATTATTATTATTATTTCTTGGTCACATTATTATTATTATTATTTCTTGGTCACATATTTTAAACATTGGCTTATATAGATATTTTGGTCAATGGAAGGGAATTGTCACAGATCAGTTATTCCTGCTTTTATGTGGTATTTTCATAACAAACACTACATGTTACTACATGGTTTTGAATTTGAAACTTTCATAACAGCTCAACTGCCATTTTCTCAGTAGTCAGTATCATGTAGTTGCACACTAATTCATCAGTTTTATGAAAAATCTATGAATTGCTAGGAATCATGACGAGCTCTATTAAAAGATAAATGCCTTTCTGTTGGAACTACTGTAATAGATATGGAACAATAATGCTAATTAAAGTGCGAAATATAAAACCTTTTTACAATCTAGTTAATTATTATTATTTTAACTTCTTGTATGCTTTGTAGATCCTTAGCAGCATATTATTTTTTATGAAGAAATGAAAATTTATACAAGTATCGGATTCTGAATCATGTACCCGGGCTTGGAGACTTAGGCCTCTAAAGTCTAAACCATATAGGTGATTCTGAATTTCAGATCGTATATACTAATATATTTCTATATATGTCTCAGCAATTGGGATTTTGAATACCTATATAAAGGAATTTTGAAGTTTTTGTTTTTTGTATTAGTGTGTTATAATGCCATATGATAGTCTAAGCTACATTGTTTTAATTTTTTATGGTTTTAATTGAAGTCTGTTTGTTGCATTGTATGGCGAACATTTAAACTTTCTTTTATCAAGAAGTTTATGCACTTTTCTGTTATCAACGCCAGTCAATGATCTACTTCTGCTACTATGATTTAAACCTGATTTCTTTTTGTTGTTGATTTTATGCTTTTCTTTTCAGGTTGCTGTAATCGCACCAAATGTACCAGCTGTTTATGAGGCTCACTTTGGTGTTCCTATGGCTGGAGCCGTGTTGAACGCAGTCAACACTCGGTTGAATGCAGCAACCATTGCTTTCCTTCTGGACCATTCTTCTGCGGCGGTGGTTATGGTCGACCAGGAATTGTTTTCCTTATTAGAGGAAGCTTTGAGGCTCATAGCAGATCAGAAGAAAAGCAATTTCAAGCGCCCCCTTTTGGTTGTCATAGGTGATGAAAATATTGACCCCAAGTCATTGGAAATTGCTCTACAGAAAGGGGCCATTGAATATGAGAAGTTTCTTGAAGATGGCGACCCTGAATTTTCTTGGAGCCCCCCAAAGGATGAGTGGCAAAGCATTGCTTTAGGTTATACTTCTGGGACAACTTCCAGCCCAAAGGGTGTGGTGTTGAGCCACCGGGGGGCGTATCTTATGTCCCTTAGTGATGCTCTTATGTGGGGGATGACCGAAGGGGCCGTATACCTGTGGACATTGCCTATGTTTCACTGTAATGGTTGGTGTTTCATTTGGACACTTGCAGCTCTTTGTGGGACAAACATTTGCCTCAGACAGGTATGCCTGCTAGTGAAGAAATTTTACTTGTCTCTATTAGAGGAATTAAATGATCTTCGGCCAGTGATATGCTTAGCATTCCTTGTTGGCCCATGGTGTGCTGATCTATACTTTTTATCTGATTGGCCTCACCATGGATATATCATGCTTCTAAAGCATCCTAGATAGGAAGATCTAGTACTGGCCTTTTTTAATCTTTTATTTATTACATTGAATATGATCAATTGCTGTATTTCTTAGCCCCTTTTTGAAGACTACATATTAAACATTAAGGATTTACCCATTGAAGCGATTCTGAAGCATTTTTTCAAGGATTACCTGATGCTTCTAACAAATAGATGCTTGCGAACCCTGTAACTGACCATAATATAATGGTCAATGTGCGTATTGCATGTAAAGAGAGAAATCTTCTAGTTTAATGCTGTTGGGACTTGGGATCATTAAGCTTTATAGAAGCTATTATTTTCTTTGTCGTTCCCACTTAGATTGGGCCTAATTCCAGTCAGGTTTTAGAGAGGTGTTTATTGTGCGTTTCATCAATTGCGAATGCTGCTGGACTTGGTAAGCCCTTCATGCCATGTTGGCAGTGGGCAAGTCCACCAAGGACGTTTATAACTAATTTCCCACTCTAGGAGGTTTCCTATATGTTAATACTAGTGTGTAAGGATCTAATATATTGAAAAAACCTCTTGATGATAGTCATTGATGATGAAATATACAACTTTCCAGCTATGCTGGTTTTGGACTTGAGGTATTATATGCTATCATTAGAAATTGACCTCAAAGCAAGTTGATTCATTGTTTAGGTTTTTTATTGAACAATTGTAGAATAAATACCAACTGATTTTGTCGGGCAGCATTGAGTGGACTCTTGATTGCAACCGCGAATTGCATAGGTCTCTAACCACACGACAAATAAGGTCTGCCTGCAGGAGAAAGAACACTGTACCAAGGTCTCTTTAAAATTTGGAGTTGGAACAAGCACATCATGGACAGTCCTTGTTCTCAACATTTTCAAATCAGTAGATTGTTTCCATTTCCATATTAATTGTCCATGGTTTCTGCATATCTTTCTTAGTTGTTCATAGTCTATCGATTGAAATATTAGATTTGGCCACATGGGGAGATTTTTGAAATGTATTCTGTCCATGATCCCACTAGACCAATAGTGTGAGTCTGAACCATGTCCCCTCCTCCCCATCTCTCCTGTCCTCCTCTCGGAACTTTCTGCTGTTTTCTGACTTACCTGTTCAAACTTTTGCTGTAATAATAATAATAATAATAATAATAATAATATTATTATTATTATTATTATTAAAAATAATCTCTTTTTGAAATGTAGCTACTCTTGCTTCTCACTTTTCTATGTGCATGCATGCAGGTTACTGCAAAGGCCATCTACTCAGCCATAGCCTACAAAGGTGTTACCCACTTCAGTGCTGCCCCTGTTGTTCTCAACACCCTAATTAACGCCCCTCCAGAGGAGACCATCCTCCCCCTCCCTCGCCGTGTTCATGTCAACACAGCAGGTGCAGCTCCTCCCCCGTCTTTGCTCGCTGCCATGCAAGAGCGTGGTTTTCGTGTTACCCACACCTATGGCCTATCTGAGACCTATGGGCCTTCGACAGTGTGCGCCTGGAAGGAAGAGTGGGACTCCCTCCCCCTCGAGACCCAAGCGCGTCTCAACGCTCGGCAGGGCGTGCGTTTCATTGGCCTGGAAGGCTTAGATGTTGTCAACATGAAAACCATGGAGCCCGTCCCTGCCGATGGCAAAACCATAGGTGAAATTGTAATGCGTGGAAATTTAGTAATGAAGGGCTACTTGAAGAACCCAAAAGCCAATGAAGAGGCCTTTGCAAATGGATGGTACCACTCTGGAGACCTGGGAGTCAAGCACCCTGATGGTTACATAGAAGTTAAGGACCGTGCAAAGGACATTATCATTTCTGGGGGTGAAAACATCAGCAGTCTGGAGGTTGAAAGCATGCTCTACTTGCACCCAGCGGTGTTGGAGGCATCGGTTGTGGCTCGAGAGGATGAGCGGTGGGGGGAGTCTCCATGTGCCTTTATCACATTGAAGTCAGGTGTGGATGGATCGGATGAGAAGCGCTTGGCAGAGGAGATTATAAAGTTCTGCCGTGCGAAGATGCCTGCATATTGGGTTCCAAAGTCAGTGGTGTTTGGGCCTTTGCCGAAGACTGCGACTGGGAAGGTGCAGAAGCATTTGCTGAGGGCAAAGGCCAAGGAGATGGGACCAGTGAAGAGAAGTAGAATGTAAAGGCCATAGTTCAACCTCAAATGAGGTTTGGGGGCTTAATCTTTGTTATAATTGTTATTTGAAGCGTAGTGGTACTCAATAAATTATAAAGGATGTATGAGAAAATAGTTAAGTTTTACCATGGAAATGTTTCATTTTGAGTACTTAACCTAGTTGAGAAGTTGCTTAGAGTCACAGAATTTTATTATTTTGACTGATGGTGTTTTTAAGTGCAGAAATTGGTACCTTTGGCACATTAATCTCTTTCCTTGATCATGTATATTTCTGCAACTAATTGCTTGGTTGTGGTAGGATGCATAATTTTCTTTGGGCTCTTTTGGGATCTATGCATTCCTTTCCATGAACTCAGATGCTCCCACAAGGTATCTATACATAATGGAGAAATGATCAAAGTTCAACTGTAAATGCATATTGTGGGTTATGCTTCAATTACCATGTGGATCTGGAAAAAGGGCTTTTTTATTGTGTATGATTAATGGTGGCTTAATTTGATGAACATGACCACCCATGAAGGATCTCTGAAATTATTTGCTAGAACAAGTTTGGTCGTCTTCCTTCTCATCTTGCATGATCTTGCTGCAATGGTTATGGTTATCTGAGTCAAATTTAAATTTTGGCAATATGTAATCAGATCAGTTTCATTTCAAGCTGACCATTCATCATGCATAGTTGTGAGGACATATTGGAGATGCATAATGTTTACCTGTTGGAATCGTGTGTTGACAAAGCATTGTCTGTATTTAGTTGAAAAGCTGACCTTGTTTCAGCGGTCTTCTACAACAGCCTCAATTGCCAAACTGCTAGCTGGTTTTGGATACTGCTTGATTGTAGCTGTAGTCCAATTCCAAGCTATCTAAAGGTAAATCCCCTGTTTTCCAATTCCAAGTTATTAACCGTTTAGCCTAACCTTACCTTCTATGCGCATTTAAGCACTAAATCATTGGTGGCAAAGCTGTTAATGCATCTATCTATTTATACCTTTGGCAAATTCTATTAGCATGCAGAGTCACGCATGCAGGCTCTAGACCACGCACTGTCTACCATGTGTAGTTCACCTGTCAAATAAGTTATCTGGTTTTTGAGACTTCTGAAATTGTGTTTTGACACTTTTAATCCCACCAAATTAAGGTTTACCAGTTTGGCGAGGTTGCCTAAGGGAAGCTTGGGAGTGCAAATTAGATTCCTGCAAGAGGTTTAATGTCTCGCCTATCACATAAAGGAATTGGCCTCTTGTGGAAATTGCACCATTAAACAAGGGTGTACGAAAGTCCCACATCCCATGTTGCCTAAGTAAATGGCTTCATATACTTGATTGGGTATTTCATCTGTCAGATTAAGCTTTTGGGTTGGTACATGGTTCTTTACATGATATCAGAGCGGGTTCTAATCCCGTCATTCTTGTGTAGCCCACGTGGCCGGCCTATCAAAATCCAATTCAAGGTGGTTTTGTTGTTCTTCTGTTTTATTCAATGCATAGATCTTGCAAGTGGATGGACTACCTCGTTAGAGCAGCAGGAATACGGAGTACCTATGGGCCGGGTTGTTTGAATTCAAAGGCCGGGAGTGTGGAGCATTTGAAGAATCTTGGGCCAGTATGTTTGCATTAGATCAATGGCAAATGAGCTCCACTAAAGATGTGAGTTGTGAATGAGATATATGAATTGACCGGAGTGGCGGTGAAGGTGGCAGTGAAGGAAATATGGTAGGGGTGTAGATAGGACCTTGACTTTTCTAGGCATTGAATTACTAAGGCTAATGGCGGGGTATTCATTTTTCATCTTCCCATGATTCGATTTTCATTAAAGGGGAGGCTATTTGATGGTCGTTTTTATATATTCACCTTTGTTCTTCATTTTTGACCATTTATGGAATAAGTTCCTTTGAATTTTAATCAAACAAACAGGCTCTAATCCTGGGTCAAGTCCATCAGTAGAGTCCATATATGAAATGCTAACCTAACCGCTAAATAATAATGTCCCTTTGTATAATGCTAGGCCAATTCTCACTCCAATCAGATTTGAAACCACTTTCAAGTGGATCCCATGTAAAATACATGATTAAAATATCTAAAACAAAGATTAAAATCCCAAGTTCAACAGATGATCAATCAGATTTGAAACCACTTTTAGGTTTAGAAAAGAGCTCTCCCAGCTTACATCAATGGAGTAAGGCTTCCCTTGTGAGGAAAGTTAGTGTTTTGTAGGTCTTATAAGCCCTGGTTTATAATGGGTATGTCTCTGGTTGGGCCCATGGAAGACCTGGACTTGACCTGATTAAGTTTTGGAGACCCGATTGATCGCTCAATGGGATATCAGTATCTACCTGGCCCGAATCCAAATTTTATTTTTAGCTAGCCCAAAATAAAAGCTCATACCTGAGTTTTTTTTTTTTTTTTTTGGGTTGTGCAGCTGGGAAAGTAGACCTATTGCCCTGGATGTATCAGATGAACCTAGCTAGACGTAACACTTCTTTAAGAATTTCAGCCTAGCCAAACACGCAGATATATTAGACAAAAGCTATAAATTTGTGTTGGTCCTTTTGTTTTAGTTTGTAATTGTTGTCAAACCTAGGGTGTTGGCATGGTGTTGGAAAGCAGTTTGATGATAGTTGCAGGCATTCAAAGTGAAACTAGGCAACTGCATGTTCAGGTCATGTCAGTTCAGCACGTTGTTATACTTATATCTTCACATCTGACATATATATTAAAAAGTGGTCAACATGACTTTTGTGCATCAGTGAGAGGGCTTGATTTTTGGTTTTGAATCAGGTCGATCTGACTACTGGTTTTAAAGTTATGGCCCAGATAGCGGGACAACTCAGCTTCACTCATGTTGCTGTTCTTCTGTGACCAGCCAGCTTCAAAGTGATTTTATACTTCTTTCCATTCAATTTGGGTTAAATCTTAAAACATGAAAGTTGTAGCTCTCTGATAAATCTTTCATTTGGCTCAAGAATCATTTCGTTTCAAGCTTGGAAGAGGAAGTTATGAATTTTCTAGTGGAGATAAATTCTGCAATTTCTCTGCACTGCGACATTAATTCTTCTTCTTGGTACTTTGTTGTGGGTCCCATTATGTGTTGGAATGTAATCAGCAGATGGTCCATCAGATTCATTTGACTCAAGATAATAGGTCAGCCCAGTCCAGCAGCCCAAAACAAGGAATTGCTTGTTGGGTCCATTTGTTTGGCAAGAAAGTTAGCCAGATATTCTTTCTACACTTTTAATTGTTAGCAACTTCTTTTATTGGTATGAGATCCAACTTTCTAGGATCTGAGATATGAGTTTTGAAAACTGAATGTTAAGGTAAAAAAATAAAAAATAAAAGAGGAGAGGGTACAGACGTGTGGGTTTTGGGCTGTTTTGAGTTTTTCTGCAACAAGGGGCTTGCACCTCTCTTCATGGTCTTGACTTGCAGTTTATAAAAAAAATAAGAGTGCAGAACAACAGTTGTTGTGTAGTGAGGGGGCAGTTTCTGAAATAGCAGTGTGCTAGTTTTGTAAAAATTGCAGAGTGATGTTTTTAAGAGAAGAATCTACAGTGAAGAACGGTTCCTACATATTTCCGAATCAAATTCATTGGACTGCATATAAAGAAGTTTCGGTTTCAGGTTGGTTATTTGTGGATTTGTTGCATCATAATTCAAATAAATTCCTGTTTCTACATTAGATCTGTCTTGCATTTGTGCATAGTGCAGAATTCTAAATAGTGGTAAGGCATCTGTGTATGCCATTAGGATATTATTGTAAGACACTTACGTGTGTAAGATTATTTGATATCTTGTAATCACTTGAGTTGGGGCTTGAGTGTCAGGGTTGGTGCTCCTGTCTATTGATGCAGGCGAAAATTGTAAAGGGGTTGGTGCTCCTAGCAGTGGGTGCTGCTAAATAGTGGAAGTGTGCACTTTGCGCACCGTGGATGTAGCCTCCAGGTGAACCACGTAAAAATCCCTTTTGTTCTCTTGTGATTGTGTGATTACCTTGTTGATTGCATAAGAAGGTGCTCATCTAATTTGCAGAACTAAAATTGAAATAAATTGCATATAAAGGACCGTCACTGATTAAACACCCCCCCCTCCCCAGTGACCAATTGAACCCAACAATTGGTATCAGAGCCCGGTTCCCTTAAGAAAGCTTGACTGCTCAGGGTGATCTTGGATAGGTTCGCATGGCATTTGGAGAAATTAATTCTGTTAGCAGAGCACCACTATTTGACGGCACAACCTAGGCCTTCTGGAAAATTAGATTGCAGGCTTACTTGTGTTCATTGGGACTAGTTTTCTGGAATATTGTGAAAAAAGGCTATAAGGGTTCTAACAATCCTATAGATGTTGCAGCCAATAAGTTATTTGAGAATGACTCGAAGGCAAGGAATGCTTTGATGTGTGGACTGGCAGACAGTGAACTTGTCAAGGTTATGTCCTGCAAGACCTCAAAAGGAGATATGGGATAAGCTGCAAAGTGTTCATGAGGGAGACAAGAAAATAAAAAAGGCAAATCTGTAACCTTACCAGGCCCAGTTTGAGAGTTTGAAAATGACCAGCAGTGAGACCATTGACTCATATCTACTGAGAGTCAATGAAGTTGTGAACTCTATTAGAGGGTTTGGTGAAAAGCTAAAAGAAGAGTCTATCGTTAAAAAATTTTTGAGAACTCTTCCTGCCAAATATGACGCCAAAGCTGCTGCCATTGAAGAAACCAAAGATCTAGACATCTTTAGCATGGATGAACCACAGGGTTCACTGACAGTATATGAGATGGGAATAGGGAAGCCCAAATCTTTTGATAGGGAAGCTACTTTCAATGCAAAGAATAAGGCTAAGGAAGTAGTTAAGTCAAATAAAAATGATTCAGATGATCCAGATGATGAACTAACGGCTAACTTCGTCCGAAAATTGAAGAAGGGTCAAAGTAAATATAAAGGGAAGCTACCTTTCAAGTGTTTTAACTGTGGAGATGTGGGTCATTTTGCTGTGAAGTGTCCTCATAAGGACAAAGAAGAAGATGACGATGATATACCTAGGAAGAAAAGCTTCAAGAAAAACCTATCGTTCTAAGAAAGGGAAGTCTAAAAGTCTAATGTCGAAGAAAATGGCTAGCTCTTCAGATGATGATTCTGACGACGGTGGGAATGATGCAAAAAAGGCTCTTTTAATGGTCATGCTTGATGAACAAGTTGAAGATTACAAGTCTAAAAAGGGAAAATCATCAAGTGATGATGAAGACGCTGAAATTAACTTGGAAGGAGAGTTGTTGCCTGCACTTGAGGAACTATCTTTTGAAAGGAAAAAGCATAAGAAAGCTTCAAAAAGGCTTGTTGATGCAGAGGAGATGGTTGTAACATTGAAAGTGGAATTGGAGGCAATAGGATACATGAAAAACTTGAGGCACGGATAGTTTTGAAGACTGAAGAAAACAACAAGTTAGAGGAGGAGGTGATTGGTTTGAAAACATAGCTGAAGAAGCTCTCACATAAGCTAAATGCTTATCAAGGGTCTTCCAATATCAAGGGTCTTCCAAATTGAATGAGATTCTCAGTGCTCAAAGGCCTCCTCATCTAAATTTGGCTTTGGTTATGTGGGAGAGTCTTCTTCAAAACAAGTTAAAGAAGCGCCTCAGAAAACTAAGCGTATAGCTGTGAATGTAACTCCTCCAAAAGCAATACCACAAACTCAAACGCCTAAAAGGAAACTTGCTCCACCAAAGAAGATGCCACAGCAGCAAAACTTCAAGCCTCCTATGTGGATACAGTCTACAAACTTCAAGTCAATTTCTCACTTCCATGGTTACTGTTTCCAATGCAATACATATGGACATAAAATGATGACCTGTAGATTTAATTTAAGGCCTAGAAACTTTGTGAATAGGAACCCTTTTGATGCCCTTATGATGTATCTTGTAGAATGCTTTATTTGTCATAATTTTGGGCATCTAGCTAGAAATTGTATCTATGCATATGCCCCTAATTGAAGACAGGTATAATTTCAAAAGGCAAATGCTATTACATATGAACAAAGGGCTCCTAAGACTGTTGAGTTGATCGGTATTGAAATAGATAAGTCTGCAAAATCAGTTAAGAATGTGTGGAAAATGAAAGAACGGAAGGACAAGGATAATTCCTTGATAGTACAGACAGCCTTCAAAGCACAGGGAAAGTCAACTCCATGGATTCTAGATAGTGGATGCTTTAGTCACATGATTGGTGATAAGAGTAAGTTCTCCAAGCTACAACAGTATGATAAAGGATCTGTGAAATTCGGAAATAATGATGGAGCTAAGATTATTAGGAAAGGTTTGGTCAGAATAATTGATGGCAAAATCAGATCCGAAGAAGTGCTGTTTGTTGATGGGTTGAAACACAACTTGTTGAGTGTCAGTCAGATATGCGATAGAGGACATGACATTTGCTTGAACAAACATGGCTGAGATCATGGACAACAATGGAAAGGTTGTGGCAGTTGGTATGAGGACTTCAGGCAACTTATATATTCTCTCTGAGATTATAGTGAGTACGTGTAAGCCAGGGAGGGAAGATGAAAATTGGTTGTGGAATATGAGACTTGGGCACATAAGCTTCAAGAATTTGTCTAATATATGCTCTAAGAAGGTAGTTCAGGACATACCTTACATCAGGAAAACTAAAGATAGTGCTTGTGATGCATGTGAAAAAGGCAAGCCTTTAGAGCTGGTTTACATGGACTTGTGTGGCCCGATGAGGACTTGGAGTTTGAGCAGAAACAAGTATTTCATATTGTTCATTGATGATTACTCTCGCATGACTTGGATTATGTTTCTAAAGAACAAGGATGAAGCATTGGATATGTTCAAGATCTTTAGAAAACTAGTCAAAAATCAGACTAGCAGGAGAATCAAGGTGTTGAGGTTAGACCGAGGAGGAGAGTTTACTTCAGATGAGTTTGAGGAGTATTGTCAGGAACATGGGATTCGTAGGCAATTTTCTGCAGCTCGCACACCTCAGCAAAATGTTGTGGTTGATAGGAAGAACAAGACAGTGCAGGAAATGGCCAGAACCATGTTGACAGAGAGCAAACTTGCAGATGGATTTTGGATAGAAGCTATTCACACTACCATATACATTCAGAACAGATGCATGCTTAGAGCACACACCAACAAGACTCCCTAGGAATTGTGGTTTGACAAGAGAACATCGTTGAAGTACTTCAAGGTATTCGACAGTAAGTGCTTCATAAAAAGGTTGGATAAAAATCTTGGGAAGTTTGATGATCATGCAGATGAAGGTATCTTCCTAGGCTATTCTACTAGAAGCAAGGCCTACCGGTGTTACAATAAAAGGCTTCAGAAAATAGTCGAGAGTGTAGATCTTAAGTTTGATGAAAACAGAAAACTTCTAAAGAATGGTCCGGAGATTGCGTATCCAATGTATGAAAATCCTGATGAGAACAATGAAATTGAAGACTTGCCTAATCACAAGGAAGGAAAGTTGGACGATAACTCAAAAGAGAAGAAAGAAAATAACTGATGGCATAATTATCATGGTATTAACAAAACTGATATCATTGGAGATCCACAAGTTGGAGTACAGACTAGGAGGATGAAAACCAGTTTATTCTCTCTTTTGTCCACAATTGAACCCAAAATTGTCGCGGAAGGAAGTAAAGATGATAGGTTGGGTCAAGGTAATGCATGAAGAGTTGGATCAGATTGAGAAAAACAAGACTGGGGAGCTTGTACCTAGACCAAAGAACAAAAATGTCACTGGTACCAAGTGGGTTTTCAGAAATAAGTCGATTGAGGAAGGACAAGTAGTGAGGAAAAAAGCTAGACTTGTTTGTAAAGGCTATGCATAAGTTGAAAGGATAGATTTTGAAGAAACCTTTGCACCTGTGGTTCGGCTTGAGGCTATTCGTATGTTTCTAGCTTTAGCAGTATATAAGAGCTTCAAAGTCTACCAAATGAATGTCAAGTCTGCTTTTCTGAATGGCAACCTGGAAGATGAAGTATATATAGAGCAACCAGATGGATTTGAGTTGGGAGACGACTCGAATATGGTGTGTGGACTGAAAAAGGCTCTCTATGGCCTAAAGCAAGCACTGAGAGCATGGTACTCTCGGCTGGATGCCTACCTACGGCAATATGGGTACAAAAAGGGTGTTGTAGACAGCAACCTGTACGTGAGGACAGAAGAAGGTACTAAGATAGTTGCAGTAGTGTACGTGGATGACATCATCTTCGCGGGCAACAAGGATGAATTATGTACAGAGTTTGCAGAGAAGACGAGGACTAGGTTTGAACTATCCATACAGCTACTAGACCAGACACTCTGCAGGCTGTGTATGGTTGCTAGATTTTAGGCTGATCCAAGAGAAACACATGTGACAGCAGTGAAGAGGATCTTCAGGTACATCAAAGGCACAGCAGAATTTGGTTTATGGTACCCACGAAGAAAGGACTTCACATTAATAGCCTACTCAGATGCAGATTGGGCAGGATGTATATAGATGACAGGAAGAGCACCAGTGAAGGTGCATTCTACTTAGGTGACAAGTTGGTAGCCTAGCACAGCAAGAAACAGGATTCAGTTTCCTTATCTACAGCGAAAGCTGAGTATATTGTTGCGACAACTTGCTGCACACAAGTGCTTTGGATGAGACAGATGTTAAAGGATTTGGAAATTCAATTGGTTGAGGCTGTTCTTATTTTGTGTGATAATACAAGTGCCATCAATATCTCAAAGAATCCAGTTCAGCACAGCAGGACCAAACATATTGCCATTAAGTACCACTTCCTGAAGGACAAGGTGAATAATGGAGAGGTGAAGTTAGAGTATGTTTTGACTGCAGAACAAGTTGCGGATATTTTCACAAAGCCTCTACCGAAAGCAGTCTTTGAATACCTCTACATGAAATTGGGGGTTACTTCTTCTCCAAAGAAATAAGGAGAATTGGAGACAGGGGGTATGTTTTGCATAATGGATTTGATTGTTAAAGAACTCCGGAGGAGTGGGCTGAGAAGGTTTGGTGACAAAGGGGGTCAAATTAGATTTATTTTCTCCAAGTCCGTAGGTGTTGACAACAATTCCAAATAGAGAGATTGTTGGCCCTTTGTTTTATTTTGTAATTGTTGTCAAACCTAGGGTGTTGGCATGGTGTTGGAAAGCAGTTTGATGAAGGTTGCAGACATTCAAAGTGAAATTGGGTAACTGCATGTTCAGGTCATGTCAGTTAACCATGTTGTTATGCTTATATCTTCACATCTGACATCTGTATTAAAAAGTGGTAACATGACTTTTGTGCATCAGTGAGAGGGCTTGATTTTTGGTTTTTGAATCAAGTCAATCTGACTTCTGGTTTTAAAGTTATGGCCCAGACAGCGGGACAACTCAACTTCACTCAGGTTGTTGTTCTTCTGTGACCAGCCAGCTTCAAGGTGATTATATACTTCTTTCCATTCAATTTGGGTTAAATCTCAAAACATGAAAGTTGTAGCCCTCTGATAAATCTTTCATTTGGCTCAAGAACCATTTTGTTTCAAGCTCGGAAGAGGAAGTTTTGAATTTTCTAGCGGAGATAAATTTTGTAGTTTCTCTGCACTGCAAGATTAATTCTTCTTCTTGGTACTTTGTTGTGGGTCCCATTATGTGTTGGAATGTAATCAGCAGATGGCCCATTAGATTCATCTGACTTAGATAATAGATCAGCCCAGTCCAGCAGCCCAAAATAAGGAATTGCTTGTTGGGGTCCATTTGTTTAGCAAGAAAGTCAGCCATATATTCTTTCTATACTTTTAATTGTTAGCAACTTCTTCTAATGGTATGAGATCCAACTTTCTAGGATCTGAGATATGAGTTTTGAAAACTGAATGTTAAGATAAAAAAAAAGAAAAAAAAAAGAAAAAAAGGAGAGGGTAGACGTGTGGGTTTTGGGCTCTTTTGAGTTTTTCTACAACAAGGGGCTTGCAGCTCTCTTCATGGTCTTAACTTGCAGTTTATGAAAGAAATAGGAGTGCACAACAACAGTTGTTCAGTGTGCTGGTTTTGAGAAAATTGCAGAGTGCTTTTTCTAAGAGAAGAATCTACAGTGAAGAACGGTTTCTACATATTTCCGAATCAGATTCATTAGACTGCATATAAAGAAGTTTCGGTTTCGGGTTGGTTATTCGTGGATTTGTTGCATCAGAATTCAAATAAATTCCTGTTTCTGCATTAGATTTGCCTTACATTTTTGCATAGTGCAGAATTTTGAATAGTGGTAAGGCATCTGTGTATGCCATTGGGATATTATTGTAAGACACTTGCGTGTGTTAGATTATTTGATATCTTGTAATCACTTGAGTTGGGGCTTGAGTGTAGGGGTTGGTGATCTTGTCCGTCGATGGGGGCAAAATTGTAAAGGGGTTGGTGGTCCTAGCAGTGGGTGCTGCTAAATAGTGGAAGTGTGCACTTTGCACACCGTGGACGTAGCCTGCGGGTGAACTATGTAAAAATCCCTTTTGTTCTCTTGTGATTGTGTGATTGCCTGGTTGATTGCATAAGAAGGTGCTTATCTAATTTGCAGAATTAAAAATGAAATAAATTGCATATAAAGGACTGTCACTGATTCATACCCCCCAACCCCAGTGACCAATCGAAACACCCCCCCCCCCCCCCCCCCCCCCCCCCTACACAATTGCATATAAAGGACTGTCACTGATTCATACCCCCCAACCCCAGTGACCAATTGAAACACCCCCCCCCCCCCCCCCCCCCCCCCCTACACAATTGCATATAAAGGACTGTCACTGATTCATACCCCCCAACCCCAGTGACCAATCGAAACCCAACTCCCCTCCCCCCCTCCCCCCCCGCAAAAAAAAAAAAAAAAACCCAGTGACCAATCGAACCTAACAATTTGATCAATCTGGTGGCAAGAAGAACGTACATAATGATAATGTTCCACATGCAAAAAGTAAGAAAAATATATACATGGCCCATCTTTAATTAACCCACTATTCTAGTATTTTTCATGATATTTGAATTCATATCCTTTAATCAATCTCAACTAAAATGGACAGTTTTGATTGGTTACAACAATGAATGATCAATTATCAATCCAAATCATTAAAACCATTTGATGAATGGTGATCAAAAGTGGAGATCCAAACTTATTATGACAACCACCACTTGGTATTAAGACAATCAATGGTGTGCCACTCTGTCCATGATTTATGATTACATTAACATGGGATCTATCAGCTATTTAAACCATTAATCAGGTGGGCTCCTCTTTGATTGGTCATAGTTTTGAACAGATGATTGCGGTTTCGCCTAAGTAGCAGAAAAATGGATGGTTTAGATTGATTACAACAAAAATGGATCCTAGTGATGCCAACAGGTCGGGTTAAACAGTGACCCACCCCAACCTGCTCTTTTTAGCGGCGGGCCATTTAGATTAATGGCAACTACAATGGATCCTACTGATGGCAATTGGTCTGGTTGAATGGTGACCCACCCCAACCTGCTCTTAGGGGCGGGTTTTGGTAGTGATTGATGGATTTATTGAGTTTGGCCATTTCAGGTTTACGTCGCCCTCCCTGTTATAACTGCTTTAAACATATTTTGACCATATTATATGTAGTGCGGGTTTGGGTCGGACTGGGACCTGGTGGGATAGGTGTTAGCTGGGGCTAGATTGGGTTTAGAGGCCAATAAATGGATCCATCCAATGCTTTTATTATCATCAAATTTTCTTGCCCCACAACTTGGTTTAAACAGTTATAACCATCTAGAATTAATTAACAAAAAGAGCTGTAGGACCCTGTAGTTCCTATTTCCTAAAGGCTGTGGTCCTGAGTTCTCTCTACTTGCAGAAGCATTAAATCCTAGGGTGAACATGACGCAATGAACCCTGCTAGAGGGACCATCACTAAGGTGCACCAGAAGTTGTGTTATGTTTTTAAAAACCACCCAATCGAACCCCACTTCAATCCAACCTAGAGCTCATTTACAACTTGGATTTTAAAAATTCAGACTCAGTACTCCGATGTGAACCCAACATATCAAACATCAGTCTCAGTTATGGTCAAGCCCAACCCATATTGGACCCTTAACAAGTAGTTTCTTTGGGATAACATACTGTTCATATGTTCCAGCTCTATGTGGTCCACTTGGGCCTAGCTTGAATCAGTCTATACACACTTCATTCTACCACTATATATCCTCCTCCGCAGGCCCAATTTGACACTCATCTGACCAAACTCCATTGGCTTTCGTCAAGGGCTAAGAAACTTACAGGAATTCTGATTATTTGCCTAACCTGTATCCATGATGGGGTGGATCTAATTGGGCCACATAAGCTGGACCACATAAAAAATATCAGGATCTGCTGATTGGAGAAATTCCCTAATAAATGCCCATGACTGGAAGTCCTGGATAAATAGCCATATCATGGTTGGAGGATAAGGAGAGACCCATTGCGTACTTGTCAAGCCTATCCATTTCCATGAGGCCCCGAAAGGCAGCCTGGATAAGGTCCGGATCCATCAGCTTCTGGATATTATAATTATAATATATGGACACTAACATTTTGACACTGTTTGATTGGTACGTATCTCCGTTCATGCATGGTTGGCTGATAGAGATAACAAAATCTGTAGAAGCAAGTTGTTGTTGGTGATTAGCGGGCCCACACATGCCGACCAACCAATTAGGTGGGCTCTCTTTATTCCATCTCTAACACTATCATAAATAGGATGAGAGCCTGTACAGGCATCTAATCCATTCTCATTGTTATCCCATTTGGACTTTGGACCCACATGGGCCATGCCCCGAAAGAAAGGTGGCTTTCCTGCTTTTTTGGGTTACTTCACTTTGTTATCAATTATCATGAATGCGTTCACATTTTAGCATCAACCAAAAATGGCCTTTATCAGACAATCCTAACCATGACAATGAGCTTCTTTGCATTGTGTAAAGCTTGTCTCACTAGCTAGTTTTTTTTTTTTTTTTTTGGGTACCAGCCAAAAAGGCTAGGACCTATGAGCAGTGGCGGATCCAGGATTCAAACTCATTGGGGGCACGATTAAGTAGTGGGGGGTTGCCCCCTGATTTTTTTTTTTTTTGTTATTTATATGGGACGAATATAATGTAATAGTTTCAAGCAATAAAACAAAGAAATCTTTATTTATCACAATTGTTCCCTATGAGTTTTCATATTCTGAAAAAGTTCTATTACAATATCATTAGTAATAGTTCCAAGCAACTCTTTTTCTATAAAACATACAAGACGTTATGCAGTCTTTACCTCTCATGCCCTAATAGTTGAAGAATAGGCCTAATAATATGTATGAAGAATGGGCCTAATATTTTTTACTGGGGCCTGGTTACATGTCATTGGGGGCCTAATTACATTGGGTCTAACTTAGTGTGTGTGTGTGTGTATATATATATATATATATATATATATTTTTTTTTTTTTTTTTCTTTTTCCAAAAATTCACTGGGGGCCCAGGCCCCCAGTGAATACAAAGTGAATCCGCCTCTGCCTATGAGCAACCCCAACCGTGGACAGATGCTCCAACAAGAGAAAAAGCCTACTCACTCTGGAAGGGAATGTAATTAAGGACTAATTCTTGGATACTTGGGTGAGAAATGAGTTTAAACTCTAGTCTTCTCGTTAGGTGGGTGAGAAATGAGTATAAACTCTAGTCTTTTCGTTACTGATGAGATGGCTTACCACTCCTCTAACAATGTTTGTATGGCCAAATGGGTGATTTGTAAATGTTAAAAGTTTCAGACCTTCATGAATGTAGCTACATATTGGATTAAGTCGTAAGGGAATAACTACCAACCAATACTTGTTTTGTTATCACACGCAAGCACCAGCATGGGATGGCCCACTTGGTAGAGAGAGACAAATGGGTTTGGTTGGTTTATAAGCAAACTTCTATTTTTCTTCTTCCATTTATTATGGTAGTTTAGGAGGAGATGGTTCAAGGGACCAAACTCCTATATTCCAAATAATATAAAATATCCTGGGGCAATGTTTCTTAGGGAAATGTACAGGTTTTTTGGGTTCTCAATTCCATTATTCCTTGGCTGTGGGACCCATCTTGACCAGCCTGATTCTAGATGATGGGTATGACAGATCCATTTCTCCAATACAGTCCCATAAAAGCAGGTTATAGTTATCCGATTTTTGACCTTTTCAGGCCACCAATGAAGAAGTTAGAATCCTGCATGGTGAAGGACAATCGATTATTCGACCATTCAATAGTGGGCCACATGCATGTGGGAAGATGGGCTTAAGCTGAAAATGTGAAACTCTGGTTGTATTGGTCTAACCCAAGCTCATCTCAAATTTCATGTGGCTGAAGCCATCCTTGAAGCCAACCAGGATGGGACTCTTTAACATACTCACCCTAAGCACGGCTTAAATTGGAAAGTTCATACCAAATATGAATTTCTTTTTCCCCTTGTGATCTAGTCAAGGGGGCTAGAAGCCACAAGAGACCCCAGCCAAGGAGAGAAAAGATAAGGCCCGCTCACGGGGAGCCTACTCAAAGCGAGGAAATAGACTAGGGATTCATGTCCAGGCAGTTGGGTGAAAAAATATCCAACAAACAAGGCTATCTATGAGCCCTATGTCCTCATAGGGATAGGAAAAAAAAAACTATGATTTGGGTTGAGTCAAATTTACTGAGATCAGGTTTTACAAGTCTAGGCCCCGGATCCAATGAAATTCACACGTATAATTGACAATTGTTGACCCAACCCATAAACCCGATGCAAATTCAAAATCTCAAGGTCCCGATTGAACCTTTTTAATTCTATATAATGTGTTTTACTGTTTGGGTTGAAATTTCCCACCCATTAATAAATGTCTCGGTTATGGTTGAGTCAGTACTCCGTACTTATTTCACCACCCAACCTGACTTAACCCCTATATATTATAAATATTATAATTGGGTCTGCCAACCAAACTGACTTAACCCCTATATATTATAATTTGGTCTGCCAACCAAACTAGATTTGGTCCTTTTTAATTAACTTCTGGGTTGAAAAAATGGAAAGAGAATCTGGGTTGAATCTGGCTGGATTGAGCTATACTGTCACTCACACTTAAACCCGACACATTGCCACCCCTACCTACAAGTGATGTGGCCCAAAGGCCCCCTTTAAGGGCTTTGTTTATATGGTAAGATAATGTGGTCCCTTCAATTTTTTTTTTTTTTATCTCCATTTCTGGGAGGCTAGCTTGCAAGTGTGACATAGCATTCCATTATTCCAAGAGAGAGCTGACCCTTGCTCAAATCATTTGCCTTTGGTTACACTAACACTATTACCAAACCAATTATGTACCTTCAATTTCAAACATTGCTGGACCCCTTCCTCCAAAGCTTGCTTTCTCATTCCATTCATAACTAGGCTTTGGTCTTCTTCTTCAAAGGGCAACATTACTTGGACTATTTTGGGTAGAAGTTTACTTGTGCTCATGAAATCCCCTCATTCACGCATTCTTTTGTCTGGCACGAAGGCAACTACAAAAAAACAGGTCATGATGATAATGAAGATAAGAAAGTGAAGAAAATATGACAATTTGCCTAGGTACCTAACATAGTGTGGGTTGTTGGAGAACCTTCTCATGAAGCTTTTTGAAAAATCAGTGACGGGTGATTGGATATATATCCAAACCTCTCAACCCTATCTCTCCATTCATCCTGTTTCCTCCCGTACTAAGAAAACCAACAGATTCTGGATTAGACCCAATGGGTAGGAACCGTACAGCCAATAACAAGTCCAGTTAGATTCGGGTCCACTACATCAAGACCCTGTTACCCATGTATGTAGTCCGCTATACTATTACTAATAATATATTTTGAATACATCATACATACATTATGGCTATTACATATAGATGTGGACTCGAGAACGACTCTTTACCGAAGTAGAAAGGAGCAGGAGGTTCTCGCATGACTTCTTAGGATTCGAACTCTGGGTATGACGCCTCTTCTCGCATGTGCGGGTTCTCTTCCATGAGAGCTTTCTCTTGGGTGTACCAAAAAATTAAAAAAAACCACATAGATGTGCACTAGGATCCATCACACAGTTGGGTCTAGATCCATGTAATGACAGAGTCGTGTTCAGATTCGAGTCTGTACCCGAACCTAACTCATTTATAGCCTTGGAGCCTAGCATGACTTTAGGACTCCCAATGCTTATACATCATGTATCAGATGATCTAGAGTACGCACCCCATGGCCAGTGCAGTCCACCTTTTAGTACTATGGAAAAGATATTATGGTCATACGATCCTAGTCAGTATACTTTTTTTTTCCTAAACATCCTAATCAATTCAATCAATAGAGGACCTCTAAGCTATGGTTTTCAGCGTCATCAATTTGCATGCTTGGAAACAAAGGCAGAAAAAAATTGGGGCGGCCATGTCATGTCATCATTGTCATCCTAACCTTTTCCCCATTTATATGGGTCATCCTAACCTTTTCCCCATTTATATGGGTTGGCTTAAATAATTCTACTACAACTATACAAAAGGAAAAAAAAATCTGAAATAAGGCCTTAATTTCTTTCTTATTTCAAAAAAGAGTACTTCTTTCTTATTTCAAAAAAGAGTACAAGTCTCAAAACTTTTCAAATTGGGGCCTAACTAAGTTTCCGAATAAGTTTTTAGTTAAGGACATCCGATCACTTAAACATATTTTTTGGCGATTTTCTTCCTCAATTTCTTTTATAAATACCCAAATTACTCTTCATTTAAAGTCATGGGATGCTTCTAACAACCACTATATGCCGCCGATCTCTATGGGGACACTAGTTGTGCTCGATAACTGTGAGAACACCTGTGAAGGAAAGGAGGAGAAGATTGAGGAAGTGAATGAGTGTTTTGTTTCAATGAAGGGTAATTTGGGTATTTAAAAAACCGAGTTAAAAAGTTATCAGAAAATACTTTTAAATGATCGGTTTTCCTTAATTGAAAATTTAATAAAAAAACTTAGGTCCTAATTTAAGAAGTTTCAAAAAAGGTAAAAACTTAAAGGCCCTGAAAATTTTCCACAGAAAATCTATATATTTTAAGAAAAATCGTCTTATTAATGCATGAGGCACTCTCTCTCGTTTAGATTAGTTTCAGAATTGATTCCTGAATCCTCATGTGTGAGAGATCCATTAAGACCATTGGATGAGCTGCTTTGGTGTATGTGAAACCCATCGAGTCCATCGGATTTGTTGCATAATTGTGCCATAACCCCAAGTTGAGGACTCCACCTTCATTGAATTAAACTTCAATCTTGTATTGGAAACTGATCAGGCCAGGACAAACCATATGAATTTTGTCCTCAAGGCAATTCTCCCGGTGGTCATTCGTCTTTTAAAATTTGCATACGTAAATTGTGAAATACAATGGCACTGGTTTTTTATTTTAATTTTTTATTTTAAAGAACCATAGATTACATTATATACATTATCTCAAAATCTATGAACATTTAATAAATCAAACTAGAGAACTTTGGGGGTTTAATGCGTCAATAAAAATTAATTTGAACGGTTCATATTAAAATTTTGGGGCCTATGGAAGTTGAAAAAAAAAAAAGATAAATATGTTTTGAAAATCACAACCTATCATGCATTGCTTGTACTGGTGCTCCTTTAACTAGCCAGAGAGGCCTAATATTATTCTTCCATGTTTCTTTATGAGCATAAATTATCACATGAAAATGACCTCACATAAATGAATGTAAACAAATTTGATTATGCATTAATGTAACGCATATGCATTAATATCACACATGTGTATCATTTGCATATCTAAGTGGGTTCAAATTAACAAACAAATAATTGGGCCGAAAATAGGCCTCTTCCCAGCACATGGGCCTAAGAACATGGCTCAATTCCAGTTCAAAGTTCGCTGGAAATAGGTTTTGGCTGGAATTGGCAAGCCCACACATAACCCTAATACATCTGCGCAAGTATATGCCATCAACTATGGTGGGGACTGGATAATCTCAATTTTCTTCCACCCTCTGCAGCTTTGATACATGTGGAAACTAGTATTTTAATGCCAATGCCTTTCATTACATGAGTGTTCATAAATCATTAGCAAATGACTATGATGTGAGTAGTGTGGGCGTAGTAGACCTAGCTATGCATGAAGAAGTTGAGCAAGTGCTTCTGCACATGTTTGCTTTTACCATATGCCCATGATCGGATGAACCATACATCCATACCATATGCAGGAAGTTCCTATAATCGGATCAACCACATTTCCAATTGAGACTAGTATAACTGAAATCAAATTCATTTCATAGGGGTAACTCATATTTATCTTTGTAACCACCGAAACCTTAAAGTCATGACATCTATAAATCTATTGCTGATTACAATGATATATCTGAATGCATGACAGTCACAAGGGATCAGGATGATGAGAAGGTCTGGTCATGAAAAAAATTAATGGTTGGCTGAAAAACTACTAAAATTAGGTAGAGGCTTGAAATTTAGAATTACAATGACAGAAAATGGTACAATGGGTGTCAAATAAGATTTTGATAGTTTTAAACACTCCATTAAAGAAATATTATAACAGTAATATAAAATATGAAGTTTTATTTTATGATCTGAAGGTAGAATCTACTTTCTGAATATTGGATATTGGTATCATTATTGCTATTATACAAGGGCAGCGCTACATTGATCACAGTGGGGTCAATTGACCCTACTAAGATCTGAAAAAATATTAAAAAAAATATTGAAAAAATATTCTGTCATGAATTGGAGTTATGAGAAGCTTTTGACGACACTCGATGCCTAAGTTAATAGGCCATTACAGAGCAAAAATCAAGATATTGTGAATGCTATGAAAATAGTTAAAGTGTCTAAGCTACGATTGCAGAAAATGAGAGATGATGAACGAGAATCTCTATTGACTAAAGTGTCTTCATTTTGCAACAAACAGGGTGTTTCTATCCCAACATGGATAATATATTTGTAGTTTCTGAGAGGCCACGACTCAAAGCCCCACAAATTACAAATTTACACCACTACTTTGTTGAACTATTTTATACAGTCATCGATATGCAACTTCAAGAGCTCAACAACCGTTTTACAGAGGTTAATACTGAATTGCTTCTTTGTGTGGCTTGCTTGAATCCCACGGATTCATTAATTTTCTGCTTTTGACAAGGAAATGTTGGTCCGTCTTGCTTAATTTTATGCCTTAGTTTTTTTCTGCAATAAACCTCGTGGCACTTGACCATCAACTTTAAAACTACATTATTGATATGCGCTCTAACCATTGAGTTTTTAGAGCTCAAAGAAGGTGATATTGCTAAAAATTAGTGGAGACAAAGAAGGACATAGTATATTTATTGGTTTATTTGCTTTTAAAATTGACGTTGCAACGGTAGAAAGAGGCTTTTCAGCAATAAAATACGTAAAGAACAGGTTACGAAACCGAATGGGAGATCAATTGATGAATGACTATTTAGTCACATATATTGAAACTAATGTGTTTGCTAGTGTTGATAATGAAGCTATTATACAACGATTTCAACACATGAAACCTCGTCTACGGCAACTATTGGAGTTTATGTATTTGGATTAACTTTTTGGATCAAGAACTATTAGTAACAATGTATTAAAATTTTCGTTCATTTTTGTTTGAGAATTCAATGTTATCTTTGTCAGATTATTGAAAATAGATTATTTAAGAATTTTATATTATATTTGTTGAATTATCGAAAGTATATGACAGATGTTGATAAAGGGAAAAATAAATTTATTCAATTTGCTGAAGATAAGTCTTTTGTTGACCACACTTACTCGAATTCCTGGAGCCACCACTGCCATTACGTATAGGAATTTTGATTCAAATGGTGTTACATTGCATTTCTTGAAATATCTGACACAATGAATATATATATATATATAACAAATGATCAAGAACCATATAGGTCTGGAATTGTGTTTATGATTATATAAGTCGTTGGTTTCAAATAAAGCAGTTATGGAAGTAATTTTTGGATGAGATAATTTCCGATTCAGATTTAGATTCATGCATGTAGGATTTTGTAACATTTGGTCTCGAACTGGATTTGAATTCAAGATGATTGCATTAGCATGTTAATATATATATATATATATATAAACTTTAAAAGAGTCCACATATCTTGAGTTATATATTCATATTATAGTATCTACTTAATTTTAATCATGTTCTTTCTCTTGAAAGTTGAAAAATGGTTAAAGTGAGATATCTTAATTTTAAGTTAAAAACAATCCATCATGAGGCCACATCAGCATATGAGAGTGAGACTCAAGTTTGCAATTTGAAAAAAAAGAAAAAAAAGAAAGACCTAACTGCCTCATCTACTTGAAAGGACTCATTGAAACGACTCCTTCGTTTCTCCCCATTCTAAACTCAATGCCTGCCTCTCTCCTTCTCACTTTATCTTCCTCTCTCTCTCTCTCTCTCCCTCCTCTTTTTTTTTTTTTTTTTTTTTTTCTCTCCCTTTCTAATTTGTACTGCCTCTCTGCATCTCACATATTTGGCAATGTATACTAGAAAACAACTGTAAAAGCATATCAACATGTAGAAAAGAAACTACAAAGGTGTGCAACAATCAGATTAACCTGCAAATTCATGTGGATTTTAAAAAAATATCTTTTTTTTTCTTTTGTTTTTTGAGAACTTTTACTGCGATTTAGGCAAGCGGGCTGCCCATATGCTGCAAAACTGCTCAGAAAGGCAAAAAACCTTTAAACTCCTAATCCTATGACCTATGAAAGTAACCCAACAAAAAACCAGAAAACTTATGTTTGAAAGTATGAAGACATCTAGACGCATCATTTGAAATGAAACTGGATCACGTAAATTTTGATCTTCTAACAAAATCCCTTTCTAAGTGAGGACATTCCAAAGCATTATTCATGAAGAAAGAAAACCAGAAAGCGAATCTTTTGCTCCGTTTGGTCTTTTTTGAAAGCATAGAAAAATGATATTTAAAGCCCGCCCCAATGGATTGGATTAGCCCCAAAATCCAGCGTATTATTGTTTTCACTATCATTTCCGGGAGAGGAAGTGCATTTTCATTCACTTAGAACAGAGGTTTCAGTCTTCTTGTCAGGTCACAAAACGGACACCGCCCACTGGAGCATAGCACTACTAACCTTAGCATGATTTATCAATAAGGGGGAAGAATTAAGGAAAAAAGGTACATAAAGTTTAAAGAAAAACTCTAATATTTTATGAAATTATAAATGATTATAAACGGTTTGGATTCATCAAGTACTGCATTGTGGGGTACCAAATAAAAAAGGGTAAGGCATTGTCATTTATCTTGGAAATTCATTTGTATAGATATCAAGAATCTTTTTTCACCCTATCCAAAGGGGGCTAGGACCCAAGAGACCACACATGTGAAAAGAAAGCTCACACAAGGGAGAAGAGGGTAGCATACTCAAGAATAGAACTTTGGGCACCTGGATGAGAGATATGAATGGATTCCTGGTTCTCTATATCATATTAAAAATTTTAAGGACGTGTTTGTACATATCTCTTTAGCAGAAATATCTTTTTAACTTGTCTAACCTTTTAGTGTAAAATAAAAATAAAAAAAATCAGCGAAACTAAATAGGCCAACATGACATGGTAGAATAAATAGAAAATTAATTATATGATCATCATACATGATCATTCATCGAGATTATACGTGTTCAGAAATAGAAACCAGTATAAATTATGTGTGATCATTCACCCAATGCATGTGTTTTTATTAATTATAATTTAATTTATATATTAATTTGAATTTATAAATAAATTTAGACGGGACTTAACCGTGCATCGCACGGGACTTACGGCTAGTATTATTTTAATAATCCTACTTGTATTTAAAAAAAATATTATGAATCTCTTTTTTATCCGATTTTTCTAATGCACTCCACCTCTTATATAGCATAGGGGATATGTTCTTTGGCATTGATGCTGGATTTAGATATAACACATACGTTACGCGTTGAATCAAAATATAAATATATAAAAGATGGATCCAAATCTGGAACTAACCTGTGTGCATGCCTGGAAGAAGTATGATTCTCAATGCTTGATATGCTCTGTATCTTCTCATCCTCTTAGCCTCACGTATTTAAAAATGATATATATATATATATATATATATTTGACAATCTCAACTATTGACCTGATGGCTCTCTACTAATATTATCGCGTCGTGCCAAAGTCACTGATGGAGAACTTAATATATTTTTTACATAGAAATATTTTTAAATAAAGCCTTAAGTTTCTGTCTTATTTCAAAAGAGGATACAAGTTTTAAAACTTTTCAAATTAGTCTTCAAGTTTTTCAAAAAGTTTTCAATTAAGGACATCAAGCCATTGAAATGTATCTTTTGGAGACTTTCCCCTCAAATTTTCAAAATACCCAAATTACTCCTGATTTAAAGTCATGAAATGGTTTTAGAAGCCACTACATGTAGCTACTCTCTATAGGGAGAGACGCTAGCTATCCTTCATCACTGTAATGATGCTAATGAAGGAAATGAGGAGAATATAGAGGAAATGAATGGTAGTTTTATTTTAATGAAATGTACTTTAGGTATTTTACAAAACTTGAGGAAAAGAGTTGCCGAAAAATATTTTTAAATGGAAGGATGTTCTTAATTGAAAACTTTATGAAAAACTTAAGAACTAATTTAAAAAATTTTGAGACTTGTGTCTTATTTTAAAATAAGGTAAAAACTTAAAGCCTTATTTAAAAATATCCCTCTTTACATATACTCTGTCCATGGCCGAAGTCACGGATGGCCTACATCATATGATTTTAACGTAAAACGAGTGGCTACAGGAGGAAGGGTCGTGCCATTGCGACCATAAAAAGCTGATGGTCCAATGGGTGCAATACTTGGCCCATCTAAAATGGTCCCACCTCTTCATGGTTTTCAATGCCGTACTTTCACGTGAATGTTCGATAAAAATAAGAGAATCACCTCACGGGCTTAGTCAAGAATTTAAAAAAAGTGTACAGAAGTCACGGTCCTATAACACCCTTTGTCTTCACTTGATTCCACCCACTAATGTTGGTTTTAGCACAACTCTCTTGCAAGTTGCAAGTGGGTGATATACAGTGATATCTGATCCAACCTGTCACTCTTAAGTCTTACGCAACAGAATTTAAAGGGTTGCTTTTGGACCCATGTTTTCACAGAGGGCTTCCAATTAATGGGTCTCCACTGTCAAAATGTGGGGTACCTTTATTAATGAGATATGACACAATTATGTTATAAGTACTGTTCCATTGGTGCAAACCTTTTAACTGGTGGCAATCAGATGGACTACAGTGATGGCATGATTTGGATATTACCAGAAATGATGTGCCTATAATTATCAGGTAATCTTGATTAGAAGTAATGCATGCTATATATCTTAAGTCATAAAATTAAAACTCCGCCCATAACCTAATCTTACCATGGGATAAGCATGGGTTTTGGCCATCAACTGAAGTGATGAGAAAAGCAAACTGTACTCAAACTGCATGTGGAAGTTCTAATCACCCACCATTATACTCTAATTTATTACCCACACACCATTACATTCTAATTTATTATCTTACTTAATTCAAAATTAGCTCTAGAATCAATTGGAAATGAAGATTCAAGACTTATTTTATTTTGTAAGTACCTTGCTTTCAATTTTTTTTTATAAAAGAAAGAGATTATAAGACAGGGCCAAATTAAATAGGGGCCCCATTCGTCCCAGATCAATATAGCAGTTGCTACTCATTGTCCCAAGTTCTGTTCTTCCAAAACTATTGTCTCAAAGAAAAAAAAATCATGATATTCTCAAATATTGTTACAATATGTTATTAAAAACTATATATATTTTTTTACTTTTCCTACTATTCTCCTTTTTTTTTTATCCCTGCAATTTCCTTTTTTTTTTTTTAATTTGAAAATCTTTTGGAACCATCAGTTATTACAAAATAAAAAACAATATTTAATACAACTCTAATTATTATAACACCAAGAAGTTATTTTCAAATTATGGCCCATCTCTTTTACCAAGAAACTAAAAATTATGGCCCATATTTGTGACAGTACCGAAATGTTACAACTATATTTTCCAACCTTCTTTGCCACTAAATAGTCAATTTATCCACGTACCCTCACCTATATATATATATATATATATATATAAAAGTAGGCAATTTCGTTTCCCTACTCTGATTGTCAGGAATATCTACCTGCTAGGCAAATTGAATGGGCCCTATCAATCACTTATCTCCACCGTAGAACTCCAATAGTATCCTCAAAAACATGGGTCCCACAGAGTAAATATCAAGACCATTGAATGCTATTGATCCAGGAAGAAAGGTATGTTTCATGCTTCACAAAAAAAGACTTCAACATCGATCGAACTGTCAAAACTCAGACAAAAAGTCATTGGCCAAGCCAGGCCCACTCATTCCAATGGTCAGGATTACAGAACCATGGCCTCCCCCACGTGATCGAGTTACTACAAAACAAACTCAGTTTCGTGTCATATAATTCCATTACAATTCACATAGAGAGAAGAGTGATCTCCTTCTTCTCTTCTCTCTCTCTCTCTTCCTCTGGATAACTGAAGAGCTGTTTTTGCAGTTGCGTCTCAGGCTCTCAGTAGCAAAAAAAAAAGTAAAGAAGCGACGTGGAAAGCCAATCATCCAAACAAAATATCGTTTTCATTATCTTCATTTCCATCCATTCTTCATCACTTCCCTCCTATTTATACTACTACTCTTCCCATCTTCCTGCTTCATAAGTCAAAACACCTTCCTCTCCTTCTCCATCCATCCAACCGTCCATCTCATCTCATGGCCCATTCTCCACCGTCCAAGCCTCCCATTTCTCTTCTTCTTATTCTCCTCCTTCTGTTGATTGGTATATCCAGCGCATCTCGAGTGCACTCTCGCCCGGCATTCGCATGTGCTGGGAACGAGGGAAATCTGCCCTTCTGTCGCACGAACTTGCCAATCTCGCGTCGGGTGAATGATCTGATCGGACGGCTGACGTTGGCCGAGAAGATCAGGCTGCTCGTGAACAACGCGGCCCCGGTGCAGAGGCTGGGGATCGCCGGGTACGAGTGGTGGTCGGAGGCGCTTCATGGGGTGTCAAATGTGGGGCCGGGGACCAGGTTTGGTGGGCAGTTTCCAGCTGCTACCAGCTTCCCTCAGGTCATATCAATGGCTGCTTCTTTCAATGCCTCGCTCTGGGAAGAGATCGGACGGGTAAGATTGATTTGAAATTGTTGAAAAGAATACATTTGGTGGGCCATGTTAGGGTGGGATTGAAATTAGTCGTCCTTTGATTTCGCTTTCGCGCAGGGGGAATGGATAAAAGGGTGTTTTAGTCATCCTACTGAAATAGTAGGATTTTTCTTTTATTACAGCCAATGGTTTTCCAGTAGTATATAATCATCTTTCTTTTTCTTTTCTTTCCTGGAGAGGGTGTTCCAACCCTTTGGGCAGAAAGTGTGAGGGAGTCGGATAAATTCCCTATAGCTTCAATGTAGTAGTGAAGTTTTGAATCTCAACCTCCGAAAACAAATCCGTGATTTTAGACTAAATGAGCTATTCCTCGGTTCCGTTGTATAAAATTCGATAGTACTTCTCTTCCCGACATGAACCGGGTGGAATTGAAGCACGTGATGCAGGGGAGCAAACTCAAGCATTATTTTCAAGCTAAAAAAAAAAAAAAACTCTGGCCTTATTCAGTCACCCAACTCCCTTGTGGGATTTATTTGCTCTAGAACATGTGAGTGGTGAGTAGGAAGGGTCATACCATTTGTGAAAATGCATCAACATGCACCGCATAAAGAGGGTCCCATCATTGGGGCCCACTTGACCGTGAAAATTTCCTATGACCTGGAATGTTACGTGGGATGATATAGAAAGCAATATTCATTCAGAAACTCTTTCTCTCATTTAAAAGTACGTATTTTAATAATGTGTTGAGAATTTTTGACAGCAGATAAGCTATCCCAAGAGTATTTGGAAAAAAAATTATTTAAATTTGTTATCACTACATAAACTTTTGGGAAATGGAATTTGGGAATGAAAAGTAAAGAGTGGTAGCCATTGTAGAATGGTGCCGAGGTGCTGCACTGGTGCTTAGGTATAGCAATAATATATTGATGCACTTTATTCTTTTCTTGTTTAATATAGGTGGTTAAGGCATACGCGACGTTCTGTTGCGTGTTGATTCATTTCCTAGAAAAGGAAGGGAATTGAGGAATTCCTGGGCAGGAGAAAAGGATTTGTTGCCAGAAATTGGCGAGTGCGCGTGCCCTACTATAATAAAGTGTTGATTCTTGCGGTCATGTGAATGATAATGTGGTGGGCATGTGAGCCCGACCACAAAGGGTCACGGAATCAGCTGCGAGGTGCAGTGCAAATCCAGGTTTAAAACTACTCTATGAGGGGACTAGGGAGTATGGGCACTAGTTTTATAACTTATAAGTTCGTGCTCTTTGCATGGTGGGCGGTCATAGACTATAGTCACGTGAACTTTGTATCAGGATTTACAGAGTTTGTCACACTCGATCAATTGGGATTTGTGCACCACACTTGTGAGGTGTGACTGTGAGAGCACTTTTTTTTGGTGAGGATTTTCAGCTGCGGGCATACGGCCCTTTGTGCTTATGTTGTTCAGCTCATGGAACCTATTTAGATATTTTTCTATCACTGAAGTAGAACATAGATAGATGGAAACCTCTCTTTTACCAATAACAGTATGCAAAACCCAGCCCCCATCAGATTATCTTAGCCCGTGAGATCCAATATGATGGTGAGGGTGAAAAGAAGTGCATGGACTACAGGAGAACGGAAGTGGGCCCATAGAGCTGTACTGGACATACAGTTTGCTCCTATAAGAGAAAAGCTCTCCCTTTGATGGTGATAATCCGTTGGATGGAGTTCGCATATGTTTTAGGCGTGATTGTATGTGTGGTGCCCACTTTGATGCATGACCAATCATAGATTCAGCTTCATCGCATCATTTTTAAGTTCCTCACTTTCGGCCAATTAGCTTTTGTGAACTTTTGAAAGGCACCAAAATTATGTGTTTTCAATTCAATGAAAATACCACACTCAAGCTACGTACGCCAGTTGTGACAAGATTAGTGATGATAGATAAATATATATTGGAATAAGATGGAAGATTTGTACCTTATGCTTTGCGCCGTTCACACTTGATTAATTATATCGTTCTCTCTGTGTCTAAATATACATATTTAAAGTATTATCATGTCAGTACAAGGTGGATATTCTTCCCCTTTTTTAGCCAATTATTAGTAAGTTAGATAAAATGATGAACTATTTGTTTTATATTTTAAAAAAAAAAGTTTAAGAAGTCATAAATCTCCTTTCGAAGCCTATTTTTCTTGATCCAAACCATTCGATGAGTTCTTCCATCGGTAAATGGAGATATACCCAATTATCAATCACTTTTCCAAAAGAGATATTTACCTTTAGATTGAAAACTGTTGGATTGATAGTGACCCATTAAACTGATTCAATCCAATGGTGAATATCGTTACGATGAGTGTAATATTAGAGCACAGGAAAAACTCCTTTTACGATCGAAAGATTGATTGAACAGTTTGGATTGAGAAAGCAAGACCTATAGTGAAAATCACTCTATGACAAACTGAACTTTATTTTGTGGTGTATCCTGATGCCTCGAATCATTTATTTTGTATTGGTGGATAGACGATTCACTTTAATACATGTTAAAATTTACTTTCACTGACACTCATCCGTGAAGTACTACACGTCTTGGATGTGGGACCAAGATCATGCAATTTGGCTTCCTTTGAAAAAGTCTAAGCTACAGAGGTTTCTTACTCATTCCAACTAACTACAGTAATTGTAGGAGATTAATGAATTATAAACATAATAGGTGTGAGATAGATACAAGTCGCCATTGTCACCAGTGGTTTCATATCTGCATTGAGGGCCACAATTTATTAGGATGGAGTGATAGAGAGTGACATTGTTGATTTTACTCTTTGAGACTGATAGAAAGAATCTTCGTAGCATGGGAGGTCCAGAATTCAACCTCACGTTGCCAATTGGCCAATTGGATATTTTATGATTTGTGGTTCCTATTTACAATTTATATGATAGAATCAGATATCTTTGGAACTGATTATTTAGAAATAGTTCAATATTTATTAAAGGTTGATGGGGACACATTAGTTGAAAGATTCCCAATATTAAGACTTGGTTTGGGCACGTCCTAAAGAATTATTCTGAATGGGTCACATCAGCTCTTTTTATAAAGGAAGTAATCATTTTAATTTTTTTTTTATTTAGAGATAAAATCTCATTTAATAATAAGACATAAATCAGCACATCATTGAGATTCCTTTGTATTTTTCCCTCTTCACACAGCTCCAAACATGAAAAAACAGAATGATTCAATTTTTTAATTTCCACAACTTATAGGAAAGAATCATAAGTGATCTATCTCTTGGATTTTATAATAAGAAGTATCTTGGCCCAATTAGAGGATTCCCATGCTGATGCATACCTCTGAGAACCTGGAGTCTATTTTTTTGACGGAATACAGAGAATTCATGAATTCTCCAAATGTTGTTTAAACTTCTTGATTGGAATTCCTATATCCTCCTTTCGGGGGGAGGATAATCAGGATATGCAAATGTCTAATTAGTTGGAATCTCGATGATATCAAAGGCTATTTAAGGCTTTTCATCTTGTTGAGATTTGAAATTCTAATTAAGAAATATGGTGTTTCCAAATGTAAAGGGATAAGCTATTCCATCATGTATATGAACCCCAATGTCACAAATCAGACAAAAACTATATGAGAAAAACATGTCCTTGATGTGTCCATCTTGAATCCAAAATGCTCAAGGTTGCAGGTTCTTATGTATGCTGAGCCCACATTGAACCCAATCAATGTTGGGCTTATTATCAGTCGGACTGGCATTAGAATCACATGATACTTGGCACCCAGAGGATGAATTCAATCTCATAGTGGGCCAAATCTAATTGGAGCTAGTGATATTTGACCACACATCAACTCTTGTGGTTTTTAGCTGTTTGAATTTAATAAGGTAAGCACTAAGTGGATAGCACTAGAGAATTATTCTCTCCGGTCTGCCCGACACATGGGGCTTCTTCATGTGAAGTCAAAAAGTTTGAAAATTAAGCAACAATGGTAGTTCACATGACCACAGATAAATATATGACTACTGATATGATTATAATGACTTGTGACTTTTGATTCTAGTACCCCGTGACACATGAGGATGCGCATGTTAAGGTGGGCATGAGCTTACATTGGCTAACTTGCGCAGGTGGTGTCAGATGAGGCTCGAGCCATGTACAATGGGGGAATCGCAGGTCTGACCTACTGGAGCCCAAACGTGAACATATTTAGGGACCCAAGGTGGGGCCGTGGCCAGGAGACTCCTGGTGAGGACCCACTTTTGGCTGGGAAATACGCAGCCAGCTACGTTCGGGGCCTGCAACAGGCTCAGGGAAACCGGTTAAAGGTGGCCGCTTGCTGCAAACACTACACTGCCTATGATCTTGATAACTGGAAGGGCATCGATCGCTTTCATTTTAATGCCAAGGTATATATACTTACATATATATACATACATACATACATATATACGTACATATAAATCTATATTTCTCGCAGTCATCATCCATTTTTTTTTTAGTTTGCTTGTGGGACCATTTGATTTGGTTTTGGAGAAAAACAATCAGGCATTATTTTCTACAGGTCACCCTTCAACTGTCTTTAATCAAGTGGTCCATAGCAGCCTTCTTGGACTAAATGACATGCAAATATTGTCTTGTCATGTGTTTTCATGTTATTAAGCTAAATCACTGTTCACTGATTCAAGGATTTGAATTGAGAATTGACATGAAACCATAATTTTATATTTAAAGTTGAAAGGATATATATATAAGAGTATCTCTCACCTTGTTATAGGCTCTCATAGTAAGGTGAGAGCATTTCTCATAGGAGTATCTCTTTATATTTTCGACTAGATCAGCCTACTTTTTTCACTTAAAGAAAAAGGGAAAAGAGAAAAAAAATCAATAAGAGGTGCTTGGGTACTTAGCTACAAGTTGATTTGCTCTATATGTTTTTGTGTAAAACCATGTAACTTACTTTTAGGGTCAATTTGTTTTCATGGAATTGAGTTTCTAAGAATACATGACCATGATCATAATAACCAATTCCTAAACAAGTTTTTCTCATCTATATCTCCATCTTATCCTTCATCTCTCAACACTTTAATGAGCCCATTTTAAAAAAAAAAAAACTCTCTAGGAGTTCAATTTAGTTCAAGGGTTTTAATTAAATATGAATATGCAAAACCTGATGAATACTCTAAAGACCAAATAATGGCCCATGCATACGTGGTCCGATACCAAGTGTGGTGGGCCACTCACATTTGGACTGCGATATCAACAACATCCAATCATGGCGGTGTGCAGGTCAATAAATTAATAATTTTGGTTAGGATAATGAGCACTAATTGATGGGGTAACAGCTTACAATAATTTTTGATGATGGGACAGTTAATTAAGATGTTTAAACCACAATGAAATGAATCGATCATATCCTTTTGGTTGCTTCTACCATTGGAGAAGATGCGCCTCCTTTCTCCTTTCTGTGTGTTGGATACAGATTGAGACTCACTTCCACTTCATTGGCACAAAGCTTCTTTAGAGCATACATTCTTATGGTGAGGGATGAGTCCAACCCCACCCCCCACTCCCGACCCAACCCAATAGTTTCGTATCTCTGAATTTTGTACCTATCCAAATGGGCTAGAACGCGCGATAACGAGCTAAATTTTGATATATAGGCCTTAGACATATGGTTCTTTTCATCTCCCTCAATCCTATGTCTTGTGAGGTCCTAGGTGGGCCCTACTAGGTGGTGACATGATAGGGCTTGCGAGCATCGTGGTCATAGGAAGATTCCCTTCATATTTTGTCTAATCCAACATTTAGTGTCTCTCTTGTCCAATCCATCTCTTCCCTTTAAAGGAAAACTACTTGTGCGGCTGTGCCGGGTCAAGCTTGAGCTGCAAGTCTTGATTGTCTTAATAATGCAATTGAAGCAGATGGTGTGTTCATATTTTTCAGGCTTATGAGCCTGGTTGAATACATGGAATCGAATGTCCCACAACTCCAACAAACAAACCCCAGAAAGTGGCTAAAATAATAGAAACAGGTGAAGATATCCATAAATGACTATCAAGAGATAGAAATATATATATATATATATAGTTACATGGTGATTGTTGATAGTAGTATCATTAATTTGATGCAACACATGAAGGTGTGGTTCACACGGGTGGTTGTGTGCACGTGTGACAGGTGAGCAAGCACGACCTAGAGGACACGTACAATGTGCCATTCAAGGCGTGCGTGGTGGAAGGGAAGGTGGCAGGTGTGATGTGCTCTTACAATCAGGTTAATGGAGTTCCCACGTGCGCCGATCCCAATCTCCTTAGCAATACCATCCGCGGCCAATGGGGCCTCAATGGGTGAGTCAGTCACATTTTCCATTAAACGATAGAGATGGTTTTTGTTAGGAAGTCCCACATCCCACATCACCTAAGTAATAGGCTAGACATGTCTTAATATATACGTATATTAAGACATTTTAGCCCTAGATTCTACTGAAATAATTGTATAAATGATTACAGACTTCTTGTTGGTGAATTCACAGCTATATCGTTTCAGACTGCGACTCGGTGGGCGTTTTCTATGACACCCAACACTTCACTCCAACCCCTGGAGAAGCAGCAGCAGCTGCCATTAAAGCAGGTCTCTCTCATCTATCTGACTCACTAATTCTTATCGACATTGGATAGATGAACATACATCAATTGGATGGTTAGGATCATCTGATGTTGTGCGCCACCAGTTCACTGGTCCCCGTTGCTCAACATTCTATGATCGACTACAAGTTCACTGGTCCCTGTTCACTTGATGTTGTACCAGAAGCTCTTATCTATGTCATTGATTAAACTTGGGCCTCATTGCAAGGATCCTAACTCAATGGTGTATTGGAAAATTTACAGGTCTGGATTTGGACTGTGGGCCTTTCCTTGCACTACACACTGAAGAGGCCATAAGTGGAGGGAAGCTAACTGAGGCCCATGTGAACAGTGCTCTTGCCAACACCATAACTGTCCAGATGAGGTTAGGTATGTTTGATGGTGATCCATCTAAGCAGCCTTTTGGAAACCTGGGCCCTGCTCATGTGTGCACTCCAGGCCACCAACAGCTTGCCCTTGAGGCTGCTCGACAAGGTATCGTCCTCTTGAAGAATAGTGGGCCTGCATTGCCTCTCTCACCCGCCCGTTTTCGTAATGTTGCAGTCATTGGGCCTAACTCCGATGTCACCGCCACCATGATAGGGAATTATGCTGGTAAGCCATTCCAATTCATTTTCATCCATTTATCTGCAACTTTTGTACATTCCAGTTTATGAATCTTAAATTGGAGAATAGGACTTGCGATGGCCCATGGCCCTATCATTCTTAACAATATTTCTAACCATCTAATCTAATCTAATCTAATCTAATCCAGTTTATGTAAATGGATAGTTGAACACAATGTGGGTCACTTGCAACATCCTGATCAAATCCTAAGAGGTTGATATTTGAGGATTCAACATCATTTTTTACATGTGGTTCTCACTTATTAATACATAATACAACAGTCGCCATACATTAAATATTTGTTGCAATATTGGGACATGTATTTGGGCGGGGATCCAGCAATTGGGCCCAAAATTGGTTCATATGGAAATGGGTTTTTCATGTTGCATTCACCGATGACTGGGCCTCCATTATGGGCCTTCTAAAAATTCTTACACTTTGATTTCATTTCCTTTCTCAGGTGTTCCATGCGCATATACAACCCCTCTTCAAGGGATAGGAAGGTACACCAAGACCATTCACCAACCAGGATGTACCAATATAGACTGCACTGATAATGGATTATTTGGAGCCGCCGTGGGTGCGGCCCGCAATGCTGATGCCACAGTGCTAGTAATGGGCCTAGACCAGTCGATCGAGGCTGAAGCCAGAGACAGGGTGTCACTTCTTCTTCCGGGCAGGCAACAAGAGCTTGTCACTCAGGTGGCCATGGCATCTAGAGGCCCAACAATATTGGTCCTCATGTGTGGTGGGCCCGTTGACGTGTCCTTTGCAAAGAATCATCCCAGGATCGCAGGGATCATCTGGGCCGGCTACCCGGGCCAGGCCGGAGGGACAGCCATTGCGGATGCCATTTTTGGAAAACTAAATCCAGGTGCTTGAAACTTATGATTTATGAAACCTCTCTTTGAGGCCATTTCAATTTTCAATTGCTGGAAGTGAGTAAAAATTTGGTTTAACCTGGAACAAACATTACAACCTGGCCCAGGCCAAACCCAAACCTGCATTTCTCACCCTGACCAAATGCGAAATTTGAGTAGGATTGTTTGGGTTTGGGTCGAGCTTGGATCCTGGTTTTGAAATTAGTACCCACATTCAATGCAGTATTGTATACTCTACATTATACTTAATTTATTTTCTTTGATTAAAAAACCTAAACCCAATTATTTGGTACCCAAATCAACCAGACTTAATCCAAATCACCATGCTCATGTAATGAATCTAAGATTTAGGTTGGGCTTGGGTTGTTCAGTAGCTAACCCAACCCGTCTGATTTACATTTCCTAGCTTTCTTTATATAACAACATCCTTGTTCTTGTATGCAGGAGGCAAGTTGCCAGTGACATGGTACCCCCAGGACTTTGTGACAAAGGTGCCCATGACAGATATGGGCATGAGACCCAACCCATCAAGGGGCTACCCTGGCAGGACCTACAGGTTCTACAAAGGTCCAGTTGTCTACCCCTTTGGCCATGGCCTGACCTACACCACCTTCACCCACTCCTTAGCCCATGCCCCACCCACCATCCTCTCCCTTTCCCTCTCCCTCTCATCATCATCCCTGCATCATCGCACCAATTCAACGGTCCAAACCCATGCGATCAAAGTCACACATGCCAAATGTGATGACCTCTCGTTTGATTTCCATGTGGACGTCTCCAACACCGGTGATCAGGAAGGGTCCCACACGCTCCTCATCTTCTCTGAGCCTCCAGCGGGCCGCTGGGCCCCGCAGAAACGGCTCGTGGCGTTCCATAAGGTCCACGTGGCCGCCAAATCCACCGCACGAGTGGCAGTGCCCATACACGTATGCAAGGACCTTAGTGTGGTGGACAATTATGGTATCCATAGGATTCCCATTGGTGATCATAGACTACACATTGGTGACCTGACTCACTCACTCTCTCTAAAGGCTGATTCTCTTGGGCTGTGACCTAGTTGCTAAATGAAGGGTTTGGGCCACGCCTCTACCCAAAATGTCCTTTCTGTCCTTCCCTTCAGCCCATAAGGAATAAGCCCAATATGTTAATAACAATATTTATGATCTGCTGGACCTTGATGCAGTGGCAAAAGGCATAAGGTCCTTCCCCTAATAAATAAAAAATTTGGAACCCCTTCTCTTTCTTGTCCAAAAGTTGACCCAAAGTACCTTAATCCCAACAGGAAAAAAGGGTTAAATAATATAAAAACAGCCAATGAAAGTATGGTGGCTAAACATGTAAGGCATTGATGTTAATTTGAAGGAGTGGGCAGTCATTACCTCATTGAAAGCAATGCAGAGGGTATTTCTGTCATTTCCTCCTCATGATTAGTTGCAAGTAGGTTGTGGGTTGGAAAACCATCCATCTATTGTAAAATTGTCTCTTATGATGATGATTGTAGTATTGTTTGCCCTGCAAAGGCAGGGAGCTCATTGCATGTATTAGATTTGAGTTTTCTTTTTGAGTATGGAGAAAATAAGGTCTTCAATGTAATGTAATTACAAGTTTCTATTTAACTAATTGTGATATACCTTGCCTCTCTTTTGTTTCTATTATCATTTTTGTTCTTTTTTTCTTTTATGAACTTTAAAATGGGGACTGTAGATGCAGTCCAACATTGTAGGACTCACTTTGGCCCACTTTTCATCAATGCAGTTCCTTTGATAGTCTATTCGTTTTATCAACCTTCACTCACCATTGGATAGAATTTCAAGAGAATCTACGATTAAGAAGTCATTAAACTTTAAGACTGATAAATTAGGGGATAGGATAATTTGGTGGGGCTGATTTTCTCGATCCCCCTTAACCATAAGGAGATGTTTTAATTTTCCCCAATTCCATTGGCAAATTTGTATCTAAGTAGACCTAACAAGGTGGACTCCATATAATTACTTGTGGTCAAACATTTCACCTTTAGAGTGATTTCTCTACCACGGATCAGTGATCATGGTCCAAAATCATGCCAACTGTCATGTTTATATTATTTTGATCATCATCTAAACTAAAATCTTTTGGCATAATGGCCCCAATATTTAAATGACTCAGGAAAAAAAAAAGGACTTGTTTTCGCCAAAAGAGATATCAAAAAGATAAATATCAGTAGACCGAACTTATAAGTCCTGATGAGGCATGTCAAACGGGCCCGGCTGGCACAGCCCACCAGGGATTTACCCTAGCACGGCAGGGCCCGAGTGGGCTGGGCCATGTCGTGCCTCCATGCTGGCCATGCTAAGCGGGCCTCTTTAATTTGTTTTTTCGATTAAATTTTTTTCAATGCATCTATGTCAAAGGCCGTGTAGGCAAAGGCCCTTGAATTGGACAAGTTCTATTCTAGTGTTAGAATAGAACTTCTAAATAGGCAAAGGCCAACCTATCTAAAATCTGGGTGTGTAGCAACTCATTTCTAGGTCATCGACAGTGCTAGATACCCTGGGAGGCTGAGAGTAACATGGTTGAATATCTCATAAGGTAGGGCCATTGACATAGATGCATGGGCCTTGAATTGGTGGGCTTATTAGTTTTGTGCCCTTTGAAAAGTGGATAAGTGTTCAAGATAGAGTATTCATATGTCGACATGTGATGTTGGGCCCAACAGGAAATAGATAAACAGTTCTTGTCACATGTCAATAAATGAAAGTATTGGTCATATCCGTTTTTTTATTTCATTTATAAAAACTTGTTAAATTAAATTTTATTCTGCTTTAAGCAAAATATCATTCACCCCACAATAAAGTAAAGACGCCATCAATCATCATGTTTGTAATTATTTGAAGCAGAAGGACCACTAATGATTCTTCCTCATAAAGAAGGTGCCTTTGGCCAAGCCCACTAAATATCTAGTTTGTAGGCCCTGACCCGGCTTGTAACAGCCATAAGAACATCCAATATTCTCTTTCTGGGATAAAAAGATAAAAAAATTTATAAGATGTCTATGGGTACATTACTTGTAAAAATTTAGATTAGAAAAGAGGAAGTGCCTTTGGGCCGTGCCTGTGTGTAGACCGTTGGGCGGGTTGTGCTTAGTACAACGGTTGGCCCATCGAGTGGCGTGCCGACACGGGCCGATCATGCCACATCCCTTAACCCAGCACGGGCCGTGCTTGGTGGGCCATGCCGTTGAGCAAGCCGTGTTGTGCCGTTGGCCGTTGACTGGCAGGCTGGGCTATGCCGTCGCGGGTCGGCCCGACCCATTTGACATCCCTAGTCCTGATTTTATATTTGATTATTTGGACTAATGGACTCCATTTTAAGAGTCCAATCACCAAGCGTGGGCCATGGACACCCCTAGCCCCCCACTAGTTCTTCCCCCGGTCAATCACCAATGTTGATGACCCGATGAGCCCCTATCACTCCTCTACAACCCAAGTTTTACAACTCTAGCAAGGGCCCATGTCAAGAGTGACCTAAGCAACAATGTACTCATAACCGAGAGACAATTTTGTGTAGAACATATATGAAAGTAGTAGAGATACATATGAAGAAGACCAACCTATTTTATAGTTTGGTTTGAGATAGATTGGAACTGAGAAACAAAATTGATGTTGGTAACCAACATAGTTGGGAAAAGATTATGATGATGATGATGAAGACGACGACGACGACGCGATGACACAATCATGATCCCTAACACCATCTTATTGCTAAATGAAGGGTTTGCCCCTTGCTTTTACCCAAAATGTCCTTTATGTTCTTCCATGCACCCCATAAGCAATGAGCCCAATATGCAATATATTAATAATAATATCTACTATCTGACCTTGATCAGTGGCAAAGCTCACAAGAGATGTAAGGTCCTACCGCTGAAACGGAAAGACCTCTATTCATAGTTTGATGGGAAGGAAAAAAAAAACCGTTATTTTCTTGTCCAAATTAAAGTGGACCCATATCGCCTTAACTCCAACAAGACAAGGGTTTAATAATGTAAAATTGTCTATTTTATGATGATGATTGTAGTAGTATTGTTTGCTTGCAAAGGCAAGGAGCTCATTGCATGTATTAAATTTTGATTCTTCCCCCTTTTTTGAATATGGAGAAAATCAAGTCTCCAAAGCAATGTAATTACAAGATTTTATTTAAGTCATTTTGATATATGCTGTCTCCTTTTCTTTTTATCATTTTTGTTCTTTTATTTCTTGTATATCATCATGAACTTTAAAGAGTGCTTTCTCTTTTATGGATCAGTGATCATGGTCCAAAATAATGCCAACTATCATGTTGATATTATTATGATCGTCATCATCAATATATGTTGTGGGCCTTAGAAATTAAATTACTCAACAATATAGGAGTTGTTTTCTCGTAAGGAGATTTAAAAAAAAAAAAAAAAAAAGACAAGATAAGCATAAGTAGAAAGAACCTAAAAATCCTGATTATATATTTTATTATTTGGACTATGGGCTCCCTTTTAAGAGTCTAATGTGGATGCAATGGTGAGCCACTATGACCCCTCCACAACCCAACAACTTTAGCAAGGGTCCATGGCAGAGTAACCTAAGCAACAGTGTGTGTGCTCTGCTATGGATTCACATGCAACAATCAATGACTATTAAGTGTTAACATCATCTTATTGCACTCATTAGTTCCTACTCATCAAATTGATGCATGCTAAGGGTATTAGGTAGGCTTGTCAATCCGACCCTTTGACAAGGGGACTTGGCTTGCCAAAGATCACAAAAACTGAGGCTTTTCTGGTTGTCCTAAAGCTCAAGGGTATGGTAATTAAGGTCCTGTTTTGGAAAGCTCGTAACCTTAAAGGCTGGGCTAGGGCAAGAACTAGCGCAGCTCGGCCCTTTGTCTATTAATGTAGTCGATTCAACATAGTTGAGAAATTTTTTGATGATGATGAAGACGTTGTATTAGTTGTAGAATCTCTTCTCTTTGAACTTTGGGTATCTTTCGTTCTTTTTTAATTTTCTCCTTCTATTGTTGGATTGCAAGAATTCCAACCTTCTTGATTGCTCTTCCCACCCCCAAAATGAGCTAGCTTTAGAGTGGTATTTGTAGCATAAAGAGGCTTGGAAGTGGTTTGCTCAAACTTTCCTAATATTTTTACTACTTTTTCCGGAAATTTTGGAAGATGAGACTTTGAGGTAGAGATTGTGGCATAACTGCCTGCAACCGCCAAGGAGAGACCAAGAGAAATGGAGGGTCATGGAGGAGTGGTACACATGGGCACTATATATGTATCATTTTTTTATTGGTGACATGTTTCGCTCATTTTTTGGTATTTTCATTATTTTGATTGGGTCAAATTTGAGTGCCATGTGTCACTCATTGATTGGGACGCATGTCATGATGGCTTGACAACCTATGGGTCCCATTTGAGGTGAAAAACGGCCAAGGTGTCGTAAAATACCCAAGGGGTTACAAGATTTGACTTTGCTGCCAAGGGATGTCGCTAACCCCTTCAATTTTGCCAAGTGGGGTCGTAGATGTAATATCCTTGAAAGGGTTAGATTTTTATAATAATTTCCCTCTCGGTTTATCCTGAATCGAGACCTCCAGTGGATCCACCAGGTGACTAGGATATTGCATCTACTTGGAATTGATATTTGATTCATTCAAATCCATAATTTTCATTATAATGGTAGTTCCAATTCCAAATTATGTGTTAGATGACTGATTAATCTAAATTTCTCGAATTATTTGTGATGCTACAGTACATATCGACATCCTTTGGTATCCATTGTTTGAGTTGAAAACCTATTTTTCTGTAACAAAGAATCATATAGGCCATTCTTTCTCTTGAAAGTTAAAAAACCATTACAATAAAAATGCCACATTCTCAATCCTCCAGAAGACATGTCAGCACAACATCCATGTTCTTATCCAAAAGTTGCAACTCTATTTTATCAGTTCCTTTTCCTCTAATGCCCACCTCTTTCGGAAATGTCCTTTGGTGGAAACGCATCGTCTTCTATTTAATCAATCAACTCATCTCCCACTTCATAATTCAATTCTTTCACTTTCGAATGCTTCATGCTCTCTCTCATTTCCTCTCCTCCATCTTAGAATGGCTCTCTCTCACCTATGCTTCTCTTTGTTGATGCATCGGCTTTAGATTTGCATTCATGCATCGAATTTGGATCTACATTCTTTCTGTTTTTGGAAACCAAATCTATAATTCAGATCTAAAGTCAAAAAAGACAAAAACTCGTATACAGCAAAAGAACACCCAAAAATAATCTATAGGCTTTTTTTAATTTGAAGACGGAATCAAACTCCTATGTAATTTTGAAAAGATGCGTATTCCTCAAATCACTCTTTGAAGTAGGTCTGTTTTTACTGGGCCTTTTTTCTCTATCAGCTTGTCATACAGAAATTACTACAAGAAACCTCCTTGTCATGAGGGCCCCACCTTTTGGTGGGCCACTTGTGTGGTCAAAGTGAAAAGTACCCTTGATTGGTAAATCTGGATGGAACTTTGGAGAAATGGCGTGCACATGGTTGGTTAGGAGAGGAAATAGCAAATTGAAAGTATTGGACAATCACGATCCTTCGCCCTGGGCATTATTTAATGGCTATGGGCTCCATGTGATCTTTCTAATCAGATTTTTCTATTATTACCATCGATTAGATTTGCATTTCTACTCCTTTGTCTTTCAATTTCTTGCCCAATGTTTTTTATTTCGTTGATTTTTCGTTAGATCTAATTTATTTCATCAGATTGTTTGAATGTTGTTTATATTCTTGGGTCTAAGTCTTCTAATATCTAATTGCATTTAACTAGGAGCCACTATATGACTCGAGCAAATCATGTTTTTGCTGCGTGTAATGCTCTAGTAATCTTGGACATACATGCATTTTGGTTTGGAATTTATATTATAAACAAAACCCATTTTGGAAACAAGATTTGGAATCCCAATTTTATATGTTCTTCTGATTGCATTCAAAGAAATTGGAGGGCCTTTTTTTTTTTTTTTTTTTGTAGTTGTAACCTCTTACCATCAACCAGGGTGCTATGGACTCATGCTAAATTAAATCTTTTTTGGCCAAATTTATTTAAGTACATACATTTGGGGTCTTTTGTGCGTTGTATTTTATTTTGAGATTTTCATTATGTCACATGAATAATGATATTTTGGACAATATTTATATAATTTACAGTCAAGTGATTGCATTAGAAAAAATTAGGAGTTTTTTTTTTGTGTATTTTATTTTGACTAAGCTTTTTGCCAATATAAAATCCAAATTTCTCCTGGGATTACTGATACAAGCACATTATTTTTGACCCAGCATCGCAGGGGCTTTTCATGCTAGTGTAGCATGATTTATAGAACTATTAGGGGGTGTTTGGATAAAGGCAGAACATAATATCATCAATTTGAATATTATAAGATTCCATTATTATAGAATAAAATAGTGTCATATTATACTATTGTGTTACTTATGGTGTTTGGCAATTTGTACCAATTCCAATATACCTTTGAAGTGTTTGAAAATTTATAAAATTAATAGAAAAACCAGGATGATTGACCCAATGGAAACCCACTAACTAATAGTCATACTAGAGTGATTTAATATCCGTAACCCTGGTGGGGCTCATTTAATTAAAAAAATATTGGACTAAATGTTAAAAACCATGAGCAATGTTGTTTAATAAATGTGGGTCCACCAATGTTAATAACCATAATGTAATATATATATCCAATGATTATTATAATAGAGAGTCATATTGAGTGTTAAACATCATTGAGGAATTTATAAATGGAAAATCAATGTGGGGCCCATTTGACATTAATGGTCATATTAACCAATCTAATTATAAGAATTACCAGGGGCCTATTAAACAATGAGACTCATTTAATGATATCAAATTAATAATTAGTCACACAATCCAATATTGGTAATTAGCATGAGACTCATCTAATGTTGGTAGTATGGTACCCACTTAATATTGGTAATCATGGTAGAGGTTACCTAATGTGCCATTTATAGGACCCACCTAATATTAGAAATCAATAAAGAAATTATGTAATTATGATAGGGTTATGGGACCCACATAAAATTTATAAACACTAAGGCCTGTTTGGATGCACAAAAAAGTACAAGATTAATTTATTTTTAAGAAAGTTTTCTTTTCTTTAAACATGGGTTGTTTGGATAACTTGATAATTTAAAATATTATCTCCTATCCTTCTAAAATATTAGAAGATTTTCTCCTTCAGCCCTATGGTGTAGGAAAGAATATTCAAAGATAATATTATATGGCCTCCCTTTTGCACGCATCCTCTCTTGTACTTGTTTTTCTCTCCCACCTCCTCTCTTTTTCTCCTTTTATTTTTCCTCTCCTGGTCCTCTATTCCTCTCCTTCTTTTTCCCTCTCCCACATTGTCTTCTATTTTACTCTCCTCTCCTCCCCTCTTTGGATATCATTTCTCATGGAGAAGAAAGGTATGTCATTGCTTCCTTTTTCTTCTCTCTCTCTCTCTCTCTCTCTCTCTCTCTCTCTCTCTCTTTTCAATTTTTCCCCAATCTCTTTACAAAAATTTCAGAGATTTATAAAATATGTTTTGATCTTCCCATATTTGATGCGTTCTGGGTGCTCCTCCGATAGGCCCTTCGTTTTCTATTTGTATTCTCTGGTAATTGTTCATATATGCCCACGTAATTAGAATACAACATTTTCGCAAGATCTGCAGGCCATGATTTGGTTTTCAAGTGTCTTTTTTCTTCAAGCAGCTCTCTGCTCTCTGCAAGTTATGGAAGTAGTAGCAATCTCTGAAAGACTTGGGGTTTCATTGTAAAACACGATTTCAAATCATCCAAGGATGTTTGGGATTGTGCAATGTTTCCACCACATTTCTTCTATGTGCCTTTGACAATTCATGTTTGTTTTACAATAATTGTCTATATCACGAAGCTCTGCTACTAAAGCCATGACAATCACACCTAAACTAGGTTAACTAAAAGGAGCTCTTGTTAAATTTGTTATAAGCAATAAATAAAATGCAGCAAGAAATTCAGGTGAATATTACATAAATGAGCGAATAATTAATGTAAATGAGTTAGAATATAATAAAATAATAGAAAAAAAAGATATCAATGAAAATATTCATAATTATAGTCAGATTCTTTATGAAGAACATGAAAGAGATATGTTAGCAAAACTTAAATATAAAAACTTAATTAGTGATTTTACATCACAAAAAGTGAGAAAAATATATTTTAAATAAAAGATTTGTAATAATATTAAAAAGTAAAAAGGGTCTCATTTAGAATTATCTTTTTAGGCCTCAAATTGTCTCAAGTTGGCCCTGCGTAGGGGTTTGAAGAGAGAATGAGGGAAAAGAGATTAAGGACCTGTTTCTTTGCTGGAATTCCTAAATTCCCAGACATAGTGGAATTCCTGGATGCTCCTTGGGCTTGAGCATCCAGGAATTCCACCAAAATGCAAAGGGAGTGAAATTCCTAGATTCCTAAAGTTCAAAAGAGATATTTCATGTAGCTAGAATCCAGAATTTTTTGTAAAGAAACATGGAATTTAGAGATTCCAGGGGATAGCATGTAACGCCCCAATTTCGAATATTGAGAAAACCGTTAAGGTATCCGAAGTTGACGTACTACTTCCCGGAAATCCGATAACTTCCAAGATCGTAGGTTTACAGTGAGGTCCGATTTAAAACTTTTTGCCGACATATAATCAATGGTTAAAATTGCGGAAGCGTAAAGAGTAAAGCGGAAGTATAAGATATTATAAAGATATATCAAGCGTAGTGATGGAACGCGCTCCGAGGCGCCGTTGGGGCGGCTACCGGGGTCGGCGGAACGTGGGAGTCCGTCGGGTCCGGCCCTTTCGCGCCCTGGCGGGCCCTGAAGCGTGCATCAACATTTCTTTGTGTGGGTGTGCCAGATTTTCTATTTTACTTGGAATTGCAAGTGGTAATCCGGAGATCAACCTTCGCAAGTAAAAAGGAAATCAACTTCTTTCAAGTTTTCCATTGCACAAATATTTAAGAAAAGAGACATTTTCTTAATTTGCCGTGAAAGGCGATTTGTTTGGCATTTATAGCCGATTTTGGCGTTTATAGCCGATTTACAATTCTTATCAATAATGAAAGACAAGAGTTGTGATTTTTGTCTCTTTAGAAAAATACAAACTACAATGAAAAGCAAGAAAAGGAAGATCTAACTTTTCAGGAGATTGTGGGGGACTCGTTCAGATTGACGGTCGCAAGCCATGTATGGGCTTCGCCATCATCCATGCAGATGAGAACAGAAGATGCTCTTGATTCGCTTGGCTTGGCTATAACCTCAGGTTTTTAGAGGACAAAGACCAAGAGAAGGTCCTATGTCCAATAAAAAGCTAAGTAGACGGGCTGAAAAGCCACGTCTAAGCCATTGGAGGCAGCAGGAGAAGGCAAGGACCTTGGGGGGGGGGGTGCCCCCCAAGGGACTTTTGTCACCTTGTAGTGGTGGCCGGTGCAGAACTCCAGCAGAGTTTTTCTCTCTTTTTCTTTCTCTCAGATCTCTTTCTGATCTTTTTTTCTGATCCTCTGATTTTCTCCTCTTTTTTTTGATCTTTTTTCCGATCTCCATTTCAATGGAATGCTCTCCTATTTATAGGCCTTTGGTAGCCATTTAGGAGGGTTTATGAGCCTTAATGGCTTTAATGGGAGGAGTTACAAGATTTATTTCTTGATTTTGTAACTCCTTTTTCCTTGAATCTGATTGGCTGATGGAGATTAAGGGCTTTTAATCACCTTAATTACCATAATGGGAGGAGTTTCATGGTTTAAATGCCATGAATCAATTGACTTGTAACTCCCAAATGCTTGCTTCTGATTGGGCCGTCCAAAGAAATGAATTAATGACTGCAATAAAGCTAGTCAATTAACCACATTAATTGGTCGCCGAGCAGTCGAAGAGTCGCGGGCCATGCCGTGTCTTCTGGAATTCTTCTGGCGATGATCATCGATGGATCTACATGCTGATCGACATCGGATGAACATGTAACTTCAGACATTGATAGCTAAGAGTGGGCCGGTGACATCTGTCTTGTCGATTTCACGATCGGTCGGACAGAAAATGCACTTTCTTGGTCGACCGGTTGGCGATCTTGGAGCGATCAATGATGATTTTATGCTTTTGATGGCGGATCCGAGATGTCGTCGGATATGAGTCAATTTAGAGCACTAAAAATCACATTTTCAGGAAACCACAGGGGCCAAAGTGCGCGAAACGCGAAAAAAGACGGAAAAACGGGTCACCGGCGGAAAATCCGGTGACTCGGACCTCCATGGTCGCAGGGGCCTGCGACCATGGGCCATGGTCGCAGGGGTCTGCGACCCTGGGGGATTTTTCCCCTTCGGAGCCCGTTTTGCGGTCGTTTTGAGGTCTTTTTCGTCGCCGTTTTCTTCTGTATTTTTCTTGACATTTCTTCTCATTTATTGGCTTGATTTCCCTGTAGAAAACTTAATGAGAATCCTTGCATTTTTAGAGTGCAAAGTTTCCAATTTTCCGGGAAAGCCGAAGACTTTGTCGCGTAGAGCTGCTGATTTTCCGCCAGAAGCTGAAACTTGGTCAAACGATGTCGGAATGACCTGAAATTTGAGGTGAAGCCTCCTGAGCAATAAATAAGACCAACCATAGGCTTTTGTTTGAGTTTTGAAGCCGTTTGGGGTCCCGTCGATGCTTCACTTGATTTTGCTGCGGGGAAAATGCCGAGCTTTGATATGTGGTCAAACGATGTCCGATTGACCTGAAATTTGACGGGGAGCCTATTGGAGTCATTTTGAGACGTTCCATGGGCTCCGTTTTGGATGTCATGGTCCCGGGTTGCTCCGCCGCCGGTAGGCTTGATTTTCTCTCGGAGCATCGAAACCTGGTCAAACGTTGTCGGAATGACCTGAAATTCGACGTGCAGCCTTTTGGAAGCATGTTGAAGCCACTCATGCACTTGGTTTGATGAGCGAAGGCTTCGGTGGTTCCCGCCGCCGGGAGGCTTGATTTTGCTGCTCGAGCATTGATGGAGGGTCAAACATTGTCGGTTTGACTTGAAATTTGGCATAGAGCCCTTTTGAGACATGCTGGAGTCATCTGTAGGCTTTGATCGAAGTTTTGACGTCTCCGATGATGTCGCCGCCGGGAGCTCCCGTTTAGCTGTCGGAGAAGTGAAGTTAGGCCAAATGTTGTCGAAATGGCCCGAAACTTCATGTGTACTCTTCTCTTGGCTATCTTGAAGGATCTTGCAGTTTTTGTTTGATTATGACAAGATTTGAATTTTTGGAGAAATTGCATTGCCTATTTATGGCAGGTTGCGACTTCATGCAGCTTTCTTGATTTGAAGAGGCAAAGTGACATTTTTGGTGTCAACAAATGCCCCCTCGAGGTACAGCGACGAATTGCTTGACTTTTGTAGTCGATGTGCCTCGAAGAGATTTTTGAAGGAGAGCTTGTGTCTTGACCAAGAGTCTTTGAGCAATCTTTCCTTTGGTATAGTAGCCTTTGAGCTTCCAGGGGAATTTTATGGTAGTGAAAGGAATCACACACCATCTCGAGGCAAAGTTTTGAAGATGACATCAGGGATGTGGATTTGGGTTTCTGTTTTTGATCTTGTGACCTAACCAGCTATATATGGCAGGTTAGGGGATCGGGTTTTGGTTTTGACCTTGTGACCCAACAAGCTGTATGTGGCAAGTTGGGGGATCATGATTTGGTTTTTGATTTCGGTCTTGTGACCTAACAAGCTGTATGTGGCAAGTTAGGGGACCAGGATTTGGTTTTTGGTCACTCTTTGGGACTGTGTGGGTCCATTGGAGTGGTTTGGATTTTTGTGGAATGTCAATTTCAAGATTTTGGCTCAACTTGGTATATGAGGCTGGATGGTTTGATTTTTGGAAGCTCATGGGGCTTGGAATTTTTTGTATGGTTCAATCAACTCAAAAGAGGCATGGAACCATTTTTGTATGCTCTTGGGTAAGAGGGATTTTTTTTCCTGACTAAAAGCCCATTTTTTTTTTTTTAGTGCCTAGGTGGTCAAACCTGGCTCATATGGGCTAGCCCATGGGACCTTAAGCTTTTTAGGATGGCTTAGATCTCATGTGGGGTCATTTTTGTAAAGAATATCTAAAGATATCTCATTTGGATAGAGAATATCTAAAAATATCTTTATGGGAGAGAATCTCTCATATTCCGTTAATTTGGGAGAGAATATCTCAAGGTATCTTTCTTTTTGGGAAAGAATCTCCAATCTCCTATTTTGTTGGAGAGAATCTCTCATTGATTGATTTTGGGAGAAAATCTCTCAAAGACATCTTTCTTTTTTGGGAAAGAATCTTTCTAATTCCTTCTCTTTTGGTAAGGTTACTAATTAGTAACACTTACCTTTCTTCTTTGTTTCCTTCTTTGATTTGCTCTCTCCTATAAAAGCAAAGGGAGGTAGGATCTCTTGCTCTTATTGCTTTCTTTTGCAACAATCTCAAGAGAGCTCCAAGGCCAAGAGTTTTTCTTCTTCAATGATCTTCAAGCTTTTTCCTTCTTCTTCTCCATCAATGGCTTCAAGTAAGTTTTCTCTCTTTTTCTTTCAAGAAAACTTTATGTAGAGAATAGGAAAAAAAAAAGTTTCTCTTCTTTTTTTTCTTTCTTCTTTTTTTTCTTTCTTTCTTTTCTTTCTATTCTTCTTCTTTTTTTTTTCTCTTCTCCACGTGATTTCTTCTTTTGTTTTTTTTTTTTTTTCTTTTTTTTTTTTCACACGTTTTTTCTTCTTTTTTTTTTGTGGGCCGTACGGACAGATCCGTACGGATCTGGTCCGTACGGCCACGTGGCCTGATTTTTTTTTTTTTTTTTTTTTTTTTTGAGAAAGTTTCTTTTTTTTTCTTTTCTTTCTCCCCTTTTTTTTTTTTGAGAAAGCTTCTTTTTTTTTTTTCTTTCTTTCTCCCTCTTTTTTTTTTTTTGAGAAAGCTTCTTTTTTTTTCTTTCTTTCTCCCTCTTTTTTTTTGAGAAAGTTTCTTTTTTTTTTTTTTTTTTTTTGCTCATCATGATAATGCGTTTTTATGCAAATCTAGATGTTCATGCATGTACTTTTTGTAAATTGAATTGAGTAGCATGATGTGATAGCATACCTGAAAATCTTTGCAAATTTGGGAATTTGGAGCTCGCAGCGATGTTGAGCCCTTCTTGATTTTGCGGAGATTTTGAGGTTTCGAAAGTTTGGAGTTTCGGAGCCCGCAGCAATGTTGAGCCCATCTTCAAACTTTCTATTTCCGTCGGGGTATTTCCTTTTTCTTTGGAATTGCCCCGGAGTCATGCCAAAATTTCGCCAGATTTTTGGTGGGACAAAGTGACCCTTTTTTTTTTTTAGCGAAATCCTGTCATTTTGATGACGATCTTTTTCTTTTCCAACCTTTGCAGGTGGTTCCTCCAGTGCGAACAAGGGTAAAGAGCCTGCTACAAGCGTACCTCGTCGATCTGCTAGATCTTCCAATGTGGCCGTTCAGCAGGCTTGGGAGAAGGTCCAGTTTGTTGAGAAGAACTTGGAAGAGTGCGATTCCCTCAATCGCGATGAGATGAGGCAGCGATTGATCGCTCTCAAGAATGAGGAATTCTATAAGATCATGGTAAGCAACCGTCCTTGGGTTATGGACGATCTGAGGGTTTTACCCAAGCCTACCTTCTTCTTTGGAGATGCAGTCCCTGACGACTTGACATACCAAAGGAGATGTTTTCAGTTCTCTTACACAGCTGATGGTGAAGAGAGAACTATTTCTACCCGGTCGTCTTTTGACCGGACCATCTCGATCCTGAGCCTTTCTCCCACGTGCCCTAAGAGGGAAGATCCTCCGAGCTGGGTGAAGAGGACCAGTGTGATCAAGACCGGGGTTTTTGTTGGTGGACCTTCCGGTTTTGCAGAGAAGCCACCTGTCCGTATGGACATGTTGATGCCAGCCAGCGGCTACCAGGGCTCTGATTATCCGTCGGTCGATTTGAGACCGGTGGGCCATGGCGTTTTCAGCGGTGACGGCAGTACTTGGGTGAAGCCTTTTCGACTTCGTGGCCGTTTCAATGCTGACTCCGATTGGAAGTCATGGACTGACCACACCTTGCTGATTGGGGGCGCCGTTTTGAAGGAAGCCGGGATTTTTGACGCGGTCCGCACTTTTAGGGAGACCGTGACTTTTTCCGATGATGCCTTCATGGCTATGTTGGAGTCTTTCCTCCCTCAGACCAATACCTTCGTTGTTACGAACGGTGAGATTGGTTTTTCTCTGAAGGAGTTAAGTGCTATTACTGGATTGCCCATCCTTGGCAAACTCTACGAGGAGTTCATGCCGATTGACAGCGTCCTTGAGGAGCAGTCAGAGGAGTTCAGGCTCCTATACTTTCAGCTCGTCGCCTTCTATGATTTTTTTAAGGAGGGCTCGAAAGTCAGATCCAGCAGTTGGAAGAGTTATGGCTCTTCATTCTTCAACTTCTTTGACAGCAAAGAGTCTCCTGATAGCATGACCCGGGAAGACAGGAAGAAGACTTTGGCCATGCAGGAAGAGTTGAAGGGTTTCTTCGTGAGCACAGATGCCCTTTATTCTGACATTGCACTGCGGAGAGATCTTGTTGTTTACCTCACTTTTTGGCTAGGTGAGGCTATTTTTGCTGGTGGAGATGGGACGCACATCAGGCCGCATTGTATTTTTCCGGCTTGTCAGATGGCGTTTGGAGAGCGGCTTGCTTTGGTGCCCGCTCTTTACTCCTACCTGTGTACCGAACTGCAGGCTGCTGCTTTCTTGGTTCGGCTTGGGCTCCCTATGAATAGGGTATTTTCAGCCCATATCTTTTATTCGTGGTTTGTATACCACTGTCCTGGCTTCCACCAGCTGGGTGCTGCACAGGATGATGATCCTCTGATGATTCGATTGGCTAAGGGAAAAGCCGTATCCGAATCACTTTTGTTTGCCCGCGTGAGGATCCGACGGTTCAGGGACGTCGAGATGGGGCAGTCTTCAGTTAAGCTTTCTCCGGAGTTGCGGAAGAAGGCTTTTGATTTTGGTGCCTCCCGAGACTCTACCAGAGCAGGGTCGGGAAGGCATTACTCTTTGACCAATGCAGAGAAGGAGTGGCTTTTCAGCATACGAGTCGGCACGATGGTGTACCGTAGACATCTTTTCGTCGACATCCAGCCGTATGTACCTTCTCGCTTTGCGCTTCAGTTGGGCTTCTCTCAAGGCGTTGTTGGAGCGCCTTCGAGTATGGTGAAGCGTTTTGGGGGTTTGCAGGATGGCAGAAATGCATGGGCTTTCTATAGTGCTGAAGACACTACTGCCACGATTTCTTATCCTGAGCTGTCGACTTTCCGAACTGCCGGCTTCACGAAGTGGTTCGCGGAGAGCTTTTTGGCATATCGGGGGCTTTCCAAGAAGGAGCTTGATGTAAAGCTGTCTTCTGGAAAAGGCATTGGGAAGTCGGATGGCGTCCGGCGAGAGGAAGTTTGGGCCTTCCTTTCTGGAGAGAAGCACAAGATAGGCTTTCTCGGTGACCAGGGCGTCATTGGTTCTGAAGCTGCTCGGGAAGTACCTGATGAGGCTTTGGAGCAGCTAGAACAGGAGGAAGCTGAGCTCGACGCTTGGATGCAAGCGGCACAGAAACGAGCTTCCGTGGAGTCTACTGGCGAAAGCAGACCATCCAGTGAGGAGTCAAGTGAGAAACCTGACTCTGATAGTGAGGCGGGTTCTTCTAGGAAGCGAACCCGTAGAGGTAAGAAGAGGAGGAGTCATCATCGCAGCGAGGGGCCACATGAGGACTCTCCTGACATGGAAATCCCTCTTACCATCAACGAGGAGGTGCCAGAGGCTGTCGACGAGCCTCCAGAGAAGAGGAGTCGTGGGGAAGAGACCATTGGTGAAGGTATGATTCTTCCTTTTTCTTTTTCTACTTCTTTCATGGGGCTTTCCATGTTCTGATTTGTTTTCTCACCCTGCTGCTGCTTTTTTCTTTTTTTTTTTTTTAGCAGAGGATGAAGACTTGCCGATGCCTGAGGTTCCGACCGATGAGGCGGTGATGGAGCCGGTTATGGCATCTGAAGAAGAACCGAGGGACTCTGGAATGACTCCGGAATCTCCAATTGGTATAACTTCTTTCGCTTTCTCTTTTTTTTTTTGCCTGCGACTTGATTTGCTAACATTTTTTCTTGTCAGCTGACTTGCCACAGGATTCCGATGACTTTGAACCATCAATGGACGCAAATGTCGATGATGCTTCTGATGAGTTCATGGAGGAAGAGAGTGTTCCGCCAGTCGTCGAAGAAGGTACTTGGTAGTGATGACCCTGATGATTTTTTTTTTAACAGGATCATATCATACCTTTTTGTGTTTCATTTGCAGGTTTTGAAGTGACAGAAGAGAGTCCATCGCTTTCTTCAGAACCAGAGCAAGGGATGCCAGAGGTCGATCCGGAGGTAGAGACCAGTTCTGACATGATTGAGGAGATGCCTCGTGTTGAGATTCCCTCTCCAGTGGCTCCAAGTGGAAAGAGTTCTTTTGTTACTCTTCCAATGGGACATGACATGAGCAGCCGATCAGTGGAGAAGGGTGAATCTTCATCCAGTTCGCCTCTTCAATTTGCGAAGAAGGTGCTGGCTCGGGTTTTGAGTTCTTGGGTCAAGACTCTCCTTTCTGGACACTTGGAGGCAGGATTTGGCATGATCCCACATGTACAGGAGATTCTGACCGACACCGAAGAGGTTGGTCTGGATGTCACAGGTGCCAGGGCGATCGTTGATAGGATCATTGCACTGGGTGACAAGTGGTTTGAGACCATGGGTTTCCCTGATGACCAATTCTTCAAGGAGATGTTCTTGGACCCTGCTGATAAGGCTAAGTCTGACCTGAATGAGGCTACACAAAGCAAGAAGCAGCTACTTCGGGAGAAGAACAAGGAAGAGCTAGCCATCATCGGATTGAGGCATGACCTTAACGTCCTTGATAGGGAAGTTGAGGAGGCCAGGAAACGTCTTGAGCATTTGAAGGCACAAGTCGATGCTAAGTGGGCTGCTATAACAGAGGCTCGTGACAGGGAGAGTACTCTGATCCGCAGGGTTGTAGATGCCGGTCAAGTTCTCGAGAGGAGGACTCTAGAAAACGAACGATGGCAAACTGCTGGGGAAGAGCTTCCCGGTGTAAAAGAAGGGTTACGGCATTCGCCAACATCTCATGGCAAGTTCCTGAAGAAGCGTGCCTTGGAAACTCTGACGGCTGAGGCCAAAAGTTTGCTTGAGGAGCTGAAGCTTTGGCTGGAGACCATTTTTGGCTGAGCTCCTGATTTTTTATAGCAGAAACCATTCTTCTTTTTTTTTGGTACCACATGTATTTTTGGTACTCTTTTTTTTTGTAGTGCTTGTGGACACTTTCTTTTTTTTTTTTGGTACCACATATATTTTTTTTGGTACTTTTCTTTTTTTTTTTTGTAGTGCTTGTGAACACTTTCTATTTTTTTTTTTTTTTTGCTTTGGTACCACATGTATTTTTTTGGTACCTTTTTTTTTGTTTTCCCTACGCTCACTCAAATCTTTTTGTGATGAAAGCGATTGCTAAATGGGATTTGATCAAAAGCTTTGTCATTTTGTGAAAATCTTTTGTCAAATAATTGTTTTGGCATGGGAGCCTGATTTTGGTTGTGGCGTAAAAACCAATTTTTTGTGGCATTGATAGCCGGTTTGTGGCATTTATAGCCGGTTTGACATGAGAGTCAGGGTTTTTTTTTTTGTGTGGCATTTATAGCCGAGTTTTTTGAAAACCGAGTTTTGTTTTATTGGCATGAAAGCCGATTTTGGCGTTTATAGCCGGAAATTTTTGTTTTGGCATTTATAGCCGGATTTTGGCATTTATAGCCGAGTTTTGGTTTTTAAAATGCAGGTATCGACTAAATGTCGCCTCCCCGCTGAATGGTCTTGCAAGTATCGATGGAATGTCGCTTCCTTGCTCATTCGGTTTTGCGAGTATTGATGGAATGTCACTTCCTCGTAGGTTAGGTTTTGCAAGTATCGATGGAATGTCGCTTCCTCGCGAATTGGGGTGCAAATATCGACTAAGCGTCGCTTCCCTGCTTTTCCCAAGACTTGGTTTTGCGGGTACTGACTTGATGTCGTTTCTCCGCGATTTTTGAAATTTGAGGTTTTCTCGAACCATTTGTAATTTTGGGTTGTGGATAGCAACTGGTATGTTGCATCTCCATGATTTTTGAAATTGGGTTGTGGATATCAACTGGTTTGTTGCTTCTCCACGGTTTTTGAAATTGGGTTGTGGATATCAACCGGTTTGTTGCTTCTCCACGGTTTTTGGATTTTGCAAGTATCGACGAAATGTCGCTTCCCTGCGATTTTGGATGCAAGTATTGATGGAATGTCGCATCCTTGCTTTTTTTCAAAAATTTTTTGTTTTGCGGGTACTGACCTTGATGTCGTTTCCCCACGATTTTTGAAAAACCATTTTTTTTTGTTTAAAGACACGAGGGTCGTAAATTTTGACCTAGAACCATTTGGCGGTAAAAGGTAAGGTGGACTAGGGTGGAAATCCCTAAATCCGGATTTTTGTTTCAAACCATGAATTTTGGTTCAAGGATCGAAAGTTTTGGTCAAGTCAGGGAGAGGCTCCTATACTTGGATTTTTTTTGTTTTTGAACAATGAAACAATGAAAGTAAGCATTGTTTTTGAATCTCTAGAAATTTTGACATTTGATATGAAAATTCTAAAGAGAGTGGGTTTGACGAGCGAGTACCTGAGAACAGGTTTTGGCCATACAGGCATTGCTCTTACCCAGTTGGGTAAGTCTTCAAGGGTAGTACCGCTTCAAGAACTTGCCGTTGATAGGCAGCATACATCTGTCGCCTTCCATGTTTAGGAGGGCATATGCGCCGTTGGAGAAGACTTTGTCGATGACGTAGGGTCCCTCCCATTTTGGTTCAAATTTGCCTTTGGATTTGTGTGCGAAGACCATTGGTCTTTTTACCGCAAGAACCAAGTCACCCTTTTTGTAGGCGCGTTGCCGGACCCTTTTGTCAAAAGATCCTGCCATGCGTGCTTGGTAAAGTTCAATGCTTTGTCGAGCTTCGAGCCGTCTCTCGTCGAGATTGTCCAGCTCATGGAGTCTCAATTTGACATTGCTTTCTTGAGTCATGTCATTTTGTAGAGATACCCTCAGAGAAGGAATTTGTACCTCTAGGGGCACGACAGCTTCGCATCCATAGACCAAGGAGAATGGTGTGCTATGGGTTGGTCCTCGAACGGTGGTTCGATAGGCCCACAAAGCTTCAGACAGTTTATCGCTCCAGTCTCTTTTGTGACTAGAGACCATTTTCTTGAGGATTTTGCAGAGAGTCTTGTTGAAGGCTTCTGCTAATCCGTTTGCTGCCGGATTGTATGGAGTCGAAGGACAGCTTTGGATTTTGTATTTGTCGCAAAACCTGTAGAATCGATGATCCCGGAATTGTGGTCCGTTATCATGGACGAATCTCTTGGGTATGCCGAAACGACAAATGATGTTGGTGCGTAGGAATTGAAGAACTGATGAGGTCTTCATTTCGTTGAACGCAAATGCTTCTGACCACTTGGAGAAATAATCCGTTGCGGCGAAGATGAAGCGATGACCTTTGCTTGAAGGGGGAGAGATAGGACCTATGATGTCCATGCCCCATGCTTCGAAAGGCCATGAGATTGCTGTAGGATGCAGCCATTCCGGAGGCATGTGAATGTAATCTCCGTGAACTTAGCATAGCTGGCAACGTTTGGCAAATTGCATTGCATCAGCAACCATGGTTGGCCAATAGTAACCTAACCTTTTTATCTGATCATAGAGCTTAGGACCTGCCTGATGGGCTCCACAAAGACCAGCATGAACTTCTTTAAGTGTTTCTTCGGCCTCTTGTTGTGACAAGCAGCGTAGAAGTACTCCGTTGAAGGATTTCCTGTAGAGGATTTTTGAAGGAATATCCAAATGAAAGTTTGGGGCTCGCCTTTGTATGCTTACCCGTTCTTTTGGATCTTCAGGTAGGATTCCGAACATAGTGTAATCAATGAACGGATCCCTCCAATCGCCGATTGAAGGTTGAAGGATAGAGATCCGACTTCCAACCACTCGGTGGCATTCGGCAACTGCTTGGTGTGTGTTAAGAGGAGGGAGGATCCTTCTCTCGCACACTGTAATTTGCATGTTTTCCCCTTCCTGGATCGCCATTGATGCGGCAAGTCCGGCCAGGGCATCTGATAGAAGAACCATGCAAAGCAATCAACGAACTCACGAAGAAAAGCGATATACTCGGGTAACTCATCATCCTTTATATTCTTGCTTATGAATACAGGACGTGGGTTATCAGGTGTTCCCAAGTTTATCTTTTGAACAGGATCTTCTGTCGGAAGGTTCGAAGGTGGTTCCTCCACAATATTTTCGGAGGCTTCCAACTCAACGAAACCTTCTGGAGTTTCAACTGCATTACCAGACCAAGGCTCTGTTCCTTTCCATGGATTTTCTTGATTGGTGATCTCCTCAAGGCTTGCTATGAGATAGTCTCAATCGCCTGTTGAGTCTGGTATTTCTTTTGGAGACGAGGGTTCTTCTGGGTCAGGATGCCACAAGTCTGTATTATCGGACGATTCCTCTTTATCATCAGAGAAATCATACCAATTGGATGAGCTTCCTGGATCTTTGTCAGGTAACTCTTTAAAGAGATTTCCAGGGAGATCGATGTCTTCGTGGACTTTAGATGTTGAGGCTTGGTCGGTAAAACGACTTTTAAGCCTTTGTGTCAACTGTCTCAGAGGAGTGTCGGGATCATACCCTAACCCATATGAAGACTTTTCTACATGACCGTAGAGTCTCCAATCTTCCAGCTGGCTTTTGGTCAAGGCGGGTTCCAATGGCGTGAGAATACCGCGTCTTTCTCCCAAACCGACTGGGTTTTGAGCGTCATAGCCCATTTTCTTCATAATTGCTTGTGCCACAGGACTATATAGAGATAGCTGAGGCATACCTTCATTTTGAAAAGGTTCCAGCATGGAGTTTGATGAAGAAGCGTCCGATCTATGGAAGAAGATCGGCCTTTGCTTTGGTGATGTTGCCGGAACAACAAAGGTAGCTGACGTAGGATCTTCTACATCAGCAGGTGTCTCCATCGGAGTGAGAGCAGGCTGAACTTGCTGAGTGTCAGCTTGGCTTGACGATGCATCGTCTTCTGGCTCTGAGTCCGAGTCTGTGTCTTGCATGATAGACACGAGAGAAACAACAAATTTGCCCCCAGGCTTTTGTTTCGCCTTCTTCACTTTAGTCATGATGACCAAAGGTTTTGAATTCTTGAGGGAGATAACGAAGGGAGATTGACTACCCTCTTCTAATTTGCCGGAGGGTTTGTTTTCTTCCGGTGATTTTTGAGGAGCCTTGCCTTTATCTTTCCGGAGATTTTCAGCAGGGGGTGCTATTTCCTCTTCTTCTTTTTCTCCTTCATACATTTGGGAGTCTGCGAAGTGGACTTCTTTACCTTTGAAGGGTTTCCTGTCCGCAAAGACTCGATGTACCATGCCGTCGTCGCCGACAAACTTGATGCATTGATGTAGAGTTGAAGGAACAACACCATTCTCGTGTATCCAAGGACGTCCGAGAAGGATGTTGTAGCATGAGGGGGTTTTTATTGCATACACAGTGACCTCAGAGATAAGATCACCGATTTGCAATTTGAACCTGATTTTGCCGATAGGCCTTTGAGTGCTCCCATCGTATCCAAAGATAGATACAGATGTGTGGCTTAGCTTGCTGGGTGGGATGCCCAACTCTTCAAGAGCCGAAGTGGAGATAAGGTTGAGTGCAGAACCTGGGTCGATCTGAACTCTATGTATCGGCATTTCTTTGATGTACCCTGTGAAGTACAGGGGTCGGTTGTGCCTTGCTTCGCCAAGTAGGAGGTCTTCCTTAGTGAAGGCGATGGTTGCACTGGCTGCCTTTTGAACCGAGAGGCATTGGATGCATGATCCCTCAGTTTTCTTTTCTCCCTTTGAGGAAGTTTCAGAGTTTTTGACCCGGTAGTCCATTTCAATTTGGAGGACTTGCGGGGCATGTTTGTCGACATCCTCATTCAGTTTTTGTAATTCTGATATGAGATTATCACGAGTGCGTGGAGACATTCGCAATAAGTCTAGGATGTGAAGACGTGCAGGTATGTGTTTGAAGTGCTCAACCAAATCATACTTGAAAGCCTCCTTAGGGCCTGCATGTTCGTCATTGTTGCCACTGGGGGCGCTTACAACATCTTTTCCCGAAGGATTTACATAAGTAAAGGAAGATTGGTTGTAATTTTTGTGGTAGTCCCGGCCCGAACGGGTGCCTCTACCAACTTCGAGAGCTTCTTGAGAAGGATCTTCGTTTGGAAGATTGTCTTCAGGATCAAGAGGCTGTCGTTTTTCATCTACTGGGGATGTATCTGCAGCAGAGTTGCCATCCTCAGTGATTGTGTTGCACGGAGCATTTTCCGGGAGCAAGTCCTGAACAGCATCCAGCAGCTTTTCTTCTTCGTTGACCCATCCATCACCCCAAGTTGGGTTTTCTTCATGATGATGAGTCGGGAAGAATGTGTATCCTGAAGTCACAGTCTCAGGAGAAGAAACCTGAGAGGGTGTCATCTCTGTGAAAGTCACGTGAGACGAGGTAGCTCCAGAGGATACATTGCTAGGCGTCGTCGGAGTGTAGGTAATCTCATCAGACGACGCTTCAGAAGAGCTATAGTCCTGATATATTACATTACAGGAAGCTCTGATAGGAGATGTTGCCTGCTCAGAGTCAGACTCATCCTCGGATGTAAGAGGATCATCTATCCAGCAATGTTCTCCATTTTCAGGAGTTGAGGGAGGAGGTACCTGATGGGCTTCAGGGACTTCCGGCTCTGGATTGTGAGGAATCTCGTTGACGCGGTCTTGCTCTTGTTCTAGAGCGAGACGCTACAAGATCCTTGCATATTCTTCAAGATCAGGCATGGGAGCCAGATCCTCTTCTTCGTCTTCTCCGTGTGGCTCAACATAGTTGATTTCCACTGGAGCAATGACAGGTGCTGGGTTAACAGCATCTTCTTGTGCAGCCTCTTGGTCTTCTTCATCATCAGACCAGGATCCTTGTGGTTGCAAGGGGTTATACCGGATTACTGGCATAAGGTGAGTTTCAGGAACCCATTCTTCATCGGAGAGATATTCTCCTGTTTCAAGAGATTCCTCCCACTCATCGGTGTAGTTGGGCTCGAATCCATCGTCGGTGTCGCTGGACTCGTATCCATCAATGGAGAATCCAACTACCGAGTTGCAAGAGTATGATGCCCCCTGCATGGCTTCTTTTTTGAATTGAGGTGGCATGAAATCACTGAGAGTGAAGTTTCTTACCGCCTTTGAAGTCTCTGGAGGGGACGTTTCTATTGCCCCGAGTGAAGTGGTAGAGGAGGCCTCTGCCTTTTCATGAACTTCTTGTTTTGGCTGGGTCTTCTCTTGCCGTTTGAGCCTGAGGAGATGTTTCCTAGCCTGCCTTCGCTGTTGAGCGGTCGGCTTTGTTTTGACGATCTTCCAATTTTCATCTTCCAGGAGATCGGGATGTACCCATATGGGTTGTCCGTCTGGTGTCGGGCAAGGAACCAACACTTCGGACGTTTGAATTCTTTTTATCACCTTAAAGGAAGTAGTGATCTTCTTCTTCGGTGATTTTGGTGTTTGTCCACATGACACCATTGTTGACACCAAAAATGTCACTTTGCCTCTTCAACATCAAGAAAGCTGCATGAAGTCGCAACCTGCCATAAATAGGCAATGCAACTTCTCCAAAAAATCAAATCTTGTCAGAATCAAACAAAAACTGCAAGATCCTTCAAGATAGCCAAGAGAAGAGTACACATGAAGTTTCGGGCCATTTCGACAACATTTGGCCTAACTTCACTTCTCCGACAGCTAAACAGGAGCTCCCGGCGGCGACATCATCGGAGACGTCAAAACTTCGATCAAAGCCTACGGATGACTCCAGCATGTCTCAAAAGGGCTCCATGCCAAATTTCAAGTCAAACCGACAACGTTTGACCCTCCATCAATGCTCGAGCAGCAAAATCAAGCCTCCCGGCGGCGGGAACCGCCGAAGCCTTCGCTCATCAAACCAAGTGCATGAGTGGCTTCAACATGCTTCCAAAAGGCTGCACGTCAAATTTCAGGTCATTCCGACAACGTTTGACCAGGTTTTGATGCTCCGAGAGAAAATCAAGCCTACCGGCGGCGGAGCAACCCGGGACCATGACATCCAAAACGGAGCCCATGGAACGTCTCAAAATGACTCCAATAGGCTCCCCGTCAAATTTCAGGTCAATCGGACATCGTTTGACCGCACATCAAAGCTCGGCATTTTCCCCGCAGCAAAATCAAGTGAAGCATCGACGGGACCCCAAACGGCTTCAAAACTCAAACAAAAGCCTATGGTTGGTCTTATTTATTGCTCAGGAGGCTTCACCTCAAATTTCAGGTCATTCCGACATCGTTTGACCAAGTTTCGACTTCTGGCGGAAAATCAGCAGCTCTACGCGACAAAGTCTTCGGCTTTCCCGGAAAATTAGAAACTTTGCACTCTAAAAATGCAAGGATTCTCATTAAGTTTTCTACAGGGAAATCAAGCCAATAAATGAGAAGAAATGTCAAGAAAAATACAGAAGAAAACGGCGACGAAAAAGACCTCAAAACGACCGCAAAACGGGCTCCGAAGGGGAAAAATCCCCCAGGGTCGCGGACCCCTGCGACCATGGCCCATGGTCGCAGGCCCCTGCGACCATGGCCCATGGTCGCCGGTCCATGGTCGCCGGCGACCATGGCCCATGGTCGCCGGCGACCATGGAGGTCCGGGTCACCGGATTTTCCGCCGGTGACCCGTTTTTCCGTCTTTTTTCGCGTTTCGCGCACTTTGGCCCCTGTGGTTTCCTGAAAATGTGATTTTTAGTGCTTGAAATTGACTCATATCCGACGACATCCGTCAAAATCACGGGTCAACCTCCAAAAGCGTAAAATCATCAGTGATCGCTCCAAGATCGCCAACCGGCTGACCAAGAAAGTGCACTTTTTGTCCGACCGATCGTGAAATCGACAAGACAGATGTCACCGGCCCGCTCTTAGCTATCAATGTCTGAAGTTACATGTTCATCCGATGTCGATCAGCATGTAGATCCATCGATGATCATCGCCAGAAGAATTCCAGAAGACACGGCATGGCCCGCGACTCTTCGACTGCTCGGCGACCAATTAATGTGGTTAATTGACTAGCTTTATTGCAGTCATTAATTCATTTCTTTGGACGGCCCAATCAGAAGCAAGCATTTGGGAGTTACAAGTCAATTGATTCATGGCATTTAACCCATGAAACTCCTCCCATTATGGTAATTAAGGTGATTAAAAGCCCTTAATCTTCATCGGCCAATCAGATTCAAGGAAAAAGGAGTTACAAAATCAAGAAATAAATCTTGTAACTCCTCCCATTAAAGCCATTAAAGCCCATAAAAGCTCTCCTAAATGGCTACCAAAAGCCTATAAATAGAGAGCATTCCATTGAAATCCAGATCGGAAAAAGATCAGAAAAAAGAGGAGAAAATCAGAAGATCAGAAAAAAAGGGATCAGAAAGAATCCAGAGAAAGAAAAAAGAGAGAAAAAACTCTGCTGAAGTTCTGCACCGGCCACCGCTACAAGGTGACAAAAGTCCCTTGGGGGGCACCCCCCCCCCAAGGTCCTTGCCTTCTCCTGCTGCCTCCAATGGCTTAGGCGTGGCTTTTCAGCCCGTCTACTTAGCTTTTTATTGGACATAGGACCTTCTCTTGGTCTTTGTCCTCTAAAAATCTGAGGTTATAGCCAAGCCAAGCGAATCAAGAGCATCCTCTGTTCTCATCTGCATGGATGATGGCGAAGCCCACACATGGCTTGCGACCGTCAATCTGAACGAGTCCCCCACAATCTCCTGAAAAGTTAGATCTTCCTTTTCTTGCTTTTCATTGTAGTTTGTATTTTTCTAAAAGAGACGAAAATCACAACTCTTGTCTTTCATTATTGATGAGAATTGTAAATCGGCTATAAACGCCAAAATCGGCTATAAATGCCAAACAAAATCGCCTTTCACGGCAAACCAAGAAAATGTCTCTTTTCTTAAATATTTGTGCAATGGAAAACTTGAAAGAAGTTGATTTCCTTTTTACTTGCGAAGGTTGATCTCCGGATTACCACTTGCAATTCCAAGTAAAATAGAAAATCTGGCACACCCACACAAAAGAAATGTTGATGCACGTTTCAGGGCCCGCCAGGGCGCGAAAGGGCCGGACCCGACGGACTCCCACGTTCCGCCGACCCCGGTAGCCGCCCCAGCGGGCGCCTCGGAGCGCGTTCCATCAAGCTGGCACACCCGGTGGGACTCGTTCATTTGAGAACACGGTGCTTGGAAATGAAATATTTGCATATCATACTTTTTGCTCTATGCTTATACTTCTTTTCCGGATTCCTTGGCTACTTTCTAGCTGGTAGCCTATGTTGGATTTTGCATCCTAAAAAAAATAAGATGGGATTTTTTGGAAATTTCTATTTCTTTGAGTTTGTTTCCATTCTTTCTCTTTTCAAAAAAAAATCAGTTTTCTTAGTTTGAATTCAAAATTGAGAAACTTTGATCCTATCCTATCGTTCTTTGGCGCTTGCAGAAATGTTGAGCCCGTTCGACTAAGGTTTTGGGCCATCGTTTCTCTTCGATGAGTTCATTAGAGATTTCAAAGAAAAAAAAATCAAAAAATCAGTTTTCTTAGTTTGAATTCAAAATTGAGAAACTTTGATCCTATCCTATCGTTCTTTGGCGCTTGCAGAAATGTTGAGCCCGTTCGACTAAGGTTTTGGGCCATCGTTTCTCTTCGATGAGTTCATTAGAGATTTCAAAGAAAAAAAAAATCAAAAAATCAGTTTTCTTAGTTTGAATTCAAAATTGAGAAACTTTGATCCTATCCTATCGTTCTTTGGCGCTTGCAGAAATGTTGAGCCCGTTCGACTAAGGTTTTGGGCCATCGTTTCTCTTCGATGAGTTCATTAGAGATTTCAAAAAAAAAAATATTAAAAAAAAAAAAAATCAGTTTCTTAGTTTGGATTCAAAATTGAGAAGCTTTGATCCTATCCTATCGTTCTTTGGTGCTTGCAGAAATGTTGAGCCCATTCGACTAAGGTTTTGGGCCATCGTTTCTCTTCGATGAGTCTATTTGGGATTTAAAAAAAAAAGGACATAGACCACTAAGGTTAAACCAATTGCGTTCTTTGATCACGATTGATTCAAGAAAAGCCTTGTCCAGAGTGTGGAGACAGCTTGACTGTTCTAGGCAAGGGTCCTCCAAACGGGTTCATTAAGTAATCCTACCCTTACCTGGGGGCAATTCTATCAATTGAGGTTTCATAAGACCGGGTTAGGAGGCCTATGTGTACTCTCTCGTCTTTAAATCTTAAAAATAAAAAAAATCAAAAATAAAAAAAAAAGATTTTCAAAAAAATAAAAATAAAAAAAATCAAAATAAAAAAAAAATAAAAAATAAAAAATAAAAAAAAGGATTTTCAAAAAAAAAATCTTAAACAAAAAAAAAAAAGATTTTTAAAAAAAAAAAAAAAATGAAAATCTTAAAAAAAAAATCTTCAAAAAAAAAAAACTCTCGTCATTTTAGATTCAGATCCGAGAAATTGTGGTTCCTTCCCTTCTGGGTACTGGTGCTCGCGGAAATCGTTGAGCCCGTATTCGGATCGGAATACCATCTGCTCTCTTTGATGAATCCAATCTTGACATTTAAAAAAAAAAAAGAGAATCCCATCTCGTGGATGCGATCTCCAACATTTGTGCATAGCAATACTGGTACGCCCTTTCAGGGTCTACTGTATCTGTGACCGGCACATTTGTAACTCCTACCTTATATTCTTCTTATCTCGAGCAAGCCCTGCTTCTCGATAAGTCGAATTTAGGTTTACAATTGCTTCTAGCAGTCACTGGAACGCTCATTATGGGCTCACCATACTTGCTGTCAGAACAATTGTACCCTCTATGACTTTTTGCCTTCCTCATATTGCTTGGGTTATGTCCCTTGAGCGATTTGAAAAGACAAAAGCATAGAAATTCCCATTTATGATCATTATTCTTGTGATTACTAATGGATGTGGTCTTGTTTCAGAACTTTTTCGAAACTAACAATGGCAGCCTTAACCATTATCTTCGATGAGAACAAGCACCAACTCATGCTTCAACAGAAGCAAAGCACGCGCACCCATAAGCGCCCTGCCAGCTGCCGAAGCATCAACTCCCTCGGCAACTCTCTGAACTCCGGGTCGACCTCGACTCCCCGGACCATCGTCTTCGGGACACTGGGACCATTCCCACTTCCCGAAGAACAAGCTGCGCCTGCTAAAAAGCAGAAGATCGCCTCTCAACGTGTCACTCCCGTGACACCAAAGGCGAGCGCCCAAAAGCCCGAAGCCCGCGGCACCCCCGCGAAGCCTCGACCAACAAACAACCAGGTCTATCCCAAGGCTTGGTCTCCAAGACCTTCCCCAAAACAAAGAAGGTCTCAAATTTCCACCAAGCCAGCATACCTGGCCCCACTCAAAGAAAACCAGTTCTACCCTCTTGCCTACATGAAAGAGGAGAGACCCATCTCCAACTTGACTCCCAAGTCTACCCAGCATGAGCCGGCTTGTTCCTACAGGCCCAAAATCAGATCATGCATCACCAGGCCTCTACAAGCACCTGCTAAGGCCTACACTCCTTCAGTTCGACCCTTCATCTCTACAGGGGCCGAACTCGAAAGGTTCAAAGCTTCGCTGCAACAGGCAAAGGACCGGGTCCGGATCCTGTCCTTGCCCAACCACAAAGAAGACAAGCTCGGCTGCTGCGCCCGAGGGAGCACATCCTTCATCGTCAGAGCCCAGCCAGAGCTGACTGAAGCTCAAATCGCTCGTCGAGCACGCCGCCGTGCGTCATATCGACAAAAGAGACTAGAGAAGCAACGGACCCAGCCTCCTACACTTCAAGTCTCCCACAAATGGGTCGAAAAAGAAAGACCCGACCAAGTTGCTGCCGTCCATATGGTTGGAAAAACCAGAAGACGCCAAAAGTCAGCATAAAAAATCCATGTCCGACGTCCGGTGACCCGTAGCGTCACCGGGACACGAAGACATCCCGAAGAATCTCCTGCCCCTTCAAGCCAAGGACGGGAGAGTAATCCTTCATCAAGCTCTTCATCAAAAAGAATGAGCCCCAGCTCGGTCACCAGGACGATTTCTTCGTTCGAATCCCGAGGGATGAACGTCTTGGCTACAAGTTCTGAGCCACCACCTCAGAATCCACCTCGAGATGATGCTCTCACACGCATCCAGCAGTTGGAACAAGGCCAGCAGAGGATTGAAACTCTGATGGAAAACATTCTCCTTGTCGTCCAAAATCAGGTGAACAATGAGCCTCCTCCGAATCATAACAATAACGAGGAGAATTGTGAAGAAAATGAGTCACGCGCCCTTACCAAAAAGGACGTAGACAGTATCCTCGCCAAAGCTAAAGAAGAGGATATACTCAAAGAGCATGGGATCAAGCCACCATATCCTTTATGGATGGACTCGGTCCCGTTCCCCACAAAATTCAAACATCCTACTCTCCAAACATATACGGGGAAAGGATCGGCCAGACAGCACGTCATCCACTTCAAGATCTTGACGGGAGCTATCGCGGATCAAGATGCACTCAAGATTCGCCTCTTTGCAAGTACCCTAAAAGGTACGGCCTTCGATTGGTACTCCACTCTGCCGGAGAACTCCATTCAGAACTGGGCTATGCTGGAGACACGCTTCCTGACCCACTTCCAAGGTGAGGATCATCCTGTTACTATGGCTCAGCTCTGCAGCCTAAAACAGGGAGAGAATGAGTCAACTTATGACTTCATTCACAAGTGGAAAGCAATGGCGTACAAATGCTCAGATGTACTGCCACAAGCGTCGCTAGTCGACATCTGCCGAAACAACATGAGAGCTAAAATCCGCTCCATGATCATCGGCAACAAATCAAAGAACCTGGGGGAACTCCTCGAAGCTTCCATGGAAGCTGAAACGGTGATCAAAGACCTCAACAGTCAGAAATCATCAAAGAAAGAGCCGACTGCTGTTGCAACCTCTAAACCAAAGAAGAAAGAGGTCCTCAATGTGCAAACCAAGTCAGCTCCTCAGCAGCCAAAGAAAGCTGAAAACAAAACTGCAGGTAAAAGGCCTGAACTCTCCGATGCCTTCAAAGAGCGAGTAGAAAAGAAATATCCGTTCGATGAAGACGTCGAAGAAATCTTTGAGGCTCTCCTAGCAAATGGCAAACTCATTTTGCCAGAGCCCAAAAGACCTGGAGATGTTGGCAAAACCAATGATCCTCGGTACTGTCCATACCACCAGATGGTTTCGCATCCTCTCAATCAATGCTTTGTTGTGAGAGAGAAGATAAACGAGATGTGGAAAAACGGAGTCATCACCTTTGACAAAAACTATGGGACTGCCTCCGTCAACATGGTGTCATATGGACAAACACCAAAGTCACCGAAGAAGAAGATCACTACTTCCTTCAAGGTGATAAATAGAATTCAAACGTCCGAAGTGTTGGTTCCTTGCCCGACACCAGACGGACAACCCATATGGGTACATCCCGATCTCCTGGAAGATGAAAATTGGGAGATCGTCAAAACAAAGCCGACAGCTCAACAGCGAAGGCAGGCTAGGAAACATCTCCTCAGGCTCAAACGGCAAGAGAAGACCCAGCCAAAACAAGAAGTCCCTGAAAAGGCAGAGGTCTCCTCTACCACTTCACTCGGGGCAACAGAAACGTCCCTTCCAGAGACTTCAAAGGGGGTAAGAAAACTCACTCTCAGTGATTTCATGCCACCTCAATTCAGAGAAGAAGCTATGCAGGGGGTATCATACTCTTGCAACTCGGTAGTTGGATTCTCCATTAATGGATACGAGTCCAGCGACACCGATGATGGATTCGAGTCCGGCTACACTGATGAGTGGGAAGAATCCCTTGAAACAGGAGAATATCTCTCCGATGAAGAATGGGTTCCTGAAACTCACCTTATGCCAGTAATCTGGTATAACCCCTTACAGCCACAAGGATCCTGGTCTGATGATGAAGAAGACCAAGAGGCTGCACAAGAAGATGCTGTTAACCCAGCACCTGTCATTGCTCCAGTGGAAATCAACTATGTTGAGCCACACGGAGAAGACGAAGAAGAGGATCTGGCTCCCATGCCTGATCTTGAAGAATATGCAAGGATCTTGCAGCGTCTCGCTCTAGAACAAGAGCAAGACCGCGTCAACGAGATTCCTCACAATCCAGAGCCGGAAGTCCCTGAAGCCCATCAGGTACCTCCTCCCTCAACTCCTGAAAATGGAGAACATTGCTGGATAGATGATCCTCTTACATCCGAGGATGAGTCTGACTCCGAGCAGGCAACATCTCCTATCAGAGCTTCCTGTAATGTAATATATCAGGACTATAGCTCTTCTGAAGCGTCGTCTGATGAGATTACCTACACTCCGACGACGCCTAGCAATGTATCCTCTGGAGCTACCTCGTCTCACGTGACTTTCACAGAGATGACACCCTCTCAGGTTTCTTCTCCTGAGACTGTGACTTCAGGATACACATTCTTCCCGACTCATCATCATGAAGAAAACCCAACTTGGGGTGATGGATGGGTCAACGAAGAAGAAAAGCTGCTGGATGCTGTTCAGGACTTGCTCCCGGAAAATGCTCCGTGCAACGCAATCACTGAGGATGGCAACTCTGCTACAGATACATCCCCAGTAGATGAAAAACGACAGCCTCTTGATCCTGAAGACAATCTTCCAAACGAAGATCCTTCTCAAGAAGCTCTCGAAGTTGGTAGAGGCACCCGCTCTGGCCGGGACTACCACAAGAATTACAACCAATCTTCCTTTACTTATGTAAATCCTTCGGGAAAAGATGTTGTAAGCGCCCCCAGTGGCAACAATGATGAACATGCAGGCCCTAAGGAGGCTTTCAAGTATGACTTGGTTGAGCACTTCAAACACATACCTGCACGTCTTCACATCCTAGACTTATTGCGAATGTCTCCACGCACTCGTGATAATCTCATCTCAGAATTACAAAAACTGAATGAGGATGTCGACAAACATGCCCCGCAAGTCCTCCAAATTGAAATGGACTACCGGGTCAAAAACTCTGAAACTTCCTCAAAGGGAGAAAAGAAAACTGAGGGATCATGCATCCAATGCCTCTCGGTTCAAAAGGCAGCCAGTGCAACCATCGCCTTCACTAAGGAAGACCTCCTACTTGGCGAAGCAAGGCACAACCGACCCCTGTACTTCACAGGATACATCAAAGAAATGCCGATACATAGAGTTCAGATCGACCCAGGTTCTGCACTCAACCTTATCTCCACTTCGGCTCTTGAAGAGTTGGGCATCCCACCCAGCAAGCTAAGCCACACATCTGTATCTATCTTTGGATACGATGGGAGCACTCAAAGGCCTATCGGCAAAATCAGGTTCAAATTGCAAATCGGTGATCTTACCTCTGAGGTCACTGTGTATGCAATAAAAACCCCCTCATGCTACAACATCCTTCTCGGACGTCCTTGGATACACGAAAACGGTGTTGTCCCTTCAACTCTACATCAATGCATCAAGTTCGTCGGCGACGACGGCATTGTACATCGTGTCTTTGCGGACAGAAAACCCTTCAAAGGTAAAGAAGTCCACTTCGCAGACTCCCAAATGTATGAAGGAGAAAAAGAAGAAGAGGAAACAGCACCCCCTGCTGAAAATCTCCAGAAAGATAAAGGCAAGGCTCCTCAAAAATCACCGGAAGAAAACAACCCCTCCGGCAAATTAGAAGAGAGTAGTCAATCTCCCTTCGTCATCTCCCTCAAATCTTCAAAACCTTTGGTCATCACGACTAAAGTGAAGAAGGCGAAACAAAAGTCTGGGGGCAAATTTGTTGTTTCTCTCGTGTTTATCATGCAAGACACAGACTCGGACTCAGAGCCAGAAGACGATGCATCGTCAAGCCAAGCTGACACTCAGCAAGTTCAGCCTGCTCTCACTCCGATGGAGACACCTGCTGATGTAGAAGATCCTACGTCTGCTACCTTTGTTGTTCCGGCAACATCACCAAAGCAAAGACCGATCTTCTTTCATAGATCGGATGCTTCTTCATCAAGTTCTCTACTGGAACCTTTCCAAAACGAAGGTATGCCTCAACTATCTCTATATAGTCCTGTGGCACAAGCTATCATGAAGAAAATGGGCTTTGACGCTCAGAACCCAGTCGGTTTGGGAGAAAGACGCGGTATCCTCACGCCATTGGAGCCCGCCTTGACCAAAAGCCAGCTGGAAGATTGGAGACTCTACGGATATGTAGAAAAGTCTTCATATGGGTTAGGATATGATCCCGACACTCCTCTGAGACAGTTGACACAAAAGCTTAAAAGTCGTTTTACCGACCAAGCCTCAACATCTCAAGTCCATGAAGACATCGATCTCCCTGGATATCTCTTTAAAGAGTTACCTGACAAAGATCCAGGAAGCTCATCCAATTTGTACGATTTCTCTGATGATGAAGAGGAATCGTCCGATAATACAGACTTGTGCTATTCTGACCCAGAAGAACCCTCGTCTCCAAAAGAAATACCAGATTCAACAGGCGATTGAGATTATCTCATAGCAAGCCTTGAGGAGATCACCAATCAAGAAAATCCATGGAAAGGAACAGAGCCTTGGTCTGGTAATGCAGTTGAAACTCCAGAAGGTTTCGTTGAGTTGGAAGCCTCCGAAAATATTGTGGAGGAACCACCTTCGAACCTTCCGACAGAAGATTCTGTTGAAAAGATAAACTTGGGAACACCTGATAACCCACGTCCTGTATTCATAAGCAAGAATATAAAGGATGATGAGTTACCCGAGTATATCGCTTTTCTTCGTGAGTTCGTTGATTGCTTTGCATGGTCCTATGCTGAAATGCCTGGTTTAGACCCCAAAGTAGCAGTCCACAAACTCAATCTTCAAGAAGACATCAAGCCTGTCAAACAAGGCCAAAGAAGATTCCGTCCAGATGTGATGGATAAAATTGAACAAGAAGTTCAAAAGCTCAAAAGCGTTGGCTTCATCCGTGAGGAACAACATCCAGAATGGTTGGCCAACATTGTCCCCGTGACAAAGAAAACTGGGCAGATCAGAGTCTGTATTGACTATAGAGACTTGAATGGCGCTTGCCCTAAAGATGAATTCCCGCTCCCCATACCGGAGGTGATGATTGACAATACCTGCGGATTCGAGCGAATGACATTCATGGATGGCTTCTCTGGTTACAATCAGATAAAGATGCATCCCGAGGATGAAAAACACACATCTTTTCGGACTCCATTTGGCGTGTATTGCTACACTGTCATGCCATTTGGTCTGAAAAATGCTGGTGCCACATATCAGAGGGCTATGATGAAAATATTCCAAGATATGCAGCACAAGACGGTCGAATGTTACGTTGATGACCTCGCCGTCAAAAGCAGAAGAAAAGAAGACCATCTCAAAGATCTTCGGGAAGTCTTCCTCCGACTTCGCAAACACAAACTGCGGATGAATCCTCTAAAATGCTTCTTCGGCGTCTCGTCGGGTAAGTTTCTCGGATTCCTTGTTCGGAAAGCTGGAATAGAACTTGACCCCATAAAAGTCAAGGCTATTCTAGAAATGCCCTCTCCAAGAACCCTAAGGGAACTAAAAGGGCTTCAAGGGAGATTGGCCTACATCAGACGGTTCATCTCCAATCTTTCGGGGAAATGCCGTCCATTCTCTCGATTGATGAAAAAGGGTGTAGACTTTGTCTGGGATGCCGACTGTGAAGCCGCATTTCAAGATATCAAGTCATACCTGACCAAACCTCCAGTGTTAGCTGCCCCTGCCACTGGAAAACCATTCATCTTGTACACAAGAGCTCTTGATCATTCTGTAGGCGCTCTGCTTGCACAAGAGAATGGTGAGGGAAAAGAAGCTGCTCTATACTACCTCAGCCGCATGCTAGTAGGTGCAGAGCATCGCTACTCTCCAGTCGAAAAAGAATGCCTTGCAGTGATGTTTGCCGTACAAAAGCTACGTCACTACTTGCTTTCCAACACAGTCTACCTCGTCTCAAGGATCAACCTCTTGAAGGTCCTTGTCACAAAGGCAGGTTCTCTTAATGCCCGACTGGCAAAATGGTCCATCCTTCTGTCACAATTTGATATTAGGTATGTGCCACAAAAAGCAATCAAAGGCCAAGCTCTAGCAGATTTCCTCGCAGAGCATCCATTGCCTAAAGATTCTCCACTCAGAGATGATCTCCTAGACGAACCTGTCTACAACGTGGAGACTTCCTCACCAAATGCCTCCTGGGACATGTACTTTGACGGTGCAACCAGGACAAATGAAAAAAGAAAGCTGATCTCAGGAGTTGGCATCCTCTTTGTTAGCCCTGACAAATACATGATTCCACACGCTTTCTCGCTATTGGAATCATGCACAAACAATGCAGCTGAATACCAAGCTCTGATCCTAGGATTGGAACTCGCCATCGAATCCGGTATCACTATGCTGGAAGTCTTTGGAGACTCTCAACTGATCGTCAACCAGATGAATCAGAAATATGAAGTCAGGAAGCCCGATCTGCTGCCTTATTACAACAAGGCACAATCGCTTCTGCAAAAGTTTGACATCTGTCACATCACCCACATTCGTAGAGGTGAAAACATCCGTGCAGATGCCCTGGCTGGACTTGCCGCATCAATGGCAATTCAAGAAGGGGAAAACATGCAAATTACAGTGAGTGAGAGAAGGATCCTCCCTCCTCTTAACACACACCAAGCAGTTGCTGAATGCCACCGAGTGGTTGGAAGTCGGATCTCTATCCTTCAAACTTCAATCGGCGATTGGAGGGATCCGTTCATTGATTACACTATGTTCGGAGTCCTACCTGAAGATCCAAAAGAACGGGTAAGCATCCAAAGGCGAGCCCCAAACTTTCATTTGGATATCCCTTCAAAGATCCTTTACAGGAAATCCTTCAACGGAGTACTTCTACGCTGCTTGTCACAACAAGAAGCTGAAGAAACACTCAAAGAAGTTCACGCTGGTCTTTGTGGAGCTCATCAGGCTGGTCCCAAGCTCTACGACCAAATCAAAAGGTTAGGTTACTACTGGCCTACCATGGTACCCGACGCAATGCAATTTGCTAAGCGCTGCCAACAATGCCAAGTTCATGGAGACTACATTCACATGCCTCCGGAATGGCTACATCCTACAGCAATCTCATGGCCTTTTGAAGCATGGGGCATGGACATCATAGGTCCTATCTCTCCCCCTTCAAGCAAAGGTCATCGCTTCATCTTCGCCGCTACGGATTATTTCTCCAAGTGGTCAGAAGCATTTGCGTTCAACGAAATGAAGACCTCATCAGTTCTTCAATTCCTACGCACCAACATCATTTGTCGTTTCGGCATACCCAAAAGATTCGTCCATGATAACGGACCACAATTCCGGGATCATCGATTCTACAGGTTCTGCGACAAATACAAAATCCAAAGCTGTCCTTCGACTCCATACAATCCGGCAGCAAACGGATTAGCAGAAGCCTTCAACAAGACACTCTGCAAAATCCTCAAGAAAATGGTCTCTAGTCACAAAAGAGACTGGAGCGATAAACTGTCTGAAGCTTTGTGGGCCTATCGAACCACCGTTCGAGGACCAACCCATAGCACACCATTCTCCTTGGTCTATGGATGCGAAGCTGTCGTGCCCCTAGAGGTACAAATTCCTTCTCTGAGGGTATCTCTACAAAATGACATGACTCAAGAAAGCAATGCGAAATTACGACTTCATGAGCTGGACAATCTCGATGAGAGACGGCTCGAAGCTCGACAAAGCATTGAACTTTACCAAGCACGCATGGCAGGATCTTTTGACAAAAGGGTCAGGCAACGCGCCTACAAAAAGGGTGACTTGGTTCTTGCGGTAAAAAGACCAATGGTCTTCGCACACAAATCCAAAGGCAAATTTGAACCAAAATGGGAGGGACCCTACGTCATCGACAAGGTCTTCTCCAACGGCGCATATGCCCTCCTAAACATGGAAGGCGACAGATGTATGCTGCCTATCAACGGCAAGTTCTTGAAGCGGTACTACCCTTGAAGACTTACCCAACTGGGTAAGAGCAATGCCTGTATGGCCAAAACCCGTTCTCAGGTACTCGCTCGTCAAACCCACTCTCTTTAGAATTTTCATATCAAATGTCAAAATTTCTAGAGATTCAAAAACAATGCTTACTTTCATTGTTTCATTGTTCAAAAAAAAAAATCCAAGTTTAGGAGCCTCTCCCTGACTTGACCAAAACTTTCGATCCTTGAACCAAAATTCATGGTTTGAAACAAAAATCCGGATTCAGGGATTTCTACCCTAGTCCACCTTACCTTTTACCGCCAAATGGTTCTAGGTCAAAATTTACGACCCTCGTGTCTTTAAACAAAAAAAAAATGGTTTTTCAAAAATCGTGGGGAAACGACATCAAAGTCAGTACCCGCAAAACAAAAATTTTGAAAAAAAGCAAGGATGCGACATTCCATCGATACTTGCACCCAAAATCGCAGGGAAGCGACATTTCGTCGATACTTGCAAAATCCAAAAACCGTGGAGAAGCAACAAACCAGTTGATATCCACAACCCAATTTCAAAAATCGTGGAGAAGCAACAAACCAGTTGATATCCACAACCCAAATTTCAAAGGTTCGAGAAAACCTAAAATCGTGGAGAAGCAACAAACCAGTTGATATCCACAACCCAACCTCTAAAATCGTGGAGACGCAACATTTCAGTTGATATCCACAACCCAAATTTCAAAGGTTCGAGAAAACCTCAAATTTCAAAAATCACGGGGAAAGACATCAAGTCAGTACCCGCAAAATCAAAAGTTTTGGGAAAAGCAGGGAAGCGACGCTTAGTCGATATTTGCACCCCAATTCGCGAGGAAGCGACATTCCATCGATACTTGCAAAACCTAACCCGCGAGGAAGTGACATTCCATCAATACTCGCAAAACCGAATGAGCAAGGAAGCGACATTCCATCGATACTTGCAAGACCATTCAGCGGGGAGGCGACATTTAGTCGATACCTGCATTTTGAAAGCAAAAAAAAAATCTGGCTATAAACGCCAAAACCTGGCTCTTTTGCCAAAAAACCGGCTATCAATGCCACCAAATCGGCTATAAATGCCACACAAAAAAAAACCTGACTCTCATGTCAAAACCGGCTATAAATGCCACAAACCGGCTATCAATGCCACAAAAAATTGGCTTTCACGCCGACAAACCAAAACTTGGCTTTCAAAAAAATGGCTATCAATGCCACCAAACCGGCTATAAATGCCACAAATTGGCTATCAATGCCACCAAACCGGCTATAAATGCCACAAATTGGCTATCAATGCCACCAAACTGGCTATAGATGCCACAAAACAAACACCGGCTTCCATGCCAACCAAAATTTTGGCTTTTACGCCATAAAATTTCGGCTTCCATGCCATCTCAAAATTGGCTCCCATGCCTCGAACAAAATTTTTGGCTCTTATGCCATCTCAAAAATCGGCTATAAATGCCACACAAAAAAACCTGACTCTCATGTCAAAACTGGCTGTAAATGCCACAAAAACCCGGCTTTCACGCCAAATTTGTTTCCCCTACCAAAACAATCATTTGACAAAAGATTTTCACAAAATGACAAAACTTTTGATCAAATCCCATTTAGCAATCGCTTTCATCACAAAAAGATTTGAGTGAGCGTAGGGAAAACAAAAAAAAAAAAGAGTACCAAAAATACATGTGGTACCAAAAAAAAAGGAAAGTGTTCACAAGCATTACAAAAAAAAAAGTACCAAAAAATACATGTGGTACCAAAAAAAAAGTGTTCACAAGCACTGCAAAAAAAAAAGAAGTACCAAAAAAATACATGTGGTACCAAAAAAAAAAAGAAGAATAGTTTCTGCTACAAAAAATCAGGAGCTCAGCCAAAAATGGTCTCCAGCCAAAGCTTCAGCTCCTCAAGCAAACTTTTGGCCTCATCCGTCAGAGTTTCCAAGGCACGCTTCTTCAGGAACTTGCCATGAGATGCTGGCGAATGCCGTAACCCTTCTTTTACACCGGGAAGCCCTTCCCCAGCAGTTTGCCATCGTTCGTTTTCTAGAGTCCTCCTCTCGAGAACTTGACCGGCATCTGCAACCCTGCGAATCAGAGTACTCTCCCTGTCACGAGCCTCTGTTATAGCAGCCCACTTCGCATCGACTTGTGCCTTCAAATGCTCAAGACGTTTTCTGGCCTCCTCAACTTCCCTATCAAGGACGTTAAGGTCATGCCTCAATCCGATGATGGCTAGCTCTTCCTTGTTCTTCTCCCGAACTAGCTGCTTCTTGCTTTGTGTAGCCTCATTCAGGTCAGACTTAGCCTTATCAGCAGGGTCCAAGAACATCTCCTTGAAGAATTGGTCGTCAGGGAAACCCATGGTCTCAAACCACTTGTCACCCAGTGCAATGATCCTATCAACGATCGCCCTGGCACCTGTGACATCCAGACCAACCTCTTCGGTGTCGGTCAGAATCTCCTGTACATGTGGGATCATGCCAAATCCTGCCTCCAAGTGTCCAGAAAGGAGAGTCTTGACCCAAGAACTCAAAACCCGAGCCAGCACCTTCTTCGCAAATTGAAGAGACGAACTGGATGAAGATTCACCCTTCTCCGCTGATCGGCTGCTCATGTCATGTCCCATTGGAAGAGTAACAAAAGAACTCTTTTCACTTGGAGCCACTGGAGAGGGAATCTCAACACGAGGCATCTCCTCAATCATGTCAGAACTGGTCTCTACCTCCGGATCGACCTCTGGCATCCCTTGCTCTGGTTCTGAAGAAAGCGATGGACTCTCTTCTGTCACTTCAAAACCTGCAAATGAAACACAAAAAGGTATGAATATGATCCTGTTAAAAAAAAAAAAAACATCATCAGGGTCATCACTACAAAGTACCTTCTTCGACGACTGGCGGAACACTCTCTTCCTCCATGAACTCATCAGAAGCATCATCGACATTTGCGTCCATTGATGGTTCAAAGTCATCGGAATCCTGTGGCAAGTCAGCTGACAAGAAAAAATGTTAGCAAATCAAGTCGCAGGCAAAAAAAAAAAAAAGGAAGAGAAAGCGAAAGAAGTTATACCAATTGGAGATTCCGGAGTCATTCCAGAGTCCCTCGGTTCTTCTTCAGATGCCATAACCGGCTCCATCACCGCCTCATCGGTCCGAACCTCAGGCATCGGCAAGTCTTCATCCTCTGCTTAAAAAAAAAAAAAAAAAAAAAAAAAAAAAAAGTAGCAGCAGGGTGAGAAAACAAATCAGAACATGGAAAGCCCCATGAAAGAAGTAGAAAACGAAAAAGGAAGAATCATACCTTCTCCCAGGCCTGCTGAACGGCCACATTAGAAGATCTGGCGGATCGACGAGGTACGCTTGTAACAGGCTCTTTACCCTTGTTCGTTCTGGAGGAACCACCTGCAAAGGTTGGAAAAGAAAAAAAAGAAACTTTCTCAAAAAAAAAAGGAGAAAGAGAAAAAAAAAAGAAAAGAAAAGAAAAAAAAGAAACTTTCTCAAAAAAAAAAAAAGAGAGAAACTTTCTTCTTTTTACCATCCTATTCTCTACATGGAGTTTTCTTGAAAGAAAAAGAGAGAAAACTTACTCGAAGCCATTGATGGAGAAGAAGAAGGAAAAAGCTTGAAGATCCTTGAAGAAGAAGCACTCTTGGTCTTGGAGCTCTCTTGAGATTGTTGCAAAAGAAAGCAATAAGAGCAAGAGATCCTACCTTCCTTTGCTTTTATAGGAGAGAGCAAATCAAAGAAGGAAACAAAAAAGAAAGGTAAGTGCTACTAATTAGTAACCTTACCAAAAGAGAAGGAATTAGAAAGATTCTTTCCCAAAAAGAAAGATGTCTTTGAGAGATTTCCTCCCAAAATCAATCAAATGAGAGATTCTCTCCAACAAAAAAGGATATTGGAGATTCCTTCTCAAAAAGAAAGATACCTTGAGATATTCTCTCCCAAATTAAGGGAATATGAGAGATTCTCTCCCATAAAGATATTTTTAGATATTCTCTATCCAAATGAGATATCTTTAGATATTCTTTACAAAAATGGCCCCACATGAGATCTAAGCCATCCTAAAAAGCTTAAAGGTCCTATGGGTTAGCCCATATGAGTCAGGTTTGACCACCTAGGCACTAAAAAAACAAAAGTGGGCTTTTAGTCAGAAAAAAAATCCCTCTTACCAAGAGCATACAATAATGGTTCCATGCCTCCTTTGAGTTGATTGAACCATACAAAAAATCCCAAGCCCCATGAGCTTCCAAAAATCAAACCATCCAGCCTCATATACCAAATTGAGCCAAAATCTTGAAATTGACATTTCACAAAAATCCAAACCACTCCAATGGACCCACACAGTCCCAAAGAGTGACCAAAAACAAAATCCTGGTCCCCTAACTTGCCACATACAGCTTGTTAGGTCACAAGACCAAAACAAAAAACCAAACCCTGATCCCCCAACTTGCCACATACAGCTTGTTGGGTCACAAGATCAAAACCAAAACCCGACCCCCTAACCTGCCATATATAGCTTGTTAGGTCACAAGGTCAAAAACAAAAGCCCAAATCCACATCCCTGATGTCATCTTCAAAACTTTGCCTCGAGATGGTGTGTGATTCCTTTCACTACCATAAAATTCCCCTGGAAGCTCAAAGGCTACTCTACCAAAAGAAAGATTGCTCAAAGACTCTTGGTCAAGACACAAGCTCTCCTTCAAAAATCTCTTCGAGGCACATCGACTACAAAAGTCAAGCAACTCGTCGCTGTACCTCGAGGGGGCATTTGTTGACACCAAAAATGTCACTTTGCCTCTTCAACATCAAGAAAGCTGCATGAAGTCGCAACCTGCCATAAATAGGCAATGCAACTTCTCCAAAAAATCAAATCTTGTCAGAATCAAACAAAAACTGCAAGATCCTTCAAGATAGCCAAGAGAAGAGTACACATGAAGTTTCGGGCCATTTCGACAACATTTGGCCTAACTTCACTTCTCCGACAGCTAAACAGGAGCTCCCGGCGGCGACATCATCGGAGACGTCAAAACTTCGATCAAAGCCTACGGATGACTCCAGCATGTCTCAAAAGGGCTCCATGCCAAATTTCAAGTCAAACCGACAACGTTTGACCCTCCATCAATGCTCGAGCAGCAAAATCAAGCCTCCCGGCGGCGGGAACCGCCGAAGCCTTCGCTCATCAAACCAAGTGCATGAGTGGCTTCAACATGCTTCCAAAAGGCTGCACGTCAAATTTCAGGTCATTCCGACAACGTTTGACCAGGTTTTGATGCTCCGAGAGAAAATCAAGCCTACCGGCGGCGGAGCAACCCGGGACCATGACATCCAAAACGGAGCCCATGGAACGTCTCAAAATGACTCCAATAGGCTCCCCGTCAAATTTCAGGTCAATCGGACATCGTTTGACCGCACATCAAAGCTCGGCATTTTCCCCGCAGCAAAATCAAGTGAAGCATCGACGGGACCCCAAACGGCTTCAAAACTCAAACAAAAGCCTATGGTTGGTCTTATTTATTGCTCAGGAGGCTTCACCTCAAATTTCAGGTCATTCCGACATCGTTTGACCAAGTTTCGACTTCTGGCGGAAAATCAGCAGCTCTACGCGACAAAGTCTTCGGCTTTCCCGGAAAATTAGAAACTTTGCACTCTAAAAATGCAAGGATTCTCATTAAGTTTTCTACAGGGAAATCAAGCCAATAAATGAGAAGAAATGTCAAGAAAAATACAGAAGAAAACGGCGACGAAAAAGACCTCAAAACGACCGCAAAACGGGCTCCGAAGGGGAAAAATCCCCCAGGGTCGCGGACCCCTGCGACCATGGCCCATGGTCGCAGGCCCCTGCGACCATGGCCCATGGTCGCCGGTCCATGGTCGCCGGCGACCATGGCCCATGGTCGCCGGCGACCATGGAGGTCCGGGTCACCGGATTTTCCGCCGGTGACCCGTTTTTTCCGTCTTTTTTCGCGTTTCGCGCACTTTGGCCCCTGTGGTTTCCTGAAAATGTGATTTTTAGTGCTTGAAATTGACTCATATCCGACGACATCCGTCAAAATCACGGGTCAACCTCCAAAAGCGTAAAATCATCAGTGATCGCTCCAAGATCGCCAACCGGCTGACCAAGAAAGTGCACTTTTTGTCCGACCGATCGTGAAATCGACAAGACAGATGTCACCGGCCCGCTCTTAGCTATCAATGTCTGAAGTTACATGTTCATCCGATGTCGATCAGCATGTAGATCCATCGATGATCATCGCCAGAAGAATTCCAGAAGACACGGCATGGCCCGCGACTCTTCGACTGCTCGGCGACCAATTAATGTGGTTAATTGACTAGCTTTATTGCAGTCATTAATTCATTTCTTTGGACGGCCCAATCAGAAGCAAGCATTTGGGAGTTACAAGTCAATTGATTCATGGCATTTAACCCATGAAACTCCTCCCATTATGGTAATTAAGGTGATTAAAAGCCCTTAATCTTCATCGGCCAATCAGATTCAAGGAAAAAGGAGTTACAAAATCAAGAAATAAATCTTGTAACTCCTCCCATTAAAGCCATTAAAGCCCATAAAAGCTCTCCTAAATGGCTACCAAAAGCCTATAAATAGGAGAGCATTCCATTGAAATCCAGATCGGAAAAAGATCAGAAAAAAGAGGAGAAAATCAGAAGCGCAGAAAAACAGGGATCAGAAAGAATCCAGAGAAAGAAAAAAGAGAGAAAAAACTCTGCTGAAGTTCTGCACCGGCCACCGCTACAAGGTGACAAAAGTCCCTTGGGGGGCACCCCCCCCCCCCCCAAGGTCCTTGCCTTCTCCTGCTGCCTCCAATGGCTTAGGCGTGGCTTTTCAGCCCGTCTACTTAGCTTTTTATTGGACATAGGACCTTCTCTTGGTCTTTGTCCTCTAAAAATCTGAGGTTATAGCCAAGCCAAGCGAATCAAGAGCATCCTCTGTTCTCATCTGCATGGATGATGGCGAAGCCCACACATGGCTTGCGACCGTCAATCTGAACGAGTCCCCCACAATCTCCTGAAAAGTTAGATCTTCCTTTTCTTGCTTTTCATTGTAGTTTGTATTTTTCTAAAAGAGACGAAAATCACAACTCTTGTCTTTCATTATTGATGAGAATTGTAAATCGGCTATAAACGCCAAAATCGGCTATAAATGCCAAACAAAATCGCCTTTCACGGCAAACCAAGAAAATGTCTCTTTTCTTAAATATTTGTGCAATGGAAAACTTGAAAGAAGTTGATTTCCTTTTTACTTGCGAAGGTTGATCTCCGGATTACCACTTGCAATTCCAAGTAAAATAGAAAATCTGGCACACCCACATAAAAGAAATGTTGATGCATGTTTCAGGGCCCGCCAGGGCGCGAAAGGGCCGGACCCGACGGACTCCCACGTTCCGCCGACCCCGGTAGCCGCCCCAGCGGGCGCCTCGGAGCGCGTTCCATCAACCATGTTGACGGAGGCAGTCCCATAGTTTTTGTTAAAGGTGATGACTCCGTTTTTCCACATCTCGTTTATCTTCTCTCTCACAACAAAGCATTGATTGAGAGGATGCGAGACCATCTGGTGGTATGGACAGTACCGAGGATCATTGGTTTTGCCAATGTCTCCAGGTCTTTTGGGCTCTGGCAAAATGAGTTTGCCATTTGCTAGGAGAGCCTCAAAGATTTCTTCGACGTCTTCATCGAACGGATATTTCTTTTCTACTCGCTCTTTGAAGGCATCAGAGAGTTCAGGTCTCTTACCTGCTGCTCTATTTTCAGCTTTCTTTGGTTGCTGAGGAGCTGACTTAGTCTGCACATTGAGAACCTCCTTCTTCTTTGGTTTAGAGGTTGCAACAGCAGTCGGCTCTTTCTTTGATGATTTCTGACTGTTGAGGTCTTTGATCACCGTTTCAGCTTCCATGGAAGCTTCCAGGAGTTCCCCCAGGTTCTTTGATTTATTGCCGATGATCATGGAGCGGATTTTAGCTCTCATGTTGTTACGGCAGATGTCGACTAGCGACGCTTGTGGCAGTACATCTGAGCATTTGTACGCCATTGCTTTCCACTTGTGAATGAACTCATAAGTTGACTCATTCTCTCCCTGTTTTAGGCTGCAGAGCTGAGCCATAGTAACAGGATGATCCTCACCTTGGAAGTGGGTCAGGAAGCGTGTCTCCAGCATAGCCCAGTTCTGAATGGAGTTCTCCGGCAGAGTGGAGTACCAATCGAAGGCCGTACCTTTTAGGGTACTTGCAAAGAGGCGGATCTTGAGTGCATCTTGATCCGCGATAGCTCCCGTCAAGATCTTGAAGTGGATGACGTGTTGTCTGGCCGATCCTTTCCCCGTATATGTTTGGAGAGTAAGATGTTTGAATTTTGTGGGGAACGGGACCGAGTCCATCCATAAAGGATATGGTGGCTTGATCCCGTGCTCTTTGAGTATATCCTCTTCTTTAGCTTTGGCGAGGATACTGTCTACGTCCTTTTTGGTAAGGGCGCGTGACTCATTTTCTTCTCCATTTCCCTCGTTATTGCTATGATTCGGAGGAGGCTCATTGTTCACCTGATTTTGGACAACGAGGAGAAGGTTTTCCATCAGAGTTTCAATCCTCTGCTGGCCTTGTTCCAACTGCTGGATGCGTGTGAGCGCATCATCTCGAGGTGGATTCTGAGGTGGTGGCTCAGAACTTGTAGCCAAGACGTTCATCCCTCGGGATTCGAACGAAGAAATCGTCCTGGTGACCGAGCTGGGGCTCATTCTTTTTGATGAAGAGCTCAATGAAGGGTTACTCTCCCGTCCTTGGCTGGAAGGGGCAGGAGATTCTTCGGGATGTCTTTGTGTCCTGGTGATGCTACGGGTCACCGGACGTCGGACATGGATTTTTTATGCTGACCTTTGGCGTCTTCTGGTTTTTCCAACCATATGGACGGCAGCAACTTGGTCGGGTCTTTCTTTTTCGACCCATTTGTGGGAGACTTGAAGTGTAGGAGGCTGGGTCCTTTGCTTCTCTAGTCTCTTTTGTCGATATGACGCACGGCGGCGTGCTCGACGAGCGATTTGAGCTTTGGTCAGCTCTGGCTGGGCTCTGACGATGAAGGATGTGCTCCCTCGGGCGCAGCAGCCGAGCTTGTCTTCTTTGTGGTTGGGCAAGGACAGGATGCGGACCCGGTCCTTTGACTGTTGCAGCGAAGCTTTGAACCTTTCGAGTTTGGCCCCTGTAGAGATGAAGGGTCGAACTGAAGGAGTGTAGGCCTTAGCAGGTGCTTGGAGAGGCCTGGTGATGCATGATCTGATTTTGGGCCTGTAGGAACAAGCCGGCTCATGCTGGGTTGACTTGGGAGTCAGGTTGGAGATGGGTCTCTCCTCTTTCATATAGGCAAGAGGGTAGAACTGGTTCTCCTTGAGTGGGGCCAGGTATGCTGGCTTGGTGGAGGTTTGAGACCTCCTTTGTTTTGGGGAAGGTCTTGGAGACCAAGTCTTGGGATAGACCTGGTTGTTTGTGGGTCGAGGCTTCGCGGGGGTGCCGCGGGCTTCAGGCTTTTGGGCGCTCGCCTTTGGTGTCACGGGAGTGACACGTTGAGAGGCGATCTTCTGCCTTTTGGCAGGCGCAGTTTGTTCTTCGGGAAGTGGGAATGGTCCCAGTGTCCCAAAGAAGATAGTCCGGGGAGTCGAGGTCGACCCGGAGTTCAGAGAGTTGCCGAGGGAGTTGACGCTTCGGCAGCTGACAGGGCGCTTATGGGTGCGCGCGCTTTGCTTCTGTTGAAGCATGAGCTGGTGCTTGTTCTCATCGAAGATAATGGTTAAAGCTGCCATTGTTAGTTTCGAAAAAGTTCTGAAACAAGACCACATCCATTAGTAATCACAAGAATATAATGATCATAAATGGGAATTCCTATGGTTGTCTTTTCAAATCGCTTAAGGGATATGACCCAAGCGACATGAAGAAGGCAAAAAGCCATAGATGGTACAATTGTTCTGACAGCAAGTATGGTGAGCCCAGAATGAGCGTTCCAGTGACTGCTAGAAGCAATTGTAAACCTAAATTCGACTTATCGAGAAGCAGGGCTTGCTCGAGATAAGAAGAATTAGAGGTAGGAGTTACAAATGTGCCGGTCACAGATACAGTAGACCCTGAAAGGGCGTACCAGTATTGCTATGCACAAATGCTGGAGATCGCATCCATGAGATGGGATTCTTTGTTTTGAAATGTCAGAAATGGATTCGTCAAAGAGAGCAGGTGACATTCCGATTCAAATACGGGCTCAACGATTTCCGCGAGCGCCAGTACTCAGAAGGGAAGAGACCACAATTTCTCGAATCTGAATCCAAAAAGTGACGAGTTTTTGGAGATTTTTTTTTTTGAAATGATTTTTTTTTATTTTATTTTTATTTTATTTTTTTTTATTTTTTATTTTTTTTTTTAAATATTTTTTTTATTTATTTTTTTATTTTATTTTTTTTTGAAAATTTTTTGTTTTTTTTTTTAAGATTTTTTTTTGAAAATTTTTTTTTTTTTTTTATTTTTTTTTTAATTTTTTTAAGATTTAAAGACGAGAGAGTACACATAGGCCTCCTAACCCGGTCTTATGAAACCTCAATTGATAGAATTGCCCCCAGGTAAGGGTAGGATTACTTAATGAACCCGTTTGGAGGACCCTTGCCTAGAACAGTCAAGCTGTCTCCACACTCTGGACAAGGCTTTTCTTGAATCAATCGTGATCAAAGAACGCAATTGGTTTAACCTTAGTGGTCTATGTCCCTTTTTTTTATAAAAATCCCAAATAGACTCATCGAAGAGAAACGATGGCCCAAAACCTTAGTCGAACGGGCTCAACATTTCTGCAAGCACCAAAGAACGATAGGATAGGAACAAAGTTTCTCAATTTTGAATCCAAACTAAGAAAACTAATTTTTTTTTATTTTTATTTTTTTTTTTAATATTTTTTTTTTGAAATCTCTAATGAACTCATCGAAGAGAAACGATGGTCCAAAACCTTAGTCGAACGGGCTCAACATTTCTGCAAGCACCAAAGAACGATAGGATAGGATCAAAGTTTCTCAATTTTGAATCCAAACTAAGAAAACTAATTTTTTTTTATTTTTTTTTTATTTATTTTTTTTTTTTTGAAATCTCTAATGAACTCATCGAAGAGAAACGATGGTCCAAAACCTTAGTCGAACGGGCTCAACATTTCTGCAAGCACCAAAGAACGATAGGATAGGATCAAGGTTTCTCAATTTTGAATTCAAACTAAGAAAACTGATTTTTTTTATTTATTTATTTTTATTTTTTTTTTTTGAAATCTCTAATGAACTCATCGAAGAGAAACGATGGCCCAAAACCTTAGTCGAACGGGCTCAACATTTCTGCAAGCACCAAAGAACGATAGGATAGGATCAAGGTTTCTCAATTTTGAATCCAAACTAAGAAAACTGATTTTTTTTTTTTTCGAAATCTCTAATGAACTCATCGAAGAGAAACGATGGCCCAAAACCTTAGTCGAACGGGCTCAACATTTCTGCAAGCACCAAAGAACGATAGGATAGGATCGAAGTTTCTCAATTTTGAATTCAAACTAAGAAAACTGATTATTTTTTTTTTGATTTTTTTTTTTGCAAAGAGAAATAGTGGAAACAAACTTAAAGAAGTAGAAATTTCCAAAAAATCCAATCTCATGTTTTTTGGGTGCAAAATCCAACATAGGCTACCAGCTAGAAAGTAGCCAAGGAATCCGGAAAAGAAGTATAAGCATAGAGCAAAAAGTATGATATGCAAATATTTCATTTCCAAGCACCGTGTTCTCAAATGAACGAGTCCCACCGGGTATGCCAGCTTGATGGAACGCGCTCCGAGGCGCCGTTGGGGCGGCTACCGGGGTCGGCGGAACGTGGGAGTCCGTCGGGTCCGGCCCTTTCGCGCCCTGGCGGGCCCTGAAGCGTGCATCAACATTTCTTTGTGTGGGTGTGCCAGATTTTTTATTTTACTTGGAATTGCAAGTGGTAATCCGGAGATCAACCTTCGCAAGTAAAAAGGAAATCAACTTCTTTCAAGTTTTCCATTGCACAAATATTTAAGAAAAGAGACATTTTCTTAATTTGCCGTGAAAGGCGATTTGTTTGGCATTTATAGCCGATTTTGGCGTTTATAGCCGATTTACAATTCTTATCAATAATGAAAGACAAGAGTTGTGATTTTTGTCTCTTTAGAAAAATACAAACTACAATGAAAAGCAAGAAAAGGAAGATCTAACTTTTCAGGAGATTGTGGGGGACTCGTTCAGATTGACGGTCGCAAGCCATGTATGGGCTTCGCCATCATCCATGCAGATGAGAACAGAAGATGCTCTTGATTCGCTTGGCTTGGCTATAACCTCAGGTTTTTAGAGGACAAAGACCAAGAGAATGTCCTATGTCCAATAAAAAGCTAAGTAGACGGGCTGAAAAGCCACGTCTAAGCCATTGGAGGCAGCAGGAGAAGGCAAGGACCTTGGGGGGGGTGCCCCCCAAGGGACTTTTGTCACCTTGTAGTGGTGGCCGGTGAAGAACTCCAGCAGAGTTTTTCTCTCTTTTTCTTTCTCTCAGATCTCTTTCTGATCTTTTTTTCTGATCCTCTGATTTTCTCCTCTTTTTTCTGATCTTTTTTCCGATCTCCATTTCAATGGAATGCTCTCCTATTTATAGGCCTTTGGTAGCCATTTAGGAGGGTTTATGAGCCTTAATGGCTTTAATGGGAGGAGTTACAAGATTTATTTCTTGATTTTGTAACTCCTTTTTCCTTGAATCTGATTGGCCGATGGAGATTAAGGGCTTTTAATCACCTTAATTACCATAATGGGAGGAGTTTCATGGTTTAAATGCCATGAATCAATTGACTTGTAACTCCCAAATGCTTGCTTCTGATTGGGCCGTCCAAAGAAATGAATTAATGACTGCAATAAAGCTAGTCAATTAACCACATTAATTGGTCGCCGAGCAGTCGAAGAGTCGCGGGCCATGCCGTGTCTTCTGGAATTCTTCTGGCGATGATCATCGATGGATCTACATGCTGATCGACATCGGATGAACATGTAACTTCAGACATTGATAGCTAAGAGTGGGCCGGTGACATCTGTCTTGTCGATTTCACGATCGGTCGGACAGAAAGTGCACTTTCTTGGTCGACCGGTTGGCGATCTTGGAGCGATCAATGATGATTTTATGCTTTTGATGGCGGATCCGAGATGTCGTCGGATATGAGTCAATTTAGAGCACTAAAAATCACATTTTCAGGAAACCACAGGGGCCAAAGTGCGCGAAACGCGAAAAAAGACGGAAAAACGGGTCACCGGCGGAAAATCCGGTGACCCGGACCTCTATGGTCGCCGGCGACCATGGACCGGCGACCATGGGCCATGGTCGCAGGGGCCTGCGACCATGGGCCATGGTCGCAGGGGTCTGCGACCCTGGGGGATTTTTCCCCTTCGGAGCCCGTTTTGCGGTCGTTTTGAGGTCTTTTTCGTCGCCGTTTTCTTCTGTATTTTTCTTGACATTTCTTCTCATTTATTGGCTTGATTTCCCTGTAGAAAACTTAATGAGAATCCTTGCATTTTTAGAGTGCAAAGTTTCCAATTTTCCGGGAAAGCCGAAGACTTTGTCGCGTAGAGCTGCTGATTTTCCGCCAGAAGCTGAAACTTGGTCAAACGATGTCGGAATGACCTGAAATTTGAGGTGAAGCCTCCTGAGCAATAAATAAGACCAACCATAGGCTTTTGTTTGAGTTTTGAAGCCGTTTGGGGTCCCGTCGATGCTTCACTTGATTTTGCTGCGGGGAAAATGCCGAGCTTTGATATGTGGTCAAACGATGTCCGATTGACCTGAAATTTGACGGGGAGCCTATTGGAGTCATTTTGAGACGTTCCATGGGCTCCGTTTTGGATGTCATGGTCCCGGGTTGCTCCGCCGCCGGTAGGCTTGATTTTCTCTCGGAGCATCGAAACCTGGTCAAACGTTGTCGGAATGACCTGAAATTCGACGTGCAGCCTTTTGGAAGCATGTTGAAGCCACTCATGCACTTGGTTTGATGAGCGAAGGCTTCGGTGGTTCCCGCCGCCGGGAGGCTTGATTTTGCTGCTCGAGCATTGATGGAGGGTCAAACGTTGTCGGTTTGACTTGAAATTTGGCATAGAGCCCTTTTGAGACATGCTGGAGTCATCTGTAGGCTTTGATCGAAGTTTTGACGTCTCCGATGATGTCGCCGCCGGGAGCTCCCGTTTAGCTGTCGGAGAAGTGAAGTTAGGCCAAATGTTGTCGAAATGGCCCGAAACTTCATGTGTACTCTTCTCTTGGCTATCTTGAAGGATCTTGCAGTTTTTGTTTGATTCTGACAAGATTTGAATTTTTGGAGAAATTGCATTGCCTATTTATGGCAGGTTGCGACTTCATGCAGCTTTCTTGATTTGAAGAGGCAAAGTGACATTTTTGGTGTCAACACGTAGCAGGGCTAAAATCAAGCCTAAATCTCAAAGTATAATTAAGAACATGTTTTAAACATATCATACTATCTCCCTGCTCACAACATAAAGACACTCAAATCCAAAAGAAAGACAAACACTCAAGCCCCCAGTATTGGCTCTCCGTCCTCTAGCTCGACCTCCTGGTCGGCTGGTCCCCATCCATAGTCACTAGCTACAGGCGCCTTGACGAGCACGAGCGCACCGTCCTCGTAGTCGGGGTCGAATCGTAAGCACTAAGAATGGGTCATATTTAAAGATCTGGCAAGTTACACTATACAAATAACATAGGATATATGCATCAAAAGAGTAGAATCAATAATATGATTGATGAGAATATCAAGGTACATAAGCTAGGCAATTAAGCAAGATAGACATTTAGAATCATGAAAATAAGATAAGCTAATTTATCAACACAACATGGCACATTCATACAAGCTGGACACCACGGGATATTATGTTGCAGCCCTCCCATACTAAACACAGTCGCGGTGGGGAAATCTCATCAATGCTGGGGATGACTAACCCCGCAAATCACTCATCAATCTCAAACACTCATCACTCAACACTCATCACTCAAGGGACCGGACCCAGTATCACACCGTTCATTTAAAACATAACTCATCATGATAACCCGCTCAACACTCATGAATAGCTCCTGCCAGTGATGATCAGTCAACAAGCTGAGTTTAGAACAATTGAGTGAATGCTCGTGCCGACTTAAATGAATACAAATACAGGTCTGTGTCTGTTTAGGCTTTACTTTGCGTAAACAAGGTCCTAACAAGTCCCTAAGAGGTCCAAGTGTCAATTTCAATATCATGGGATGCAGTCCAAGTCCATTCATTGGATCCATACTAAGGCCAATCAAGCTATGGCCTTAGTTTAAACAGTCCAGTAGAGATCATCAGTCTCAATTCTAGAACAATCAGTCAATTCTCATCCAAAATGATTTACAAGTCCAATCACAACCACCTCGCTATCCTAGGGTTCCACACATCCATACTTAGGCCATAGAAGGGCCTGCCTAGACACAGACACGGGTCAAAGTTCACCCAATCACATCACTAAGTCACCTCTAAGTAGTCCAAGGCTCGAGTCATCCATTTTCCATTTAATTAACATGTATAAAGCAATGACAAGGACACAAGAGTGACAGTAATGTAATAAACCTCTAAATCAGAGAATCAACGGAAGAAATAGTAAAGTCCAATCCTAAGTAATGGTCCACATTCAGGTCCAGGTCCATTTCAATTAATTGGATCCCTAAATGAAGTTTCAGATGCCAAGGATACTGTATTTGGTGCTCCAGAAGTTATGGGTATCTTCGACGACGTTTAAAGATCGAATCGACGTCAAATCCAACCCCTATACCCTACTTAATTAGTGGTCCTCATGAGACAAGGGTGAGCCACACCATTGATTCATGTTTGGCACATCAATGAAAGTTTATTTGGATGGTCAATAGGCCCCACAACTAATCACAATCTTAGAAAACTGGAATTCACTGTACACAGTGCATTCGATCGACCGAGCACAGGGTTCTGTCAACTGAGTGCACTGGGAAATCAGGGTGTTGACTCCCAAGTTGACCCCCATTGTAGTGTGCTCGGTCGACCTCCTGGCCTGGTCAATCGACCGCAAACACTGGGGACTGTAGATAGTCACCTGGCAGGCATAAATCCCTGACTGAAATTCTCTGTGTGCTCGGTCGACCTCCTGGCCAGGTCAGTCGACCGAGTGCACAAGAATCCAGGAGAAAAGAAGTCCCAGCTCTTAGTCATCTCCCAGGAATCCTTGTGTTGTCGGTTGATCAAGCTGAGGTCGGGTCGACCGAGAACACAGTATTTCTGGTTCTGAGTGAGAATGCCAACTCCTAGTTATCTCTGAGTTTTCCTGTGTATTCGGTCGACCCGACCTCAAGTCGGTCAACCGAGCACGTTGACCTGAGATTTTTCTCATAAATTAACTGAGACTTGGATTTCTCAGCTTGTAGTGTGTTCGGTCGACCGAGCACACGTAACTGCAACAAAATTCTAGAAAACCGGATTTCCTCCCCTTCAATCTATTTCTCATCCAAACCTTCTCTAAGCACTTCCATACATCATATAAACCACAGAAACAGTAAGAGCACTTCAATTATCCACCATCCAACGATAAATGGGCCATTGATCTTTCAAATGAGAAAAATTCATCCATCAATGGCCAAAATCCATAAACATAAGATCAAAGGTAAATCTAAGCATCTTAACATCATAGGAATGAAATTTCAGAATAAAAAACAGTAAACACACATTATATGTTAAGTGAGTATATTGCACTTGCCTCAGTTCCGAACTTGCAAAGGTAAATGACAAGAAGAAGCAATCCAAGCTATTTAAACCTCTAATGGCCTTCTCACACCCAAACCAATCCAATCTATAGCTCCTAATACCCAATCCACAAGAGAACCAAGACTTAAAGAGGAAATCTAAAGAGAAAGGAATCCTAGAGAATCAAATGGAAATTAAACTAAGGAAAGAGGCTTACCCGAATTTTAATTTGTAGAAGAAGAAGAGATGAATAATGGAGGATTCCTTAAGAGATTGTAGTAGCAATAGTAGGAGGTGGTCTCCTTCTTCTCCGAGTAGCTAGCGTTTGAGATAGGGTTTTGGGATTAGGGTTTTAGATAGGGTTCTAGAGTTAGGGTCTTGTGAAATGAGAGGCAAATGAGAGATAAATAAGAGTGAATTTATGGTTTTATTCCCAGTGCAATAGTTTAGCTTATATATGCTAGGACTTGGACAATTACCAAAAGGCCCTTTGGGGTGAAATAGAGATGTGGATAAGGACATGGGAAAAAAGGTTTTTTGGTAGGATTATAGAATGTTCTCAAGTGTGGAAAACCCCTCCTATAAAATCCTATTTACTAGTAAGGGCCTCAACACCTACAACCCTATAAAAATTATAAAAGTCACCCTATAGATTTTATAAAATACACAATAAGCCTAAATCCTATAAAATAGGCTAAAACTTAGGAAAATATCTATCTACCCTTACTAATCCCTATTAATTATATAGTACAAATATGCTACTATTACTATAATTAATAATATTTAAATTCAAAATGAGGGCCCACCAAGGGTGGGTTTTCACACAGCATGTCACATCATGTCCAGGAATTCCTGGACATGATGAATTCTGGTAGAAATCCTACTAAAGAAATAGGGCCTAAGTGAACTTATATACCCCACCATATTGGACGTCTAACACCGGAGCAACAATTTTCTCTGAATTTTTTGTGGGCCCATTCTCAAACTTATTGCCAAACTTGGTGCTAATATTCGAACATGAAAGTAAAACACAAGCCTGTTCCAAACTTATTGCCAAACACAATATGAAGAAATTTGTAAACAATTGAGGGCAGAGGGATGGAGCAAGAGAGGGATTTATGGACGAGCCAAATTTCATGTGCATTGGGTACTAGAGCACAATCTTAGGTCCACATATATTAATTGAGCATCTGCTAGTCTAGCTAGCAATGTTCATGGGATAGGGCACGCTAGGATTGGCCCAACTTTTAAATTATAGGCTCAAGCCCGGCTCACAATCTTTGGTCCACATAGATGAATTGAGCATCCATTGAGTCTAGCTAGCAGTGTTAAATGGATAGGGCGCGCTAGGATTGGCCCAACTTTTAATTTATAGGCTCAAGCCTGGCCCCCCTATAAAAGATTAAACTCGAGCTTGGGAGTTGCTTTATACATACATATATATATATATATATATATATATATATATATATATATATATAGACACACACACACACAGACACATAGGGGGAGATGCTCCTATGAGAGATACTCTCACCTTACTATGAGAGATAAGGTGAGGGCCTCACATCCATATCCAATGCCAACAACTTAAATGTGAGGGCTCCCACTCTTATCTCTCATATAAGGTGAGAGATATCTCTCTGGTTGGGACACGTATGCCTGTGAGAAAATACATGTGTTTAATTAAATCTCCTCTTGTAAAAGCTATCACTATTTTCAAGCATATAGTTCTCATCCTGGTGCATCCAAGAGGGGCTTATCATATAATAATAAGGGCCCAAAAAATAAATCCAAGTGCAGCTCGAGTACTAAAATCAAAGGCCCAAGTTCAGCCTAAAGCAGGCTGGGCCATGGTAGGGCCCAAGCATTGGTCCATGAGCACCCTTAGGTCCAGCCACTTAGGCATGTTTTGCATAGTTTTAGGGTTGTTCCCAATTTTGTGCTCAGATCAAGTTGTGTTGAGATCAGGTTGTGCAAATACTCTTCTCTTCAAAACTTGTTTGACAACATTATAATAAATTACTCTATTGAGAATATGTAGTATGAAACTTGTTTGGTAACATTATAAAAGTTTAGCTCCATGGAGAGGATATGAGATTTACAATGGGGGGGACCCACATTTTATTGTTTACAACACTCTATTATTATCGTACATTAGACTTATATATAGAAATTACAATATGGTACCCACCTTTAAAAATTACAACATAGAACCTATAATCATAGAATTTACAATGTGGGCCTGCCTTTATTGGAATTATAATGTGGGCCACCTTTTTGTGAATGTAATTGTAAGACCCACTTTTAGAAATTACAACATGGTACCACATTTAGAAATTAGAATATGAGGCCCACAATCATAGGATTTACAATGTGGGTCCACCTTTTGTGACTATAACCATGTAACCCACATTTATAAATTACAAAGTGGAGCCACATTTTTTGTGATTGTGAACATATGACCCACCTTTAGATATTACAATGTGGTGCATACATTTACAAATTAGAACATGGGGCAGCACATTCGTAGGATTTATATGTGGGGCCATCTTTGTAGAAATTATAATGTGGGGTCATCTTTTTTGTTGAATGTGAACACGAGACCCACCTTTAAAAATTACAATGTGGTACCCACCTTTAGAAATCCGAACATGGAGCCATATTCATAGGATTCACAATGTGAGCCCATGTTCATAGAATTTACAATGTAGCTCCACCTTTTGTGATCGTGACCATATGACCCACCTTGACGAAATATAAAGTGGGGCCATCTTTTTCTGTGATTGTGGACACGGACCCACCTTTAGAAATTACAATGTGATGCCCACTTTTAGAAATTAGAAGATTTGGCCCAAATTCAAAGGGTTTATAATGTGGCCCCACAATTATATGAGTTATATATAATATGGGCCCACCTTTTGTGATTGTGACAATGTGACCCACATTTAGAAATTATAAAGTAAGGCCACCTTCTTTGAGATTGTGAGCATTAAGCCTATACCTTTAGGATAAGTGAGAGGATTTGAAGTTTTTAAATGACGTTCTTTTTTTTTTTTTATCGGTAATTTAAATGACATTCTTTAAAATAGGCAAGAGATAAATAAGAAGAGAGCTGCTAAATGCACACTGGTTTTTGCTTTTTACACCGTATTTTTTCATGACCATATACATCTCTCTCTCCCAACTTTTTTCTACACCCCCCCAACGCCCCCTCCGGCAACACTACAGGAGGGGGAGAGAGCAAAAGAGAGGGAAGGAGGGCGGCGGAGTGGGGCGGAGTAGAGGGTGAGAGACAGGGCAAGGGAGAGGGAGAGAGACTAGGAGAGGGAGGAAGGGAGACGTTGGGGGTGAGTGGCGAGATAGAGGCAGGGAAAGAAAGAGGGAGAGAAGGACAGAGGCATGGAGGGGAAAACGGGTTGGCGGACGGCGGCGGGTGAGAGAGAGGGGAGAGGCAGTGAGAGGGAGAGAAACGGAGAAATGGAGAGAGACAAGGAGAGGTAGAGAGGGAGAGTTGGCGGACGGCCAGGCGGTGGGTGGGTGGCGGCCGAGAGGGAGGGGGGAAGAGGTGTTTAGAGAGGAATGTGGTTTCCATTGGAGATTGGCATTTTGGGCAAAATAGGGAGTATATATGGAGTAAGTGTGGGGAGTGTAGAGAGCGCCAGTGTGGATAGACAAAAAAACTAGCATGCATTTAGCAACTCTTAAGTAAGAATAGACTCTGCCACAAATTTCCTTAAAATAGAAGTCTTTTCCCTCGAATGTTTTTTATGCTAATGGGTTAAGATTTTCAGATTCCTTTCAATAATATCAAAATTCGGAATAGTAATTTACAAATACCAAACATGTTTTAGACAACCCCCGTACTCCAAATCAGAGAAATTTCATGGCGGGTCCTACAAATCCATCATTGGGACCCCAACTGGTAAGATCCAAACGATCGACATAAAAAGTATCAACATAGTTGGCCCATCATCAAGTGATCTCAATTTAGATTGTGTCAATCTAATGGTGGGCTCAACTCTACTGCAGTGTTCGGATTTATAAGTGGCCCCCAGTGTTTGATTCATCGGCCTGGTGATAGATGCCTCTCTTCTTTTCGTTTCACTTCCGCTCAGCGAGTTTCAGACTCTCTCTTTTTCATATGAGACGTTTCTCTTCTGCCGCATTCGGGATTTCTCCTGCAACAAGAGACATGCCTGCAATCTACAGGCACAGAAGCCCGAACAAAGCAAAACCCATCAAGAACCGCTCAGAAAGTGCTGTACATCGACCCGCCATCTCACAAGATCTATCCACAGGTGATCTCGCCTCCCATCCTCCAAAAACATTCAATTCTTTTTCTGGGTCAGACGAATCTCATGCTGTTTCCGTAAAAAAACCGCACTTTTTCAATGTTCATCACAAAAACACCACAAAGTCCATTGACCTAGTTCATGTTTCCGAAGTATTACAAAAAAAGGATTGGTTTATCTTGTTAAACCATGCCTTTGATTCGACTAAAACCAATCTCAACCCGCAATCCGTCGTTCGGATACTGCAAAACCAAGAAAACCCATTGATGTCTCTTAAATTTTACATCTGGGTTTCGAACATCAACACCGAATTATCTAAGAATCAGTCAGTTCGGAGGCTTCTATCTGATGTACTGTTTAGGAAAGGCCCGGTCATTCTCTCAATCGAATTACTACAAGAGATTAGAGAAGCTGGGTGTTGTATAACTGAGGAATTGCTCTGCATTTTAATCGGTAGTTGGGGTCGGTTGGGGCTCGCTAAGTATTCAACTGAAGTTTTTGGGCAGATGGCATTCTTGGGTTTTAAGCCGAGCACCCGTCTGTATAATTCTGTAATTGATGCTTTAGTGAAATCCAATTCGCTCGATCTGGCGTATTTCAAATTCCAGCAGATGGCGGCCGATAACTGCTATCCAGATCGATTCACATATAACATTCTCATTCATGGAGTGTGTAAGCTTGGAATAGTCGAAGAAGCACTTCGGCTTCTGAAGCAGATGGAGAGCTCTGGGCATTTGCCTAATGTGTTCACCTACACTATGCTGATTGATGGATTTTGTAATGCAAAAAAGGTGGATGAAGCTTTTAGGGTTTTGGAGATGATGAGAGAGAGAAATGTACCTCCAGGTGAAGCTACTTTTAGAGCGCTGGTGCATGGGGCATTCCGATGTTTGGACACAAGGACGGCGTATGACTTGCTGTCTGCATTTGTGGAACGGGAGTCTGATTTGCACGAACATGTTTGTAGTACAATATTGTATTGCCTTTCAAAGAATCATATGGCAAGAGAAGCAGGTGAGTTCCTGAGTAGGATGGGGACAAGGGGTTATTTTCCAGATTCTGGGACATTTAATGTTGTAATGGCTTGTTTGATTAAAGGTATGGATCTTGATGAAACATGTAGGATATTGGATGGTTTTATTGGCCAGGGTGCGAAGCTGGGATTTAATATGTATCTCATGCTGATAGCTTCGTTATGCAATGTGGGAAGGATCGAGAAGGGTGATCAATATGTGAATCAGATGATCTTGGATGGACATTTGTGCAACGTTGTTTCCTATAACATGTTGATTGACTGCTTTTCAAAGGCTGGAATGATGGATAAGGCGGCAAAGACTTTCAGAGAAATGCTAGGAAAAGGTGTTGCTCCTAGTCTAATAACATTCAACACACTTATTAGTGGCCATAGCAGGACTGGGGAGGTGAATGAGGCCCGTGAAGTGCTGAAGATGCTCTTGGAACTTGGATTCAAACCAAATGTTTTCACCTTCAGTTCCATAATTGATGGGCTCTGCCGGGTGCACCAGGTGGAGGATGCTCTCAATTGTTTCAACGAGATGGTTGAGTGGGGTGTAACACCAAATGCTGTCACATACAATATAATGATCCAATCTCTCAGCAGTATGGGGGATATTGTTAAGTCAATGAAGCTGTTTAAGAGGATGAAAGACGAAGGCATACGTCCAGATGTATTTTCTTTCAATGCTCTCATTTTAAGCCTTTGCAAGATGAAGAAGATTGAAAGCGCAAAAAAACTCTTGGATTCCATGTTCAAAGCTGGTGTGACTCCAGACAGTTATACATATAATACTTGTATAAAAGCTTTATGTGATTCATGGAGAATTGATGAGGCCAAAGAGATGGTGCTCATGATGCAGTCGAATGGTTGCCAACCAAACTGTTATTCATATTCTCCCATTGTAGATGCCCTGCACAATGCAGGCAGAATGAATGAGGCCCATGAAATAGTCAGCCTATGCAAAAGGAAGGGAATTCATATAAACTTTGTTCCCAGTTCATAGATTGCTTCCAAGATCCAACCATATAACCATACAACAAAGTTTATAACAGCTGAGCAAGGTTGGTTTCTCATAATCCATAATTGGAAAAGTGAGCAGTGAATGGAAGTCGGGTGGAAGGGAAACTACCCACAAAAGAGAGAGCTATTTAATTTATTTCAGAAGCTTGTTCTTGGTATTTTTTTTATTGGATGAGTGGAGCCACTCAAATGACATCCATGTTGCTTCATCACCAAAGAAGGAACATCTAAAAGGATGCTTTATTGATCATCAGATTAGGAGTTAGTCGCAGCTGTCCATGGGCATTATATGACACTGATATTAATTCTCTGCTGAAGAAAGATGATCTAAAGGCAGCACAGTTTACCCGAAGATTCCTGTTGAGTTTTTTGGCTATCCAAACATAGTATGTGCTTTCTATATTTGCTAAAGCTTTCAAGAGAATATGGAACGCATTCTTGGTGTTCCACCTATTGCATCCATTGAGATGAATGGAATATAGGTAATGCAGATAATTCTTAGGTTTTCCTTCATTTTAGTGAAAATCAATGATAATTTTTCGAAACGTGTAAAATGAGCACTTATCTAAGTGTTAACATAATTGATTATTTTCTTGTAGTGTACCTCTTCTGGGTCTTCAGACTGAATGCTCAATCACCTTGAAAAAACGTCCTTCTTGAAACTGGGGTAAGTTATAAGTTTGAACAATGTATCCTGTATAGGTAATTGATGAAGCTAGGAGAGTATGCTTTTAACATTTTGCTGTTTTTTTGTGCTTTTGACTTCCAGAATCAATGAGTGCTGTCTCTATTCTTTTCATTCTTTTCATGACGATTTTAATGTAGCATCCTTGAAATTATAAATCCAATTCTTCTTATAAGTGTTTTCCGATGTAAACAGGAATGTTTCAGTATCAGAATATGTTTTTTATTTGATAGAAAACATTTCTGTCATAAATTGTATCTCTCTTAAACCAATAAGAAAATCCTGTTTCTTACAAATCCATTTACTTGTCTTTATATGTTTCTCAATTGTCATCTCCTGCTCATTTGTGCAAATTGCAAATCAGTAACACTGAATACCACTGCTATCAATCTGGTGTTCCCAAAAATGGGTTTGTGGACTTTTTTCAATGGCTTCATTTGAAAAACCATTGCTTGAGTAGTAGTAAACCAGTAAATATTGTAGTTCAAGTACAGAAATATCCATTTTATGTTACCCATTTGCATTGTTTTGAAAATCAAAATCATTTTCAAATCATTTAAGGGGTTGAATCGAATCGTAGTGCAAATCGTAGGATTCTTTTTTCTTGTAAAAAATGAAAAAATAATAAAATTTAAAAAGAAAAAAATGTATGTATGAAGAACATGATGGACATATATTAATATATAACAAATGATGTATGTATGAATAGTCAAATATGTTTCAAACATCAACTTTATGAGGATATATTTTGAATTAAAAATTTTATTAGGAGGTTGATGACCCACCAAGGGGAAGGGGTAGCCAAAGAGGATGTGGATGGAAGTGGTAAAAATGGATACGAAAAAGTGTAACTTATTTGAGAATTTGGCTCAAGGTAGATCGGAATGGAGAAACAGAGTTCGTGTAGCCAACCCCAACATAGTTGGGACAAGGCTTTGATGATGATGATGATGATGATGATGATGATGAATTTTATTAGGAAGAATAAACAAATTACAGCATTCCTTTTGTTCTCCTTATATTAAAAGTACAAATACAATTGAAAAACACAAAATAAAAGATCAACCAAGATAAGGGCACAAGTGAGTTCGGATCCCGACCAAGCTCTGGGGCTCAAATGCTGAAATCTGAAATGGGAGACTCCACCACCAACACCGCTCATATTCCTTTTGCTGAACCACCACCACCAAATCTATCCCCTCATCCCCAAGAGAATCTCTTTATCCAAACAAGGAACTCTCCCACTACAACCGAAATGGAAGTAGACGCTGGCCACAACTCGAGAACCAATCGCAGCTACAGAGGCACGGTTGCGCCACATGTTGCAAGCCTGGGGAACACACTTCATGACAGTGTCAAGTCAAATATACGGTTTCAGGAGGAAACCAACAGATCTCATGCAGCCCCTATAGTCTCCTTCACAGCATCTGAGCTAGAATCTGCAAGGAAGAATCATGCACTCACTCTATCGTGCAATGTCAAGGGACCAGAATTCCGACACAAGTTTTTCTCAGTCGCATCAACCAGCATTGGTGTGCCCGGGATAAACTCTCTGTTGTGGAATTACAAAACAACTTCCTTGTCTGTACTTCTACCGACGAGAAGGACTGGAAAATTGTGGGCCAACAGGTTGTCGTCACCAATTGGATACCAAACTTTGACCCACCATCAGCCTACATCGCACAAATACCAGCATGGATCATGCTCCCGGGATTGCCACTCGAATACTGTGACCAAAACTGTTTGCGCAACATACTGGCCCCTCTTGGGACACTGCTTAGACTAGATGAAGTCACGCAAACAGAGGGACGAGCCACTAATCGAGCAATGTTCGCATTGGTGGAATTAGACCTTGCTGCAAAGCCAATTGATGGAGTATACATCAAAACTCCGGAGAGTGTCTGGTTCCAGAAGTTCACCATTGAGAATCCGCCAAAACGTTGTGAGTTATGTGTGAACTGTTTAGTTCAAGATTACTGTCATTAATGCCGGCTGAAGTACATCAATAAAGGTAAACAATTATTGGGACTGGAGTATGGGACCCAATCCCAAGAGAATGTCGTGGGAGAAGGAACGACCATGGCCACCAACAATGATACATGGATCACCGTACAGCCAAGGGGACAGGGATGATGATGGTATGGTGGAGCCAACAACACCAACTACAATTTGCTTAACAGCAGCTGGGCACCCAAAAGAAATAGGACCAACAGTTTCTTAGAAGGGCGACCACATGTTGTGGGGCCGATCACACGAAAACAGGTTTACTACATTACAAGAGCAACCCCAGAGGTCAACAACGACTTACCTATTTCGAGCTATGATGCCCGGATACTTCAAAACGGGCAACGTATCGTGTCTTATCATATCCGATACTTCACTTTTTATGTGTAAAATCCGTGTCCCTATGGTGTCTATGGCGTGTCCTTGCTATATCTATGCCGTATATGTGCATCATAGGTTTCGAAGCATACCCTCTTGCAAGGCAGGACACCTGGTCCGGCATCTGGCCTCTCGCAAGGTATGCTAACTGGCTCATCACTACAACCCGGCCCACTTACGTCCCACCAAAGCCCAACACCTGCAATCCGAGATCCAACTTGTCCCAAACAATACTCATGTTGTCCTTAGGCTAAGTGCAACCTCACCGCCCACATGGACTGCTTCAGGATAACTAGGCCCTCGAACCATCTTGCATCGAGGTGCAAAGCACAAGTTCCAATGTGATAAGGAGGAATCAGGAGTCCACTGCCACTGTGTTTCACTGCCCTACATCCACCTCAGAAGGAGACCGCCCAAATAGCCCGGAATTTGACATGGACATTGCCAGTGACAAGACAGAGGAAAGCAGACGGACTACTTTGGCAACGGGGAAGATACAAAATATGGAAGACAGCAGGGGTTCTATTACACCAAAGCAGGTGGACATTTATGTAGGAGCTAATCATGAGGTTCAGACCCTCCACATCTCTTCAACTGTCCAAGATCACCAAAAAACATCTCTGGATATGGTCGACGTACCATCCTCAATGCCTCGACTCAATCCATAAATACAATAGAACCATTTCCAACTCCTACAGCTTCACAATAGCACATGACCTCTATGAATACTTCCTTTCTATCCTCATACCCCAGACGATGGAACCGTTTCGCAACTTCAACTGCATCACACTGATACACCCATGGGTGAGCTTGTTCCCTCCCCACCTTTGGAGTATAGGAACGACAACACCCTGGAGCCCGGCAAGCGAAATCTTGGACCAGTTCTTCCTCATGTGGGCATCGGACATGTCCCTCAATCTCCACCCCCGGCCTTTCCTATGGCCACACCACCAACTACTTTGGATACCGGTCCCATTCTCCTTTTCCAGTATCCCCCTGCCTTACCTCCAGTATCATCTGTCCCCGTTGAGGGAGATTTCCTCCACTGCACCCATGCCCGATATGATGGAGATGGCATCAATATCTACCCAGTTCATTTCACCATTAGCGGAGACACAACAGGGTGGGAACTTGGACAATACTCTAACCAACATCGGCTTCAGCGGCGACGCAAGACGGATGACACTGAATCGGATAGCGACAGAATGGAACCAACTTAGGTACACACAGACTCCGACATTCGACTACGTCCCATAGTCGAGCCGTCGTTCAAACAAAAGAAAAGGGAGAAGCAAGTCTCCATAGTGGTCAAAGGTCTCCAAATCTCCTCCCTTGCACAACTTCATTGGGAGCTATTCACGGACATAGTTTTGAAATTGATTATTACCCCTTATGTTAATAATGAAAAATTCTCTATTGGCGGGGGGGGGGGGGGGGGGGGGGGGGGGGGGGCTTCTAGAAGACCTTTACTAGCGTATGTAAAGGATCTAATGGCGGAATAGGAACTACATATTCTAATAATGCTGGAAGCAAAGACAACTTCACAAAATGCCAGCAGGATACTTTCCCTACTGCACTCATTGTACCCTGCCAGTGAGTTGCGGTTTGGAAATGGGGTGTCGGGAGGAATATGGGTATTTTGGGATTCGAATAAAATATCTCACTCTGCTCGTTAGTACGACCCAACAATTGTCTTTCTCTACAGAACCTCTTTGTGGAACAAACCTTTATTTCTTTCTCTCCACAATCTAGGCCTCCCCCGACGGTTGTCAGCGTCTACAACTGTGGGACTCACTCAAACATTTCTCAGCTTCTCACGTAACAGTATCTGACCTATGGCTGCTTATAGGTGACTTTAATAGTATCCTGGCTCCATAGGATAAACTAGGGGGGAGGTGGGCTGTGTGGCACCTGGGGCACTGCGATTTTCATGAGTTTGTGGACTCCACCAATATCAATGATATGGGCTTTGTCGGACTACCTTACACCTGGAGTAACAACAGGAGGCCACCACATCGTATATTAGAAAGACTCGACTGCAGCTTATGTAATGAGGCTTGATCCCGTATATACGGAGAATATACTTTTCATCACTTACCTCGATATGGGCTTTGTCGGACTACCTTACACTTGCCCACTGCTCCTTACAAATGTTTGCCGGCGCAATCATCAACAAAGGCTTTTCGTTTTGAAAATAAGTGGCTGCTTCATTCGGGGTTCCATGTAATAGTAGACCAAGCTTGGCAACATACAAACTCGCGCAGCAGCTCGTTCACCGCCAAGCTAACTACTATCCAACGGGAGTTGCAAATATGGAAGAAAGAAACCTTTGGCTCCTTTACATTTGCTTTGCGGCATCTGAAAAAGCTTATAGAGGGGATATAGCGTAGCTCGGCCTATTAGAAAAGTCCTTTCCTCGATAACCTTGAGCTTGAGCTGCAATGGGAGTATACTTTAAAAAAATTGCAACATGAAATATTCTGGAAGCGGAGGTCATGAATTTAGTGGCTCAAAGAGGGGGACCGGAACACAAAATTCTTCCACCGAGTTACAAAAGCAAACTTCAAAAGGAATCACATCCATTGCCTACCCTTGGAACATGGTGTGCCAATCACGGATCCACATTTGCTTACTAATCACTGCAAGGATTTCTTTACGGACATATATTCCTCATGAGCAGCTGGATCATCTAGCACTGGTAAACTACCTGAGGCTCTCCAGCCAGTCTTAACTGAGGACGATAATGCAAATTTAATGGCATTGCCCTCGGAGGAAGAAATCAAAGCAGCCACTTTCTTAATAGGTCAGGACAAAGTGCCTGGACCGGACGGTTTCAATGGCGTGTTTTACCAGACTTATTGGCACCTTCTTCGCATTGATATAATGCAAATGGTACATGATTTCTTCGGGCAGGGCTACTTGAGACTGGCATAAACAAGTCTGACATCATTCTTATACCAAAACACGAAGGGGCCTCTAAACTAGAGGATTTCAGACCAATCGGCCTTTGCAATGTTCGGTACAAAATAATCTCCAAGCTACTGGTGAACAGAATGCGCCCGCTGCTGCCTAAATGCATATCGGAGATGCAGGGCACTTTCTTACCAGGAAAATGGCTGTTGGATAATATACTGATCGCCAAAGAAGTCTTACATATGATGAGTAATCCCACACAAAAAAAAAAAAAATATTGTGCCCTCAAGCTAGACATCAGAAAGGCATATGACAAACTCTCTTGGGATTTCCTCCGAGATTGTCTGCGGCAACTTGGGTTTGCACACCAAATAATTTCTCGGATCCTAACCTGCGTCTCCACTGTCCCTTATCGGGTGGAAGTAAATGGCCACCTCTTGGAGCTCATAACCCCTCAGCAAGGCTTGTGACAGGGCAACCCTTTGCCTCCATACCTTTACATAATGTATGGAGAAGCCCTCGCAAAGATGGTCAGCATTTTGGCTTACAAGCGGCCGGCTCTCTTCCCCACCATTGCCCTAGGTGGGGATCATATCCCACTATTACAATACGCGGATGACACCCTGCTTTTCATTCGAGGTTTTCAAGCAAGGTAGCCTCTCAAATAAATAAGTTATTGCGCAAATATGAAGGGTAGGTGGGACAGTCATTAAACCTCATGAAATCTAGCATGACCTTCGGCAATAATACAGATAGAGCATCTATAAGGGTGGTCAAAAGCGAATTGGGCATCCATACTATAACATAGTCTTTTACATACCTGGGGGAATCTCTTGGTGTCAGCCTATCAAGGAACTCAACTGCCAATACTATCCGCTCTCGTATCTCTAACCGAATATTGCATTGGCGAGGCAAGGCACTCTCATTATCTGGCCAGAGAGTATTGTTGCAATCAATCTTAACCGCCATTCCTCAATACTGGATAGGCTTCCATGCTATCTCATCTTCAAGTGCCAAGAAAATTCGGGCGGAGCAGGCCTCATTCCTTTCGCGGGGATCCTCAACTTGCAGAGGATGGTACCCAATAGCTTGGGACAAGGTGATCCAACCAACTCGGGCCGGGGGCCTAGGGATCCAAGGCATAGCAGTACAAAATAAAGCAAGCATAGCCCATCTCATATGGCATTTCCTGCTACCTAATCAGGATTGGACCAGGATACTATCTCAAAAGTACCTCAGAAGCCACTCCTTTGAACAGTGCGGCCGCACCCCCCCCCCCCCCCCCCCCCCCCCCCCCCGGCCAAAGCGTACTGATTCACAAACATGGAAGGCCATACTAAAATACAGGAATATCATAATCAGCAATGGGTCATCGGTTCGGGCACTGGATGAGGAGTGGGTACCCGGGATGGGGCGGCTAAGGGAAAGTCTGTTATGTACCGACAACACAGTAGCTACCTCATCTCATCACACTATACCGGATTTATCTAATCTGTGGGTAGCTGACTTGATCATTCAGTCCCAGTCTGAAACACTGGAATAATGCTTTACTGTGCGTTCTGTGGCCAGAGCACATTGTTCAAGCAATCATTTCCCTGCCTTTCGGGCAACACGATATCCTCTATTGGCAAGATGAACCAGCGGGAACGTGCAGATTTCGAGCTCTTTACAAACACATGCTACCACATCAAATAGGGCCATCCTTGCCATTGGAGTTGGTCTGGAAACCGGGATGTACAACCCAAATTGAGGATCTTTTGCTGGCGGATTCTACAGGATCGGTTACCAACTAGATCGTGCTTGTCTCGTTGGTCACCCCAAGTGGAACCGAAGTGCCCAATCTGTAACAAGGCAGATGAAGTAGTAGATCATATGTTTCTCTCATGTCCTTTTGCTAAAACTGTCTGGGCACTTTTTCCAAACTCAGTCCAACCACCACCCGGGATAACTTGTGTTAGCCATTGGTTCTGGCAAGTGGCCACACCTTTTACCCGTAAAGTAGGGGTAGTGGTCTTATGGTATCTTTGGAAAAATAGGAACAATTATATTTTCCAATTTCACCCAATTAATCCTTTCCATGTATACTATGAAGTTACTAATTCATTGCTGGAATGGAATATGTCTCGCTTGTACACAGTTCCAGGAAGCACTCTGGCTGCATCAACAGACTGGAGGTTACCCCCACCACCAGGCTGGCACAAATTAAATTTCGATGGTTTTTTCAACAGCATTACTGGGAGAGTGGGCATAGGAGGACTGATTTGTGATCCTTTTGGTAAGTTTCTGATGGCTTACACTGCTGAAGTTCGTGCAACACACCCTCTGCAGGCTGAACTACTAGCTTTACAGCGGGGGCTTTTCCATGCAAATGAACTGGATGTCCAGGCTATTCAGATCGAAGGTGACTGTCTAGCACTAGTTACCACAGTACAGCACTCAGCCACTATGTCGTGGGATCTCATGCCCATATGGCGACGCACCATGAACATGATGGTCTCTTTGAATACATGGTCGATCCACCATTGCAAACGTACAGCTAACGGAGTGGCAGACCTTCTGGCCAAATATGATCTCCCCGAAATTCTGGAAGAGCATGCAACACTGCCACCACATATTCAAAGTGCCATCCTCGAAGAACAGACCAGTGCAGAGGAATACACCAGACTGTTTTCTCAAATGCAACTGGATCCGCTGCACTCTTCCACAGCTCACAGATTTGGAGAGTGTCCAACTCGAGACCACACCAACCATCGTCAGCAACTCTACTACCTGAACCCAGCAACACAGCCTTCCACACCCAGCCTTCACCCAGTGGAGAGTAGTGGCAGTGACAACGGAAGTACCGATCCTACACAGACGGCAGAATGATAATATTGGACCTCCCCCAATATATCAGTGAAGATGTTGCAACGGTCCAGTTTTGTGTGCGTTCCTCAGCTTGGCTATCTTACCAAGTTAACCTTTACTTTAGTTAACAATGTCCTTTCTTTACCTTCTCCTAACAAAGAATGTTCTGTACCACTGGGTCATGAACCCATCGATGTACTACACAACCAAGTTTACTAAATAAAATTCCCCACTTAGCAAAAGAAAAAAAAATACAATTGAAAATTATCAATTTACATGGTTATGACTTACGATGTCTCTTGTGGTTAAAAAAAAATTGTTCATGAAGAAAATAAATAAATAATTAAGGTTACAAGATAAAACCTATATGTATACTTGAATTCTCCAGTCACATGCCTACTCCTTTTTTTATCTTGAAATCTTACCAAATGCTACAAATTCATTAGAGGTTTCATTAATCACTTTGTAACCTCTTAAAAAATAGAAATACTAACAAAAACAAAAAGGGAAAAAATATCATTAATATTAGTCATTCAGTTATGGCTATTCTGGCCTACACAAATCATTTGAGTAACAAGATTCGAGAAAACAATTATGATATTGTAAGATTCAAATATGAATCTTAAGATTGATCTGTAAATGAGATTCATTGCATAGATACGAATCTTTATCCTTAGGATTTTATACGGATGGTAGGGTTTTAATAACAATGCCCAAGTGTGGTATTTGTCAAGTTTATGGCTTCACTATAGAGCTTGATATATGTATGGCATCTATTCTTTATTTTCTTGCCTTCAATGTAAATTTTTTTGAAGCTACTTTCATGTCTGTATTATTAATAATCTCTCAGGTTTCTTACATGGTAGGTGAACTAATGCTTGGACCATGTGTACGAGCTTGGATATTTTGCTTTCCTTCTCAACAGAACATAAATAGGCTTTATTTTGCATGGAACAGGTCTATAGAACTCAGTCGAACCTTTTTGTTGTTCTAAACACCTATCTAAACCAAGGTGCCAGGAGCTATGAAAAGCTTGAATCTTAATTTAGTTTTGTGGTTTTACGATACCATCCTATCTTCAAAGCGGGGAAAAGGGAATGATGAAAAGTATTAGTGAAAAGGAAAGAATCTACACCATTCAAAAACATAAAATAAAATAGAAAGAATCCACAGCTCCATCAAGGAGGAGGGATGCAATATTTACAAAACTACAAAATTGCTTTGCAACATATACCTAATCTGTAGATTCCCTTGCTTTTGCAAGTTTATCTGCTATGAAATTCACCTTCCTGAGGCACTCAACTGAAGGAAATATTCTTAGACATAGATAATCTCCTTATCATCATCTTTTTTGATGATCTCTGTCACCTTCTATTTGATTGTACCTATAAAAGCAGCTAGATAATCTCAAACTTTCTTTTATAGCTACAGTTTTAGCCTTGTCACCATCTCGTTGAACTGCAGGAGCTGTGAAAGCTAGAATTACTCACTTAATTCTGGAAGGCTCTGTTATAGATCTCTTGATGGCAGACAAGATTGGAGGTAGTATAGTCTGGTTGAGAAATGTCAATTATGGCTGATAAGAGCAGGTAGTATAGTTGGAAGGTGCTCACTGTGGCAACCACAAGATTGCAGATTCAAATCATGTTCCTATTAAAAAAAAAAAAATCATGTCATGACTGAACAAATCCAGAGAGGATATTCCCTTAAGCCCCGTTGCAATCTTCCTTCTAGCTTACCTTCAAAGTCATGTGTTTCTCTTCTTTCCAAATGCCCCAAGCAATTGAAAATGGAAGCATCTTTCAAAGAATCTCACTAGGGTGATGGAATTGTGAAGGAAATACAACCCACACAGCGTCATAGTGGGCCCCACACGGTTTCTAGAGATTGCCTTTCTAGAAGACCTGTAGATATTATTCTTACTTTCCTTTCTAGCTTAGATTGATTGTAATTATCTTTCCTTCATTGCTTAGATTTATCGTAATTAGCCTTAGATTGTGTATCTGAGATTGATTGTAATTAGCCATAGATTATGCATCTGACATTCCATACTTGTATACATGAATGGGAATTAACCCTATAATTATACCTTTCAGTCGACCATGATTTGCTCAAAATAATTTACCGTAATCACACAAACTTCTATTAAGTAGATAATGGCAAATACGGGTCGATCCATAGAGATTTGTAGAAACAAGATCCAAAAATCCTCAATCAGTTTTCACACTAGGGATTTTAAAACCACATTAATCAAGAAAATAATAACTAAAATGATATCAAAGGAAATCTAAACCCAAACTGATCAGAGAAAGAGAGATCAGGGTATTGGATTTCACCAAAACAGATTTAATCATTTCAAAATTACTTCATTGTCTTATCCCAACAAAACTCAATCCAATGTGCAAGCAATTGCCTTGGATCAGAAGATTTAGCTTTGAAAACCTGTTTTTCTTAAAAATCCAATTCTCTAATTAGTACCTAAGACTCCCCTCACTTCAATATGTTGAAACTCCAATTACTATTTATCAAGATCAAGCACAAACCATTAAAGGAATTTAACCTAAACATGATATGTCAAGATCAAGCATAAAAAGTAAAAGACATTCAAAATAACGTTTGCAAAACCAGAAGTTGAATAACATTCATGAAGGAGAACCTATTAAATTATTTAGCATAATGAGGGAAAGACAGAGAAAAATAATGAGGAACAATCTCACTGGTTTTGGTTTCCTCCACCCTAATCCACGGATTAGCCAAGCATCGTAGAACAAACAAGAATGAAGAAGCAAATCTCCATTATTGAAAGCCTTCAAAGTTTTCTATTACACCACTCAATCTCCACCTTCACTTTCTAACAAAGCTTAAAGAAAAATAATTCTCTAGAGCAAAAGAGAGCCTCCCCTTAAAAAGAAAAAAATACAAGAAGAAAAAGAAAGAGAAATCACTCAAATTCGTCATCCCTCGTATCCCTCCAATTGACAGCCTGTTTTGACCCCCAAAATGCCTGAATTGGGAGATCCTCGTGAGACATGATATTCCTCTCCTTTGAGTCCTCTTTCCAACGCATCTGACCTTGCCTTAATTAGAGTCTTGAGTCACAAGTTATGATAAAAATAGTAAAGCTTGCGCAAGATGTCTAACTTGAACTCATGACCTCTAACTTGAAATTTCAGCTCTCCTCCAACAAGCCTATATGCTTTGTGTATATCTTTTCTCAAATGTGGTTTTAGCTTTAAACCTCTCCGAATTAAGCTCAAATATGCTCAGCTCCTTCTAATTCTTGCATAATAAGAAAAAGGCTATAATTAAAACATTTAAGACAAAATAAACAACTAGCAAACTCAAATAAAATGGTAGTTATTAATATTATGCCATGCATATCAGACCACATTGGGTACGACCTCCATCCATCTCTCTCTCTCTCTCTCATAAGATCATACCATAAGAGCTGACATGGTATCTGAGCGGGTTCCAATCTTGTCATTCTTGTGTAGCCCACATGGCAAGCCCGTCCTTGTAATTTGTTGGGCTTGCATGTGAGGGGGAGTATTGGAAAAGTGGCTTTTCCTCTTAGATAAAGGCTCAACATCACTCTTGGCTACTTCTTCTACTGCTTCAAATAAATGGACTCTCTGGCATAGGCGCTTGGGTCATTTAAGTAAGAATTGTTTGTCTTTATTATTTCTGCATGGATGCTTAGATTCTTCTATAAATAAAACTATGATTTCTCAATTTAAAAATTCTCAGTGTGATTCTTGTGTTGCGTTTTCCTATTCATTACTCTCTACAGTTGTTGCTTCCTTTGATTGAATCCATACTGATATTTGGGGAATGAATATCTCCCACCTTAAGCAGAATGGGTTTTAAATACTATGTGACCTTTATCGATGATTATTGCCAAATACATGGATTTATTTTCTATGGTCAAAATCTGAAGTTTTTAAAACTTTTATGCCATGATACAAAACCCAATTTGGGAAATCTATTAAAATCATTAGATCTGACCCATGGGGAGAATACATTTCTAGTGAATTTTCTCCCTTTTTATCTAAAAAGGGAATTATTCACTAGAAGTCTTGTCCTATACCCCTCAACAAAATGAGATTGCAGAATGGAAAAACGGGCATATTGTTGAAACTATTTGTGCTCTCCTTGTTGAGTCATCTGTTGTTCCTGATGCCTTTTGGTGTGAAGCATCTCAAATTGCTGTCTACCTGATAAATAGGTTTCCTACACCCATCTTAGAAGATATTTCTCCTTTTGAGTGCTCTTTAGTCATCCACCCCCTTACTCTCATCTTCGTGTGTTTGGGTGCCTTTGATTTGTCCATCTTCCTCCAATTGAAAGCACCAAACTTACCCCACAAACAGCCAAGTGCCTTTTCTTAGAGATATAATGAAGAACAAAAAGGATTTCTCTGTTATGATCCCATTGCTCAAAGAACTTGTGTTTCCCAAAATGTTGTTTTCATTGAAAACATTCCCTATTATTCCCTTAGACCACCTCCTCAACCCACTGACACATCATATCTTCCACTTTTTCCTACTGCATCTTCTCCACCACCAATTACCCAAGTATATGCTTGTGGATCTAAGCCTCGCATCGCTACTGTCTCTATCACCGAGCACCCTCCCTCGCCAAATCCTCCTCATGATCCTGAAGGTTACATCCCTGCTCCCAATACTATTTTGCGACGATCTACTCGTCTTTCTAAACCTCCCGACAAATTTGGTTTTCCTGTGTTGTTTACTTTTGAAGATCCTATTTCTATCCAAACCTCCTTTTCCGAGGTCCTGAAGGTTACATCCCTGCTCCCAATACTACTTTGCGACAATCTACTCGTCTTTCTAAACCTCCCGACAAATTTGGTTTTCCTATGTTGTTTACTTTTGAAGAGCCTATTTCTATCCAAACCTCCTTTTCCGAGGTCGTCCAAGTACCTTGTTGGCAGGATGCAATGACAGATGAATTAGTCACTCTCGCAGCAAATCAGACATGGGATATTGCTTCTCTTCCAGCCAATACGTCGGTTGTAGGCAGTAAGTGAGTTTATTCCATAAAAGTCAACTCTGATGCCAGTCTTGATCGTTACAAAGCTCTTTTAGTCGTCCAGGGGTATAAAAAAGAATATGGGATAGATTACGAGGAAACTTTTGCACTAGTTGCTAAAATGACATTTGGTAGAGCACTATTAGGAGTTGCTGCAGTTTGGAATTGACCCTTATGGCAGATGGATGTAAAGATTTCCTTTCTACATGGTGATCTTCAAGAAACAGTATGCATGCGATTGCCTCTAACCTCTAAGATATGCATGTCCTCCAAAACATGTATACCATCTCAAGAAATCCTTATATGGGCTCAAACAAGCTCCTCGAGCTTAGTTTGACAAATTTCGCACTGCCATCCTCTACCCACAATTTTAACCAAGGCCGAGTAACACAACTCACTCTTTATTAGATGGACTTCTCGTGGTTGCACTATCTTGCTCCTCTACGTAGATGATATGATCATTAGTGGTAATGATGGGATTGGCATAAAGGAACTCAAGACACATCTTCAGAAAAGTTTCAAAATGAAGGATCTTGGGCACCTAACATATTTCCTTGGGCTTAAAATATCATGGTCTAAAAATGGAATTCACATCAATCAACGGAAATATGCTGAAGAATTGCTTTCCTCTGCTCGCCTCGCAGATGCTAAGCCGTTTGACACTCCTCTAGAGTGTAATGTCAAACTCAGTAAAGATGCTGGTTCTCCTTTATCCGATCCATCCTTATCTTGCCGACTTGTGGGTAGTCTTCTATATCTAACAATGACAAGATCTGATATCTCTCATGCAGTTCATACTGTTGGTCAATTTTTCAGTGCACCACATAAATCTCATCTCACTACGGTCTATCCTAGTAAACAGTTGTCTTGACTTCTACCCAAAAAAGAGTCTGTGCCAAGGAATCAAGAAGCAATGCTTGAACAGTTGCCAACATGTGTTGATGTTTATGTTCCAGCACCCCATTTTGTTGTGGGGTGTACCGACACAAAAGTTGATGCTAATGCCTTCAACTTTCAGAAAAGTTTGAAATTGACTAGACATGTACTCTCCCCCTGAATCAGAACCCGAGGTCTTAATGGTGTTGAAGATTTATTCTCAATAAGATAACAAAATCATTTCCAGTCAATTGGAGTAATTCTTGATGGACATGGACAAAAGTTTTATTTGCTTTAATGAAATCCCTTATTAGCCCCAAATTTTTTTTTTCATACATCTAGAGTGGAACCACATATTGATTTTGATGCAAAAAAGTTGGTCTGTACCAAATTCAAGCAAGCTGGCGCAGCTCAAATTAATTTAACCTGAACATGACCCTGCCCATAAAACTTTCCTGTTGCTGAATCCATGAGCTCCAACTAAAGCTAGCAATTTTAACAGAAAATTCCAGAATGCATTCACCCCTTAAGTGTCAAATCAAGGTTTAATTAAATAAGCGGCCCAAACAGTCAATTGATTTCACATTTTTATTAAAAATATAGCTAGGAAAATGACCTTGACAAATAGCCTTGCATTCTTTGGCACGATTTGTTGTGGAGTGAGATTTGGAACCTACAAATCTGTTTTCATGTTCGGGAATAAGCTCTACTGTAGGTTGGGTGGATTACGTCTTACTTGTCAACATCTAACCATGGGAAAAAATCCCATAAACATATCCAAAACAATCACAAAAAACAAACCTGAATGGGGGTAGCTACTTGTTATGGCTCAAAAATAAATAAACAAAACTTAACATGTAATAACCATGCGGCAACTATCTTTTTTGGCTTGCATCTGGATGATTTGGAAAGAATGAAACAAAAGGTGCTTTGAAGGGATCTCAGTCCCCCAAGAAGACTTAATCCTTAAAATGAAAGTTTGAGTCGCCTCGTTGGTCTCTCTTTGTCCAGATTTTTGGGGATTATCCATCGATGTAATTATGTTTAATTGGAGGGAAGTCATAGCTTTTTATTAGGTCCCCTCCTCCTCCTTTTGTCCGAGGGCGTTTGCGCCCCCTGTATGGTTCTCTTTTTGGGTGGTGGTTGTCTTTTTGGGGGATCTTTCACTGCCGCTTGACAGTATATATCTTTTATACTGTAAAGCTTTTGATCAATACAAGTTACCATTTTAAAAAAAAAAGGTGTATTAAATTAAGAACATTGTCTAACTTCATCCATAGAGTAATGGCATGATGGCATCCGAGGATCTGCGATGTTATACTAATGGAATTCATCATTTGAAATGTTATCTTGATAGACTACGTAAATATAAACTTTATGATATAGATTCATTACAGCTCAAGGCATTAGAATCAGTCGAGTCTCTTACTTATTTGCACAGGCATGCGGATGAAAATTTTCATTTTCTCCATTTATCAATTTGACAGGTGTCAATGGTTGAAACTTATTTGAACCATTTTGTATATGAATAGTACAAAAGAGAATGGATACTTGATGTTTGCCTAATCGACCCTTATTAATGAATAGTACAAAAGAGAATGGATACTTGATGTTTGCCTAATCAACCCTTATTAATAAAGAAGCATTGTATGAACGCACATGGCATGTTGACCAGTGCAGGACTTGTACTCCCAGAGCAATAACTGAGAATGAATATCACATCTTTCTGGTTTTATTTCCTTTGAATTGGGCTGTGGTTTCTATTATACTTAATCAGTTTTCATGGCCAAGATGGAATTTGTTATATCTTTGAAGCCTCTGTTTAAATTGTCAGATGCATTGCGCTGCCTTACTGAGTACTAAAGAAAAACATGTGTTTCAGGTTGTTCTAAATTTTCAGGGCCATATTTCACCCCTACTATGGTGCATCAAGGATGGATGACATTGAAATTTGCCAAACATGTTTATCTGAGGTTCGTTCCTGTATGAAGACCTTTAATGATTTATCCTCTTTTTTATTTGAGTTGTCCTAAAATGTTATATCTCTCACAAAATGAGTCATCTTTCTGAATTTTATTGTTTATATAAATTTTTAGTCCATTTTAAACATTGTTGGGAATTGGTACAATAAAATGATGATACAAGAGTCTCAAGAGAGTTCATCTGTGAAACGTACGTTGCTTTGCTTATGAATCTCACCCTGCCTTCACCCTTTTTGTAGTGATTGGATATTTTTGGACCCGACAACTTATTTCCATCTGATCATCAGATCTACTCATGTATACATTACCTGGAGGAAAAAAAAAATGATAATGCATAGATGTGTATGATGGGTGAGGGAAACATCATTTCTGTGTTGACTTAGTTGATATGGGCCCCATGTTTTCTTATCCAGATCATTTCTCTGGTTAAATGCACGAGAAATGTGCATGCAAGAAATTCATCACCTTCCAAAATCATAACCTCTGACAAAGAGTCTCCAAGTTAACGTTGGCATTGGAGACAACCATGATTTGCCAAAGAAAGGGAAAAATTTTGAAATGCTGGAAATGTTTGATGATCATCTCTATCCATGGTAGGCATTATCAAGTCGATAATCTGGAATTTCTTTTTTAGCACCACCGTCATCAGTTCTCTTCACAGGCTCTCCGCACCCTCATGTGACTTCTTTGAGCAAACAGATCCATGCAGTTGATTCTTATTGTCCTTGTCATTTACAACCATAAGGTTCAAGCCATTGATTTAGACTTTGAAAATTAATCATATGGGCTTGACCTCGCTTAAACAGTGCTTTTTTTTATCAGTGGCTAGTAAGTGTGTGAATCACATCAACTGTGATAGAGATGTTTCAGTTGTGGAGATTGACCATGACATTAATAATGTGGTTGCTCATTATTTGGATGGATGAGATTGATGGTCGGAAGTAAGATTGGCGGGCTTCATCTAATTTGAAGTCGGATAGAGGTCGTCTTATTGTATTGAAATATAGAAACAGGATATCTTCCGGATTAAATTGATCAACCAGGCTATTTTCGATCAGAAAGTACAAATTTCTTACAGAAAGCTACTCTAGAAGGTACAAAGTGATTAAAAAAAAAAAAAGAAGAGTACTTTTAAAAGGCAACAAAAAAGGGGGAGTAACTTTTTGTCATCACGTGCTTTTATCCTTTTAACCCCATATTTTCTTTTTTCTCTTAATTTGACCCGTAATTTATTCCATTCATTCACACAAACAGGCCCTTCAGTAACACTTTGGTAGTGTCGTCCTTCACAAGGCATCTATATCACCAGGCATGAGCCAGGCACCAGTCTGTCCCTGCTCAAACTCATCCTTGCTCAGATAATCCTGGTCCCCATTACTACTGCTGCTTTGCTGCCATGGCCATCTCTCTCCTGCTCCATCTGCCTTCATCATTTCCTCTAACTTATTCCATTCCCACTCTTGTAAACCCCACACATTATCATCAAAGCAAGAAGCCAAAGAAGACCACTCACTCTCTCTTCTCTCATCACTTGCACCCATTACCTCACTCTCTCTCTCCTTGTTTGCACCCACAACCCCTCCACTATTCTCATAAGGACTGTCTATCCCTTCATCAGGACACAAGAACTCATCTCCAATCACGTCATTGGTGCCCAGACTCCCATTTTGTCTCTCCCCACTGTTTCTCTTCTCATTAGTAACCGACCCCATACTTCCCATTCCTTCATTAAGGCAAGACAATATCCCACATTCTAGTCCTACATGTGGACCAAAGCCCTCTGTTTCTCTGTCTTCACTTGGACCTAAAGCCATGCTTTCTCTCCCCTCATTTTGACATGGCCATGTTTGGGCTTCTTTATCTAGTAGTTGTAGCAAGTTGGGCGTAACACTTGTACCATGTTGCTTCTCTCTACCCATTTCCACAAGATTGAGGTTGTTCTTCATGGCTGACGTGCTTGTTCTGCCACCTCTTCTCTTGCAGCCACCCACGATCTTGCCTACGCCCATGTCCACTGGCATTGAAAGACCATCTTTGTTGGGCCTTGTAAAGCTGTAAATTCTCCTACTCAGAGAGGAATTCCAATGGTTCTTTATCTCGTTATCAGTTCTACCCGGTAGATATCCTGCTATCAATGACCACCTACATAGCCCAAGACCCATGTGAACATCAACATCACCACTAATTTATCAAACAGTAATTCATATATATATATATATATATATATATATATAAAAGATGCTCTCTCTTTATTATGAGAGATAAGGTAGGGGCGCTTAACTCAAATGTGAGGGCCTTCACTCTTATTTCTCATATAAGGTAAAAGATATTTTTTGCAAAGGGAGATGCTGAGTATCTCTCACATTGCTATGAGAGATAGGAGTGGGGGCCCTCACATTTAAGTTGTTGGCATTGGATATGGATATGAGGGCCCCTACCTTATCTCTCATAGTGAGGTGAGAGCATCTCTCATAAAAGCATTGGTGAGAGAGATATCTCATTGGAGCATCTCCTATATATATATATATTTATATGAGAGATATAAGGTGAGAGATATCTCTCATAGGAGCATCTCTCATATATATATGTAGTTATACACTGGGGTACATGCATGAAATATGAAAAAAAAGAAGGGTTGGTTGGACCCCAACAACTGATTACCAAGAGTGAATTTTTATTTCCAAAAATCAATATATGGTAAAAGAAAAATCACACTCTTCTCTTTGTTTATGGGTGAAAGTAATTTTATTTATTTATTTGTTTACTTTTATTAGTTGGGTTAGTAGTACAAACTTTGTGAGACTATCTACCTTCCTTGGATCAATCATTGAGTAGGCGTGTGAGATGAGATGCCCCGACCACTTGGCTGTCCTGAGTTTGAGTTACTGATATTTTCCACGATCTCTCTCTAACCCAATTTCAGCTAGCAAAATGGAATATATAAAAATGGATTATGGCTCTGAACAAGATCCTCCGATTAATATAGTTTTCATCATGTTCCAATCCGAAGGATTCCTTACCATTAGGAAAGAAATCCCACTCATCTCTGTTTTGATATTTCCCACAATATGATGGGATAATCCATGATATCATCTCGTGACGAAATCGTGGCCGTCAAGAAAAGAGAAGAGAGAGAGACCAGGTCAAGTGACTCTAGTGGCATTTTTAGGTGTTTTGTTATTAGCTTGTGGAAGCAGGATTTAAGAAGTAATCCGCAAAAATCCCATTGATACGGCCAATGATCTAATACGAGCAGTTCCTTGGATAGTTAGGATCATTTACAGAGAAATAGGATTGAGAGGCACCTCTCCATTGAACGCTTCGACAACCAGTGGCATAAGCATAACCCAAAGGCAGAACAAGGATTCAAGGCCTAATGTTAATTTGATTCCTGGAAAATGATAATTGAAGAACCACAAAGAGGGCCAAAAAAAGAAAATAAAAAATCAAAATCAGAAAAACTAGTTCATTGCTGGAAGAAATAGAAGACCTGCTTGCCTTTTCTCACCTGTTTCCAAAAGAACTATGTAGCTTGATTATAACATTGTCCTCTTCAGCTGATATGTTCCCTCTCTTTATGTCTTCTCTCAGGTAGTTAATCCATCTCAGTCTGCAGCTCTTCCCACACCTCAGCAGACCTTCAATCAAACCCATTAAACAAACAAAACAAAGGGGGAAAATAAGAGAGAGTTGGGGTGGTAAAAGCAAGAGCCAAGGTGTTTTAAATAAATGCGACTTTCTTTGAATAATATAGTATGTCAACCTTATCATTGCACACCAATGAATGCCTTCCAACTTCGCCATGAGCTTTGTCTTCCAATGAATATAATTGGGCATCCTATTTATTGGTGTGACTAATTGAATAAAGGGATTTTGACCATATGGGATATAAAAGACCATGAATTTCTCAAAATGGTGTTGACCAAAACTATATCCCAAATATGGTTATTGTACATGGGGCTCCAAATTCTTTTTCAAATTCTACCCATATTATGCAATATAGCATAATTTGTGTGATATCGCACAAACTTAAGGTGAAAATAATTGATTTTGCTCTTATATTTTCTTCCGTTCCAATCTCCTAAAGCACTAAACTTCCATTTCTTCCGGTGACTTTCTTCGTTCCTTCTACTTTCTCCATCGTTAAAAAGGTATTCAATAGGGTTTCTCCGTTGCTTTTCCATTTATCCAAAAACATCTCAAGGTTTCTCTACAACTATTCTTCTTTTTTCTTTTCCATTTGGTCATTGTCCTATTGTGATAACTTTTCCCTGAGGACAAGGGATGGATCCACAATATCAATAACTTGTAAAATTTTGTGGTATATGCATGCTTTTTTGGGAACTGCTTTTCATGAATCATCTTTAGGTGAAAGAACGAAAGACTACTCTTTTTGAAAACCTTTTTTAATAATCGAGAAAGTAGTAGGAATGGGCAGGTCGCAGGAAAAAAAAAGAGGTTGAGTGCTTTAGGAGATGGAAACAGAGGAAAATATAAGAGGGAGATCAAACAGTTTGTTCGATATCGCACAATCTATGCAAAATCGCACAAAATGAGTAGAATCGGAAAAAGAATCTAGGGTCTCATGTATAGTACCAACATTTGGGATATAGTTTTGGTCAATACCATTTTGAGGAATTCATGGTCTTTTATATCCCCTATGGTAAAAATCCCTTGAATAAAACACAAGCTTTAAAAATTGAGAGTCAACTCAACCCCCAACCGGGTTGACTTCACCATTCTTAAGAGAAGTCATTACATTCGCTTTCTAATTCCAAACATCAAATTACATTTGCTGTTGCTACATTATTCTATGACCTGCGTCTATGACAGGGGCGGAACCAGTAGTAGGCCCATGCCCCCCCCCCCTCTCAAATCACTAATCCTAAGATTAATATACTTTAATTAATTTATATAATAATTTTATAACAATTGCACTTCGCAGCAAAATGAAGGATGAGTTTCTCACAGACTCTTGTCTTGTGTACATTGAGAGGGAAATTGCGGAGAAATTTAGCACAAAATCAATCATTGAAGACTTCCATTTTGATGGATTATGGAAGTTGGTATGTATTAAAATACAATTATATATGTCAGCTAGTTCCTGATTTTGTTTTTAATGCAAAATTTAGTATTTGATTTTAATATATTTATTATGCTTGAACTTGGATATATGTCCAGAAAAAATATAAAAAAAATATTAGCCATCTTAAGTTTTTCTCGGGTCCGCCGCTGGTCTATGAGTAAACAGAGTTGAACTGAACACCTACTTGATTAAAGTTGAGTCTTGAACAAAAATCAACAAGAAAAGAAAAAAAAGAAAGAAAAAACTTCCCTTTGCACTTTAACAATGACCACATCTGTCTACCTGCTTTCTTGGGTAGTGATCTCCATGACCCTTCTCCATTCTTTTGAATGTACCTCGTCAAGATCTCATCTTCTTCAGCCGTCCATTTTCCTTTCTTCAACCCCACTTTCTCACAGCAAGGTGCTCTTCCCATGTTAGAATACAAGAAAAGAGAACACAAGACAAGAGAGACATGTCGGTTGTATTGTAGTTGTGTTACGCAGGGAAATTCATGTGCACAAAGACAAGCAAATAAAGTAGTGGTGGTGAGGCTGATGTAACCCAGATCTGCAGTGGAGAGAGAGACCACGTGATGCACGAGGGTACATTGCTGTCGTGGCTCATCAGACGTCCAGAAAAGTCCATCACGTGCTGCTGTCTATCCCACGTGCTTTGATAACACCATTCAAAGGTCTCTCGCTACTTTTAATACTACCATCTGCCGTTTTCCTCTAAACCCAATAGAATGGATGAGTAGTTAGAGGAAAACGTTACACTAGACAAGGTCAAGCCACACCATTGGCTTGTGCTTAGCACATTGATAGAGGTTCATTTGGATGGTCAATGGGTCCCACAATCGATCAATCACAAAATATAAACTAAACTCACAACTTACTGTTCACAGTATGGCAGGTTGATTTGGCAAAGCTCGTGTCGACCTGCTCCACCAGAATCAAGGTTGGAACTTGGTTTGGATTCTGAAATTTCCAATGTACCCGATCGACCAGGTGGCCAGTCGGTCGGCTTGGTACACAGGTCTACTTGAATCAACAGATTCCAGGCCAAATCTCAACTTCTGCAGTTTTCAGTGTGTCCGGTCGACCACGCACACTGAATTCTGGGATTGAGGAGAAATCCAGGTTTTACACAAAATTCCAACTGGGTTCAATAAAATACTCAAGGCTTATCTAATTCTAAAATCTAATGTAATTTCTAAAATATAATATTAAGGGTCCAAACTTAATTTAGATTCATTAAAGAATAAGGGTCTTTTTAAAATTATAAAATAACTAGGACTTTAAATTAGACTCTAAAAACTAATGGGCAAAATAAAACACACTTAAACTCCCTACACCAATTTCCCACGGCAGCGCACCTGCACTCACTCTTTTCTTTGTTTTTCTCCTCTCTAATTCCCATGCTCCCCAGCCTACCATACTACTCGTCATTTCTTATTCAAGTCACATGAGGAGGAATACATTTCCCATGCACCCACATGACACTACATCACCCAACCACCTTTTCTTTCACACTTATCCACACACGTCGGCAACTCATCCTCTCCTTCACTCAACAACACAAAACGTTTTGCAACAAGACCTTTGAACAGTAAGATAACGTTTCTTGCATGAGACCTTTGTTTCACCAAAATCGTGGGCCCCACTGACCCAAACCCAGATCAGACCTCACCATTGAGGTTGCCCAGGGTCCCTCTACACGATGTATGGTCCGGATCTCGAAAGGTGGCCCACTTGGGCCCACAGCTTCCAAGAAAACGAAAACATTAATCCACGGTTTTTGGGTTTATCAGTTGAATGTTCACTGCATGGATTGTGGCCCCCTCCCTCATCAAATTCAGATCAGGCTTCACACACATGGTCGCCCAGCCACATGCGGCCCAAAGGTCGGACCTGATCCATGATCAAATCGCCCTGTGGGTCCCACAACAGATCGGAGCTAAAACTGGTTTTCTATTAAAACATGTCTATCTTTTTTCTATCAAACGCTGGATAGTGGGCCAAGGGGTATCATCTCACCATGGGACCAACCCCTCTAGGGTCGCCCGTGGGTCCTCTATCAGATCCACGGTTCGGATCGGAAATCGGGGTGGCCCACCTGGGTCCGGGTCTGAAGACAACAAACAACCCAAATTGCTGTTTCCACTCCGGGTCTGCTACAACAAGTGGAAATCACTGAATTTCTCCTCAACCACTCTACCATCCATCACATAAACAACAACAATCATGAAAATCACTTCTATGATCATCCATCAATCATCAAACCGGGCCATTGATCTTCCAAATGGGAAAACCCATCCATCAAATGGCCAAAAACCCATTAAACAAAGCTTAACTGGTAATTCTAGACATATGCATGCATCAATTGAATTAAAGATACAGAATCAATAGAAATGAAACATACATTTTATGATTTTAGTGTAGGGTACTTGCCTTAATTCGAATTTGTAGAGAGACTTGACAAGAAGATATGAAATCCAAGCTCCTAAAAGGTTGATAATGCAATGGAGGGAGGTCTTCTACTCTTCTTATGATGGGATTTGGGGGAATTAGGGTTTCTTGGGGAGAAAGATAGGGGAATATGAGAGATAAGAGTGAATCAGGGTTTATGGTTCATATTATTGCAATAGTTAGCATATATAGGTTAGGGGTGTAGTGACTATTTACTAGAAAGCCCTTAGGGTTAAAATGGAAAAGAGGTTTAGGGTAAGGGTAAATTGTTCAAACATAGGAATTCTAGAAGGTTCTCTCAAGTAACACCCCTCCTAATAATACTAATTTATTAACTAAGTCCTATTCTAACTAAAACCTTAATTAAACTACAAAAATCACCCTTGAAGTAAATAAAAAGCCTAATCTTAAGAAGATATTATTCTAATAAACTATTCTAATAAATATTAATAAACTATTCTAATAAATCCTATTAAATAGTATAACAAGATAACTAATAATATATTAAGAATTATTCAAATCAAACTGAGGGCCCACAAGGGGTGGGGCCTCACACATTTGTACCGGGGAGGCTCATAACTGACAACATTATTGTTGCTTGACGGCTAGAAGTAGTGGGCTGAAATGCTCTATGGCTATCAAGCTTGACATGAGCAAAGCCTATGACAGGGTGGAAAGGGGTTTTTTGGAATGGATTATGCAGAAAATGGGATTTGAAGCCTATGTCATTTACTACCATAAGGTTCAAGCCATTGATTTAGACTTTGAAAATTAATCATGTGGGCTTCACCTTGCTTAAACAGTGCTTTTTTTTTTTTATCAGTGACTAGTAAGTGTGTGAATCACATCAACTGTGATAGAGATGTTTCAGTTGTGGAGATTGACCATGACATTAATAATGTGGTTGCTCATTATTTGGATGGATGAGATTGATGGTCGGAAGTAAGATTGGCGGGCTTCATCTAATTTGAAGTCGGATAGAGGTCGTCTTATTGTATTGAAATATAGAAACAGGATATCTTCCGGATTAAATTGATCAACCGGGCTATTTTCGATCAGAAAGTACAAATTTCTTACAGAAAGCTACTCTAGAAGGTACAAAGTGATATAAAAAAAAGAGAATTTTACTGGAAAATACCCGGTACTTGTCCGTTGCACTTGATAGTGCCTCGGAACACTTTCACCACAGAAGAATTCCTCCCGCCACTTTTTCTTCTTTGTTTATTATTTTTTCAGAGCGACGATAGCGTCACTAAATTTCATAATTTAGTGACGCTATCGTCACTCTTCTTGTCTCCTTCTTCGTTTCTACCAGTTTCTGCAACTTGGTGAAGGAAGAACTCAGGGATTTTTTGATACACAGAGAACAAAGGATACGTTTTCAAGCCACTGGTAGAGGCTGACTTTATTCTTCTCTCTTAGTCAAACAGAAAGATAAGAGAGAATGAGGTATTTTGACACATGGAAAGTAATTTTGTCATTTCTTTCATCTGAAGTAAATAGGAAGACTGGGACAGGAGAGAATGAGGTCTTTTGTCTCTTTTTAAATTAACTTTGACATATGCAAAGCAATTTCGTCCTTTCTTTCATCTAAAAGTAAATAGGAAGAGAAAGACATGAAGATTCAAGTAAGCTATTTTTAGCACTTTTCTTTGGTGGACTTACATATATTACTGGGGTGGGCCTGGATATGGTTCTGCTTCCAAAATTTAAAAGTTTTTGTCTACTTTTGAAACCCACATGAAATTCATAGATCCACTCCCAAAATCTATATAAAAACCAAAGGTTTGGCCCTAAAACCTAACTTCAAATTGGGATCCGCCCCACCTATAGAAACATCTTGGGTCCGCCACTAGTTGCCATGAGTCCCACATGAAATGTTAGATAATGATGATGGTGGTGGTGGTGAGGAAGGAAGGGGAGAGAAAGAAATGAAAAAGAAAAGGGTTTGGGGCTTAAATAAAAAGCCGAAGAGTGACGCTAGCGTCATTAAAAAAAACACTGAGCGACGCTAGCGTCACTCATTTGAAATTGGGGAAAAAAAATCAAACTCAGTCTAACGGACCCCGTTTGTGTAGTACTAGTTCCGAGGCACTATCAAGTGCAACGGACAAATACTGGGTATTTTCCAGTAAAATCCTCAAAAAAAAAAAAAAAAAAAAAAAGAGAAGAGTACTTTTAAAAGGCAACAAAAAAGGGGGAGTAACTTTTTGTCATCATGTGCTTTTATCCTTTTAACCCCATATTTTCTTTTTTCTCTTAATTCGACCCGTAATTTATTCCGTTCATTCACACAAACAGGCCCTTCAGTAACACTTTGGTAGTGTCGTCCTTCACAAGGCATCTATATCACCAGGCATGAGGCAGGCACCAGTCTGTTCCTGCTCAAACTCATCCTTGCTCAGATAATCCTTGTCCCCATTACTACTGCTGCTTTGCTGCCATGGCCATCTCTCTCCTGCTCCATCTGCCTTCATCATTTCTTCTAACTTATTCGATTCCCACTCTTGCAAACCCCACACACTATCATCAAAGCAAGAAGCCAAAGAAGACCACTCACTCTCTCTTCTCTCATCACTTGCACCCATTACCTCACTCTCTCTCTCCTTGTTTGCACCCACAACCCCTCCACTATTCTCATAAGGACTGTCTATCCCTTCAACAGGACACAAGAACTCATCTCCAATCACGTCATTGGTGCCCAGACTCCCATTTTGTCTCTCCCCACTGTTTCTCTTCTCATTAGTAACCGACCCCATACTTCCCATTCCTTCATTAAGGCAAGACAATATCCCACATTTTACTCCTACATGTGGACCAAAGCCCTCTGTTTCCCTGTCTTCACTTGGACCTAAAGCCATGCTTTCTCTCCCCTCATTTTGACATGGCCATGTTTGGGCTTCTTTATCTAGTAGTTGTAGCAAGTTGGGCGTAACACTTGTTCCATGTTGCTTCTCTCTACCCATTTCCACAAGATTGAGGTTGTTCTTCATGGCTGACCTGCTTGTTCTGCCACCTCTTCTCTTGCAGCCACCCACGATCTTGCCTACGCCCATGTCCACTGGCATAGAAAGACCATCTTTGTTGGGCCTTGTAAAGCTGTAAATTCTCCTACTCAGATAGGAATTCCAATGGTTCTTTATCTCGTTGTCAGTCCTACCCGGTAGATATCCTGCTATCAGTGACCACCTACATAGCCCAAGACCCATGTGAACATCAACATCACCACTAATTTATCAAACAGTAATTCATATATATATATATATATATATATATATGAAAGATGCTCTCTCTTTATTATGAGAGATAAGGTAGGGGCGCTTAACTCAAATGTGAGGGCCTTCACTCCTATTTTTTATATAAGGTAAGAGATATCTTTTGCAAAGGGAGATGCTCAGTATCTCTCACATTGCTATGAGAGATAGAAGTGGGGGCCCTTACATTTAAGTTGTTGGCATTGGATATGGATGTGATGGCCCCTACCTTATCTCTCATAGTGAGGTGAGAGCATCTCTCATAGATGCATCGGTGAGAAAGATATCTCATTGGAGCATCTCCCATATATATATATATTTATATGAGAGATATAAGGTGTGAGATATATCTCATAGGAGCATCTCTCATATATATATATATATATATGCAGTTATACACTCGGGTACATGCTTGAAATATGAAAAAAAAGAAGGGTTGGTTGGATCCCAACAACTGATTACCAAGAGTGAATTTTTATTTCCAAAAATCAATATATGGTAAAAGAAAATTCACATTCTTCTCTTTGTTTATGGGTGAATGTAATTTTATTTATTTATTTGTTTACTTGTATTAGTTGGGTTAGTAGTACAAACTTTGTGAGACTATCTACCTTCCTTGGATCAATCATTGAGTAGGCGTGTGAGATGAGATGCCCCAACCACTTGGCTGTCCTGAGTTTGAGTTACTGATATTTTCCACGATCTCTCTCTCTAACCCAATTTCAGCTAGCAAAATGGAATATATAAAAATGGATTATGGCTAGGAACAAGATCCTCCGATCAATATAGTTTTCATCATGTTCCAATCCAAAGGATTCCCTACCATTAAGACAATATGATGGGATAATCCGTGATATCATCTCGCGACGAAATCGTGGCCGTCAAGAAAAGAGAAGAGAGAGAGACCAGGTGAAGTGACTCTAGTGGCATTTTTTGGTGTTTTGTTATTAGCTTGTGGAAGCAGGATTTAAGGAGTAATCCGTAAAAATCCCATTAATATGGCCAATGATCTAATACGAGCAGTTCCTTGGATAGTTAGGATCATTAACAGAGAAATAGGATTGAGAGGCACCTCTCCATTGAACGCTTCTACAACCAGTGGCATAAGCATAACCCAAAGGCAGAACATGGATTCAAGGCCTAATGTTAATTTGATTCCTGGAAAATGATAAGTGAAGAACCACAAAGAGGGCCAAAAAAAGAAAATAAAAAATCAAAATCAGAACAACTAGTTTATTACTGAAAGAAATAGAAGACCTGCTTGCCTTTTCTCACCTGTTTCCAAAAGAACTATGTAGCTTGATTATAACATTGTCCTCTTCAGCTGATATGTTCCCTCTCCTTATGTCTTCTCTCAGGTAGTTAATCCATCTCAGTCTGCAGCTCTTCCCACACCTCAGCAGACCTTCAATCCAACCCATTAAACAGACAAAACAAGCGGGGAAAATAAGAGAGAGTTGGGGTGGTAAAAGCAAGAGCCAAGGTGTTTTAAATAAATGCGACTTTTTCTTTGAATAATATAGTATGTCAACCTTATCGTTGCACACCAATGAATACCTTCCAACTGTGCCATTGGCTCTGTCTTCCAATGAATATAATTGGGCATTCTATTTATTGGTGTGACTAATTGAATAAAACACAAGCTTTAAAAATTGAGAGTCAACTCAAGCCCCAACTGGGTTGACTTCACCATTCTTTAAGAGAAGTCATTACATCTGCTTTCTAATTCCAGACATCAAATTACATTTGCTGTTGCTACATTATTCTATGACCTGTGTCTATGAGTAAAAAAGAGTTGAACTGAACACCTACTTGATTAAAGTTGGGTCTTGAACAAAAATCAACAAAAAAAAAAAAAAAAAAGAAAGAAAAAACTCCCCTTTGCACTGTAACAATAACCTCATCTGTCTACCTGCTTTCTTGGGTAGTGATCTCCATGACCCTTCTCCATTCTCTTGAATGTACCTCGTCAAGGTCTCATCTTCTTCAGCCGTCCATCTCCCTTTCTTCAACCCCACTTTCTCACAGCAAGGTGCTCTTCCCATGTTAGAACACAAGAAAAGAGAGAGAGAGAGAGAGAGAGAGAGAGAGAGAGATGTTGGTTGTATTGTAGTGGTGTACGTAGGGAAATTCATGTGAACAATGACAAGCAAATAAAGTAGGGGTGGTAGAGAGAGAGAGAGAGAGAGATGTTGGTTGTATTGTAGTTGTGTACGTAGGGAAATTCATGTGAACAATGACAAGCAAATAAAGTAGGGGTGGTGGGGCCGATGTAAGAGAGATGTGCAGTGGAGAGAGTGGCCACGTGGGGCAACAGAGTACATTGTTGTCGTGGCTCATCAGACGTCGAGAAGTCCATCACGTGCTGCAGTCTCTCCCACGTTCTTTGATAACATCATTCTACGGTCTCTCACTAGCTTTTAATACTTCCAACAGTCTCCCACGTTCTTTGATAACATCATTCTATGGTCTCAGACCAAAGACGTTGGCCAAGTAGTCCGAACCATGATTTCTACTTTTTTTGAAGTTAAGGTGTTGGTATCGATCCCTGATTTCCCTTTTTTTAAAGATTGAAAGTTGAGTCCACTTATGCTATCATCTCGGAGCCATAAGGATTTTACCCGGCTTTTCTTTGTGATTGAAGGAAATAGTCTAGCCCGAAGGATTGGAAACCCTATGTTAGCAAAAAAAAAAAAAAAAAGCCCTTCTCTCTCTCTCTCTCTCTCTCTCTCCCCTTTACTTTTCATAAAAGGTTTCATGTACACTTGATCATATGCAAGATATATCTCCGCGCATTCAACTTAAATATGTAGACCATCTAATCATTGGACCAATTGCATTTATTTGTCATTTGGCCTAGGGATGTCAAATGTTGTGCAGAGGTGGCTTGGGCCGTTGGCCTGGCCCGCCGGGCACATGGGCTATCCTCTGCGGCCAGCCAGGCCCACCAGGCCTGGCCCGCCTAAAAGTGCCTGTTTTTTTAAAAATTGTCCATTTTACCCCCCCAAATAGCCATAAAACGGTCATATAAGAGGGATTTTGTGTCCTTTTCAATTTTACAAAGTCTATAATACTCTAACCCTCCTATTCTTTTTTCTAAATTTATTTATATTATTTATAATACTCTAACCCTTGAATATTTCAAGCCCTTAATCTGATTTCGATATTCCCACCTTAACTTCTTAGTGATCTAGATATTTGATTGTGTAAATTTGGATAATAACTCAAGCAGATCTAGGTTTTGAGAAATAGAATCATAGAATTTGTTTGATGTTGATCATTGTGGTTATCCGACTGGTATATAACAATCTTGGTAACTCGGACTTTTCTCAATATCTCATAAAAAAAAATAATGCTTTTAGACAATGAGTTAACTATCAGACAAATATTAACTTAATCGGTAAATATTTATATGATAAAGACCTTTAAATAAACTTTATGCTTAGCTGCATGTGTAAAAGGCAATCGTCCAATGGGATGATGGTTCTAAATTGTTCATCAACTACACTAAAAGGTGTAAGTCAAACACGATGTGTGTCACTGTGTGTTTGGATGTATGGTAAATTGAAGTAAATTAATTTAAAGGAATAGGAATTGACAAAGGAGAGATAATTAGGAGCCTTAAAGAGACCACTTTGGAATTGACACTCCAACATAGTTAGGTATTTGACAATTTTGCTAAAATGTCATAGTTTCCTAGAACTTGTGTTGATTGGGACAAGAGGCAGTCACATAGTTGTTTGCTCTTTGGTGTATTTGTTTGATCTGTGTCGAATAAAATTATCCTTTTATCAAAAAAAAAAAAAAAAAAGCTACACTGAAAGGTGATCCTTTAGATGAGTGGTTTTGATCCATGTCCCCCAAACCACACAAGTGGTGGGCCTCTAATGTGCATGCACATAAAGGGAGGGAAATGGTGCAGCTCTGCTTCTAGTTCTACTTTATTTGAAAACAAACAGGATACTTTTCCATCAAGTAGAGTGAGAAATGTAGGGGATATTTTTAAAATATCGGGGCGATTGCGATAATATGAGAAAATGCAGGTGATATTTTTAAAATATTGTGGCTGATCACCATTGCAAATATTTGGGCTAACTAATAAATAGTTTGGGCATAGACTGGTGGCCAGTTGATATGAAGTACCAAACACATACCAATGGGATCACATCACTCGATAGGTCTTAGCCTGGCCCATCCATTTAGTCAGTAGGATGTAAGCCCAATTAAACTCCTGTTAATATAAAAAACCAAAAGAAAAAAATGAGCAGGCCCGCCTAACCCGGTGGCCCGGCACGGCCAGGCCCGCTCTAGCCCTGCCCATGCGGGCCGGTAGCTGGGGTGGGCCATGCCGGCCCGGCCCGTGGCACAGGCGAGCCGAGGCTAGAGCGGGCCGTGCCGGCCCGGCTCAACCCATTTGACATCCCTAATTTGGCCAGTAGCCACCAATTGAATGGTTCCCAGCAAGCCAAATCATTGATTGGTATATAAGCATGACTTTCGCAAGATATTTGATACCAAGTGACGATTAGGACTTAAAAAAGTTGGGAAATGTTCAAAAAGTAGAAGACTTTTGGCTCATTTCTCAAAAAAATAAAAAAAATAATAATACATGAAAATTTGAATACTTCAAAAAGGTGTAAAAAGTTTTTCAGAATTCTTGCAATTATGAGCTCTCCTCCCCTAGGAGTCTCTCTCTCTCAATAAAACGAGTTCTCTCTCACCAGGTCCCTTGGTGAGTTATTTCCTTCTTGATTCTTGGGTGAAGGTTTCTACGGTATTATTATGGGTGAAAGGGCAGTGATTGAGGGACTACAGAAGATCAAACTTACAGAAGATGAAGGAGTAAGTATTACTATCTCGGCGGAGAAAAGGGGGAACACGATTGGGGAGTTCTCTCTTAGGGCTCGTTTCTTTTATAGAATTCCTAAAATTCATGTTTGGTGGTTGTCTGAAATTTTCAAATGCTGGAATTCTGAAATGCTATTGAATTCTGTCATTTCTGAATTCCCTCTTTATTTTATGCCTGAATTCCTGCTTGAGAATTCCTGAATTGACTAAATTCTCTGTTTCATAACTATGATAATTTTTTATTTAAATTTTACTCATGTATGCATTGTTTATATGCCACTTTCACAATTCAAGCAGCAAAAATAAAAAAAAATTAAAAATTAAAAACATAATCCATTCAAAAACTAATCACATGTCTATGAACCAAAAAGTGCGTCTCTTTCCTAGAATGCCAACAAAGAAACATTGAATCCATGATTTGCCATTCAACAAATAAATAAAATAGTTGAAAGAGTTGTACATTTAAACCACATCAAACATGCCAAAAATAAGTTGAGTTCCACATTAAACATGCTAAACATAATATATATCAAATGTACATAGAACCATATCAAACATGCTAAACATAATCTAGATAAAAAATGCAGTCATCTATGGACACCAAAGGTCTTAAACTTAAAGTACTTAAACATCTAAAATATGTCTACTACAGTCATCCAAAAGGCAGAAAGTACTTAAACATCTAACCACTTGAAATTAATAAGGTTTTAATAAAGTCTTCCATTCATATGGACCAAAATGTATACTGAAAGACTTCTCATTCATGGAGTGTGGCCTGATGACCTATGATTGAAATTTGTCTCCAGCCATTTGATCTGCTTCTCAACATTCAAGCCCAAGAAGGTTAATGCCCTTCCGTTATTATTAACAAGAAAGTCAAGAACGAGCATTTCAATATCCTCTGGTATAAGAGCTCATGGAATTATAGGCTCTTTTTATACCAGTAATTTACAAGAATAATAGACTCTTTTTATCCATTTCTGCTTCATATCTTGCATTCTTTTTATGCTTGGGTTTGTCGGCATAAGAACCAACAAAAGTCTGATTTGAAAGTCACAAAGAGCTCATGGAAGTCCTTTTCTAAATTGTTTTATTTTATATGATAGTGTGAAGTAGAAATAACATCATCTTTTCACTTTGTTTATCATTTTTTTTCCCAATTATTGTCTTTAGATGGTATGCAGATTGAGTACACATTGCTGGAATATGCAATAAACAATTTCAGCCAAAGTAATATGCTGGGGGAAGGGGGATTCGGGGATGTTTTCAAGGCTCCTTTCATTGTCTCGCTGCTATAAAAAAATAGATTCCGGAGGACATAAATTTCTGGATTGAATCTTTCATAAAAAAAAACCAAAAACTACATTCACAAAGACAAAAGCCCCAAAAACAAGTAACAGATCTGCTTCTCATGCACAAAATTTGAGAATGTCAAACAAATCCACAATAATGCATGATAATAACAAAAGAAATCAGCAACAAACAAAGAAAACACACACTATTTTGGATCCAAAAGACCAAAAAAATTGAAAATTCCATCAATGCAAACGCAAATCAGTCATCATTCCATTAAAAAAAAATCCCAAAATCCACATACATTTCTCTACAAACATTCATCAATCATCAATTAGAAATAATAAAAACCTATACACATTTCTTGATAAAAAAAAAAAAAAAACATCACAAAAAACCAACATCAAGATGTAATCATTTGGGTCGATCACAGAAAACCCAGAAATCAAACCTGCAAATCTCAAATGGGTCGATGTTATCTTTCTCCATTTCGATCGGGAAATTGGGTTTGGATCAAACCCTCTTACTCTAAACACATATTTTGGGGCTTTAATTTGTAAGATACATAGAGAGATGAATGGAGGAGAACAAGGGAAGAAGAACCATACCGTTTAACATTCTCGCCATGCTTTCAGAAGCGAAAATGAAGACCGTTGAAAAGATCGAAAACGACGAGGTCTGTGCCGCAATCTGTTTTCTCAAAAGCTCGATGGCTCAAAGGGATTTCAAAACCCCAAGTTTTTGGTATTCCAAAATGCCAGCATTCTTAAATCCATCAAGTTCTGCCTCAGGAACAAGGAATTTTTTACAGGTTTTCCAAAAAACCTAGACAGATGGAAAACCCATCAGAAATTCTTTGAAAGAAATCGGCCCTTAGCTTTTTTGAAAAGTTCCTCACAGGGAAACCCTTTAATCGGAGAGTGGCGAGAGATACGTTGACAATGGTGTGGAAAATGGGCCCGGAGTTTAGGGTGCTATAAGTGAGGAATGATATTCTCTAGTTCAAGTTTCCGACAGAGCTCCAACTACAATGGGTGCTTGATAATGGCCCATGGAGTTTTGAAAACAATCTCCTACTTATCCGTAGGGGGGGGGGGGGGGGGGGGGGTTGGTGGGGTGGTGGGGGGTTTAGCAACAGGAATATGCAGTTCACTCATTCCTTATTTTGGATCTAGGTGCGGGGTTTACCCTTCGATCTGGTTTCGGAGCAGGTAGGAGTGGACATCAGTAATTGAATAGGTAACTATATAACTGGTGATGCGCGGAAAGGAGCAGCGGAGCAAGCTAGGTATGTTCGGATCAGAGTAAAAGTTTCGATAGATAAGCCATTCCGCATGGGTAGTCTTATGACTAGTCCGGAAGGGAGAGGTGCTGGGTTGATTACAGGTATGAAAGGCTTTCAACTTTCTGTTATGAGTGTGGGAGGCTCGGCCACGAGCTGAAGGTCTGTTCTTATAAAAGTCACGGTGAAGAGGAGGAACCATTGCAATATGGGGAATGGTTGAGAGCCACTTTCAATGGTAAGCTCGCCGTGCCATGTGAAAATATTATTGGCCGTGGAGTTGGTGGTCCAAAGGCATTGGCCAACACAGAAGGGGTGCAGGGGGCGTCCATGTCCATAGACTTGGAGAAGGGAGAGGTTGTAACAAGTAAGGTTGTAAAGCAACAATGTGCTGACATGGTGGTACCTAGTGAGGTCATATCAATAGCATTTAATGATGAAGCTAAGGTAGAGTTGGCTTTAGGGGAGGGGCAACAGTCAACTCTAGTGGCAGAAAAGGTTTTTACACCAATGGAAGGGCATGTGGGGTCAGTGAAGGAAGGCCAACTAGGACAAACTAACGTCTTGGATGAGCATAAGTATGGGCATGCAATCGAGGAAATCTACGGGGTTGGTGGTACAGCTTACATTGGAGAAGGTAAGTTTGACTCTGCCTCTCATGGTATATTTGACACTGTTACCAAGGCATACAGTGATAAGGCTAAGGCTGAAGTGTATGCAACAAGGGATATTGATTCAGTGGGGGCACATAAAGTCAATAATACTACTGATAGGGATGGAGTGAAGATGGGCACTAAGACGGGACACGTGGGAGTACTAGAGATGAAGGGTGCCTTTCAACTTTTGAGATGGAGACAGAAGGGCTCAATCAAAATGGAAAAGATATGGAAAATCTTCTCTCATGCAAATCGAGACGAGAGGAAAAATCACAGAAGGTGTGACGTTTGGAAACAAAAGGTGAAGAGATGAAATTAGCAACCCAAACATGCAATCTCCTGTTAGCAAAAAAATAAAAAATGTATCAGATTGAATGGTGGTGGATGGGGCTTTGGAAGCGGCGGCGGCTGGTAAACAGCCTCACCGATCACAATGAAAATATTAAGTTGGTACTGCAGGGGGCTTGGGAACCCTTATGCAGTTCAGTCACTTCACCAATTGGTGAAATCTCAAGGTCCCAGCGTCTTGTTTCTTATGGAGACAAAACAGGATGTTACTAGCATGGAAAGGTTGCGGGTTGTTTTGGGTTTAAACAGTGTCTTTATAGTTCCTAGCACAGGAAGTGGGGGATCAACATTATGTTGGAAGGACGAGATAAATTTGGAGATTCAAAATTATTTCTCCCGCCATATTGACTCTTACGTACGGCACAAGGATGGGTAGAGTTTGGCATCTGACAGGGTTCTATAGAAGGCTTGAAGATTCTAGGAGGTGGGAATCTTGAGGTGGGAATCTTGGGCATTGCTTGATCATTTAAATGGGTTGGCGCAACTTCTGTGGGTCTATCGTGGCGACTTTAACGAAATTTTGTTCCAAGGAGAGAAGAGGGGAATCCATAAAAGATCCTTGAAAAGGATGTGGGAATTTAGAGAGGTGTTATGCCGGTGCAATTTGGTTGATATGGGCTACCGTGGGTATGAGTTCACATGGGATAATAACAGGATTGGAGCAGCAAATGTTCAAGAGCGGCCGGATAGAGTTTTTTCCTCCCCCTTGTGGTCCGATTGGTTTCCAAATAGTAGAGTCACTCATCTCGTGTCTCCTACATCTGATCTCCTCCCAATTCTCATTGTGGTGGGTTAGCAACTACCGGCTCAAGGAAGAAAGAAAAGGCAGCACCATTTTGAGGAAAAATGGTTAACGAACCCGGAGTGTGAGTATGTGGTTAGGAGTCTATGGGATCAAGATACAGCTCAAGGGATTCCGATGTACCGCTTGACTGAAAAAATCAAGCATTGTCGGATGGGTTTGGTGCAGTGGAGTAAACAGAAGTTTGGTGGAGTGCATGTGCAGGTTAAAGCTTGGTTGGACACCATTGGAGCTCTTATGCATGATAACTGAGATGGGCAACATCGGGATCATATCAAAGCCCTGAGAGGGGAGATTAACTCGCTGCTCCTAACAGATGAGCTACACTGGAGGCAAAGATCAAGAGCAATATGGTTAAGGGTGGGTGATAATAACACGTGTTACTTCCATCAGAGCGATTCACAGAGGAAGAAAAATAATGGGCTTGCTGGTCTTTTGAATCCTCATGGCCAATGGTGTACAGAGACGGAACAACTGAGCGAGATTGCCTCTAATTATTTTCAAGAGCTGTTCACTAGCAGTGATCCCCACCGGATAGATGAGACCATGGAAGCTATTGAAGGTGTGGTGTCCCCCGATATGAACAGGAAGCTCCTCGTGCCATACATAACCGTCGAAGTCAAACAAGCGGTCTTTCAAATGCACCCATCAAAAGCGTCTGGCCCGGATGATATGTCTTGTCTCTTCTTTCAAAAATCTTGACATATTGTAGGTAAAGATGTTGTTCATGCTGTATTATCTGTTCTTAGTTCGGGTCACATGTTGAGAAAATTCTATTTCACCCACATAGCACTTATTCCAAAAATTAAGAACCCTACAAAAATGTCAGACTATAGACCTATTATCCTATGCAATGTACTGTATAAGATTATCTCAAAATGTGTAACTAACAGGCTAAAGACCATTCTCACATTGGTAATATCTGATGCCCAAAGTGCATTTGTACCGGGGAGGCTCATAATTGACAACATCATTGTTGCGTATGAGGTTTTGAATCACTTGAAGGCTAGAAGAAGTGGGCTGACATGCTCTATGGCTATCAAGCTTGACATGAGCAAAGCCTATGATAGGGTGGAATGGGGTTTTTTGGAACAAATTATGCATAAAATGAGATTTGAAGCTAGATGGATCAAGCTTGTGATGGAATGTATTAAAACCCCATCTTATGCTGTTCTCATCAATGGGGAGCCGCATGTCTAGATTTTACCCTTTAGAGGCATCAGACGAGGGGACCCCCTGTCCTCTTACATTTTTCTTTTTTGTGTAGAGGGCTTCTCAACCCTTCTCAGAAAAGCAGAGAGAGACAGAAGACTGAGCGGCATTTCCATTAGTAGAGGGGGCCCAAGGCTTTCCCATTGTTATTTGCAGATAATTGCTTGTTGTTATGTCAAGCAAATCCAGAAGAATGCCGGCATTTGGTGGAGGTGCTAGCTTTATATGAACATTCCTTAGGCCAAAAAATCAATTTGGAGAAAATAGCTATTTTCTTTAGCAAAAATACAATGGTAGATACTCGAGTGGAAATTCAAGGGACCTGAGTGCTCAGGCAGTTCTGCAATATGAAAGATATTTGGGGATGCCAGCAATGGTGGGGAGGTCCAAAGAACATGCTTTCTTGGGGCTCAAAGACCGAATAGCCAAAAAACTTCAAGGTTGGAATGAGAAATTTTTGTCTAAGGCGGGAGGTCTTGATTAAAGCGGTTGCCCAATCCATTCCCATGTTCACAATGAGTTGCTTCAAACTACCAAAGATTTTTTGTGATGAAGTAAATGCCATGATTGGCAAGTTCTGGTGGGGCAGCTCCAACAGTGGTAGAAAAATCCATTGGAAGAAGTGGCAAAAGCATTGCACGCCCAAGGTAGATGGGGGAATTGGATTAAGAGACTTTCATGCTTTCAACCTAGCTCTTTTAGGTAAGCAAGGGTGGAGACTCATTCAAAACACACATTCATTAGTTTATCGGGTTTGCAAAGCTAGACATTTCCCGAAATGTTCTTTTATGGAATCCAAGATCGATACAAACCCATCTCTCATTTGGCGTACCATCCTCACGGCTTGGGATACATTACATGAAGGTATAATCTGGAAAATTGGAGATGGAAGGACCATTAAAATCTGGGAAGACAAGTGGCTGTAGTGCACTCCAGGTCGAAAACCAAACAGGCCTTATGTGAAGTTTGTGAGAGAATTAATTGATGAAAATCGGAGCTGGTGGAATGAGTCTATCATTAATGGAGCTTTTGATGCCGAGGCAGGTCGGGTAATAAAACAAAAGGTATTGGGAAATCTCAATAGACCTGATCGCGTAAGATGGAATGAAACCTCCACGGGAGAATACTTAGTTAGCTCGGCTTATGCGCTGGAACTTAGGAGACAAAAGGCAAAAGAGGAGTGGGAAGCCTCGGATGCAGAGGAATCAAAAGGAATGTGGAGAAGAATTTGGAAACTAAAAATTCCAAGTAAAGTTTGTCATTTCCTCCGGCGGGCTTGTAATGAAGCTTTACCAACTAGACAGAATCTTCAAAGAAGGAAAATCCTTGAGGATCCTCGATGCTATTTTTGTGAAAGTGATGTGGAAACTACAACTCATATTCTATGGGACTGTCCAATGGCAAGTAGTGTATGGTCTTTGTCTCATGCCAAGCTGCATAAACGTCACGTCTCCATGGAAGAGTTTCAGTTGGTAACAAAGTCCTTAATGGAGGTGCTATCCAAAGAAGTGCTGGAGGAATGGGCGATGTTATCGTGGTCCATTTGGAACTCCCGTAACAGTTTTATTCATAATGGTACCCAAGTTTGCCCCCCTGTCATCTTTGATAAAGGCATGAGCGTCCTTAATGAGTTCTAGCAATCTCAAGTGTCGAATTTATCTCTTTCTGGAGTCATCATCTGATTGTGCGAGGGTTGTTAATTTTGTATTTGTATACCACACGTGTTACTATGCATTTTAGGACCCCTCCCAGGGGTCCCCCCCTCTGTGAGCTGTCTTAAATGGTGGGTCAGTGCTATTGAGATGTCACTTTGTATACTTTATGTTTTGTTCCCAGTTAATAAAACTCACCTCTATCATTATTATAAAAAAAAAGTTCTCTCCATAATTTTTTTGAGAAATGACAAAAACACCCTTATTTTATTTTTCATTTTTTTTTTTGTATAAATCATTTAAGAAAAGTCATCAAGTCTAACCCAAATGACTTAGTCGATCCCACTTCACTACCTTTATGCATGGATAGTTGAAAAAAAGGGATTCCAAATAATTAAAAAACTAGCTTCATTAAATGGTTGTGATGGGAGGAAAGAAGTTAAGAAAAGATAAAAATCTAAAACAAGGGAATGGTGTTTTTGTCATTTCTCTAAAAAGTTCATGGAGAGTATTTGATTGAAAGAATTGTGAAAAACTTTTATACTTTTTTGAATTACTCAAAATCTTATATACTTTTTGAAAATGAGCGAAATTTTTTTACTTTTTTCAAAACTTTCCCAAAGATTGCATAGTTGAGAAAGAAGACGAGGATGATGATGATGGATACTGGCTCATATTGTTTATCTCCTCCGTAACGACGTTAAATATTTGATTCCATTATGGATCGATCAAGTGCCATTGCCATGCTTCTGCCCATAATGAGATCTACAGTTTAGAACTGCAGTTGTGGAGATACTATATTGGCTAACACATGAGAGGCCGATCAAGTTTGGGTTGGTGAGATTTGGAGCCAATCAATTTATAAAACAGGCCTACAGATAATGCACAAACAGAAAACTAGACCTGACCCATATGCATATGTGTTAGGCCCTAAGCTCAATCCAACCAATACATCCTCTCCCACAACTTCATAAACTCGCTGTCAGGCCTGAAATGGGCAGGTCGGTTCAGGTTACTAATAGGCATTTTCAAACCCAAATTAAATGCAAAGTGACCCACGCCCAACTTAAAAGCAGTACAAGTTGACTGGCATAGGTTACTAATAGGCATTTTTCAAACCCAAATTAGATGCAAAGTGACCCAAGCCCAACTTAAAAGCAGTACAAGTTGACTGGCGTAGGTTACTAATAGGCATTTTCAAACCCAAATTACATGCAAAGTGACCCAAGCCCAACTTAAAAGCAGTACAAGTTGCCTGGCGTAGGGGCTGACCCAACTCATTGGCATCCATAAACCAAAGACAAGCCAAAGCAACAAATGAGGAAAACATAGAATTAACAGTCCAAAACTATAAATGCCAACATGCAAAGAGGTTATTTTTGTTTGGTCTTGATGATTAATAATAGTGACTCTAAAGTAATCTTACATGAGAAACTGATGACAACAGCTGGTACAAAAAGTAAGATGGCTAACCCAACAAAATGACTTGCCTAATTTTTTATCTCCTCCTCCTCTGATTGTAATTAATGACATCAGATGTTGATACCATCCCTCTCTTCCTGGAATTATCTCCAAAACCTCTCTTCTCTAAGTTCAAATTATATGGGATCCTTTCCTGCATTGGACTATTCATCAATTCACATTCCATATCCCAGTAACCCTCTTCAATAATTGATCTTCTTCTTCTCTCATAATTCCTTTCAATATTAGCTCCCTCCATATTCGAATCAAGGCGAACTTTTCTTCCAAAATTCTCTTTAAAACCTCTGCACAAATTTGAATTGTATGGAACTCTTTCCTGCATTTGACCATTCAGCAATTTACATCCCATGTCCCAATAACCCTCCTCTTCAGTAATTGATCTTCCTCCTCTCTCATAATTCCCTCCAAAATCAGCTCCCTCTGTATTTGAATAAAAGTGACCCCTTCTTCCAAGTTTCCATTCCGTAATCTTCTGATTGCCTCCCTTTCTTGCTAATTGCAGCTCTCGTCGATCTTGAATGTCCCTTTGAAAATACTCTTCCTCCATTTCTCCATGGGGACTGACCTTCCTTCTTAAAACTTCACCTTTTGCATACCCCTGATCACCTCCATTGCTTGCTGATTGCCGGTGCCTATCTTGAGTGTCACCTTGAATATAGACTTTCTCTAAGTTTCCATTGAGATCGACCCACCTCCGTCCATTTGGTAATTGTTCCACCAGGGGGCCGATTAACCTCTTCTCGACATGGTTTCTTCCATATCTAAATTTCATGTTCTCCTTCTCTCCTCCATGATTTGATATATTTATGTCATTATGGTTCCACATCTGTTCCTCAGCATTAAAGTTTCTCCTTATGTGCATACAAATATTATTCTCTTGCTCCAGACCAAGCTCACGAAGATGCCTCTCGTAGTGTTGTTTTGATTGTCCTACACTCTTGGAGGTGTGAAACCATTGCATCTCCTCCTCCATCACATGTAAGACATTTTTAGGAGGATACCGCAGCTGAGGGACCGATGGTACAGTAGTCTGTTTCTGCTGGTATGAAACAGCTGAACATGGCATAATGTCATCATGAACATTTCTCAAATTTTGGATTTGCTTGTTGTTTTGTTCAAAGCCCCTATTGATCACTGAGAATTGGTTGTTTCTGTTGACTGATGCTTCTACCAGAGGAATAGTCTTGCTTTGGTTCATCTCCTCCCTAGACACAGAACTGAAGAACTCTTCAATAGAAACAACATAGGCTTGAAAACAAACTAGAGGGGGAAAAGGAAATTAAAAGAGTGAATGATATAAACAGAAACATGGGCAAAAGAAATTATAAGAGTGAGTGATATAAACAGAAACATAATAAGTGAAAAACTGATGAAAAACATATCAAGAACATCACCTTTTCAAGTGTATTTTCCTTTTTATAACTTCAATACAAGCTTGCTTAACAAAATCTCTTGATTGTTGAGACACCCCAAATATAGAGTGGAAAACAACTACTTATTCCGCCAAGATACTCAGAGCCGATTACTCATTTACACTGAAGTAAATGAAACCACCAACTTCTCTACAACATCTACTCATCCCCACACCCACATAAGATAATTAGTTGCAGGGGCTTCTCTGTTACAAATCCCAAACCATACTTAAAACAGAAACTGAAGGCATCAACCAACGTGCAGGTTTACAAAGTTGAAACTGTACTTAATTCGACTTGAAAAAAAGAAAAAAGAAAGGGTTTCGATCATGAAGTTTGAAGGGTTCATTGCTCAACCTTTGATTAAGATACTTTTACCTCAACCATCCTAGTTCATCACAAGTTCTCCTAAAAAAGGTTTGGATTTCAAAGCATAGTTCTGCCCCATATAAGATGGGGTCGACAAAGTAACTTGGCTAGGATTTCATAAATTCTTTGAACTTCTACAAAATATGAAAATCATGTCACTGAAAAATCTCTTTTATAAAATGAATGCCATATCCATTCAAAGTTGCAGAAACCCTATACCCTTGAGGGAATTATTATTGCATCCATTCAAGAAAAGATAATCAGAACAATACATCATAAAAAGAAATAGTATAAAACCCAAATCAGAACTGCTCCTGAAATATCAAGTAAGATGATGTATTCATACCAAGTACTCAAGTTGCAATAGAAAACATGGAGAAGGCACAAGACCCAGACCGGATTTGCTATGATGAGCTCAAACGAATGATTGGGGTTTAAATGCTGGGGCTAAAGAGTTGAAATTAATGTTTTTGAGAAGGGGAAGAAGAAGATAACCTGATCTTGGAAGATTGCAATTGGTCGTCGAGATTTCGCCAGTTGATGCCTCTTTCTTCCAGGATGATTTCTCTGGGCCTTGCAGAGCCGAAGGGGTTGGGTTTTTGTTGATGAAGGAGCTGTGCTTGAGCTTCCTCTTCTTCTTTCTCCACCTCATCTGCCCAAGAAAAGCCAGTAGTCGTCTTGCTGTTCACCATCTCCCCCTCTCGATCGATAGCCGTTTGAGATTCAAAATTCAAATACCAACGGTACTGTTTGGAAACCAGACAATTAAGATGAGCCTAATATAGGGTCCTCGACCGAAGGTTCCACGTAGTGTTCTCGAGCGTGGGCCACTTTGGCAACTCCGCTAATAGAGTCAAAGTGAATTAAAGTTGATTTTGAAGAAAGAATAATATATAAGTGGGTTATGATGGTATTTTTTTTAGTTGTTCGTTATGTGATCTTTTTTTCTTTTTGTATGGAAAGTTGAGGGTTTTTTTTTTTTGTTTTTTTTGGGATAAAGATTGTTGCTTTTTTACTTTTTTTGAAAAAGACGAGGAGTTTTGAATTAAAATGCTTTGATGTAACATCTTGTTTGAAAAATAGAGGCTTTACTTGACTTTTACTATGCTAGTTAAGTAAAAAATTGGATTTGGTGGAGGATATTGAGCTAAAGCTAAATAAACATGTCTGATTGGCATCTCGCATTTGATGATTTCCCATTTTCATATCTATTTAGATGAATTTGGAGAGGAGTGTGTGCTCACAACATGCTAAAATTAAGCTCCACTGGATCAAATTCAAAGGTGAGAGTGGATTCACCGTCTGCTAGAATTAAGCTCTATTAGACATTATTAGCTATTAGATGCAAAGGTTTATTAATGCCGGCCATCAAATAAAACTCAATAAAATTCAAGATATATATGAGAGCTTTTTGTATATACCCTCCTAAGGTTTGTAGGTTTTGTAAATAGGGCCATGAGATTTTAGTATTTACAAATAGGCTCCTATATTTTCATTTAAATACATTCGATGTCCCCAAAATCAATAGTCTTCCAACCACCATAGGTTTTTTAGAGTGAAATGACACTTTTGTTTATCTCTTTTATCCTTATATGCATAATTTCAAAAGCTTGGACTCAATTTTTTTTATTATAAAGCATATCACATTAACAATTATATTTAGTGGGAGAGAATAACCCTATATAAGGTTTTTTTTTTTAAATTTTTAAATTTTTTAAAATTTTTTAAATTTTTTAAATTTTTTTATTTTATAAATGCAGGGTTCATACCTCTAAATCCACGTTAATCATGACAACAATAACACTTGTACTTATAACTAGTTATTATTTTTCAATCCATACATGACCCACTTTTGGATTGATGAAAGTTTCAAAATACATGATTATGCTTCATGTGTAATGGTGTAAAAGAAATATTGAGAGAATGGACAAATGTAAAATATATATATATATATATATATATATATATATATTAAATTTTAGAATTTAGGAGGGTGGTGGCGTTTGGCTCTACGTAAAAGAAATATTGGGGGAGGGAAAAATGTTAAAAAAAGTACATCAATTTTTAGAATGTGCGGGGGGGAGGAGGAATCTTAAGTTTTTCTTAAATATGGGTAGGGGCTTAAATCCCCAGGCCTTTGTACCTAGGTCCACCCCTGGTCATGTGTATGAGAAGGTTATTATTGAAAGAAACCATTGAGATTTGAGATAAAATAATGGTAATTTTGTAAATAAAAGTACACTCATTTTTGTTTAAAGGATGCAAGGTAAAGCTGTCATTTATATAAAAATCTAGCACAAATCTCATGGTAGACGCCCATTCTTGTTAAGAATATTGATTTTGGGGACATGAAGGTATTAAAAAGAAAAGGCCGGGGCCCATTTACAAATACTAAAAGCTCAGGGACCTATTTACAAATCCTACAAATCTTAGGGGGTCTATACAAAAAGCTCAATATATGAAGTTAAATTTTTTTAAGTGACCAATTTGCAGCCCCCTCTTTGAATTCATCCAAGACATTTGTATTACAGTATTAGTGATGGTTAGGGCACATGCAAATCCACTTCTAATAGCCTTGTTGTATAAAAAACTTTTTGTCGATTGGTAATCTATCAATATCCAAAGTCATTACAAAATTAAGGTTTTGGAGACTAGTCATCTGTCATGGAAACCAAATTTATTGAGTGTTGTTCGTAACCTCGATCATCTAAAGGTGTGTAAAACAAACTATCCCTTCATGCGAATCGTCTACTACATGACAGTAGTTTGGATGGGGTGTATTTTGCAGATTGGGAGAGAAGTGGGCCTCAAAAGCGCACCAAAACTGTCACATCCCGGTCCCGAATCACCCTGGCCTAGGGTAATCCCCGAGGTGAAACACACGTACTCCCGTGTGATTGTACCTGTCGCGAGTCAAACACAAGCACACGAAGGAGAAGACTATTCCACTCGTGAGTCGAACTCACTGATAACTATCAATCAACAGTTCATATAGCGGAAGCTTATAACAAATGATCATCATAACCCTGTACAATCCCATAAATAACATTCAAGTTTAAAATCAAAAGAAGTTATACATTGGTACAAAATGTTTGTCCAAAAGAAAGTTCTATACATCGTTATCAAATACATAACAAAATGAATTGAAGTTGGTGTGACTTCACAAAAACATTAGTCACACATCTACTATGCTCTCAAAATGTCTTGGCGCTCTCCGAACCGGGGAGTCTCTACATGGGCCCTACCCCAGGCCACTCCTCTAGTCCCGAAGGTACCTCCTGGGTACCCTTATCTCCCTCCGCGGTCTCTGTTGGACCGGGAGCTGCGTCTGCGCCTGTGACACCAAGAATAGTATCTCAATACAACTATTTAGCAAGCATAAACAGTAAACAGGGATACAATGAAGTTTTTAAGGACAATAACAATTTGAGAATAAAAAAAATAAGACGAGTAAAAGAGAAATTAAATAATCCATTTTCATGAATAAATCCTATATGTCATTCCTTTTAAAACCATTAAAGAAACTATAATACAAATTTTGGCAACTACATAGAGCTCATCCTCTCATTGAGAGCAAATCGTGTTGGGATGTCACTAGGGGTCCGGCCAAAGATCCTCCTAGCTACCCGGGTCCTGGAGTTCCGGTGCTCCAGTCTGTCAACTGCGCAGCGACGTTCAATAATAAACCAAGACTTAACCCCGTCGAGTACCGTCCGGTCGAAGCTAAGTAGTGCCGACTTATTCAAATCAATTTCGTTTGCAATTCAAATCGAGTGACTATTCAAATATTTGGGTACACCCAATGGCGTTATCCATATCAATATCACATAATGTATAACAATTGGAGAGCAATATATATAACCATTTTATCGAAAATTTATACAAATACAATTTTCGTTTTCAATACTTAAGCAATTATTTAACGACTATAACAATTGATAATAAATTATTATTCATATAATCTATTGTCATCCAATACAAGATTAATTTATAAAATCAACATGTTATTGTTTTCTTAGTGTCACTTATGATGATCTCATGTTGGATTTCTAAATTAATCCTCATGGCTTAACAATAGGTTAATGATTTCATTTGGGCTTAATTAGAAGGATTAGGGCCCCAATACTAAGACATAATGAAACCTAAGTTCCTATGGTAAGGGGGTGTACATCCTAATTATCCATTTGGGATTGATTAGGATGGTTAATTATGGACTAAGAGTAATAATATACCTTCATTGAACCAAAAAGGGGCTCTCCAGACTGGTTTAGGCAGTTCTACCGGTAGAAATTCCGGTAGAAGAAGTTCTACCGGTAGAACTACCGGTTTAGACTTCTCTACCGGTAGAACTTCCGGTAGAGACAGCTCTACCGGTAGAACTACCGGTTTAAGCATCTGGATTTCCTTCTCCAGGCTCTCTGCCAGATTTTTGACTGTTTCTACCGGTAGAACTTCCGGTAGAACAGGGGTTCACAGTTTTCTTCAACTCTCTGTGTGATTTCGAGCCGTTTCTACCGGTAGAACTTCCGGTAGAACGTCTCGAGTTCAATTTTTTCTTCTTCTTTCTATTTTAATCTCTTCCAAATGAGCCTCCTTGCTCTCCAAACACATACACAAGAATTCTATACTTCCCAAAACAATTACAAGAAGAAATCCAACTCATTTACCTTCTTTAAACATAAAAACCCAATTTTATGGAAAGAGAAAGAGAATACTTGAATCAAATGAGAATGTATAACAAATGCAAACCCAATTTATGTTTATACTTGCCTCTAAGAAGAGCTTTTCAACTTCTCACTCACTTGGTTAGAAGAAAGACCCAAAATCCCCAATGCTCAAACCCTAATCATCATAAACACATGAAAACTTGATGAGGATGCAATGCATGTATGAGGATGGGTTTATTCATCTCTAAGATGCTCAAAATCATGGTCAAAGGGTTTTGCTACTCACCTCTTGTAGGGATTTCGAATTTGAAATGGAATAGAGAGAGTTGGAAGATGTCTCTTGTCACAAAATGAAGAAGAAATGGAGAAGATGAAGATGATGATTCACCCTAAATTCTCAAGCACATGCCATAGTTCTTGAAGGATTGAATGAGGAGAGTGATGAAGAGGAGAAATGGCAAGGAGGGTTGCAGAGAATGGAAAATGAAATGAATGAAGGAAGGAAAAGGTTCATGTCTCATATATGAAATGAAATGAACTTTTTGCAAATCAACCCATTTGTTAAGAACATTTCCAAATCAAGTCAATTGAGGGTCCACTTTCTCAATAAATGGTCAAATGAAATCAAGCCTATTATGAAAGTTGTTAGGGTCGACAAAATACACGTGTTAGTGGCAAAATGACATGCAAATAATGTACTTTATGAAAATCGAGAATTACGAAAAGCTCTTAATTACATTAAACCGAGTCAATCGGTGTCAACTCATCTATTTAGGGTTCAAAACTCACCCAACTCAATCAAATGCATTAATCAATACTTATTCATTCATAATTAGGAGTCAAGCATAGTTAATTTGGCTAATACTCAATTAACTATTAATAATTAAGGTTAATTAGGCTTGGGGTGTAACATTCTCCCCCTCTAGGAATCATTCGGTCCTCCGAATGAACAAACCTTATCAAATAGCTCGGGGTAGTGGCGTGCCACTTGCTCCTCGAGTTCCCATGTAGCTTCATCCTGTCCATGGTGCTCCCATAGAATCTTCACCCATCGAATTGTCCTCGTCCGTAGCACTTGCTCTTTTTCATCGATGATTTGAATTGGACGTTCAACGTAGGTTGAGTCAGGCTTGATTTGGACTTCATCGTGCTGTATCACATGAGATGGATCACGGATGTACTTTCGGAGCATAGATACATGAAAAACATTATGAACTCCTGCAAATTCTGGAGGAAGGTTGAGTCTATAGGCTACATCACCAATTCGACTCTTGATCTCGAACGGTCCAACATATCTTGGTGCAAGTTTGCCTTTTTGCCCGAACCGTATTGTACCCTTCATCGGAGATGCTTTCAAAAATACTAAGTCTCCAACTTGAAATTCGAGCTTCCTTCTTCGATTGTCCGCGTAGCTCTTCTGTCGGGATTGGGCAATCTTCAACTTTTCTCGAACTTGGAAAACTTTCTCCGCTGTATCAGCAACAATGGTAGGTCCATGGAAACTTCTCGTACCGACCTCTTCCCAGCATACTGGGGTTCTGCAACTACGACCGTACAAAGCTTCAAAGGGTGGCATCCCAATAGCTGAATGAAAACTGTTGTTGTACGCGAACTCGCATAGTGCCAAGTGCTCGTCCCACTCACCTCCGAAATCAAGAACGCTTGCCCGAAGCATATCTTCTAGAGTTTGTATGGTGCGTTCGGACTGTCCATCCGTCTGGGGGTGATAAGCGGTGCTGAAACTGAGTTTGGTGCCCATAGATTGCTGGAATGACCGCCAAAAAGAAGAGACGAATCTTGAATCTCGATCGGAAACTATCGAAACCGGAGTGCCATGAAGACGAACAATCTCCTTCACAAAGAGTCTGGCCATGTCATTGAACTTCATACTTTTCTTGAACGGAATAAAATGAGCCGATTTCGTCAACCTGTCGACTATTACCCAAATCACATCATGTCTGCGGCTGGTTAACGGAAGACCTGACACAAAGTCCATTGATATATGCTCCCATTTCCACTCAGGAATGTGCAGCGGATGCAACAAACCCGGAGGCTTCCTATGCTCAAATTTCACCTTCTGACACGTGTAGCACTTCGATACGAATTCTGCTATTTCTCTCTTCATATTGTTCCACCAGAATCGTCTCTTGAGATCTCTGTACATCTTCGTGCTCCCAGGGTGTATAGCATATTTGGCATAGTGTGCTTCTGTCATGATTGGAATTGTCAATTGCTGAGTCTTTGGCACACACAGTCGATCTCTAAAATATAGGACTCCATCTACCAATTGGAAATCTGGCTTATCAACGATGTGATCTCTAATCTTGGCCAAATCAGGATCTTCAAATTGTTCTTCCTTGATCCGGTTCATAAATGTAGGCTCTATCACTGACATAGCAGCTAACATCACAGAATCATCAACCAACTGAACTTCCACATCTAACTCTTCAAAAATATCCAATTCCATCCATTGAGTATCCATAGCTGCAGTCATAGAAGATTTTCTACTCAGAGCATCTGCCACCACATTTCCTTTTCCTGGAATATATTTAATGGGAAAATCATAGTCCTTAATAAACTCTAACCACCGCCTCTGCCTCATGTTGAGGTCTTGTTGGGAGAAAAGATATTGCAAACTGCGATGATCCGAATGTACTTCAAATTGTTCCCCGTACAGATAATGTCTCCAAATTTTCAATGCAAAAACGATGGCGGCTAATTCAAGATCATGGGTGGCATAATTCTTCTCGTGATTCTTCAATTGCCTTGATCCATAGGCTATCACCTTTCCATGTTGCATAAGAACACACCCTAGACCAATTCTAGATGCATCAGCAAAAATCACAAATCCTCCTGTACCCTCAGGTAATGATAAAACTGGGGCGGTTGTCAACTTCTCCTTCAGAATCCGAAAACTCGCTTCACATTCTTCGGTCCAAATGTATGGTACATCTTTCCTAGTCAATTTTGTCAATGGGGCTGATATCTTCGAAAAATCTTTCACAAATCGGCGATAGTATCCCGCAAGACCCAAGAAACTCCGAATCTCTGCCACATTTCTCGGACTAGACCAGTTAATAATTGCTTCTATCTTAGCTGGGTCTACTCTAATACCCTCTCGAGTTACAATATGTCCAAGGAATGCCACTTGTTCGAGCCAGAAAGCACACTTCTCTAATTTAGCGTACAACTGATGAATCCTCAAAAGCTGAAGAGATGTCCTAAGATGATCAGCATGTTCTTCTCTTGACTTGGAGTAAACCAAAATATTATCAATGAATATCACGATAAACTGATCTAGGTAAGGGGCGAAAATCCTATTCATCAACGCCATGAAAACTGCCGGAGCATTGGTTAGGCCAAACGGCATCACCAGAAATTCGTAGTGGCCATATCTTGTTCTGAAGGCTGTCTTCTCAATATCTTGCTCACGAACTCTAAGCTGATGATAACCCGATCTAAGATCGATCTTCGAAAAGTAGGCTGCTCCTTGAAGCTGGTCGAACAGCTCATCGATACGAGGCAACGGGTACTTGTTCTTAATCGTCACTTGATTGATCTGTCGGTAATCGATGCACATCCGAAAAGAACCGTCCTTCTTTCTCACGAACAATACCGGAGCTCCCCAAGGTGACATACTCGGACGAATGAGCCCTTTGTCCAAAAGATCTTGCAACTGTTCCTTCAACTCTCTGAGTTCTGCTGGAGCCATTTTATAAGGGGCCTTCGAGATAGGGGCTGTACCCGGAATCAAGTCTATTGGAAAATCCACTTCTCTTGGAGGAGGCAATCCTGGAACTTCATCAGGAAACACGTCAGGGAATTCGTACACTACTGGAATCTCTTCCAACTTCGCTATCGGCTCCTTCTCGGTGATAAACGCGAAGTAACCTTCACATCCATGCTCCAGAAGCTTCACTGCATCCAAGGCTGACACTAGTCCATTGTTGGGCTTCTGTCTTCGTACACCCTCGAACACCACGTCCGTCTTGGGTTCTTGCACCTTGAAAGTGATTGTCTTGTGGAAGCAGTCAACACAAGCCCGGTGCTTAGCGAGCCAATCCATCCCGAGAATAACATCAAAATCGTGCATCGCTAGGATTATCAAATCAGCTGGCATGACGAGTCCTCCAATCTGAATGCTGCAACCTGGGTAGTAGTTCTCACAGACTACTCTCTTACCCACCGGGGTAGTCACCGTCAACACAAAAGGAAGCAACACAGGTGGTTGCTGAAGATCACTAGCAAATTTGGGTGCCACAAATGAATGTGTAGACCCTGAATCAAACAAGGTCCTAGCATTTCTAGTACAAACCAAAATAGTACCTTCAACTACATTCCCTGCTGCTGCTGCTTGTTCATGGTCCAAAGCAAAAACTCTTCCTGCTTGCTGGGGTCTCTGTCTGGCCTGTTGTCGTTGTTGTTGCTGTTGCGGTCTCGGTGGTGCTGGTAGTGCCATACGTAGGGGAGGTGCTGTAATTGCAGGTCTGACTTGCTGCTGAGGGGATTGCTGTGGTATTCCACCCTGAAGGTTCCTGTTTCTTGGACAAGTAGCTGCCTTGTGCTCCATCGATCCACAAATGACACAAGCTCCTGTAGTTCTCCAACACTTCTCCGTAGGGTGTCCTTTACCACATGTATTACACTTGGGTGCACCAATCACAACACCTTTTTGTTTCTTGTTTTGTTGGCCTTTTCCTGAAAATGGTGAGCTTCTTTTGAAATCACTGCCTCTTTTCTTCATAGCCACTTCTTCTGAAGAATAGCCTCGATCTACGGCATCATCAAATGTAGCCGGTCTCTGAAATGCTGTCACATGCTCCACATATGCCGGGTTCATGCCTTCTATGAAGCGGTCCACCTTTTTCTCTTCGGTATCAATCAATTCTTCAGCATACTTGGACAACTGTTGAAAGATGTGCACATACTCCGTCATATTCATCTGATTCTGCTGCAGAGTTAGGAACTCATTTTGCTTCTTCCTCCGAATGTGATCGGGTATAAACTTTCTCCGGAATTGCTTCTTGAATGTATCCCACACAGTCTCTTCAGGTAACAACTTGAGAGGTTCTTTGATGCCTTTCCACCAAATGTTTGCTGTACCCCCGAACATCGAAGCTGTAAGTACGACCTTCTGTTTGTTATCGCAATTGATAGTCTCGAAGATGTCACCAACACGGTCTAGCCATTCATCTGCTTTGATAGCGCCTTCATTCCCGTAAAAGTCGGTGGCTCCTCTCTTCCTAAATCTTTCGTACAAAGAGTTCGAGTCATTGCCTCTCATTTGGTTTGCTGCTTGTGGCCCTTGATTAGCCATCAATAGTGCTATTTGCTCATTAGTCTTCGCAACTTGTTCTATCAGCATCATTAAACGTGCATCCACATTGGGTGGGTCTTCGTTGACCACCACGAACGGGTCGTTGTTGCGGGATTCATTGTTACCGCTTCCTGAGCCGGATGCCATTTACCTACAAAAGAGTTTCAAAATCAGGTTACAACTACACTCTATCTCTCTCTTACGCACAACTACTAGTAATAATACAACACTGATAATAAACTGATCTCAACAAATCAGTACTACAAATCGATTCTATCGTATCCTCACAACGATTTCTATTTGGTTTCTAAGTCTTTTAGAAAGACTGACAGGGCTCTGATACCATACTTACGTATGTCACATCCCGGTCCCGAATCACCCTGGCCTAGGGTAATCCCCGAGGTGAAACACACGTACTCCCGTGTGATTGTACCTGTCGCGAGTCAAACACAAGCACATGAAGGAGAAGACTATTCCACTCGTGAGTCGAACTCACTGATAACTATCAATCAACAGTTCATATAGCGGAAGCTTATAACAAATGATCATCATAACCCTGTACAATCCCATAAATAACATTCAAGTTTAAAATCAAAAGAAGTTATACATTGGTACAAAATGTTTGTCCAAAAGAAAGTTCTATACATCGTTATCAAATACATAACAAAATGAATTGAAGTTGGTGTGACTTCACAAAAACATTAGTCACACATCTACTATGCTCTCAAAATGTCTTGGCGCTCTCCGAACCGGGGAGTCTCTACATGGGCCCTACCCCAGGCCACTCCTCTAGTCCCGAAGGTACCTCCTGGGTACCCTTATCTCCCTCCGCGGTCTCTGTTGGACCGGGAGCTGCGTCTGCGCCTGTGACACCAAGAATAGTATCTCAATACAACTATTTAGCAAGCATAAACAGTAAACAGAGATACAATGAAGTTTTTAAGGACAATAACAATTTGAGAATAAAAAAAATAAGACGAGTAAAAGAGAAATTAAATAATCCATTTTCATGAATAAATCCTATATGTCATTCCTTTTAAAACCATTAAAGAAACTATAATACAAATTTTGGCAACTACATAGAGCTCATCCTCTCATTGAGAGCAAATCGTGTTGGGATGTCACAGGGGTCCGGCCAAAGATCCTCCTAGCTACCCGGGTCCTGGAGTTCCGGTGCTCCAGTCTGTCAACTGCGCAGCGACGTTCAATAATAAACCAAGACTTAACCCCGTCGAGTACCGTCCGGTCGAAGCTAAGTAGTGCCGACTTATTCAAATCAATTTCGTTTGCAATTCAAATCGAGTGACTATTCAAATATTTGGGTACACCCAATGGCGTTATCCATATCAATATCACATAATGTATAACAATTGGAGAGCAATATATATAACCATTTTATCGAAAATTGATACAAATACAATTTTCGTTTTCAATACTTAAGCAATTATTTAACGACTATAACAATTGATAATAAATTATTATTCATATAATCTATTGTCATCCAATACAAGATTAATTTATAAAATCAACATGTTATTGTTTTCTTAGTGTCACTTATGATGATCTCATGTTGGATTTCTAAATTAATCCTCATGGCTTAACAATAGGTTAATGATTTCATTTGGGCTTAATTAGAAGGATTAGGGCCCCAATACTAAGACATAATGAAACCTAAGTTCCTATGGTAAGGAGGTGTACATCCTAATTATCCATTTGGGATTGATTAGGATGGTTAATTATGGACTAAGAGTAATAATATACCTTCATTGAACCAAAAAGGGGCTCTCCAGACTGGTTTAGGCAGTTCTACCGGTAGAAATTCCGGTAGAAGAAGTTCTACCGGTAGAACTACCGGTTTAGACTTCTCTACCGGTAGAACTTCCGGTAGAGACAGCTCTACCGGTAGAACTACCGGTTTAAGCATCTGGATTTCCTTCTCCAGGCTCTCTGCCAGATTTTTGACTGTTTCTACCGGTAGAACTTCCGGTAGAACAGGGGTTCACAGTTTTCTTCAACTCTCTGTGTGATTTCGAGCCGTTTCTACCGGTAGAACTTCCGGTAGAACGTCTCGAGTTCAATTTTTTCTTCTTCTTTCTATTTTAATCTCTTCCAAATGAGCCTCCTTGCTCTCCAAACACATACACAAGAATTCTATACTTCCCAAAACAATTACAAGAAGAAATCCAACTCATTTACCTTCTTTAAACATAAAAACCCAATTTTATGGAAAGAGAAAGAGAATACTTGAATCAAATGAGAATGTATAACAAATGCAAACCCAATTTATGTTTATACTTGCCTCTAAGAAGAGCTTTTCAACTTCTCACTCACTTGGTTAGAAGAAAGACCCAAAATCCCCAATGCTCAAACCCTAATCATCATAAACACATGAAAACTTGATGAGGATGCAATGCATGTATGAGGATGGGTTTATTCATCTCTAAGATGCTCAAAATCATGGTCAAAGGGTTTTGCTACTCACCTCTTGTAGGGATTTCGAATTTGAAATGGAATAGAGAGAGTTGGAAGATGTCTCTTGTCACAAAATGAAGAAGAAATGGAGAAGATGAAGATGATGATTCACCCTAAATTCTCAAGCACATGCCATAGTTCTTGAAGGATTGAATGAGGAGAGTGATGAAGAGGAGAAATGGCAAGGAGGGTTGCAGAGAATGGAAAATGAAATGAATGAAGGAAGGAAAAGGTTCATGTCTCATATATGAAATGAAATGAACTTTTTGCAAATCAACCCATTTGTTAAGAACATTTCCAAATCAAGTCAATTGAGGGTCCACTTTCTCAATAAATGGTCAAATGAAATCAAGCCTATTATGAAAGTTGATAGGGTCGACAAAATACACGTGTTAGTGGCAAAATGACATGCAAATAATGTACTTTATGAAAATCGAGAATTACGAAAAGCTCTTAATTACATTAAACCGAGTCAATCGGTGTCAACTCATCTATTTAGGGTTCAAAACTCACCCAACTCAATCAAATGCATTAATCAATACTTATTCATTCATAATTAGGAGTCAAGCATAGTTAATTTGGCTAATACTCAATTAACTATTAATAATTAAGGTTAATTAGGCTTGGGGTGTAACAAAAACCCAAGGTTTCAATTTGCTAAGAACATTGGAGTGGATTAAGATTCTAATTTTGAATTGGCAGTGATCTTTTCAGTTTGACTACAAGATGATCAGTATCCACCATTGAATTAAGCCATAATAATAATAATAATAATAATAATAATAATAATAATAATAATACAGGTAAAAACTTGTTCAACTGGGGCCTTGATTTAAATGGAATGATATTTGGCTAATCTACATCATATCCATCTCATCTCCACCCATATCTTTGGATTACATAAATTTTACATTCTTCTAAAAAGTAAATCATTTAAGGCTAGTAAGTACTCTTGAAAAGTTAATCATGGCTAGCTGCAGCCAAGCAGGTGAATAACAGGAATGCCCACTACAAAATCAACATGGTCCATCTATGATCAGTCCAGACCTCACTCTTACCAATCCTTGAATTTGCACTTACCCAATTTGACAACAAACCGAACATTTTCTCTTTCCACTAAATGGTCATGATACAAAAAAAATATACAGAACAAACATTTTATCTGAGGCCTAAAAATAATCAATTTTCAAGGATATGAATCAAGGTTTAGGATGATAGATGATATCCATTTCTTCCGTTCCCCTACCTCAGCTAAAATCCATTTATCCCACCTTCGCCTATGATTAGCATGCATCCAAGTGGTCCCACAAAAATAGCAGCCTGATCACTCCTGATAAAATGTCTTCTTGACATGGATCAAGAAAAGGAAAGAGAAAAGAAACAGAAAGAGCCCAAAACAAAGGTAAACCCATAGATAATTTTCGTCAGCTCTCTTCCATCTCATGGATTATGAAGCATCTCATTAGACAATTGGCGTTGCAGCTTCATCTGGTCATAAAACCTTGTTATGAACTCCTCAGCTTTGGAGTCAATCTCTTCTTCATTCCACCCCCCTTCAACCTCCAAACCATCAACACCCATCTCCCTTCCATGCCGGCCATCTTCTTCTACACCCTTTCCAACACGCCTGGTTTCACACTTGCCACCATGAACACCATAACCACCATGCTCATCGTCGAGATCGATTGGTGGGTTTATGCAAGGAATGTGAGGGAGATGTTGGAATCGTGTTGAACTGGGCTTTTGCGATTTGAAGTGGCAGATAGGGGTCTCTTTGAATGAGAATTGGCGCTCTTGATAAGGTTTTGGATCATGGGTGGCAGTGCGATTGCGCTTAAAATAGCTCGAAACTGAGTCGACCATGAATCTTCCCTTGAAGATCCCTCCTTTATGTGATGAAAACAAGGCTAGACGCAGAAGGTTCCATGCTCGAGTCGTCAATGTAGCCTTCTTTGCCATTGTACACTGGTTGTAGTGTTATCAATTCAAGTAGTGGTTGTAACAGAGACATACAGAGAGAGAATGGTTATAAAACAGACACACACACACACAGAGAGTTTAGATGCTGATTTCTTCAAGTGAGGAGAATGTGTGTTGCTTGTTATATATATGTTTAGATAGGAGCTGGTGGAGTGAGCGGAAAAATGGGCGGAAGTCAGGGAAAATGAATTCCAAGGAAAATCAATTGATTGGGTGTTTTGATTAAAGGGTTGCATTCGTAGGAAAATTACTTAACTTGAAGGGGTGGAAGAGGTTGACTGTTTGAGCGAGCATCATGGGATATACTAACAAATGCCATTCCTCTGCATCTGATTTAGGACTATGTTCCTTTCCAAAATAGGATACGCGGAGACTTCCTGCGGTCCACTGGCTCGACCCATCTATAAGAGGGAGTGCAAAATTATCAATCAAGAAAAGATTAAAGCATTAAACACTAGATGTTTCAATTTATTCTAAGACTATAGATTAGAGTTGCAAACGGGACAATTCCGGATCGGAGCCATAGTGAACCCAGACCAGTTTTTTAAATAATGGTTCCGGTTCTGGATCCGGTTTTGAATCGGAACCTATTTTGTTGGTTCCGGACGTGGTTTAGATAAGAAAATTCAGATCCTGTTCTGGAACCAGGTCCACTTAGAGGACTCGAATCTAGTTCTAAAATTGATTCTATTTTATCTTTATTCTTCATTTTTTCTAAAAATAGGTATACTATTCAATTTATAATAGTGCATCAAGTCTGCAACATCTAGTATTATACAAAAGAATGCAAAAAAAGAATTGGTTTTAAAGTACAAATTGTAATATCAAAAACTCATGCCGGGTCTCGGGTCCACGGGTCGGAACCTATATGGACCAGGAAATGGACCCGTTGAACAATCGGAACCTAAATTAGGTTCTGGACGCGGACCCATGTATGAATCGAAATCAAAAATAGGTTTCAAACCCGATTTTTTGCGGGTCGAAACTTCCGGATAATCAAAGAATCGAATACCCGTTTGCAACTCTACTATAGATAGATGTTCAACAAGTTTTTATTCTAATTCTTCTGCTTGAAATGGCTGGTAACACCCAATGGATATAATTCTTCATATTGTTTTTTTTTTTTTTTTCAAAGCCTTTTTGTATATGAGAGAGCCAATAGGCAATACCGACCAAGCTACAAGTCCTACTTCGAAACTAAAAACAAAGCTTTCTTGCAAGCAGAAGGTTTGGATCCCATAACAAAGTTCTTGTGACAGGAGGAAGTCTGGTACTGGTGTTGCACGCCACATAACTCTATGGTAAATAAATATCAAAAGAGGAAAAAATCCATGGTGAGTGATCCACATGAAAATTTGTTTAGTCTATTAACCATCCTCATAAATCTTCTATATAAAATGGGCAGTCATCTGATTAGTATAGATCTAAATCATATATGAATATCATGAATTCAAGGTCTTGAGCCACAAGAAACAACAAACTGCTTAGCCCCAGATCTCTGCACTTTCAGGGCAATCCGTGATGTGTAGTAGTGTACCTTTGAATATGTTATGTCCTAGAGATTATTGGGAATACACATGAAAGGGGATTTTATTAAATAAAGGGCATGGGTGGAGATCTACCAGAGGACAATCAAAAACTATAGAATTCAATTTCATATGGTAAAGGGTGAGCAATCATTTTCTAGCCTCTAGAATAGAACCCTAGGAATTCGACACAAATTAGGCAACTGGACATGATAAGACTCAATGTAAAAAAAAAAATTTTAATTATGCAAATGGACGTGATAAGACTCAATATAGATGTAGATACCTTAATAATCCACCAAAATTTCAAGATTATAATCCTTTGGAAGGCCCCAAAAAGTTCAGATATATTTGATATTTTTTAATATTTTTTTAGGGTTCCCTACTCCCTAATCTATTGTGCACAGATCATTTGCACATGGGCCCACGTTTGCCCCACATGGAAGGGACCCAGTAATTCCTCTTGCAGTTGGAAATGGCAAGCTATTGTTAATTTTCATTGTGGCATTTTAGTATTTCTGAAATTGCACTTGGATAAAAAGCAAGCTGTCTTTTGCTTACAATCAAAACAAACTAGCTTAGGGTTTTGGTTGGATGTTACTTACTTTCGCCCTATTTCCATGAACATAAGACAGAAAGGAAAGAACTTTAAATCCAAGTTGATGCTTCTGCCCACTCATTCCTTATGAAGAAAGGAACTTATGGAGAAAGGAGAATTTAAGTATGAGAAGCCTAGTCCTTTTTATGAAAATAGCTGTTGATTTGAGAGGGATGGATGTGCTTAGCTGGCCTCCAAGACCTTGTTTTAAATTTAAAATATTTTGACTTTGGTCACAGCATAGTTGTGCGGGCCATGGTTACACAGAATACAATTGAAAGGTATAGATTGATGATCAACAGCCCACTGTTAAAAAGGGAATTGTTTTGGCCATCCAATGGGAGGGAAAAAAGGATCTATTTAAAAAATCACGACTAATGTGATCCGTGTTGAAGTCAACGTCCACCCTCGCCCTCACTATAAAATTATTGTTGTGCCGTTTTCTATCACCAATTGGTTTTGGGATAAGTAGTAGTTAAATGGGGTGTAAGATCCTATAAGTGGTATCAGAGCCTGATAGATCGGGTGTGCGAGTCACGGGACACATGTTTTGCGAGTTCGCAGCAAGAGTCGCCGTGGGTATGCCGTTGAGGGAGGGAATGTTGAGGTCAACGTCCACCCTCGTTCTTGAGCGGTCATAATTGTGGTCGAGCGTAAGATCCTACAATTCGGTGAATGAATATCCTAAAGTATTGCATCTTTTGGATCTATCTACTGATCTGTTTAGATGGATAGATGGATTAAGATTTATAGATCCTATTGATAGGTGGAGTTATATGTAGCTTTACCACGTTCGATGGTCATTGTTTGTTTACCATCTTATTACTCAAAATCTTGTTTAGTTCTTGGGTTAAAACCCATGCATATAATCTAACATTATATTTCATTCTTGGCTTGATCCTCTCCATGCATGATTCAGACTTCTATCCAAATACTCAATACATGATGCATTACCAATCGAATCTAAAGTATGCCTAATTCAACCCTAAACTCGACCAGTTTTTTATGGAACTATTCAAGACAGACTAACGGAGAATATTTTATCTTTACCATGAGGATGATGAGTTCATCTTAGATTTAGAGTTATGATATAATTAGGATATTAGATATAGTTTATTATGTGATTAGAATTAGATAAGATAAGATTTAGGGCGTGATTAAGTTATTGGTAATCGGTAGTGTACTTTATAAATATCCATTGGCTATTCTGATTAAGTAATTAATCCTTTATAATTTGTAGAATGACACAATGAGCTTAGGCTTTAATGAGAAGTCCCACATCCCACACCGTTTAAGTAATGGGTTTGATAGGGGCCTTTCATCTCTCAACTTAAGCTTTTTGGTTGGTACATGGTATTAGTCCATGGTATTAGTGTGGGTTTCGATCTCGTCGTTCTTGTATAGCCCACTGTGGCTTATACGTGAGGGGGAGTGTTGGGGCTTTTGGGTTGGTTCTCCAATGGAATGACCTTGGGTCAATGTTGTATTAATTCATATTTTAGGTACTCCAAACTAAACTCCAATATGTGAGTGACCAATCTGAGTAACTTGGGTGAGTCTAGCCGAGCACTACAAGCACTTAATCAGATTCAATTGACTCAGCCGACTCATCCTAGTGGCCCAACTAGACTCGGTCCAGTTAGGGCGAGTCTGCACTATATATGGCAATTTCCTGTGTACTTAGGGGCCGAGCAGTGTCCCTCTCTGTTCATTTGGGGCTTCCAACTGTGAGAGGCTTTAGTTACACTATTCAGTGAAAATACAGCTTGATAGCGTTGGCAGAGAAGGATTACTTCTCAAAAGTCTACTTACAGCAACATTTCACACTGAAAATGACACAACTTTGCTTGGTTGGGTTCCATCTTGCTCAATTTTCTGGAGAGCCTGAATAGATACCTGTCATACGTACCTATGCTTAGATAGCATTTATATAACAATAAATTTAGCTGGTGAATGAAGAATACTAATAGGGAAAAACCCCTTCGAATGTTTTCTATACATGCAAGTGGGGCCCACTTCTATCAAGGCAATTCCTAGATCAATAGCTGCCTCACTTGAGTTAGAACTTGTTCAAAAAACTCTAGCGAGTTTGGATGTACGGTAAATTGAAGTAGGGTGAGGTGAAGCATCAAATCAAGAGAGAATAAAATATAAGGGGTGGTGATAGTATTTTATTTGTAGTTGTTTGGTATGCAATCTTTTTGTCTTTTTATATAGAAAAGTTGAGTTTTCTTGTCTTTTAGTGGAGAAAGGGGGTTGATTTTTTGAATTTGCTTTTAAAAAGATGGAGAAAATTTTAAAATTACGTACTTTTGATATAACCCTTGTCTTTTATTATCTGAATAATGGAGGCTTTACCTTACCTTACTTCACTTTACCACACATCCAAACACTAGAGAGATTTTCAACTTCTTTTTCCAACCTTCTTCTCATAGTGACTTAAGTTTTATGGTGGAGTGAAGAACAGTGCTTTAATCATTACCATCATTATCACGATCATCAGGGTGAATTCAGGCTAGTTGCATGTCAAAATGTATCTTTTGCTCTAAGTTTGTGCCTGTGCCTGTGAGAAATATTGGGCCCTGTATACTGCTAACTTTAGAGCGATTTTATAAAATCTGTGTGTTTTGCATTGATAATCATCAATTATTTTTAAGCTTATAGTAATAGGTAAGGGTGGCAGAATCTGACTTGACCTGCCCACAATTTGACCCTAATAATCCAACCCGCAAGATATATGGTTCGGTCATGGGTTAGGAGAATTTGAGCCACAGTAAAAGCGGGTTGGGTTAAGGTCAACCGAGGCAACCTGCAAAACCACCCAACCCATTTCAATGGGCTGATTTAGGGCTCACTTGCACATATAAAACCATTTAAAGAATTGGGTGACTCAATATTTTGATTCTTTGAATAGTTTATGTAGGATCTTACACCCCATTGAGTTACCACTTATCCCAAAACCAATTGGTGATAAGAAATGGTACAACACTGGTTTTATGGTGAGGGTGAGGGCTCGACCACAATTATGACCGCTCAAGAGCGAGGGTGGACGTTGACCTCAACAGTTTATTTTTATAGGGATAGACTTGTTTTGGCTTATGATAATATTATTGCAACATATCTAATAAACATAATCTTCCTAATAAGGAAGACTCTATTACCTTCTTTTAATCGCATATCAAATTCACTTTTATGTGGTCTAGTGCTGTGGTTTTCCACATGAAAGGAGAAAAAAAAGTCTTGACTTTGCCAAAAACCATTTCAAGAATGTGGACATGTTAAAGAAGTAGGGTTACCCACAGTTACATAATATATAACTTGAATTTGTAGTCTTTCCTCATGTTTCTGGGAAGTGTAATATGATTGCCCATAACTTTGCTAGAAAGTCTTGTACAATAAAACTTTGCTAAGAAGTCATATGTTTGAGTGTCGGCGAGTGCCGGGTTGAGGCCCCTTCTTTTGGCTATTAGGGTTCCTTGTCTTTGTCTATTTATTTTGTTTCTTTCTGGGCTTAATGAAATTTCTTTTTTTACAAAATATATATAACATTATTATACATAATGCTCATTTATAAATAACCATTGCAAATCTATACACCACAGCCACTTTTATCAGGTACATGGGTATATGAAATCGATGTGAATGGTTTCGAATCGAAATGTGATTATTGAATCCAAAAGAAATATTAATAGCTGAATTTCAAGTCAGTTCAGATAATGGGAGGTCCATTTACCACCGCTTAAAATGATATGAGATCTACGGTTGGAAACTCGTGACTCGCCCAATGCAAAAAAAAAAAAAAACTGACTCCGATATATAGAGTCAACGCGGAGACTCAAGAAATTCATGTTTTAAAAAAAATTAATTTTAAAAATATTTAAAAACAAATCCATTATTTATAAAGTATAAAAGTATATTTATTTACATATATTCATGATAATTAACTCAAATTAATAAATTTATAGATGCAAGAAAAGTACAATAGTATAGAAAACAAAAGAAGAAATATTGCATATTACATAATTTGTTAGTTCAAATATTAAATGTAAAAGATCAAATATAAATTTCAAATTACATTTTAGTCGTCATTTCTGAATTACCAATCTGAACCTCTTACATAATTACTTATAAATAAATTTTAATTATTTAAAATTCGATCTGTATATTAAATAGTTCCAAATGCAAACAACTTATTTAAATGAAATGACTCAGCAGAGTCTCCCCTATTTTTGACTCGGTCCCTTGTCAAAAATCGATGACTTGAGAGAGTCAAGAGTCAACTCGGAGTGTTTTTCAATCATGATGAGATCAACATGTGATGAAGATGACTAAAATATTCAAAAAGATGGTGAGTGTCAGTCTAGTCTTTTTTCCACAGCAACATTCATGATTCACATGTCACACTGTGATCCAATGGTGCGCCTAGAGTAGTGGTAAGCCCCCCCGCAGTGAGTATGCTTAAGAGATTACCATTGATTATTAGAGATTTCAGATATAAACTTACATTCACTCTTCTGTAAATTATATATAGAACATTGCTTTGTTGTCTAAGCTACAAAATTAAGCGTTGAATATCCAATGTCATGAACAACTTTACATCCGAACTAAAGCTCCTTCCATGAAGTTGTCTTTCATTCACTAATTAGTTATTTATGGTGATGGCTCTGCTGTAGCTACACAACATTTCTGGTTTTACTAGAAAGAGATATTATACCAGCTAGATTGAGACAGGGGATTGTACTGTCAGTGTAAGGGGGGGCTCAAATGATGGTTATTGTTTCATGCTCGATGTTAGTTCAACTGTTTGATTCAAAGGGCCAATTTACATACTCAAGTTAATTTGGATGCGCTTCAGCTTTCTATTTAACCTTAATGGGTCTATCAAATCAACGACAGACCATAATCAGGGATTATAATAGATCATAACTAGGTAGTTTCTAACAGATGGAATATGGGACCTTTTTTTGCTGTGAAATACAGACCATCTGAGGGTTTTGAAGTCATGCAAAGATGAATTTCATGGTTATGATAAATGATTTCACTAGCCACTATTGAGACTAGCCTTATGGGCCATGGCCATTTAGTGAGTGATTATATTGCAGAAGGTTCTATTGGTCTTGCAAAAGGATGAATTTACAAGCACACTTTGTAGTTCCTTTATAATCATGCCAGGAACTGAGCTAGACCAAGATTGCACTAATGTTGTACCCATTATTCGGCTAGCAAGTGATGACAATCGGGTTGGGCCTTATGAGTCTAGAAAGGGCCAAGAGTGTAACTTGGACTGATTAAACCAACCCAGCTTGCAGCTATATCCTGGACTTTTTTTAGAACCATGAGAAAACCAAATAAAGGAGAGTGAGTGAGGTGGCATTTGGATCTCTAGCTTTTACCTCTTATTCTCTTAAAACTGTTTCAAACCGAAACCGCATTATGAGCGTTTGGGAACCATTTTTTCCACCTCCACTTTAAAACACATAAAGATGCATTTCCTTGGTTTTGAACAGTAAATTTTGTGGCCCCCATATCAAAATCCAAATTGCAAAGTGTTGATCCTCTTTAGAAACATAATAACATCTATGGTATCAAATTTCAGACCTTGATTCCTCTTGGATCTCAAAAAACTCACAAAAAAGCTGAACGGCTGATTATTTTATGTACAAATGACTAGGTTTTCATTTTAGAAAATCCAGTCCGATTTTCTTTTTATTGTTTTTAGTTGTGGGCCCCTTAATCTAAATCCAAACCGTAGGATTTCTTCCAAATCACTAACATGGCCCAGTAACAAATTTGAGTCGTTGATTATTCATGGATCTTGAGATATTCAGGAAAAGATGTTAACCTTTATCTCTGAATTATATAAATTTGTGTGCCTCTATTTCAAAATCCGAACTGTGGATCCTCTTCATAAGCCTAAGAACTACAATGGGGCCAAATTTTGGTCCTTGATTCCTTATGAATCTCCAAAAACTCATGAAAAAAAATCAAATCGTAGGATTCTTAAATTATCTGTTTCCAACTACAAACTAGTCTTACCAAAGAGTCTAGAAGTAAAATGTCTATTCTATACAAATCTTTTTTACACAGATTAGTTTCATGCAGATAAGACTCGCCAATCAAGGCTTGAGTTTTCTATCAAATAGATCCCATAAATGCAGCCTACTATGGGTTTGTTTAACAGAAATAGTTGGGTTTAGTAGAATAGGTTTCATTGTTCTATACTCGTAGCTAGGGTTGTCAAAGGCTTGCGCCTAGCTGGGTCTTGGGTTGTCCTAACCCTACTCTCAATATATGTAGGGCCGAGCTTAGGAAGGCCAAACCCCTCGGAGTGCTTGCACAACCTATGCCCTTCCCTACCCTATAAGGGTAAGGGCAGGGCTTAATGCAACACAAGAAAAAAGAAAAAAAATTCACATTGTTACCCAGAATTGAGTGTCAATTGAGTGTTATCTTGTCTAACCTCAATTAGATCAGAATATAAGTTGTCTCCAAAAACTTTCTTTTATAATACATAGTCATACGTGCTTTGGTGACTCGGGTTATAGGCATGCGGTTTTATTAATTTTGTCACTGAAAATGATTAAAGAATGATATATTTCACACCTTTCATAGGATTTTCCACATATGGAATCACTTTTACTAGTGACTTATCTTTGAAATCTTCAAACTATTAATTTACGTTCACATATCTTTTATCAATTGGCATTATTTTCAATTTAACATTGATTTGACTATTTAGTATTGGTGGATATCGGTCACAAAAATAAATGCACTTAAAAATTGGCCCGGATACTCCATCGTGGACCTGAGATACCGGTCAACCCCCCATAGAAATACCATCTGCAAAAGTCCATAAAAATTAACTAAACCCACACCCAGTCGGATCCAACTAGGTAAGGTCGAAGCTAAGTGATACCGACTCAAGGGATAGATTATACATCAAATATCACGGTGTGACATAGCGTGAGCATAAACATATACAAATATAAATATGGACAAGTACATAACAATAATCATAAGTGCGTAACATGACATATCATATGAACATACATAGATACATAATGCATAAGGAAACATATGAGGTAAAACAACAAGAGCATATGAGCTAAGCAAATAGACATGAGATAGCTTGTACATATCATGCAAGAGCACTAGAAATGGAAATGAAATGCATGCATAAGGATTATATATGGAATCAAGGATGCATGACAAGCCAATCTTAAGGTTTTGAAATACTAGTGGGCTTCACCGTTCAACAATGTGTAGGCTTAAGATTTCCGACATCATTGGGCTATAAAAGAACCATTGGCGTTACATAATTTGGGACGTCAAATACCTTAAGATAACACCTTGATCCAATACTAAGGTCTAAAACTAGGTCCATAACCACATAAAAATCCTATTAAGTTGATTCCAACATAGCCACACTTAGTTCACCTAAGTAAAATGTTGGGTAGCATGAGTTATGGGGGTAAGTTTCATTGGTTTAAATCTCCCCTAACTTTCCTAACCTCTGATCATAAAGTTGTATGGACCAATAAATTCTACATTCCAAGGGCTTTCCAGCATATGTAGAACTCCAAAATTGGACAAACGGATCAAAAGTTATGGTCTTTCGAAAATCTGTAAATTCGGTGAAGAATCTGTCCAAATTCGGTTGGCCAAATTTTTTACTGAATTCATGACCTGAAATTTGTCATAAACCATAAATTCTATGCTTGAAACTCTATCTTTGGAGTGTGCTCCTTCCCCAACTTCTTAAAACCTTTCAAACCCATTTCATAAGCACAAAAGAAGTCTCCAATACCCACTCCAAACCATCAAACACATTTCCAATAAAAAAAAATCCAAAAGAAATATCAAGTTATTACTACACCCATTTACAAATTTAAATCAAATTGGAACAATAGACAACATGAGCTGAAATTGGGTAATCTAACATGAGATCCATTACAAGAATCATAAATAGAGAGAAACATACACATTTTATAAATGTTTACTTGCCTTACGTACTTGCAACACAAATTTATAGAAATCCAAGATATACCCACTCAAAACCAAGTTCTAAGCAAAAACCCCCAAAATGGAACCTCAACCAAGCTCCTACAATGGTGAAAATTGAAGAAAGAACTACAAAATCAACAAGTATTCACTACTAAAAACCTTTAATCATTGCTTTGAACAATAAGGAGTGATTTAGGAAAAGTTTTGCTTACTTATAGAGTGTAATGGAAGAAGAAGAACAAATGAGAGCTTAGAGATGATGAAACTTATAGAAAATGAGTTCTTGCTTAAGGAAGATGAAGGAAAACACTCTCAAACCTCTTTATTTGGTGTTTGGTAGCAAGGGAAATGATGAAGAATGGGTAGGAAATAGAATCCTAGGTGACTCCTGCTAATGCAGATGGAATGAAATGAAAGAGATGGGTTTAGAGTTTTAGCTAGCCTTTAATACCTAGAAGTTTTAGTATTTGAATGAAAGTTTAAATATATAATAATGAAGATTTATAATATAGGGTTTTTGGCTTCTAAATGGGTCTAAATGAGTTCAAATGAGTTGGGTCAAAATATGGAAATTGAAAAATGACTCATGAACTATGAGATGCACCCAAAATCCTTGAAAAAATAGAAAACACACACGCGGGACCCAATAAACCCAAAACACCCAATAGTCATAATGGTAGCTAGTAAATGGTCAAACCCCATTCTAATCTACCTAATCAAGCCCAAATACATTCAAAATATACATTAGGCATCTAATTAAAATTAATTAGATACTAAACATGATTAGAGTATGATCAAGATATTACATCTAGACTTTTAAAAATTAAGAGTTATTATCTAATTAAAAAAATATTTGAATCACCCATACAATTTTGAAAGTAACCAGTGTGTTGAAGCCCAAGCTTAGTACATAGGAGCCTTGCTCTCCTAATGTATATATGACAAATACTTTAGGCAATATCATGTATGTGAATACATACCGGTCTAAGCATTACGATGGATGGTGTATAGTCAATCAAAAAAGTGTAGAGTGCAACTATATATAGTAGGGTCCACCTATTGAATACGTGAGCTTCTCAAAATGAATGCTCTCATTTGTACATGAATGTTTCCAAATTAAGCATACAAATGAATATGAACATGAGAAAGTTTTCTCCTCCTGGAGCGCGCATCCTTACCCTCATCAAAGGTAGGGCCCTTGAATATCACCAGGTCCCATGTGATGAATGGCAATGATGCATAGTGTCCAGGACAAGACCGTCATATGAGCATGAATAGGATTGACGTGATTAATGAATATGGAAGTCATGAGTGGGCGATCACTTATATGTTACCATCACTTATATGTTTCAATGGTTAAAGCTCCTCATTGCAACTACTTCGAATCCTGGTAGACACTCCACGTAATGACTTAGTGGTGTCTAGGCTTTCTGGTGGTAGAGGCTTTGGTGTAAAGAAGTGGGGTTCATTTTGAAAAATTAAGTAAAAGTCATGAGTGGCCCTATGTGGAAACATGGTGGTGGTACACGTGGCATAGCTACGCCAGCCAGAATGGGGTTCTCAATCATAGAATTACCATGGAGGTGTTGTTTGTTTGGAGGTCTCTTTTCTCAACCGGACATAGAAACTAAAAGAACCTTTCCAGTTTCCACCGTTGTCAATGGTGCGAGAATTCCTGCAACAAATCTCACCCCCTCCTTCCTTATTTAAAACTGACTCCTATACATCTGCCAAAGACAACGCTAAGTAACCTACCGCCAAATTTAGAGATTTGAGTCCTCACATCTTTCACAACCTCAGTTTTACAGAAAATTACTAACCATGACATCAACTAACAAATCAAACCCAATGTCAAGTAGTTACCCCCCTCTCTCTCTCTATAAATACCTGCCTCATTTCACAACCTCATTTCGCCACCCTCTCCCTAGCTCTAAAGCCCTGCGTTGTGGCATTGTTCCACAACGCAGGGCTAACAATATATAGTCTCCTCCTCTCCTCTCCTCCGGCCATGGAGAAGGAAGCCAATGAGAGGACCATTCGCACCAAAAAGCGCGGCGTGCTTCACCTCATCCGCGTCACCCTTTTCATGATCAAGGGCCGATCGGCTCGCAAATCTGCTGCCGGCAAGGGGGGCCTTTGGAAGACCCTAGTGAGCCCAATGCACCACCTCCTCCAATCCGCACCGCTGACTCCTGCGAGTTCTGACATGTTCCACGACGTGCTTCTGCCCCCAGCTTCACCGGCTCCGAGCTCTATCAATACAGGCGACATAAGCCGGTACACCTCGGCGGAGGACCTTCAGGCGTTGGAGAGGGCCGGAAGGTCGGCGGATGAGGGATTGGACGGTGGAGATGATGGGATTGATCTCAAGGCCGAGGAATTTATTGCCAGATTTTACGAGCAGATGAGGCTCCAGCGTTTGGATTCCATCAACGGCTATACTTACAACAACAACTTGGTCAAGAGCGGTGCAAGATAAGGGTGCACGTAAAGATGACGCCATGCATGCATTCATGGACGTGGTCATTCTTTTCTTCGTTTCTTTTTAAGTTTTATGTGATGGCATAGAAAATAAACAAATTGGATTTGTTGGACGGGGAAGAGTAGGGGAGAGGGGCATTCCATTTTGTTACAACAAGGGGAGGGGTTGTTTGTTGTTTGACGTAGTCTGGAATTAACCTACATTGGCTTTCTTTTTTATCTATTATTTTCTATGAATTTACTTTATTTATTTATTTATTTTTTTTTTTGTGACGTGGGTATCCTTGTGGGGGTATAGATACCTGATTGAACTATTCCCTTAAGCGTATGCACAATCTTGTAATGCAGGATTACTAGATAAGTCATAGGGTGAGACTCAAACACAAGACGTGGGGATCAAATCCACACCTTATGATAATGAACATCATCCAGGGCAATGACGGACCTAGGATTTTTATTTAGGTGGTGCAGGCAATGATCAAGCAAGGAAGCTAAATAATAAAATGAAAAATTTTAATATCTTATGAAACGGATTTCTCAAATCTCATGGGTGTGGTCGCACCCTTGTGCTAACACCTAAGTCCTCCCATGAGCCAGGGAGCTATGATTATAGTGAACATCAATGGTGAATATTGATGAGACTTCCTAGGGCCTATTTTTCCAAAAGATGTCCCGGGCCTATTTCTTCAGGAGAATTTCTTAATAGAATTTGGGATGTAGGGTTTTTTTTTGGAAATGATGCGATGGCTTGTCTCTTTACACCTGAAATGTCATGTTTTGTTTATTAGAATTCCAAATCCTAGCCACTTAAAAGCCTCAAATGACCTTTTGGAATTTTAACCTATTTTCATTTTGATGAAGTTTCAAGTGGTTCACCCAAAAGGAGGATATGGGAATTCCACCTTAGGAGACAACTTTTAGAACATTTGAGATTCTCCAGACAAGAATTTTATGAATTCTTGTAAAGAAATAGGCCATTGGGGTGGGATTCCTGAATCCCCATCTTCAGTGGAACAACCGAATATGCTTAAGGTGATATTTGGAAAATCTAATGGTCATTTGAGACTTTCTGGTGGTAGAAATTTAGAAAAGAAATATGGCATGTCAAGGGGATAAGCCATTACATTATATCATGAATTCCCAACATAAATTGAATTTGCACGATGAATTCCAGTAAAAGAACATGCCCAATCATTTGGGCCAAATGGTCCTCACAAATATGGTTGGGCACAACGGTTTGAGTGCCCAAGTCAAAAGATGTGCATGCCCGTATGACAATGCATGTGAGTGAATAAGAAAGAAACTTCGATATTAAAAAAATTCTATTGTAATCTTCATTGCTGAAGCTAGTGAAATACTGAAATATCCAGTGCACCTTGCAAATTGTTGTGGAAGACCCAGCTCTCCTTGGTTGGGTTCTCTCATGGCCAATGTGGGACCGAGCTCCCCTTGGCTGGGTTTATATATAAGAAAGAGCAGATTCTCTTGATTGATTTGTATGACTTGAATCATATAGCTCTTATTTAGGTAATATTGTGAAATTGATTTAAAACACTTTGGGTCCCCCTCCCCCTCCCACCCTCCAAGAATTTTATTTCCTTAGTGGCCCCCCAAGGCATATTTTCTTGCTCCACCACCGATCATCCTTACCACTTGATCAACAACCGATAAGTTTTCAACGTCCAAGATGAGTGTATAGTTGATCCAACAATTCAATCTATTTTGATAAGTGCCAAAACCGAGGATCAAAGGAGGTCCTTCTTTTACGGTCCTTCTGAACGATCATTTATTGAAGAGGCTTGTAATTATAATTCGGACTTACCATCTCATAGATAATGGTGAACTTGGATTTTGTTGCATATATTACTACAACATTGTGTCTGAGTGGGGTGTATGATCATCCCAATTTGGTCCATCAGGCTATTAACTATAGACCCATATTGATCCCCTTGGATTACATGGATTCAGAACTAGCGTTTGGAATATCTTCTGTACCTCTCCATCCATTTGTAGATCACCTATTAGATTATTAACATCATCCAACGTTTGGAAACTCTTTGGTACGCAAAACTTTTAATCTAATCAAGAGATCTCTTTCGATAAAGTGAATTAGAAAATCTCCAATTTAGAAGTGAAAACACTTCAAAAATTATAACAATTTTCCTATAGTAATACCATATTAGGTTTCATTTAGCTAACCATTCCTACCAAAACTTTAAGGCGTTAGTAAAGGCAGCATAAATATTTTTTAATAATAATAATCTAAAGCATATTAATTCCAAGTTTTAAAATTGTAGATACGGGTAAAAACATATATAGGTTGTTGGAGATTTCCTCTATAGCATGATTGCTAGGGTGGGTTTGTTTCATGACTGAGTTTCTTGGAGTTCTAAGACTTTGTATGTCTGTAAGCGATTAAAAATGAAGAGTCAAACGTAAATATCCAAAGTGACCATCAAATTATTGGTATTTCTTAGTTTCTTGTCAATCTTGTGAGCTTTTTTTTTCATTTGCTTCCCTCATCAGTAGGGACGCGAACGGGTCAAGTTCTAGTTGGTTCCATATTGGAACTGGAATCGAAACAATTAACCCAAGGATGGCTTTGGTTATGGAACCAGTCCAAGGTCTAAATTCAAGTATCCCACGACATGTGACAAACTTTTCTTTCATTGTAAAAGTTCAACCCTTGGACTTCTCCACAACAACAAAAACAAAGAGGGGTTTTGCACTGGTCCAAAAGACTCTCATGGAAATACAATTGAAACTTAATTTTTTTCCATTTTTAAAGTGTTTTTTTCTTAGTTTCTTGTGAGCCTTTATTCTCATTTGCTTCCCCCATCAGTAGGGACGCAAACGGGTCAGTCAACTCCTAGCTGGTTCCATATTGGAATTGGAACTGAAACTATATATTAAGCCAAGGATGGATTTGTTTATGGAGTACCGCGTTTGGTACTGAAACTGATTATTATCACCTTTTTCTTTTTTACTTATTTTTTTAATGAAACACAGGATTAAGTGCAGGACCGGACCCAGGACTGGAAATCGAAAATCTGAAATCATTAAATAAGGGCCAAAAATTGAAAAATGATAAAAGGTTTAAATGTAGGACCCGACCCCAGGAATTCTTTCCGGGGGACACTATGTAGAAACAAAATCTTGGGAGGGCCACATGTAAAAAAGACATATACTTTTCAAATTATACAGGAGTGTTTTTGAGCATTTTCTTTTTGGGGTGCATATGTAAAAAGACTGAAGTTTTCTAAAACTCCAGGGGGTTTCTGAAATTTTGAGGGGCGCCTATGCCTAAGTGTTTAGATTCTCAGGAGGACTTTCAAAAATTAATCAAGAGAAACAAAAGTGGATGAAACATGAAAAGTAAATGTTGCCTAGCACTTAAATGGAGCTTGGTGTGTAACCGTTTCTCATTCTCATGTTTTTCTACCTGATTTACATATCAGGTATGCAAATGTAATGTGAAAAAGGTATGAAAATGGTGTGCATTTATGCCCTCAGATTTTCCCACCTGTTGAGTTGTGAAACAGAGTCAAACCCACCCCAAAAAGAGCGCTGCTACAGTGAAAAATATGTGATGATGCCTATCACCTTGTTTCTTTTTTTTTTTTTTTTTTTTTTTTTAAATTAAAGTGAGTCCCTATTTCATGATCTGAACCGTTTATCATGTTAAGAAGTCCAAAAATGTCTCTGATATCAAATTTCAGTCGTTAGATCATCTTATATTGTGAAAACAGTTCAAACCATTATATATGAGTTTCTAGACATTTGTGTGCCCCATTTTCAGGATCCGAGCCATTAATCCTCTTCATTAGGACAATTATGAATATGGGGTCAAATTTCACATGTTTATACAACATGGATCTTCAGAGATCTTCGTAAAATGCATGAACCATTGGTTTCATGCACTATAGCAACTGTGTATTCCACAAGTTCAGAAAAAAAAGTCCATTTTTTTTCAAAATCTTGAATTATCTGTGCCACTAAAACAAGATCTGAAATGTGCATTTTCTTCATTAGGCCAAGCACGGCTAGGGTGCCAATTCTCATCCACTGATCCTTCACGGATTGTGGGATAGTTGTAAAAAAATTCAAGACTATTTGATCTTTAATGCTGATTTATGTGGGCCTTATTTTCCTGATCCAACCCATTAATCCTCTTCAAAATGCCAAGGCTTATGGGTTAAATCTCATCACTTGTTTCATCATAAGTTTTTCAAATTTTTTGAAAAACATGTGACCCATTTGATGCACTCAATTCACATTTGAAGAGGTGTGAAAATGATAAACACTGGATTATGTTTCAGTTGTGATTTCTTTGCATTTGAAATTAAATCAGATGTGAATCATTTACACATGTGGGTCATTATCGTATCCCATGTGAAATTGACAAACGACCCCGAAATGAATCACCTGAGAGACCAAATGGAAAATAGATAAAGGGCGGCTAGAGATAGAGAATGAGAAAGATAGAGTGGGAGACAAAGATAGAGGACGAGAAGGGAATGGGGAGATACCCTAGTTGCCGAGGAGCGCAGCCGAACAAGAGAGAAAGTCGAGTCAATTTGGGGCGAAAAAACTAGAGAATCATTTTATATCACCCAAGCAAGTCAAATCCTGAATTCACAGGTTAGAACCAAGGTGGTTAAGGAATTAGACATGTTTAGGTTCCGAGTCCAAAAATAAGTTCACGAATCAGACCCATTTAATAAATGGAACCAAATATAGAATTCAAACTCGGTTTATCATGGGTCAAAACCTCCAGGTAGTTGGATAATTGGGTATCCATTTGCAACCCTACTTAACAGTGAAGCTATTTAAACATGATCAAATCGAACTAAATCATTCTGAAATGCATGAAATATGGGCTCATGTGCATTAATGGATCGTATGCAATGTGACCGAGTGATTTTCAAAGGATGGGCTCATGGTTGATTAGTGGTGGTACCTTAATCTCACACACATGCCAGGGATCGATCCATGGCTGCTCAAGTTAAAATATCACTCCTGGGCCAATAGCCCAACAAAGAAAAAAAAAAAACAAAAACAAAAACAAAGAAAAAGAAAAACTCTGATTGACAACAGAGCATATATATATAAAAGTATGAGTCGCATTGATTGGTAGGAAAAACGTATTTATAGAAATATTTAAATGAGATCCAAGGAAAAACTTTTAGAGTAGAAAACTTGTCTAAAAACACATTTTGAATATTTCTAAATGTCCAAATCATTAATTTTAATCATAGATTTAAGTCAAAGTGGGCCCCACATCCTCCAAATACCAAGGGACAGATCTACATAGTGCCGATTGCCCACTCTCTACTTATGCCTTCCTTTTAAATTAGGAGAAAGATATAGATAGATATATATATCTTGATCCTATCTTTTTGCCCCTCCTCAATTTTTTCTTTTTCTCTTATTTTCCCCTCAATAATCTTTTTTCCCTATTAGTAAAGAAGGAAACTTTTAAAACATACAAGGGGATTTCGGTCTTTTACTCATTAAAAGAAAAAAAAAAAAAAAACCCTCATCAAATCACCAATAAGGTATGAATTATGCTGTGATCTTTTTCTTTCTTTTTTTTCTTTTTCTTTTTCTTGCCCATTATTAAGCCTAGAATCTTAATCCTCTCAAAGTTTGAAATTCATAATCAACCTAGTGCATTTAATTTATTATCAAATTATTGATCTTTTAGAATTTTACTTATAAATATGGATTAAATAAATTAATTTAATTTGTAAGTAAGAAATTTTAGGTTACTATAAATAATGGTACTTAACAGTTTTTTTATACTAATTATATATCAAATGTTCCATCAAGGTTGGTGGTTTTAATAAAGTTTTAGAAAGGATTTGGACTATAAACAATGGGCCAAAGATCAAGACTTTTTATAATCGTCAACCCCATATTATGATTTTGAAAATTATTTAATTTAACTTTTAATTAAAATCATATGCTCATGAGTAAGAATGCTGAAATTTTGCAATTTCCAACTCTTCGCTAGTCTTTCGTATCCATTTTTAATTTAGGGCTGCACATGGGCGGTTCAGATTGGTTTAACACTAAAACCAATAACCAAACCAAACCTATCGGTTTTTTAATTAACCGATCCAATCCGACTGATGGAGATGGCTTGCGGTTCGGTTCGGTTCGGTCGGTTAAACCATTTTTTTATTTATCTTTTTTAAAAATCAGACATTGAAAATTTCAAAATGATGATACCACGTCTTTTACATTTATTCCAATGTTTAGTACAAACATAAAAATCCAACATTTCAGACTGGACTAAATGCATATAAAAAATAATTCTACTCCAAAAAGAGAGTTTGGACTAAACGCAAGCGCAAAAAAAAAAAAAAAAAAAAAAAAAAAAAAAAAAAAAAAAAACCAGCTTGCGGTAAAACATTTATTCCACATGATACCATTTGGAGTTGCAATAGAATAATAGTTCATGTCAAGAAAAGTCACACACAAACGGAATCTGTATCAGAACCCACTATATTTTTTCAGAAATGAAGGTTTCTTAACACATTGGTTAAGTGAGACCAAAATCAACTATCAAAAGGCTAGGCTCTATTAGCTTTTCTAACATTCTCAAGAGTGCAGCCTTCTGATAAAAACTTTATTGAAACGAGGTATGAATTATGATGGAAGAACAACACCCCGTACAGTAATCCCTCCATCTACAATGAAGTATCAAAAAATATTTGAGAGATTAGAGGAGATCCATTGAGGCAGTGTTGACGGTTGAGTTCATGTAAGAATGGAGTTGTGGAATGTAACTTTGAAAGTAGTAAAAAATGAAACCCTAAGGTTAAAATAGTAAAAAAGCAATATTAAGTTGCTGCATACGGTCGGTTCGGTTTAAGTGGTTAATCGTGAGCTCAAACCGATAACTGATCAATGTAAGCGGTTTTTATGATTTTCAAACCGTTAACCGAACCGATGTACTATAAACCGATCCGAAGCACCCGGTTCGGTCGATTCGGTTCGGTTTTGCAGTGATATCGGATTTTTTGTGCAGCCCTAATTTTTCTCATTGTTGGATATAAAGAGCAATCTAAATTCATCTTTTTTTATAAAAATTTTTTGGGTATAATGTAATAACTAATCCATAACTTTTTTGTACCCATTATATTATAATAACAGTTTTGAGGTATAGTGTAGTAAAATTTTTAATTCTTAAATTCCTCACTAAGAAAGGTTTTTACCCCCTATAAAAGAAAATCTTGCCTCCGTCACTACAAATACCCCATCTGATGTTAATCACATCATATTCAACAGTTCAGATGAATAATATGCAGGACTCATGATCACCTAGAGGTTCCAAATGTGTCGTGCCATGTAGACACGTCACAGCTACTTCATGGCCCGGCAATGCCACGTGCCGTGCCGAATTCGTTTGTCTATTTCAGCTTAAAAATCTATGGTCTTACACTACGAAATTTAAAACATACACACTGAAAAGAGTATGACACACAAATTTAAGTGGTTCAGTCAAACTTGACCTACTCCACTGAGAAGAGAACCATTTGGACCTTTTTTACTTAAAGGTTTTTAAATAGGATTACCTTTAAAGCCTTTAAAATATTTTTGGAGAATAAGAATATAAAAAAATAAAAGACTTTTATATTTACAAATTACAATGAAGAAAAGGAAAAAAAATTGAATTTGCAGTCTGCTAATGTATTCGGCTAGATTATGATATTCAATTTTTGTCAACTTCTGCTTTCTTTTAATAGCCAAATACTAGTCCCATAGGCAAACACAACACTACACTGTTTCTTCAGCTAAATTCATCTTCCTGTCGTCCACCACTCCTCCACCTCGACTAAAAGCCTATTTTGATGCTACAGAAGACACTGAAATAGTTAGTCTATCAAAAGTCATGGTGGTTAACACCGGAAATCTTATTTCATATGCTTTCTACAATGCTAAAATGTCAAAACTAAATGCATCCTACATCTCTAATACATCAGACTCAAGACAAGAGGATAATTCCGTCACAACTTGACTTGAGCCAGAGGCTCTTCCCAATTTGCTATAAAATAGATCCCAAGAAACTCCACCTAATTGCTGGACTTTTTGAGGGGCGCTGCTTAGCTGATTTATGTGGTGTGCTTGGATGTCCTAAGCGGAGGATGGAATTTATCGCTGTATAGCACTTCGCTCACGAAGAGGTCGAATCCACAGAGAACGGACTAAGGTTCAGCTCTAGAGGACTTCTTTTGGTCTAGAGTGACCAACTTTTGTTCAAGGGTTGAATTAATTCTAGGCTAAGGACTAATTAACACTGCAAAAAAAACTAATTGAAATTGTTAAGATAAGAGATGGTTCAACCTAGGGTTCAATTCACCCGGGATTACATGATTTCATCTTCCTTTCCATTACACAGGTTAGAATTTGAACAATCCAATTCTTACCTGGAAAATTCCTTCGTAAAAATCAAATATCAATCCAAGTGAATAATTTCCAAAGAGATTCTAAAACGTTCTAATCAATAACCTGAGAGTCATCGACCTAAGCACCAATTGTATCACCCTAGATGAACACAATTGGTCAAAGGCTTAACATCTCAGTTAAGATTTCTGAAAACAGAACATCAATGGAAATTATCTTTCATCAGTAAAGCATGATCAGGAAGAATAACCATGTAAAACCCAGGGTAAATTCCCCTTAGATTAAACCATCTGAGATTCTACCCCTCCATTAATGGAGAAGTCTAAATACAAATTAAATGAAAGCAAGAGAATAGAAAGAACAATATTAAAAGATTACCTCTATCGAAAACTTGAATTAAAAATGAAGGATTCTGTCTTACTAGACGTGCTTAGCAAAATTGAACAATGATCTTCCATTGAAAACTCCCTATACATTCATCTATCAAAGTAGAAAAGAAAAGGGGGCTGGGAAACCAAGACTATTCCCAGATAACCATAAATGTCGAGTTACAATGCTTTATATAGGTCCCCAAAACTTTAATTACAAAAGTGCCCTAAAAAGTGAAATCCGATTGTTCTACCGGTAGAACTACCGGTAGAAGTCGTTCTACCGGTAGAACTACCGGTAGAACAAGTGCACTGCTGATGTCCAACTCTCTGCCTGATTTTCAGCCATTTCTACCGGTAGAAATTGCGGTTTAACTTCTTCTACCGGTAGAAATTCCGGTTGGGCGAGTAGAACTCCATTCCTTCAGCTCACTGGTTGAATTTCAGCATTTTCTACCGGTAGAACTTGCGGTACAAGCAGTTCTACCAGTAGAAATTCCGGTAGAAGAGTGATATTTCATTTTTTCGGCTTTCTGTCCAATTTTTGGACATTTCTACCGGTAGATCTTCCGGTTGGAGTATAGAAGTTCAATTTCTTGCTTTCTGTTACTCAATTCTTCGAAGTCACTTGATCCTTCAATCTGCACTTGGTCTATTCATCATCCCAAAAGCTTCATTCTTCACTAATTTCCTGCAATTGACCAAAGACCAACACTCGTGCAAAATTATATGAAATCAAAGGAATTAAACACGAATGAAGGTGATGGAAGGGAAATTAAGTCTCTAATGACTTAACAATTAGGTACTTATCACACCCCCCAACTTGGACTTTGCTAGTCCCTAGCAAATTAAGAAGAAGCTATCTTTTTGTACAGATGATTCTCATTTAAACATGGAAATACATGACTTATGCCCAATTGATGTAAATGTCTAAGGCCATGAAAACATTCAATCAAGATGTTCAATTTAAAATGAGTTAGCCATCACATCAAATTTGATTCCAAATCTCACAAAAGCACATCACTCAAGTAAATGTCACACATTTGAACGAACATATCCCATAAACACTAATCTCACGATACTATCCTAACATCACACACATACAAAACAACACAAGAGTAGCATATAATTCAAACATGCATGCCATGTTAATGGAAGTAATGACACAAAAAGATTAATTAAGGACTTTAGGATTGAATTGAAAAGGGTTATCAATGAAAGTTTTAAGACCAAATGGGGCATGGCCTTACATGGCTTGGGTCAACTACCCCATGGCCATGCCCATCACAATTCACTTGACAAAAAATGCAAAATGAGACAATTGAAATACCACCCACTGCTAAACTAAGACCAACCATCACCCTAGACAATTCATTCACTGACTAATTCTTCAGTATCATCTTCCCCTTCATCTTCATCTTCATCTTCATCTTCATCTTCATCTTCCTCATCATCATCTTCTTCTAACTCTGCCTCTCTTCCTGCTGCAGCATCACCATCACCCTTAGGCTGGCTCGGGCCTGCCTCTGCCTCTCTCTGGGGTGACACATATGGCTCAGCTCCTTGTGATACGGCAAACTTCATCAGATACTCCTGCCGGGATCTCTGCTTCTCCATTTCTTGTTGAATCTTTTTCTGCCCATCTATGCAGTCATCCACCTTGCATCCAATCCACTTCAATAAATCCTTCATATAAGTCTGAAAAGATGAACCCTTCACTTGCTTTGGAAGGGACGAAGAGGGCTGAGCTGCTGCTGGAGAGTCCCGTTTTTGTGATCGGGCTTTCGCCATGGTTTTGACAGTGATTGCCCCCCTATCACTAGGCAGAAGCCGGTCATCTGGACCTTTTTCCACCTTCTGATCCAAACATATCTTAGTGATGAGACAAGGGTATGGGAGGGCTGCCTTAGCTGTGCTCTCTTCCGGGTATCTCCTCATCTGATTGTATATGAATTGAGCTACATTCAGTCCTTCATTTGGGCTCCAGATTACCCAAAGCAATTCCATCTCCTTCCTTCCCAGCATCTTCTCATCACCTCGAGGGAAGATGTTGTAATGCATGATTTTATTCAACATTCCTGCTTTCCCATTCAAATTCCCAACTGTGGTTGTCCCTTCTACCACAGCCTCTTCTCTCAACACCAATTAGGCATAGGGAATTTCCAAGGAGACATTTTGAGGTTTAGGGAATGTGATCTTCTCCCTAGCCACAGGGGTGTATCCTAGGACTTTTGCAATGATATATTGGTCCACCCTAATCCTTGTTCCATTCACCATGGCAACAATTTGCTCACCCCCTGCTATAACAAGCTCCATAGACTTGTAAAATTGACGAACGAGGTTAGGAATATACCCTGTGAATGCAGTGTCCATATACTCTAGTTTGCTGCTGATTATTGCTCCGAAGCACTCTCCATTCCCAAGTTTCCCCACATCAACTCTACGTTCGATTACAAAGGCCTTCTTGTCAACTTTCTTCTCCCATTTGATCTGACCCACCGATTTCTGAGGAGGAGGAGAAGACTCCCTTGGTCTTTTTTCTGCCCTTCTCTCACTATCCCCGGAAGTGCTTCCCTTGGATTTCTTTCCCTTGGCAGCTGCTCCTTTCTTTGGTGCGCCCCCAACACTAGGATTTTTTGTTCTTGGCATGGTTAGGTTTTTGTAGAATAAGGAGGGTGGAATGTAGAATGAAGAAAGGGGTTGTGGAGGAGAGTTGATTGGGGTTGAGGAATGGATGGCTAAAGGGGAAAAGTTGGAATTTTCGGCCAAAGTGGGTTTTCTTAGGGTTTTTGGAAGGTTTTAATCCGATGCATGAGAGAGGAATGGAGATGGGAGAAGATGTTTGGGCGAGTTTGGCTGAAGATTGGGTGGATTAATGGAGGAATTGGAAATTTGGGGCTAGGGTTTTGAGAAGGAAGGTGTTTCGGCTAGAGAGGAAGGTGAAGGAAGAAAATGAAATGAAACAAAACGAGGGCAAGAAATATAAATAGAGTGCCTGGGCCCGCATTCTCTACCGGTAGAACTACCGGTAGATAGTGTTCTACCGGTAGAAATACCGGTTCTGATATAGGAACCAAAACTCCAAACTCTCTGCCAAAAATTTCAGTTTTTGAACCGGTGTTTCTACCAGTACTGCTAACCATTTAGCATGTTCTACCGGTAGAAATACCGGTAGAATTTCCTTTTCCTGCACATCACTTCTCTGCCTCAATTTCCCATCTTTAAACCGGTGTTTCTACCGGTACTGCTTTTCATTCTTCCTTTTCTACCGGTAGAAATACCGGTAGAAATGCTCTTCTATCTTTTTTTCTGAAACTTCACCTTCTCTGCCTCAATTTTCCATTTCTAAACCGGTGTTTCTACCGGTACTGCCGTTCATTCATCATCATTTTTCAAACTTTTTTTTTTTTTTTTTGAATGAATGAATGACTACAAAGTCAATACTTTCTTCCTCTGATTTTAATATCTGCAGTCGTGAGCCTCACTTATAGTCCTTCGAAGCGACTCATTAACGAATTTCGCCAACTATGCAACGGGCTACTGAAAGAGCAGAAGTCTCACTGAATCCATCTTCATAAAATGCCTTCATTTCAGCCACTCAAAAACTCCACTACAAAGGAATAGAAGCTCAACTCCACTGTAAAGTTATTCTTATACATATCACAACCAAATCCAATTTTCAATAGGCACCCATTTTTCACCTGCAGAAATTGTTCAAACCCCCATTCCTCCTCTACACCGGTCCCCTAAGTTTTAGCACAAGAATAATAGGATAAAGAACATGGCTAAAAAAAAAAAGGGTACAAGGGTGACTCTTTTCTGGTTTCATAGACAACAAAATTTCCTTGTATTAACAATTTGTGCCACCACTTCCAAAAGAGGTAAAATGAATGCAATTCAAAGCTACAAAAGTGTGAAATTGCAAGTGTGTGGAATCTAATCTATCACTCAAGCACTCTAAAAAAAAACAAGGGATATGGTATGAATTCAATTTAATGTGATGATCAACTCGACAATCATTCAAAGACACCTAGTTATCACAGAGGGCATAAATCATGTAATTCACGGAAGTTGAATCTCCAAATGAGAATTTCTATGAAATGAAAGCAAGGCTTGGATTAACAATTTCTAAATACTGAAAAATGAACTATATTCATGTATGAACAAGTATCTATATGCATGAATGAATTTCATGCCTCTCCCCCCCCAACTTAAAGAAAACATTGTCCTCAATGAATGAAAGAACTAAGAACAGAGGGAAAAGAGAGGAACGAAGTTACCAATTTACCAAGGTTGTTGTTGTAGAACGAATAACCTGCCAAGACTTAACAGCAACCATTGGTTAGAAACAAAAAAAGGGGTAAGCACCGATGGTGTACCCAAAAAAAATTCCACTTTTCATTGGTCTTTTAAAGTCAGATTCCAAGACATCACACGAAAGAACGATGTGATACGGAGTAGCATCATCCGCTATTTATTTGAAGATGCAATTAGGCCAATCATGCACACAAACAAGATAAAGACATCAAACAGAGAAAAACAGAATGCATGCAAGCTGGCACAAACAAAGTCAAGAAAGATTAAGAACTAGTGGGTTCCGGATAAACCGGATCCACTAACTCTTCCATAAAATCCTCTTTTACAAAATTCTCAAGAAATGGCTTAAGCCTTTGCCCATTAACTTTGAAAATCTTACCATCATTTTTATTAAAAACCTCAACAGCACCATGAGGGTAGATTTTGTGCACAAAGTAAGGTCCAGCCCATCTTGAACGCAACTTTCCCGGGTGGAGATGAAGTTTTGAATTATATAAAAGGACCTTTTGCCCCACCTCAAAGTTTTTCCTCACAATGTTTTTATCATGAAAAGCCTTGACCTTGGATTTGTAGATACTAGCGTTCTCATAGGCTTCTCTCCTCATCTCTTCTAATTCAGTCAATTGGAACTTCCTAAGGACACCTGCCTTAGGCAAGGAGAAATTTAAAGTCTTGAGAGCCCAGAATGCTTTATGCTCAATTTCGACCGGAAGGTGACAAGTCTTGCCATACACAAGCCTATACGGAGACATCCCTAAAACTGTCTTGTAGGCCGTTCGATAGGCCCATAAAGCATCAGTCAACCGAGTTGACCAATCCTTCCTATTAGGATTCATAGTTTTCTCTAAGATGTGCTTGACCTCCCTATTGGCTAATTCGGCTTGCCCATTGGTTTGAGGATGATAGGCAGTGGACACCTTATGAGTGATCCCATACTTGGCCATCAAGGCCGCAAATGGACGATTGCAGAAATGAGTGCCTTGATCACTAATCATGGCCTTGGGCATCCCAAACCGAGACAGAATATTTTCCTTCATGAATTTGACCACAACCTTGTGGTCATTGGTCTTAGTGGGAATAGCCTCTACCCACTTAGACACGTAATCTACAGCCAGAAGGATGTAGAGGAATCCATACGAACTTGGGAAAGTACCCATAAAATCTATACCCCAGTAATCAAAGATCTCTATGATAAGTATGGGCTGAAGGGGCATGGCATTCCTCTTGAAAATAGCTCCTAACCGCTGACATTTAGGACAAGACCGACAAAACTCATGGGCATCTCTAAAAAGTGTGGGCCAGCAGAAGCCACACTGCAAAATCTTTACAGTGGTCTTTCTTGATGAGAAGTGACCCCCACACGCCTCGGTGTGGCAGAATGACAAGATACTCTGTTGTTCCGACTCAGGGACACACCTCCTAATAATCTGATCAACACAATACTTGTAAAGATAAGGATCATCGAAAGCGTACTTTCTCACCTCCACTAAGAACCTCCTTCTCACTTGAGAAGGCCAGTCAGTAGGAAGCTGCCCTGTCACGAGATAATTGATGATATCCGCATACCATGGACACGTCGACATTGAATACAACTGCTCATCGGGAAAAGAATCAAGGACCGGAAGATGGGATGACTTATCCTCAAACTCAAGTCGCGAAAGATGATCCGCAACGACATTCTCAACCCCCTTCTTATCCTTGATAGTGATATTAAACTCTTGGAGCAGCAAGACCCACCGAATGAGACCGCTTTCGCATCTTGTTTGCTCATCAGATACTTGAGCGCTGCGTGATCAGTAAAAACAACAATCGGAGAACCTATGATATGGGATCTAAACTTATCAAGAGCAAAGACCATAGCAAGCAGCTCTTTCTCTGTGGTGGTGTAATTGAGTTGAGCATCATTCAAGGTTTTGCTGGCATAAGCAATGGCATAAGGGACTTTATCTCTTCTTTGACCCAAAACGGCACCAATGGCATAGTCACTAGCGTCGCACATCAACTCAAACGGAAGACTCCAATCCGGGGCTTGCATAATAGGTGGAGAAGTGAGGCACGCTTTCAAAGCGCTGAAGGCTTTCTCTCAAGCCTCGGTCCAAACAAATGGTGCCTCTTCGGTCAAAAGATTGCACAAGGGGCGTGCAATAGCGCTAAAAGCACGAATGAAGCGCCTATAGAAACCACAATGACCTAAGATGGATCGGATATCTTTGACACATTTGGGTGAAGGTAATTGGGAGATCAATTCCACCTTAGCCTTGTCCACTTCAATGCCTCTGGGAGAAACTATATGGCCTAATACAATCCCTTGTGTCACCATGAAGTGACACTTCTCCCAATTCAAGACTAACTTCTTCTCCTCACATCTTTCTAGGACTTTTTCTAAATTTTCTAAACACCCCGCAAAACTATCTCCAAAAACAGAAAAATCATCCATGAATACCTCCAAGAAGTCCCCGACCATGTCATCAAAAATACCCATCATGCACCTCTGAAAGGTGCCCGGGGCATTGCACAACCCAAAGGGCATGCACCTATAAGCGAAGGTCCCAAAGGGACAAGTGAACACGGTCTTCTCCTGATCCTCTAATCTCCTGATCCTCTAAAGACACTTCAATCTGATTATATCCTGAATACCCATCCAGGGAGCAATAGAAAGTATGATTTGCAACTCTTTCTAAGTATGATTTGCAACTCTTTCTAAGACTTGATCAATGAAAGGAAGAGGGAAATGATCCTTCTTCGTGCTGGCATTAAGCTTTCGGTAATCGATACAAACTCTCCACCCCGTGGCAACTCTAGTAGGGATTAATTCTCCTTCTTCATTTGCTACAACAGTTACCCCTGCCTTTTTAGGCACTACCTGTATAGGACTCACCCATTTACTATCAGCTACAGGATAGATAATCCCAGCATCAAGCAATTTCAGAATCTCCTTCCTAACCACATCTTTCAGAACAGGGTTTAATCTACGCTGGGGTTGGCGGGAAGGTTTGACATCATCCTCTAAATGAATCCTATGGGTCCAAATCAAGGGACTAATCCCTTGTAGATCAGCTAAAGTCCACCCAATTGCTCTCTTGTGCCTACCTAAGACCTCTAACAGCTGGGTCTCTTGGTGTTCCTCAAGAGAAGAGGAAATCACCACAGGATATGACTCGTCGACACCAAGAAAAGCATATTTTACCGAAGAGGGTAAAGGCTTCAACGCAAGCGTAGGGGCTTCCTCACTACTAGGCATAGACTTAGCTTCCAATTTCGGAAGCTCTTCAAATTTTGGTGCCCAATACGCAGCACCCTCGACTTCCTCAACCTCATCTAATAGAGAATACAAATACTCTACCTCAGGGGATTCAAGAAACTCCCTCTCCTCTTGGGTCAAGAATGTCTCTAAAGGATTTGAATATAAGTGTGTGTCCACATGTTCTTGAACCAAACTCTCTATTAAACTCACCTCATGTATCTCCTCATCATCTCCCAATTGGGAGGCAACATTGTAGATGTTCAGATCAAGGGTCATGTTTCCAAAGATGATGGACATGTTCCCATTCCTAACCTTGATGACTGAATCTATGGTGGCTAGGAAAGGACAACCTAGAATGATAGGGGCTTGATCACTAACCCCTAGATTTGGACATGTGTCCAACACAATGAAATCTGCGGGATACACGAAACTCCCTATCTGAACTAACACATCCTTCAAAATCCCCTTAGGGACTCTAACACTCCTATCTGCCAACTGAAGTGTAACCGAGGTGGGCTGAAGTTCCTCCAACCCGAGTTGGAGGTAGACTGAATAAGGCAAAAGATTGACACTTGCCCCTAAATCACACAAAGCTCTCTCTATCTTCTTTCCCCCTATCTCTACCGAAATGCAAGGACAACCAGGATCCTTGAATTTGGGAGGAAGAGAACCAGAGATGGTGGTACTGACGTTGGCTGCTAGGAGGACCTTGTTTTGATGCACGAACTTGCGCTTGTAAGTGCACAAGTCCTTAAGATACTTCGCATAGACAGGAATGTGTTGGATAGCATCCAAGAGAGGAATGTTGAGCTTAACTTGAGAGAAAAACTCCTTAAGAGATTCTGCAAGATCTGGTTTGGACTTACCTCTCAACCTCTGAGGGAAAGGAGCTGGGGGTTGGAAAGCTTGGACTTTAGGATCTTGAATGGTAGAATTGGGAGACTCATCTTTCTTAATTTCATTGGACTCATTAGATCTCTTTGAAAACTCATCCCTAGACTCAGAATTCTTAGGCTCCTCCACTTCATGGGAAGCAGGAGGTGCCATGGAAGTAGAAACATCGGGTTTAGATTGCTTGGGAGAGATGGTTTTATCAATGATCTTACCACTCCTCAAAATGGTGACAGCCTTAAGTTGCTCAATTTGAGCATCCGACTCACTGGAATCAGCCACAAAGTGCTGGCCTTGGACATTAGGGATAGCTTGGGTAGGCAAGGCACCCCTTGTGGTTTGACTAGCACTCACCGCATTGGTAAGTGTAGTTAATTGAGATTTGATGTTCTCTAGGGTCCGGTTGTTCTGCTCATTGATGGAAGTCTGACTACTCAAAAAGGCTTGGAAGGTGTCTTCTAGACTTCTCTTATGGGGAGGCTGATATGGAGCATGACCTTGAGGGGGTCCTTGTTGCTGCAAATGTTGATAACACTGGGATGGAAACTGCTGCTGAGATGGGAATCTCTGCTGCTGATACTGTGGGGCAGATTGGAAGAATTGCCCTTGACCTTGATTAGACTGAGGAAATTGCCCTTGATTCTGATAGGGCTGAGACTGAAAACTTGAAGAATTCTGATTGTGGGCTTGGGGCGGGTTGTCCCTCCACCGAAAATTGGGATGGTCATTGTATCTAGGGTTGAAGTTCTGATATTGGTTAGATTGGAAAGAAGACTTCTGCTGGGGATTCACAGTATTGACATCAGATAGAGGGTTACCATGGAGTAACTCCTTGATGGAAGGAATGGTTGGACAATTGTCTGTACCATGATCATTCTGTGAACAAATTGCACACAATTGATCCACTTGGGCAACTGGTGTAGGATTAATCTCACTAACTCTTTTCAGCTCTAAACCTTCTATCTGACGGGTAAGTTGAGCTATCCTTGCACTCAAATCCTCCTTCTCACTCAAAGTAAACTTTCCTGCACTAGGAACACTAGGAAACACATTTGGAGTTGTTCTATCATTGGGATTGGTGGTGTCCCAAACCTGATATTGCTCTGCCAAACTCTCTAAATATGCATAGGCTTCATGAGGTTCCTTGGCACGGAAAGTACCATTGCACATCATATCAATGAGCTGTTTGTTTGTTGAACTCAATCCTTCATAAAATATTGTAACCAACTCAGGAATGGCAAAACCATGATGAGGGACCAAGTTCAACGTCTCATGAAACCGATCCCAACATTGATGAAAAGACTCTCCACCTTTTTCAGCAAAACTCTGGATATTTTTCTTTAAAGCAATTGTTTTCTGATGGGGAAAGTATTTTTTATAAAACTCTCTTTGCAATTGATCCCATGTGGTGATTCTTACAGATCTCAGATTGTTCAACCAATTTTTGGCATTCCCTTTCAAGGAGAAAGGAAACAACCGAAGTTTGGCTGATTCTCTTTGAGCTGCAGGACACATGGTTTCAATTATGGCATTGAACTCTTTAACGTGCAAATAAGGCATTTCAGATGTCATTCCATGAAAGGTAGGGAGATGAGTCAAAATATTTGGTTTGACCTGATATGCAATTGCACCCTGAGATTCATCTACAATGTAAGATGGAGCATCAGTCCACCTAGGGGTCAAGTAATCATCCATTGTCCTAGGTGGGACAGCTTGATTATGTTGATTATGGGGGTCATTATCATTCTGTCGATCCGCCATTGTTTCAAAAGAAGGGTCGGGCAGGGGAAGCTCAACAAAAATGTCGATCCCTGGCCAATCGGTTATAGGAACTTCTGTAAGATCTACTCTGACCAATCTGTTGTGTATGTCCTTACGGTAATGAGAGGACATATACCACAAACAACCCCAATTATCAAAATAATCAACTAATCCTAAAAGAAAACCAAAAAGAAAAGAACAAGAAGAAATACTCACAAAGCTGTTTTTACCTCAATTGCCGTTCCCCGGCAACGGCGCCAGAAATGCTTAGCTGATTTATGTGGTGTGCTTGGATGTCCTAAGCGGAGGACGGGATTTATCGCTGTATAGCACTTCGCTCACGAAGAGGTCGAATCCACAGAGAACGGACTAAGGTTCAGCTCTAGAGGACTTCTTTTGGTCTAGAGTGACCAACTTTTGTTCAAGGGTTGAATTAATTCTAGGCTAAGGACTAATTAACACTGCAAAAAAAACTAATTGAAATTGTTAAGCTAAGAGATGGTTCAACCTAGGGTTCAATTCACCCGGGATTACATGATTTCATCTTCCTTTCCATTACACAGGTTAGAATTTGAACAATCCAATTCTTACCTGGAAAATTCCTTCGTAAAAATCAAATATCAATCCAAGTGAATAATTTCCAAAGAGATTCTAAAACGTTCTAATCAATAACCTGAGAGTCATCGACCTAAGCACCAATTGTATCACCCTAGATGAACACAATTGGTCAAAGGCTTAACATCTCAGTTAAGATTTCTGAAAACAGAACATCAATGGAAATTATCTTTCATCAGTAAAGCATGATCAGGAAGAATAACCATGTAAAACCCAGGGTAAATTCCCCTTAGATTAAACCATCTGAGATTCTACCCCTCCATTAATGGAGAAGTCTAAATACAAATTAAATGAAAGCAAGAGAATAGAAAGAACAATATTAAAAGATTACCTCTATCGAAAACTTGAATTAAAAATGAAGGATTCTGTCTTACTACACGTGCTTAGCAAAATTGAACAATGATCTTCCATTGAAAACTCCCTATACATTCATCTATCAAAGGAGAAAAGAAAAGGGGGCTGGGAAACCAAGACTATTCCCAGATAACCCTAAATGTCGAGTTACAATGCTTTATATAGGTCCCCAAAACTTTAATTACAAAAGTGCCCCAAAAAGTGAAATCCGAGTGTTCTACCGGTAGAACTACCGGTAGAAGTCGTTCTACCGGTAGAACTACCGGTAGAACAAGTGCACTGCTGATGTCCAACTCTCTGCCTGATTTTCAGCCATTTCTACCGGTAGAAATTGCGGTTTAACTTCTTCTACCGGTAGAAATTCCGGTTGGACGAGTAGAACTCCATTCCTTCAGCTCACTGGTTGAATTTCAGCATTTTCTACTGGTAGAACTTGCGGTACAAGCAGTTCTACCGGTAGAAATTCCGGTAGAAGAGTGAAATCTCATTTTTTCGGCTTCCTGTCCAATTTTTGGACATTTCTACCGGTAGATCTTCCGGTTGGAGTATAGAAGTTCAATTTCTTGCTTTTTGTTGCTCAATTCTTCGAAGTCACTTGATCCTTCAATCTGCACTTGGTCTATTCATCATCCCAAAAGCTTCATTCTTCACTAATTTCCTGCAATTGACCAAAGACCAACACTCGTGCAAAATTATATGAAATCAAAGGAATTAAACACGAATGAAGGTGATGGAAGGGAAATTAAGTCTCTAATTACTTAACAATTAGGTACTTATCAGGCGCCTATACTAGCCCCTGTTGTACCCATTTGGTCACAATAAAATTCAAAAAAAGTGTTTGCAATTTTATCCTTAATTTTGAAAATGTATTTAAATCTGTGTTTTCCATATTATTATTCAAGTCTTCAAGAAAAGATTGTACACCAGTTAATTTTAACCTTGGTCTAATGAAGAAGCCAAACAAAATGTCATTAGAGCATCTTTCTAATATTTATTAAAATTTTCTTTTGTTTTTTTTTTTTTTACAAATACCATGAAGTAAAACATTATCTCTAGATTTTTTGAATTATAAAATAATTTCAAAAAGAAAGTTTAGAGCTCCATTAGACGTAGGATAAAACACCCCAGAAAAATATAATGTTGCATTATAAAAAAAACTTGTAATAAATACCTTATTTGGCCACACAACTCCCAATGTGCCTCAGTCATCAAGTATTCTTGTGCATAAAAATCACAATATTCATTCAAAACTTTTTTTCTTGAAATAGCCTTATTTAACAAATCATACAGATAATTTCATCTATGTTCAACATCTAAATTTATTTTTATAGGTGATACATTTGCCTTGCGCATATTGTGGAATATAATTTTCAATTTTGTGTGGAGAAGAAAATGAATTTAACTATACTTTTAGTTTTTTAATAGTTACCATTGGAATATGTTTCAAACCAATCTTGAGTAATGAGATTTAAGATGGGACATATACACATCTATTTTAGAAAATAGAACCTTCTGTCAAATTTGCGAGGGGCATATGCAATCTTATTAGATCAATAACCGCTTGATTATCTGTTACATTATCTAATGTTATTGCTATGACTTTATCCTAGATATTATATTCTTAGAGTTTTTTCCAAAATAAGGCCCCTATTCTATGGCCAATGTGTGGCCATTCAAGTTTAGAAAAAGAAATAATCTATTTATTAATAACCCATTCTGCATCTATGGTATAGGTGGTAATACAAACGACGCTACTATCACTTCTAGATTTCTATAAATCTGGAATTATAGCTATTCTATCAGGACCGTCTGCAAAGTAAATTTTAATATTTTCTTTCTCACTTTACCAAAACCTAATAACATCATTTCTAACAATATTTCTAGAAATCTTTATACGGAAATATTCAGGTGAAAACTAGTTCTCACCTATTATATGAGAACTTTTTTGTGGGACCCACTTAGCAACCCATCCAAACCATGCACAAATAGGGATCCCCCTTTATAGTCACTTATTACAAGGATTGGCATACATCCGAATAGTCTAAAACGTTGGATCGAGGGTTGAATCTGTTTTTGAATATGAAGCCATTAAACTTATGGGTCATGAATGAAGGGGTTAGGGGCATGGGTTTGAAGTCAAACTTGATATTTGGGATGGTCTCACATAGATCTTTCCAGCCCCCCGATCCCATCCCAAAATGGGACCCACATTTGGACCCCACAAAAAAAGTTCTCATGTAATAGTTCTCACCTGAATATTTTCGATCTTTATAAATTATGGGCACATATTATTTTCGACAAATTCTTTAGAAAACTCATTTTCAGCAATAATAAATGGTAGTTCAACCAAGACAGTCATTTTAACAAGTGATTGTCTAGCAGTAACAGTATAATAAGAAAAAAGCCCAATTACTACCACTTAGTAGTAGAATTTTGGATCTACATGTGCCCCTAACCACCACCACCACCACCCCCGCCCCCCGGAATATGTTTGGGTTCACATTTTTTCTTATGCCTTAGTAAACGATCGGTACCCGCAACATGCATCTTACTATAATATTTACATTTTGCCTTCTCAAACTCCTTTCCATGTTTTTCTTTAACCGTAATAATGTCATATGCTTCCCAAATTTGAGAAGTTCTGGGTCTCTTAGATGTTCTACGAGCACTAGTAGCTTGTACTTTGACTTGTTCCCCTACTTCTTCTTATTCCAATTCGAAATAATTGTCTTCTTTTCCTATATTAATAGAAGAAGCCTCTCAGGGAATATTTCTTCTAGATTGTCCAGCCATATTTCAAAAATTAAACGTGAAAAAAAATATATATATATAATAATAGTAATGGAAATTTTTGTGATAATTATTATAAGAAAGAGGAGAAGATGAGAGCTAGTATAATATATTATAGATTATATAGAAATATGAAATCTCAAATTTAAATGAAATAAGTACCTCAAAACATTTGAAGGCCCTTAATTTTGTATCTTGATGACTTGATAGAGAGTTGGATGATGTTGGTGAGAAATAAGGATAGATCGTCCAGCCATATTTCAAAAATTAAACTTGAAAAAAAATGATATATAATAATAGTAATGGGAATTTTTGTGATAATTATTATAAGAAAGGGGAGAAGATGAGAGCTAGTATAACATATTATAGATTATATGGAAATATGGAATCTCAAATTTAAATGAAATAAGTACCTCAAAACATTTGAAGGCCCTCAATTTTGTCTCTTGATGACTTGATCTAGAGTTGGATGATGTTGGTGAGAACAACCCCCCCCCCCCCCCCCCCCCCCCCCCCCCCGCACTTTTGAAAATTCAAAAGGACAAAAAATGACCATAATATGACGGTTTTATGGATGCTTGAATGGGGTAAAACGGAAAAAACACCTCTTATAGTCGTTTTATGACCGTTGGGGGGATTAAAAGGTCATTTTACAACCCCCCAACCCCGGGTCGTGCTGCACAGTGCAGGGCCGTGCCAAATGGTGCCTTGGGCCGTGGAACGGCACGTTGATTGCCGCGCTGGGCCAGGCCCGGCTGTGCCGTGCCAGCCCGTCCCATTTGACATCTCTACCATCAATCAAGCAACTCAGGTAATTAGATACTTGATCATATACATTTGCAAGATGAAAGCCATTCATATGGGACCCATGTTATAATATGTTCAAACCCAAAACATTAAGCCTACCCACCTTCTGCACAGGTTGATCCGTTGGTGGGCCATTCTGTACCTATGGACCCCACCAAAATATAAGGCTCAGATATCGTACCCGCCCACTTGGGAGCTTCTCTCGCGATCCTCTCCCCACGAATTCCGCAGAGAGACTCGACAACCTCTCCCTCCCCACATTCCTCTCCCCTCTTCACATTAGAATTCTCATTTTCCATCCATCCATTTACATACCTCTCTCTCTCTCTCTCTCTCTCTCTCTCTCTCTCTCTCAGTTCATCATCTTCTTCTTCTTCTCTCTCTCATAGTTCTTCTTCTTCTTCTTCTTCTTCTTCAATGGGAGATTCTTCACAGGCCGAACAGTGGTCCCAGAGCAGGGACAGGAGGCTGCAGGAGACTGGAACTGTGAAGGAATCCAACGGCAGAAAACACACCCACGTGGCGGCCAATCAGAGCAGCGACCGTAAGCCCAAGAACAGTTGCAAGGTGTCGTCGTCTTCGTCCCCTTCGTCGCAATGGAGCTTCCACGATAAGGAGATGAGGAGGAAAAAACGAGTAGCTGGATACAATATGTATAGCTTAGAAGGCAGGCTCAAGGACGCGTTCAGAAGAGGCTTTCATTGGATCAAGGAGCAATGCGGAAATAGATGATAAAAATCCATCAATGGGGCCCACATCCCAAATCCACCAATATAAAATTTAAAATTCGGGTCACACCCGATGATAACTATGAATTTATCACTTTTATTAAACTTGGAACCGTCACATATTGAGATTCGATTCAACCATGATGTGCTATTTGAACAACCTTTTAAACCGTTCGAAGTGGCCAATTTTTTTTAAAGAAACCCGTTAAGTCTTGGTATGGCGAACTCAATTTAAAAGTTGAGATCTCATTATTTTATTTTTAAAATTATATATATATATATATATATATTTTGTTTTCAATGCTTTTGAAATATTCTAATTCTGAAATTCTTACATTTTGTGTGATTTCTTTTATTTTTTGAGGTGCCTTTTTTTGTTTTTCTTTTATTTTTGCTATTCTTATCGTATGGTTTTACATCATGCTGATGTCACTTTTTGAAATAAACGAATCACCGGTCTTCAAGTTTAAATAAGTCTTATAGTCCTTTGATTTTTTCTGATTTTTCAAAAATTGATCAATACATATCTTTTACTTGCTTGAAAATTGCATCAATTTGATTGAAGCTTCCATCAAATTGATCTTCTTTTTTTTTTCTTTCTAACGGAGGTTTCCCAACCATTTGGACCGAACTATTCTCTCAAGGCCCAGAGAGAAGCCGGGTAAATTGATCATGTGTTGAATAAGTGCAATTTGCTTTATCTTTTCCTACAAGGATACAATCAACTTTGATTAGAATGAAGTTTGTGCGTGACTAGCTAGTCCTCACATGAAGAGCTGTTTGAATTAAAGATGTTGAGACCACTAATGGATATATATGACTGGCTTGGAGCTGCTAGACGAGCAGGGTTCCTTCCTCCCATGGAACACACGGCCACAAGACACAAAAGAGGCCCGGATCAGACTAAAGTGATAAATGATATGGATTATTTGTATTAATTAGTGTGATTATTTTTTCATGATCTTTTAAATTCTCTCTCCTTAGCCATTTAGCTTTTATCAATAAGTCTTTTCTATGGGAAAAATTGGGTAACTAATTTATTTTTCTCTCATTTGATTGCAATATATAATCTACATGTGGTCATTAATTGATTGAATATGGATGGATTCTTTTCCAACATTCAGTTTTTAGGCCCCCAAAGGCTGGACCCCCTTAATTTCATCAGGTCCCTGTGATGATTCGAATGGAATATTGTAGAGAGCAGGAATGTAGGAGAAAGTTGTCCTTGTTTATTATCTATCCTCAAAATGGAATAAGTGCATTGAGTGTCAAATTGGGATAAGTATCAAATCAAGGGGGTTAGTGAGTGAGGGCATTGTAGATTGATTGTAGGTTAGACCATGTCGTTCCTACAAACTGGTCCTCACAGAATTTATATGAAAATAGTTCTTGAAACTAAATATCGTATGTGTACAATCGGTGAGTTTGTCGGTCATACAACCCATTCCATGATCGTTGAACCCACCATTGATAAATTTGACCCATGAATCAATTTCCCAACGTGGAAAATCAGACTTTAAAATCTCATTTCAACAGAATTGATAATTACTGTTGGATTCACCATACATAAAGCTCTAAAATCTCAGGTAGTGCATCAACAGCTTCATATATGTTAGGTCATTTGACCCGTGAGACTTTAATCCATGGTGGGGTCCAAGAGAGATAATGTAAGGGGGGCAGGGTGCTGGACTGCTAGAAAAAACAAATAACGGATTCTTTTTTAATTCTCGATTTGTTTTGGTAGTGCATTTTCAGGAAAGTGCTTTTTACACCCTTTTAAAGAGAGATAAATTAAGGTGGGTAGCCGTTGTATTCAAATGCAATTTTGAAATGTGACATCAGGAAATCTATGCATGTAGTTTAATGGGAGAAAAATAAAGAGAGTACTTATGGAGTCTACTTGAGACCCAACATCCAATTACTCTTTTAATTTTCTCATTCCTTACTTTCTATTATTCTTTTGCATTGTTCTTTGCTTTGATACTTCTACATATTATACATACTTTTTTCATTCACAGCATCCCTTCTCTAGGCCTGTCAATGGGCCAGGTCTGAGTCCCTTGGTTTTTGAGTCATGTCGAAAAATTTAGTTCTGACTCAACTGAGTCAACTCAGCTTGATCAGGCAGTGAAGAATATCTGGTGAGTCAAACAAGTCTGACCGAGTACTTCGGCCAGACTTGCCCAACTCATTTAGACTCACCCTGATTTGGGCTGGTTGACTCCACGTAATCCATGTCACTGAGTACCCAACCAGATTCATCTGAGTTATTTAGCACAGTAAAATTCTGGCCGAATCCATTTCGTCGATAAAAGGTTTTGACCATGAGTTTTTACCGATGTTTGGTCGATGAAAATATTTGCGTCGGTAAAGGTTTTTACCGATGTTTTGTTAACTTTTTGCGACGAAAAATTTCGTAGCTAAAAGTGCCAGTTGTTGTAGTGTGGGGTGAAGTCCGTTTTCTAGTGTGTTTTTTTTTTTAAATGTTGAGGTCTCATGGGCTGGGCTTGATAAGGCAAGCCTATTGAAATCATGCGTTTTCTGGCTAATGGACCACCGATACATTTATACTCTACATTTTTGGTCAGCAATTTGGAACCATCCATCTGTTACCTTAGTTGTTTATGGCCCACTTTTTTTTGGTTCTTACTCTTGTAGGAAAGATTAGTAGAGTAGGTTTCTTTGCTGCAAAGGTGGGAATAATGTATGTGGGTTATCTTCCAAGCCAGTATTAAAAGGCACGTGAGGTGCAGGCAATGAAGCAAAGCATATATTTAGGAGTAACCAATTTGGTATTCCAGCATCATTTTTCTCTTCAATGTTTTAAACAAGGTCGAACCCAATTTGCTGGGCCTCACATTCCACACCATTGATCCAATGATACCAGCTCTAAAAATCTAAAATTAAAAAAAAAATCATAAATCATCGTCTTTTAACTATTGTAGAATGTTTTTAGTCGTAAATAAAATTAAAAAAAAAATAGACTATTAAGGTGGTAGGGGATATAAACTGAGTCTAATTGAGGCAACTGAGTTTCTGAGTTGACTCGAAGAACTCGAAACTATGTTCCTACTAAATGGACCATAATGCAGAAATAGCACCAGCCACCCTGGTCTAGTAGCAGCAGTTTGAACAATCATTCCATATATGCTCGTCGCGAGTGGACCACTACAGATGAGCGGTCTAGATTACATCTAATCTCCAAATCCAAGAAAAGGGCCCAACAGAAAGCTAATCACCCTTAATAAATAATAAAGTCAGCATCTCTTTCTTGTGATCTGATGAAGAGTTGATCTTTCTGCCGAAAGAAGTGTTGATCTAAAGGAAAATAAAAGAAGGAAAAAAAAAAAAAAGGCAACTTCACCACCCACACAAAGAGGATGAGTTTAATGGCTCCTTTTACATGAACAAACCACACATGTATTGAAAATGTACTACAAAAAAAGCACCCCAGAATCCCTGCCCTTTACGCAAATAACGTCAGGGCCTTTGTTACAAGCAAATGGGATTCCCTATCCTCCTTTTCTCCCCTCTTACAAGACCCATTCCACCAGCTTCTCACCTCCATTAGCTTCAATTCAGCTGCCCATATTGCCAGGAAGATGGCAGTCACACACGCCGATCTATCAGCCGAGCGCCGGAGTGCTGATTCCGGTGGAAAACTTGGGGTCTTTCTCATGATCTTTGCCATCCTCTGTGGCCTCTCATGCTTCATTCTATGCCTCATTGCGGAGGCGATGCGATCGGTGGTAGGCACTTACATATTGGAATGCATGTCTTAATGTTTTTGTTACAATTAAGATATAGGATTCCTTAATTTGCTTATCTTCTGCTGAAAAATACTTACACTTCTTGTGTTTTTTTCATCATTTTATACAAGATGTTACAAATAAGCTGTGTGTTTCGTGCATTTGTTTCCTGAAAAATGAGATGGACATTGGTTCATTATTTGGTATATGATGAATCAATGCACATGTGGGAGTGATAGATTAGATAAGTTCATGGTTGGATAATAATAGATTCATATATATACGAACATTGATGTTTTAAGAACCAAACCATGTGAAACGTGCAAGAGCAGTTCAACTGTCGAACTGTACAAACTAATCAAAGAGGCCATTTTCTAAAGAATGGCTAATTAATATATTTGAGAAAAATATAAATTTTATCTAAAACTTTAATTTGTTATTGTTTGGGTTTTTAGAATTCTAAAATATTTATAACTTTTCTTTCAACATTTCTGTAAAAAAAAAAAAATGTTGGGCAGGCCCTGTTCCAGCCATGGGCCTAAAACTACAGCCCAATGTTGGATGGGCCTGGCTGGCCTGGCCCATGTGCATCCCTACAATCCATACATGGGTTCCTTGGATGGATGGCAACAGATGGGCGATAAAAAGGTTTGCAGATAGAGCTTGTTGTGAAGATTGAATGAAGAGAATCACTTTTTTTAATGTATCTTTTCAGTCGACATGGGTACTTCTGGGTGGAGATAAAGATAGACAGAGATATGAATGTATGTACAGTGGAAGTGGGAGGACTCCATTGTTCTGTGCCCTGGGTGCATTTGTAGCACTTGCAGTAGCCATGGTGATGAAGCATGTCTACATATTGGTTGCAGTTAGCAGACCCATTCCTCCGGCTTTACTTGTTTGGGCACCTGATTCAACCGTCTCTAGAGCTCTTACATGGCAGGCCTGCTTTTTCTTTGTAACTACTTGGTAAGATTTTCTTCTCTGCTTGTTAGGGTTCCCATATTCCATCTCCATTGTTGCTTCTCGATTAAAGTAACAATAATAATAATAATGACAACAACTTTGTAATCTCTTATCCATATTTTAGCTGATGTTAACCATCCATCATCCACTTACATGTTTGAACCAACCAAGACCCAATTTTTCACCTAGAAATTGTCTCTCTCCTCCTTTAGTAAATCAATAGAAAGATGTGAAATGCGCAATAAATATATATATACATATATGGGAGATGTTCCTATATGGGTTGGGGCACTCACATTTAAATTATTGATATTGAATATGTATGTGAGGGCCCCACACAATCTCCCATTTAAAGTTATATATATATATATGGGAGATGCTCCTATGAGAGATAACTCTCACCTTATATGAGAGATATGAGTGGGGGCCTCACATTTAAATCGTTTATATGGATGTGAGAGCCCCACACGATCTCTCATTTAAGGTGAGAGATGCTCTCATAATAAGTTGGGGGCCCTCACATCCATATCCAATGCCAACAACGTAAATGTGAGGGCCCCCACCCCTATCTCTCATAATAAGGTGAGAGATGCTCTCATAGGAGCATCTCCCATACACACACACATATATATATATATATATATATATATAGTCTATAGTGATGGAGGCTCAGATCATTATCCTAACCCCTTGATTAATAACCTACACGTTCACACCATCCAAAATGAGTGCACAATCGATCCAAATATGATGGTTATCCAGTGCGCCCGGTGAGCAAGGGGGTGGGATCCACTTAATGGTCCATCTGACTGGACCATACCCCCCACACCCATCCAAATGGACCGGACCGTTGGATCGACTATACAGTCATCCAAACGGAATGTACAGCATTAAATTTGTGGGGCCCGGATGGAGATAATAGGATTTAGGGATGGGACTAATTTTTTACGGAGATGAAGGCCCAAGGGAGATCTTTCAATCCCCCTAGGTCCTAGTCCCACGTAGGAGCCCACGTGTGCCCTACATTGAGGTGTGCAACATTCATCCAGTTCGTGTGTCGCGCACTAAATGAGTACTCATGTGTGTGTGTATTATAGAGTAGTGATTGATGAAGTAATTGCGAGATAATATGTGAGATAATATGTGACCTAGTTGGATGATTATCAAAGTCAATCCATCTCAATTATTAAGGTTGCAACTTTATAATTGCTTAAATTTTGATGGCCCATTTTCACCAATTAAAACAATTAAGGTAAAACTTCCTCCACCATTTTCTAAATATAAATCTACATATCTGATTCAAATCATTTCATATCTGGACTCTCTCTTGTGGGTTCTTATCTCACCTTAAGCCCCAAATAAATGTCAAAATTTCTGAAGCTACTACACATGCAGGATATGTTTTGCAGTAGGGGAGGTGCTTCTGATGATTGGAATTGGGGTGGAGTCCGGCCACCTTAGCAGATGGAGCAGACCAAGGCCAAATTGCCTGGTTGTTCGACAAGGCCTATTTGCGGCCGCTGGAGTTTTTGGCCTAACAACAATTCTCCTCACAGCGGGGCTTTATCTGACTGCCTTCCATGCACAGAGCCTGAGCCAAGAAGAGGAATATGTGCGCCGAGAAATGATGGAAGCTTCCTATCTCTACTCTTCTCCTGTAAGGTCACCTAGATATCAAATTCATGCAAGCTCACATCAAGCAAGTGAAACATCTCAGCCTTGTCACAACAACTCGCGGCTAGACAAACCTTCAAATTCTTTATAATGCAGAAATGTGGATCTTGTTAGTAAGCATTGACAAACTAAAATATGAACAGAACCGCTACGAATTCAATGGCAAAAATGTGGTGCTAGTTTGGCAATGGAATGAAAGGGCACAAGTAAAATAGCCCTGTTGTGTATATCCCTAGCCGCTTCTTGTGAAGTTGTAGATTCAAAGGTTAATGAGAAAAATGCTCCTGAGTTTTATTGATCTGTTATTCCAAATTAACTACCTTGGCATCCCATCATAGGCCCTGGTAACAAGTAATTATATTTACAGGTAAACTAAGATAGGGTAACCAAGAGGCCCATAGGTACTTTATGTTATTCGGAGATCATTGAGGAAGGCCTGGATCGAGTGCCACAAGTCCACTATAACACAAGAGACCGATCCACACGAAGGATGAGATTCTGAATTTGTCAAGAGGCTAAAGAATATTTATTAGAAATATACCCCACTCATGTCACTATTCTCTATTGTCCACAGACTTAGAGATGGAAGTCTATTGAGTAAAACTTTGTATAAATGGATTGGATTGCAGAAAAAGTTCTTCCTTTTCCCTTTCTTCAAAAAGATCTGATCTCTCTTGACACCTTAGAATACTTGGAAAAATCAAAAATCAAACGAGGGAAGAAGAAGACTGGGAATCTCTTATCTTTTTTTTCTTCCTTGCCTTCTCTTTATATAGCCATAAAAGCAAGAACCATGAAAGAGACATAATAGATATTTGTTTCTGCCTTAAAGAAGAGAAAAGGAAGAGGAAGAAAGGGGGCGTTGCGCGTATTTAAGTGATTGAGGTCATATTTGCTAACATGGCTGTGGGCCACAATCCACTAAGTCTAACACTTTAAATCATCCCTTTTATATCACATGACTCACAAAATGTCTTAACTTGGATTTAAGGGCTATTTTTTCTCGAACTCTTGATTAAAAATAGTAGGTGTAAGGAATAAAGATTTATTGAGAAGTAGGATATTGGGATCATAGTTTATAAGTCCGGACCCTCTGAGGTTCTCACTCATAAGATACATAGTGAAACAAGTGGAACTCTTGCAAACCTTTCATTGTGATGCGTGAGGGTGCTGTACAAACAAATGTTAGTGAGAGGGGGTCTCTTTGTTGTTAAGATGTACTCGTTGGGTCCATGACTTCATTAAAAGCTAATTACACTTGATCAAATGTGAATGGTCCTTTAATGGTTGGTTGACATCCTTAGTCCACACAACTTTGAATTATCAATAAATCTTAATGAGTCAATGAGTAATTGGGGTGAATAATGTAGGAAATTATGTCATCCACATGCCACGAGGCCCACGTCAGATCAAGCGGATGGTAGTTACTAATAGAAAATAAGAATCCCACTATAATAGAAGACTTGATATGTTGTAAATAAGATACGGATCCGCAGTAACTGAAGATTAGCAAATCGAGTCTTATCCCCACGTAGGAAACTCATATTTGGATTAGAGGACATGAGTATCTTGGCGAAGAAGTCTTAAGAAAGAATAACTCCTTGGAATTGTCTATATAAGGGAGTTAGGAGCCCTAAGTTGTGCACTATTGCACTAAGATCCGGACATAGGAGATTTATGGAGACTTTTTGTGACACCCCATCCTAAGATAAAATCGGGATTAGCGCTAATTAATTGAGATTAGTGGAAGTTAAGCATGATTGATCAAGATAATTGTGGTTGATGACCAAAATGAATTGAATTAGTCTCAGAATTAAAATTTAATGAAATGAATTTGGATTGAAATTAAGTTATTGGAGTTAATTTGGAACTCAAGTGATAAGAACAAGGACTTTTCCGTTAATATGAGTCTTCGCGTATTTCGTTGAATACGGTAACTCTTGATACCATTGCGTGTATCTCAAAGAGTACGTTAACTTTCATAATAGGCTTGATTCTATTTGATTTCAAATGGATCAAATGAGTCTTCATTTGACTCAAAATGAAAATAAGGCTGTAAAGGAGAGCTTAAGTGCAAATTATAGTTTATAAAAAGGTTTAGAACAGCTCAAACTTCATTCACTTAATCATTGCAGCAGCAACAGTAGGGAGCTCATGAACCCTAAGTTCATTTTCTTCTTTCTTATTCATTTTCTTCACTAATTTCCAAAGGAAGGTGTTGTACAAGTGATTTAGGAAGAAAATCTATGCAACTTCATCTTCTTTCTCAACTTGTCTTCATGTCTTGGTGTTAGAGTTGAGGGAAAGCTTTGAATTTTTCTTCATCAAGCTTTAAGGTGAGTGTTTAGTGATTTTTACAGAACTTTCAAGTTATATAGGTGAATTGGAATGGTTTTTAGCCCAAACAACTCAAGAAATTCTATTTTTGGTTGTTTCATGGAATTAGGGTTTGAATTGGAGAGATTTCATCTCAAAATCAAGCTACAAAGAGGGATTCTTGTTTATAAACTTCAAACAAAGGCAAGTATATGCATTTTCATTGATTTAGGATGTTATTGAAGTTGTTATAACTCATGGAGTTCAAATTCAGAATTTCGCTTCAAAAATTCTGAAGCACTGGGCAATGTTCGGCTACGCGAACAGGTGGCCAAACTCACCTGGGGGTCAATTTTGTGGAAAATCCAGCTTCTGGAAAGCTAACCGTGAGGTGACCGAATTATGTCGGTTAGCCGAATTCTACAATTCGGCCAGCCAAATAGGTAGTTGGAATTCAGGGAAGAATTGTGAGCTTTTGGAATTGTGATAGTAGATAACCGAATTTAAATTCGGCTAACTAAAAAATGGATTTTGGTCAGCATAATAGGTGACCGAACTAGTAACTAAATGCACTTGGGAATTTGTCAGGAAAGCTAACAGGTGACCGAAACTGGGAAACTTCAAAGTTAAATTCTGATTTTTTTGTATTGAATTAAAATTTTTGTTTCAAGGCTATAATGATGTTTATACCTCCATAGCTAATAATTAAGGGGACTCTAATGTACAAATAACTACACCTGAATGGTTGGTTGGAACTAAGGAAGAAATGAGTAGAATTGTTCATTATCCTAATTCTCTCATTGAGTTGCATTCATATTGTTAATCTCCAGTCTAATGTGATTGGTGCTAATGTTTATTCTTTTCAATTGTTTTAAATGGAATTATGGAATTGAACTGAATAAAAAAATGGATCGAATATTGATTTGTATTGATTCTTGAGTCTGGCACTGCATAGTTGTTTTGTTAAAGCTCATGATAGAGCTAAAATGAATTAATGATTATTCCTACTGCAATAGATGGATTTGGGGCGTTCTGGAACTCTGTGGTGATGCCAGTTGTCCATGGTCCGAGCACTGGTAGATCTCACAACAAGAATAAATGAATAAATGATTCCTTCCTTTTTGGAAGATGGCAAAGTGAATGATTCCTTCCTTTTGGAAGATGTGAAATGAAATGAAATGCTATGGTAGTTGCCAATTAGTTGTGTTTCTTATTGACTTAAGTGTATATATATTGAGATACTGCTTGAATTCTCTAGAATTGTTATTGAATGTGAGAACTGTTAAATTATAGAATTGAACAGATCGAGATAGCATATACTATCATGGATCTATGTATACATTGCTAAATCGTCGTATTCACTGATGTTATTGATGGCATTACAGGCCCGGCTGCTAATATCTGTCTTGCAGCAGCCCCAGCGCCAGTGGAGGAAGCCGTTCCGGTTCCTCCACGAGGATTAGCAGAGTCGAATCGCCGAGATATCATTTGATATTGATATCAGAGAGTGAGAAGGACATGAAACCTTTTATACTTCTTTTTGGGAAATTCTTTTTGAGAACTTGAATAGTTATCATCGTGCATTGTATTTTGAATATGCAGATGGCTGACATGAATAGGAAATGATAATGGTATACATGTATAAGGAACTTACTTATGTAAAGAACTTGTGAATTTGTTTATGATAGCATATTTAATTTTCTTCCGCAATATGTATATATGACAGATGTGAAGTATGTATCCCTTATGAATTTCGTTTTAACTTTGGTTAATTCAGAGTTTATGGAAGTAAGTGTGGTCGGAACTTGGGGTTAACTCAAATGTAATCATAATCTTGGGCTCGGGGTTGTGACACTTCCATCCATCAAAAATATGCACAGATCTATGATCGTTTGTCAAAGTCTTCCAAATCCTGACCCTTCAATTGGTATCAAAGATAGTCATGGTATTTAATGACGATTTAGATCTCACATCTTGGTTGCCGATTAGAGGAGATCTAGGGTTTTAAACGTTGACCCTATTTTCTCTATTTGAGTTCCTTTGCCTCTACAAATGCTATGTTATGAAGAAAGAGGAGAGGTCGAGTTCTGTTCACTAAGGGGTCGTTTGTCTTTTACGCGTGGGATATGTAAATACAATTTAAACATGTAAATGATGAATATTCAAATTTTAAGTATGTAATGTTTACACATGCATTTCTTTTTACAATGTTTATCTAATAACACCAATTTCATATCATTTACACATGTGATTCATTTTTTATGTTTGTTTCATTGATAAGTGTATATGTATTAGACGATTTTGTAAATGATACTTATTAATCATTAATTATATTCTACTATAATGATATGAAAAGGAGACAAAAAAAGGTCTGATTTATATCAAAGTTTTCATTTGCATTTTAGATCATTAAAAAAGAACATGTCTTTTGACATGAAATATACTTTTCAAAAATATATATTTCTATCAATGATCATCTTAAAAAAAATGCCTTCCAACATGTTTGGTTAAGGAAATCTGAGTTTGTAGTCTGATGGTTAAGAAAATAGTAAATTATTAATATTTTTATTAATTAATATTTAGTTCAATATTATCTAAATTCATTATTCAATTTGCATAAAACTTAACCGATGCATCTCACCGGCTTTTTGCTAATATTAATCAATTATAGAAATAGATTTCATAAAGGTTTTTTTTTTTTTTTTTTGGCATAGCAAGGCAAGAGAGAGAAATCGAGAGGTTACCTTCATAAAAGGAGATGAGATCCATGGAGGGTTTTTATTGATAGGTTTCACCAGTCTTGATGCATATTTTATTATTATTTTGTAAATACATTAGAGGGGGGTTTCAAATCCAGAAACCTCTTTGATTGAAATGCCTCTTTTATAATTATTTTTCTAAATGCGTTGGAGGGGGGTTTCAAACCTAGAACCTCTTTGACGGAAATTGAGACAAAACCAAACCGTCTGCGTCCAACGGGTATTCTTTGAAATCACATGTGGCTTGGTATTCTCTTTTCCCACCTGAACAAGTGTTCAAATCTTGGTGTGAAAATGGGCACATTTTCACACCATTTACACATCTGATTCACACACAATATGCGTAAATACTTATAAACAAACATGACCGATGCGTAAATATTATGCATATTCACCATTTACATATGTAAATGAGTATAGACAAATGACCGCTAAAACCAAGAAAAAACAAGTTAAGAAGGCACAACAACCTTTCTTCGTTTTTTCTCTTTCCATAAGAAAAGACTAAGCTCGACTTTGAGCCAAGCCATTTCACCCGAGCCGCGCTGCACATGAGTTAATCAAAGAAAAAGACTCATTGGGAATCGGCTCAAGACGAGCCAAATCCCACCGAGCTTAAGCCGCTAGAATAGCTGACCAGCGTGGAACAGTAGGACAACATCATTGCCCCTTGCACGTGGCTGCCTCGGCAGAAGGACACGAGGGGAGGTAGGAATTCTCATGACTAATTTTGAGTTTCTGTTGTTCGGGTCAAGTGGACCCAACCCGACCTAGACTAATTTAAGACCATCAAGCATAAGCATAGGAACAAAGCTAATGCGGGGCTGACGTAGCGGCGATGCCTATGATGCAAGTGATGTTTGTATGTAGACGTTGTATAAGTTCCAAGTGCAAAACCTCATTTGTAGTTTAGTAACCCCGTGAGTATGAGGTCGATCCTCAAGAAGTGGTTTGAAATTCAAATCCTTTTCCACGTGAAATTATATCTAGGAAAAATAAAATAAAGTAAGAATTTAGTAAGAAATTCTAATTGATTAGGACTCTCGAACTTTCTCAATTGTTCATGATATTTCCAAGTAATTCAAATTTTAGAAAACTCTAAATGACTGAAACTTTTAACCTATCTTAACTAAACCTAAGATTTCCAATTTTTGAAAACTTTCCATCCAATTAGAATTCTTCTTTTAGCACAATTATAATTATTTCAAACTCAGGAAATCTCCTAAAAATTAGAACTTAGAACTCCTAAATAGTAGTTTCCTAATTAACTAATACTAGTTATTTTAGTTTCCTAATCTAACCTAAGTTCTAATTAATTTCACTTAATTATTTATTAATTAATATAAAACCTATTTTTATGCAATAATGAACTAATTTATCCAATTGTATATGAAAATAATGCAATCCTAAAAAAAATAAATCTAATTCTAAGATGAATGTAGAAATTTTCTAAGTCGGGAAACACCTTGTTCTAGGCCCAACTTCTTAGACCTAAACGAATTACCTAGGATGATCTAAACCTAAATTTTATGGATGGGTTTTATACTCTGATGACGCATGAATCTAACAAAAGAAACAGAGAGAAAAAAAAAAAGAGGATCTCAAAGATCATGCTATGCTGCAGAATTCCGATGCAGTCTTGCCGAGTACCCATATTTTATCCATTAGTTCTCTGACTTTCAGAAATTACTTTACTTTGAAATCATGGGGTCTTAAATTCCATATAACACACTTCAATACTGAAAATTTTCAAGTAAAAATATCAAAACGAGAATGGTTTTTAGATTACAAACTTTCGAAAGAAAAACAGGCTAAAAATTTCTAAACAATGCAGTCTTTTCAACTTTGCAACTTCACTACTTGTGACCAGTCCGAATTTCTTTCTCTTAATCAGCCATGAAATCATCATATTCCAGTGACAAAATATGATTAAACAAAAATCCTAATCCTAATGCATGCCATGTTCATATTCCAACCATAAAATCATGCATAAATCCTAAACTAAGATGTATAAAATACATAGAGAAGTTCCTAATATTAGTGTCAAGTTTGCAATAACATAAATGTGGTCAAGCATACAAGAAAAATAAATGTGGCAAATCCAATATCCTTTGTACTTCTCTCCAACTTGGGCTGAAAATTGCTAAGATTACCATCTAGGACTTTTTCTACAACTTGGGTCGTCAATCCAATTGTGAGCTATAAATTGGTGTGCAAATTGCCCGGGGTTTCAAGATACACCTCATAGTCATTACTAGGTGCATAATGGTGTGCAAATTGCCCGGGGTTTCAAGATGCACCTTGTAATCTTTACTAGGCACTTAAACAATTTGCTTTGATTTCTCACCTTGCATTGCCTCCCATTCATGATCAAGAATCCATGCCCTATACCACATTTTGGAGGACACTAAGCCAAGCCATTCGTAATAAGGGCACCTTCTACTAACCTTACCCTAAGCACTATCCAACTGGTCCTTTTGGAAAGATAAGTAAAATAGCAATCGAATAACACACAAATTAAAAGAAAAGGACCATAAAAAATGGATTTTACTAGCATTGAGTGTCTCTATTATAAAAGATAAAAGAAATTGATACTAAAAAAACCATACACATGCCAGGATGAACAAGCCTTCTCTAGTCTCTGTGATTCTTCAACTTGGAACAAGCCTTCTTATAGAGGACCATGGAGGAGTGGAGAAGATTGAAAGAGAGAGTTGGGGTGGGCGTGTAATGGGAGAGAACTAGAGAGAAGGGGATTTTTTTTCTTCATGCTGTGGACGCCCTTGGTTTCTTTTATAGCTTTTTCAAGCATAGTTCTTCTCTATCTCAAACTCTTTCTTTGATTGTAATTGCTAGAGTTTTCTCCACTTTGAATACAATTAGGATGACTTGAGAGAACTTTGGAGTCTTCTAGCATCATAGAATTTCTCAATACTCTCACCTTTAATTAAAAAATTCTCCAAAGTTGGGCTTAAAAGATTTCAATTGGTGAACTTTGAAGTGAAGTGGGGCCACCTTGGGGCGTGGATTGCTTTGAATAAAGAGAGAGTGGACGTCCAAGGGCATTTTTTAGTGGAGTCTTGGACTTCTTTCCTTCTTTTTTTAAAGACTTCTTTATCTCCTAAATTTGAACTTGAGGTCTTCCATATCTTCACAACACCTAAGAGATATAATTTATTTGAATTCATGCAACAAAGAAGATTGTGTGGGATCACCTTGGTCGACTATATGCACGTTTGGTAATTTTATCGTAAAATAAAGATAAAGTAAAGTTTCAAATCAAGAGAGAATAAAATATAAGTTGGTTATGATGGTTTCTTATTTTTTGTTCTTTTATATGGAATCTTTTTTACTTTTTGTGTAGAAAAGTGGAGATTTTTTGTCTTTTAGTTGAAAAAGGAGGTTACTTTACTTGACTTTTACTTAACTAGTAAAGTGCCAAACGGGCCCAGGGGACGTCCAAGGGTATGTGGGGCCCTCTTCCTTAGCTTTTCTATAATTTTATCTTTCTTTTCTACAATTTTATCTTTCTTTCTCTTTTTTTTTGGATAGACCTCGATCTATTGTGTGTGGACTCTGAGAGACTAGAGAGATCTTGATTCTTCTTGAAACTTCTATAGTGCTTTTAAGAGTGTGCAGGATGCCCAAGGATGTGTGGGCCCCTCTTGCATTTCAGATTTTGAGGATAAGTAGTCTTCCAGTTCAACTGACTTTGGCAATTTCTTGAAAATTTCCTGGCATTATCTGTAGGATAACTTGAATGCAGCAAATGAAGTGTAGACCCCCTATCTTGGGCGTGTACCTGTGTGAGCTCCCACATGAGTATGTGTGAGTAGTCCAGTCTTCATTACTTTTTATTTTCAGCTTCCTTCTTGATTGTGGGGCCTAGTTTTTTCTCTTTTGTGGTTATGAGTGGGTCCCTAGTAAGAGTTCTAATGATAGTAGGATTCCTGATCCAGTCGGAATTTCTTTTTCTGGTTGAATTCCACGGATCCCAGTTTCGCATTTTCCTGTAGAAATAAATTGATCTTAAATGAAAGTAGAGTTCTAGTTTAACGGGGATTTCATGAGGAGTCCTGGTCCAACTAGGATTCCTTGAGATTTTCAGAGATGAATAATAATAACCCTACAAATGCAATGGATGATAACTTGGGTGTTTTCATGTAGAAAAATGTGTCGTTTTATATGAAAAGACAGTTCTATTCCTAATCTCACAAATGCATGAATGTAGCCCTATTTCTCATGGAATAATAGCTTGAGATGACATCATCGGATATCATTTGATCTTAAAAGGACAATGATAATGAAAAATCACAACCCTTCTTGAAAAACTAGGGTTTTGCCAAAGATTTTCATAAATCAAAGTTCCAGAAATGTACTTTTCATGATTTTACGCAAAACATGTGATTTTTGAAAGAATTATGCATTAAAATACTAGAGTGATTTGCAAGATGCATAAATCATGGTTCTAGCCTAAATAAAGTGATTTAGCAGTGATAACTCCTTAAAGTGATGAAGATTAACCTTATAAAAAAGTAGTTTTAAGTAGGAATGACACATACTTATGCATGTAGTGAATTTTGGGCCGTCCAACTTCAGATCGCGATATCTTAGCGATCTAGAGTCCAATCGGTGATTCCGTTTGCACCTACGGGTTTGTTGCGAGGAAATCTAAGTAGTGACAACAAAAGAAAGAAAGTTCAATAGTTCAAACAAAGGTGGTATTCCCTCCAACGACCAGTGGTATCTAAAATTTCTTTTTAATTAAAAAATAAGGTATGTCTTCCAAACACTACAAGGCCTTGAAAAAGGTTAATAGTTTTAAAGGGAAGAACTTACAAGCATGATAGTGTCAGATGGATGTGCTATTACATTTTGATGGATGATCTTATGTAATAGAATCTGACCCACTTGTTAAGTCCGCTAATAATGCTTCCTAAGAGAAGCAAGATCTCTATCATCTGTACGAATATGATAACAAATCAGTCAGGCATTTATTGTTTAGATTCATATCCATAGATCTGGTGAAACAATTTAAATACTTCACCACAACAAAAGAAATCTATGAATATGCAAAAGAGAAATATGATGAAAGCATTTAGCACATATGTTAACTAAAAAATGCCTAAAACGACATCCATAAGAGATCACATTGATCAAATGTTGGTTAAGCATTGTAATCTGGCGTCCTGGGGGAAAGAGTTGTATCATGAATTTCAAATAATGCACTCATTGATGAGTCTCCCACCTTTGTAGGAGAGTCTCTCAAACCCTAAGTCTTCAAAGAGGATTAACCCTTATTGAAGTTGAAGTAAAACAACTCGCTAAAGGACAAAGACAGACCGCCTACAACATCAATGAGTTATGTCTTGATTGCTCAAACAAAAACTAGTGGTGCTGCGTCAACCATCACAATGGAAAACAAAGAGAATTTAAAGGCAATCAGAAGTGCAAGGGGGGCAAGAATGGTGTTTGCTTCGACTATGGGAAATCTGGACATTTTCACTAAAATTGTAAGAAGAGAAATGGTGAGAATGACAAATAGGGATAGGTGACAAAAGGACACAATGATTACGTGAAAGTGGTCACAAATCTCATGATGTTAGACACAAATGAGAAAAACTCGTGGATAGATTTTGGAGCGACTAAAGACATATCGAGGACTAAGGATGGATTTATTGAATTCAAGGAGGTGAAACCAGAATAACTGATTACTTAGATGGAAAATGAAACATTTTTTTATGTGTTGGGGGTAGGAGTGAGTATACCTTATAACTGTTTAAAGAATGTTGTGTAGTGAGGGAATCGTATATGAGTACGTGATTCTATATACCCCATAATAAAATGGTTTGTCCAAAAGGAGGAACCGTCCCTTAAAAGATACGGTTAGGTCCATGATGAGCTACATGGGGACTTCTACAGTATTTGTTGGGAGAGGCATTGAATATAACACAATACATTCTAAACAGAGTACTCTCTAAGAATGTATTCAAAGCCTCGCATAAGTTATGAACTGGTGCCAAACCAAAATTATGAGTGTGAGTATTTGGGGATGCCATGTACATGTCCTATTATTGCCTAAAGAAAGACATAAACTATAAGAAAAAATGACGAAAATTGTTCATTTGTCAGCTACCCGTTATATTATAAGAAATATCATGTGTATTATCATGATAATTGGACAATCATAGAATACCGAGATCCGTTTTTCCTTGAGGATCCATTGGTTAATTTACAAATAAACCCCAACAAGTGGAGTTATATGAGATCTTTATGGATAAGGGTATTCTAGCAAGTGGGAGTTCCGACAAAGGAAACATTGGAAATGAAAGCCTTGTCCATGTCTCGCTGGAGGAAGATCAGTCTGTCAAACCACTTGGTACATCAAAAAATTTGTGAAACTTCACCTATATCAAGGAGATGGCTTAGAGTTGTGCGAACACTCAAATGTTGTTGGGCCGATGATTTGGACTTGAAAAAGTCCACAGCTGTTTATAGTTTACCCTTGGAGGATGTTTCGTTTCTTGAGGTAGCAAGAAAAACAACTTGACAGCTATGTCAATAGCCAAACCGGAGTATATAGCATGCAATACAATGGTTCATGGGGATCTCTAATTAAGGCATTTCATATATGATTTGGAACTGATAAGAGATAAACAGTCTATCCCAATGAACGTAGACAGTGTGTCTGCCATCTTTAAGGTAAATGAGCAAAAGTTTAACAACTAGTCAAAACATATTGAGATAAAATGTCATTTTATCAAGGAGAAGATTGAAAATAAAGTTATAGAAATACGTTTTATGCCTTAAGAGGAATTAATGGCTAATGTGCTCGCCAAAGCATTGCCAGCTGAGTTATTTGCAAGGCTTTTGATGCACATGGGGCTGAGATATATCTTATGTATGTGGCATCCATGCTAAGTAAGAGATAGTAGAAAATCATGTAGCCCGCATACCACGGATCACACGTCAGATCAAGCAAATGGCAGTTGCTAATAGAGAATAAAATTATATGATCTATTGTAGATAAGATAGAGATCCACAATAACCTAAGATTAGCATATTAGATCTTATCCCCATGTAGGAAGCTCTTATTAGGATTAGGGGAAGTAGGTTTCTCGGCAACTGACATCTTGACTACAACCTACCGAGAGCCACTTTTGGTTCTTGAGCCCCACCTTTTGACCTCCTGGTTCCACCTAAGTTCCAAGATTATTTTGTCATATCGACCCATTCAAAAATACCTTCACATGAAGTTGTCATATGTCCAATTATGAGTTCGTTTGACGATTCAAAGACTTAATTTGGATCTTTTTCTTAAAAAATATGGTTTACCTCAAACGGACCCAAATTGCTATTTCAACATGTTTGAGATGGACCCAAAGCTCATGTGAAAGCAATTTACTAGCTAATTCCAATTTTAGACATCCAAAGTCTGCTTAAGCATTTATTCTCTTGTACAATAAAGCTCTTTTCCATATGCTTGGTAAAAAAAGTCTAACCTACAGCCCATTACTGACTTCAGTCTCCCATCAAGATCAAGTTTCTGGATCTTAACTTTGTTTTAAAATGTAAACCAAAAGCCATAAATGCCAACCCAATTTCCATTATTAAGTCACATAGACTCTTTGATTTCCTTAAACCTAATGGATTCTTTTGTTAGATGCTCCCCATAGTTCTCACAAAGATGCATATAAATGATATCCATAACAAATAGATGATAGATGATTCAAGGCCTCTATCAGTCATATATATATATCCTTACCATCAATCCTTGTTTTGGTTTTGCATTTTGAAATTTAAGTCAAATCCTAAATATTTATCTTGAAAAGGCCTTTGTTATCAGACATCATCAACAATTTTCCCCATGGACTGGTATCTTCGTGGAACAGTAGTTTCAAAATTCCTTTTTCCAATATCATTGTACCTCGAAGGGGCACTTGTTGATATGAAAAAAAAATTTAAGCCAAAGGTAAGCACAACAAGCCACTAGTCAATCAACATACTTGAGATCAAATCCAGTCAACTCCAAAGTTCAAGACATGATGTGCAGCTCAAGCATGGACAAAGACATGCTCAAGAAAGTTTCTTAAAGGTTAGAACAAATGGAGGTCAAAATAAGATAAATATAAAAAAATACAGCACTAAGGCTCACCCTCCGAATAAACAATGTACTCGATGAGTTCATGTCATGCCCCGAGCCTGAGATTTCACCCATCCCGAGGCGCGACGTACTCCCGCATGGGGATTCGAGCAGTCAGACTTGCTAAAAAAATTTCCCCGCAAATAGGATTTCACGTGTGAGGTCATAAATCCATCACATTAAGGGTACCTTTCAATTTCCTGTATATAATTCTATCATGTATAATTAACCAAACAGGCATCCATTTATATTCACCAACCATGTTATATTTGAATCATAATCAAGAGAATAAACAGTCTATAGAGTGAATGCTTAAGTTCAAGTCCAAGTTAAAGAAAAGAAAAGAGTAGCGGAAGCTAAGAATTAATTAAGGGTTAAGTATCCAAGAAAATGCAAATCTAAAACAACAACTAATCATCATGACCATCAAGGCCATAAGTCTAGGGTTAAGTGACGTCCACAAATGCTCAATGCAAGTGATGTCTTTTAGACATCATCAGAAGTCCACTCAGTTAATTACTGGGAAGTTTCTTGTTCCTCCTCGGTGACCTGGGCAATGGCATCGAGGCCCTCACCTGTAACGCCAAGTGTAGCACCATTAGACTAGGCTAAGCAAGATAAACGAATATAAATCATATAACATGTGACAAATGGATAACTAGACAGATATAAGTCATATGAGGTCAAATTGTAAACACTAGGCCAGTATGTGCATGAATAAGCATGAGACGTACGAATTATAAATGATAGATATACGCAATAACAGGACTAAATAGAACATCCACATTAGCTATATTCTCCCAAATTAACCATGTAAACGTGAATGTAAAGTGAGAGCAAAAAACAAAACAAAACAAAACAGGGTAGTGCCACTAGGAGAAAGAGGGCCCGAGACTCCATCGTGGACCTAGGCTGCCGGTCAACTCCCAGAACATAATCCCATCTACAGAGGGCCAGATATATAACTAAACCCACACTTAGCCGGGTCCGACTTAGATAGGGTCGAAGCCAAGTGGTGCCAACTTGTGGAATGAAGTGTACAAAATAACATAACATATTATAGAAACAGATCATATCATATGGTACATATCAGGACATATCATAAGTGTAACTAAAAAAATACGAAAGCGGATATAAACATAAACAGGTGCATAAACAAGATATACAATAACTAAATAGAAGTATGTTCAAGTCATACAAGAGTACTGAAAACGGAGTGCAAATGCATGCATATAGATCATATACGGAATCAAGATGTGAATCAAGCCAAGCTTATGATCTTGGGAACACTCGTGGTCTTCACCATCCAACTCGGTATAGTACTAAGGATTCTGGCGATAGTGGCCTACAAAGGAGCCCTTAGCGTTACTTAAGTACAACACATTTGGTTCGGATCATAAATACGAAGAACAAGAGGCCCCTTGTGGGTGTACGATTGCTCAAACCGCACCCACATGAATTACAAGTCTATTGAGCATGATATAGGGTTCAAGGGATCCATCCTTAAAGTCTAACAATAGGGCCAAAACATCTAAGCATACTACGGTTCATCACTTGGCTCGCGGTACAATTCGGTTTCCAAGATTTATTAAAAATCCAATATCCTATTTATCCTCAAACCTCAAATCAATAATTTGTAGGACCATTGGATTCTACGCTTCAAGAGCTTTCTAACGGTATGTCAACCTCCAAAATCGGACGTACGGTTCAAAAGTTATGGCCGTTGGAAGTGGGCATAGTCTACTACATGTATCAAATGCGCTCGAGCAGGCAATCACGCGCTTGAGTGGGCACTAACCCGAGAGCATGCGCGCTAGAGTGGGTACTCCAGAAATCTGCATGTTTAGACGATTTTGAGCTCAGAAATGCTCTATTTCACCTACTGTTTAAATCAAGCCATACAAAACCATAACTAAAATAAATTTCAGCTATTGAGCTGGAAAATGGGTATCTAACATGTGAATAGCATACTCATAGAATCAAATAGACATGCATGCATAAATTTATAAATGTTACACTTGCCTTGGGTTCTCAAAATTCGAATCCTACACAAACCAACCTCTCCTAGCCAATCCAAGATCTCCAAACTAAAAACCCCCCAAAATGCAAACTCAAGAAGCAACATATAATGAAGTAAATCAGAATGAGGAAAAAGGGGATGCATGCAAGGGTGAATAAACCTCTTACATAACTGCTTTCAATTAGTAGAGGATGTGTAGAGAGAAGTGTATCTTATCAATGGAGAAGATGGAGCTAACTTGGTGGAAATGGAAACTTGGAGAAGATAAATGAGAAGATGATCTCACCAAACCCACATGCAAGCTCCAGATTTAGTAGAGATAAAGGGGAGATGAAGAAGAAGATGTAGAGAAGGGTTTTTTTGCTAGAAATGGAGAAGAATGAGAAGAATGGCTAGGGCTGAGTTTTTATTTGAATTTTTGTCCCTGCGATTGCATGCAAGTCCAATTACAGAATGGAATTTTCAGAAAGAGGCTTTTGACTCCTAAATGGGCCAGATATGGGCTAGGTTGGATTCGAATCCATTGGGTCAAAATGTGAAAATCAAAGACCATGTTATTCTGTATGCAATGTGCCCAAGATCCACAAAAATTCTAAAGACAAAAATCCAAAACACTCCAAAAAGTCATACTCTACCTAGTCAAAGGTCAGACCTAACTAATTCTACCTAATCAAGACCAAATACATACAAAACATCCATTAAGCTACTAATCTTAATTAATTAACTCTAAATCAAAATTAAGACGTGTAGGGGTGTCACAGCTCACCCACCGAATGCAGTTATCAAAAGTTTCAGGTCGTTCCTAGCAGTTCCTAATAATTCGGCTAGTGAGAGGACAAATGTCTTTTGGGTGCCCATTTTGAACTCAAATAATCTCCAATTGCTATAACCACTTGTGGAGACTATAAATAGACCATTTAGGCAACATTCCAGACATCATGCTTCACTTATAGTCAAGCATTCTGTAGAAAACTCCTCACAGCCTTCAAACCTTGAAAAACTTTCAAACTCCTTCAAAAAACCTCTCAAACAAGGTATTGAACCTCTAGTGAATTTATCTAAAGGATTAAAAATACGAAACCATTGTTTGTACCAAGTTTTAAACCAACCAAAACCATTAGGTTCTCCTAATGGTTTTGGTGGGTTTATTTAGGACCAGCTACTCTCTCTAGAATCTGCTCCTAGAAGGGTAGAGGAAAGTGATCCTTTCGTGTGACCACATTTAACTTTCTGTAGTCAATGCAGACTCTCTAACCTATGGGTACTTGAATTGAAACAAGTTCATCATTTGAATTCCGAACTACAATAATGCTAGCTTTCTTTGACACAATTTGAATAGGGCTTACTCATTGGCTATTCAAAATTGGATAGATGATACCTACATCTAGAAGTTTAAGCACTTCAGCTCTAACCACCTCCGGCATGGTGAGGTTTAGTCTACATTGCATGTGCCTGGAAGGTTTTAAATTTTCATCCAGATAGATATGGTAGATGCACACAAGAGGATTAATTCCCTTAATATCGGCCACATTCCAAACAATCACACTCTTATGTTATCTGAGTATATGAAAAAGTTTGGCATCTTGGTCCTTCTCGAGGTGTGCAGAAATGACAACTGGAAATGTCTTATCATCCCCAAGGTATGCGTATCTGAGGTCTGGAGGGAGGGATCTGTTAGGGCTTTCATTAGTTTGCAATTTGATTAGATGCATTCATTTTACTTTAGCTTGAACTCTCATGCACTCATACTTCTTAAAATATTGGGATCTTCATGCATTATTTGTTTTAATGTTAGCATCAAAAGATTTTGTAAAAGCATGTACAAACGTGTTTTGAATTGCATTTTAAAAACTCATTTCTTCAAACATGTTAGCCTCTATTCAAGTCTAGTTCTCCAAGACCAAGTTTCCCTTTAAAATCATTTTTAAAAATAGGGAAAGTTCGGTCAACCAAACCTATGTCGGTTAGCTGTCGGTTCCGAATCTAGAATGTGAAATCTGGTATATCAAGGAACTTCGGTCAGCTGTCGGTCAGGTGTCGGTAGACCAAACTTTAGTTCGGTGAACTGACAACTGTATAATGGTCCGCAAATTTCAAATTTTATGACCGTTGGGACTTGACCGTTGAGTTCAGTCGATCAAACCCCATATGTCGGTCGACCAACAATAGATCCGTTGGAGACACTTTTTCTTATAAAAAGAACCCTTCCTTGAGACTTGTGTTAACACTTTTGAGACTTTTGAGGGCCAAGGAAGGTGGGACATCCATGCTAGGCTAGAGGGAAGCTAGGAGGGCAAATCATGATATCAAACCTTTGATTCTTCGATGGGTTTGCTCCTCTTAACCTATTTTATTCATGCTTATCTTTAAATCTTTGATTTCTTCAAATGGCATGATTACAATGTTCAAAGTGCTCAAATGTTGAGTGTTTAAACATGCTGTGATTTTAAAATATGTTTATCATTAACTTCATCATTTAAATAGTATTTCACATGTTAGTCATTTAAATGTTTCTTTCACACTTGCTAAGATTATGTTAAAATTTGCAAAACAAGTTTACGATCATTTCAAAAACATGTGTGAATCATTTAGTTACTCTATCTCACATTTGCATCATTTATGAGCATTGAATTTCAAAAGAGATAGAAGAAGTTTTAAGGCATATGTATCATTTATTGATCTTTGCATTTATTATACATATGTCTTAGAAAGGATTACATTTCACTTCATCCTTTGTTAAGAGATATTTATATGTATTCACTTGCATCTCATTTTATGCTTGTTTAGGCATAGTTTATTAAGATAAAATCATATTGTGAAGGTTAATGTTTAGCCCATTGAAAAGCATATGAGATTGTATAGGTTAATGCTTAGCCTTCTATAAAAAGTATTTGTGGTTGTAAGGTTGGAAGTTAGCCTAAACCTTTAATTGATAGTGGAAATACCGGTAGGGTTTTGCCTGTTAGTTGGAAATTCTATAACCTGTAAACCTCAACTTTCAGCTTGCTGTACGGTTACCTCACTTCTAGCCGTGACTCCAAGCAGAACCTATCCAGGTTTTTTCTGACAGATTTTCTTTGCCAAGTAGGATTTTGGTTATTCTATAGTTAGCCTTAGAGCTAGCTGTATGCCACTTATGGTAACCCATTGGCTAATCTACGACTAACCTTTGACCTTACCCTTATGAAAATGGAGCATTATTTTCTTGGTGTGCTTCGTTGGTTGGCCGAGGATTGAGTGTGGGGTTTGCTCCATAACTGAGTGTACGTGGAACCGAGACATTAGTGCCCAATAACTTCTGGTACACCAAGGGCTCACTAAAATAAGCACTAACTCCTCAGTCTCCATACGTACTCTATTGAGAACACCTACCGTACACAATGGACAACCTTTGACCTAAGATTAGCTTGTATCTTCCTCATTGACTTGTAATCTCGTATCCGTTGTTTATACGTACCTTGTGCACTCTCTTCATAAAACACCTATTTAAATTGTAAACATAATCTGCCTAGACTTAGTGTTGTTTGGACTATATTTATATTGTATCCTTAGGTACCTTGTTTATCTTGTACTTGATGGACATGTGTGGCTAGACTTGTATTCATGTATGGATATTATTGGAAGACTACTCGGTGGGAATGCTTGGAGTGTCTTGAAATAGGGTTGACTTATAGTAGCCCTCAATGTATTGTGTTGTATCTTGGGAATCTAGCCAAATGTGCTTGTCTCGGATTCTCGTGTTAAGCATCACACAACTGTACATTGTTGAACCACATAGGATCCACTGTGGGGAGGAATGCATTCATGACCTCTGTAGATTGGGGATTTTATGGTGGGCCGGTACACGGACACTATGGTGAGCAGTCGGCTTTGGACGACGTTCATAGCGTAGGACAGCAATCGTCGGCTTTTGGCGGTGTTGCTATCCCTAGTAGGTGTCTTGGACACCACTGGTGTGAGGCCCAACTCCTTATGGACCCTCATTTGGATTTGAATAGTATAAATTATAGTATTTGTAATATAATTGTTCTAATTAATAGGGATTAGTAAGGGTAGATAGGTATTTTCCTAAGTCTTAGCCTATTTTCTAGGAGTTAGGCCTTTGTGCATTTTATAGGTTTTTTAGGGTATCAATTGTAAATTATAGGGTTTTTAGTTAATAGAGGCCCTAGCAGTAATTAAGTTTTATTATAAGGGAATTTCCACTTGAGAAGCTTCTAGAATTCCTACAAGTGACCAACTTACCCATACCCTTATCCTCATTTCTATTTAAACTTAAAAGGACTTTTTGGTACCCTAACCTATATAAGCTAAACCCTTTCATCCCAAATGAAATTCAACCCTAATTCAATCTCATCTCTCATTTCCCTTTAGAAACCCTAGCTTTAAACCCTAATCAAGAAGAAGGTGATTATCTACAATTTCAGCTACAATTCTCCTGAGGATCTCTCTCTTGTTATATCTCTCTTCTATCTGTAAGAAAAGGTAATTCTCTTTCTATAGTTCAATTTTCCTTAGGATTCTACCTTCATCTCTCTAGATTTCCTTCCTTATTGCAATTCTCTTGTGGATTGGGTATTAGGAGCAGTTGTTTGGATTGGTGTGAGTGTTGGAAGACCTTAGGAGCTTAGATTGCTTCTCTTCTTGTCAATTTCTAATGCAATTGGATTAAGGCAAGTGCAATATACTTACTTAACATGGAATGCATGATTTACTTCTTTTGATTCTACAATTTACATTCAATTTATGTTAGATCTACCTTTGAGCATGTTTTTATGGATTTTTTGCCATTTGATGGTTGAGTTCTCTCATTTGGAAGATCAATGGCCCGTTTGATGATGGATGGATGTGGATTGAAGTGTTTTTGTTGTCTTCTATGTGCTTTTGATGGATTGTAGTGATTGGAGGAGATTTGAACAAAAATTGGATTAGAAAAAAAAGATATCCAGAAACCTGGACTTTGTCGCAGGCGTGTGTACTTAGTCGACCGACTTGTAGTCGGGTTGACTGAGGACACTGATATTAAGGAAAAACAAGTCTCAGTTAAGTTTCTGCGGGACTTACAAGTTTAGTGTACCGGGTCGACTGGACCTGTGCCAGGTCTACCGGATATATAAGAATCTAAATTTTTACTGGGAGTTAGAATTTCCCCTCAGGCCCAGAAATCTAGTGTACTCGGTGACTGGATACAAAGGACTTACAGGGTTCAACTAGGAACTGGAATATCCTTTCTTCTCAAAATTCCAGTGTGCGCGGTCGACCACCCAGGCCAGGAGGTCGACCGAACACAAAGAGGAGTTCCATGATCAAGCCATTGCCTACCAGGTGATTGTCTATAGTTCTCAATGTGCTTGGTTAACCTCCTGGCTAGGTCAGTCGACCGGGCACACTACACTGGATGTCAACCTGGGAGTCAACATCCTGACTTCCCTGTGTACCAGATCGACCGGCCTATGGAGGATGTCGACTGGATACACTATGTATAGTGATTTTTCAATTTATTAGTTTCTAAGATTGTGATCTGTTGTTGAACCCATTGACCATCCAAATAGACTTCTATTGATGTACGAAGCATAAGTCAACGGTGTGGCTCAACTTTGACTCATGGGGACCACCAAAGTAGGGTCCAAGGTATAGATTAGATGTCAATTCGATCCTTAAACGTCGTTGAAGATGCCTGTAACTTCTGAAGCACCAAACACTGTATCTTTGGCATCTGAGACTTTATTTAGGAATCAAATTGACTGAGAAGGACTTGTACCTGAAAAGGGGACCATTACTTAGGTTGGACTTTGCTATTTTCCCATTGATTCTCTTATTTTGGAGGTTTACTGTACGTAATTGTTGAGCTACAAAAAATTCCATCTGCCCGTACATAACTCTCTCCAAGGAAAATTACTCATTTATCCATAAAGAAATGATGACATTAAAGTCTGGCCGGCCACAGCAAGAGATTTCCTCAGCGGCTACTAACTACAAGGCCCATTGGCCGTTGCAACCCTTGAACAAGCTGGCCGCTCAAAGCAATGAGGCAGCCACTGATCTCAGTCATACACACTGGCCATTGGTTTCAAAGCAATGAAGTGACCGATGGGCGTCATACATACTGGCCGCTCAAAGCAGTGAAGCAACCGCTAGTCTCTTATTAAAAAGTGACCGCTGGACGTCATGTGCACTAGCCATTGTACCTCTTTCCTCCCGGCTACTGGACGCCCATGATCTCCCACGAACTGGCCAGTTTTTTCTTCTCATGGCCGCTGAACATGCAATGTCTCCCACCGATGGTGGGCAAGTACATCATGTATTCGCTAATGAGAAGCCTTTCAAAGGAAAGGAAGTTTACTTCACTGATGCAACCATATGTGAAGAAGGGAAACCCAATATGAAAAAGCCTGTGGTGGGAACAAATACAGCTAAGTTAGCCAAAGCCTCAAGTCAGCAACAAAAGAAGAAGCTGGTGGTATGATTCGTGGACACACCCGGACCTTTCACAATCAAGGCAAAACCTGACGTGAAGGAGGACAAATCCATAGTCATTGCCGCTAAATCTTATATATCAGTCAATGTGGCTTTTCCAGTTAACCAACCAAATCAAGAAATCCATTGGCCTAACCTGTTATGAACCCTCATGAATGCAAATAGTAAATCACCCCAAGATCGCGGTGCAGTTGTACATTATGAAACTCCAATGTATAGTGTGGCATCTCAAAGGATGTTTAAACTCATGATGAACAAGATGGGAAGTCATCGTCGAATTTATCATGCCTCAATGTCTTCATCTCACAACGGGGGAAGCCGGCAAGAGGCAGAATCCAGGAGGCTAGGAAGCGAAACTCGCAGCTCAGCCCGACAGAATATTCTAAGGTGTTCATTGGATCTAATCGCATATTGGAGGCATGACAATCAAGGGAAACAGGAATAGTTTCCTTACGACGTCTAGTTCTCACGTGTCAAGGGTCGGGTGAGTTTGTTATCAGATCAATGGCTGGAATTGGCTTACAGGTGTGAGGAATCTCTTCCTTGACGCATGCGGATCCTTTTTGCTTTGATCTCCTAGACCTGATGAGGGGGTTGTATAAAAAAAAAACTATAAAAAACCTGCACTTAGAAGGTGAAGCAACGAAGAACCCAAGTAAATAAAAGTGAGGACGACTCCTTTTGCGCGAGTAAACATTCACGAGAGTCCTCTTCACATCTTTCTGTAACATTCAAATGATGGAATAAAAAAAGTATTAACACCAGAGCCTTCATTTCTCTATTCCTCTTTTTCCACACCTCTTTTTGGGTGAAACAGTAATGCATCACTATCACTCTTATATCCTTATTATTGTTATATACATGTTAATTAAATAGAAAGTGGATGACTTGAACATAGGATTACTTAGAGGTGATGTGGTTTGGTGATGAATGACCTGTGTTTTTGTCTAGGCGGGCCCTCATATGACCTAAGTTTGGATGTGTGATACCCTAGGATGAAGAGGTTAATTAGTTATGATGGACTTGTGACTCATTTGTAAATGAGATTGGACTAATTGTTTTTTGAACTGAACTTGTTATCGTACTTGGACTTTTTTAGACTAAGGTCATGGTTTTGGTGGGCCTTAGTATGGATCCAATGTTGGACTTGGACTTGGACTGTATTTCATGGATTGGCCTTGTGCTTTGGACCTCTTAGAAACTTGATAGGACCTTGCTCATGCAAGGCAAGCCTAGATAGACACAGACCTATACTTGTTTCCTTAAGTCGGCATTAGCATTCACTCAGTTGTTATATGCTCAGCCTTTGGACTGATCATCATTGGTAGGAGCTATATTATTTATGGTTAGAGCTATCATGATGAGCTATGGCTAGACGGATAGTGTGATACCAGTTCTAGTCTATTGGGTGTGAGAGTGTTGATATTGAGAGTAATGTTGCTATTATTTACGGTGCCCGTCATCCCTTGCACTGTTACTTTATTTCCCGCCGTGATTGTTTACAATATGGGAGGGCCACGGTATAATATCCCGCGGTGTTCAGCTTGTGTGAATGTGCCACGTTGTTGTATAGTTAGATTAGATACTTTACTTTTATTCTGATTCTAAATGATTATATCTTGCTCAATTGCCTAACTTATGTATTGTTGCTATTCTCATGATTATGTTATCATCTCTACTCTTTTTATACATACATCCTATGTTACTTGTATTTGTACCTTGCCAAATCTTTGGATCTGACTCATTATTGGTGCTTAGGAATTAACCCTGATCCTGAGGACGATGAGCTCGTTGAGGCGCCCGTAGTTGTTGACTACGAATGGGAACCAGCTAACCAATAGGTCGAGCTGGATGACGAAGTGCCTACCCATGGGATTTAAGAGTACTATCTTGGGATTTGAGTGTTTATGTTGTGAGTAGGGAGTTAGACTGATATGTTCATACTTATTATTATTCACATTTTAGATTTAGGTTGGACTTCAGCCCTTCTACACTTGATTCATTTTATATGATACCTTATGCTTCCGCTATTGTTACATTTGCTTCCGCTATCTTTCTTATGCTTCCGTAATTCAACCGTTGATTATTATATTGTTCAAAAAATTTTAAACTGGACCTCACTGCGGACTATATATGATCTTTGAAGTTCTCTGATTTCTAGAAAGTAGCGCGCCAAATTCGAGTACCTTGGCGGTAATCTTGGTATTCAGAATTGGGGCGTTACAACTAAAGTCAGACTTTCGCTATTGGCAGTCATCTTTGGACGACATTAATACCCCCGAGAGGTGGCTCGGATATATTCAAAGTCTCCCTTTCTTGTGCATTGCATATCATGATTGGTGGATGCTATTGTTAGAATTATTATTCATGTGATTCTCATGTTTTACACATGCTTACATGGCTAGCTTCATATCCTTGTTGTCTTATGATTATTTCCTTGTATTTATTCTACATCTGAAACATGTTATACCATTTATACATCGCTTATTTTCATGCCAACATGTGTTGACTTTGTTTACCTTGATGTACAGATGACAACACCTTCTAATCCGAGTAGGAGGTTGAGGCGATCCGAATGGATCCTCAGCCAGAGGAGGAGCGGAAGTGGTGTACTGATGATTTAGTGTAGAATCGTCACTCCCGGCATACGAGGGCCACATGGGGATATCTGCACTATTATCTTTTGTCTTTTGATCTCTTGACCTTTTGTCCTTACACATTATTTATATCTTTTGTTTGGTGGCTTAGGTTTTTTGTGATAGCCACTTATACATAAACCTTATGTGTTTTTATATTTTAAAAATCAAACATATAAATGGGAATGAGATTGCATGACATGCACTGATACTTGTTAATGTGATTTATTAAATGATGTTGTATCAAGTTTCGCGGGTTTCATTTATAAATGAGGTTCAAATACATATTCCTCACATTGAACTTAGATCCTTGGGTATTATTGGCAAAATTTTTAATTAGCCGAATTTTCACGCCTTGGATCCAATTTAACCACTAATTGGGTTTGGGGCTATGACACCTCTCAAGTGAGGCCGTCCAAACTTGAGTTGAGATCCTAAAAGTCCATAACCGAACCCTGGGGGGTGAATATGGTGAACTCAAAAACCTAGAACAATTCTTTTTAATCCTATGTCAATTATGCTTTGGAGATCAATATCTTAATTATAAGTGAGTTTCATAACAAGTAAAGAATCTATATAATCATTCAAAATTGACATTGAAAAAGAAACATTGCTCATAAGTACATCATCCACACAATTAAACATCAATCACTATAACAAGCAAATTTATAGTAGTTCAGCCAAACAAGCCTACATCCACTCACAGTATCCCTACCGGTATTTCCGCTATCAATTAAAGGTTTAAGCTAACCTCTAACCTTACAACCACAAATGCTTTTTACACAAGGCTAAGCATTGTTGACACCAAAAAAGTCACTATGTCTTCTCAACATCAAGAAGCCTCATGAAGCTACATCCTGCAATAAAACAGGCAAGGCTACTTCAAGCATCAGATCTTATCAGAATCAGACAGAAACTGAAAGATCCTTCAACATAGCTAAAAGAGGGGTACACCTGAGGTTTCGGGCCATTCCGACATCGTTTGGCCCCATTTCACTGCTCCGACAGCTAAACAAGCGCTCCCGGCGGCGACATCATCAAAGACACCAAAACTTTGATCAGAGCCTACAGATGACTCCAGAATGTCTCCAAAGGGTTCCATGCCAAATTTCAAGTCAAACCGACAACGTTTGACCCTCCATCAATGCTCGAGCAGCAAAATCAAGCCTCCCGGCGGCGGAAACCACCGAAGCCATCACTCATCAAACAAAATACATGAGTGGCTTCAACATGCTTCCAAAAGGCTGCACGTCGAATTTCAGGTCATTCCGACAACGTTTGATCAGGTTTTGATGCTTCGAGAGAAAATCAAGCCTACCGGCGGTGGAGCAACCCGGGACCATGACATCCAAAACGGAGCCCAAGGAACGTCTCAAAATGACTCCAATAGGCTCCCCGTCAAATTTCAGGTCAATCGGACATCGTTTGACCACATATCAAAGCTCGGCATTTTCCCCGCAGCAAAATGAAGTGAAGCATCGATGGGACCCCAAACGGCATCAAAACTCAAATAAAAGCCCATGGTTGGTCCTATCCACTACTCAAGAAGCTTCACCTCAATTTTCAGGTCATTCCGACATTGTTTGACCTAGTTTCGACTCTTGACGGAAAATCGGCTACAAAGTCTTCGGCTTTCCCGAAAAATGGGAAACTTTGTGCTCCGATTTTGTATTGGTTCTCGTCAAGTTTTCTCCAAGAAAATGAAGTCAATAATTGAGGAAAAATGTCAAGAAAAATACAGAAGAAAAAAGGAACGAAAAAGACGCAAAATCGGCCGAAAACGAAGCTCGGCGACCAAAGGGCAAAAAACCCTAAGGTCGCCGGCGATCGTGGCCCAAGGTCGTCGGCGACCCTGTAAATCCGGGTCGCCGGATTTTGCACCAAATTGATCGTTTTTCGATGGTTTTCGCGTTTTGGGTGTTCCGGCCTCTGTGATTTTCGGAAAATCCAAATTTTGGTGCTTGAAAACCACTGATCTTCGTCGACATCTCGGATCCGCCGTCAAAAGCATGAAATCATCACCGATCGCCTCAAGATCGCCAACTGGCTGACCAAGAAAGTGCACTTTCTGTCCGACCAATCGTGAAATCGACAAGACAGATGTCACCGGCCCACCAACATCAACTAATGTCTGAAATTGCATCACAATCCGACATCAAACAATGCGTGGATCCACCTGTGATGATCGTAAGAAGAATTTCAAAAGGTGCAGCGCGGCCCGCGACTCTTCACATGCCCTGGCGACCACTTAATGACGTTAATTGACCCGTTTATGACAACTTAATGCGGTCATTAACTCATTATTTTGGACGGCCCAATCAGATTCAAGCATTTGGGAGTTACAAATCCAAGTAATCATGGCATTAAACCCATGAAACTCCCATCATCATGAAGCATAAAGGCAATTAAAAGCCTACTACCTTCATCGGCCAGTCACAAGCCATGAAAAAGGAGTTACAAAATCAATTTGTAACTCCTCATCAATTCTTTCATCATGGCCATCAATGCCAATAAACACCTCATGGCTACCAAAAGCCTATAAAGGAGGTCCATTCCAAGAAGAAGGCATGATGAAAAGAGATCCCAAGTGCAAGCTCTGAAAACGCAGAAAATCCAAGAGAGAGACGAAGTCCTGCTACTTTGCTCCCGGAAGCACCACAAGGTGATCAACGTCCCTTGGGGGGCCACCCCCCCAAGGTCACCTCCTTCTCCAACATGGCCTAAACGCGGCTTTTCAACCCGTTTACTTGGTTTTTCATTGGATATAGGACCTCCTCTTGGTCCTTGTCCTTAAAAAACTGAGGTTAGGAGTCAAGCCAAAGAATCAAAGCATCACATGTTCTCATTTGAAGGATGATGGCGAAGCCCACACATGACTTGTGACCGTCGATCTCAACGTGTCCCCACAATCTCCTGAGAAGTTAGATCCTTTTTCTTACTTTTCTATTGTAGTTTGTATTTCTTAAAGAGACAAAAATAAATCACAATTCTTGTCTTTCACATTTGATGAGTTTTGTAAAATCGCCTTTCACGGCAAAATCGCCTTTTACGGCAAAACAAAAACGCCTCCTACGGCATTCTAAAAAAAACAAACTTGTCTCTTTTCTTAATATTAATGCAATTTGAAAAGTTAGAAAAAAGGATTGATTTCCTTTCCACTTGTGAAGGTGAATCTCCGGATTAACACCATTCCAAATTCCAAGTAGAAAGTAAATCTGGCATACCCGTACAAAAATGTTGATGCCCGAGATCTTCCCTCCTCCGCTGATACCCCGGTCAACCCCCGGGGTGCGGAAGGAGAGGACGGAAGATTCCCTTTTCGGGTCCATCAAGCATTAACCTATACTGTTAGATATTTTATGTTGCCAATTTCTTTTAGTTAGAACAAAACTCTTTATTTCAATCCTACTTGAGTTGTAATTTTTATTTCTTTTAGATGAGGACTGTGAAGGAACTATTTTGTTGTCAAAGACTCTTGTTAGATTCGTTTGATCCTTGTTAAAGACTCCTTCTTGGACTGGAAGATCTCCTGCAGAGTCCTACCGTGCTGATTTGCGGATTATGCTGACAGTTTCCAGAACATGGCCTCGCTATAGCGAGACACTATTCTGGCTCATCCAGAGACTGACCTCGCTATAGCGAGTTCCCTGCTCGCTATAGCGAGGTGTCGTATCCTGATTTCTTTAGGACTCTTTAAGCTGAAGTTCTCTACTTCTTTTAGAAGTTCTTCTTTCTTTCTATGAGTCTCCTACACGAATCAAAAACACCCCTTGCAACCTCTATAAAGGGGACTGGAGAGCAATCAACATGTATTCATCAAGTTATATTCTTTCTCTCAAGTCTTGCAAGGGAGTCTGCGCTGAAGTTCTGGTTCTTATTCTTCTTCTTCTCTCAATCTCCTAGGAGGGGCATTCAAGGAGGGTTTCAAGCAAGCATGTGGAAGGCGAACGGTTGGTCGTCGGCGAGTACTTCACAGTCCTTTAGGTTGAGTTTCAACTGGGTCAGGTCTTGTGAGTTCTTTGTAATCTTCATTCTCATAGTGCATTGCTTTTTGTGGCTTTTACCACCCGTGGTTTTTTCCCGAGAAGGGTTTTCCACGTAAATCTTTGTGTCTCTCTTTGTGTGGTGATTGTTTATATTTATTTAGCATAATTTCCTTGTTAATTGCATATAATAATCTGAGAAAGGACCTTAGCCTGTGTTAAGGCTTAAATCGAAGGTTGAAATCAAACCTTCACGTGGTATCAGAGCAAGTCGCTTATTCTAAAAGTGTGATCCACTCAGATTTATTCTATGGAATTCATTAGAGAAGGCACTTCTACCACCAAACCTCCTTTGCTTGCCAAGGACAATGACGTTGATGAGACTGATAATGAGTCTGATGATGTAGAACTTGAAGCCTTTTTTGTCAAAAAATTCAAGCAATATTTAAATAAAAATAAAAAGAACCTCACAAAGGAATTTTCCAAGAGTAAAACTATGAATAAGACAAAAAAAGGGCCAAAGAATGAGAAAACTCTTTCTAAGAACACTAATAAGCCTATCAAATGTTTTGAATGTCAAGGGTTTGGTCACCCGGCTTCTAAATGTGCAAATCGGATGAAAAAAACAAAGGAAAGGCTTTGAATGTTACTTGGGAAGAAGATTCAGAATATGAAGTTTGTGAATCTGAGTCACAATCTGAAACTGCTAAATTTGTTGCTTTTATGTCATCTACTAACATTTCTTTTGAGCAGGGGTCATCTGACAAGGATTCCAAGTCAGATGGCGAGTCAAGGTGTGAGGATCTTTCTGATGAAGAACAAGATCTTGAACTTGCTTATAAAAGACTTCTGAAAGATTCCTTACGCCTGTCACGCATCAATGATATGCTCTCTCACAAGTTAAAGGTTTCTGAATCACAAAATTCATCTGTGACATCTGAGCTTAATGATGCCCGTGCAAAGATAAGTCAGTTAGAAACCCAGCATGCAATTCTATCTGACAACATTATTGTTGCAGGAAAAGAGAAATATCTACTTACTGCACAGTTAGAGAAAGTTTCAATGGAATTGAAATCTTTGCAATCTGACTACAATCTGCTACAAGTTGAAAAGAATGATGTATGTGGCAAACTTCGGATAACACTATCTGAACTAGTCTCTGTCAAATCCTCGCTTGAAAGAATGAATAAAGGCTGCATGACTCTTGATGAAATTTTGATGCAACAAAGGAGTGACAAACAAAAGACTGGACTTGGATTTAATCCGGAATCATCAACTTCCATCCAATCAGGTAAATCTGTTTTTGTTAAAGGACCAGCCTTACTTTCTGGTATTCTAGCAACTCCAACTGTTAAACATGGGAATTCAAATTCATCGAAGAATATGCACAAACCCAGAACTATTCCAATTTGTCATTTTTGCGGTACAAAAGGGCACATTAGACCACACTGCAATAAAAGAAGAAATTATATCAGAAACCAGTCGACGAAGAAACCTTTTTCTCCTCAATCGATCAAAACTAAGCTTGTTTGGATTCGTAAGACTGACCTGAGTTGTAATGTGGTCTACACTACACTATCTAAATCAATTGAGAATACTAAGGTTGATCCCCTTCTCTGTAAGTCCCTAGGCAGTGGCCTAAACCACTAGTCCTCAAAACATGTTTTGAATAGCACATGCATACTCTTTCGGGCTAATTTTGAGATTATCTGGCATGTGATGCACTTTAATTTGTTGGATTTTCGAACTGTTTTTTTTTTACGATTTAAGAATTTTGATCATGTCCACAAGTACACGATGACTCACTTGGACACTCACTTAGGGTCAATGAGACTCTAGGATTGACAGGATTCATGGTCTTAGTGGTTTTGTACTTATTCGGAGCATCGATTATGATATTTCCACTTCACTATGCTCTCTTCTTAATGTCTATTTCTATATATGTGCCCCAAAGTGCGTAGAGATTTCTGTAGACCGACGCAATGGAACAGTATCCTATAGGGTTCAGAGATTTCTACAAAAGATGAGCACTAGAACTTGAGCATTTTTATATGTGAAGAAGTTCATGTAAAACTCTAATTTCAGGCTCAGAATATAGGTGACCCAAAGTGCGTAGAGATTTCTGTAGACTGATGCAATGGAACTGTCTCCTATAGGGTTCAGAAATCTCTACTAAAAATGAGCACTTAAACTTGTGCATTACCATATGCCGAGAAGTTCATATATTTATATAAAATAAAACTATGTGCCATTAAGGGGGAGCTTCACATCTCATTGCTAATCAGATTGAATGTTTTTGAAATGTGTGAAATTTGCTTTATACCTGATGATTGTTGATTTCTGGCAGATCTACGATTTCTTTGTGGTTTACATTTGAGATCATCTCACTCACAATTTACACTCATGATCAATTTTCCAAAATTGTGTTGCCTCATGACTTGCACATTATTGTATTTAATCATTGAGGGTTTTCAATTGTTGGCTTGATTGAGTTTTGCAGTTGTGCAATTTTTTTTTTTTTGTAAACCCAATGCAAAAAATGTATACTAAAGATTATATGATTTAGGGGGAGCAAGCGCTTTGTCAATTCTGTGACAAAAGGGGGGAGTAGTTTAGTAGAGTAGTTTAGTTGATCTCAAGGGGAGTTAAGCTGAACTGACTAACTTTTGCTATCTTTAGCACTTTACTATTGAACCTTGACTAGATACATTTCATTTATTTTGAATTATTATCATTTCTGTGATGTTATGGATCTTTGCCAAGGTTTGTTTTTGTGCAGGTTGTGGTAGACTGATGAAGATCAACTGTTCCTGGGGTGTCTATTTGTGTGTTTGGAGAGAGTCGTTTTTGTTTTAGGAGTTTTGTTCACAAATTGTCAAAGGAGGAGATTGTTAGATATTTTATGTTGCCAATTTCTTTTAGTTAGAACAAAACTTTTTATTTCAGTCCTACTTGAGTTGTAATTTTTATTTCTTTTAGATAAGGACTGTGAAGGAACTATTTTGTTGTCAAAGACTCTTGTTAGATTCGTGTGATCCTTGTTAAAGACTCCTTCTTGTACTGGAAGATCTCCTGCAGAGTCCTACCGTGCTGATTTGCGGATCATGCTGACAGTTTCCAGAACATGGTCTCCCTATAGTGAGACTGTGTCTCGCTATAGCGAGACACTATTCTGGCTCATCCAGAGACTGACCTCGCTACAGCGAGGTCCCTGCTCGCTATAGCGAGGTGTCGTATCCTGATTTCTTTAGGACTCTTCAAGCTGAAGTTCTCTACTTCTTTTAGAAGTTCTTCTTTCTTTCTATGAGTCTCCTACACGAATCAAAAAAACCCCTTGCAACCTCTATAAAGGGGACTGGAGAGCAATCAACATGTGTGCATCAAGTTATATTTTCTCTCAAGTCTTGCAAAGGAGTTTGCGCTAAAGTTCTGGTTCTTATTCTTCTTCTTCTCTCAATCTCCTTGAAGGGGCATTCAAGGAGGGTTTCAAGCAAGCACGTGGAAGGCGAACGGCGGGTCGTCGGCGAGTACTTCACAGTCCTTTAGGTTGAGTTTCAACTGGGTTAGGTCTTGTGAGTTCTTTGTAATCTTCATTCTCATAGTGCATTGCTTTCTGTGGCTTTTGCCACCCGTGGTTTTTTCCCGAGAAGGGTTTTCCACGTAAATCTTTGTGTCTCTCTTTGTATGGTGATTGTTTATATTTGTTTAGCAGAATTTCCTTGTTAATTGCATATAATAATCTGAGAAAGGACCTTAGCCTATGTTAAGGCTTAAATCGAAGGTTGGAATCAAACCTTCATATACAATCTCATATGCTTTTCAATAAGCTAAACATTAACCTTCACAACATGATTCTATCTCAATAAACTATGCCTAAACAAGCATAAGATGAGATGCAAGTGAAAACATATAAATGCCTCTTAACATAGGCTGATATGAAAATGTAATCCTTTCTAAGACATATGTATGATAAATGCAAAGATCAATAAATGATACATATGCCTTAAAACTTCTTCTATCTCTTTTAAAATTCAATGCTCATAAATGATGCAAATGTGAGATAGGGTAACTAAGTGATTCACACACGTTTTTTAAATAATGGCAAACTTGTTTTGGAAATTTTGACATAATCCTAGAAAGTTTGAAAGAAACATTTAAATGACTAACATATGAAATACTATTCAAATGATGAAGTAAAATGATAAACATATTTTTAAATCAAAGCATGTTTAAACACTCAACATTTCAACACTTTGAATACTTTAATCATGCCATTTGAAGAAATCAAAGATTTAAAGACAGGCATGAATAAAATAGGTTAGGAGGAGCAAACCCATTGAAGAATCAAAGGTTTGACATAATGATTTGCCCTCCTAGCTTCCTTCTAGCCTTGCATAGATGTCCCACCTTCCTTGGCCCTCACAAGTCTCAAAACTGTTGATACATATCTCAAGGAAGGGTTCTTTTTATAAGAAAAAAAGTCTCCAATGGATCTATTGTCGATCAACCGACATATGGGGTTCGGTCGACCGAACTCAACGGTCAAGTCCCAATGGTCATAAAATTTGAAATTTGCAGATCGTTATACAGTTGTCGATTCACCGAACTAAAGTTCGGTCGACCGATAGCTGACGGACACTTGACCGACAGCTGACCAAGGATCCCTAATATACCAGATTTCACATTCTAGATTCGGAACTGACAGCTGACCGACATAGGTTCGATTGACCAAACTTTCCCTATTTATAAAGAGACTTTTTAAAATGATTTAAAAGGGAAACTTGGTCTTGGAGAACTAGACTTGACTAGAGGCTAACATGTTTGAAGAAATGAGTTTTTAAAATGCAATTCAAAACACGTTTGTACATGCTTTTACAAAATCCTTTGATGCTAAGATTAAAAACTAATAATGCATGAAGATCCCAATATGTTAAGAAGTATGAGTGCATAAGAGCTCAAGCTAAAGTAAAATGAATGCATCAAATCAAATTGCAAACTAATGAAAACCCTAACAAATCTCCCCCTTTGCAATTTGATCGCAACTCTTGAAGCTTGACTCTCTCTCTCTTTCTTCAAAGATACTTGGACATCGTTTACTTTGGATTTTTAAGGAGCTTTGGATTTTAGGGAGCATTTGGATTTTCCTTGCAGGAGCAATCTTGAAAATTCTAAGGCCACTACATCAAAACACCTTAAAAACCACAGTCATAGACTGTAGGTTTTTAAAAAAAGGACAGTTATAGCTGTCATTTTTTGTGTCAAACTTTGGAGTGTAGGTTTTGGAAAACGACAGTCCTAATATGTGGTTTTTATTTTGAAAAAACGACAGTCGAGGGAAATGGACAATCTAGCTTCTAATACGACATTCATAGTCTGTCATTTTTTTTTAAAACAAAGTTGTCCCTATTTGAAATAAAAAAGGATAGTCAATGGCTGTAGCTTTTTTTTATTTTTCCTGAAAAAAATGAAATATTTCAAATATTAAACCTAATTAATATCAATAACAATCCATTTAAACAATTTAAACAACCATATCTGTCAACCATCTAAAATTTAAACATCCACATATTAGCCATCCAAACAATACCCAAATAACCATATAATTTCATTCATCAAAAGCACATGCATCCATATAAATATCCAAGTATCAACTAAAACCATGTCATAGAAATCCATCATCCAACATTAACTCAAACTTACACCCTCAAAACATTTACTTAAAAGAATAGAAAACTAATAAAGTTTGGTCCTAATTATAGGCCAATCAAGTACATCTCCTAACTTGCGTTCCCCGTCGAACAAGTCAACACTCCCATCAACAATCTCATCTAACACAATCATGTAGAAACCTACCTACGGTGACTCCATACCCTTTAGTCTTCCATAAGCAATTATGTTTTTCTTTGTCATGTGCTGCAACTTACACGAAGATGGGCCTCTTGTGTTTGTGGTTGTTTGGTCCATGTGTGCATAAGCACCTTGAGAGCTTTGGCTCCCCCACATACATCATTAGGAACACATTAATTTTTATTTTATCAATGTAGACATTTCATTACGTTTAAGAAGGATCTACTATTAATATAAAAACCTTTGTACTTGAGAGGAGCTTCCACGTTCGGTAGAAGGCCGCATTTGTGTATTTTCTTGAGACAATGATGCAAACATCTGGTCTATCTTACGCCTTAGATCCCTAGACTCCACTTCTACTAGTCGTTTCTCCAAATTATCCACTTGAACTTGTAGGATAACTTGCAATTCATGTTCCTCTTGTAATACTCTCTTGTAAGGATCTAAATACTTGATGGAGGTCTTTGAAACTCCGTCGCACATGCCTTTTATGCGTCCACGATTATCACGATCAAGAATCTATATAAAAAAATCAATGTCAATCCCTGTTCGTGATAGTATGTATACGTCACTATATTTGATGGTTAATAAAATCACGTAATACAAATATAATTACACCACATACCAAGGCTACCGCATCATGATCTAAATCTTTATTTGCAATTGAAGGGTTATCCTCATACAAGCTAGCAACTGTTTCCTGCAAAAATATTTTATTTAAAACAAGAAAGAGAGAGATACATTAACTCACATGTGAATTAGAATTGGGGCTTGCATATATAGTACAAAAACTTCCATTCCTCAATGAGACTGGTATTTGAAATATTAATTAAAGAACATAAAAGGAAATTATCTTCCAAATAAAATGCAACAATATTCATCTAACAAATCTATGCAGATACTCTACATTGTTTGGGTATAGGAACATCAAATATTTTGGTATATTAATGCAATACTGCATCATCTTCATTGGAGTTTAGTCCTTAGGTACACATATTGAAGAATAACACAATTCTGACCAAGTTCATCTATTAATCTAGATTTTCCTAGTCATTTTATTGGGGACATCATCAATCAAACCAATGATTCTAAAGGAATTTGGTCATTGGCCAGAGTTCAATGGGCAAAATCAAACATCTAGATTTGTGAGATTAGTGTGTGAAATGATATATTTTCCTCAATGTATTTTCGTTTACTTTTCATTCTAATGAATCAAAAAATGGAAATGTGTATCATTTATTATGTGAATGATATTATATATTTTTTAATTAGTACACATTTCAACAAATCTGATCCAATTTGTGTCCATCTGCAAGTGTCCACATTTATACACAGAAACATATATCTGCAAGTGCCTACATCTATGTCCATCTGCAAGTCCACATTTCAGAGTTGCTAGGAATTCAGAATTAGCAAACCCATAGTTTTTGAAGCCAGATAGACCAAATCCTTACTAGCAAATGTGATAATACATTTGCCCAATCAAAACAGCAAAAATTGGTACATTCAAAGGAAGGATGTGAAAACTGCACTAGTGGGATTGTGCAACAGTCCAACTGGTGCAATACATCAAACTTCAGTTGAAGATATCACTAACCCAAAAGCAATGTCAAATGCATCAATCCATGCGAATAAAAAACTATCATCACTTAAAAGAAGATCTCCACATTAATAAACTACAAAACAATCCATTCAATCACACCAAACCAAACAAAACCAAACCGATGCGATCAAGAAAACGACAAAACAGATCTAATCGTAATAATGCAACATACAAAGACAAAAAAGCAAATACAAACTCAATGTGCGTACAAACTGTGGTTTTTGGAACTCTAAAACATTACACATTATTTCTTATGGAATGAAATGAAAGCCTATACAAACTCATGTGATCCTCTCAGTGATCACAAGATCTTCAATCAATTTCTGTTGGCTTTTCTTCAGTCTACACCTATAAACATTCCAAATGGCAGATAGCTTTTCACTTTTCTGTTTCTACTCTAACCCAAAAATCCAAAAAAGTTAAAAAGTGGAGGGAATGCCAATACCCAAAAGAAACCATGGGGACTGAAAGCAATGCAACTGTGGAAAGGGCATATGAATTTGAGGTATTTTAAGTGGCTGCAACCACCTCATGGACCCACTAAACTCCAGCAGGAGAAAAAGAAATACATGGCCTAAGTAAATTCCTCCATTACCACTCCCTACCAACACCAACCCAAGTTACATCATGTTAAAGACGCATTTTAGTGATAAATTTTAGTATTATAAATAATACAATCATATTACAACATACAACTACCGCCACAGGAAAAATCTGCGCATAAGAGCTTTATACCCTACAACACAATTACATAAAGACACCTCCCAAGGTAAAGACACCTCCCAAGGGAATTCACAAGTCACAAGGAGCATATTGTGTTTTGCAAAACCTGTTACAGGGATCCAGTGCTCCCTTTTTTTTTAGGTAGCTTTTATTTAAGGGAGCTGATTACAGTAAAGAGACAAATACTTTAAAAGCCCAAAGAAGCACTAAAACGCAGGTAGCACTAAAAACCCAAGGCATAAAGCCAAAAACACATGAAGGACAGGCCTAAAAGTCAAGAGATGAAACAATGTCTATTAACTCCATCCATCTATCATTGAATTTAAAAATGTAGAAATTAAAAAGACTACAACCACACTGAAAAAAAATTAATAACTCATCATAAGATTTTGCATTTTAGAAGAAAAATCTACTTCTCACCCGGTATTCGCATCTAGCAAAACCATTCTTTGGAGTATGAGTAGCAAGCCACGTTTAAGTCCGAGTGATCTCAACTCCAGGATTTTGTTGCCTCTGAAAAAGAAGGAAGCAAACATCCTCATTACAAAATTAGTTAAATGAGAAAAATTTTAAAATAAAAGCACAGTGCTTACCAAGTGTTCTGCAACTCTAGCTTGGCCCATTCTACTGGAGGTATGTGGGCTTTTCAATGCTTTTCTTGCTTCCTTCCCATGGTTCATCTTAGCTATTGACGCTTCCATCGAACACATGTTAACGAACTACTCCCAATCTTCTTTCTTAACATTTTTGGGTGGGTTACTTTTTCTCTCAACATCTGTTTGATATTTATCATAAAATCTCCTGCGTAGCCTCGACTTCCAATTTGTCCAATCTGCATTTGCCTTTTTTAGCACATAAGCTTTGTTCTCAGTTGGGACTTCAAACATACTCTCCTTAATAGACAATTAATAGATTAGTTATATGTTAAAAAAGAAATCTATATAAATGGTTACTCATACTGACAATCTACCACACATGCTTTTTCACTAAAATTGGCACTTGTGACCAGTTATCAATACAGGGTGATATGTTGGACTTGGCAACCTTCCCTATGGCCGAAGATAGCTTAGCTGCATTAAGACCAATGGCTTGGCCACAGAGGGTAAATGTAACACGGGAAAGATGACTCGCTACAAATGTCATTTTAAGTTAGTAAACATAAATTAGTGAATATTGAAAAAATTAATGTCGCAGTACATACTCTCATGGAAAGAACATCCCTATAAATTAGATGTTGGACTTGCCACCGTTGATCTGTCATGCGACATAGTGCCTGTAACTGCAAGAGCTACATTAGAAAATTCATGACATTATAAAAATATCGACATTTGAAGTAAAGCTGGATTTGATTCATAGGCATTAAAAGATAACATGCAAATATTGTTAATAGACATTTATATGCTAACATGAATGTTAGTATTAAAAAGCTTGTCGTACATGAATTTAAGACTTAGATCTCCTCGTCATCAACTATAGCATCTTGCAATGTTGCGCTTAAGCTATTTCCATTAGTTCTAGCCTCGAAGACTAAGGGATCTTCAAAAGAATCAACGTCCTGATTCAATTTCTTTGGAACATCCAAGACAACATGCCAATAATCATCTACTGGCCTACTATGATCTTTATAGTAGAACACTTGAGTGCCTTGAGAAGCTAGAATAAAAGGCTCATCATCTTCCTTTGAATTTCTTTGCAACCTTCTCAAGTTGACATATATCAAGTTAGTTGCTAGATCAACATAGCATCCATGTTTGTCTTCTATACGCATCCAATCACAATAGAATACCACTTGTTTAAAGTCATGATAATCTAGTTCTAGAATTTGTTTGATGACTCCATAGTAAGCGGCCTCTTCATGCACAAGGTTGGTGTCCCCGACACTTGACCTGAAAGGGGTTAAAGCCTTCATTAAGACCCCATTATTTTGTGTCGTTTTATTCATTTCTGCATCCAAAGTATGAAATACATATCCATTTATTACGTATGCATTATATGAAATGGCTTCAAATGAAGGTCCATCAGCAAGCCTTTTCATAACATTGTTAACTCCTTTTCTTAATTCTTGTCTAAGCCAAGGAATGTATTCAATTGCTTTTTTTGTTCGCACAGCACCTCTTCGATTTTGAATAATGGGCCTTAGGCTTTGAATGTATTCATCATATTTCCTGATTAGATTTAACCAACACAAGTTAGATTGTCAGTCTCAAATTATGCAATGCTTTCATAAAGTACACGTTAAGATCTTGTAATTTTACTTACCTCTCCCACTCCGCATTCTCCGTATAATGTTTCAACATCCATTTACGAGCTTGCTGGTATTGTACAAAAGTAAGATTATAGACCTTCCCATTTTTATCAATAGGGTAGGCACATTCACCATCCTCATCCATCCATTTCCCATGTCCTTACTTATGGCTTCTTTCTATACTATCTGGCATATAATTCATGGCATACAACATGGATTCCTCTATTAAGTAACACTCTGTAATGTAGCCCCCTGGGTATGTTTGATTCACCACATAACGTTTATATGTCTTCATCTTCCTGATATAAGTTAGCTAAATTAGATACCAATGCTAATTTGTAATAAATTAATTAATTAAGAAAGAACTCAAATTAACAAAGATATTATAATTACCGCTCAAAAGGATATATCCATCAATATCTAACAGGTCCGTAAAACATTGCATCCTCTGCCAAGTGCACGACTAGGTGTATCATTGAAACGAAAAATGATGGAGGGAAGTATTTCTCAAACACACAAAGTGCTACCACAATACGTTCTTGCATCTTTAAGAGTTCTTGACGGTTGATAACCTTTGAGCATAGGTCATTAAAGAATATTGATAAGTCTCAAATGGCAGAACGTAATGGCTTATGTGACTCAAAAGTGTGCATAAGCAACACTGGTAATAACTGTTGCAAAAGAATGTGATAATCATGCGACTTAAGATTTTTTAACTCCTTCTCCTCCAAGCTAACATTGTGCCTCCAACATGCACTATATCCTATAGGAACCTTTAAATGATATAATGTTTTACATATCAGATCTTTTTCCAATCGGGATAGAGTGAAAGGAGCATCTGGAAATATCCTCTTGCCATTTTTTCAATTGGCCACAACTTTTTTGTAATCCCCAGCTCTTGCAAGTCTTCTCGGGCTTTAAGATTATCCTTAGACTTGCCTTTTGTGTTCATGATGGTTGCAAAGAGGTTTTCCTCCACATTCTTTTCCACGTACATTACATCCAAATTGGGGCAAATAAATAAATCCTGCAAAATTAAAAAAATTATGCTAATATGTTAGTTAACTAAATCAGATTAGTTTAATTGAAAAAAAATTGTTAAAGCGCACCTTCCAATAAAGCAAGTCAAAAAAAAATAGATCTCTTTGACCATGGAGTGTTCTCATTCACCTCTGGACGTTTTCTCTTCCTCTTATTACCTTGTTCTTTTCTGAATTTAGCATGTATAGTTTTCATTTTTCTTAACAATTCTAAACCATTCATACGCTTAGGATTCTTCTCATGTTCTTCACTCCCATCAAATTGGGATTTTTGGCTCCTAAAAGGATGTCCCATATCCTGTAGCCACTTTCTATGCCCCATGTAACAAAACTTATTCCCATTATTTAGCCACAATGATTTTGTTCTTTCACTACACACAGGACATGCATACTTTCCTTCAGTCTTACAACCCGACAAATGACCATATGCTGGAAAATCATGTATAACCCATAACAGAATTGCTTTCATTGAGAATCTATTTTTATTGGATCAGTCATATGTTATGGCTCTTGTGGACCAAATCATTCAACTCATCCACCAGTGGTTGCAAGTAGACATCAATGTCATGTCTTGGGCCATACTGCCCAGGAATCAATAATGTTAACATACTGAATTCCTTCTGCAAGCATAAAGATGGGAGAAGATTGTATGGAACAACCATAACATGCCAACAACTATAGGAGTTATTCTTATTCCCAAATAGATTAAATCCATCCGTCGCAAGTCCAAGACGAACATTACGTGCCTCGCATGCAAAGTCGGGCCATTTATGATCAACTTGCTTCCAAGATGAAGAATCCACTGGATGGCGCATGATCGATTCATCTACTACTAAGCTCGCATTCGCATGCCATCTCATGCTCTCCGCAATCCAGGATACACTACACAGTCTTTGCAACCTTGGTGTCAATGAAAAGTATCTTAGTTTTTTTCAAGGCAGAGGTCTTTTTCTTGGTTTATCTGAACTCTCTAGTTGCCATCTGCTTTCACCACATGTAGGACAACTGTCCTTATATTCATGCTCTCTCCAATAAAGTATGCAATCATTATGGCATGCATGGATAATCTTATAATCCATACGCAAAGACTTGATCATTTTCTTTGCATTGTAGGTGGTATCCGGCAAAGTGTTTTCGAGTGGAAAAATATTTTTCATCAGTTTCAGCAACGCTATGAAACTCTAATTAAACCATTGAAATGTAGCCTTCAAGCTTAACAAATCCACTGTCACAAGTAACTTTGTATGTTCAATTTGACATGAAGGATACAATGGTTTTATCGCATCCTCCATCAACTTCTTGTACCGAATATCATCCGTTGAATAATCTTGAGATTCAACAAATTCTTCATTAGGAGCTTCATGAGAGCATGGAGATGTATTACCACCCATATGAGCTTGAGATTCATTCTCATTGTGAAAATGTTGAAATACATCATTGACCATATCAACCATTCTTGGAAACGTATCACTCAATCTTTCCATGCTACCGCCCTCTACGCTTATGCAACTTTTTGGATGGATTTCTCCATGATGAGTCCATGTTGTGTAACTTGTATCTATACCATGACAAATTAAATGATCATAAATATCTCCTAATGTTTTCTTCCCTCCTTTCAAATTACGACACTTGACACAAGGGCAACAATACCAATCATCACCCCCTAATTTCTCTTTATTAGCTTCTATGAATGCAAAGAACGACTTAACCCCTTCTATGTATTCAATCGAATGCCTTGGTGCCATCATCCACGCCTTGCTTTGAGACATTTTCTGATTTATAAAATCTCTAGAGTATGACCCACATAATATGTTTCATCAATATTCAAAATGAAAAATGAAGAAATGCAATCCAATACAATACAATAAAAAAGGCCAAACAACACTTGCCAACATTCCAAAAAATGCGTATTTCATAAACAGCTCTCCCGAAACAAACAACCCAATTAAAACAGTTTGAAAATCATTTGCTAGTATTTCTACTAATAACCAACCAATCTGAAATGCATCAAATTCAACAAAATACTAGAATACTAGTAAAGTTGAATTCATCATTAGAAAATCGGAAGCTCAAATAGAGATAAGAAATCAAGCCTTCTATAACTAAAATGGAAAAAAATGGAACCTAGTTTCAGACCATGTTAAAATGATACCATTTTTAAAGCCATGAAATAAGAACCTAAATGTACTCACTACATGAGCCAAACAAGAACCTTTCTTTCTTTTCCTTTTCTTTCTTTTCCTTTTTTTTTTTTTTTTTTCTCTCTTACATAGAAGCCAAATATGTTATTAAAAATAGAAAGGTATTGACAAACACAAAGAAAACCAAAAGAAACATATAGCATGATGAACCATACCCAAGTTGTTCCACCTTACTGATGTCATATCAATAACATTAATGATGTCCAAACAAATTTTTCTACAGCAAATGGGCATGGTAGAGATTCCATTTTTATGTTTGATTGGATTCACAAAAAACATACAGATATATTATTTAATAGCCATTAACAGTTTTATAGTTTGAATTGGTTCAAACTCGCTAATGCATAGATTAATCCTTGATAAAAGAGGAAATGAAGCACCAACCACATATTAACAAGCATTTGAAAGTCAATTTCAATTGATAAAACTCTTAATCTTATCACTATACTTCCAAAATTCTTTGTTGACAAAATCACTCGAAACAATGTAAGGACTCTTACCTTTTACCAATCAATTACTGTCCCCCTCTCTACCCAAATAAAGCCAAGTTGGTAGGTCCAATCAGCAACACACATTCACAACTACAGTTACAAAAAAGTAAAAGAAAGCGAATACGTGAGATGTTTGTCCAAACAGGGAGGAGACAAAGGGTTGCAGAGACAAAAGGCAAAATAAAAGATTGCAAACCTAAAGAGGAGAAAAATAAAATTAATAAAAATAGCCATTATTCATGCAACTAAAGACACTATTGGCAAGCAAATCATCATCATAAGCTTAATGCCACAAATTCAGTTTCACTTACTGAAGTGTCAAATTGATTGCCACCACCTTAAATGAAGCTGAAACTATATTTGTAGGTGGAGGTCCCATGGATTCAACAAGTTGAGATAGAGCAATCCCAAATCAAGATGCAACTGAATAAATTATCAAAATTGAGGTTTAATAAAAAAGAATGAGAAAAAAAAAGAAGAAGATAACTTCAAGCAAGGGATTGATTATGGCATGGCAGACACTTTATGATCAAATCAATCCCATTTGGTTATGATTATGGCATCTCTTCACGCACAAGCTTCAGTCAATCCTATTTGCAACCCTTAATCCTAAATTTTAATGCAAGTCTTTTCATGATGAGTCACTTAAAAAATGGTTATATTGCTGGAACATAGGCCCTAGAATTATTAGTGCAGGCCAACAGCGCTATGCCAATCTTCATGTACTATTAATTCATTGATAATGTAGTTATTCTGTCATTCATGGACTCATCAGGAGAGAAAAGAAACAAAGCAAAAAGATAAGACCACCAAATCCACATTAAATTTGGAAAAATCAACTTTCAATTATTTCAAACATGTGTTACAAGAATCTTGGTGTGAATCAGTGATGAGGATGATTCATAGTAAAAGAAATCACATGCATCAACAATAGTATAAAGAGCAAGACAGAGGAAAACAAGATAGTTCCACAAAAAAAACAGATTTACTAAAAATATCAAAAACTCAAGAAGAGATCTTTCAATCGGTAAGCCCTATCCCCACCACATACAATCTCTCTACCCCTTCCCATGCAATGTGCAATGTCTCCCTTTGCTCTCTCGTGTCTTTCTTCTCTCTCCCATCTCTCTTTACTCTCTTCCCCATCCTTCTAGCTATCTCACCTTCTCGGCATGTATTTATTTTTCTTGTCTTTGAGTAAGGGTTTTCAAGAAGTTGCAAATGGTATGATCAGAGTGGTATTTGACTGACCAAACTCTAATCCAAGCCATTGCCCTGTTATCTTCCTACCCATATCCCTATGATGGGCATGCATCAAAGTATGTAAGGCCACCATTCCTCTGACCTAATACTAGTATGGCCTATACAGGGGCCTTTATAGTGGAGTGGAGAAACTTGACCGAATTTGGCATGACCCATTCATTAGCTGATCAAATGCATGTTTAGATGATGCCAACTATTTTGATTGGCAAAATCTCTCAGATATTAGCCTTTCATATTTATTACAATAACAACATAATTTTATTTTGGCTGGCATACTGAGTGCAACAACCGACAAATGAAAACAGAAGAAAGAAAGAAGTGAAGACAAGAAAACAGAGAGTATCAATCCTAACATTGTCGAGAACTAGCACACAAAATTGACTCCATTCCTCTTATGATGCTTTTTTCCGACCATCATAATCAAAGCCATATACATAAATACTTACGTTTCAGACCTAAATCAGCAGCAATAACCACAATCGACAATGAACTGAGAAGGGAAAAAGGCATGCATACATAAATATATGAATTAATCTTGAGAGATATTAAGGTTTCCCCATCTCAAACTCAAATTGGAGGTAACAATATCCATTTCGTCACAATAAAAAATATCAACCGTTTAAACACAATCTTTAAACTCTCGATCATTCATTGATTCGTGACATAGAAAAAACACGGAAAGTAAGAGATTTGCAAGTGAATTTCCATTGAAGATTTCCCAAGTTGGGTGAACTTTTAAGGTTTAGATAAATGACGAAATGCAGAGGAAAAGGAAGAAATCAACATACTGCGAATCATCATGAAGGCGAGATGAAGGAGAAGAAGAAGAAAGGGTGGGAAGTGATGCCAATGTAGGGAAGAAAGAAACGAGATAGATGAAGATGAGGAGAAGAACGAAAAGATGGGAAGTGGTGATGGATGGCCGGAGCGTAATCGGCGAGTCGAGAGAGTTCAGACCTACAAAGGCGTGCTTGAGAAAAAGAGGAAAAAGAGAGCAGAGGGCGAGAGGTAAAGAGGGGAAAGGGCGGGAGGGGAATAGAGGGCGGGGGAGAGGAAAAGGGTGGGTATAATTTTAGGTCTTATTTTTAGATGAGAACAACCACAAAGAGTAGCTATGGTTTATGAAAATACATGTGTCTAAAAATGCCACAGCCCAAACTAGCGGTCTTGCCTCCCTTGTTTGTGTCGTTGTTAACCACTTTTGACGTAGTGGGCCTTTGTTTCTCCCCCTCAACATACGCATATCTTTGCAAATTTCTCCCCTATTGTTAGATGACCATTGCTCTTCTCAAAGCCAGAAACTTCTTGCCAACATCTCTATTTCTCTCCTCCTTTGACATCTAATTGCAAAGAAGTTTGCCCATGAAAAATAAAAAGACAAACCTTGTTAGTAGCACCTATTTATAATACAATGATAAAAACGAAATGTAGGAACAGGTGATTTGAGTAACAAGGAATTTAGTAATCAAGGAATGGGTCAATGCCCAATTGATGTCGCAAATTGAAAAAACATTCATTTCCAAGGAGTTTTGTAAAGAAATTAGCCAATTGTGCATCAGTGGGAACAAAAAGTAACTCTATGCCTTGATCAGCATGGTCACGCAGAAAATGATATCGAATGTCAATGTGCTTGGTGCGTGAGTGTTGAATAGGATTCTTAGAGATACTAATAGCACTAGAATTATCACATATAATAGGCATACATTGTTGTGAAACATTATAGTCTAAAAGAGTTTGGTTCATCCATAACAGTTGAGCACAACAACTTCCTGCAGCTATGTATTCAGCTTTTGTCGTAGATAAAGATATTGAATTCTGCTTTCTACTATGCCAAGCTACTAAACAGTTTCCTATGAAGTAGCAACATCCACTAGTGCTCTTCCTATCATTTATGGATTCCTGTCTAATCAGCATCACTCTATCCAATCAATTGATGTAATGTAGAATCATGAGGATACCAGATACCATAATTAGTAGTCCCATGAATATATTTGATAATGCGTTTGGCAGCTTTGAGTTGGGACTTACGAGGATCAGATTGGTAGCTAGCACAGGTTCCAACACTAAAAGAGAGATCCGGTCTGCTAGCTATAAGGTAAAGGAGGCTTCCTATCATACTCCTATAGAGTTTTTGGTCTACCTTTTTACCTTGAAGTTCACTAGAAAGTTTTGAAGTAGAGCCCATGGGGTTGTAACTAGCCTTAGAGTCTCCTAGTCCAAACTTCTTTGCAATTCCTAGAGCAAATTTTGACTGACTAAGGAAAATGCCTTTCTCAGCCTGATTAACATGAAGTCCAAGAAAAATTTGTAGGGGACTAACCAGACTATCTCAAATGTGTAACTCATTAACTCTGAAAATCCTTGAGCAAGCTTTTCTGAAGTTTATCAAAAAACTATATCATCAACATAAATCTGAGCAACAAGAATGTCTTGATCAATCTTTTTGATAAACAGAGACTTATCTACTTTCCCACACTCAAAATCATTCTCAATCAAATGGTTAGTAAGCTTTTCATACCAAGCCCTTGGTGCTTGTTTTAAACCATAAAGTGCTTTCTTAAGTTTATAAACATATTTAGGATGATGAGGATCTTCAAAGCCCTCTGGTTGTGTCACATATATATCTCCTCAATTTCACCATTTAAGTGCACTCTTAACATCCATTTGAAACAATTTGATCCCCATGCTACTAGCATATCCCAATAATATTCGTAAGGATTCCAAACGGGATACAGGAGCAAAGGTCTCTTCAAAGTCAATTCCTTCTATTTGAGCATATCCTTTAGCTACAAAAGTCTTGCCTTGTTTCTTACAACATTTCCAGACTCATCTAATTTGTTCTTATAAATTCACTTTTTGCCTATAGAATTTTTACCGTTGGGTAGGAGAACAAGATCCCAAACATCATTCTTCTTGAACTGGCTCAATTCTTCTTGCATAGTCTACATCCAGTCAGATTTATTTTCAGCCTCAGAAAAATTCTTAGGTTCAATTGAGAGACAAAAAGTAATGAGCACATAAATTTTGAACTTGTCTCCGAGTCATAACCCCACTTCTGTTGTTTCCAATAACATTATCCAATGGATGATTCTTCATTAATCCGGTTGGTATAATAGCTGTCAATGGAATGATATCTTCATTTTCTTTAGGAATAGATGGTTTATTAATAATTTCAGCTTCATCATCGTCTTGCAGAGTTTTCCCAATTTGATTTGATTAATCAATAACAACATGAGCTGATTCTATTATGGTCATGGTTCTATGATTGAATACTCTATATGCCTTACTTCTATCAGGGTATCCTAAGAAGATTCCTTCATCAGACTTAGGCTTGAATTTCTCCAACTGCTCTCTATCTCTCAAGATGTAACATTTACTACCAAACACTTTCAAATACCCCAAATTAGGCTTTCTTTCAAAATAAAGTTCATAAGGGGGTTTTGTTGGTATTCTTTGTTAAATAAACTCTGTTTACAAGATAACAAGCAATATTAACAGCTATAGCCCATAGATGCTTTTCATTAAGCATGGTTCTAGCGATTTCCTGAATCACTCTATTTCTCATTTCTGCCACTCCATTTTGTTGAGGAGTTTTCGGAGTAGAAAATTGGTGACTAATGCCATGACTATCACAAAATTTGCCAAATTTTTTATTTTCAAACTCTCCGTCATGATCACTTCTAATCTTACGAATTTTACAATCTTCAACCTAAATCTTGTGGCAGATTCTTATGATATTGTGTATAGCGTCTGATTTAGCATGAAGACAAGCAATCCATCCAAACCAAGAATAATCGTCTACCATCACTAATATAAATTTCTTTCCTCCAATGCTCTGCACAGGTGCAAGCCCTATCAAGTCCATATGGATTAATTCAAGAGGACAAGAAGACGATATATACTTTAAACCTTTGAAACTTTTCTTGATTTGTTTCCATAGTTGACAAGCCTTACAAATCTCAATTTTTTCATCACTAAACTTGGGAATCCCTCTCACAATCTCATTCTTTGACAGAATCTTCATCAATTTGAAGTTCATGTGACCCATCTTTTGGAACCCAAAAGTAATTTTCTTGATCTTTTGTTATCAAGCACCTGGACTCATTTTCACCACATTCTTCTATGATGTAAATATTTCCTTTAGTCCTAGAACCAGTGAGAATGACTCGATCGGATTTATCATCAACCACTTTGCAAGACCGGCTATCAAAGATAACTTTGTTTCCTTTGTCACATAGTTGACTTATGCTAAGAAAGTTATGCTTCAATCCTTCCACTAGAAAAACATCATTTAAGTTTGGTATTTGATCTCCTTTCACACTTCCTTTGCCAATGATTTGAGCTTTACTATTATCTCCAAAAGATACATTTCCTCCATCATAATCCCCAATAGAGCTTAATCTAGATCGGTCTCCCATCATATGCTTGGAACAACCACTATCTAAGAACCAAGTAGGATTTTCTTTCACTTTCAAAGTAGTTTGAACTAAGAGGCTCTTAACAGTTCTTTCTTTTATAGTCCAACTAGACAAGAAAGATTTGGATGGAATGATCTTGGGAACAAACTTAAAAATCACTCTGGAGGGATTTTTGATGGACAATTAGGAACTAAATGTCCACTATGGTTTAAAAATGACAAGTCCATCTAGAGGTATAGTTTTTCTCATTCATGGATCTGTGAAAGGTCCTAGTAAGATTTTGAGCACTATTCTTCTTATTGCTAGAGGAACCCTCAAAACCTATGCCGTTCTTATCACCCTAAATTTTATGCATGCCCAACATTTGGTAAAACTTGTCATTTCCTAAAGTGAATTTATCAACAACAAATTTACCTTTTGTGAGCTTCATTTGAAGGGAGTTATTCTCAAGTTGGCTAGATTCTAGTTTAGATTGTAAATTATGAATTTCCTTTCTAGCATGAGCTAGATTTTCATTTAATGTAGTCAACTTATGTTCTAAATTTCTTCTCTCATCCTTCTTATCAATCACAAGCCTTTTGGTTTCTTCTTTTAAGGTTTTGTTTTTCTTAATCAAGATTTCCCAAATTTCATATAGTTCATCATAGGCTTGTTGAATTTCATTAACTTCACCTTCATCATTTGGTTCCTCTTTCCCTAATATTTCATCTATTAGAGTATTATGCTCATTGCTTTCTTCAATAGATGTAAAGAGAAGCCAATTAGGGGAATTTTCATCTTCATCATTTTGGGATTCATTATTGTCACTTCCTTCATCTTCCTCATCCTAAGTTATGTTTAGCACTTTCTTTCCTTTCCTATCTCCTTTTTCAGATTCTTTAGGGTAAAGAAATTTTGAGCAATGTATCCAAACCCCTTGCAATTGTAACATTGCACCTCCTTTTACTAAAAGTTCCTTTGGGATTTCTTTGGAATCTTGGACTCTTAGTTTTATCTGAATTTCTACTACTCTTGTCGCTCCTAAAGAATATTTTAAATTTCTTAACAAACAAGGCATTGTCATCATCACTCTCAACATCACTTTCATTTTCCTTTAATTGAGAGGAAAAGGCTACTCCTTTCTTTTTATTGGGAACTCCTAGATTTAGTTCATTGCTAAAGAGATTTCCTCTTCGCTCTTCTATTTTTATTTTGTCAACATTTTTGCTTTCGGCTAGGGCTACTATCTTGGGTTTGAACCTTTTAGGGAGAGATCTTAAGATTTTCCTAACAGCCTTGGACTCATCCATTTTCTCTCTTAGACCTATAAGGGAGTTGACAATCTCCATGAATTTTGAATAGAATTTATCAAATGTTTCTTCCCCAAGCATCTTGATAGTTTCAAATTTAGATGTCAACATTTGAATTTTAGTTATCTTAACTTGGTCCATTCCTTAGTCTCCAAGGTATCCCAAACTTCTTCAGCTGTATTGCAATTGACTACCCTATTAAACTCTTTTTGGGATAAGGCACAATATAAGGAATTCATTGCCTTAACATTTAAATTGGCCCTATCTTTTTCACCTTGTGTCCATTCTCTCTTAGGCTTTGCTTTAATAAAGATGACATATCCTTCTGTATCTTGCTCAGTTATCGTAGGAAGATGATAAACCTCTTCTATGATACTCCACACATCTAGACTTTGGGATTCTAAGAACACTTGCATTTGAATTTTCCAGTAGCGATAATGTATTCCATTAAACAAAGGTGGTCTATTTGTGGCATATCATTCTCCCAAATGAGTTTGCATGATGGCAACTAATGAAAACACTCTCTTGGATTCTCCCAAGGTAGTTTAAACCTAAAAAAGAGCACCTAGGCTCTAATACCGATTGAAATTCTAGAACCTGAAAGTCCGGGATCCTAACCCTAGAGGGGGGGTGAATAGGGTGAGCTACAAGATATTGACTAATTATGCCAATTTTAAACTTCTTTAAAACAATTAACCACTTATGATGATTAACAAACTAAATGCGGAAGCTAAACAACAATCACCACAAGAAGCAATCACCACAACACAAGATTTATAGTGGTTCGGCCAACGTGCCTACATGCACTACCGGCATGTGAATCTACACCCCACCGGATTTCCACTATTTATGCTTTTTAAAATAGGCCAAGCAATAACCTTTGTGTGGAGTGGTTGTGTAATACCGAGGTAATCTTCGACCTTGACACTGAAATACCAATTAGGGGTTACACCGGCCTCAATTAACCCAGTTCGGCAAAAGTCCCAACTGGCACCGAGTTGGAGTTGGATCCGGTAATTGTACCGGCCTCGTCCATTCTGGGCCCTGCCTCGAGCGTCTCGGTACCACTACCAGAACTCAAGCAACCCCGATCTCGGTGATATCCATCTCGGTCCACTTGACCGAGATGGGCATTGTCCGTCTAAATCTCCATTATGAGATGGGACGGCTACATTGCAGAGTCCCCCTAACAGAGGGTGGCCGCAAAATACTGATAAGGGACCTTCCCTATCACTTCCACATTTATGTGAGGGATTTGAGGGGACGTCCGATGGGACAAGTATCCTCACCTACTTTGGATCCTAGGAGTGGGCTGATGGGACAAGTATCCCCACCTACCTCCACTATGGAACCTTCTACTCTCTCCTACATATACCTGCATGGTAATCCCATAAGAGGTACGCAATACACAGTCTACATCCTGTTGATTTTGCTCACATCTTCTTCGTCATTTCACCCTAGTTCAGTGACTGCACTAACTCAGGCGTCGGAGTGCCTTTGGCTGACAGCAGCCTCGGGCCCTAACCTCTGTTTTCTCTTCCTTTCAGGCTTCGGATCATCAGAGACGTTCCGGCTCTCAGCTAAACAGCTTCTCCGTAAACCTTCATCATCATCTACACCAAGTCTGTAATTTTTAGGCACGCACAATTTGGCGCCGTCTGTGGGAAACGATCTGAAAAATCCATATTTTCATCCTAACAGCCATGCCTCCTAAGGCTAAGAAGGGGAAGAGCGTTGCTGGACCGTCCAGGTCCAAGCAGCCAGAGACATTCCTGCCTCTCATGCCGCCTCCACTGGTGACAGACCAAGCAGTGGCATTGGTAACAAGCCAGCGAAGAGATACCAGGCAAGCACCACCCAACCCTCAGTCGAGAAGAGCGGGTGGGGAACCTGGTATTCGAAGTGTAGGATCACCCGTCACGGTGACACACTCATCATCAAGAGATGCAGCAGCGTCTCCTCGGCACGGTCCTATAATAGAACGGGCCCGACCGACTACCTCTCAGGCAGAACGTCCACATCTAGAGGTTGTTTTCACCGAACCACCCCGTAAGGACGTTCCTCCTCAGGAACAGTCCCAACGAGGTAGAGCTCCTATGCAGTCTCACCCTCGTCGGTCTCATCACGAGGACCACATGGAAGAGGACCGCGTCCACCTCAATGACGAAGGTGACGACGACATAGCCCTAGAGGAAGATGTTGAGGCCCAGGCCGAAGCAATCAAGGCTCAAAATCTCGTCATTGAAGAACAAAAAGAGCGGATCCTCCGGCTTCAGCGACAGCTTGAGACAAAGGGCGGAGCCCCGCCCGAAGCCTCTCACACGCCTTCACCTCGGCAGCAAACTCGGCGGGGTCCCGAGGGTCAGCCAGACCTAAGGCAGCAACTAAACGAGAGGCGTGCCCGAGCTCGCAAAGAGGGCTCGAGTAACACACACGCCAGTGCCGACCAACAGCAACGCCAGAGACGAAGGCAGGAGACCGGGGCTGACCCCGACATGGCTGACTATATTGATCAGCAAATTAAGCTGGCCGTGCAGCAGAACCTGGAGCACGTCGGCCTCGCTCGAGGTCGGTTGGCTACCAGACATAGTGACATCCACGGCACATCTCCATTTATTCGGGAAATCAGAGATCATCCTCTCCCTGATAAGTTCAGCGTCCCACGCTTTAATCTCTATGACGGAACGTCAGACCCCAAGGCTCATCTCCGACACTTCACCCAGAAGATGTCGGTATTCAGCGGTGACGGTAACCTTGATTGTAAAGTTTTCTCCTCTAGCCTGGGTGACCTCCCGCTTCGGTGGTTCTGTGCACTCTCCGAGGGATCGATTTCGAGCTGGCGACAGCCCCGAAACTCCTTCGTCGAGAAGTTTCAAGCACACCAGGTCATCCCGAAGACTGACGCCGACCTGATCTCAATCAAGATAAGGCCGACCGAGAATATCACTCGATTCGCCAAAAGGTTCTGGACCATCTACAGCGTGATCGAAAATTCCAACGACAAGGTAGCCATCACGGCCTTCCAACAAGCTTTGCTACTGGGCAATGAGCTTCGGAAGAAATTGGTGCGTCACCCCGCGGCTTCGGTGAAGGCTCTGATGGCCCGGGTAAACCAGTACGTTGAGCAAGAGGAAGACGAAGTCCGAGCTCGGGAGAGCCATAGTATTTGGCAGGAGGGCCGATCGGAGGGTCGTCCCTCGAGGAAAGAAAGGAGGCTTGCTAAGAAAGAGGCGGATCGAAATAGAGAGCCATCCAACTCGGCAATACGTTCTGTCCCCAACTCGGGAGGCAGCGCGAGGCCGAAATCAAGTGGCGCTTCTTACAGAGCCATCAATACCATCTTTAAGGAGCCTATCTACAAGCTCCTCGGCAAGATCCAAGCCCAGCCCTTCTTCAAATGGCCCCAGCCTATGAAAAGTGACGCCGCCTCCCGAGATCAGAGTAAGTTCTGTGCCTACCACAAAGATAGAGGACACAGAACCAAGGATTGCCATGCCTTCAAGGCGCACCTCGAAAGGCTCGTGAAAGACGGGCTTCTCAGAGACCACGTCAAAGAAGAAGGCAGAGTGAACAATGCTCAGCAACGCCACCCTGACGACCGAGATAGCGACGAACCTGTAGGGACCATCGACGTCATTCACCTGGCCCCCTCCCCTAGAGGCAGTGACCGGGCCGCGCCGAGGCCAGGAGGGCCCAGTACAGCAAACAAGTGATGACGGCTGAGCTTGGTCCCTCAGCAAAGAAGGTACGTGTAGAGAGGCCACAAATTTGGTTCTCTGACAAAGACTTGGCCGGGGTCCAACTACCCCACAATGATCATCTTCTTCTGACTGTGAGGTTACAGAACTTCAATGTCAAGAGGATCCTAGTGGACCCCGGGAGCTCCTCAGAAATCCTCTATTTTGATTGCTTCAAAAGGATGGGTCTGAAAGAGGAGGACCTGCAAGAAGCTCGCACCCTGTTGGTGGGTTTCAGCTCCAAGACAGTATATCCGAAAGGGAAGATCTCCCTCAAAGTCGAGGTGGGAGGAGCTCCCATGACAGCAGATTTTCTGGTGGTAGATGCACAATCTCCATACAATGCCATCATGGGAAGAACCTGGCTTCACAACATGGAGGCTGTGCCCTCAACCCATCACCAGAAGCTCAAGTTCCCTAACAGAACGAAAATGGGGGCTTCGAAGTTATCATAGTCCGCGGTGACCAAGAAATGGCCAAGGAATGTCTCATGGCCGTGGTCCCCGGAGATGCAGAGCCGCAGCGAGTCCACATGACCGAGCTCGAGGCCGAGCTCGACGCTGTGGGCCGAACTCCCGAGCAGAAGAGCGTTGAAGACCTTACCGAAGTTAGGATCGATCCCAATGATCCGAAAAGGTTCTTCGTACTCGGTAGCCAGCTTGCTGATGAGGAAAGGGCCGAAATGCTCGACTTCCTGTTAAAGAATAGAGAGGTCTTTGCTTGGACCCCATATGAAATGCCTGGCATCGACTCCGAGGTCATGAGCCACAAGCTGAATGTAGATCCCAAGCATAAACCCATTGTCCAAAAGACTCGCAGGACGGGCACCCAACAAGCAGAGGCTGTGATCGAGGAAGTCAAAAAATTGTTAGAAGCTGAAGCTATCAGAGAAGTCCACTACCCTGTGTGGTTAGCCAACACGGTTGTGGTGAGAAAGAAGAATGGAAGCTGGAGGGTCTGCGTAGACTTCACCGATCTTAACAAAGCCTGTCCCAAAGACAGCTTTCCCCTTCCAAAGATAGACCAGCTGATCGACGCCACTGCCGGGCATGATAGGATGAGTTTCCTCGATGCCTACCGAGGTTACCATCAAATTTTGATGTATGAGCCTGATCAAGAAAAAACTGCGTTCATAACACCCAGAGGTACCTACTGTTACAAAGTAATGCCCTTCGGGTTAAAAAACGCCGGTGCAACTTACCAGAGGCTGGTGACCAAGATGTTTCAGGACCAGCTCGATAGGACGGTCGAGGTCTATATCGATGACATGGTCGTTAAGTCTAAAAGGTCACAGGACCACTTGACCAACTTACATCAAACCTTCTCCGTCCTCAAACAATACAAGCTCAAGCTGAACGCCTCCAAATGTGCATTTGGCGTCGGCTCGGGCAAGTTCCTGGGTAGCCTGGTTACTAGACGAGGAATAGAGGCCAATCCCGATCAGATTTCGGCAATCAGGGCCCTACAGAGTCCGACCTCGGCAAAACAGGTTCAGAGACTTACCGGGATGGCAGCAGCACTGAACCGCTTCATCAGTCGAGCTTCAGATAAATGTCGTCCCTTCTTCCAGCTCTTGAAAAAGAGCTTCGGGTTCCAATGGACCCCAGAGTGCGAAAATGCACTCCAGGAACTCAAAGTATACCTCTCCTCCCCTCCCCTGCTTTCCACCCCGGCACGGGGTGAGGTCTTATACCTATATCTGGCAGTTTCGGACCATGCAGTAAGCTCTGTTCTCATAAGAGAAGATGACAGGCAGCAAAAGCTCATCTATTACACAAGTAAAATCCTGCTGGATGCCGAAACGAGATACCTGCCATTGGAGAAGCTCGCATTTGCACTCGTCAGTGCGTCCCGCAAGCTCTCCCACTACTTCCTGACATATTCCATAGTGGTTGTGACAGAACACCCACTCAAGTCCCTCCTCAGAAGAGCAGACTTCTCTGGAAGAGTGTCTAAATGGGCTATCAATTAGGGCAATATGATATCCAATATCAGCCCAGAACGGCCATCAAAGCCCAGGTACTAGCAGACTTTATTGTGGAATTCACCTCTCCTAGTTCGGCACCGAATGGGGGGCAAGGAGGCGGAGACAGAGCAGGAGCAGTCTTGGAAACAGTTCCTCGACTCATCTTGGAAGGTCTTCGTGGATGGTTCCTCAACCTCTAGAAGGGCCGGCGCTGGCATCGTCCTCCAGTCTCCGGAGGGCCTCGTCATTGAGCAAGCCCTGACTCTTGACTTCAAAGCATCTAACAATGAAGCACTAATTGCAGGGCTGGGCAGCGCAAAAATTCTGGGGGCACAACAACTGGTGATCTTTAGCGATTCACAGCTGTTCACAAACCAACTCAATGGAGATTACCAGGCCCGTGACGACAGGATGGCAGCCTACCTAGCCCACACCAAGCAACTTCTATCTCAGTTCCAAAAGGCTGAAGTCAGGCAGATCGGCAGAGATTCCAACTCTCACACCGATGCACTTGAAAACCTGGCCTCTGCTGTCGAGGCAGGAAGAAAAAGAACTGTCGAAGTGGAAGCACTAGACAGACCAAGTATAGAACTCCAACCACCTCGGCAGATCATGTGCATTGATCTCGGCCCGAGCTGGATGGATGAACTTATCTCCTATCTCAAGAATGACCAGCTTCCCGAGAACAAGAACCAGGCCCACAAAATCAGGCTAAAAGCAGCCCGATTCTGGCTCTCTCCGGATGGCAAACTCTACAAAAAGTCCTACAATGGCCCTTACCTCCAGTGCGTTCACCCGAGCAAAGTCGAGGACTTCCTTTATGAAATCCACGAAGGGATCTGCGGCAGCCACATCGGAGGTCGGTCACTGGCTTACCGAGCTATCAACCAGGGGTACTGGTGGCCCTATATGCAAAAGGACGCGCAGGTCTATGCCAGGAAGTGTGAGAAGTGTCAGAGGTTCTCTCACTCTCTCCATCAGCCCGCACATGACCTAAGTCCTCTTTCCAGCCCCTGGCCCTTCGCCCAGTGGGGACTGGACTTGGTGGGACCTCTCCACCGAGCTCCAGGGAACAAAAGATGGTTAATAGTAGCTACCGACTATTTTACCAAGTGGATAGAAGCTGAAGCGTTGTCCTCCATTACCGAGAAGGACACCAAAAACTTCGTATGGAGGAACGTTGTAACTAGATTCGGAGTGCCTCGAGCCTTGGTCACGGATAACGGGACCCAGTTCGACTCCAACTTCTTCAAAAGCTTCTGTCAAGACCTTGGCATCAGGAACTACTATTCTACCCCAGCATACCCCCAGAGCAATGGACAGGCTGAAATTTCCAACAAGGTAGTGCTTGACGGACTCAAAAAGAGACTAGATCGAGCCAAAGGGAGATGAGTAGAGGAACTTCCAAGTGTCCTCTGAGCGTACAGAACTACCCCAAGACGCTCGACTTCCGCGACGCCCTTCTCCCTAGCCTATGGGATGGAAGCCGTGATTCCACTTGAGGTCGGCTTACCGACCCTCAGGTCAGAACTATTCAATCAAGGCCGAAACGATATAAACCTCGCCACAGAGCTCGACTTAGCTGAAGAGCGGAGGGAGTTGGCAGCCATTCGCCTCGCCTCTTATCAGCAACAGTTGGCCAGGGGTTACAATCTAAAGATCAAAGAAAGGAAGTTCTCCCCTGGAGAACTGGTCTTAAAAAAGACACTTCCAGCAAACAAAAATCCCAGCGAAGGAAAACTTGCACCGAACTGGCATGGACCATTCAAAGTGACTTCGGTAGGTGGGCAGTCTGCATACAGACTAGAGGACATGGAAGGTAGAGAACTGCCACGTCCATGGAATGCTACGCACCTCAAGAAATTTTATTTTTGAGATGTAATCAGGTTTCGGAAGTCAATAAACCGATTCTTTTTATAGAATATGTTTTTACCTTCTAAAACTATCTCCTACTCTCGAATATGGCCAAGTTATGGAACTCGGCACTTGCTTGCAGCTCGGTCACAGGATCAGCTTGCATTTTGGGTTCGGGCACCAAGGTCGGCTACTTCGGCTCGGTCAGTAGGCCATTCAAGTTCTAATTACGAAGCCGAACTTCGCTTTGGTGGTAGGACCAAGCATCTTTATGTTTACCAAGATCAGTGCTAGTTACGATTACAGTCCAGACGGCACCTCGGGTTACAAACTTAATACGTTAAGTCCGGCTGGAGGGCCGAGCTCATTTTCTTGTCTTACTTTATTTCCTGTTATTTATTTTGGTTGCGGAGCCAGTCACATAAAAATAGCAGGGAAGGTGGAAAAAACATTTATCACACTGAATAAAGATTGGAGCAAAATGGGAGTTCCATCCATTCAAAATTATGTACAAAGATAGTTTCATTCTCAAAAAATTACATATATCAAATTGAAAATCTCCCCAAGGGCACAGGAAAAGAAGAGAGAGAAACATCATGGCAGCTGATCTATGTCAATGATAGACACATCTTCAACTTCACCATCACCAGTCGGAGCGGGAGGGGCCTCCGTGACATCGGGCCCGGGATCGGCAGTGGTGGTCTCGACAGCTGGAACTTGGAGAGTCTCCGAGACCTGTGGCTCGTCAGCTGGATGGTCAGGAGGAGCCTCGGAGAACGAAGGGGCTGGCAACTCGGGCTCGGTACAAGGGAGCTTGGGCAGGTCTTGACGGATGGGGTCATCTTCGGGGACCCCCATTTCTTTCAGCACCGCCAGACATCCCATTTCGAAAAACTCCTCTCCCAGCGGAACGAGTTGCTCTTCATAATCCTTGGTCGCCTGTGCCACCCCCTTCTGGAAGGAGGCCTCGATCTCTGCTTGCCGGGAAGCCTCGAGCTCAGCCCTCAGTTTGGCTGAGGCTTCCTGCTCGGCTTTCAGCAGAGCTTCGATCTCGGTTTTTTCCTTCCTCAGGGCCTCCATCTCGGTCTCCACCTCTTTGGCCCTCTTCTCCATCCTGTACGCCGCAGCCTGGAGCCCATAGTTCTCGGCGCTTTTCTTGGTGATCTCTTCCATGGCAGCCTCGTTTTCTGTGTTCAACTTGGCGCACTCTTCCTGAGACCTCCTCAGCTCCTCCGAACTCCCTTCCAGAGCTGCTGCGAGCTTCTGTTTATCAGCCTGCAGGGATTGGATCGCAGCACGGCTCTGGTGGGATTTTTCCAAAGCCACTATGGATCTCTACACGACCTGGACAGCAGGAACAAAGGTTAGCATCACACAGCGCGTTTGCAAAAATTATATAAACTAGGTATTGCTCACCAGTAGGGCCGATGAAAGGTTGGCCTGATGAAGTGCGCCCTCCTCCATTTTCCTGAGCCGGTCGACATCTGCCTGGAGCGCACATGCCTCAGCCAGCACGGCCGCCACTGCCGGGCAACCTTGTAAATGGTGTCCCGAGGTTAGCGATGTCCCTGGCGCCAGAAGGAAAGATGGCCGCCAAGGCTCCACCATGGGGGCACGAGGCACCAAGGGCTGGACAGGGTCCTGCCGGGATGAGCCCTCTCCCCCGGGCATCACCGGCACCCTCTCCTCCTACCTTCCTCGGCAGACTAGAGGTCGCTCCTCCTCCCGCGGCTCCTCCTCCACCTCCAGTCGCTGACGCGACTCCCTCCTCTCCTCGCCGGATTTGACCGAGAAGCCCTCTCCTTCCGATGTCCGGCCTGGCGTGGCCCTTCGGCCCTCGCCTTCTTCGTCTGCCTCTCCTCCCTCACCACGGTGGGATCATCTCTGGAGGAGTCGGAAAGGGGTGCCTTATGGGCATCCCTGGAAGAGGAACCAACAGACCTCGAAGACGAAGAGGCCCGCTTACCCAGGAGTTTCTCTCGGAGGTTTGTGGTAGGAAGATCTTGACCCCTCTCCATCTCAAGTCCGGGCTGGTGCTCCTTGGACACCTCCTCCGGGTCGGTAAGGGGTGAGATCGGCCGCTCCTGCCCAACAGCCTCTGGCGCGTAGCTAGGCCCGACCTCAATGTTCTCGACCCCTTGCCTTTTGTTGTAATGTTTGTACCTCGGCAGGTACCCTATGAGACACCAGGCAGCCCTGCCTTTATGCCCCTGGTAGCGTTGGACTTTGTCAAACCAACCTCCGTTCTTCTTCCAGCCATCACAAATCGCCGCCTGTCTCCTCTCACTAAGGCCTGCACAAAACAGATCAACGCATGTCAGTTCGGCAGGAAGATAACAGGATGAAAAGTCAAGCTATTTGAGCTCGGTGTTTTACTTGGGAGGCGCCCAAAGTGACGAGGTACCCGGTACCTCCTCTCTGCCTCGGTTTCTTCCGCACCGAACTCCCAGTTGCCGGTAACGAACAACCTGTCGCTCCTGGCGTGGCGCATTGAGTCCTCCAGGGCAGTAACGAAGGAGACCATCTTCGGTTTACTCCGGAGGTAATAACAGTCGTCGATCTCCCCGGTAGACTTGCTAATGTCATACGCTTCCTCGATGTCATGGACACCGAGGTGGATGCCTAAAAGCCTATTCAACGCTACTGTCCCCATTATGATTTTATAGCTATTCGGCATTAATTGACAGGGGGCAAGATACCACGTCGCCAGACATTGCCTGAGCAATGGGTGGACGGGGAACCTCACTCCCCCTTCGACTACCGAGACCAATGGGAAGGGTATCGCCCCGTCTCGGTAGACGTAACCGTCCCACAGATCCTCTGGATCGTCCAGCCTGATCCGGACGTCGTCCGGGATGCTATAGGTCTCCCTAAACCTAAATATGGCCTCGGGGGTATCGGCTAGACAACGGTAAACCCCTTTTCCCATGTTTTGAGGACTGTAAGATGGGTGACGAAAGAAAAGCCCTAACTGAAGGAAGAAACTGGAAGAGAGGTGCTCAAAGGGAAAGATAAGGGAAGAAGAAGACTTACAGAAGGCAAGAAGCAGGACAGAAGGGTAAGGAAGATACAGAGGTGGTCTGAAAATTGCACGAGCAGAGTCTCCCCCAGAATCAGAATGGCAAAGTAGATGAAGGAAGAGGAGGAATGCTGCTTTTATAAGGCAGCAAGACGACTCCTCAAAAACCGAAGGCATGCCCTCATCACACCGCCTCAAAAGGCGCGCACGTCGCTTTGGTATACCATACTGTGAGCCAGATGATGCCACGTGTCAAGATCATGGCGGTTTCCGTAGTAAACGCCGTCAGAGTAATTAATTATCTCGGGCAGGCGCAACGATTTTGGCGCTCCCTGGCAGACAGGCTAGCGACGGATTGATAGAACTCTTAAATGAAGTCATGATGAGACCGCGACACCTACGGCCGATTACAAAAAAACAGTGTGCGAGCTCGGTACTCATATGAGCTTCCACGTTTCTAGCTCCCGACCTCAATCCAGCCCCGAGCTGATGAGATCGACAGCTAGGGGGCAATTGTGTGGAGTGGTTGTGTAATACCGAGGTAATCTTCGACCTTGACACTGAAATACCAATTAGGGGTTACACCGGCCTCAATTAACCCAGTTCGGCAAAAGTCCCAACTGGCACCGAGTTGGAGTTGGATCCGGTAATTGTACCGGCCTCGTCCATTCTAGGCCCTGCATGCCTCGAGCGTCTCGGTACCACTACCCGAACTCAAGCGGCCCCGATCTCGGTGATATCCATCTCGGTCCACTTGACCGAGATGGGCATTGTCCGTCTAAATCTCCATTATGAGATGGGACGGCTACATTGCAGAGTCCCCCTGACAGAGGGTGGCCGTCAAATACTGATAAGGGACCTTCCCTATCATGTCCACATTTATGTGAGGGATTTGAGGGGACGTCCGATGGGACAAGTATCCTCACCTACTTTGGATCCTAAGAGTGGGCTGATGGGACAAGTATCCCCACCTACCTCCACTATGGAACCTTCTACTCTCTCCTACATATACCTGCATGGTAATCCCATAAGAGGTACACAATACACAGTCTACATCCTGTTGATTTTGCTCACATCTTCTTCGTCATTTCACCCTAGTTCAGTGACTGCACTAACTCAGGCGTAGGAGTGCCTTTGGCTGACAGCAGCCTTGGGCCCTGACCTCTGTTTTCTCTTCCTTTCAGGCTTCGGATCATCAGAGACGTTCTGGCTCTCAGCTAAACAGCTTCTCCGTAAACCTTCATCATCATCTACACCAAGTCCGTAATTTTTAGGCACGCACAACCTTAAACACTATGCTTTTCTAGGCTAAGCAATAACCTTACAATGTGCTTTTATAGGCTAAGCAATAACCTTTACAATAAAAGATTTTCTCTCAAAAAGGTGTCTTCACAAAACACTCTAAGAGATACAATTTAAGCTCAATATAATTGCCTCCACATTAGGCAGATAAGAAAGTGTAAATCAATTCACACAACACAGTATAAAATGCAAAGATGAATGCTCATGATGTGTGTGTGTGAAAACTTCAATCAAGTTTAAAATGAAAGCTCAATCAGTTTATGCTTGAAAGAATTTAAAAGTTTAATGCACACAAAATGATTTGATTGAAGTGATATGCAAATCACATGTACAAAGTACAAACTTGCTGATGATATGAAAATCAAAAGTTTGCAAGTTGTATGAAGTTAATTATGTCTAAACATGTGATGCATATTCAATGTTGTTTTCAAAAACAAACTAATTTAACTAAAGTTCAAATGAATGAAAACAACAAAGATGATTCAAACAAGTTAATGAAACATGTTTATAAAATAAATCAAAAGTTTTGATAAACCATGTTTAAGAAGTTTTCTACAACAAACTTGATTTGAATCAAGGTGAAGAATCCAATAACTTAAATCAAAGATTAAGAGAGGAATGGATTCAACACATCATAGTTAATATGCTAAAAATCATTTACCAATAATTTAGACAAAGCATAAAACATATGATTAGGAGAAGTCAAAGCTTACTTGGTGATTTAACTTCATTAATACAAGCTTTAGCTTTACTAATGACCCTTTAGCCTTCTTAGATCATTCCCTTTTGATTGGCCTTAGAACACCTCAGAAATGGCTTCAAGAATCATCAATCATGGCCTTGGAATGAACTTCCTTTTATAGAAAAAGTGTCCCAACGGCTATCTGTCGGTTAGCCGACATCCAGGGGTCGGTTAACCGACACCCCAACGGTCACAGGCCAACGGTCATATTTTCGAAAATTTGATGACCAACAAGCATGGTTCGGTTAGCCGACATCTTCGGTTAACCGAGGCCTGACCGACACCCTAACCGACAATGAAAACTTGGTCATAAAACACCTCTCTGGAGTTCTAACCGAGAGAGCTTCGGTCAGGTTCAAAAGCAAGGTCGGTCAGCCGAGCCCTGACCGACATACTGACCGACAGAAAAAGATTGTAAAATTCTAATTTCTGATTTTTCTGGACAGTATGCTTTCGGTTAGCTTCTTTCTATTTTCGGTTAACCGAGACCTAACCGACAAGCTAACCGACGTAAAATATATTGAAAAAACAGCTCTCTGGAATTTGGACCGACATGGTGTTCGGTTAGTTTATTTTCTATGGTCGGTTAGCCGACACCTAACCAACACACTAAGCGACATCAGAAACACCCTTCAGAAAAGCTAACCGAGTGAGTTCGGCTAGGCTTCGGTCCAACGTCGGTTAGCCGACACCTGACCGACAGGCTGACCGACAGTATGGTCAGACTGCTTTCTGAAGTTCTGAGGTTTCAAGAAAAATCTAACTTTTGAAATACTTTGAAACACAAAATGTAAAGTTGTTTTTGAGACAAGGCTTTATCAAGAAAATGCTTTTCAAAATGAGACTAAAATCAACCAAAAGATTTGAAATAGAGTTTGAGCAAGTTGATTTAAAAACCTGTGATTTTCAAGATAAAACTGTGAGAAATGAATGATATGAAATGAGATGAACATGATCCTACGATTGACATCAAATTGCAAATCTAGGTTACAACCTAGGGTCTAACAGAACCGAACCCTAGAGGAGAGGTGAATAGGATGAACTTAAGAACCTAGAACAATTCTTATTAATCCTATGTCAATTATGCTTTGGAGATCAATATCTTGATTATATGAGTTTCATAACAAGTAAAGAATCTATATAATCATTCAAGATTGACATTGAAAAAGAAACATTGCTCATAAGTACATCATCCACACAATTAAACATCAATCACCATAACAAGCAAAGTTATAGTGGTTTGGCCAAACTAGTCATCCAATTGCCTCCAAATTAGTCCAACCAACCCATCCATTTCAAGTCCAATTCGATTAATCATAATCTAAAATTGATAATCAATGTGAATCACAAATTAGCTTGGAGTTCTCATGTATCTAAACAATTGAATCACCCATGAATCAAGTAAACATGCATGCATGTCAATTACACAAAGCTAATCTACTTGCCTTGGCCGGAAAAAGGAAATTGGGAAGAGGCTCTCAATCTCACACTTTATCTCCACCAAGCTCAAAACCACCCTCTCAAACCTCTCTACTACACCAAGAGACATGGAGGAGAGGAATGTTAGGTCCCTAGTACAATCCTCATAGGCCCGTATTGTGGCAAAGACCGATATAACTTGAATGCCTTCCTAACACAACCAAAAAGACCATAAAACCATTGATTCTACCATTCCCATCACCTTTATGGTTTGTGGTATGATGACTAGGAGAGTGGGAGGACGTCCTCCACGTGTTGGGTTCGAAACTCGCCAAGCGTAAATCCTGTGTGGTGGCTATGGGGGTTGGAGTGTTAAGGGTCTTACACTCAGACCGGTCCACGTAAAACGCTACTATGATGCTTCTACTCTCACCTCAAGGTTTTGGGATGAATGGTAGCTCACTGGGGGTCTGAGATCCTACAAGCGGTATCAGAGCCTAGTGAGGTTGAGGGTTTGAGTCCCTATTCGGGTGTGTAACGAATGAGGGGGGGATTGTTAGGTCCCTAGTACAACCCTCATGGGCTTATGTTGGGGCGAAAATCGGTACAACTCGAATGCCTTCCTAACACAACCAAAAAGACCATAAAACCATTATGTGGGCTGTTTGGGGGCTTTACTAAGGAGTTGAGTGAAGTAAAGATTATTTTGAAAAAAAGAATAATATATAAATTGGTTATGATGATATTTTATTTTTAGTTGTTTGTTATAAAATCTTTTTGACTTTCTGTATAGAAAAGTGGAGTTTTTTTTTGTCTTTTAATGGAGAAAGGAGGTTTCTTTTTTATTTTTTTTAATATGATGAAGATTTTAAATGAAAGTACTTTTGATATGACTTTTTTATGAGAAATGGGTTGTTCACTTTACTTGACTCTATTAGTAGAGTTGCTAAACAAGCCAAGATTTGTGGTAAGATGGCTAGGAGATTGGGAGGAGGTCCTCCACGTGTCGGGTTCAAAACTCGCCAAGCGTGAATCCTATGTGGTGGCTATTGGGGTTGGAGTGTTAAAGGGTCTTACACTCGGACCGATACGTGTAAAATGCTGCTCTAATGCTTCAACTCTCACCGTATAAGGTTTTAGGATAAGTGGTATCTCAGTGGGATCGAAGATGTTACAAGGAAATCATCAACATACAAAGCCTAAGGAAAGCTAAGGAATGAAATTGAAAGGGATAGAATTGGAAACACTTACCAATTGGTGTCTATGGGAAGAAGAAAGGCAAGAGGAGGAAGAACTCCTTGAGCATAGATTGCCTTGGAAGTGAAGGAAGGAGAAAGGGTAAAAGTTCCAGCAGCTTGCATACAGGAAGAGAAATGAAATGAGAGAAGAGGGATGAGGGATGAGGGCTGGTCGATGATCATAAAGGGTTGAAGTTCTGAAATTGCAATTAGGCCTAACTGAGCGAAAAGATGAAAACGACGATATTTGACTAACTTAGAGACGTCGGATAAGGACGCTCCAAGAATGAAAATTGATTAGAAAGACGAGTGCTTTCCAACGAACCTAAAATCAGCAAGAACTGAATTTTTTATCTACTCATTTTTTCCTAAATTACAAACCACCCCCTATTATATTCAAACGCGCTCATGTTCACACGAAACTTCACAGACATCTTCTTAATGATAAAAGAAACTCGCTCATGTACTAAACCCACTAAATTAACTAACATGATAACTAATTAAACTAGCGAGACAATTAATTAAACCAAACACACAAGTGAGGACGGGGACCTTACAAGAGGGAAGAGTCTGGGTATTATCTAGTGCAAACTCTTCAAAAAAGGGTTGTCCCATTACCAGCCTACCTCTGTAACACAAAGTTCCGGTTGACCCCTTTATTTAACTTTCAGATTAGGTTCAGGTTGACATATCAACCCGATTAACAAATGTTGCACTCACTGGCAAGTCCATATTTGCCACTCAACTGCCAACAAGATTCCAGTTAGATCAAATTCAGCCAATCAGAACTCAACTTCATAATATATACAAGGTTCTAGTTGACCCTTTTAACATGGGTTTATCTTGGTGTTGATATTTCCAACCTGTAATTATAAACTAGAGTTTTTTCTTTTGGTAAAAACAAATAATTTCTTTACAAAAGGAAGATAGCAACCTACAATAACATAAAGGATAGCAAAGAATCCACTACCCAACCCGAAAAATAGGCCCCCAGCCCTTCACAATAAATCATAAATCGTCATAAGATTTAGATTCAGGTCATATTTAATTGTTCATTCAGGTTTGAAAAGTTGGGCATGAATCACAATTTTCAGACTTAGAGAAATTTTAGCATTCAACTTAGAGTTTGATTTTTTTTGGATTGCATCAATTACTTAATTTTCAGACTTAGAGAAATTTTAGCATTCAACTTAGAGTTTGATTTTTTTTGGATTGCATCAATTACTTATTAGATTTGCATCATTCATTCATATTTGCATTAGATTAGGTTTTGGGAACTAGATTAGGATTAATTCTGAATTTAGGAGATTTTATTAGATAATTTAGTAATTTTAGTAGATTTATTAGTTTTAACTTCTTTTTTTCTAAGGTACAATTTCAAGTTGAAAAGGATTTAAATTTCTAACTGCTTTTTGTGGATTCGACCATGTACTTACCGGATTACTGAACTACAATCGAAGCTCTGTACTTAGAGTTGCGATCAATCAGTAATTCCTAAAAACTCTTACATAGATTTTATCCCATCATAATTCCTTTTCATTATGGAATTCTACTTTAATTAGGGCTTTATCAAATCCCTCTTCCTTTAGCAATATGAGACCTAATTTTTCGATAACCTTCTCAAACTCGAAGATCTCAAGAAAGAGACTTAATCTAAATGGTCTCCATGACATATATGCATCTTAAATAAGTGGGCCCCATGCGTTATTGACATGGGGTCATAGGGCCACATTCGAAAATTCCAACAAAGTGCACACAGTCACGTCCAAAGTGTGTCCAGACGTGGACCCACTAAATTGATACTCAAATAATTATATACATATTTCCCAAAAAAGAAAAACTAATATACATATATAATGTTTGGGGCCTTACATGTTATACAATGCTAGTGAGTGGTGTTATGTGTCTGGGGTTTTACCCATGATTAACTGTAATGGGGTTGGCGGATCTCTCATCATAAGAAAAGTTATTTGAGATAATTAGTGAAAGGTCCATAGAATTGAATCTATTTAGCCTCCAGTCCAGGCAAATTCTTTTTAAGGGCTCTGGTCCAAGCAGCTAGACTGTTTGCAACCAAAGGTCCCTGGATACAATTTTCATGACTGATTTGCCCTTTTCAACTTTTAGGCAGAAAATTTTGAATTTTAAAATTTCAAATATTCCATTCTCCCTCTCTCAAATCTATCCTACCAAAGGAACCACTTCTTTGCTCTATTTCCGGTTTCTGTAAGCTCTGTTTCCGGTTTCTACAATAGTGACGAGCAGCACCACGCAGCGTATGGGACCCTTGTCCAGCGGCGGCAGCAGCGTTGAGGATCAGGTCCTCTTCCGCGGCTGCGCATGGTGTCTGGGAACTCAGATCTAAGGCAGCAACAAGTATCGAAATCCTTGTTTGTTTCTGCACTTTATAACCAAGCCCGATTTCCAACCGTCCATCCACTTGTCAAAACAAGACAAGATTTCTTTTTGTCTTTAGCTTTGGACTCAAAGAAGCCAACAAAGAACTTAGTTTGAATCAGGGAAACAAACCATACCTTCTTCTGAAGCCCAGCGTCGTGACAAATTCTATGCGCGAAGATGGGGTTTTCCGACATGATTGATGATTCGAGGAAGGGGGTTTTTTCTGGGGCGAATGGATCTAATGGGAATTTAGGGAAAGGTGGTGTTTTGTTCCCTCGGATGGGTGGGAATATTGGTGGGAAGCTTGTTCGGGGTTTTCAGAACAATGGGACCCAGAAGTCAGGTTCGTCACCGGTGACAGAAGATGTAGTCTTTTTGCCCAAGCCGGAGCCAGAAAAGAAGACTCAGGTTTCTTTCTCTTCACAGAGAAATAACCGACAAAGTCTGCCATTGCCAAAGAAGGAAGGCAGCATGGCTGCTATATCATTTTTGGCAAATCTATCCTAGTTTTTATGAAATTTATCTGAGTTTTTGTGAGATTTATCTAAGTTTTTATCAAATTTATCTGAGTTTTTGACAAATTTATATAAGTTTCTGTCAAATTTATCTGAGTTTTTGATCTTTTGTCAAATTTATTTGATTTTTGCGAAAAAATTTATCTGAGTTTTGAAACAAATTTATCCAAGTTCTGGACAAATCTGTCTAAGTTTTTTGCTATTTATCTGAGTTCTGGAGAAAATTTATCTAAGTTCTGAACAAATCTATCTGAGTTTTTGGCAAATTTATTTCAGTTTTTGAAAAATATAGCTAAGTTTCTGACAAATTTATCTCCATTTTAAAACTTTTAACTGAGTTTTTGAACGAATCTTTTTGTGTTTTTAGCAAATTTATTTTTATTTTTTTTATCTATTTGTGTTTCTGAATTTTATTTGTATCTTTTGAAATTTATTTGTATTTTCCAAAATAAATATAACCGAGTTTTGACAAAAATACTTGAGTTTTTGGCAATTTTTTCTGAAATTTGGAAAATTGGTTTATCTTAGTTTTGGCAAATGTATTTTCATTTTTTAAAATTTTTTTTAATGTTATTTACGTCTTTTGAAATTTATTTATGTCTTTTGAAATTTATATACATTTTTTAAAATTTATTTGGATCTTTTGAAATTTATTTTCATCTTTTGAAATTTATTTTTTTTTTTAAATTTATTTGGATCTTTTGAAATTTATTTGCGTGTTTTTAAATTTATTTTCATCTTTTGAAATTTATTTATATTTTTTGAAATTTATTTGTGTCTTTTTAAATTTATTTTCATCTTTGGAGAAAAAAATTTTAAATCTATTTGCTTCTTTTTTTAATTTTCTCTTCGTTTTTTTTTTTTTTTGAAATTTATTGTGTTTTTTGAAATTTACTTGCGTTCTTTTGAATTTATTTGTATTTTTTGAAATTTTTTTGTGTTTTTTAGAATTTATTTCCCTTTTTTAATTTTATTTTCCTCTTTTGAAATTTATTTTCGTCATTTGAAATTTATTTACATTTTTTTAATTTTATTTGGATTTTTTGAAATTGATTTTCATCTTTTAAAATTTATTTAAATTTTTTGGAATTTATTTGAATCTTTTGAAATTTATTTGGATCTTTTTAAGTTTATTTGGCTAATTGAATGGTAGTTGACTATTATAATTGACATATCCTACTAATCGTGGGATATGATTTTGTAGAAATGGTAAATTAGACATTTTAGGTCTTCAAATTTGAGAAAATGACCTATCACACTATGAAAAAGATTGTGGATCTAAGGCAATAAAGTGAAATGTTTAGAGACCCGTTGCCAAATACCCCAAGTTATTTATATTTATTACATTAAAAATGCTCACATAATAGCGGAGCATACTAATCACATGTGATCCAACTAGGCCCACCTTTGATCAGTCTAAACCCTATCACACTAGGTCTCTCACAGTCTCACTGTCTCTTGGACTTGACACTCATCTAGCCTTCACTCCACTTGGATTCAGTGGGAGAAATTAAAAAAATAAAAAATAAAAAATCCCAGTATAGTTTAGAGACTGTTAAATGAAACAAGGGTTGGGATAATCTAATGTCGCTGATTTTTTTTTGTTTTTCCTAATCTAGTTCATTGTGAGACTTTTCCATCCCTCTTATCCCCACTAATGGGCATGCATTTAAGTGGGCCCAATGAACTGGATTGCATATGAACATTGCACTGCTCATTTGGATCACACTGAGTCTTTCACAGGTATGAGCTCCAAAACAGAACAGTATCCAAAACTTTGACCCATATATAGTTTTTTTTTTCTTTTCTGGGGTTTTTCAAGCGGATGTTAGATGAGCCTTGGTCCATTGATTGTGTAAAAATTTTCAATCAACCATGGGAGCCATTAGATCTTTTACTTTGAACAGATTTAGGTGTGCCCAATACTATGTGGGGGCTATATCATAGTTGTTAATATCGTTTCGGATCTCATTTCGCTCTAGCATACAAAATGAAAAGTTTAGGCCGATTCGGGATTTCGGTGAAACTTTTTAGAATTACATTTCGGGAAAAATATAACAAATATATACATATATATGTAAAAAAAAATATAAAAAAGTAATAAATATAGATTTAATCCATTATAGTGATTTTTTTGGAATTATATGTTGGAAAAATAGAAGAAATACAAAATATATGTGTAAAAAAGTTAAAAAAATAATTATGTAAAATTTCATTTTGGCCGAAATTGACTGAAATTTAAACCGAAAAGTTAATTTCGGACACTTGACTAAAATGAAAAATTTCGGCCATTTCAACCAAAATGGTACGAAATTAATAAGTATGCGCTATATACCAGATGACAAAAGTGCCTCACATGCAGTATACTACTTACTGACCTCACATTGACCATAATAGTGACCTCAACAAGCTCAGTACTAGGCTTGTCAATGGGGCGGGTCGCCATGCCCCATCCCCGCCCCGGTAATAAATTCCCTATCCCCATAACCAGGGCAGGTATGGGGATGAATCCCCATCCCCGCCCCAGTCGGGTCAAGGGGAAACTCGCCCTGCCCCGCTGACCCAGCTCCTAGATACAGACCACTTGGGACAACCTCAAAATTGAGGGTTTTCCAAGTATTGGGCCTGGGTCAAGCTTTCACTAATTGGAAATGGCCCCACTAGTACATTGTTTGCATGTGAATGTGACCAATCTGAAGTGGGAACAGATCTAATTATACTCATCAACAGGTGTTATCACAGCGCGTGTGACCCATACAAGCTGTGTAACATATGGGCCCCACAGTAAATTATCTTGCCTAGAGACCCACTCATCATAATTGTTGGTATGGCTGTGTAACAGATGGGCCTCCCTCACTTCAGCTTGGAAGGCATGGTTCATGCTTGAATGAGTAGAGCAAAAGCACCTTTTGCACTTTCAAACTCATGGACCAGGGTAAGCCCAAATATTAACCTCATCTTATAAGGATGTTCTGGAGTTCTATTCAAAAGCCCATAAGCCCACCCAAAATGATCATCAAGCTAGCCTGTATATCCGGGGCGGGTCGGCCGTCCCCATACCCGCCCCTGACCCGGTCAACTCTTTGACCGGGTCCGGGTCAACCCGCTCCGTTGACCCGAACGGGACGGGTAATTTATGACCCGACCGAGTCGAGTCAACCGGGTCAGCGGGTTTTCCCCGCCCGGTTGACAAGCCTACTCAGTACTTGGAGTGAGCGGCATATTCGCTTCCTTTGGGTATCTTCCCTTGCTAGAAAGTTTCTTTTGTTTGTCAATTTGTCTGGTGAGCATAGCAATTCCATGCTTCTACGTTCCGCATCACATGTAAGGCCATTAATTCGTGCATGGCTAATCAATATGGGCATCTTCCCTTTCCAGAACCTTTCATGGCCCAATTTGAGTTCGAGTCAAGGAAGGACCCTGGGTTCTATGAGTTAAGATCCAGATCCAGCCCAACATGAATTTCAGACCCCTAAACTATTTCAATAGGGACACGTTCAAGAATAGATTTCAGTGTTGGCAACTGTGATGGGCTCACTTGCAAAGGGACACCCGTCAAAAGGAGTCTCGATGGTGATAGGGATAAGATTTGTTTTGATTAATTCAACTCTCTATTCTTATCATCTCACCATTCGCATTTGAATTAAAAGCTTATTATTTAATACGCCAAAAGGCTATATATAGATATGGAAGAGAGTAGCTGCTGGTGATCTCAACATATCATCTCTAACATTCATATAATAGTAGAAAAAAGAGAGCAAGATCTACCTCTTCCTTCCACTAGATCTGAACCGTCCATCATGTTCTATATCTAGGGTGTCCATCATTGCTCTTAGATCTTGAAGTCTTGAAAAGTGAATTATACGTGATTCATCTCTAGTAGACAGATCTATTCGGACACGGAAACATCTGCAAAACCTAGGGCTTTCAATCGGGCCCAATTGATAAGTTGGGACAATACTAAGCCTGACATTTCGGCCCAAGTCCAACGTCATTGCTTACTCTAACTCAAGGGAACAACATTTCGCGTGCTCCTGCACTCATACGATCTCTTGTTGTTGGCTGCTGCTTCTTGTACTCCACTATTATATTATTAGATTAGAAAAAGGCAAAACACAAAAAACGCGAAGAACGTTTGTCGGTTGATGCCTTCACTCCACACGTGCCGACAAGTTTCTGAGCCCACGGATCAGTGGACCCTACCATGACCCCAGGTGTGGTCCAACTAGATCACGTCAGGAGTCAGTCTTTTTCTTCTTCTTTTTCCTTTTTTTTTCCTTTTTGTTCTCTCGACATCGAAGGTTTCCAATCCTGACTAATCCCTCTTGGCCCATATGGAAGCCGGGTAAACTCCCCTATAGCCTCAGTGTAGTAGTGCAATTTCAAACCTACAACTTCCAGTTGCAGACCATCGTCCTAGACCAACTGAGCTATAAGACAGTCTTGACAAAGGTTAACAATACTAATATAGGAGAACTTTCTCCTAGAGTGGCCTCGATGGGCCCACCTTGGATGAGTGCACTTCTTTTCGTACTTTTATTATCCCCACGTGATCTACCGCCACCCTACCAGTTTTATGCTCACCAAGCCTCTAATCATCATTGGGTTAGTTAAATCTATAAGAGAATAAAAAATCTGATTAAAAACCTATTAAACTTTAAGGCAATTAAATCAAGGGCTAGGATGATTTGGTAGGCTATTATTTTCATGAATCTTATCTATGAATAGAATTTTTTCCATCCATCCTATTCCCAATTATAGGAAAGCATCCAAGGCTAATGTTTTGTGGTTCCTATTATCTATGAATAGATCTTTCCATCCATCATATTTCTAATTATTGGAAAGCATCCAAGTTGGCCTCACGAGACATTTCGAATATTACCACAACATAGTGTCTAACAATTTCCTCAAACTCCATCTTGGAGCCCACATAAAAATAACGGTGAACTGCTAAAGATTATTGCCTCCCCATCCAGAGGCATATCCTAAAGTCTCCATGTATAAAATGGATCTCAGCATCCGATTGAACACCATGATGAAAACGTGTATGTCGAGGCTAACCAGGAATCGTGACTAACATGATGCTAATCACTTTTCCGTCGTGGTTGTATAGATGGGATGACAATGAAGTTCATTTTAAACGGTCGAGATTATCTCTATTTCACATTAACTTCCTATCATTATCATCCTGATATCGGGGATTCCGGGGATGAGCGGCTAAGATCGTACGATTCGGCACGTGTTAGGTAAAGAACCGCATATTCGTCTTCGCGCGAATAGCTTCTTTTCACGCTAATAAAACTCTTTCCTCAACCGTGTGGCTTGTTTTTTTCCCCTCTTCTTCCTTTTCTCTTCTGTGCTTGCTTGTTGTATGCGAGTCTCGCTTTCAAGATCCAACTCCAAAGACCAAATCCCCACCATCAGACTCTCCTAATTACGGGATTGCCATCGCCTCCGATCACGAACTGCGAATGACCAAAACCCTACAACTCCCCAAAGAAATCTAGGGTTCTCCTCCTCTCTCCAATCCCCCCATTTCTCCTCCAAAAATCGAAATTCGCAACCAAATGCAAGGATCCGGAGCCGTCTCTCTCTCCCGCAACCACGGCACCGATCGGTTCTACAACCCTCCGGCCGTCCGCCGGCAACTCCAGCAGCAGCTGCAGCGGGAGCGGGCGGCGGCGGAGGCGGCTGCGGCGAAGCCGAAGGCATCGCCGCCGGCAGCGCCGGAGCCTCGTGAGGTGGAGAACCGCGTCGAGTCCTCCGACGAATCATCTTCGTCGAAGCCGTCCGTCTGCTCCTCGCCGCCTCCGCTCCGGCCGCCGCCCGGGAACCTCGATCGGTTCATCGAGGCGATGACTCCGACCGTCCCTGCTCAGTATCTATCTAAGGTGGAAAAAAGCTAGGGTTTTGGCGTGTTATCTTGATTTGTTAGGTTTATCTGCGAATGAGATTTGGCTAAAGATTTGTTTTTTTATTTGTAATTCTTGCAGACGAGTATGAGGCGATTGAGAAACTGCGATGCGGATCCGTATTACAATCTTGGAGATCTTTGGGAGTCTTTCAAGGAGTGGAGCGCATACGGAGCTGGAGTGCCGTTGGTGTTGAATGGGAGCGATTCGGTCATTCAGTATTATGTGCCATACTTGTCTGCTATCCAGATATACGTGGATTCGTCTAAGCTTTCTTCGATGTCGTCAAGGTAATTTGCAGATGAAATTCTTCTCTTGTATTGCAGACTTGAGTCCACCGCAGAAATTCTTGCCTTTCTCCCAACTCTCTTTAAGTTATAACTGTTGATGCTTCGAGTTCTTTGTTTCAATCAATGGTAATTTTGTGTTCATTATGCTTGACATTGAATTTGTGAGTGTTTTCTTAGTGTGATTGTGATAATTTAGTATGCTTGTTTTCTCGGGTGATCTTGTTTGTAGAGTATCAACATGATTTCTTTTAATTTACAAAGGATTTATTATAAGATCCTTTGTGTTGTGTTGTTTCTAATTCCATTATTGACCGGTGAATTGTAACTGATTTGGGTTCTTGGTTCGAGCCAGAAAGTTAAATTTGTTTCTTAATTGTGGTTGGAAACAAATTTTTACTAATAGAAAGTATGTAGTGAATGACCTAGCAAGATGAGTTATGTAAACAAGCGCGACATAAATTGGGGAAGATCTGAGGTTAGTACTGTTGAGTTGAATCACTTAATTAAGCAAACTCCATTGCATAAAACCCATTGCCAAATTCTCCATGCCTTTGTCTTACTTTAGGTTAAATTGCCAGTTCATGGCTGTTTTATACACGTATAAAGGGAACAACTGTCCAATATTTGATAATGTTTGAGTGAAGTTTCACCGCACATTTTTTTTTAACAGTATTTCACCGCACTGTCAAGCGAAGCTGAGGCTTTGCTTGGTTGGGCTTGACATTTAATGCTTGATTTAGTACTAACAAGCTTAGTCACTCCCTCAAAATAGTTGAATGCATGACTTGATTAAGATATATAATAACATCAGTGATTGAAAATTATGTTCAGAATCTAGATGCTTTAAGGGTTTTTAGAAATGTTGAGAGAGAGAAGACTGTGTGGAGATGGATGTAACACTTGTGAAGCATAGCATCTGAATCCATTCTGTATGGTATGCCTTTCATGAAGACAACTGTGGGATCAATGCTCTCTTCATTAATGGTCATGTGCTTGAATGTCACTATGATTATGATTGGAGTAATATTTACAATAATATTGGGCCGGAGATGTTGATATGATTAACTTGGCATGAGAGATTGCATATTTTACAGAACCGCTAACTAGAATGGAATTTGGCACAAGTGAATATATTTTGCTAGGTTTGGCTTCATGGATGTATACAATCATTTATTAATCTTAGGATGGTTCTACTTTACCAATCGAGTGATATTAATTGGATTCAAGTTAAGATGTCCCTTTCTTTTCTTTTTCTTTCTGCTATGTGTGTTTGCGAGAGTGTGGGAAGGTTTTTTAATAATGTTTTCATCTTTTTAGTTAAGGTGGGAAGTATATAATTGGATTCATGTTTTAGTTAAGATTTCCCCATGTGTCTGTGGATGAGGAAACCATTGACCATCTTCTTTTGGGCTGCAATGCTGCACAAGTGATTTGGAATTCTGTTCTTTAGCTGATAGGATTGTGTTCACGCTCTCCCTCGATCCATCTTTGGGCTTTTCGAGGGGTGGAAATTGGGGACTAGCTTAGTTAAGGGAAGGATAATTTGGAGTTCTTTCCCTGCAGTCCTATGGATTATCTGGAAGGAGAGGAACTCCTGTTGTTTAGACAAAGCTTCCAATGTAGACGCTTTGAAAGACGCACTGAAATTCGCAGATGCTTCTTCGCTGCCGTTTCTCCCTCAGTTCCATGGCATTCCTATTGACATGATTGTGCATAATTGGACAGAGGTGGCTACTTCATAATTGTTTTTTTTTTTTTTTTCATTGTTATTGTGCATTCTTGGGGATTTTGTGGTTTTGTTGTTTTGTTTTCCCTTTTTGGTTTTTATCTTTTGGGGTTTGTCAGTATAGATCTCTTGTATGGTTAAGCTCCTTTTGAAAAAAATTAATTAATGTGGGAAGTATATAGGATTTTGATTAGTGAGCATTTTAACATATATCTACTAGAGTTAGAAGATGTTGAATATAATAATTTTCGCTTTCGGAATATCATATATAGTTTTGGATATAATTTATTGTACTTGTGTACATAGAAGACTTGAAGGCTGAAGCAGCCTTTTGTGAAGAATTAAATTATTGTAAGCATGCTAGGAGAAGGGTAGACAAATAAACACTTGGAATGTAGTTACAATTAATATGGCAAATTGGAATGCGCGGTGTTGCATGGATTCTTTGAAATGATCCACTTATGTCATGCATGCATCATACACTACACTATCATATTCTTCCAGTGCTAATTTCAAGATTGTTTTGAATTTGATAAGATGTTTTGTTATGGATTTTCTTCTTTACTAGTCTTAGCAAGATACTGATAAAATTATTGTTTGACCCTTTAGATTATGATTTGTACATTGTTTTTATTAGTGTTACTTTTCATATTTTTTTCTTTAAAAGAAAATATTTACTTAAGTATTTTTCGAAACTCTGTTATTCCTATGTCCGAATTGGAGACCTCTACGTGTCCCAGGTTCCGACACATGTATCCTTACTAATGCTAATTGAGAGAACACAACCTGGGATAAAATTTAGTGGAAAAGTGGTACTCATGAAGCTGACACCAGATAGATGGGGGGCCAAAGCTTAACTAATTTAATCAATTATTGTAAATTTAGTACCTCTAGGCTCTAGCTGCATCTTGCCACTTTGGAAATTCAAGTGCTAATCAGATTGTCCATTTAAATGAGTACACATTGCATAAGCTAACTCGAAAACTTCATACTGGTGATTGGTTAGATGATCTTAATCAACTAGTTGTTCACTCGAATTCTTATATTCCATTTCTCATGACAATACTGAATAATTTGTCATGACTTAGTTAAAACTTAGAAGGCATTATGTAGGATGAATGCAAAGCTAGAGTGTCCACTCTTCCGATGTGATTCAATGAGCACCTCTCTGCTGAGATATTCTAGAATTTTGGGACTTACTGTTGAACTTTAAGTGTACATACACCATATTACTATTGTGAACCCTACCTAAGACCGGAATCCTAGGATAATATGCAACTTGTAACATCATTCAAGTATTCGAGTAATTCGAGGATTTTTCTTCTCTCTCTTAAATAGTCGGATGGTTGTTATGATCTTTATAGTCGGAAGATGCTCAAATCAGTCTCCTCATCCTCATGATGTGTTCTTGGTTACTACTTTCTATGATCTTGTTGAAAGACTTTAATGACTGGAATACAATGATATGCGGAGGGCACTCATGTTTTGCTTGGTTGCCATCTTCAAAAGATTTTAACAATGGACAAGTTGCACCTCAACACCATATTATAGTGAGTGACTGAATGCCCCTTATGTCTCACCTAAACCAAGGACTGTAGCTTTCTTGGCTTTTGGCTATACGCCCCAACCAGATTAACTGTGTTCTTTGTCTATGATTGGATCTCTCCTTGAATGCTTGACAAATACACTTGAACAGAGCACTCCTTCCGCCTATCAACTAGGGATAACGGTGACAACTTCTCTACACCAAAGCTTCCACTTGAGGATTAATGCCACATAGGCCCTGGTTGTGTCAAAATTTAAGAAAAGTTTTCCGCATCGAAAAATTGTGTTGTTCTTTTGCTGGGAGGATCATCCTTACCAAGCAACCTATGAGCTTTTTACAGGCCTATTGCATATTTCTCTTTCGAGCCCTAGTGTTAGTATCTAAGAGGTTTGAAAGGATTTTAAGTGACTTCTCATGGGAAGGAAAATAGTGAGATAAGGGACCTACGCTTGATGGGAGAAGGCTAAGATGATGATGAATTTGATGGTCAAAGGGGGAAGGTGGTGAAACTGCAAAAATGTGGATGCTTTGGGATAGGGAAGTGAAAAAAGAATTGCCCACTTCTGATTGAATGGTGGTGGAGATTTGGAGAGGGGAAAAAATCTCTATGAAGAAAGGTTGTTGCTAGTATGGGTTTGGGTATAGGGAATAGGAACCAGATAGTGGGATAATGCTGAGGGGATTGGGTTGTATGCATTGTTCTAAAAATTGAAATTGTATTGTAGATCACTCAAGGGGATGAATCTAAGCATATCATGAATCATATCACCAATCATAGGATTTTTTTATGAAGAGGAAAAAATTAAAAAGAAAAAAGAAAAAATTATTTATTCATAATCCATCCATTTTCCATCCATAGCAGCCTAAATAAAATAACAATTAAGAGTATCATAAAATCATATGAATAACATTATTGATATATATATTAATATACCATAAATGATATATGTAAATGTTTAAATATATTTAAAATATCAAAGCTACTAGGAAAAATAAATAAGTTGCAATAGATTTTCCTCTATTCTCTTTAAATTTAAAATAAAAATAAAAACCAAGCCAACAATCTTACATGTTAGGCTTCTCTTGAAGTTAAAAAAAAATTCATGAGGAAAAAACCCAAAAAAAAAAAAAGTACAGGACAACAAAACCATATTTGTACAATGTACATCCTACACTTTAGTCTCATGCTTGTTCTTTAGTCATCTCTAATGTCTCTCCACGACTGCAAAAAATTCAGAAGAGTTTTGTTAAACACTAAACAACCTTTTGAAAACAAATATGGTAACAAAAAAAAAAAAGGAAAGAAAGAAAAAAGTAAAAAATTATTAATATTATCTTCTTGGCTGCTATTCTCCTCAGTTGAACCTTCTAATCATAATATTCGTTGAAACAAGTATCAAATCATAAGATTAACCTATAAATTGGATTCATTGCATAGATACAGTATTGATCAATTTTCGATACAAATCACAAGATTCAGGGCATGAATTGTAGGATTCTGTCAACAATGAGTGTATGATTCATTACGACAGGTTTGGTAGCTTTATAATTAATATAATTATAAATATCTTATTCATTCATATTGAAAGGGCATTTTCTCTTTCTTGTATCTTTGTGTATTCTTGTCTCATTCTCGACACTTTCTCAGCTTGGGAAGATATATATATATATATTTTTTGTTTAGGTTTCTCAAGATATAATTATTTAAATCTCATCAAAACATAAATTTTCAAAAAGGAAAAAAGGAAAATGAAATTAACGATATTACAAAACCCATAAATCATCATTGTAATTGAAGCCTTGTGTCCCAACTGTGTTGGGGTCAGCTACATTAATTTTTTTGCTCCGTTCATGAGCCAAATCCTTGGATAGATTGCACTTCTTCATATTTATACTTACTGCTTCCATCCATGTCCTCTTCAAACTACCCCTTCTCCTTGTTAGGCCATCAACTTGCATAGAAAAACCTATTCTCGATGGCACTGTTGCTGGCCTCCAAATTCAGGATGAAAACTTGCAAAAATGTTGTGACATTCTTTTCCAATATTTTGGAAATTGATATTTTTTAGAATCTTGTGAATTTGTTACAGTTATTTTGTCCTTTTGAAACATCAACAAAGTTTGTGCTTATGATCGTCGTGGTTCTGATCTGAATTTATATTTTTATATGTATATTGTCTTATCATATCCCTCTCCTTTTCTTCATTCTGTTAAGGTAATCTTTGTCTATATTTAGGTTATTTTATTCATCCCATTTTTAATTTATAAAATATTTCCTTGCATACTCTATTTAATGGGCCTTGAAATACTTTTCTCATCTATCTTTTATCTCTTATTTCATAAAGACCCTTTAAAAGATTTTCCCCGTTAATTTCTTTTCTTCTTTCATCAAGACCTTTTCTATTTTCATCTTCATTGCACTTTACATGTGGTCTAGGTCTCTAGTTCTAACTTTTGGCAAGCTAGTAATTATCCTTCTTCCTTTAATTTCTATCTAAATATACAAATTGTGTTAGGCTTCATGCTCAACCCCTACGGCTCTCTGAATGTCTCATTTTGTTATACCATACTGTTTTAAGCCTATTAACTCTGCTATTATATATATATATCATTTGTGACATGTCTAATACATGTTCACTAGGATTAATTCTTAGATACCGTAAGCTATTATTTCTTTTTAAAATGTGTACTAGTTGTGGGCAGAACCTGGGTGTGGGGGGTTGCAATGAGGAGCTATCCGTCACCCCAAAATTGGCGGAGATGCAACATTCTAGGGATATGAAACACAAATCATCACATAATAAGCTTTAAACACAAGATTGTGAGTTCACTCTTGCCTCTTTTCCTCTCTTTTTAAGAAAATATGAAACCAAAAGCCCATTGCAAATTACCTTATCATTGTGTCCTAAATCTTTGTGGAGTTAAAAGAAATAAGAAGATGAACAAAGAAAAATAATGGGGGATCCTAGTTAAGAGTTTCAATTAGTCATAAGAATGGCCTTCCTTTCTCTCTCATACATCATCACCACCAAAGCCTTGTCCCAATTTTGTTGGGGTTGGCTATATGAATTTTGTTTTTCCATTCCAATCTATCCTAAGCCAAATCCTCGAATAAGTTGTACTTCTTCATATTTATTGTTACTACTTCCATCCATGTTCTCTTCGGCCTACCCCTTTCCCTTGGGGCCCATGAACCTGCATAGAAAATCTTTTCCTCACTAGTGCCATTCTTGGCCTATGTCGTACATGCCCAAGCCATCTTAAACGAGTTTTTCTTATTCTATTATCTATTGATGCTATCCCCAAGTACTCCTGAAAGCACTCATTTTTTATTCCATATACATATATGGGTTTTGATGCACGGTATCATGCTAGGTGAATTCTGTCAATCCAAGCCCAAGCCTAGGCCCATTTTGGGCCCAGTCATCATATCTTACTTAGTCAATTGTAAAACTGATTTTTAGGATCTAGATTAGATGAGATAATGATAGTTGCATGTAATCAGGGCATTCAGCCCCTTTATAATGAGAGAACAGTCGACCCTAAGGGAACACTGAATTACTTTATATTTTTCCATTCCGCGACTCCATTTTGTTGTGGAGTATACGGACAGGTACGTTGAGAAATGATTCCTTTATTGTTTAAAAAGAATTGAAAATCCTTGGAAACATACTCCCCCCTGAGTCTGAGCGCAAAGTTTTAATGCATTTAGAGAATTGGTTTTCAACATAGTTAACAAAAAATTTAAATGCATTAAGAACATCAAACTTCGAATGTAATAAATAAATCCAAGTAAATCTGCTGTAGTCATCAATGAAGGTTACAAAGTACTTGAAATGACTATGTGAAAGGGTCGGAGCAATGCCCCAAACATCACTGTAAATTAAGTCAAAACATGCAGTGCTCCGTGTGTTAGAGTTTGGAAAGGGTAAAGTTTTACTCTTTCCTAATTTACAAGCATCACATTCAAAAGAAGCAGAATCAACAAGTTTATTTATTAATCCAGATTGAAATAAAGTAGACATTGTAGAAGCATTCGGATGACCAAGTCTATTATGCCACAATCGAGAATTATTCTGAATGAAAGAACAAAATAACTGATTTAAAGTTTTATCATGAATAAATGAAGACACAGGTAAGGAAAAAGTCTTCCATGCTTAGGCCCCCTCGCGATCACTTCCCCCGACTCCTGGTCCTGCACAGCACAACCACTAGAAGAAAAGGAGACATTGTAATTATTGTCAACAAGTTGACCCACAGAAACCAAATTGGTAGCAAGATGGGGAGAAACTAAAACATTGGTTAATGGTAAGGGCCCAAGAGTATCACCAACAGAGTTGATGGGAAGATGATCTCCGTTTGCAGCTTGAACAGTGAGATGACGAGTGTAAGGAACGACATTGGTTAATTTTATGGGTGAAGAAGTCATATGGTTACTTGCACCAGAATCTAAGTACCACGTATTGGAAAAAGAGGAACCAGTACCTGCGATGTTCATGGATGCCAAGGCATTGATGATCATTTGGTTGACCATCTCAGGGGTGAGAGGAGCTGGAGACGCAGATTGTGATGAGGAACCAGGCTGTGAGGATGAATCATACTGTAGAGAACCACTGAAGTCAGAGGATGCATATCGTGGAGTGGTTACTGTGTAAGCAGTAGGAGCTGACGACGACACCGTGGAAGTACCAGGGGCGGAATTCTACTGGGGCTCACTTGGGCCTACAAATCGTGGGCCCGGGGATGGGGAGATGGAAAGATCCATTGGTGACCACCTCAAATATCAAATTCAAGTAAATCCAATGCCCCGAACCCCGTCATCCCTCACCCTTAAGTTTAACAATTTTACATTGAAAAAAAGGACCCTCGATCCATGGGGCAAGTCTCAACAGATCAATGCAGACCCACAGGATCTGGTGACATCTATGTGTGTTTCTTGTATGGGTGGTGTTTTTGGGTTGGGGTGCCGGGGGTGGGGGTGGGGGTTTGGGTGGTCCATTTGGATTATTGCATCGGTGGGCCTCACATACTACGTCACACCAAGGATCAAAATAGCGGTTGTGGCGGGCGTAGTGGCCATTGACCAAAATGCTATGTAGCAGCATAGCGGTGAAATTTATTAGTGGTCAAAAGAATTCAAATTTTGTGTAATAACCAATCTTGAGTTTTTTCTTTTAATGATTTGGAACCATATAATGATAGAGACAACTTTAGGAAGGGCTATTGAGGACAAGATATATGAAAAATAGTGTTTTAACCATTCATATGAAGGGCTATTCAGGTCGGTCCCACCCCCAGTGCGCATCACTGGATAACCATTCATATATCATCTATTGATCTCTTATTTCTTAGTTGGATATGATAATTAAAGTATCTGATATCTTGGTTCTTTGGTTGCCAATGAATTTGTATTTAATGCAAAGGCTGCAATGCATGATCTGTGGGTTGCTGGTGTTGCCAATGAATGAATCCTGTGAGTCATCTGTGAGTTGCTTCGGTTGCCAATAAGTGCTTAGGGCTACATTTGTTGTGAGACTCAGTCATCTGTGGGTTGCCAGTAACCAGAATATAAAGGACACCAGCAGATACTTATAACATCGTTTGATGCTTAGGCTGGAAATGATTAGTGCGTCATCTTTGATGCTTAGGCTGGAAATGATTTGTGCATCATCTTTGATGCATGGTTATATACATGAGTTTATGTGGGGTAGTCATTTGTCTCTGGAAATAATTGAGGATACTCAAGCACTTTGACCATTGACTTAAAATGTGGACGTTGTCCCCTTATGTTTAGTCCATTGACCAAAAATAATCTTATATAGATGGCTGTGACCTATGTCTAAAACTAGGGGAATATTTAATCCCCTAGTTGGACCAATCCATGGGTAAAATGCAAAACTTATCTTGTGATTTAAAATATTTTTTGAATCAATGGACCTTAATAAATACATTAATTATGTGTTTATTTATTTGTAACAATCCCTTTTCTTTTGGTATTTTGACACTTTTTCTATTTTTTTAGTTTTAAATCAAAAAGAATTTTTATTCTTCATTATCATTAGAGTTTGGGTAATGGATGTTATGTACTTATGTGTGTTTTCTATAGTTTAGCTGTTTCTTTTAGGCCCATTTTCTTTTGTTCCCCTGTTTTCCTTGTCTATTATCGTGTTCTATTAATCATTTGCATAACATCGATTGGAGAAACCATCAAAACTTAGCATTAGTACGAGAAAATAAAAGTACGATTCATTTCTATGGGTAAATAGGGTGTATATGAATTAAATAAGTTACCAATGAAAATAAATAAATAAATGAAGATTAAGAAAATTATTTGGCTCTACTTGACTGTGGGCATTGTTTGAAAAGCCTTGAACTCAGAAATTAAAAAACTTAAAAGAAAACTCATCAGTCACTATTCAGTCAAGATACAATTAACCTTGACTTTTTTACCCACTCAAGACAGCCAAGTATTGGAGTCCAATCAACCTGGCAGCTAACTAGACATAATTAACCTTGACTTTTTTACTCACTCAAGACACAGCCAAGTATGGAGTCCAATCAACCTGACAGCTAACTGTGTTCAGCAGAGCTTTTAAATTTTTAGATTATTGCCAAACAACCACAACCCAAATGTAATATTATTCGAACAATCAAGAACATAAAAGATTAACACAAGACTTAATCATTAAGTAACTTTTTTTTTTTTCAAAATGTTTATTTGCATATTTGCGCGCACAGCACATATATAGCCATAAAATTTCTGGTTTTGGCCCTTGGATTCATTATATTTAGATTAAATAAAAGTGACAGTGATCAAAAAGAGAAGAAAATGCAAATTAGAGGACTGTGTCCCATCTTAATCAATAGTTTAAAACCATTTCCTTCTTGTATCCTCCCGTTTACTTATTTCTGTTCTTCCCTACATGTCTATTAAAATCTTCTCTGGCAATTACACTTCCTCCGACAGTCATATGTTCTACTAACTCATTTATCGAGAACCAGAACTACTTTTTAAAATTTGTGCTTATTCTTGATTGAGTTGCATAGGAATTTGTAGCATTCTAAGATTTCATTACCTAAAACAAGCTTAACTATTATAGCCCTATCATTCTTTTCTCTGGATCAACAATATTCTCCTTTAAACCCTATTGACCATAGTACCTTTCCACATTCTTTGAACTTACTCTTTCCTAAGTAGGAAAGCTTCAACATCGTCAAGGCTTTTGGTTACTTCTCCCTCCACTTAAGTTTCATGTGAGCAAACAAGCCACCAACTCATTACTTTTCCCCTAGAAGAACATCCAAGAGGTTGCGAACAGAGTATATTTACTCTCTGTATAATATCCATGAACTCAATGCTCTTCCCTGTCGATTACATCCCAAGGGTTCTGTGCCCTCGCAAACCTCTGTCAACTTCCGAGTACAGCTGGGTTCTGTTATGCTGAATTGCTTATAGGGAAATGCCCTGGCCATTAAAGTCTTAACTCATTATAAAGTTTTTGTGGAGTTTTAGAACCAAGATCTAATGGATCCCTTTCTCCTACAGTCCTACTAGCTTGGGTCCAAAACTTGATGAACTACTGATGCATGCAGAGTTTAGTGTATATTACTTATGGGTTGTCGTTACTTACAGCCGTAGCCCACCTCACCTTTCTTTGGATTTTCTGTGATTTGGAAGATTTCTTTGTGTCAAAATGCTTTAAGTTAAAGTATTTTGTCTAGCTATTATCTGAAACTCGGAAGTTCGTTCTGTACTTGGTTAAGAATATTTCACATAAGTGCTCCACCCAATGTACCATTAAAAAAAAGGTTGTTTCACCCTATGTAACGTAAAATTTGTTTGCATCAGAAAATCCTCATCTGATAATATTTGGTTACAAACATTTAAAAAAGAAGATATTAGATTTCAATTTTTGGCATGTGGAACTTTAAAAGTATACTTAAATTGAGAATGCTACACCCTTGAGTACTGACCCTCGAGCATTTTCTTTTGCCTGCAGCAGGCGACCAGGTGAAGAAAGTGATGGTGGTGAGTCATGCAGGGAAACAAGTAGTGACGAAAGTACAAACTGTGATGTTGATAGTCCTAAACAAGATGGATTGAGAAGCAACCGTCAAGGGCTGGTTTTTGAGTATTTTGAACGTGATCCTCCTTACAGCAGGGAGCCGTTAGCAGATAAGGTATGTCCTTTCTTTTGCTTGAACGCTTTCAAGTTTGGTGGATGCAATTGTTTTTTGTAATAATCTCTGCTTCAACTTGTCTCTCAGATTTCTGTTCTTGCATGTCAATTTCCTGATCTTAAGAAGTATAGGAGCTGTGATCTACAGCATGTTAGCTGGATTTCTGTGGCTTGGTACGTTTTTGTCATTTCAGTAGGAAGTTGCAGTAGTTTGATACAGATTCTTCTGCCTTTTAATTGTTTGGTTGACATGTGAATTGGGTTTGGTTACAGGTATCCAATATATAGGATTCCCACAGGTCCAACACTACGGGATCTGGATGCTTGCTTTTTGACGTTTCATTTACTTTCAAAACGTTTGGGATGTAAGGATTTCTTTCTTTCTCCCACAGTTGTATGTTATAATCAACATCAGTATTTCTATTTACCAAAAACACATCAGTATTTCAGAGGAAGATCTTGCTTTTGTCTAACTTGTCCGATAATAAGAACTATAGATTGTTCTTCCTGACAAATGACAAATATACAGTTTGATGTGACTCCTTATAGTACATCTGGGACCCATGGTTTTGTGACCATTTATGTGATATAGCCCCCCTGCAAAGGATGCCCTGGAAATCTCCTAGGTTGGAAGAACCTAAATTATTCAGGCAGGACCTACTAGTGGATGATAAGTAATAAAATGGAAGCAATGGTATAGAGCAAAAGGCTGACAAAAGGATGGGCATGATCTTCACATTCCTGGATATGTTGGACATCATGGTTGGGTCACTCATAATAATGGTATGGGTCATGCACCTATTGGGCCCCACTTCTATTTAATAGGAACACACTTCGAACTATATATATCTATCTTGCTCATTGCCATGAACCAGGATTCTATGATTCCTTGCTGCAGAGAGGATGATGTCATAAGCAACATAATGTGCATCTATGACAGTAAGAAACTAGAATCTGCATTGCCTACTGTAGCTTTTAATGTGAACGATGTTTGCAACAGGTACGAGCAATGTCCAGCCACAGGTTCGTGGTTCAAGGAAAGTGTCTAGTCCCGTGGACATGCCCTCAAAGCTTTCTTTACCGGTCTTTGGTCTCGCCCACTACAAGTTCCGTGGTTCTATTTGGACAACCAACGGAGCCCACGAACGGCAACAAGTAAGCCGGTTATTGCAAGATGCTGAAAACTGGCTCCGGCTCTTACGGGATGATCAACCGGGTTTTGATCATCCAGATTTTCGCTTCTTTGCTTCACACAATACATTTTGGAGGTGAGGAGCTGCTAATTGTTGACTGCCTCTTGGAAATCAAAGGGCACATAAAAGGTGGAGGTGTTGGTCCTGATTGCACCCACAACACAGTTGCCCTGTTTGGACTGTTCTTTGATTGTTGTATGGAGTCTGCTCCAGTGTTCTGATTCCCATCCATCTCATATTTATTTAAGTTTAGGCTTTTTTCCAAATTTAATGCAAAAGGACGCTTGGTTATAAAGCAAAGCAGCAGGATCTGAGAAAATGAGACGATACAGAGGAACAATGTTCAGTTTTCAACCAAGGTAGAAGGGTGATGTGATGGAGAATCCCTTTTATTCTCATATGTTAACAGTGGGTTGCACAAGGTGGAATCATAGTGACATAATTGCATAATTCTCTGGATTCAGGCAGCCACTGGCAATTCCTGTATGATCAATGTTGGGGGCTGTGGTTCTCTGAAAGTCCTTTATTCTTATTCTTATTTTTTCCCTCTCATTGCTAGGAACTGTTACAATTGATGTAATACTGATGAACTTCTTGTGGATGATGGTGGTGAAGGGCTTTCATAATTCTAGATGATGATGATGAAAACGGAAAAAAACTTAGAACTAATGTAGTCTTTCTATAAGTTGTTGCTAAAGGAACTTTCCTCTTTTGTTGTCCTGGATGAATGCTGCATTGGGTTGTTCATGTAACGCATCTGTATGGGGATCAGGTCCGGCATCCATCCCTTCAAAGGGTATATGCATCCTACATCCACCTTTTTTTTGTTTTTATCACCTGGATCACCTGCAACTTTAGAAGCAATGGTTATCTCAATTTCACATATATAGCATGCAGTTATGTTTTCTACACACTACATTATCAGTCAGGTGTACACTCAGTACATGCTTGGTTAATTTATAATTTGGGCCACTTGTCATGTAGATTGAGGCATGGTGAGAGGTCGGATCAAGTAATGCTGGATGGAAATCATATACTAGGTGGTGCCATACAGACTGCAGCATATCATATGATGATATTCGCATGTTTGGCACTTAACTAGTTAATTAGTTAACGTGAAGTAAAGTGAAGTCAAACAAGAAATGACAAAGGGGTTATATAAAAGTACACAATTTCAAAATTCCCTTTGAATTTTTTTAAAAAAGTCAAAAAAGCAACCTCCTTTCTCCATTAAAAGACAAAAAAGCTTCATTTTTCTATACAAAAAGTCAAAAAGATTCCATATCAAACAACTAAAAATAAAACACCATTATAACACCTTGTATTTCACTCTCTCTTGATTTGATGCTTCACCTCACCATACTTTAATTCACCGTACATCCAAACAGGCCCTAAATCAATTTTCTGTGCATTTATGGCAATGCAGCTTACTATAGACAGAAGCAAGGTGCACCTTAGTGTTGACCTGTATGCATCAAAGCTGGGTGCAGATAACTCAGTTAGTGTAAACTAAGGTTGATGCAATTGCTGCCGTAACCAAAATTACATGTAACATGTGTACGTGGCAAGTGGGCAACAGTGCAAGGCCCTCCTTGGGTGCAACTCAAATTTCAGAGAAGCTTAATCATGCATGTAGAACCTGGAGTCCAAAATCCTCACAATAAGATTTTAAAGTGAGAACTGACTGTCCATTCCTGATAGCTGCCTACTGGCAGTGGACCCAGCATGGCATGGGGCACAATGTCCCTGGGAGAGTGCCAGCGACGATAGGACTACCTAATTTGACAACATTCCATCATATATCAGAGAGCCGTCCTCCGGCTGTCGCTCAGCTGATTATATCAAGTTCCCAGTCCACTGTGACATAATAAGAGCTCTAAATCAACCCTGTGAAAAAAAGCACCCGTGAGTTAATCTGCTACATAGAATGCTGCAAAATATAATGCAGAACAGGGTGATTGTGTTCCAACTTCCAAGTCCAACTACTCCCATAAAGCAGGGGAGAACCCACCTATGTCATTCTTCCATAGCAGTTATCAAATCATTTGGGAAAGCCTTGTACGGTGTAATGAAAATGGTTCCATGAATGAGCAGCTTTCACTTTATTCGGTGGTGGTTTCACCCAACGAGCAAAAATAAAAAAAAGTAGTGGGCAACACCTGGTTTCACTCAACGAGCAAAAATAAAAAAAGACAGTAGTGGGCAGCACCTTTTTCTCTACTCTTGTGATGTCTTGCAAGCAGGAGGATGGAGAGACAATAAATTAAGGGTCAATTCAAGGAAAAATAAAGAAAAGGGAGTCCAAGGTCAAAAAAACACAAAATCACATTCTTAGAAGGCATTAAATGAAAAAAGCAAAAAACGAAACCAAAAAAAAAAAAAAAAAATTCAGGTCTTTACTGTGTGTAACAACTCTTCCTTTTTCTTTTGATTTGACATTTAATTTTATTTCAGTCCACCTTCACACTTGCAGGACATCACACATCTGGTGAAGAAGGTGCTTCCCACTACTTTTTTTTATTTTTGCTCGTTGAGTGAAACCACCACGAATAAAGTGAAAGCTGCTCATTCATGGAACCATTTTCATTCCACCGTACAAGGCTTTCCCAAATGATTTGATAACGGCTATGGAAGAGTGACGTGGGTGGGTTCTCCCCTGCTTTATGGGAGTGGTTGGACTTGGAAGTTGAAACACAATCACACTGTACTGTATTATATTTTGCAGCATTCTATAATAAGAGGGCATGTAGCAGATTAACTCACAGGTGCTTTTTGGCCCAGGGTTGATTTAGAGCTCTTATTATGTCACAATGGACTGCGAACTTGATATAACCAGCTAAGCGACAGACGGAGTACGGCTCTCTGATCTATGATGGAATGTTGTCAAATTAGGTAGTCCTATCGTCGCTGGCACTCTCTCAGGGACCATGTACATGGTATAAGTATAAAGAGGGGTCTTGGTTTTCATTTATAATCAAGCAAGGTTGGAGGAATCAATCATTCTCTCTTCTTTGTGCACCCCATGGGCATAATCTAGTAAATTCACGCAGGTCAATGACATTTGAGGCACTGATTGCTTCGTTTGATAGCAATGTGCAGGACTTTTATTAGGACGTGGGGGGCTCTATGATCAATCCAACTCCATCACATTCACTACCCCTCGAGAATTGTCACAAGCTCAAATTTGTCGGTTATCCAACAATTACTCTTCATTGTCCCAAAACTATTTCAAATCTTAGTTCTTGTTCCATAATCATTTCAAATGTTGCATTTGATTGCTAGAATTATGAAAGCTACTTTCATGAAAACTCACAATTCAAATTGAACATTCAAAATCCGAGCTTTATGAATGGTTTTTTTTTTTTTTTTTTTTTTTTTGGACTAGGCTTTAGTGTTTAAGATTCTAGTTGGACGACAACATTTTAAGAATTTCAAATTCTCCCAGACAAAATGATGAGAATCAATTTCCATAAATTGACAAAGATAAAGAAAACCAATGATTGTACGCTTTTGATCGAACCTACGGATGCGTACACAATTGTAGGTTGGCCAAAGGATCAATTTGGCCTCAAACAGTACCCAGATATTTAAGAAAAATCTGTTGCTAGGGGTTGTTTAAATGTAATAGTAAATATCAGGAGTTGTTTTGCAATATCCAAAGAATTCATTACAAAAATAGAGCATTTACGTTGCTGGATTTTGGGCAGCAAGTTTATGGGTCAAATCCAGCTCAACCCATGAGAGACATACATCAAAGAGTTGCCTGGGAGTTGTCTTTCAGATTATAAGGGGTCTTGTGATCAAAGAGTGGGCCATTTGGGGTCCACAACCAATCTACTCCAAAGTGTCTTTGATGACCATAATTGATTTCAGTACTGATTTTTTTTATTTATGTTTAGATTTGATTCCTTTTTTGGTTTAGAAATTGTATGGAAAGACTTTTATTAGTGATAGGACTCTAATTAGTAGGATCTTCCTACGGTTTTATGTGTTCTTGGTAGCATTATATAATGAATAGTGATGATGCAAAAAATGACTTCTCACACCACCGGTCAATTTATAGGTAATAAATGCAGTAATTGAGATGAGAGAGAGATTTATAGTGGTTCGGTCAGTGACCTACGTCCACTCTCGGAAAGGCTGAGATCGTCGGATGTATTAAATCCCAAGTATTTCAGAGATTACAAGCTTTGGAGAGAGTGTAGAAGAGAAATTCTTTTTTTTTTTTCAAGTACCGAGAGGCTCTTTAATTTATAGTCTTCCCCTAACAGATGGGGACGACTTTACAGTGCCGTTCACGAGGAGCCTTTGAGGTGTCCTTGACTGGCGAGGCAGTTGGGATATTCTCCGCAGGACTTGGTAAAAGCGGGACGTGGCTTGACTGTTTCCAAGGCAGTGACGGTGAGGCTCCCGGATGCTCTCTTGATGACGTGGCCAAGCTGATGGATTGGGCTTGGACCTCTTGGAGTTGGGCCCTTGGGCCTGTAATATGAGTTAGGCCCTTAGGCTTGGCCCATCATTTGCCCCCCAATGCCCTGTGTCCAATGAAACTTGGAGAGGAGGGCATTCGTTTGAATTTTCGACTGAGTTCGCAACTGATTCTCTCTTCTACACATTATCCCAAGTTTGTAATCTCTGAAACACTTGAGAATTAAATACATCCGGCGATCTCAGCCTATACAAAAGTGGACGTAGGTCACTGACCGAACCACTATAAATCTCTCTCTCATTTATTACCACATTTATGACTCATACTTGACCGGTGGTGTGCAAATCCATTTTTGTGCCTCATCAAATAGTAGCTATAATACCTAAGAATAGTATTTTGCAAAATTAGCAGTTGCTCTTTGTTTTATCCCTCTCTTTTGTGTCATGTAGATACTAAAGTGATTGAGAAGGCTTACTAGTCAGATTTCGGGCTTTTCTACATTGTTCCTTGCACTGATTTAATTCTACAAATTCATTAATCTACCACAATGAATTATGTTTGTAGGATTCTCTGGTTTTTGGATTCATTGGGCCCTAGACAGACCGAATGCGCTGAATCGGGATTGCATCACAAAAACTCTCAAAATTCTTGGAAGCAAGCATGCTTCTAGGGTTTATCCTTTCTATTAGAATTATTGAATGAATCATATCATGAATAAATAAATAAAAGGCATTTAAACATTTTTGTGTTTTTCCCATTTTTCTCATAATTGATGGGATCTAAGATCTTAGACTTGACTCCCCATGTAACCATGTTCAACATTATTTACATATGTAGATGATTTTCATAAGATAAGAGATTCGAAAACCCTTTTGTACACCATAGTTTACACATGTATAATAGTTACATATATAATAAATAGTAAACAAATTACACCATGAATTTTACACATATGTTATAGTTAAACATGAGCCCAAAACAAAACACCCAAGGGAGGTTTTTTGTTAAAAATATGTCCCTCCCAGTAGAGGCCCACTATGGTGCATGACAACTTTGGACTGTTGTTGCACGGAAAGATTTATATAAGACCTACCAATGTGAAAAGTTTCAACTCCATTAGATCACCGTAACCCTTTATCTATGGTCTTAAAGTTTAATATATTTATATGCATCATTTTCTTAAGATTTCAATTTAACGGTGAGTAAAAGTTGGATGATTGTGAAATTTGGACTTGTGACGATCCATGAGGGTTAGCACGTGAAAAGATTTGCTTGGCTCAAAACGAGCTCCACAGCCTAAAAAAATAGGGGAGCAAAAACAAAAGTTTTTTAGAATCACTTGTACTTAAATGGGAGCTGCTATATGCACAACCGGAATTGCTCCCTGCGCATCCATCCATATTACCCTTGATGGACCCCTCCGAAAAGACAACAAAACACCCCTCCCTTTTTCTTCCCTCTCCCTGCTCGCCCCAGCCCACCTCTGCCCGATGCCCACCTCCCTCCGCTCTTCCTTTTCCTCCTTCTTTCCGCCTCTCTACCTCTCCTTCTCCCTGTCCCTCCTTCTCCCAACGCCCACCTTCGCCCTCTCCCTCTCTCTCTCCCTCTCCTTTTCCCCAATCGCCATCCTCTTCCTCCCCCTCTCCCTTTCTTGTTCGGCACTCAAGGCTGAGCAAATGAGTATATTGTTCTGACCCTGGGTGGTCGAAGGGCCAAACAAGATGACATTGTTCAGATTCCCAAGGTTGAACAATATACTCATTTATTCAACCCTAAGTGGCTGAACGGGAGAGGGAGGGAGAGGGATGGTGATCGGGGAGAAGGAGAGGGAGAGGGAGAGACGAGGAGAAGGAGAGAAAGAGGGAGGGACAGGGAGAACGGGAGGGGGCGATGGAGAGGGGGCAGAGTTGGGCTGCGACAGAGGAGGGAGAAGGAGAAGGAGAAGGAGAAGGAGAAGGAGAGGGAGAGGGAGGGAGGAAGGAGAGCGAGAGAGGAGGGAGGTGGGCGTTGGGTGGAGGTGGCCTGCCAAGTAGGGAGAGGGAGGAGTAGGGAGAGGGAGAGGGAAGAGAAGAGAAGAAAGGGGGTGTTTTAGTCTTTTTTTAGAGGGGTCCATTAAGGGTCCCATGGATGGATGTGCAGGGAGCAATTCCGACTGAAATACGTAAAATTTTATGAACAAAGACACATAACAATTGAATCTGAAATAAGTAAAAGTCTTCATCCTTTACAACAAATTTTATTAAATCTTAATTTCATCCTTTACTAAAGAATATAATCAAATCTTAACCGGGCATAAAAGTGTCCTTCTTCTCCTTTCTCTTATTATTAGGGGTGTACACAGATCAGATTGATGCAGATTGGGCCAAATTCGTCACCAATCCGTTAGCTACGGATTGATGGATTTGAAATCCATCACCAATTCGTGGCCATTAAAAACTAAACCGATCTGATCCGTGGAGGATCGGATCGGATTAATCTGTTCAATCTAATGTTAAAAGAAAGATATCAAACATGTTGAAAAATTTTTATATTGACGCCTTAAATTTTTTTTTCTTATTTTATATTTAGACAACTTAACTTATATTTAGACCTCTTAAAAAATTTTTTATTTATATTTAATGTCAACGGATCGGATCGGATTGAATCCGCAGATTGAGAGTGAAATCCGTCACAGATTCATTGCTAACAGATTACAAGATTTTCAATCCATCATCCATCCGTTTACCTTCGGATCAGTTAAAAATCCGCAGATCGGATCGAATCAGATCGGTTTTACGGATCGACGGATTTTTTGTGCACCCCTACTTATTATATACATCAAATGAAAAAGGCAAGTGGGGTTATTTGTAGTTGACAACAAATACAGGGGGTCACTTGTAAATTTCTCATTACGACAAATTACTTTACTTCGTCCCCTCCTCTCTGTAGTGCCCATCCCACAAGAAGTCTGCGCAGTTTAAGCATTTTCCCGGCACGCGCATTTTAATTCTCCCCGGCACAACCGAAACGCTACGCACCTCTGCTTCGGAAGAAGAACGCAAATCAAAGAAGGCGTTTTTTTTTCTCACTTCCCAACAGCTACAACACCAACAACAATATTCATCTGCAAATCCCCAATTCCAAAGTCCGATTCAGATCAGATCATACCAAAACGTATCAGATCTCGCGTTTTCTTTTTCATTTCCCCATCAATCTTTCTCAATCTCTCCCAAAAGATGAGAAAACCATCTTCACAAATCCCATTCTCAGATCTCTGAAAAAGACCTTCTTCTTCATCTTCTTCTTCTCTGTTTGATTCTCTCTTTCTCTCTCATGGCGACGAGAAATCGGACTCCGTTATATCGGAAACACAGAGATGCGTTACGCAGCGTTCGCGTCCCTACGATCTCTTCGTCGTCGTCTGCTGCTGCTTCTTCGTCTGCTGCTGCTGGCGGCCCGGTCATCGAAATGGTTAGCACTTCGCTTCTGCATCCGAATCGGTCCTACGCGCCCCTCAGCACTGAAGATCCAGGAAATTCTAGGTATTTTTTCTTTGTAGTGTTAGTTGCGTTGAATCTTCTAAAGTCTGATTGTGGAATCGAAGATTTTTTTATGTTGTATGGTTGGCAATTTGATCTAATTGTGGTTGCCTGTGGTTTTTTTCTTTTGTCTTGGGAAATGATGGATTGGATTTGTTGTAAAAAATATATATTAGGTGCATTGGGTTTGGGTTGGCTTGTAAGGGATTTGAATGCTGTTTATGTTTTTGGTTGCCATTTGGATGTCCCTGGAATTGGAATCAGCATTGAATTTGATTTTGAGTGGAATTCTCATTTACAAGGGGAGAGATCAGAATCAGATTCAGGATTTCAGTTTCCAATCGAAAAGCTGAGGTGGTGCGTCCAAAATCCACATTCCATGGACAAGCCTAAATGAACCCTAAACATAGTTTTAAAAGTTTAGAGTGAATGTAATGTGTACCAAGTTGCCTACAAGCCCATCTTGGGAATTCTTTCTGAACTGGGATGAAACAGAGATATCTGTTGTAGTTGACTAGATGACTAGTTAACTACATTGGTGAACATCTTGATCTCTTTTAGAGTTCCTGTATATTAAGTGGGGTTGCTGATTACTGATAATGATATGGGCATTACTTAAAAAGGCTGTGTCTGTAAATTGGCCACCCATAATCTGTTTCTATTGTTTATATAATTCATATATAGGCTGGTTCCTGCTGTGCCATATAGACTATAACTTTTGGAACAGTGGAAGGCTCACTATTGTAACCTTGAGGTTGTGGTTCGAGTCATTTTGCCAATTAAAGAAGAAGAAAAAATCATATAATCACAGGGATTGTGCCTTGGTGAGAGTTTTGCATTTTCTTAAATCTCTCTCTCTCTTTTTTTCTTCTGTCTTTTTCGAATGGGTAGTATGCCACAACCTAGATCCATGGGATAAACTTAAGATGATAATGATGATTGTAGTTCATTTGGATGTTTATATCTTTGTAACAATGCTCTTAGTCTTAGCTACCATGTTACAAAGCTATGGGCCTATGGCCTACTTTAGATTAGCTTGATAAGTCTGATGATTTTGAGTTCATTGTTTTAAATAGAGAGTGATGAAAGATATGCTGATTACTCAAGTTTTCTCATATACCTTGAGAAGTAGAAATTAAATTTATATGGCTTTGAAACTGATTAAGTTTTCTAATGGGTAGAAGCATTGATTGGAGCGGGGATTTATAACAATAATTTGGTTATGTATGGTATGCGGTGGAGCCATTTGTGCTTTAATATAGTGGTTCTCACTTATTGGATGGCTGCTATGGAGAGTGACTTTTTTGCAATCTGATGGGAGACAGTTGGACCTTTGATCATCAAAAGGCCACATGACAATAACATTCGCATGCCCTTTTAATTGCAATCATTTTCTATACATGGAGACAAAGGTTTCCAGCGACGAGTAAATCTTGACATGAAAAAGCAAACCTTTGCCTAGAAGTCTAGTTGGCCTAATATGTACAACAGATACTATCAAATCAACACACCAGCATTATCCATTTTATTTTCTACCCCTCATTTCGATAAATTCAACTAAGAACCATGCTCACTGAAGTAGAATCTATGCGCTTGTAGTGTTTATCGATACAATCAATTGATTATCCTATTGTCAACAGCAGCCCAGTTTCATGATCTTTCCTCCTTGTTAACTTTCTTCACCTCCTGCCTGCATTGTCTATCCGTGTGGCATGGGTTTGTGTTTGTTATTTAAACCCATTGGTCATTGGTAAGTGGATCTACAACAAGCAGTATTAAGTAACTGCTCCTTGACCACTTCAGTAATTGAGTTTAGTTGTAGAGGAATGCACACGTGTTAGTTGTTAATTGTTATTCCAATTTCATATTTATGATCTGCAACTATCTGGATTCTATATAAGTTGAACCTGCTCACTTCCTACGGATGATTGAAACCTAGCTGATAAGAGAGCTGATTTGAAAACCTTTTCTTGATGATTTTTTTTTAATAGCCTTTTCTTGGTATTGGTTCGATTTTTCAAACTTGCAGAGAATTAATTAGATATTGTAGAATTATGTCTGTCAGCCTGTATTGAGAAGTAAGCCCGCATTTCCATCCAAGTAATGTTAGTTGTCTATGGGAAATAGCATCAAGAAGGTCCTGATTCTCAAATAGGTTATCAGGATTACGGATAGTATGGATAAACATCTCCAAAGTTGCAATATGTGAGAGTGGATATTCAACCAATATTTTCTTATCATGAAAATCCTTCAGTTCAAAACTTCGAGTTTTCTATGATGGGAAACTAGTTATACCATGACTGAAGAAATATACTATGTAGTGTCTGTCGATCTGATATAGTTGTGTCTGGTTCTGTGCTTGTAATAACACTTGTATTCTAACCATATGGAAGTATCCACTGTACTACTTTGGAATTGGGAACTGATACTGCACCTAGTGTTGATTCTATGATGATTATTATCCTGGAAGATTCTTGTTTTCTACAGTATTTTGCATTTGGTTTTACTATACCACTATTTCAGATGGAATTTGTTTCCTAAGATGTTTTAAGAGGTGCTCTGGGCCACTAAGTTGTTTGTCTGTTGCAATAGGGGGGGCATTCCTACTGTGGGTCTACCTCCAGCTTGGGTGGATGTTTCAGAAGAAATAGCTGCAAATATGCAGCGTGCACGGACAAAAATGGCAGAGTTAGACAAGGCGCATTCCAAGGCTTTAATGCCGTCATTTGAAGATGGTAAAGAAGATCAACATTTGATTGAGGCTCTTACTCATGAGATAACAAATTTGTTGAAGAGGTCAGAGAAGAGGTTACAAAAACTTTCTGCAAGTGGGTTGTCTGAAGATTCAAATGTCAGAAAAAATGTACAGGTAAAGTGATGATGGGTCGTCTTGTTTATGACTTCATGCAACCATGTGTAGTTTTCCTTTTCTTGGTACTGTCTAGAGGGCCTTTTCTTTCGGATATGTTAATTGGTTGTTTTAGTTATACTCAACTGCTGTGTCAGTTTTGTGAGGTCGTCATCTCCAGGTTCTCTCAGCATTCTGTCTCTAAAGTAAGTCTGCTAAATATATGCTCAGTCACGATTCTTCAAAGAGATAAAGAATGATGACCTCTCCTACAAAGGGGAAATCTAGGGCCTGTTTGGCATTGCTCCCCTTGGATGTGTCTGTGTTCCCACAAGCTTAATAATGATGGAACAGGTTTAGGAGAGGCTTGGTAACATTTTGAAAAAATAATAATAAACAGGCAAAACGTTTCTTGGTTATCTGACTGGCTGGCACAGCTATTTTGAAATGAATATAGATCTTTTTTCACTTAACCCATCCACATTCGGTGTTTCCCTCTCGCTCTCATTTACCCTCTCTGTCCCTCCATGGCCCTCTCTCTAACCCTTTGCATCACCGCTCTCTAATATTCCTGCGCATCCATAGTCCAGACTGTGCACACCAGCTGCTGGGGCCCACCTGGGGCTCCACAAATCATGGGAAATTTTAAAAAAGTGTTAAGTGTGAAGGGGGGAGGGGGGGTTGGTTTCATAATGGACCCAAATAAAAAAATGGGGTCAATCTCATGCCTCTATCCCCTTGATCTGTGGCCCACAAGTTAGCTACTTTATATTAAAGGACAAATTTGACCGATCCAATGGTCCTGTCCATTCAGTGGGTGCAAACCTTGAGGTCTGGTGACTATCAAGGGGGATCCCTTGTGTGAACGGTTTTGATGAATCATTAGGTGGGCCTGTTGGAAGTTTCTCATCGTAAGGATGTACATGAACATTTCGCTATATATATCATCTCTCCATCCATCGCCCTCCTTGCCTTCTCTCTCCCTCTCTCTCTCTCCCTCCCCGGTAATAGAAAAGAAAGAAATGATCATCTATGGTCTTAACTACTGCATTTCTACTGGCATTCTGTAAATTTGCTATAGCATGCTTCATGTCTTTTAACTAGGTTTTGAAACTTGGAAAAGCTGAATTTTGGGTTTGATGGGTGCTTCTGTTTTGGGGTTTTTGGCCGTAGGACCCTAGGGGTCTTACTAGATCTTAACTTCAATGCAGCATTTTTTTCCTCTCTTCCCCTCCCTTCCATTCTTCTGGGTTTTGAAGAACGTTAGTTTTTCTTTGTGCGTAGTTTGTCCTTGATTTTTCAGTTTTTTGTGGTTGATTTCAGCTACAAGATTTTGAATCATAACATCTATTATCTCTTATTTATCTTTTTTGTTCTCTATTTATTACTGTCTAATGTCTATGTTTTCTCCACTACAAGAGGTAGCATTTTCTTGACGTTTTAATGGTTTCTTGGTGGATTTGACTGACGCAAAGCAGTAACAATCATTGTGCTTTCTGAGACAGTTCGTAGGATTATAGATAGATTTATTTATTTATTTATTTATTTTTGCCACTGTCATTACTGGTTCAATTTGGGACTTGCTTGTTTTTCCTTTCCGTTGATTTGTAGTTATCTATGTGGTGGTTATTCATGCTTTTGGGAGATTAATGTAGAGCGTTTGGACAGTTGGATTGGGAAATGGAGTGTAGGAGTCGGCTGTGGAGGCAATTAATGTTGTAATCCTGTTGAACTTTAATAATGGATGACGTGAAGATGGTGGATGTGTAGGAAACAACTTAGAGATGGTTTGCCATCCAAGTCCTGTGGAACCCATATTGGCACAACCTGTTCTCCGAAGTCAGCACAACTTGATCTATGCAAAGAATTAGGATAATCACAGGAGTAATGCCAAACAAGCCCCTAGTTGCATTTAACATACTATTGGATGTATAATGTCAAGGATGCCTGGATACTTGTATGTATTAGGTTACTTATAGGTAGGGTCGGGTTTGAACCCATGGTGGACCTGGACTTGTAGCCTATTTAGTTTATATTCCTAGACCTTGACCTGATTCTGATGGACTCAGCTGTGCCTGACTCTGGCTTGACTCAAGGTATAAATATTATATAGAAATATGCTATATATATTTACACTGGCAACGAGATTTGAACCTTGCAAAGATGAACATCTAGAAGCTCTTATTATGTCTATTTTTGTATAAATAATATTAATATCATACTACTGATATATGGTTAATATATTATATGATTTTTTATACATATCACTTGGGTTAATGGGTAGTTGTATGAATACTACTGGACCTGAACATAGACCTGATTATCAAATGTTTCAAGTTCGAAAAGAGGGTCTGTTCCTGGTTTCTTCGGTTGGGGTCCTCCTGGTAACCAGGTAACTGGAGGCACATATCGACTGGTATCATACTGTTATAATCTGTAATGTGATGAGAGAAGGAAGAAGAAGACAATATTGGAGAGAAATGAATACCTCAAATGGGACGATCGTCCATCATTTTATAATCTCATTATACCCTTAAATCAAGGGCTTTACATGCTAACAATATAAATCAAATCTCCTAGGCTATACAAGGAAGTATTATGAGACAAATTAGCATAATCAAACAACTAGATTTGATCCCAGGTATGGGACTATATACAGGCTGTATATGGCCTTAATGGGCTGGGCCTAAACCTTGTTTTATAGGGCCCATTATCTTCTACACTCCCCCTCAAATTGATGTGGTAAGGCAGAAAATATCAATTTGTTAGTGAGATCATGATGACGCGTTTTGGGAAGAGCTTTTGTGAAGATATCCGCCAACTGGTTAAGAGTAGAGACGTGAGGCAGAGTTATCTTCTCAGTAACAACATGCTGACGAATGAATGGCACTGGTGACGTCGAATTTACAGAGAAGACGGTGTAGCCAGATGATTTCAGCACCCGCGGATGATATGGCCCGATTTTCTGCCTCAGCAAAAGATTTTGAAACGGTGGTTTGCTTCTTGCGCTTCTATGAAATCAAATATTCCCCAAGAAACATACACCAGCCAGTGGTAGATCACCGAGAATTTGGGCAACCAGCTCAGTCAGCATCTGCATAAGCTGATAAGTGCAGAGAAGTGCCCGAAGAGTAGAAGAGACCATGATTAAGGGTGCCTTTGACATAGCGGAGTATGCGCAAGGCAGCGGCAAGGTGAGGTTTGTGAGGATTGCTCACAAACTAGCTAACTGTATGAATGGCATGAGAAATATCCAGCCAAGTCATAGTTAAGTAGAGCAGACTACCAACTATCCGCCGAAAAATAGAGGGATCAGCCGGGGGAGGACCATCATCCTTACTGATCTTTCTGTTCAACTCCATAGGTGTATCAAAAGTGTGAGCATCATCAAGTCTTGCCGAAGCGATCAAATCTATAGCATATTTCCGCTGATGAACCCAAATACGCAAGAACTCCAACCCCAGAAAGTAGGTGAGAGGACCAAGATCCTTCATTCTGAAGTGGCGAGTGATGATGTTTAAGATCCGTAATGCTAGCACCATCATTGCCACTGATAATCATATCATCAACATAGACTAAAAGGAAGGTGTAGCCCTTCATTGTCCATCTAAGAAATAGTGAGCTATCCGAATGACTGACGAAATCCAGCTTGAAGAATTGCAGTCCATTTACTGCCAATCACAGAGGCTTCTTCAGGGGCCGATACCAAGTCCCATGTCTAATTAGCTTCGAGAGCGAGCAATTCCTCGTTCATAGCATCCTGCTAGTAAGCAATCTTCGAGGCCTGTGAATATGAGGTAGGTATAGAAGCACTATCTAAAGATGAAAAGAGAGCAGGACGTCAATAGCGGTTATGGGCAATGGAAAGACGATTAGATCGTCGTAGAGAGATTATATTATCAGAAGAAGCATTGTTACCTGTTGGAGCATTAGGCGGCACTGGGAGATGATCAAGAGAGGGAGGCACCATAGGAGGAACCGTGTTACGCCGGACATAGACCTTGAGAGCAGGTGATGGAGAAGCAGACTCCGAGAATTGTGGCAAATAGGACACAGCAATAGGATGATGATCTAAACGTAATAAAAAGAAGGGAATTTGTTTCAGGAAGATCACATTACGAGAGATTTGCATGCTTTTTTCAAACCGGTCATAACACAAGAACCCTTTGTGTTCCGTACTGTAGCCAAGAAAACACAAGCAACCAAACACACGTAAGTGAGAGTATAAAGGAGTATGTTCAAAGAGAACTCCGTAAGGAGTAGTCTTTCCTAGAACAGTACTAGGAAGACAATTGATCAGATATACCACAGTCTGTGTAGCATCACACCCAAATTCTGGAGGAACTAAGGATGCAAGTAAAAGGGTGCAAACAATTTTAAGAATATGTTTGTTTTTTCTTTTCACAATCCCATCTGCTGAGGAGTGTGCGAACAAGATTTTTGATGAAGAATGCCTTTATCAGAAAGGATAGCAGTGAAGTCATGAGACATGTATTCTCCACCGAAATCGGATCTAAGGATCTTGATATCTTTCTTGAATTAGGTGTGGACCATGTTATAGAATCTTTAAAAAATAGAGAATACTTCATATTTTAAATGCATGAAATAAATCCAAGTATAATGGGAATGATCATCAATAAATGTCACGTAGTACATGAATCCTGCCTTACTCAAAGTAGGAGCAATGCCCCAAACATCAGTGTGAATGATGTCAAATGATTTTAATGCACGAGAATTATGAACGGAAAATGGCAAAATATGACTCTTACTTAAACAAGAAGCTTCACATTTTGATGGGGATAAAGAAGACATCATTTTATTATCAATAGTAGAGTCCAAACAACCACGTTTAAACAAAAAAATTAAATAGGCATTGTTCACATGACCAAGGAGTTTTTGCCAAACCGTCCACAAGTTTTTGAAATTATTAGAAGAAGAAGGAATGATGTCCAATATCCAGCAAAAACAGGCGCCCATGTTTACTCTCTGTCACGATCACCTTCCCAGTTTGTCACCCATGTATGACACAACCAAAGGAAGAAAAGTGAACAAGATTGCCATCATCAATAAGTTATCCTAAAGAAAGTAAATTGGCTGATAATTTTGGAACAAAGTAGACATTGGAAAGAGTGATGGACTGGCTAGTGACACTAGATAAAGTAATGGTACCAACTCCAAAAATGAGTAGTTGATCACCATTAGCAGTGGTAATTTTTTATTTTCTAAGGTAAGGGTGGGAATCTATAAAGCTATGCTCTACAGATGTCATGTAATTTGAGGCTCCTGAATCTAAAACCATGTGGAAGATGTGATAGAAGAAGAAAGAGATGTGGAAGAATGAAAGGCAGGAGATGCTATATGAGAATAAGGTTGATACCGACCACCAGAGAAGCCCATTGACGCATATGCAGAGGTAACAATGCCCTGGATTAGTTCTTGAATCTGAGCAAGAGTCATGGATATAGCCCCGGAGGAAGTGCTGCCTATATCAGATACGGGGGCTTAACCTGAAATGAGAATGGAATATTCTGTCTTAGTAGATTGGAGGGAGGCTTCTTAGGCTGTGTTTCATTTCGTCGCTGTAGGCTTCGACAATCATCAATAATATGACCGGTCCGTTTGCAATATCTACAAACCAATTTCTTACAACAATTTTTGGCAATATGTCCGAAGCTTTTGCATTCATAACATTGAATCAGCTTCGGAGTTGGAGTTGCCAGAAGAGCCGAGTAAGCAGGAAGAGGCGCAAGGAAGGCTTTGGGTGCTTCGCGTGTGTAAGTGCCTATTATACGGACTTAGTTTAAGTGATGGAGGGGATTAGGAAAATCCTGTTTAGCCGATCGGAGAAGTCACCGACGGCCTGAATCCTGAAAAGAGGGAAGAAAGAGCAGTCAGAGCCCGAGGCTGTTGTCAGCCAAAGGCACTCCGACGCCTGAGTTAGTGCAGTCACTGAACTAGGGTGAAGTGAGGGAGAAGATGTAGGTGAAATAAACAGGATGTAGACTGTATATTGCTTACCTCTTATGGGGCTCCCATGCAGGTATTTGTAGGAGAGAATAGAAGATTCCATAGTGGAGGTAGGTGAGGATACTTGTCCCATCAGCCCACTCCTAAGATGGTAGGTGAGGATACTTGTCCCATCGGACGTCCCCTCAACCCCCTCACATAAATGTGGAAGTGATAGGGAAGGTCCCTTATCAGCACTTGGCCACCTTCTGTCAGGGGGGCTTTGTCATGTAGCCGTCCCATCTCATAAATGGAGATTAAGACGGACATCCATCTCAGTCAAGTAGACCGAGATGGGATTTACCGAAATCAGGGGATGCAGGAGGGCGGTCATGGGTACCGAGGCGCTCAGGGCAGAGCCCGTAATGAACGAGGTCGGTAGGTAGACCGAATCCAACTCCAACTTGGCGACAGCTGGCACTCTTGCCGAACTGGAATAAATCAGGCCGGAGTAACCCCTAATTGGTAGTTTAGTGCCGAAGCAGGAGATTACCTCGGTATTACGTAAGCACTCCACACAGCGTGCTTCCAGAATAGTGCGCTGTGAAGTGAGACGAAGTTCTTCGCGAATGACTTCGTGGAAGCAAGCTTCAAGATTAGCAGTATTCTCTCTATTCATGAGGGCAGACTGAACAGATTCAAATCCAGGTCGTAGATTCATAAGAAACTGGCTGATATGAGTTTCTTCTTGTAACTGGAGAGCCTCTGACAGAAATCCATAAGAGACCGTTTGGATCAACATGGAATCCCTTTTAGTCCACAAGGTGAGGAAGCCATTAAAGTATTCTTACACAGTTTTATCCCCTTGACTATATTTGGCAATTTGTCACGACCGGGGCCCGAGGTTTGATAATCCCGGGCCGTGAGCCCATACTTACTCCCATAAACTCCGAATTAACCGAAGTTAAAATGGAATCCACAAGGGTTGACATTCTCAATTTTCCGATTAATACACAAATTGCGGAACAATTATAATTGACAATATCAATGTATGATTTACATGTATACAAAGTAAAGTGCTTAATACATGTATCATTACCATCATTTGCTTATCAAACACTGCATATCCAAAACAGAATGCAGATGACAATTAATTACATTTCAAAATGAATGTACAAAATAACTTCTCAAGACGTTTCTCAAAATGTTATAATTCTTTCTCGTACTCGCATACCCATATCAAATGGCATCCTGTCCATTCCATTCGTTTAGTCCTTCTGGAGGAACAGGAGCAGTCTCCTTCGCTGCCGCTAGGGTCGCTGCTGGACCGGCAAGGGCAATCGGGCCTGTAATGCCATCAATAACACTAGTGAACACGACGGTTCAACAATGTATAAACAAATCTTGTAATACATATGTTAATATGTATACTGAGTTCATTTAATCTATTTAGTAACAATTCCAATTCTAAACAAGTCTAGGTGATTTCTACAATGATAATAGGTAAACATTAAAAGTCAATTAATGGATATGTACAAGATGGTCACTACCATAGCAATCATTTCATTTCCTTTCATTTACCATCTTCCCTCAAAGGAAGGATTCATCTTCCAAATGGAAGGATCAATCAGTACCCATAGATATGGTCGGAATTGTGGGACTTACCAGTGTCCGGGCCAGGGACAACTGGCATCGCCATGGAGCTCCGAACGCCCCCAAATCCATCTACTGCAGTAGGAATAGTCATTTGTTTCATTTATTGATTCATTGAATTCATTTAGAGTTCTAATACAATAACTAGGTAGTGCCAGACTCAATGGGTCGATACTTTCCAATAAGCAATCCATTTCTGGATTCAATTCAACTCTATAATTCCCTTCATAATAGGGGAAGGGAATAATAGTAATACCAATCTCATTAGAATGGAACATAACTGTTCAATGAGGGAATTACTAATAACTTATGGTTTTATTCAATTCTATCTCAAGTCTAAACAACCATTTAGGTGTAACTATTGGTTACCTAAATACACGTGTTATTCTCGATGGACATCACAATTATATATTTTATGTGTGCATTATGGTCCCCGTAATTAACACCCATGAAAGTTTAGTCCACAATTAATTAACTATGAGATTCTTCCTTCATTATCCATAATTCTTAACAGTCTCACTTTACCCCATGATTAGTCTTAAAACTAATTTAGGGAGCATTTATACTCACAAAGAGTATTTCAAGTCCATGCAAAAATCCAAAAAATTTTCACTCACAATTAACGCGTTAGCCATAACAGAATGATGTTATCTCGAGCGAACACATCAGAATTCCTGTCCAAAATTCTGATGCTCTCTCTCTTTTCTTCTACTCTTCTTTCTCCTCACATTTCTACAACCTGCATTAAACATTGGAACCTCCTGTTCCCTCCTCAAACATCATCCATTCGCAAATCAATACTTCTAATCATCCATTAACCATCTCAATCAATCCATAAACAATCTTAAAACTCAATGTAAAATGCACAAAATCCATGGAAATTGTATGAACTTCTACCATGATTAACACTAATCACAAGTAAGTGCTTATACTTGCCTCTTGAAGTCAATGAACTCAATGCCCTCTTTATTAGCTTGCTTTTGAGATGAAAACCCCCAAATTTCAAACCCTGATTCCATGAAAACATTCAAATAAACTCCTATGAGCCATTTATGCTAGAAACCTTCACTAACCAACCAATGGAACTTGAAAGTTCTATAAAAGCACTTAGCTTCTTACTTGTGGTTCAAAGAAAAGGATTTTGAGATGTTTCTCGAGCTCTACACCTCAACAATGGGGAAAATGACTTGAGGAAGAAGATGAAGATGGATGAAGTAGTCCAACTTCACTCCAATCACTTGGCAAAGCTTCCAATCTTCACATTAGATGGAGAGAAAATGGAAGGAGAAGAAGGGAAGGGGTGTCTAGGGTTTGTTTGAAGGTGAAAATAAAGGAATGGGTTCATCTCATTTTAATATAAGGCTCTCTTACATCAGATCCCCCTCTTATTAAGTCTTATTACATTTTGAGTCAAATGAAACCTCATTTGATCCATTTGAGGTCAAATGGAATCGCGTCTATTATGAAAGTTAACGTACTATTCGAGATACACACGTTATTATCAAGAATTTCCGTATTTGACGAAATACGTGAAAACCCGTATTTATGAAAAAGTCCTTAGCCTACCTTGTTTGCATCTAAACTCATCTTAGCCAACTCAATTTCATTCCATTATGCTTAATGCATCTTTCGAGACTAATTTGTCTCTCTTTGGTCATTAACCTTCATTAACCCAATTATCCATGCTTAACTAGCATTAATCTAACTTAATTAGCCTTAATCACGATTAATTTGGGTCGGGGTGTAACACAATTTCACTATCCCGATGAAATTTCCGGGCTTCATTGGTTTGATAGTAGACTTTCTTCAGATGAGCTCACGTATCAGTTGCAGTGGTGTAGGCTTGAAGAGCTACGGCAAGAGAGGGATCAATAGAGTAAAAGATCCAAGTGATGACTTTCGCATTTTCTTTGGACCAGGTGGCTAGTCCTTTTGAGTCAACATTACTTGGAATCTGAGGCTTGGTTATCGATCCATCAAGATAACCAAAAAGGCCTTGTCCTTTTACAAAGTTCCTTAAGTGGAAGGACCAGGACATATAATTTTGCCCATTAAATTTAATTGGGATAACATCATACTTGTCCATTGCAGAATATAGTAGAGAAAAGACAAGCAGAGCACGCAAGTCAATAATAAAAGCATGAGATCAGCCTAAGATCTGAAGCTACCAATCAATATGCAAGAAGTAGAAAGATTGATTGGATATTAATGGCTAATCCAGCAGCAAACAGCCCCCAACAGTGCACTAAAGGTGCAGATTTCCACCAGACAGCATGAACAGTAGCAATGAGCACTAATCAAAAGCACTAAAGTAGGAATCAATACAGGGAGATGCAGATTGAGAGGCTGATGAAACATTCAACATGAAACAGCACACAAACAGTGCAGAAAAACCCACAAACAGTGCCGGACGAACTGGATGTGTGAGGCTAGATCTGTGTGTGGGACCCACAGAGTGGTCTAATCACAGATCAAGGCTGAGCGTCTTGAAGAAGATCAAGTGTACTTCCTCCGGTCCAAGTATGATGAGCAACGGGTACAGATCCACAAATCTGGATAGTCTTGATGAAAACTATCTTACACTTAATAATTAAAATTGACAGAGGAAGAGAAGCCTGAAACCAACCTTAAATGGTGAAGAAGAAATCCAGAAAAATCCTTAAAAAGATCATTAAGGCCGGTCGATCATAACTGTGTGAATCGTTGGTGGGCTACTGTTGATCGGTGAGCAATCAGCAGTGAAGAAGAAGAGTCTTCGCCCAAAAGGATTGATCAAGATTGATCAATCAGAGGATACTTCAATGAGAGGATTGATTATAACCTAGGCTCTGATGACATGTTATAATCTGTAATGTGATGAGAGAAGGAATAAGAAGACAATATTGGAGAGAAACGAATACCTCAAATGGGAGGATCGTCCATCATTTTATAATCTCATTATACCCTTAAATCAAGGGCTTTACATGATAACAATATAAATCAAATCTCCTAGGCTATACAAGGAAGTATTATGAGACAAATTGGCATAATCAAACAACTAGATTTAATCCCACGTATGGGACTATATACAGGCTGTATATGGCCTTAATGGGCTGGGCCTAAACCTTGTTTTACAGGGCCCATTATCTTCTACACATACATCTATGGTAGGCTCTGCCGCTCAGATGCTACATTTGTTTTTAATTTGCATTTTGACAATAAGCCGATGGCACAATGGAAGGTGCTTACTGCTTATGATTGCAACTGTGAGGTTGTGGGTTCAAGTTCTATATATGAGGGACATTCATATGCATCAATCCCTCACTACATGGTGAGGGACGAGTGGGCCCCATTGATCAAAGGAGTTTTTTTTTTTTTTTTTTTTTCTTTCGGGGTGGGGCAGGAAACATCTTGGATGGGCCCATATATCAAGTTTGGGGTCAATCCCATGCCTCTAAATCCTTCATCCGTGGCCCACAAATTTAACAACTTTATAATTATATTACAGGAAAAATTTGACCCCCGATCCAACGGTTCAATGCATTTGAGTAGGTGAAAACTCGATAGATCCAGTGTAATTTAAGGGGTCCCATGTGTGTGAATGTTCCAGATGGATCATAAAGTAGGCCCCACTATGTTGTCCCTCACCGTAATATGGTGAGGGATGGATGAGTCTTCTTAGTTCTTTGCAATTATTTCATGGTACTAAAGTGTCTCTCTGTCCATATCCTATCCTGCTCCCTGTGTTCATGTTTATAGCCAGTATGGCATGAGACATGATGGGTCCATGGGTGGATTTCACCATGATGGATCACCAACTATAACCAGTATGGATAGGATCCTGGCTGTCTAATGGGTGGAGCTTTCCTCATTTACTCATGATCGTTGTTGGCCTTCCTTCTGCCATCAGTTTTAGGGATGTAAACAGGTTTGGCTTGTTGGTGGGCCAGATATAGACCCAAGTTAGTTTATATACCTGGTCCAGATTTGACTGGACTGAGACCAACCTTTTCCCGAAAAACTCCAGATTCCGAGAAGATACCTTTTGAAGATGGTGCATGACTAAATCCTGTTATGCTATTTTGAATGGAATTTTAGACCACCTCACTTGACTAAGCATAAGAAAAGTCGATGGATTTCCTTCTAACTTATTACTGTTATTTAGCATATTTGTGGAGCTAGACTTACAGTTTGGCTACTATCAAGTTCAGATCGTGGAGGGCGATGAACCTAAGACTGATCGTGTCACTATATACGGTGCCTGAGTTCTAGGTGATGCCTTTTGGCTTAACAAATGCACTGACCACTTTTTTGTACGTTGATAAATGAGTTGTTTCAGAAGTATTTGGTCACGTTTATGGTGGTCTATCTGGATGATATTGTAGTGTATAGTCTAGCTTGGAGGAACATGTTGAGCACTTGTGCAACCAAGCGAAGAAAACTGCAGTGCATGCTAGCACACTGTGTCTTTCGAGCCAAATACCTCTCAGTCTTCATTTGCTTGTGCACTAGCACACTCCGATGTTCTAGCAAGATGGCTCTTAGCCGTAGCTTGCTGGGATGGGAATGGCTGAATCCATCTACCTTTTTCTTTGTACGCAAGTAAGCAACTAGCCTTAGATTGTTTCCAGAATTGCTTTTGGAGGACCACTCTATTATCAACTAATGAGGAACCAATATCTTCTGGGGAGCTTTAGCCACTCAACCGATAAAGAGTTCTTGGCACATCTCCCAGTATCTGACTGGGACAAGATCTTTTCTCAAATAGTTTTAGTATGAGCCCTAATCAAGAAATGCGATCGCACTGCAAAGGATTGAATCCTGATTCAATTGAGTGGCCCACTTCTGCGACAGGCACAAGACCTTTGAATGCAATCACAGAACAGCGAGACCACATATCAGGAGATCCATTCCCTTCTGTAGGCAGGAGGTCTTTCCAACTTTCATCAATGCAATGGAACTCCAATACTTGATGAACTGGCCTTGGAAGGAAAGTAGCCACAGTTGGAAAGCGATGTGCTCAAGCTTTGGATAGAAAATATCACAACACTCACTTTAGGCTATCATTTAAAAGAGAAGGCACTTGCTTGGCAGGTGGATCAACCCAGCCAAAAAATGAGAGCGCCTGCACGATATGGCTTGTTGGCTTACTCTTGCAGCATCATTATAGTAGTTCTTGCTGCCCTTTATTTACTACTTGAAACGAGGATTTTTTTGTCTCACTGACTAGAAAGGGAGATCTCTTTGCCAATCCAATAGTGAGCTGCGAGTGGAAAGATCTTGAGTAAGGGTATTTAATAAAGGCGAATCACTCTTTTTATCGTCAGTGTTGCTCGTTAGGTTAGCTCGACAAATCGAGTCAAGTATGTAGTTTTGTTGGAACCCTACATAGTGCATAGTGCATAGTGCTATAAGTTCCTGTTAATTCATTACTTGTCATACTCAAACTCTGGTCCTTTCTCACCAATTAAAACATATCAAAATATTATCATACAATGACCTGATGATGGCAAGTCTTGAACCAAAGACCTCAATTTACAACATGCAGCCGCTGCCATTAATGCTACAAGCTCTTTTGAGCATTTTCTTCATATGTAATACTAGTTATTTATTAATACATATTGTATAATTTATAATCAATTTGCCAAATAGATGATGTTGCCTGGCCAATGAGATTTTTCTTATGGTTGATACATGGTGGGATGCACCTGATGGATGTTTTAAATCATAGATCATCACACCACATGTTCTGTTCGAGTGTAATGGACCAGGTACAGTAACTGGAGAGACACACTCAAGTTCAGTCCCCCCTCATTTGAAAGGAATGATGCAAAGTGATACTGGGGCATGTTTGGATCCCTGTAACTCTTTTAACCCAAGAAGTCTGATTACCTGAAACTCAGTCATGGAACTCTGATTACAATGGCACTGAATGAATTTGATTGGGTAGCATGTGACTTATCCACTTGCATGCACCTTTGAAACGTGTGAAAACGAAAATAAAAGGCTTTTGGTCAAGACAGAAGAAAGTTCAAATCAGAAACAGACTGCTCAAGAAGAGCTTGACATTCAAGATTTGTATAAAAACAATGGGACTCAGCCAACTGTTTGGATGATGCATCTCTTCGATTCCATTTATCATGCATATCTAATAAAAAGTCTACCAACATTTGAAATTCATGTGAAGAACAACAATTGTAATCAAGCTGGGGATGGTTCTAGAAGAAAAGAAATTTAGGAAAGTTCTTTCTATGATTGAATGAACTCAATGATAATACAAATTCATCATTATCAACAACAAAACCTTATCCCTGTCAATCTGGGGTCAGAAAAATAAGTCCTACTCCAATTTAACATTTAAAAATGTAAAAGAATAATCCCCGCGTCTTGTGTTCGAAAGTGCCCCAGATTTGCCCGGTGTGCATTTGTGTAAGCTTAGTAGGCACCGCCAGGGGGATAGTCTTGTTGGGTTAAAAACCTCAAGGACATGCGCGCGCGCACACATAAATATATAGAGAGAAGGAACTCTCTCTCTCTCTCTCTCTATGCGCGTGCACGAGTGCATACAACAATGAGACCGACCACTTCGAGGTCACTTTTGTGAATTTTGTTCTTCACTTTCCCCTATTCAACACCATGCTCTCGGTTACTTCACATAATGACATGTCTTTCCTTGTCATTTGCATGAGGTCATGACTGGTGTCCCTCTTCTTCTTGAACCCTCCACTATTAACCCTTCAATTCGCCTCATGAGTGCAGATTTTGATTCTGTGAATGTCCTTGTAGGCCCATACCCTCTCCCATGGATGAAAATATCGGCTGTAGCGGTGGCCACCGCCACGCTACTATTGATTTAGCGGCCGTTGCACCCGTAGTGGCCGTTACGTCCGCTACGGGGCCGCTACGGGGTGAGAAAAATTCCTGGTTTTTTTTTAAAAATTCCTGGTTTTCATACTTTTTTAAAATGCATAATAAGACTTATTTCTTTTATTCTTCTATCCAAACAACATTTCTACACAACTTTTCTATCGTTTTACGTTTAAAAGAACACCAAAAAACACATGATCTTGCTGTCGATATAGAGAATTCTTCTCAAGGATTTTTTTCTAAGTACATCCTATTAGACACCCCATTTAATAGATGTATTTTTTTTCTCTACATACTCTTTAAGTCTTGACTTCATGACATAGTTTTTTCTTTTATAAGCCTTTCATTAGTTTCTAAGTTAGCATAACTAAGCAACATGAACACATGTGAAAAAAATGATCATTACTATTATTTTCTATTTATATTATACAGCGATACAGGACCTCATACAATGAGGGCACTGCTACGCCCGCTTATCTTAGTTACAGAAAAAAAAAAAAAAAAACCACATTTTCTCATTTTCCAATATTCTAGATTTTCTATAATTTTTTCATATTTTTTTGACGATTTTTCCAAATCGCACCGCTATGCTACGTGGCGCTGCTACGCTACGTAGCGTTTTGGCGGCGGGCCGCTACACCTGCCGCTATCGCTATTTTCATCCTTGCCCTCTCCAACAATATTCTTTGATTTTTTTTCCTTAAATTAAAATTATCCTTTGGCCACTTTCTTTTTTCTTTTCTTTTTTTAAATCACATCCTTCTATGTATGTGCATCTTGGCCACACGAAGTTTAGCTCCAAGTTTCTTTATTGCTACATTTAGGTCCATGTAACACACCAGTCCTAACTTCCATTTTATGAAAATGGCCCTTTGATTTAAGTGGCAATTAACAATGGCATGACACTCTGGTAACTTATCTCCACTTTATCTGTATTATACTAATTCTATTAAATTGTCTAACTTCAACCCTCCATTCTGTTTTACCGTAGCTTCGAAGTAGCAAGATTTATCATACTAGAACTAGATTATTTTCAATTTTGATTATCTCAACGTCTCTACTCAAAATTCTACTAAACTTGAACTCTATGTACTTGCCTTAGACCTACTAATTTTTAATCCATTTGATAGGAAAACATTTGTACAAAATTCTAATTTATCATTAAAATGTTTTCTTTTTTTACCTAATTAGGGCCCATAGCTGTGAGCAACAAACACCATGAAACCTCATCTTAGATATGTACCCTTAAGTTGTCCATAATTAGGCAAAAAAGTATGGGCTCAAAGTAAAGATTGAGGAAGATGTCGAACATATGATAAGAGCGGGATGGTTGTAGTGGAGACTTGCTTCTGGAGTACTTTGTGATTGGCCGATACTAACAAGCATTTATGAGTAGCATCAATAGTTAATAAATTAAGATAAACTATCCCAAGATGGTTTGGACATCTCTAGCATAGGCCAGCAATGGCACCATTGAGGATAAATTTCTATCATGCAGGTGATGGCCCACCAAGGAGAAGGGGTAGGCCGAAGACGACATGGATGGAAGTTGTAAGGATATATATGAAGAATTGAAATCTATCCAAGGATTTGGCTAATCAATATTATTTTCTTTCGGAGCTTAACGATTTGCTCATGAGTTAACGGCTCTATTGTTTATACAGTTCTGATGTCTCCTATATTCTTATAGAAAGGAGCTATGCTTTCTTCACTGATCAGGCATTTTTTGTGTAATTAGAATTTTTTTTTTGAATAATCTGGTTAACCAATCAACCCAATTTCACACATTGCAACCCAAGCATCTATAAGTATTACCATCTGGCTCTAAAGTTTTGTTTTTCTTCATTCTAGCTAAGGCAGATTTTACTTTTAGCCTAGAAGTTTCATTGATCACTCCTTTGATTTGGTTCAACATCATCATTACTTCACTTGTTAATGATAATACTAATACATTAACTTGATGTCGACCCTTTTTTCTTGTTTGATCTTAATGAATCTCGTGCCTATTTGGACTTTGTCTATTGTAATGGTTGTTTTAGAGTTAGTAGCTATTCAATTTGTCCTATGAAACAAGAATGCTCCATTATTTAAGAAAATTCCATTTCTGATGCACAAAAACAGAAATTTTCAAATAAGGCCTTAAGTTTTTGCCTTACTTCAAAAAAAGGACACAATTTTCATAACTTTTCAAATTAGGGCCTAAGTTTTCCAATAAGTTTTCAATTAAGGACAACCGCCCATTTAAAGGTGTTTTCTGGTAACTTTTTCCCTCAATTTTTTAAAATACCCAATTTACCCTTCATTTAAATAAACTCCCCTTCACTTCCTCCATCTTCTCTTCCTTTATTTCATTTGCGTCTTTGCAATGATCGACGGCAACCATCATCAACATGGCGATCAACAACATGCAGTGGTTGTCGATAGCATGCCATTGCATTAAATGAAGGGTAGTTTGGGTGTTGAAAATTTTTTGAGGGGAAAAGTCACCGGAAAATACATTTAAATGGCCAGATGTCCTCAATTGAAAACTTATTGGATAACTTAGGCCCTAATTTGAAACGTTTTGAAATTTGTGTTCTTTTTTGAAATAAGGCAAAAACTTAAGGCCTTGTTTCAAAATTTCCCCCATGTTTAGCATTTACATACTATTTATACTGCTATAATGTTCTTCCTTAATAGATATATACTAATTTTATACATAATTGAAATATACTATTGCTTCTCAAGGTTTTTTAATATTTTGATATAGTTGTTCGGATGTGTTGCCTGCTTGGGCTTTTTGATATTCCATATTGGAGGCTTCATATGACATATCTTTGTCTGATACCGACACTTACGATAAGGGCCTGTTTGTTCTTTAAGCTTGAACCTGTTTATACAGCGATTGATTACTTCTGAATGCTTCTACAGAGATCTCTTGCAACTGATCTTCAGAATCTTTCGATGGAGCTACGGAAAAAGCAATCTAATTATTTGAAGCGCCTCCGAAAGCAAAAGGAGGTAGGTCGTACTCAGTTTCTTTATATGCATATGGTTCTTGTTTTACTTCTTTCCAAGTTTCTTGGTCTCATTTCCATATATGCATCTAGTTTTTGTTTACTTATTATATTTTTGAATTTCTTGAAGAACAATCATATCTAATGATAGGATATCTTCTTGTACAGCTCATTTATTCTCGCGCTTCTGAGTTTGTATTGATCTCTAGTTTGCTGTGTAGGGTCAAGATGGGATGGACTTGGAGATGAATTTGAGTGGAAATAAGTCCAAGCTGGATGATGATGATTTCAGTGATGTGGTACGCTGTTTTTCTTGGTTTCTCACCTATGACTTGAAAATTAATGCACTTCCTAAATTGTGAGCTATGGTTTGGATAAAAACTAAAAGGATGAGTTCAGAATTTAGTTGTGAGGATGAAAAGATTTGAAGAAACAAAGTATAAGAATCAAAAGCATGAAATGCCTCATTTGCAAACTTCTGTAGAATATTTTATGTAGAAACATGAATCAAATGTTATAAAAGGAAGCGAGAAATTTAGATATTTTTTTAGGCAAAACAAGTTTCCCAGCAACTGACAAGACTAATATTGCAATTATTATTTCCATATCGATGACTATCTCTTTTTTTTAAAATTTTTTTAATGTAACTGTAATTTTTTAAATTTTATTAAAGCAATGTGAAGGGATCAAATAAGGAGCACTTCCAAAGATGGGCTCCGAACCTGTACAAGGAAAGAAAAGGCAAGCAAACCAACAGGGAAACTATAGACATAATACATCATTAAACAAATCACCCTTAGCTGGTGCATTCATCATATAATTGATTGCTTAAAAAACATGGAAAAAAGTTACTTCAACACCAATGAAGAGATCCCTCATCTCATCCAACTAAATTCCAGTTTTCCAAGGGCCCAGGCACACTCCATCCACCCACTTAAGAGCACATCCAGACCCTCCTTCCACCACAAGAGGAAAGGGGCCTATATTACCAAAAACAAAGGTCAATCATCATATGACTTAGCAGAAGGCCTAAATGTTGCAATTTTTCACTTTTCTGCTTTTTGACATCCAGGTCGAATCTGTGTTCTCATTATAAATTGAAATCCAACCTTGAAGTAGAGGTTTCAAATTGAAGCTCATGTATCCATTTGCTTTGAGGCACTTACAGGTTCTAGAAATCTTTAACATTAGGTGTATCAAGGGGCGGACACACGTTTTTTTTTTTTTCCCCCTCAGATGAAGAGAGAAATTTTTAAAGTTTTCTATGGGCATTTAAGTCATACCTTATATTGCCCCTCCTCAATGTTTCTTCAAAAGAAATCAAACTACTGACGTTTTATATCCTCTTTCTTCTTCAACCCATTTTTCTTGTTGCATGGCAAAATCATCTCTATCTTAGTATTCAACAAAATCCATTTCAAGTGCTCAACTCTCCACCATTAAGACTTTTCTAAATCCAGTATTGTACTTCCACCATTGAATGCTATAAATTTTGGAATCAAGTGCTTGATTGATTTGCTCCAAATTTATTGTTCCAATTGGATAGGTCTGGATCTCTTCTTGGTTTCACGAAATGAGCATTATCTGACTTTATGCAAATAAACTTGATTGTCAAATTGTAGGATCATTCCTGTAGTTGCTAAGAAAATACAGTGAAGGTCTTGATGTGCGTTGTACCAGTTTTTAGACAGCACTAACTGTAACTGCTACTACCTATAAAAAGAAGAAAACAAGAGGAAGAGAGAAACCAAAGCCAATCAACAGTCCATTTAATGATCACTAAAGGTGTGTCCCACCATCACTTGCATTGGATTAGTAATACAATTGAGGATAGAAAGGCACCCAATTGCACATTTGTACTAAACCAAGCATTAGCATTTCCGCCATTGGATTCCATTCACAATGTTGTTCAGCACCAAATGTTTGTACAGTTTGTTTTGAGTTCATTAGTTTGCACTTGTGGGGCCCACAATTTAATGATTAGATAATTTATGATTTTTCAAGTGGAAATTGAGGCTGATGCAATAATTAAGAGGTGATCTTGTTCACAACTAAGAAGAGATTCCCTAATTTAATAAGGATTCTGAAAGTCCCAGATGAGGTTTCCGTTGATTTCCTTTGGCTGAGAGAGATTCCTTAATAAATTTAATAAATTTCTCTCTCTCGTTATTTTAATCGAGAGAATTAATAGATTCTCTTTTATTAGTTCCTTCTTTTAATGAAATTCAATTGATATCTTACATATTAAAGAATTAATAGATTCTATTTTTTCTTTGCAATTTTTAATTAAAAAAGAAATGCAGTGTAGTTACTAACACTATGTCAATTGACCATCTTTGCAATGGCCACCCCTCCCCTTCTAGAAATTCCATCATCTATCACTATATTAGCATGTGGCTGTGTTGTGCACGTGCACTTGCCCTAAACTATAGTATCTTTCAAATTCTGATTTTTTTTTTCATTAATGGCCTTAATCATTGAATTCAACTTGTTGGATGATCAACTTTTTCCAGGGTTTTGATGAGTACCAGATGTCTAAATTAAAAAAAAGTGAGGCATTCACTGTGGAGAGGGAGAGAGAGATTTCACAGGTAAAACAATCGGTTGCTATCAATTTTAGCTTAGCCTGAGGCCTACTTTGTTGTCATATTGGCTACTAATTTGAAACATCCTTAGGTTGTGGAATCAGTAAATGACCTTGCTCAAATCATGAAGGATCTCTCCGTGCTTGTCATAGATCAGGTAATAGCTACACAATTTGTGCCACCTTTACGATTGTTGCAAGCTTCTATAAAATGCATGCAGTGTGTTTGACAAACCCATTTCCATGAGCAGGGGACTATCGTTGATCGTATCGACTATAACATTCAGAATGTGGCATCACAAGTGGAAGAGGGCTTTAAGCAGTTGCAGAAGGTCCCCTCTCTCTCTCTCTCTCTCTCAGCACACAGTTGATTAAAAAATAGTTAGGATCTTCCTTTTGGATTTACTTTGGATCTTTGACTAATCCAAGAGATGATCACTAATTGGGAAATCTATAGCGATTTGCACATTGGATGAATGTCTTAATTAAAGTTGATATACTTTATTGTCACTTTGCTGAGGCATTTTTTGAGAAACAATTTAACGTTGGGCTTGACTCCCACAGGCAGAGAGAACACAGAGGAAGGGTGGAATGGTGATGTGTGCTACAGTGCTTGTTATCATGTGCTTTGTTATGTTGGTGCTTCTAATCCTGAAGGAGATACTGTTCTGATTCATGCACCTAGAATAGAAAATATGTATTCTTTTGATTCGTGCACTTGCAGTCCCCCTCAGCATTATATGGCTCAAGCAAGCAAATGTGTGGGGAATGGCATGGCAGTGAGGCTGTGACACAACCTTGTTAATCAGCTAGAGCAGGTAATACTTATTCGTAAAGGAGATTGTTTCCCCAAAGAACATAATGCGTCATATCCATTCAATGTAATTGTGTTTTGGAAGGGAAGGGGTTTGCGATATCCATCCCTATCTCTCCCCCCTTTTCTTTTGTTTGCTTTTTTTTTTTTTTACAGGAAATGAGTTTTGTAGCTGTACCGACTACCGATTCTTTATGCAAATCATACAATAAAATTCACCATACTGCTTGTATGCTATACTGATTATACTTTGGTTTCTTCATTTGAGTTTTACTTTCAGTTATAGTTGCATCTTGTTTCTTCAGCCTCTACTCATCTCTTTAAAGAAATGCATCTGTGCTGAGAGTGAAATGGTTGCCTTTTCTTTTCCGTCCCCAGAAAATCTCTGTTAGCACAATATATAGCTTGAAACAAGAAATGGGATTTTGGTGATTGCATCTTACAGTGGATTTGCACTGATTTGTTCATCAAATGGCATTTTTGTTACACTAGAGATGCCACAATACACCATTTGGGGATCAGTTTCATCTGAAGCCATTTTAGGGAGACGTCGAAATGCAGCCTTCACAAAAAAAGGGCGAAACCCTGGAATTTAATGTTCGACTTTTTTTATTAAAAAAAAAAAGGTGGGGGAGATAAGATTTTAGAAGATTAAATCCAATGTTTATTGGGTAGTGGAGAGAGATCCAACATGAAACTGCACCTAAACATGATCAGCATGGAATGAAATGAAATGACCATTGAATTGTTATTGGAAGGTAAGATTTATTTTTGGAAGCTAAAATTTTATCTGTGCTATGACTAGTGAATTAAATGCCAGTATCGATGAAGAAGAACAAAAGGGATTAGCGGACAGCAGCAGTATGCTAACTAATACTTGTGTGTCTCTTGGCCTGTACAACTACAGCTGCCTTGGGTATTGTTCAAGCCTCTCTATTTATTTTTCATTTTAATCTTTGGTGAAAGTAATAAGAAAGTTTCAATTACAGAGAATCCCAAGGGCAATATACCAACCAAAAAGAGAAGATATATACGCACAATGGATCCATTAACAAAGCTACAATACAGCGTGTGATGCAGCGCCTGGCATACACACATGGGTGGGGCCAACTTAAAGTAATCCAATCCATTCATTAGTTCTAACACCAACTGTCGTATATACAAATGAGATATTATTCAAATCAACAGTATGCACACCGTTGGTTTAACTAAATCCTGAACACATGATTCAACTTTATCTTTTTTCTCTCTTTCCTGATGGAAAGAGAAGTTGGGCACATGTTTAAAAATCAACAGGCCAATCTAACAGTAGACCTTGCGAAATACACTTTGAAGTTATATGTGTAAAGAACATGATGGGTGTTAGAATCAATGAACGGATTGGATTTCTTAATGTTGGCCTTATTGTAGCTTTGCCCTTAAGCCATTTAGTGAGTGACAGTTCTAGAGACTTTCCCACAGTTGGCCTGTTTCATTTCAGAAGGGCCCCTCTTTTAGGTAGAGCATCTGAGTCTCATTTCCATAACTTAAAGAAGCCCAGATTTAGTATTAGAAAAATGAACACCGTCTTTATTTTATACAAGGCCCACCCCACCTGTCATCAATAAAAATCATTTATCCATGCCCTAACCCCAACCCCCATTAAATTGGAACTCAATTTTGATAGCAATCTGGCCATTATCAACGGTTTATTTAGAATTCAAAAGCATTCAACCGATGTATGGAACCGTTGGAACTTTGAGACCCTATAATCAATCCAGTGTTACTATAGCCAATCCACTTCAAACTAAAGCATGATACTCAATTTAATGAGTTAAAAGCCAACAACTGCTTTCGTAGCTCAGTTGGTTAGAGCACCCGTTTAGTAAGCGGGAGGTCTTAAGTTCAACTCTCAACGAAAGCACGTTTTTTTTTGTTTTTTTTTCCCAACATTCTATCCTCACGACCAGGGTATACTATACTATACTGCAAGGATGATTTTTCTTTTCTTTTAATCATTCAACATGTTCATCAAAATTCAGAGGGTGAGATCTGGATCATTTGGGGCTGTAGCTGCCAAGCTAATTAAATCAACAGTGGGCCCACCCCTAAGATCCAACACGCTCAAAATCAATGCTATCTTGTGTGCTCAGAGAATCCTTCTCTGCAATCAGATTAATTTCATGTAATACAACAAATTGAGATTCATACTTGTGTTTTATCAAGTGTGCCACGACTACACTGGGCCCAACTTAAATCAGAAGCTGCAGTACTTGTAAGGTAACATTTGTGATGATTTCACAGTTGACACTTGATAGATCTCTGGGTGGATCCAGAAAAGCTGTTCCATACTGCCCCCAGCCCGTTAGAGAAGGATTTTCCACAAATATTGGAGCATTAGTTCAAAATCTTCCTCATTCTGCATAGGAAAGCACTGAACCAAACCGCACAAAATCTGTGTAGGTAGAAAATCAGAGCATTTGCCCAACCACTGAGTAGGTCAGTGGCAGAGAGGCATTTCATTTCGCAGGGACTAACAGTCTTCATTCTTGCCAACATAAACAACGAAAGACGATGATAATATAGAAAGAATAAAATGGCCTTTCAATCGATGAGAAAATGAACAATCAATAAGCTTAACCTGCAACTTAATAAGAACAGATTGACCGACATGACAATCTAAATTACATTTACATTACAGATATTGCAATCAGGCCTTTTTTAAGAGCAGCATGTGGCCCGCACTATGGTGCTCATACAACAATCAGAGCCTCCCCAGCTTTTCCTAAATATACCAGAGATTGCTCTGAAAAGAATGGAGTTCCATTACAACGGTTATTGTAGGAGCAAGCATGCAACATGGGCTTGCAAATGTTCTTCTGCGAGTTAGAAATCAGCTGCCAGTTAGTCAGAAACCTGGGTCACTTTTGAAACCATAAAAGATCTATCCAGGAGAGATGAAACGGTGAGCTTCAGATCGAAAGTCATTTTCTGCAGTATCAATGACAACATGTTAACATCTGACATTGCTCGGTGGGCCGTGCCCGTTAAAGGAATCCCATAGTGCTCGCCAAGTGCTTGTAGATTCCAGGATGACAGCTTAGTTCCTGTCAAAAAAAGAAATGATAAGTACAACCATATGAATCTTCCCAAAATCCATCATTGTCCTAGTTGAGGTTGCTAACTTCATTTATGTATGATTCATTTCAAGTTGCTTGACTACGCAGGCAGGTCAGAGGTGGTTAGTTTTCCTATAAAATAAGTTGAAATAAAGGTGATTGTGCTGATCTGCCTGATCACATGAACACATGAATATGAGCAACACAAATTGCATAGCCAGCTACAAATTGAGTAACACATTTGTAGCGAAATATAAAACTAACTTGTTCACATCCAGAAGTTTTAGCCCACTCATCTCTGTTTCAATGCGCCACCACCCCCATGCGGGCACATGGGAAAGCTATCCATGACTGCTGGAACTATTCAACAGATGAGCCCCATCTAGCAGTGACAGCCCAGGAAATTTACCTTGAAGGAGCCACTTAGGGCCTGTTTGTTTGCATTAGGGGAGGAATAGAAGAGTAGTAGGATATCACATTAGGATATATTTAAAGAGGAGTGGGTTGAAATAAATGAGTAGATAAATTACTTTCTGTGTTTCAATAGTTTAGTTGGTGTAAAGTAAAAGGATTTAACTTTGCATTTGATTGGATAAAGAGAATGGGGAATGAGTTACCCCCCCCCTACTTAATTTCGGTATCTCCGAGTAACAGTGAAAGAAAAAGTTGGATTGGAGTAACTTCCAGTTCAGCAGACATATTTACTTTACTTGTCTTGGCCAATGCAAACAAACACCTCATGGGGTAAAGAATCCAACCGTTGGGATTTAGTTCAACCCTCCTTCACTTTACTCTTTTGTAAACAAACAGGCTCATAAAAAATAAAGTACAATAACAAAATCATTAAAGTACAATAAAACAAAATCATTAGGGGAGCCAATGTAAAAAAGACGGTGTTTTCTATTGTTGTTATCCAATTTATATCCCGAATCCTAAGAAAAACGATTTGTACATATTACCATTTGTATGCACGTAAAAAAACCTACTCATAAATGAATCTTAGGATTCAGTTGTGAATCTTGCAATTCGATACTCATTTCATCGAATCTTACAAATCGAACGATTCGGCTGAGCGAGAACGGCTACAACCAATCATCCAAAAAAAGGGAGAGAATGGCTACAACCAAGAAGTTAATATTATTAATCTCTTTCTTTCTTTCTTTCCCTCTCTTTTTAATATTTCTTGTTTTAAAAGGTTATTTAGTAGTTAACGAAATCTCCTAAGAATTTTTATGGTTTTCGGAGGTTTTAGAGAGGAATGAGAAACAAGCATTGGACTACAACACTCACTGGGATTTTGTCTTGTATCCATTTTTTTTTCCATTTTTTTCTTCATTAATACTTTTTTATACTTCAGAAGCTTTCCTAACATGTAAGATTGGCGATTTGAGTTTTATTTTTATTTTTAATTTAAAGATTAAAAAAAAAACTAATCAACTTGTTCACTTTTCCTAATGATATTGACATCTTAAACATATTTTGCTATTTACATATCATTTATGATATATTAAAATATGTCAATGATGTTCTTCATATGATTATATCAATCTTATTTATCATTGTATTTATGTTGTTATAGATGAGAAATGAGATTATGAATAACTACTTTTTTCTTTTTCTTTTTGAATTTTTATACTTATTTTTCATTTTTATAAGAAAAATATAAAATCGTATGACTTCCCATACAATTCACGATATGATTTGATTCATCCCCTTAAAAAATTTGCTATACAACTCTGATTTTCAAAACAAAAAGGTTTTAAAAAATAAAAAAAATGGCCACTATCTGACTCTTCCAAATGTCAAGATGCCTAGTTCTTTGGGCTATCCTAACCACTGGTCACTGGATATCAGGGAAGAAACCAAAAACATGCGCAAACTAAAATCATCCTCCAGTCCATGTTCAATTCTAAAATCAAGCTGCTAAGACGCCTGATATCCTCTTATAGGAAAACATCATGGCGCTGTGTGTTCCGATGACTCATTTGGAACTAATTTGCTGTGACATGTGAGTCTTACAGGTGCATGCATGCATGCGAGTGTGTATGTGTGTGGAGAGAGAGAGAGAGAGCAACCATCAGGTTTCACCAGTTGGCGAGCAAGAGGAACTGTGTCTAGGTACAGCCAATCTGGAGGAATTTCAATGGAACAACGACCAAATTCCTTGACGATGAAGGGTACATCAAAACAGCGCCCATTGTGGGCAACCAACAGAACAGGCCCCCCATCTATTTGTCGGCTTCGAACAAAATGCAGTAAGATTGGAGCAAGGTCCTTCCACCTACAGAACACATCAAAACAGTAAGCTGTGCAGGATGAAGTATATTGATCAAGTACAATTTCAAAAAAGTTGTATTGTAGTATATCTTATGTGAGGGTGTATTCTAGTATATCTTTTATGCTAATCCTTCTACCACGAACAAATTTAACAAGCATTAGACATGAGTACAAAAGAAGAAAAATCTAAGATACTATTATAATGTTACAATACATTTTTGCTTCCACAAGAACTATACTCAAAACAGTTTGAACCCCTGAAAAGCTGTTGCAGCCACAGAACAAGTGAGAACTCCACACACACACTCCACCCCCCGTCCACAACCTTTTTACTTTCCAATTCAGCATAAACAAGGACACTAATCTGAATGTTATTATGTGATATATGATACAGCTAGTATAAAGTACAAACAAGTCTATTTGTTCAGTATGACACTGTTATGATCAGTTATCGAGAAATATAAGCTGTTATACATGTTATGTATAATAGCTTAAATATGCAACTTATGTATTTTCTATATATACTTTCCATTTGAAAGAGTGAGAATGCATCAGCACCAACAACAATCCAAATGGAAATGGTTTTAAGACTTGGTCGCATACTCATTACTGTATGACTGTATCAACATCACCACTCTAAGGTGTATTAAGACAATCGCATTAAATTAGGATTTTGATATTCTAATTAAGACTTCAGGCATTCTCGTCTCAATTAATTGCAACAAGGGATAAGGATTTTGTAAAGCATTTTCTGGGTGTCAAAGTGCACACTAAAAAAGAAAAAGAAAAAAAAAGAGGGTTTTGTAAAATAAAAGAAAGAAAAGACCAGCATTCCATACTCACAGAAGTGAATTCCTACAAAAAGACCTTTTGGTGACATATACGGAATCCCTACCTTTAAAATGTCCATTTGGCGACAATGAAAATGCCTTTCAAAGACCTTCAGAGATGAACAATAACTACCGCCATGGAATTTGTAAGTTTTGTCTTTTCAAGCCTCAAATGGCACCTAAGTCATAGTGACACGAGCAGCGACAAGTTCAAGTTTGCTTGTGTTTATTTGGTCTAGCTATTGATTTCATCTTAGGGAATCAAGGGGTAAGATTAGAGTATTTAAATGATCAATATTAGATTAAGATTAGTTTAGTTATAAAAAAAAAACACAGACACTAGCTAATTATCCCGCAAGGGTTATTCCAAGCCCATCTCCACACAGCTGCATGTGCAGGAAATCCAAGTTAATCATCAGTTACAGCAAAAAAGTAGGGAATCAAGACAGTTTTTATCAAGTGGCACCACATAAACTTATAATTTACACAAATGGCCACGCTTCTTTACAACTGTCAATTTGCAAATTTATTCCAAACATTGTGATCCACTAGATGAACATGTAGTTTAGTTTTGGGCAAACGCATAATGGTCGACATGAAAGCATAGAATTAGCAAAACTATGGAGCACAAATGTACACTAACAGATGAATAAACATGGCAAGAACCAACCTCATCTTAACATGGTACACTTTGTGGGCCCACCTAGAATTACCTGCATGGTCAGTGGGAGGTGTGGTAGGAAGGCCTCCAAAGTCCAAAGATTGTTGGTGGGCCAAAAATCACCAAGATTGGATGAAAAGCTATTAGGCAAGGGGCTCACAAAACTGAAGGTGGTACATGTAGTTGTAACCATTCATCCTAAATGATCTTGAATTGATGACTATCATCATCCAATGCAGGTTATTTATCAACCATCTACAACCTATGCAGTGCCTTCCTGTCCTACCTCATACCAAACGTACGCTCACAAGTAGGCTCCACAAATGTTACAGCTGACTGGCAATAGATCATGAGAGAGATACCATTCATTGTATCAATATTTTGATTTGGTAAATTCAGATACGTACAAAACAGCCCATGACTGAAGGTGGCTAACCACCGGATCTCAAATTTCTCCCACCATAGGTGGGTGATGGGAGAAAATGTCAGCCATATATAGGTGATATCAACCATTGGCTTTAATTTTAAACCTCACAATAGATGTGTGATTAACTTTCATTCAGTTACGCAAATTAATCAAGTCCCGTGGAATGGAGCAATCCAAATTTGAATCGCATTTAGTATATTATAGAAGGAGCTTGAGAATTGAGACCTGTTTTCCATGATAAGAAGTGGGGCCCACAGAGTTTGACTAATTAAAATTATTGCACGCACACTTTCAATACTATATCCTTTATTTATTTATTTTTATCTGGCTAGCTAATACTACCATGTCTTTTTGGATGCTTTACTAGTGGACAATAAATACCAAAGCTCAACTTTACCCAAAAAAATACCAAATTTCGAATTACCATACTCGAAAAAAAAAGTTACAGGGCCCTATGATATACTATGCGCCCATTATATCTTGTTGGATAATTCACTTTTTGCCCAATCATATCTTTAGTTTAGAGTTGAGGCCTTTCGGCTTCGGAGAGGTTTTTGTTCCCCTCCCCTTTCCTTTGTGTTTTCTTGCTTTTGGATGGTGTTTTCCTGTCTTTTTGGTATTTTTCTTTGCTTCCCAATATGTCTTTTGTACTGCCAAGCTTTTGATTAATACAAGTTACCATTCAAAAAATAATATTTCACTTTTTGCTGGTAACCGTAACGCTAAGGTTGGATGCTTGCCCATGGCTTGTTACGGAAGCTATGTACTTGGTAATGTGGCATAGTCATCCACTCATCCATGCCTTTATTTCTATCAACTGTTTTCATCTGCAAAACAATTTGTTCCATAAATATTATGCGTTTATTACATGAATAATTTGTAACCCCATATATTTCTTGCCCTAAGCAGAGGCTTTGATGAGGATAATGATGATGATTGCCCAATCAGAGGTGCTAGTGTTGAGAATGAAAAAAACTCTAAATCTCATAGATTTAAGAGATAGGTGCAGACAAGATTGGTAACAGTTTCTTTTTTTTTTCATTCTGTTTTCTTTTTCCCTGATAGGAAGATTGGCTACAAATACATCTAAGTAAAGAAAAAAAAATCCCCAACAATGTTTGCATCTCAGCATGATAGACTACTTGGTATTACTTGCATGAAATATCAAGTAAATAATCGGTAGATGTCAAAACAAAAGCATCTGTATTCTGAAGGTCCCAACAGGTAACGCTGACAAATGCTTTCATTGATGAATGTGAAGAAAATGAATAGTGAAATAAATTGTATGTGGCAATAATTCAATGAGAAAACTAACTGAGAATCAATATAAGAAAACGCTGACTTATGGTGAGTCTTGAATTTGTATGGACTAAAAAATCACAAGCAGATTTGCCATTGATTTTGGCAGAAAGGATGTCCTACTTTGCTATACATTTGGGGTGAGGTGGAAGTGAAAAAACACATCAAGAGGGGATACATTTTTATTTGTATTTCATTTTCTTAATTTCTTATCCACCCCAAATCATTATTTCTAACAATTAGCGATCATCGATATTGACTTGATACAAAGAATTTGGGAAAAGGAATTAAGAAGAATCACACCTAATGTGACCATTTATTGTGGCAATGTTCCAAACCCAGCAGAGAAAAACCATTCATTTTCCCAAAATACAAAAACCAATCACCCCTTTGGCATATACATAATTACATACTCATCTTTACTTGATAGTCCTCAAAGCAAACAAAATGAGCCAGGAACTTCAGGTTTTACAAGAAAGTACCTTGGAATATCAGGCTTGTTGACCATATGTGAGCTAATGCCATGAATATGTGCATTCGGCACATACCGTTCCGGATTGACTAGAGTCTGGAATGTACTGTTCTTGCCCCCGCGAAGATCCTGAATTGCAACCTCAATAATTCTGTCCTTGTTTTTGCAAAATCCAGTTGTTTCTATATCAAAAACAAGAACTGCCACAACCTTCCCAGACACTTTTATATCAGCAATCTTCGGTTGAATGTCACAGTACTTAATAATTTTAAATTCCTGTAGCTGTAGTTTCTTAGCCTTTGGTTTTGTCCTTCTGATGACTGTCCCATCCAAAAGTTCCAGCTTAGCGCCATATGATTGATTGCTCTGTGGTTTTCTGTTCCTTGCTTCTACTTTTGTTGTTAAGGATCGCGCATTGCTCCTAACCGTATCAAGCATTGTTTGTGAAGTTCCATAGGTGCCAAGTCTAAGCAGCTTAAAGCTACTGCTGCTGGTTAGAGTGTTTCTTAAATGATAAAAGTTCCCAGACCAAATACTGGCTAGTGACATTGTTGTTTGAAACAAATGGTTTCCTTTCTGGAAAATTTGTGCTCTCCAACTACAATCTTGAAATGCTGAAATTCAAAATAAAGGGAGTTAATCTATTTACCAAGGATTTAGCAAAACAAAATGGAACTGAGAGGATACATAGAAATATTTCTTCTGTTTTTCAGTAAAATGCAGTTACTTGAATTTTAGTTCCGCATGATCACGTCCACTTGTAAGATTATTAACAGACATGTATTTTATAATCTGTTTTATGTTGAATGCAAAAGTAAAACTCACAAAGACTGCCCCAAATAGATGGAATAATGTCTCAATGATGACGATGGTTAACAAGGCAAGCTTTGTAATCTGTGAACTCCAGTTAATAACCTATAAACTAGGTAAGACAACACAATTGACACGAGATGGGCCTTCCACTGATCAGATAAATCTTACAGTTGATGTGCCACCCATTGAGCCCTTACATTTAAAGGACTCTTTTCTTCTTCCTGTCCAATGTTAATTGCTGCCTGTATTTTAATACCCTCAGCATGCATAAGTTCATTGACTGGACAACATAAGACTCTACAATCATTGAGATCTTTCTGTAGTGCACAATTGGGGCATGATCCACCAGGTGAATGACTTTCCTCATAAACATTGTGATACACATCTAACTTGAGGACAGTGCACGGGACACATGTTAGTTTCCCCTGAAAAATCCTTCAACTGCTCTTTCCTCCAAAAGAGAGAGGAAAAAAAATTAAAAAACTACACACAAAAAAAAAAAAAAAAAAAAAAAAAAAAAAAAAAAAAAAACCCACCCGTCCAATGTAGCACAAAGACCTTAAAATCAGCCTGTTTATTAGTTAAAAATACCTCCCAAATTTAATGGTCTCCAAATCTACCCAGTGACCTACAAAATGGATTGCCATCCAAAGAGGGCACAAAAATATCGCCAAAGGCCATAATCAATGTGAACCAATATTATCATAATCATCAAAGCCTTGTCCCACCAATACTGGGGTCATCTTATGTTTCTCCATTCCGATCTATCCTGAGCCAAATCCTCTAATAAGTTGCATTTAGTCAGATCTATTTTTTTTCTACCTCCATCCACATCCTCATTGGTGTACCCCTTCCCTTGATGGGCCATCAACCTGCATAATCAATCTGAGCCAATGGAAGACAAAATCTCCACCGCAAGACCCACCAATCCTATTGTCCACACAAGTGCACCATTTAAAACGATGGTATATCATACAATGCTTTTATTGAATTCCCATTATCTTTTCGATTGAACCCATTATCTTTTCGATTGAAAAAGAACAAAGAATTCAATCCAAGCACACTTCCATTTTGCTGATCAAATAAAATAAGCACACCCAAAACACACACTTACTTCCATTTTCTAAAGCCTCAAACTTTATGCAGTACAAAAGAACAGAAAAAAAAAAAAAAAAAAAAAATCCCCCACTTCCATTTTCAACAATTACAGATTGGAAGTAGCACCCAAAATAGAAACCCACATCCATTTTCATCAATTACATACCTATAGGCAATCAAATATATAGGGGGCACTGAAATTACAAAACTAGCAAATGAAGCAAACCAATCAAAGCAAACCAGAAACTACTGGTACCAATGTTCCAAGAAATAAAACAAAAATGACAGACCCAGATGGAAAAAAAAGTATAACTTTAAAGACAAATGGAAGAAGAAGAAGAAGAAGAAGCATACAAGATTTCCAAAAGAAGAAAAAAAAAACCCACCCTCTATCTCTATGACCCAAGATAGAAAATGGGCTTTTCAGAATTTGAAAAGGTTTGAAACGAAATGGGGAGGAAGCATTACCTGGCGTGATTGCATTGAAAGAGTGGAACTGCATCTTTTTAAAGAGAGAAAGAAGGAAAGGCCACGGTTTTCTTTTCTGTTTGTTTCTGTGAGATCGTGGGGTAGGAAGGAATGGAGAAGGTGGGGGAGAGGAATTCGGAGAGGAATGGAGGGATTTTTTTAGCACAAGAGACAATACAAGACCTTGGAGGCTGGAGGCTGGAGGCTTAGACCCCCCAAAATGCGGATCATGCACTAAATTCTTCACTGTCCTCAGAATCCCAAATAGAACCTGATGAAGACCATAACCCCACGCTTTATCCACCACGTGATGCGCACGTGATCATGTTTACCATGTTGATTAAGAAAATAAAATACAAAATCTTATATGTTGACATCAGAGGATTCTTAACCCTTTGGGATAGATTAATCGCTCTGGGATAAACCCCCATATAGCAGCACTCTAATAGTGTAGTTTCGAACCTACAACCTCCGAGTGCAAATTATGGTCCTACGCCAACTGAGCTACTCATTGTGGTTTACAAAATCTTATATCATGAGCATGAGCATTGTCCACCGTGAACGCCCTCCTATGTGGCATGTAGGACCTTTTATAATCAATCAATCTTATCCCCCTCACACTCAATGTTTGGCACAAGCCCAAATTTAACAATGATCGGATTGTTATTCACTATTGGATTAAAGTAAAACAAGATGACAGTTTTCGAAAATTAATAAACTTGAGAGCTATAGATCAAAGGAATAAGATAATCTAGTGGGTTGATATTTGTCTTCCACATAAGTGTGATTTAGATTTTCCAATCCCCACACCTTTCTATTATTGGCCTAGTCATGTGAGCTTGGCAAGAAAGGGCTCACGCTAGGTGCTTGCAAAAGGCAATCGAATAAATGTATGGTCATATACCATCCATATTTATATTGTGATCAAATCAATTGTTACCCATGCTTGGATCAATGTTTAACTAGAAAAACATAATCATAATATTAAAATTTATAAAAAAAATTTATGATCAGTTTCTTTAAAATTAAATGCAAAAAGTTTTTGTCTGAGAGAGAGGAAAAATAAAGAAGTCTATAAGAATTTAATACCAAATACCATATAATTTAAAAAAAAAAAAAAAACACAAGCCCAAGAAAATTGAAGATTAATGATCAAGAAAATTAAAAAATAAAATCAAAACAAACAAAAAACATAAACTATGAATAAAATCTAATGAAATTTGAAAGACACATAGAAATAAAACATAGAAATGAAAATACATAATCAACTCAATAACATAAGCAATTTAAAAGAATCAAACACTCATGGAAAAAAAAAAAAAAAAACTAAACAATGGAGCACAGAAGGACAAAGACAAAGAACCCACAAATTCTTGAAAACCCATAATAATAATAATAATAACTAAAACCCATCACAAGTGAGAAATTATAGTAAAAGAAATACAAAATAAAACGAAATAAATTTTATTAAAAAAGCTATAAAAATACATATAAATAAAGATTCATAGTAATACAATGATAAAAGAAATTTAGAAGAACCAAACCAACTTATGATAATCTAATACTAAAAAATGGAAATATGAAGCTACAAAATAAACAAGAAAAATCCATAAAAAGATTTCACAAAGAGAACTTAAAGAACCCAATGGAAGTAAAATAAATAATTAACTCACAATGATAAGCATTACAAAAATTTTTAAAATAGAACAGAAAAATGAGAATTCACAGTAAATCCCATGCTAAAAGTGATTTAAAAGAAACAAAAATACAAGGAGAACCCAATACTCAAAAGTTGAAACAAAAAAGGGGGAAAAAAGAAACTCACAATCTATGAAAACTATACAGATACAAACTATAAAAATATTACAAATCTATAGAAATTTTAAAATGATAATTCTTTTGTATAAGTCATATTAAAATGATATAACTAAAATTGCTCAAATAAAATATGATGAACTGAAAAGTAAATGAATTAAAAAAGATTTACCTCTCAAATTGAAATGTTTAATAATCCCACCAATTGTCTCAAGATGTTCACATTTTAAAATAAGTTGAACACTGATCTAAACAAAGCATGCAAATGAGACATGAGATGGTACTAAAAAAAGACACAAAGAAACAAAAAAAAAAAAAAATTATTGAAGTTGCTTAAAAAGTAAATGAATGGAAAAAATGAAAGTTCTCTTGTTAACATAGAGAAATAGAATTATATTGGAGAAAGTAGAAAATGATGATAATAAGAAAGAACTTAATTATTTATTTAGATGGACCAATATTATTGGAGATTCCTTTTACTATTAGTTCTACATTCTTAAAAAAAAGTGTATAATCAAAATCAATAGATAAAAAAGAAAGCAAACAACCCAGAACCGAGAGTGGATTAAATAAAAAAGACTAAGGATTAAATAAACTAGACAACCCAGAAATTGGCATTTCACTATCTAAAAAAAAGAAAAAAAATCATATAATCAGAAGAAACAAAAATACTTGAAATTCCTTAGATTAGTGGCACTTATAGACACTGGGACTCATTAACATTCAAATGCTATTGCCTTAATAGAAATAAGATGATATTGGGAGTTTCTTAATAGACAAAAGGCATGATGGAGAGTCCAAATCACAAAAAAAAAAAAAAAGACTTATCAGAGAATCAATTTGACCGTGGAAATAACCCAGAATGAGGTGAGAATTTGAGGTATCCCATAAATAGCAAGGATGTTTGCCTTAATGATTGTGATTTTTAATAGATGGAGTCTATCGTAGTGTTCCACTCCATTTACATCATGATTTATAAAATTTAAAGCCACACACACAAAAAAGAAAAAAAAAAAAAAAAACCAGACTCCACCATTTCTCACTCGGCAAGCTTGCATGATAGCACATCAGTTACATGGAAGGTTTCCCACCTCCTCTTTAGCTCCATGCTGTTGTCGCGAGTTTTTCTTTTTTGAATAATATTGTCATTTTCTTAATAATTATGAAACTTATTATTTTTGTTGATCAATTTCATATATTATTTATTCATTTGAGTTTAGTTTTATTGTAAAATGGTTGTTATAGAAAATTAATGACTATATAGTAAATCATATAAAATAGTTATTTCAAAAGTTTGATCATCTATGCTTAAAGTACAATGCATAAGTATGAAAATAATAACAGCAATATTTATAGGGGTCAATATTCGAAAAATATAATTATTTTTATAAATACCTCGTAGATAAATTCCAACTCAAGGCCAATATTCCAAAGTGGGGCCGAGTCCCTTTCTCAGTAACTAATTTTAAGTTTTTGTTGATAACTATTAACAAAAATATGCTTTGTGGTGTAGTGGTATGGTCTCTCATTTGAAATCCATATTGTACTGAGTTCGAGTCTTGGCACAAACCAAATTAATTTTACCATGTCATTAAAAATACACGAGTCAGGTTGGGTCCAAAAAGTGTGCTTTATCTCTCGCCCGACCTAATTTAAGTAAAGAATTTGAAATAGCCAACACACTTATGGTGGAGTAGTGCTGGTAAGTCTCATGCACATGCTTAGGGATGATCATATCGTCAAGAAATCAAACTCTGCTCGCCGAGAGGAGGATTTTGGATGGATGATGGCCTTAAAATTTTATCTTTTGCTCTTTGATTGAGAGAGAGAGAGAGAGAGAGCAATGGTTGTTGCGGACAAGAAAAGAGAACAATAACAAGAAATGAAAGGTATAGGTAGTGTGTAAACTAAAGAAACAACATATAACAAGAATAGAAAGGTATGGGTAGTGTGTAAACCGATAACACATTGTATTTTTTGTTTTATGTAGGGTGTTTTTTTATAGTTTACGCCCCTGCCTTTTCGTTTATTAGAAGATGTCCTTAGTATCTGATATTCTATACAGGCCAATTTTATCTTAAACCCATTAATAAATTGTAAAATTTAGAGACTAAACTAAAATATAACTTTAAAAAGCTTGTTTCTTTGCATGGAATTGAATTCTCATAAATTCTATTAAAACATATTTCTAAGAGGATTTTACGGAAAAAAGCCTCTAAGACGGCTCCTACAAAAAGAACCTCTTAAATATTACTGCACAGATGTGGTCCTGATGGGCCAATTGTTGTTTTTTTTTTTTTTAAACATTGGAGGGGAGCGATGGTAACGTCGTCCATCTCATATCGACATCCATCTCTTTTTTTCCTCTCTCCCCTCCCTCTAACCTAAGCACTCCCCTTTCCCCAAACCCCAAATCCCCTTTTCCTCTTTATTTCTTCCAAACCTATTGTGAGGCCCCACCTCCTGTGGACCCTTATTATATTTAATTATAGTATATTAATCCTATTTATACTAATTAATAAGGGTTGGTAATGGTAGATTAGTCTTTTCCTAGAATTAGGGTGTTTCATAGGGAATGAGGTGTTTTTGAGATTTCTAGAATTAGTAGGGTGTTAGATGGACTCTCTAGGATTAGTTAGTTATTTAGACGCCCCCTAGAAGTAATTTATAAGAATATGAGCGGTTTCTCTTGTTCCTATAGGGCCAACCCAACCCGTGTAGGAGAGGTTTTTTGAACGTGGGTTGGGCGTAGGGTTATTCAAGGGCTAGGGGATGCCGAGCTAAGACATATGAATCCCAAGCCCAACATGACTGTATATGAACCGTAAGTAGTTCGTCCAACCAGGCCCACCTCAAACATGTCAAGCTCGAGCCCGGCCATTCAATCAATTAGACTGGGCTTTAGTAAAACTACAAGCACTATGTTTTGGACGAATATTTTTCGGACCAAGCTTTGGGCTTTCGACCGCTTTATCCAAGACTGACCCAAATATTTAATGGGCCCAAATCTAGATCTTAACCTGACCATATCCTAAAACCTAAGGCACAAGGCAGGCCAATCCTTAGTTTGGCCAGCGCTGGTCAAGCCCATGAGCACCCCTCTCTGGGGGCCAACCTATTTCTAGTCTGTTAATTTCATGAGCCAAGGAGTAAGTGATCTACCACGGCTACACATGAGTGCAGGGAGTGGAACCCACCATGTGGCCCACTTTATGGAATTAAATTCGATCAGCTCAAAATGGATTTCTTGCCTTTTTAGTGGGAATTCCTCGAATTCTAATTGACACAATCTTATGCATTATAAAATCTATGCCTAATGACACTAATGTCACCTGGATATTCATTTACATAGGATCGATAATTAAGAAAGTAAATTACATCTTACTGATGTCATTATCAAACCCATATAATGAAATGTAAGAAAATTACTTAATTTGTATTTTTTTAACTTTATAATAATTGAAACCATATAAGTAAATGGAAGTGATACAATTTAATTCAAGTGGAAATAATTTAATTTAATTTTTTAAAATCATGCAATTTGCATTCTTTTGTAGTCTGGGCCCATTATTGAATGTGGAGAGCAATACAAATTCATTAACTTTATCATTTTGAGGATAATTTAATAACTAGTTCATGAGTTAAATTGGGGTCAACACATGATTTTAAAATTTTAAATTTTTAATATATCAAATGCCTTTCTTATACCAGCACTGTCCTAACATGACCTATAGGTAGGCCTGCCTGCCGTCAGTAATGTGTTTCAAGAGTTCTATAGGTTTTATTTATAATCCAATGGGTAACTACTCAGTTAGCTTAGGACTACGGTTTGCATTCGGAGGTTGTAGATTTGAAATTGTACTACCACATTGTGGTTACAGGGGAGTTTACCCGGCTTCCTTCTTACCCGGAGGGATTAGTCATTCCCAAAGGTTTGAAAACCCTCCGATAGCATAAAAAAATGTTTTTATTTATGCAATTTTTTCCCCTGGCTACATCTTTAGTATCCATATAATATATTCCACACCTCCATTGCCTATCGGACATGGAAAAGCTTCACTAGATCTAGCCCTTCAAGATAGCCTCAACCATCTCTATTCTCTAATATCATCGTACGTGGTGGCTTACATGATGATAGTCCAGCCCAATTGACACGATCCATAGGTTGGTCACTTACAAAATGTGACCAGGAAAATTGTCTTCAGTACAGTCTTCACCATCATTTCTCTTCATGGGGGTTCTGTTTGATAGTAGAATGACTACATCATTCCTGAGCTTGTTTAAATCCAGCTCCTTTAGTAATCACTTATCAGGCCATATATAAAAAGCAGCCTGGTGTAGGCAATGTGCCTCAAAGCTATGACTAGTGTGAGCCCATTTTTATCATAGCCTATGCCACTATATTAAATGTCAAGCACGCTAGGTCCAACCATTTACATCCCATCAAATAAGCTATTGACCCAGACCAAGGGCTAAAAGGAACAGCCCAACTGCAGTGTGGCCCAGGCCAACTCTAGGCTGGTCAGACCACAAAGATGCATGATCAGGAAAGAAAATATGAGATTTTTATATAAAGTCAACAGTAGCTCTGGTTGTGTATTTGTCAGTTTATGATCCATCTTAGAAGGCTTGGCCCAGATGAAAGGGGGCTTTGCATGGTCTACCAATTATTGTTGGGATCAGGCTTGGGTCCATCAGATCATCAAAGAGAAATTTGCATTCCATGATCCAATCTCTCTTTCAAATCTCATCAAAGAAAATATTTGCTAATATCATGTGAGGCTCTTTCCCATTTCACATGGGCACATATGCCGGCTGTAGGCCACATCCATGCCATAATCAAATGGTGCCACTGCCAGTGCCTCGTCACCTGGCCCAAAAGAAACGATGGTTCACTCATCAGGTGGCCATGAGCTTATTGAGTTCAAAATACAGTGATGTCTTTAAAACACGGCAACATCCTTTAAGTACAAAACATGTACAAAATAAATGTGTCATCCCCTGATTGATCCAAACAGAGTTTCCCTGTTTTGTACTTAAAAGACGGTGCTATTTTTTAAAGACATCACCATGTTTTGAACTTAATAAGCTCACGTGTCATCCCCCTGATTGGTCCAAACCGGGTTCCCCTGTTTGGTCCAAACAGGGGATCCGGATCCGTGTAATAAATGCAGACTATTTGCCAAGTCATGTCTTTTTTCTTTTTTCTTTTTTTCTCTTGGGCTTTTGCCACTTGAGGCGTTTGTATTCTAGGCATACACACATGAAAATATGATTTTACATGCCTAAATTTTTTTGGGAAAATTCATGTGCATCCATCCCTCACCCTTTTACCACTTGGGGCGTTTGTATTCTAGGCATACACACATGAAAATAAGATTTTACATGCCTAAAATTTATTGGGAAAATTCATGTGCATCCATCCCTCACCATAGGGTGAGGGATACTTAAATGACTTTCCCTCTTTGCACATGTATATTCTTTTTCTGCATATGATCATATAAAGTTTTTTCTCTTTTGCACATGAATATTTTCAATTATGTAAGTGTCTCTCGTCTTATAGTGAGGGATAGATGAATATACTCTAAAATTTAAATATGTGACCGTATGTGGGGAATTTTCTCCAACTGATCAACATCCACATTGCAGACATCAGGGTGGATGCCTTAAATGCAGGGCGATCTCCATTGTCCTTTTTATGATCCCCCTGCCTCACAGGATATCCACATGCACAAATTTCTGTTGGTTGGGAAGCACCATTTTCATCACATGAGTAAGTGACATGGGAATTACTTTTTTTTTTCCCACATTTTTCTTAATAATCATGAAGATCTAAAATGTGAAACTTCTTCACCTTTTGAGGCTTTTATCATTTATGTAAGAATATTGAACAGTTGGATCATGAATTGGGGCTCACAAAAGTGTTTAGATCAAGTACTTAGTCGAACCCATCTGACTCACTTGGTCAACTGTGATCTAAGTCTGGCTACTCGGACTGGTTTGAAAACCATGTCTTGTACAGGCATACCCCACCTTCAAATGTGCTTGCCAACCTGGCTTTCCAGACCTTAAGGGACAATTACCGTACGGACGATCATAAAGTTGGCAATTGCTCCAGAACAGCTGAAAAATATATATTTACCGCAGAGCTGTTCGATCCGTAGGATATCACAGGCTGCAATATCCTAGGTGTTGGATATCCCACAATCAGAAGCGGGAGGACTTAAACATTTCGTTTTTTTCTTTTTTCTCCTTGACTGTAGGACTACCAAACCACCATCCAAACCGTTAGATAACTGTATGAGTGTAAGAACTAATATCGCACCAAATTTGAACCGTTGATCTATCACGGTTATCGAGAAATTTGCAAGAAAGTCACATCGTTTTTTAAATTATAAGAACAAATTATAAGCCACTTTTTTTTTTTTTGCAAGTTTCTTAATAACCGTGGTAGATCAACGGTTCAAATTTAAGGCGATATTAGTTCTTACACTCATACAGCTATCCAACAGTTTTGATGGTAGTTTAGTGGTCCCACAGTCATGGAAAAAAAAAATACACGGACTGTTCAAGTGATTTCGAGATATCCTACAATCCCTACGATATCGCAGCTTGCGTTATCCTACGGATCGGACAGCTCTACTGTAAATATATATTTTTGGACTATTATGAGGCAATTGTCAGCGTTAAGACCGTCCGTACCGTAATTGTCTCGGTCCTTAAACTCTCCTCGAGTGATGTTATCACCACCAACCCCTTTCACTATAACAAATAAACAAATAGATCGATGAATATATTATGTACACAATACATAACATGCTAGAATATCATGGATGCAAACACTAACAATTAAGGTAGGATTTAAGATTCCAAGTACAAGGAACATGCCATCCTAACCGTCCACATCATAGGTGTCATCTATCCACTGGGGCCCCACATGATCAGCTGGCCAGGTTATACCATAAGCATACCAACAGTACAAGGTTATTCTAAGCAATTCTCCATTCAATTTTTGAAGAAAATGTAGGGAAATGCAAAAAGGTAACACATTAATTCCCCCATCTGTGGTTGAAGGTAGTTTCATGTCCCAATAGACCCCCTTATTCAGCTGAAGGGTTGGATGGAAGGGGGCAGCAAGTCCCATTCCACATGCCATTTTTGCTGTGAGAAACCCACGTACAATAAATGTATCAGGGTACAGGTACAGCTAAGTCCACAAGGACTCAAAACCATCACCCATTCACCTTGTCTGAACGCCCCCAAATCAACCTTTTCAACAACTACTTTTCATCACCTTCCCCTCATTTTAGTTAAAAAAAAAAAAAAAAATAGACCCCTCCAAAAGCTTTTGAGTAAAGATGTTGGGAACCCATGGTCTGTCATGGTCCACTTATTGGGGAGCCAATTGGCTTTCTGGGTCTGGGGCCACCTTGCACCAATGACAAACGCACAACCACGTTTGTCATTTGGCTATCAAGGGCATCACTGTCTGTTGAGCTTTTGTTATCGGTGAGGTGGACTAGTTGGGGGTGGGTGGGTCCCTTAGTTGAAGCTTTTGGGCTTTGGCTTAGTTGGATGGTGTGTTTGGAGGAGAAAAGACAAAAATGCTATAAACATCACCATTAGTTGAAGCTTGAAAGTCTTATATGATTGACATTTTTCTACTGCATTCATCCTTTTCCAGGTCTTATTCTTTACACCCACCATAAGTTTGCATCACCTACGTTTGGATTTAAGTCTTTTAAAATGACAAGTCACATGTATTAAAAACTACCATCTAAATTATTATATTCATCAACTTTATTTTCATAATAGGTTTACAATGTTTTGTAAGTCAGGGCCTCTTTGATTGAAGTTTTCATGGATTGGCCCTGAGAGATTAAAAGGCTACAAAAGTTGCCCGACTTTTCTTTGAGCCTGTTTATTTCATGAAATTAAATTAGTAAGAATTACAAGACCTGCAACTTTAAAAGTAAATAAGAATGAAGAAAGAAAGGTAAATATCCAAAAATGTCCTTCAATTAATTTCTACTTTAATGGAAACAATGAAGGGAAGATGGAAAATGTATACCTCCATTACCTTCGTAAATCAAAGCCTCAAAAAGCCATCTCTACCTTTTATCACCCTCGCCTCTTTATGAATCCTTGGCTGGAGCCCATTTGATCACAAATTTCTATATATTCAATTCTTATGCATGCAAACAGAGACATTCTAGATTTTGGAATCCAAAGAAATTCTAAACATACAAAACAATTTATATTGTAGTAGATTTTCTCGCATTTCAAAATGCATAGGTAGCGTTTGGTTCGCTGTAATAAAGGTCGGAATAGAATGGTCATTTCAACGAAATGATCATAAGTGGCGGAATGACCATTACTTCCAAAATCATCATTCCTTTATGTAGAGAAAAGGTTATTACACTGGGGAGGTAGAGGAATGATCATTCCATTCCTTTATAAAATTTTCTTGAGAGACCAAAACGCCCTCCACCTCCTCCTCCTTCCAGTCACCGGTTGGGAAGGGGACCAACTGGAAGGCCCCAATGGCCTCCCCGGCCGGCCTCCCCCCGTCCCCCCTTCCTCCCTCCTCCACCTTCCTTTTTCTCTTTTCTTCTTCTTCCTCCTCCTTCCCTCTCTATTCTCTCTCTCCCCCTCTATTCTCTATTTTCCTCCCTCCCTCTCTCGCAGGCCCCTTTGTTCTCTCTCTTCATGGCCTCCTTTGACGACACCCTCATCTTGGGCTATGTCGTCGCCGGCTAGCCGGACATCGCCCTCCGCCTATTCGCCAAAATGCGCTTCCAAGGACTCAACCTTAACCCTTGCGCTTCCAAGATCTCAATGAGGGGACTTGACAGCGAGATCTCGATGAGGCCCCCCCCCAGAGGTCGGCGATGCCTCCGACCATGTGGACGAGGGGGAGACACAACCCACATGAGGCGAAGCGGCTTGCAGACGAGGAAGATGGGGTGGCGGCGTCCATGACGCTCTTGCGGAGAGTCCGGTGATGAGAGAGATGGAGAGGGAGAATGGAGATTATGGGTTGCCTGGGAGAGGAGAGGGCTGAGACAGGTCTGGCGATGGAGCAGAGAGAATGGAGGTCGGTGAAGGGGGCTGCGTAGGAGAGAATGAGAGCGAGGGAGAGAGAGGTTGGTGAAGTGCCTTGGTGAGAGCAAAGAGAATGGAGGTCGCCTTGGTGATAGATCTGCGCAAGGGGCTGTGAGACGGAGATGATGAGAGGGAGAGGGGGATGGGATCTGGAGAGAGGTGGGTGCTCTGCGCCTGGGAGAGGAAGACGGTGGTCTGCACAGGGTGGAGGGAGGGAGAGAGAGGGGGTGGAGGGAGAAAGAGAGGGGGCGGAGGGAGGCTGGCTGGGGTTGCCGGCTGGTTTCTTTTCTAGCCGGCGACTGGGAGAGGGAAGGAGGAGGGTATTTTGGTCCGTCTTATGTAAATTTTATTCCATTTTGAGCATCATTCCAGCATACCAAACGCAAGAACAGGAATAAAAATTTCATTACTGGATTGATTCTTTTGTCTACCCAAACGTTGAAATGGAAATGACTATTCCTGCCTCATTTCATTCTAAACTCATTCCTACGTAAAACCATTCCAGTGAACCAAACGCTAACTTAGTAATTTATAAGGAAAAACAACTGTTTGAAATATAATATATCTACTAATTTGAGTTTTTATTAATATATGCACATCTAAGGTTCAGTCCATTCATATGTGTGCCCATGTTTGGGATTGGTGACTATCAGGGGGTTAGGGTTATTAGGTTATTAGGTTTGGATGAGTTGCTAGTTGGGCCCCGCAAAAAAGTTCTCATATAATAAGTGAGAACTAGTTCTCACTTGAATATCTCCCTTTGACCTATTTCTAAATATCTCAAAAATTTTATTTTGAAAAAATATGACTCTCCCCATGTTTCTTATTTGCTTGAAATAGAGTTGACTAAAATAATGATATCTCAATTAGAGTCTTTTATAAATAGAGTGTCTGGTATATCTAAAGGAAGTTTTGGAATCATGCATCACACCTATTCAAAGGTGGGATCCACCTCTCGGACAGGTCTGGTGCACTGTGCGCAAGTACACTGCATATAGGAAAATATTCTTTTATATCTGTAATAATTTAAAAAAAGTATTCATGTCATACTTTAAAAGTTATATGGGCAAACTTGTCTCATAATAAAAGTATCATAAATAAACTTGCCATAAAATAAGAGTAGTACAAACAAACTTATCAAATGTAAAGTTATGAGCAAACTTTAAAAAAAAAATCAAAAAGAGAAAAAATGTAACTTTTTTTGTTACCTTTAAAAAAGAGGCAAAGGTTTAAAGTTAATTAAATAAATTAGTTGCCCAACAATCCAAAGCACCCAATATATCAATTTAAATTAGTTTTAAGATAGATAGACATAAAAGTAGACGTGTAAAGCAATACCTTAGGCCACATTTGTCTGATTGCGTTTATGCGAAAATTACACGGAAAAGTGTGATATGTTTTTTTTCTAAAGAAGTTTTTCCATTATCTAATGCAAATACTTTTCTACAATGCAATTTTCTACAAATCCACAAAAAAAGTGTTTTCATCATGAAAAACCTTCCATCAAGCACCCAAACGTGCCTTTGGTAGTCTCGTTTGGACTTAGGTTAGCAACAAACTCGTAAAGTTTAAATTTAGTGTTATTTTTGAGCCACACGTCGTCTGCAGTACTCATCATCATTCCATAGGGGAGGTTTGATTGACCTTGTTGAGCCAAAATACATACAACATTGAGCTAAAAATAGAATACATACAACACTGCTAAGGAACCATCAACTTTTTAGCATGTACTTGATGGATAAACTCATAAACATGAGTAATGCATGTGTTTATCTCTCAAAATCTTCAATGCCCCCATTTATATCTTCTTGCCATCATTACATGCTTTTCAAAAGGGTACATATTGTAATAAAATTATGAGGAAAAATTGATCCACTCATAGACCTTTTCAAGGCTCCTACTGGCTGCTACATAAAAGTGGCCACATGAAGACTTGCAGTACCCCCACCAACTTTTCCAGCATTTTTCATGCCAGTATCTTGAACACTGGGTATCAAATTCAAGTTTAGGTCAAATGCTTGTACCTTTATTTGTTGTAAGTTGTAACGAGGGGTATACGGTCTTGACCTTATGAGCCCTATAGATAGAGCACATCAAACAGATTACCCTCTCCATGGGTCCATAACTCAGCGCATTATGTGATAAGATTTCAAGCTAAGAAAATAAAATATGACTTTGTATTGGTGATCCATACAATGCATATCACATTATCACCTATATCATTGATTACGTTAAATAATTGTCGTAACGTTATTTAATATTAATTTCTGAAGATAAAATTCATAAGCATCGAGACTTAAATTTGTCATTTCTGAGCATCTAATTATAAGATATTAAAGTCAAGGGTTTTGACTTTGATTTTGATTGTCAGTTGTAATTTTGACCAACAGTTATCTCTCTTTTGTTCAAATGTTACACATTCTTTCCCCGCTACTTATCCCTTGCAACTAGTTATTCATATTTTTATCTCATCAAAGTGTTACGCCTCCAAGTCAAAACTATGACTTCAGGGCGCGACTGTGCGCCAGGAAGTGACCAATTTAAAATTTTTCCCACATGCACGCATCATAATCTTCGCACATGTAAGGACTTAACAAACTCCATCACAAGTCAAGAAATATTTATAGCAAAAGACTAATCATACCATCAATTCTTCCACAATTGTATATTGATAAAACACAAAGCATGGCTAATCAATAGATTTCATTATCAAGATATTGATCATGAAGTTAAAAATAATTACAAAAGACAAGTATTTTAATTATAATGGTCATAACAAGGCCTATAAATGTTTTATCAAATGAACTATCAAAAGACTGTGGAAGCTCTCATGTGCACTTCTTATGATGTTCAAACTATTCCATCCGCACTCCACTCATGGTAGTTGATCCTTTTGGGTTGCCTCACTTTCCAACTCAATGGAATTTGGTTCGTCACCTACAACACTAAGTGTAGGACATTAGGGTTGCGAAACCAAGAAAGTATACAAATATATAAATCATGAGAAATGATGCATCAATGTAGAATATGTGACAATAGATCATAAGATGTCAATGGACAATAGACAAGGAAATACAAGCAAGAATAGATATCATTAAATAAAGGTAAATCTACAACATGTACATCCTACCTAATAGGCAATACCACATATGCTCAGTGTCATGGCATAGTATCACTGCCCTCCCATACTTCATAAAGTTGTAGTGGAGAAGATTATGAGTTAACAAGCCGACTGTAGAAGTGTTCATTTGTGCAGTTACTTCTCTGACGAGACTACGATAACCATTCTCATGGAAGGGAAGTCACAAATCTCACACTTAGTGATCATCTATATACCTAGGTCTTCGATGAGACCAAAATAATCACTCTTATGGAAGGGAAGCCATAGATCTCACACTATCTTAATAAGCAGTGGCGTATATTCCACCTCAAAAAATATTTATCTTTATACATAAACATAAACATGCTGTAGTTGGCCAAAATAATAACAATTACTTTCACAAAAGGATTATTAAATGTCGTAAGCTTAATACATCTGAGTGGTGTCTAACTCGATATTCCAATAAAACAATGGGTCCGGCTAGGCTTTCTCTTGCATAGCAAGATAACTATCGATATAAGGACACTACTCCTAAAATAAGTAAGACTAGCAAGATACATTCATATGAGTACCCATTTTTTCATGTAATTTCATTCATAACCATAGTCGTACCCATGAACAATACTGACGAGACAAGACATTGTAAGATTGAGAAGAAAACCTAAATTGGTTCTAGTAAGATAAACCCAACTAATGCCAAGTCCAACCCCAATTAGGTAGCATTTCGGCATGAAAAGAGTAGACCTGAAATGGGTGAAAAGAGATAGGTCGGATCCGATCAATCTGGGAGACAACATTGCAGAGTTGCGAGCTCACCAACCAACTAACTCTAGATTTTGTCATGTTTGAAGGCGCAGACAAAGTTTGCAATGAATGCAAGCGAAGCCCTAAAGACTAACGTGGGTATATGTTACATGGTCCGGTAATAACAAGGCACACGACTAACAACAACTGAGAAAATATGGACACGTGTGCAAGTTATGTGAATAAGACTACATATAATAGTATACCTCAATACTTGATTGAATTACAAGTCATTAAGGAATTTACAAATACCTAACCTAAGTCATTGGTTGCCATCTATGTGAGAGATACAACACTAGTTGACTCTGTGGTCTCGTAGGTTCTGGGATACCACATGCTATGTTCTTGGTATTTCTGAAGGTCAATGGAACCCAAAATCTTACTTAACCATTCTCTTGATTTAGTGTTATCTCAAATATGTATTTTTGGACAACCCATGGGTGAGTGTCATCTCAAGCATTACACATGCTTGGTCTCATGTTCATACTATATCTAACTGGAGTCCAATGTCCTTACTAGTGATATATAACAACGATTCTACAAAGGCGCTAAGTTTACTGGGGATGAAAGGGGGCAGCATACCCTTGTTGGGGGTCCAAGGAAAGTGCCTCCAAAACCTACATGGTTTTAGTGGTCTAATGGCTCATAACACCTAAGGCAAAATGGGTGGAAAACCTTCCCTAGGTCCATTCACTGAATGAACATGGGAGCTCAAGTCAGTATTCAAGTGAGTAGGGCTAGTAATTGAGTGAATAGAGCCATTAGCTGAGTGAGTAAGGTCCATTAGCCAATTGCACCATCTAAGGGTGTAGCAGCCAACTGCATTATGTCTTTAAGGCCAACAGCCGATTGGCCTGACATGCCCAAAGTCAGTAATCAATTAGGGTCTAAGGGTTCAATTCACTAAGATCTTAAGACCTTAAGGGTCTCAAAAGTGTGTGATTAGGTCTAAAATACTAGTGGAATTGTCTAAAAGTGACGACTGGCCGAAAGGAATCCAAACATAGCCAACAGTCAACTGAAAGGTTTAGTTGCCGACCAAAATGACCAACCATGGACTATACAAGGCCAACCGCCAAGCACACTACGCATTGGTCACCCACCGAGAGGATTGGGGATCAGCTGTTGATTGCATGGAGCCTTCGGCGTCTGTTCTAAACAACATTCGACTGGTGTAAGCAGGGACTTGGTTTAGGCCAATTTCTTCCGTTCTTTTAAGAAATTTTGGAAGGGTGGTTTCCTTAAACATGTCCGCCATCTTAAATGACCAAAATGAGCTTAACCAAAGGTGTTTAACATAATTGAAATCAAGGATCAAATGAATAAACATACGTGCCATAAAATCATATAAATATTTACTTGCTTTGGTTTGAATCTTGCAAAATGCTCCAAAAACAATTCTATGCTACTGAGATCCTAAATTATCACAAGCTAAAGATTGAAAAAACTTCCTCTAACAATTTCCCCTATCTTTACCTTGAAATCCTACAAAAATAGAAAACAAGGGAGCAATTGGATTCTTCTTTGGCAAACAAGGATCCACAGGTGAAATAGAGTAAGCATCTAAAAGATGGGGAAGGAAACCATACCTCTAGTGGTCCCACAAGCTTGCAATCAATGAGAATAAGGGCTGTCAAACTCGGATTTTCAGAAAAATGGATGAAGAGGATCGTTTGGGTAAGGGAAAGTCATCCCATGGATTGGATTTTGGTTTAAGTGAGGTCATAAAGTTGAAGAAAATCATAGTCAGCTGGTTCTTCTTAGCTTATATAGGAAGAAAAGGGGAGGAAGGAGAGAAGAAGAAGTAAGTACAGAGGTGGGAGACTTGCTGTTTTGGAGAATTTTGTATGTCATTGTACGTTGAAAAGCCTCTTAGGATAACTTGATTTCTGGGCCTAAAAATAGTATGCTTCATTTATGAAAGTTTTGAGAAGAAAAAACCTCTACCAAGTGAGTCCAAAATCGCACTATTATGAAAATACCAAAAACACCCTTGACAATGTTTAAAAAGATAAAACTACCTATCTAAACCCGAAATTCAGTCTAATCGCGACCAAGATAACCAATATATTATTCTAACACTTAAACATGCTTATTTAGCCTCTAAATATAATTAAATTAGACTACTAATAATTGAATAGGGTTGGGGTCTTACACAAACCACTCATATCTACTCTCCACTTCTTAGTTGTGGGACTCCTTTCGGTCACCTGTGACCAATATCACCCTTTCATTCTTGACTACCCTTATACATGAACATTTTGGCAAAAGACTAAAACTTATCAAACTTTGAAGTTGTTTAAAGCGATGGTTTGAATGATCAGATGACCATCATATTTTTATGAGTTGTTTGATGCATGGATAGGATTATCAATCAACCTCTTCTATGAGCTACCTTACCTGGCTTATCCCACAAAATGAGGGGCCAAGGGAACATAGGGCCCAATGTTTGCAGACCCTCCAGTTTAAGGGTCATGCTGGGGCAATAATAAGCTTCCTGCTCTGTCCTCTCATATTTTCAATTATATACACATGTAACTTTATATATGTATATATATATATATATATAAACATCATTGAATGATTACTTAAAATATCATTTTTTTTGTTTTAAAAACCAGTCACATAATGGACAAATTCCTCCCTCCAAATGCTTTTTCCTAGTTTAAAAAAAACACTAACCCTCTCATTGCTCATCCTAATATTCCTAGCCCTCATTTCAGCTTTGGACTTTGTAATCGTGGAAGCTTTGATTGGTAGATACAACTAGAAAGATATATAATATATTATTTAGAATCATGCAACCACTTTGGAGATCGGAGATTGACTACTAGAGATCAAGTTCCCCATACTCACTCTTCACAATATGAGGGCTAGGATGAAGTTGACACTCTTTAAATATGAAATGACGGAATCGTTAGTGGGTTCAATTATGTATGTGGGATAGAGGCAGATTTTGTGATGCATGAAGTGAAAATAGGCATGGAAGAAATATACCTGATTGCTAGGTTTGACATTTTACAACACATGTCAGTTAGTGATGACCTGGCAAGATATTTATTTAGAAAATGCGAGCTTAGCGGAAGTGTTAACGTGAAGGAGAGGTGTCAGCATGATATTGTTTACTTTGGCCTACACGGGCACGAGGACTTTGACGTGAATTAAATCAATCTAATAAAATAACTGCAAGTGCACAGTTGTCTTGTTGAGACAATGACAAATACAGGTCGATCCCACAGGGAGCACTTTTGAACTTTAATTAAAAATCTATTTTTTTCGAAAACAATAATTAAAAAGTGATGCGTATGAATTGAAAATTTGCAATGATTAAAACTAAAGTGTAGAAAAAACAATAATGATGATTATAGATCAAAACATCAAGAATCCATCAAGTAAGTTAATCAACCAATTTATACAATCAATTACACAATTTTGTCTCAAACTAACTTAGATCAGAAACAAATCAATGTTTTTGATCTGGATGATTTGTCTATCAAGAAAATAGTTTTTCAGATTTAATTAAAAAAAAGCCTCCTTCACCTCATGAAAGATTGAAAACATCCAAGCATCATATATCAAGTAAACATAGACTATCAAAGAGATTAAAATCCTAAGCATAATCTATCAAACAAGCATATATAATCAAAGTGCAATCAATAGAATTCCAAGTAGAAGTTAGTCACAGACATGAAGAAGATTTATTCTTACAATAAATCATGCATAATATAGAGACATTCAAACAATTAAATTCAATTGCATAAAAAGGTAGAAAAAGCTAACTTAACTTCATCAAGATGCTCCAATCTAGCATACTACTCCTCCATAGTGAAGAACATTATAAAGCTTTTCATTGATTTCTCCAGAATAGTATAATAGATCTATCGGATTTCTCTCTTCTAGTCCAAATTTCTGGAACAGGGCTCCATAATATCAAAACATAATTCTCAAAATACACTTAATTAGAGAGAGAATGAGAAGAAAGGAGAGAGAAGCGTAGTGATAGTCGTCCTACCCTAAGGGAGAGAGAGCATGCACATACACTTCCTTTGGGTTCCTTTTATAACTCCCGGTCATCTTATGAATACATTGGATCTGAACACTTTATATGACAGATTTGATTTATCTTCTTTGATGAGGTAGATCTCCTCCTTTTTGAATTTGAATGAGGTGGAAGGTTCTGTAAACCTCTGGATGACTTGGCTAACCTTCAGATGAGGTTCCACAAGGGATACACAACAACAGATTATCAATGGTGTGGATTTAATTACAATCCCATCTAAAAATGCATATGAAAATCCTCGGGCTCATAACTTTGTCAATTTAGCTCTAGTTTGCGCGATCTTGGACTCGGCGAATGTATACCCTGAATAATCTTTTCAACGGTAGGTAAATCCCATTGATCCGACAATCGGATTGAAAGTTATGGTCATTTTAAGATAAGCTATCATGAGAAAAACGAGATTAAATTTTGAAATTTGGTTTGCAATGGACTTTATCTCTGCACAATTACCAGTTTTGAAAGGAGATTAGTTATGACTGGTTTAAACTCTTTTGCTTTCACTCTCATCAGAATTGTACTCTTTGAACTATCCATGTATTATTTCTGCACAACTACTACATATCCTACCATGTGGGACATTTCATTTGCTTGAACAGTGGGCCCTATGAGAAGTTTTTTGTCGTAGTTTGGACTCTTCAAATGACATGATGAGTGGACCCCCTTTGATTGATTTTCACATGTGCGTGTGTGTGGGGTCCACTTAGTGAGTTCTTCAATTTACTTCTTTTCCAAATTCAATTCAGCAATGCAGGGCCCGAGATGACTATATGTGCTTGAAAGTGGGTCGTGTGATAGAGTCTTACATTCCTATTTTCTGCACATTCTAATTCAACACATCAAATGCTGAAGAGCCTATATTAAAGTAGGACCCGTTTGGACATAGTTTTACTCCAATTAGGACTCTTAGAAGAAAAGTCGCATAAAACACTAAGTAATGCAGAAAATGTGTGAAGAATGTGGAAATTCCAATTCCTAAGTAAAAGTTGCATGAAATGATGAAATTAAGTGAAATTGATGCATTTAAAAAATTAAGTCCCTAATTCGCCCTAAGATGATGCAATTCCAAGGATGTCACCCATCCTAGTACTGCTCCACCCCAAGCACACTTAACACTAGAGTTCTTACTGTTTCTAAGGCTGCACGGTTTTAAAACACATCATATTGAGTTAAGATAGAGTTTGACTTATAAGCTCAGGGTCAAGAATTGGACATTTCCAATGTGGGGATGGTGGAGTCCCTAATATCCCGAGTGTTCTTTGGCAGGTGATAGACACACCAGATTTTAACCGGATATGCCACCTCGGCCCAGGCCCCCTGGATCTCACAAGAGGTTTCCATCAATTGTGTAAAAAACAAATATATATATATGTATATATATGTGATGGATATCGTTCTGCCTAGAGGGAGATGCGTCATGGGAATTTGTGAGACCTACGTTATCAATTAATAGATTATTTTAATAGGAAAGGTATTGAAAGTTGAACGTATTTATCAATTTTTGCGTGAAAAATATATTTTACTTTACCATAACAATATATATGTATTTCTTCAACTTGACTACAAAATGTTCAGCCCCACCTAAATCAATTTGATAAAAATATGAGAGATTAAGTTGATTAAATGATTTTATGGCCTAATTTTAAGTACTTGCTATATATTATTGATTTTTTTGATAAACTGAACCATTAAGTAATATGAACGATGTACTTGCACTAATTTAAGAGGGACACAATTTTTTTGCCAAAAAAAATAAAATAAAATAAAATAAAAAGAGGAACAAGTCTGGATGAAGAGGTTTTGGTTGATTTAAAAAGAGCTCAATTATGAAAGCTCAAAAAGGATATTTCAAAATGGAGTTTTCTACGGAATTCAATTACTTTTATAAATATTCTCTCATCTATGCTTTTCGTACATATATGAGAACTATTTTTTTTCCACTAATTTGGACTATTGGTTAAGAGTAATATTTCAAACTTGAAGACCCAACCAGGGATTTGAGCATGTCTTTGATACTGTGCCAACACCACTTAATTAACCACGAGCATGTTGGCTTAAATAAATGAATTATTTTCTTGGGTCACATATGATATATATGCAAATGTATGTTTTTTTTTTTTAATCAAATATGCTTTATACTATTATCATTTTATATATATATCTTTTGCTAGATGGGCAAGTGGTACAAAATATGTGATATAACCCACCTGCATAGCGATTGATCCCCAGGCAACTGAGTTAGATGAGAGACCCTTTCCACTGGGGTGTCTCAAGTCTCTCAATACTCTTTATCTTTCATAAATATAGGTACTAGTTGGTTTTTATCAATTATTTTTAAGAATGTATACTCATTGTACGTGTTCCCTCCTTTTCAATTCTAATTGCTAACTAGTGCTACATTCAATAGATCACCCAATCTATACTAAGTACATCATCATTATATCTTGGGCCTCTAACAGAATGTTTAATCATTTGATGAAGCTAATTTGTGTCTATCCCAAGATGAAACCTCTTATCCCTACTAATTAACATGTATGGACTAACTTTGCATGAAACTTTATAAATGTAAAAATCTTAAACATTTTTGCTCGAAGCTCTCTACAAGTTGTATTTGCATATCAAGATAATTATTAACGTTGTTGACGCACTTCTTATGGATCATTGATTTGGAATATTGATTTCGCATGCCAATTACATGATTAAAATCGCTAATGGCCGATTTGCGTGCATGGAATTGATAAATAGGAACTTATGGTTCCTCTCTCCCTCATTTTTCATCAAGGGCACGTTAAAAAAGTAGGATCGTGGAAACGCTTTTCCACGCTATATTTTTCTACGGTGGGTTAGAAAACAAATTTCATAAAAGAGGAAAAAGTCCATGAAATTGACTCATGTTAGATGTACACACACGTGCCCTAAAGAAAAAGGTGTTTTGACTCATTTTTGGATATTCACGATGCATATCAAGATAATCATATCTTTATTGACACGTACTTCTCATAAATTGTTGGCATGGATTGATTTCACATTCCAATCACGTGGTTGGAATCAATAAAGGGCCAACTTGGTTACATGGAATTGAATGCACAAGAATTCATGATCATAAGGGCTCCAACAAAAGATTACTAAAGAGTAAATAGGTGATAGGGAATGATGTAAGGTAAATATGTAGAAGAGACCTAGACTTTACTAGATTTTGAATTAGTGCATGTTATTTATTTTATGTCTCCCATTCATTTTCCGTGAAAGAAAAATCTATTTGATGGTTATTCTTGGATACTCGTAGTTCTTTTTCGGTTTTCACTATTCTTAATAAACAAGCCTTAGAATTTCTAAGGAATTCAATTGGACAAAGCATACGAGCCTATTGAAGAGCATGCTTTTTTTTTTTTTTTTAATTTTCCTCAATGTTACATAATAATTTAAACATCTTTTTTACAAGAAGGCCCTAAAGTTTCACACAACGTCCAAAAGGCCCATATATCTTGTGATTTTACTAAAATCTCTCTTGACTAATTGTGAAACTATACAAAAAGTAACTTGATCTTCCAACATTTTTATTTTTGACTGATTTACGCTTAAAAGAATTCAAATGACTTGTCCGTTAAGTCAAAAGACAAAAAGATAATATCATTCCTTAAACTTTTGAGGGTAGATAGAATGGCTTGGTATTACATAATTTCCTTATCCACTTCCAAAAGTTTCATCATTATGTCTTCATTAGTCATCATGTGTCTAGGTGGGCATACTAAGAATACCTTAAGTTAGTCAAATTTGAATGCCTTAAGTTAGTCAAATTTGCTAAGCTTAATTAAAGAGTATTTTTGTCATTAATCCATAAAAACTAATAGTAGCGAGTTACACCATCAGATTAGGGGCCTTTTTATAAAATACAAATGACAAGGGCCTTTTTGAGGTTGTCTGAAACACAAGGTTTTTTCTTAAATGTCTAATTTAAGTGATGGGTATCATCATCTTTCTTTGAAGCAGATTGGGATAAGTGATGGCCTGATCTTTTGCATTTTTAAAATCAGTGGAGTTTGAGTTGGGTCTAGCTAGAACATATGTCTTTTATATTAGAAAAATGTATTTAATAAGGTCTATGTACAAGTTAAACTTGGGTCTAATTATAGAATTCATATGAAGATCCAATATTAGGTTAAGAAATGTCACGTCCATTAATTAACTATATACCAAGTACTAAATAATGACATTAGAGAACATTTTACATTCTAAAATGACCGAAAAACATGGCATTAAATGGGAATATGAGGTTATTTAATTCACAAAACCAACTCCAAATATACAAGTAAGGCTGAGATGAAATGAGAAGCATGAAAAGTAAAAAAAAAAAAAAAAAAAAAACTATATAGCCATTGTCATTGTCATTGTCATCATCACCTCCATCATATCGTTATATTTTTATATTTAGGTTGTGTCTATAACCATAGTCATTGGTGGTAAACTTGAAATTGACCTAGACAAAGACATTTGCCTGAAATGTGGTCTTGGCCAAGTTAAGTCTTCCAAACTGGCCTTTTTAATAACAAAACAAAAAGAAAAAGAAAACAAAAACTAATAATATTTGTATACTATAATTAGTTTTTACTTACTATGATAATCCGTGCTCCACCTTGTGTACTAATTACAAAAAAGAAAGTCTTGAATGGGTCTTTGATTTGATAAATATGTTTGCTTACTCATGAACACTACACCCTAGATGTTAAACTGTTTTGCCATACTTCAACCAAAGAGTATTTATTGCAATATTTTTCAAATTCATCCTCCAAATGATGTGGCCCGCTAATCCAAATGATGTAAGTAGGTCGGCTTAGTTAGACTTGGATGATAAAATCATGATGAACTTACTGGCTAGAATTGTGATAGAACCCACTCTAAGTAACCAAAGTAGGCTAATCCACCTAAATGATGAAATTATAAAAGGCTTTGCCGGATCATAAAGTAAAACCTTTTGTAGCGATCGTTAACCATCATGATTCTATCATTTGAACCAAAGAAACAAATGATTTAATTATTTGAATCTTTAAATTGCCTTGATTTTACATATTAGGCTAGACCCACTAAATAGGCATCATCAAGATGCCATCGTTATATGGATGGATCCACCATGATTTTTTCATTAATTAGGTTGTGAAAGCACTTGCAGGTGAGATCTATATTAGAACAACTAGATAAGAATCACATTTGGTTTAAAATCTGGCAAGACTCTTCTGTTATCTTCAACTTACACCATTCAAACTTTGAATTGATAATGATGCATTTCAAATTGAGTCTGGGTCCTGTTTTGTTGAAACATGAAGATGCTTTTTCATTCAATCAAGATTTGCCACAAAAGAAAAAAAAAAGGGACAAGAATCATTTATACTAAAGGGAGAGCCAAATCAGGTAAAAATGAACATACAAGAAGTGTGAATCTACCTTTCAAAGATCCAAACTAATCCATTTGTGACCCCATCATGTTTATTATTTATCCATAGCTGACTTTTTAGTTTTTCTTCAAAGAAAGTCTATCAGCCATTGGATTAATGAAAAATGTGATTTTAGTGCCAGTAAATAATGATTCATTTATAAATTAATATTTTGCAAATAATGGGGCACACATGGTGTCAATGCACAACTTCTTCCATCATTTTCCACTCCAATTAACTTTTTTTATTATTATTTTAGAAAAAACACTCCAATAACAATTGTTGGAAAAGTAATTGGTTTTACATGACTTCATATATTTGTTTGGGTCTTTTGGGTTTTGGTACATTGCATCTTATCAGAATCACACTCAATCATAGGCTGAACACATACAACATTTTTTGCTCTATTAAATACCCATGCACACACCCTTTGTAAGTCCTACACCATCGGTACTATAGCTAGAGATTGACTACTGAGATAATAGCAAATACGCTTTTAACCACATTTTTTTACATTCTAATCCAATGGTCAATATCATAGTTATTGACTTGGAATTTGGAGCAAATTGAATTGATAGTTTGGATCCATGTTTATGTGGTATCCATTGTATGAGAATTTGGTTTTATTATGAAAATATGACTAATACATCCTCAAACTATTATTTTTAAAGTTGTAAATTTAAGGATATAATGTAGTGAATCATGGACCTGCTTAAAGATAAACATAGTACTTTACATCTTTCACAAAGTTGGGCCACATTTGTTTAGATTTGATTCATTCATACTCAACCATTTCTGATAATTGAAAAAAAAAAAAAAAGAAAAAGAGAAAGAAAAAACCACCACTTGTTCTGGTCAACTCAAGCAATCATTGCTCATAAAACAAAACAAAACCCTGGAATCCAAACCATTTAATTCTTTCTCTCCTAAAAAGCCCCAAAAGATAGAAAGTTAAAAAACAATAAAAGGGGAGCCTAGTAACTAGTACAGCTTGGAATGGCAGCAGATCTACTGAGAGTTTAATTAAGCAAAGAAATCTTTTGTGGTGGTTAAAGGCTTTGGAAAGGTATAAAATTACTGCAGGGGTGAATCTTTGATAGATTATGCAATGCATGCGTGTAACAAAGGCATGGATGGATGGATGGCTTGGATTGGATGGATGATGGATACTCTGCTTTCTTTTCTCTTCTTTCTTACCTAAGTAACACAAACCAATGAGCTGTATCCACTCTTCCCACAAAACCAGCCAACCAATCTCTCTCTCTCTCTCTCTCTCTTCTTTTTCCAAAAATTTCTTCTCTTGTTTCTTCCATCTATATCTATTCTATTTCATAAAAATCATGTCTTTCTTTCAATTCCTCTAAAAGAGATAGGAAGCAAGAAGACTAGAAGCAGTTGCAGAAGCAGAGAACTTGATACCTTCTTTTCCACTTCCAGATCTAATCTGACAAAAGCCCACATCTTTCTTCAATTCCCTTCCACAAAATCTCTCTTTCTCTGTCTTAACCAACAAAGAAACAGAAATCTTCCTCTCTGTTCTTCAATCACTAGTTTCCAGTCTTGAAGGAGCAACCCCACTTCAATTCAGGAACTGGGTGTATTGATTTTTTGACTCTCATCTTCTCTTTCTTCAATTCTCGACTAGCTCTCCATCAGATGTGAGTTGGGGTGCGGGATTTTGGAGGAATTGAGGGCTTTTAGCCGTTGGATCGGGCTGTTGAGTTTGCTGAGTATGGATAACGGAGGTGTGGGGGCACCTTCGTCGATGACGGGCTCCGCCCCCAACAGGAACGGCGGCGATGCAGCGTTCGACCCGACCGGTCTACGGGTCCTTGTCGTGGATGACGACCCCATATGTCTGAAGATCTTGGAGAGGATGCTTGCAAAGTGCCGCTATGAAGGTATTTCCCTTTTTGGTTGAACTCTAATTCGGTTCTTGGGTTCGGTTTTAATTCATAGATTTGGGTTCTTCCTTTCGTTTGAAATTGCAATCGCTAATAACGGTTTAGTACTGGATTCTGCTGTTGGGGTTGGCTTTGTAATTGACTTTGTTCTTCCCAACATGTGCTGTCGAACTTATGTGATTCTAATTGCTGTATATCTGTTGTAATCCAACAAGTATGATTTGATATATACATATATCTATTTGGGATCTGATCTCAAACCCAATTGATTTGAGACCCAGTTGATTTTACGGTGATATAAGTATCGGAATTTACAAATACCATTACCATGATCTGATTTCAGACCTTTTAGAAACATGGGTATTGCTTAACTAAACATTTCTTTTCTGCAAAATGATCAACTTTGGAGCTCTAGTAGTACTTTTGCTTTTGTAATCTTTTGCTTTCGTTTAATCTGTTAAGAATTTTTAATCCTATGATGCGTTTGTTGTCTCTAGTTCTATCCTCCTCATAGCAACTCTTTTCATCTCATTGGTTTTTTCCAAGAGAGATTTTTAAAGGGGAGCAGTCCCCCTATCATTTTTTTCTTCTGTTTATAAGAAACTGATATGGTGCAGATTTGAGTATCCATGTTGTGGAAAGTTAAATATTATTGGTAGGTTTTGCTGGAATTAGATGGCTTTGTTTTTTAGAGATTTGTTTGTGGGTATTCAACTGATTATTTTGAGTTATATATCTCTTTGTTGGAATGTATTCAGTTACAACATGTTCAAAGGCTGCGGTTGCCTTATCGATGCTTAGAGAGAGGAAAGACGGATTTGATCTTGTTTTGAGTGATGTCTACATGCCGGACATGGACGGTTTTAAGCTCCTTGAGGACATTGGGCTGGAGATGGACCTACCAGTTATCAGTGAGTGCATATCTTTTCTTCCATGAAATTGCTTCATCAGACAACCCAAATGCATGATTTCCTGATTCTGATAATTTTTTGCCATGTACAGTGATGTCATCTGATGATGGGAAGGATGTTGTTATGAAAGGAGTCACACATGGAGCATGTGATTACCTCATTAAGCCGGTGCGAATTGAAGCAGTAAAGAACATATGGCAGCATGTGGTTAGGAAGAAGAATAATGAACGTAAAGAATTAGAGCAATCGGGTAGTGTGGATGACAGCGACAAACCTCGTAAACCATCAGATGATGCAGATTATGCTTCCTCTGCGAGTGAAGCGTGCTGGAGACATCCAAAGAAAAGGAAAGATGAAGACGAGGAGAGCGAGGATCGTGAGGATTCTTCCACTTTGAAGAAACCACGAGTGGTGTGGTCAGTTGAGCTGCACCAACAGTTTGTTGCTGCTGTCAACCAACTAGGCATTGAGAGTAAGAGCTCTGTTTATTTATTTATATCATTTTTCCGTTATTTATTTATATCATTTTTCCGTAATTTTGTGATGAATTATGTTAATTCCCTACCAAAAATATCCCATAGGACAATCTGAGTACTTGATGTTCTGCAATTTGATGCCAGCAAATAAAATGTTCTGCAATTAGATGGCAAGAAAGACATGCATCATTGGCTCCATTTAAACAGGAATGAGGATGAATATTTGAACTAATAATCAGGTTTTGTTTTGTGGGCATGGAGCCATGCACCTCCAGTTCTGGAGCTTGTTATATCAAAAAGTGGAGCATTGAAACATGGATTCTGCTTGCACAGACCCCAGGCATGGGGAACTATTCATGTGGAGGATCGTCATGTAGTTGTGTGATCATTTATCATTTGTGAGCTTTTCAGTTCCTTCTTTCAGGAGCCTGCCCTAATGCTTGATACTTTTCTTCATTGACGCAGAGGCAGTTCCTAAGAAAATCCTTGAGCTGATGAATGTTCCCGGCCTCACAAGAGAAAATGTTGCCAGTCACCTTCAGGTATAGTTTTTAGTTTGAGCGAAAGATGCTACTCATCACTGAGAGTTCTGCACCCAAATAAGATTGCTTCTACTTTCAATGTCATGTCAGAAGCAACTTGTCATACATTTTGTTTCAAATTTCACGAATGTCAAACCAGAAACATCAATTCACCAAAATTTGAAAATTCCAGAGATTTTCTGTTCTTGTGCAACCAGTAACATCATTTCTCTGTAATTTGTATTTGACATTTTGTTTAATGCTGATTGAGAAATTTGGTTTTTCCCCAATCATGCGTGGCCTGCCTTTCTGTAATTTGGTACATTAATATTGTGGACCATTTTTGCAGTCAGCCATTCCTGAATATCTCCCCTGTTGTGTATGGACCTAGCTATCTGATTGGTAATGGACAATGCAGCCAAAGGTAAAATTGGTGATTGAGGATCATCCAGGGTTGCTGTCATATGAAATGTCTTGGGCCACAGGAGGGTGGCTGTCATATGAAACGTCTTGGGCCACAAGAGTTCCCACTATACAGTTCATTACGCTTAACAAATGTTTCGATTGAACAGATTGGATTTCATATTTACTTTCATTAGGTTTAAACTAATGTTTCAATTGAGCAGAGATTGTATTCCATATTTTCTTATTGGTTGATTACTAATGCTCACAACTGTATGAAACAGAAGTACCGGTTGTACCTTAAAAGAGTGAGTGGAGTATCACAGCATCCAGGTGGAATTAATACACCTTTTGTGGGTGCTCCCGAAGCAACTTTTGGATCTATTTCTTCACTTGATGGGTTTGATTTCCAAGCCCTTGCTGCCTCGGGTCAGCTTTCCCAACAAAATCTTATGACACTTCAGGCAGGAATCGGAAGGACAAGTTCAAATGCTGGCATAGGAATCTCTCTTGCTGATCAAATGAACCTCTTAAATTCCAATACACAGATGGCAAGCTCTCCTAAAGTAAAATATGGCGGACAACAGCTAAGTAGTAAACAGGTCAACTTGCTTCATGGGCTACCAACTAATATTGAATCCAAGCAGCTAGCAATTTTGCATCAACCCATCCAGTCGGTCAGGAATATGGAATCACAAGTGAGAGAGGGAAACTCTGGTTTTCTGAACTTACCATCTACAGTCCCAAGAACTGGATCTACTCATGGAGATGCTATTCATGGCCACCAGAACAGTTCTATTATGATGCAGATGACTCAACATAGACCACAGTTCCCATTATATCAAAACCAAAGCCAAATCCAAAGCCAAGGTCAAACACAAGTAGATATCTTGCAACAGTCACGACCAAAGGGACAGTTACTGAATGAAATGGTGAGCAATCATTCTTCAGGGCTTCCATCATCCATTGCGCAACAAATATTTCCAAATGATATGGCTGGTCAGGTCTTGGGAAGAAGTGGAGATGTCATGAATGGTATTGCTAGTCAGGTCTTGGGAAGAAGTGGAGATGTCATGAATGGTAGAGATGCTCCAAATGATATTGCTAGTCAGGCCTTGAGAAGAAGTGGAGGTGTCATGAATGGTAGAGATGCTCCATATGTTGCAGTCTCGGAAACTCTATCTGTTGATTTTCCAGAACTGTCAAAAAACGGTTTTCCTCTTGCTAGTACAGCTGGATTTTCTAGTTTTACGCCTAACGGAATGTTTCATGAAGCCATGCCAATGAAAGGAAGCTTTGGAGGGCTTGATAATACCACTGCAAGAGGACCCCGGGGCCTCCTCCCAAGTTATGGCCACTTAAGTGAACTTTCCTGTAGCAATCTTCCTTGTGATCCGACTCATCTTTTGAACCCCATAAAGAATGATCCTGATTTAAGGTCGGTGGTGTTGAGTCATCAAGGTCTTTCTGCTGCTCTAACAAATGGGCAGAATGTGAACTTGTGTGCTGGTGGAAAAGGAATGGTGCTAATGAGAGCAGATGGAAATAGGAATTTGCAGAGCATTTCTGAACCCCACAGCAATCTTCCAGGTGACAATTCTAGTGGAGTAAAGGTGGAGAATGTGCCCAACATGAGTCATGAGAGCACTCTACTCACTGAACAATATGGTCAAGATGATCTCATGAGTGCCTTCTTCAAACAGGTCAAATTTCTCTCTACAGTTTTAAGCTTAACAGCTTTTGCCTATTTTCCCTAGCGTTTGGAATTGTTATTGCAGAATAGCAATAACACAGTTGTTTGTGCTGTGTGGCAAAATGCTTTTGCTAACATGCAGAATCCTTCAGATCCTACTTGGTCTGATACAAGCATTTTGTGATGCCAGGAACTTTAAACCTTTCCAACAATCCTAAGGGCACGTTTGGTGTCAGGTGAGGAATCCACAGATTTGAGGATTCCCCACTGACCCTGGAATAGGGACTCCTCTCTAAGGATTTGTATAACTAGGGATTTCACATCAATATTGGTACAGCATATATCCGAGAAAATTGGTATCGGTGTGTAGTTCTGCAAAAATGAGGACTTCCAAATCCTAAAGGGTGGTTAGGGCCTGAAAATCCTCAAAATGAGTATTTCCATTGCCCAAGTCCTCGGGGATTTACAACTTCCAAACATGGGGTTTCCATGACTTTGTGAGTTATCCATTTAACTCTACTGAAATACTGATTGACTGCCTTTTGAGTTCATCCAACTATCCCTAATGTAAAACTTGAATCCTAGTGTGCCAAATTCCTCTAAGCACTTAACTCTAATCTTATTCAAAATCTATAGCTAATACCATCCAGCTTGGAATACCCACTCAGAAATTGTAGTGTTTTCCTTGTTTTTCTATCCCAAGCCATGGTTTTGGCTGTCAACCCTTTAAGACTGGTAACTAGGGTTGCAGACGGGTATCCGATTCTTCAATTACCCGGAAGTTCTGACCCTCAAAAAACCTGATCTGGAACCTATTTTAGGTTCCGATTCATAAACGGGTCCGGGTCCGTAACCTAATTTAGGTTCCGATTGATAAACAGGTTCGGTTTAGGGTCCATACAGGTTCCGACTCGTGGACCCGGGACCCCGCATATGAGTCTTTGATATTGCAATTTGTACTTTAAAATCAACTCTTTTTGGGCATTCTTATGTATAATACTGGATGTTGTAGACTTGGTGCACTGTTATAAGTTGAATGATATGCTTATTTTAAGAACAAAATGAAGAATAAAGAGAAAATAGAATTGATTTTAGAACTAGATTCGAGTCCTCTAGGTGGACCCGGTTCCGGAACCGAATCCGGGCTTTCTTATCAAAACCGGGTCCAGAACCAGCAAAAAAGGTTCCGATTCAAAATCGGATCCGGAACTGGAACCGTTATTTAAAAATGGGTCCGAGTCCACTATGGTTCTGATTCGGAAATGTCTTGTTTGCAACCCTGCTGGTAACCTGTCCAGAGATCTGTTATTACATGATCATATTCTGAGTATCTTTGGATATTGTGAGGAGGAAATATGTCAATGTGCAGTGTATTATTGGCATTTTTATTCACCTCAAGTATTCAGCTAATAAGAGGACCATCTCTTGGTGATACTGATTCCATCATCTGTTCACTTGAATTTGCAATGGATGATTAGCATTGTCCAATGGAAGGGATTATTTTTATCACATTGCATGTTACTGTTTGTTCACAACATCACTTCATGGTTGGCCTTGTTTATGAATGCTTGAGCCAAATAAATGGAGAAATAAGTTGGCCTGTGTGTTAGTTTTGACTTTCACGAGTTCTAAAACATTCTACAATTTGGTGTTTAAATATAGCTAGCATCTTATCATCTCAAGTTTAGTTTTCAGCAGTGTGGAGGAGTCGAGACTGGTTGAGTTTGATTTTAATATTGATTAGGTACCATTGATGACATTCATGTGCAGGACTTTACCTGATTCTATTCGTGATGGTGCCTGATGCATACACTTCCTCTTCATATGGATGTAATGTGCTAGAATGTTTCAGGTTTACATCAAGAATCTTGTCATTTGGAGCTCTTTAGGCACCCACTCTCTCTTTCAAGGGGTGTTTGTGAGCTGACTGATGGAAGCTCTGCTTCTAGATGAAGAGATGCAGTGAAATTTGAAAGAAGGGTAAATGTCTCGAAAGACGAGTGAAAACTGTGTAACATAGATGCACAATATGCGAAAGTGTATGTATGGAGTTTTTTAGCTGTTTCTAGCTCAGGCCGACAAGGATGATCTAATTATGTGGGGGTTTGAAAGGTGACCATTTCTTGCTATAGGATTATGATTCCAAGGCTTCAACTCCCCTAATTTGGAGTGAGGTTTTCTAACTCTTTAATAAGGTATTCAGCTTAGACTGAATTGTACAGATTTCATTTGATTGCTTGAGGCATAAATGTAGGTTATCCTTGGTTCATTTGCATGTATACCGAGTCCCAAAAGGGCTTTCTTATTCCATGTCTCTTAAGATTTTGATGGAGACTCAGGTTCTTATTCTGTTTTTTCAGGAGTGGAGATTTGTGATTTAGGTTTTCTTCCCCTTTTGACTTGTGAACTATGATTTGGAATCATTATAATGGAACTGCTATTTATGTACATACATCTGTTTGATATTATCATTTAGTTTAAAATCTTTTTAAAGCTTAAATTGAATGCATTGTTGTGGGTTGATGGATATCTCTATTGATTTGCCTGGCCTGCCCATGTGAATTATTTACATTTCCATATCCATATCCATAACGGAAGTATGTGCACCTTGTAATTGTTATGCATTGATGGTTATGGAAAACTTAAAATTAAGCTTATGGTGATTTCGTGCATGTTAATTACAGGTATTCATCAGGTATCATCACATTGGTAATGCAGGTATCCAGTTTACTGAGCATTTCAAATGTTGTTTATGTTGTGGTTATAGAAACTTAAAATTTAACCAACAAAAAATCTTTTATTGGGTATTTTGTTTCACTTGGTTTCTATTGTATTCGTCTGCGGTTTGGGTGCAGCATTAGACCAGCTGTGCAGCTTCATGTTTCTCTGCTCAATGTTCTCCTTATAGAACAGAAGAAGTCTTCCTTAAGTTTTGGATGATATGATCTTTAGAATAGGTAGGCCGTTAGATTGATCATGCAAATTTGCAGCCATCACCCTTTATCTAAAGGCCGGGATGTGGTCTACTTTGAGGCCCCCAAAATAGTACCTCCCATAATTAGATGATTTTCATTTTTAACAAAGTTAGTTCCCACATTTTGTGTAAAACGCATGACTTAAATAAACACAAGGACCCGTCTTTGCTTGATCTAATCTACTAATGTTACATGCCTTCCTACATATTGATACATTTCTACTCTATAAATGTCATAATAATAGAAATTTTAAATTTTAATAGTCAATTTATTCTTTATTTATCTTAAATTAACAAATTAATGATTAGAAAAATGTTAAAGCCTTAATTTTTATAACATGCCTCACCATGCTGGTCTAAAAGCTTTATTGGAAAAGCCCTTACTTTCCAAATTATCAGCCTTGTTGTTTTGTCTACCATTGTATTTTTTTGGGATTTTTACGAGAAAATTAAGCTTAAAATCAATTAAATACTTTTATAAAAAAAATCATAAAATGAAAAAATAATTGTTCGTACATTTTTTTGGGACGAAATCACCCAAGTTGATGATATCGTTAACTTTCATTGCAAAAATCTTCTCCATCTTCTATTTAGTGATGGAAAGGTTATGAAAATCGTTGAATTTTGTGTTCCAATGGTCTTCTTTAAGTGGTATCGGCAATCTTCCTTAGGCGTGTGGGTCTAATGCTTAGTTTCTATACATTTGTTGCAACTCTTTTCATGATTTTGGAAAGTCCGAGTTTGGAGTGCAAGGCGTTTGGTGAAATACCTAAATGAGGATTTTCTCTCGATTTGGCAGTGACTTTAAGTGAAGTTGGAGGGGATAAATTTGGATATGCTTTTGTGAGCATTTAGAGTTTGAAGCTATTTGTTTAGGGGAATTTCATAGGTCTTAATGTTTGTGAGTAACATGTAGGGAGATATGTTGGGCAATCTTTGAGTAGTGAATGTAAGATTTTCTCCTATGTATTGTATTGTTTGTGTTGAGTTTTAGATCCCAAGAGTGTTTTTTCAGCGTCATCCCCTCCAAATCTAAGACAATCAGGTATGGAGACCATCCAAGAAGTAGAAGAAGAAAAGTTGCAGGAGATTGACAATATCATCAACCAAGTTCATGATATCGTCTTTTTGGATAATTTGGGTATTTAAAAAAAATAAAAAATTATCAAAAAATAGTTTTAAATGGATGGATGTCCTTAGTTGAAAATTTCCTGTAAAACTTAGGGACTAATTTGAAAAGTTTTGAAATTTGTGTCCTTTTTTGAAATAAGACAAAAATTAAGGCCTCTTTTGAAATTTTCCCTATAATCAAATATAGAAGTTCATTTAGGTTATTTTATAGTTGAAAGATTGGTGTGGAGAGAGAGAGGGGGTGCACTCCGGGCCTGTCACTATCTATCCTTTAGACCCATCACTATCTATCCTTGAAACCCACACTATCTATCCTTTAGACCCATCACTATCTATCCTTGAAACCCAGCAAGTTGCTGGGAATATTTTAAACCTAATTTTTTGTTGTGCATTTTTTTTCCACCCCCGCACATGCAAGGTGTGGACCCCAGGGTTTAAAATCGCGGTTCGCGGTCGTTGCGGCTCGCGGTTATCGCGGTTCGCGGTCACCGCGTCGCGGTTCGCGGTCATCGCTGCCCATTGCGGAGCGAATTTTTATTTGACCCCAAAAAAATCCAAAAAAAAATCCAAAAAATCCAGAATATTATAAAATGATAGAAAATAATATTTTTTTTTCCTATTAGTGCACACTTTAAAGCAAAATAACGGTCACCTCAAGTTATAATATCCTGTATCATTGTTGTATCGATTTATATACTAAAATAAGCTGAAATATCATAAAATTGACATAATGCAACCATAATTTTAGGCAAACTAATAGTGTTAAACATTTAAAGTCTACAAGCAAGCAATAAATACTAATATAAAACCTTAAAACACTAGATCTAGGGAAAAATTAGTGAGTAACATCATATCTAATTCAATATAAAGCCTTTGGTTCATGTATTATACAATCTTTAAAAAAAAAAAACCTATAATAATTCGGATTTAAATAATGAAAAAATAAAAAAAATACTACAAAAAGTGCTAATACGCACACTTGTTTGTTCCAAAAGTGTAGATCTATTTTAAACTAACACATTATTAATATATTTGAACACTAATTTGAAAAAATGTAAATGATATCAAGAAAAGCCCCAAAATTTTAAAATAAAAAAAATCTAGATCTACACCTTAAAACACTAGATCTAAGGAAAAATTAGCGAATAACATCATATCTAACTCAATATAAAGCCTTTGGTCCATGTATTACACAATCTTTTAAAAAAAAAAAAAACCTAAAATAATTCGGATTAAAGTAATGAAAAAATAAAAAAATATTACAAAAAGTGTTAAAACTTGAATTTTTTTACTCCAAAAGTATAGATCTAACACATTTCAACCATCTCTAAGTTATTTTGATGTTGAATCTTGAAAAGAACTCCAAAAAAAAAAAAAAAAAAAAAAAAAAGCTTGTCAAAGAGTTCCCTTAAGTTTGATTAGCTTTCCCCACATACAAATTCACTCAAAAGTAACTTAGATTTAAGCTTTTCCATGCCTTAGAAGTTGTAGCAGCCCTCAAGTAGCCTTAGGAAGCTCTCAGGAAGAAGAAGAATGAAAAGGGTGAAAGAAGAAGGCACTGACGTGTTTTTTTTAAAAAAAAAAACATGTCAGCACAATATAACGGCCGTTATAATCCGATATTTTGGCGATATTTCGGCCCGTTATGTATCGCGGGCGTTATATTCAATTTCACGGCACGGTATCGGCCATTACCGTTACATAACGGCCGTTATGTAACGGTAACGACCTTTATTTTAAACCCTGGTGGACCCCTTAATTTACATGGAAAGATCAAAACTCTCATGTGACTCGATACTTGCAAACACTATAGTCAGGCAAGTCAAATGAGTTGCCAAATATACCAAGTACTTACTAGCTTTGATGACCTTTTTAGCTGAGCCATGTGTTCAAATCATGATTAAGCCCAAAGAATTTAACAGAAGTGGACTAATGGTTTCCATATGGCCTTCTTCCATGCATTGGTGTCGGCTTTCATGGACCTTAAAACGGTTGACCCCTCTCATGGGTCCCCCATAGGAAAACTACTTCCACTCCAAGGATGCTCTTGAGCTGGGCTCGGGCTAGGCACTTATGCCCGTGCCGGGCTTGTGTTTCTAAAGTCGGGTTTGTCTTGGATGTGCGAACTCACCATTCAACTTGGTTTGTTAAGGAGTTGGGTAAGTGGGAGTAACCTTCAGCCAAAGCCCATGCATGCGAGTTTGGGCCATTATGTCTATTAAGGTGAGATTAGCACATTGATAGCACCAAACCAAGCGACTTGTTTTGGTCTAGGACATCGGTTTACACCTTAAGGTTGTAGGTTCGAAACTGCACTACTACACCGGGGCTAAAAGGGAGTTTACCCGGCTTTTCTCTGGGTCCGGAGGTATTAGTCTGGCCCAAAGGGTTGAGAACCCTCCTATTAAAAATAAAAAATAAAAAAAAAAGGCCTTGTTTGGCTTCTTGACTGAGAAGGAAATGAAGTTGCAAGTGGCACAATCTTTGAAAAACAACAATAATAAAGTTTTCAAAATGTGTGTGATCAGGTTTCCAGGGCACTGATCATCTTAATTTAAGATTTGTCTTATTTATTTAAGGTTACCATTGTGAGTTACGATTTTCTCCTTTTTCTCAGTATGTAACATGTCATTGATGAACATTGGTCTTTTCCTTATTTTGATTCTTTGTACATGGAACACTTAAATGGGCGACGAAAGTAGGGTGAAGTGTAAACTGTTTCGATTGTTGGGTTAATTATCTTATATTTCAGGTTAACTACTCTTCTAGGTAATCTAGATCAATGTTAACCAGTTTTCTTCGTCAGCCAGAATCCAGGTTTATGGTTTAACAGTATTTTGATTTATTGTACTAGGTTTTCTTAGAGCTCAAGAAAGGTTAATTTACAAATATGATGTAACTAGTACACTCTAACCCTAGAAGAGAAGGAAAAGGGTGAACGTAAAAAAAAAAGAAAAAAAAAAGAAAGCTTTTTTTCAATGACATAGGTGTTGGGAAAATGGCTAAGAGCAACACTATTTTTGGCAACTTCGAGCTAAAATCTAAGTAGGATCCACTTATCATTTTCGGTGGGAATACATAGGAATGTAATATACTCCATGAGTAAATTAAGAACATGTATTAGGTTGCTCTAATCCATTAAGGAGTGAATGGGAAATTACCTCATAAACACCACTACTTGCCCTGCACTGAACCGAACCGGGCTTGGCCTTCAGGCGAGTTGGGCCTGGCTCGGTCCACTACCCTTTTATATAGTTTTGGAGATTTTTTTTTTTTTTCCAAAAGTCCACTCACATATGAAAGGGTGTGTCCAACCCAAGAGGTGTGTCCAAAGAGAAGCATTTGTTCACTGAACAGATGCAACCCCATGAATAGACATGAAGCAGGCTGTAAATATCATCTTGTCCATGCCTTATTGCTCATTCCATTCACTGCAACTGCATTGCAGTTGGGTTATCAGTCTGAGTCAAGAGAGAGTTCAACTGCACGATTGGTTCGCTTGTCACATAGTTTGTAGTGCTACTACTGTGTGGATCGATCATTGTATCCTGGGAGACAAACGCCATTGAAGCCCGTTAGCACCGTTGCGGGGGCGAAATTTGTCTTAAGAACATAGTGTTAAACACTAGCCTTGGTCAACTTTCTTTTGAGGATTTTCGGATCACTTAACTTTAACAAAAGTTCTATGTTTTTTACCTTCAAATAATAAGTGGATTTACTTTTCAAGATTATTCTATTGATGTCGTTCTGTTTTTTCTATAATGCAAACCTATTTTCTAAATACTGAATTAATTCTGTATGTATTCGGAACAGCAATAGGCACATGGCCGAACCACATAAATCTTATTGTATATGATTGCTTTTTTATATTTGCATAATGCCAATCACTGCTAAATGTAATTTCAAATGTCGAACAACAAAGGTGGAAAGAATTGCCAAATGAGAACATATGATAGAGGAGTCAAGACCAACTAGCCCCTACTGAAGGCTTTATCAATCTTAATATAGGTTGATTGAATTGGCATAAAATTTCTAAAATGGGAAAATATAGAGAAGGCAACTTATTTGAATAACCTACAGACCTACCTACCAATTGTAGAAGTAGGCTCTTCGTGAAGTGATCTTTCCACAAATATGTTTTCAGCCTTTCATATACATTTCTTTGCATCTTAAACTTCTCATGTCTCTCTTCCTTCACAGCCACTTTTCATTTTCTTTTGTGTTTTTCCATGTATCAAGTGTGAGCATGGCAGAACAAGCCTCATTCTCATTGTTAATGAGATTGGGAGATTACGCTTTAAGTTCACCTAGATTGATGAGATAGAACTAAGATTATGATGATCATAACATGAGTCGTGGGGATGAGTCTTTCTCTGACTGTAACTAAGAAGTGAATCTATGAGCATGATGGAGGTCAAAAATAAAAGGAGGGTTTGTATTTTGCATAGATGATGCAAAATGGGAAACCTAATGATGCAACTTCCATCTTTCTGCAGAATGATTTTTATTGGAAGTTACTTTTCTCTGGTATTCCACCCAAGTACTGTTATATTAGTCAAACTGATATCCTTGCACATTTCATTGAATATAGTCATATTAAACATCTTGGATGTGTAAGAGATAAGCACCTTTTCTTATTCATTTCTAAGAGTGAGGATGATATGATTCATGCTCGTATGGGCTCCCCATGGAGGATGGCAGGCCAACAACTGGTAGTTACAAGCCGGGTGCCAAGTTTCAATCATTTTCGAGCACATGTAGTTGAATCAATCCACCGTTTGGGTTCATTTGTTGAGACTAATGATTGAATATTGACAACCGGAACATATAATGATGATAGTACAAGTATCGGTATTTTCCTTTGAATCAACCAAGTAACAAGGGAATCTAAGGAAAAGAAAGGTCACAAGGCCTTTATATTGTTGGAAGTTCATGGGACTTTTAGATGGGTTTTCAAAACCTGCTTAAAATAGAGATCAAAACACCTGAAAGGCTAAGAACTCAATCTCAAGATCTTAAAACTCTCATCTCATACAGTAAGAAAAGACATATCAAGAAGAACAAGTAAGCATAACTAGAAGATCTACTAAAACAAAGAAGTTGTAGATTTGTACCTTCGGAACTTGGTTTCGCTCAAATCGAGAACTTGACTAGTTGATTCCATGAAACCCTTTTAATTTGTAGATTTGGTCTCTTTAGCCTTTGTATTCTTCCACGCCATAACCCTCTTATAGAGAATTTCCCAAAGAGAATGGTGGAATCTCTTAAGAGAAGAAACCCTAGGCACTCAAGAAGGAAACTAGAGGAGAGAAGAGAAGAGGGGCTTGGGCGTCCTTTACGGGGCGTGGATGCTTGGTATGGGACGTCCAACCTTAGCCTCTATATATAGGTTTTGGTAAACCTCCTCTTGCTTCATAATTAGAAGTCTCACTTCTATTATTAGTATATGTCCTACTCTCTCTCTCTCTCTCTTCTATTATTAGTGTATGTCTTACTCCTCCTTTCCTTATGAGTTCTAATTAGAATAGATATTTCTTTTCTTAGGGCTAGCATGTGAACCACTAGAGATTCCTTAGAAACTGGCTCCAACTGAGATATCTAGACCCCACATCTCATTTGTAGTTCGGACCACAATTAATTACAAATAACTCCACTAAATAAATGCAATTACACTCCAATCTTATGAATATTTTCACGAAGACCCTAATCTTTCCAATTACTACAAGTAGGTCCCTCCATCAATTATATCCATGGATACATTGGAATAAATTTGTCCATCCAAATTAAATCCACATTTTATCATCCTTGTGACCCAATTAATAACGGTAATCATCAGTACCATTTGATTAACTCTTCATCAAGATGGGTGCGCATTTACCAATGATAAAATTCATTAATTGGCACAATGTGATATTTTTCTCTTAAAAGATAGATTCTATCTTGAGAATTATATATTCCTATAGTCTCACATAAGTCTCACGTACCCATGACTCCGAGGTGTTGACCTACAGTTGGCCTCACTCATTGGTGACTCAAAGTAAATGTATAGCAGAAGCTTGAGTCCATTAATTTCTCAGGATTAAGAGCCTATTACTTGGGAATTATGAGAGTAGTTTTTAACCAAAGATAAATTTGCATAATGTGTTACTCATGGTCTTTCATTACGTTCACTGCACTAGCACAACAACCCAGAGTCTTACACTCTGATGGTTCAGACAAACCACACTATCTTATAGTGACTGTGGTAGTACAACCTTGTACATATGAGATGCCTAGTCTCATAACTGGTTGTGAAATTCCTTCAAGTGTAAGATTTGTAATCAATATCTCATGTATGTGAATTTCATCCACACACATGGATTACATTGAATATACTTGTGGGCTCTGGTTCATCTCATGAGCTATCATGTTATTTTGTATTAATTTTGTACAACCATAGAATAAAATCCCATTCATCAAATGAATATAACATGAAAATAATTAATCAATTAAGGAAAAAATCAATTTATTCACATCATCCATTGGATTGAGGACATACAATCTAACATATATATATGCCTATGTCCACGTCAAAATGGACCTTAGTTGTCCATAGTTGCAAGGACTTATTTACAAACAGTTGACATAAATCATTTCAGCACATCAGGTTTGAACATCTCCCAAACTTTTGCTAGACATGTGGAGGTTTTTTTGTTAACCTAGCCAAGCCAACTGAGACTTAAGTGAGAGCCCGCACACACATGGGAAGACAACCCCCTCAAGTGAGAAAGGAGCAAGAATAAGTGGGAAGAAAGCCTACACAAGTGGGAAGAGAAATTAATACATGGGGAAAGAAACCTAGGGTTCAAACCTTGGGCAGCTAGGTGAGGACTGTCTCTCTTTACCACTCCGGTAAGGAGCTGTTATCTCTCAACATGCAGAGTTAACCACATGTATTGAAGGGAAATTTGAAAATTCCTATTGGAGAACAGGTGATTCATAAATCTCAATAACATAACTTTCTTCAAGAATCAGTAGCCTACCCCTCAAAACGGGGTCAAATGAAGCAAAGGGCTGGACAATGTTTATTCAACAACAATAATAAGAAAACAGAAACCAAGGAGTGCTCTCTCTCCGAAACGGATTCCTTGTTTGGTCCAAACTGGGAAGCCCTGTTTGGACCAATCAGGGGGTGCCACATGGGGTTGAGATTCCTTGTTTGGACCAATCAGGGGTGCCACATGGGGTTGAGATGTCACATCCCATTTCTTCAAAAAAATATCACATCTCTTCAAAAAATTTCTCTTCCCATGTGGCACCCCCCCCGAGTGGTCCAAACAGGGGATTTGGATCCCTCTCTCTATTGAAAGAATAATAAAAAAATATAATCAATTCATAATGATTGCACCCTGTCCAAGTAAGGAACCATGACATATAGGTTTGGAACAGATTTCATTTTGAGAGATTTGAAAAAACACTATCTCTTTCAAGGGTTATACCTACTTCCCCCTTCTCAACATTTTCTCTTTGGACAAAGACTCTGCTCTTTCCTCTTTCTGGATACTAAATATTTCTCAAAACATGGAGTGTGAATCAAACCCATAGTTGAATTGAGATGGAGATAGTGATACAAGTTTTTCCCTTTTGAATCAAATAGACTCATATCTGAAAAAAGCAGATAATAAGCTCTTTCCAAACTGACTATTTGTTCCTCTATTAGAGGGTGTTACAGAAATGTCGGCAATTTGAGTAGATAGGAATGAATGGATAGGATCGAACTGAAAAAAGAAAAGACTTGTACAAGTTATACATTTTGTTCACCACTTTGTGGAACATTGTTAGGTATGAATATGCGAAATACCTGTGACTCAATTGGTAGAGTAGTCTCTTTCTATTTGAGACCATCAAAAACATTTAGTCCTATCCTCCACTTCTAGACATTTCAACCCAGAAACGCCAATACATGGAACAATAGAGGCAGTAATGATACTAATAGAGGCTTTAACCCAACACTTTCCATCAAATTCAAAGATCCTGAGACCATACCTTGCCCTCTGGGGAGAAAGTACCAGGAAGCTTGGAAGGTGCTTTCTAATTTTGAATTTAGTAATATAAGGTTAGATACCCCTTGGGCCTTGGCTGTTGGCTGGGGATTTTAACTACATTTTTGGGAAATCAAGAGGAGCAGTGGCCGGAAGAATCCGTTTGAAACTGGATCGATCAAGAGACATGAAAGACTACATCACAACCAATAATTTGCTGGGGTTATTGTATGGGCAGGTGAAGCTGAATTTTGATGGTGCATTTGATCCGTTTACAAAGACGGCAAGCACGGGTGGTATTTTGAGAGATGAGGATGGAAAGATGCTATCAGCATTTATAGGTGCAAGCAATTGTGACATAACACCCCAATTGAGTAGAAATCAGTCAACGTCTGGGGACACAAAGTTTACTTACTGAAGGAAATTTTTTGATTTGGTAGAATCTCTCTCTCTCTCTCTCGCTCAAATGCTTCTTCGATTCTTTTCCTTGGCGCAGCTGTGCCATCCTGGACTTGAACTAGACACCTCGCCCCGCGAAGTAAACCATATTGTTAATGGTATCTATCTTCAAGAATTACAAATAGTAAGAATATTGATATTAACACAAAAAACCATGGACGCTCAACTATGGAATTCCTGTGACTGTCTTTCGGGCGTAGAGAGTCTGGATTTTTGTGTAGTTTCCTGTTGCTTTCTTTACTTTGTAATTTACCCTTTTTGAAAGGGGAGAAAACGAGCATCCACCATGTAATCTATTAAGGCCTTTTCCACACGGATATAACTCATCAAATTTCTCGACAGCTCGATCCCATGAAGCCTTGGATCAAGGACTTGCCCCAATTGGTAGGCCCAAATACCATATAGGAGTCATTCCCAACCACAAATGCTAACACATTCTTCTTTACATGAGTCATAGGATTTTAAATCATTTTATTGTTGTCTTGGGTTTTATCTTCTTGAAATGGTATTTTTGCAGGAATTCTTTTTTATTCTTCTGTTCATAACAACGAATTGTCAAAATTGAGTAAAAAAAAAAAAAAAAAGTGAGATTTCCTACCACCAATATTGTTGAGGTGATGCTGATGATCTTTTTCTCCAACTCAGACCTTGTGTTTTCAATAAGATAAGAATTGGGATATTATTGTGCACCTGAATTTTGTCTTCAGGTGCCAATTGACGAGAACGTGTGCAAAGGAATTGGTGGGCCATCGGTTGGAGATGATACTTGTGATTTTAGCTGTAAAGGGCTGTCACCCAAGACCTTTCCATAGTCATAATGTGCCACATGGAAAAGCTTTTCCTCCTTTTAAAAAAGGTAAGCAATCCACCCACAAAAGGTGCCATCACAACCTCAAATCTCAACCGAGTCAAGCTGCAACATCTCACCTACACTTGCAGCACTAAACAATATCAAATGACATTTTGCCATCAGTTCTATTTTGACAAAACTGGGACATTCCAAAAGACTTCAGGACCTTTTTCTCTGGATGTTGTGAAAGTGCTGGAAGGGAGACCGTTGCACCTAAAAAGAAATTGATTTTTCATCCCGCCTTCATTGCATCTTGGTCAGTGAAATAGTGGACCACATGATGGGAAAGTTCTGTTGTAAAAAGAAAGAAAGTGCCAATGTAAGCCACATATTTTGGTGTCTGTGCAACCGCTTTTTTTGTAAAAAATGTTGCAAAATAGTAGAACATTTTTCGTAAATCTATTTTTTTCTTTTTTTATCGTTTGATGTCAAAAGCAATGCAATTTTCTATGGTTCTACAGAAAAGTGACTCCATCAGAGACAAGGGATGGGATCAAAAAATTTCTACACAAAGTCAGCAATGCGTATTTGCCTTCATTTTCTCCACCTCTACTACCTCTACTTCTTTGCATACTCGCATTGTTTTCTATATGAAAGAGAGCAAAAGGGAAAAACACGTATTTCCACATCTGGGAATTTCTCCACCGAGTGTGGAATATTCACTTTACCCATTCTCAAAAACTCTAAACGCAACCCCAGTTTTGTTACTCAAGAGCGCAGTGCAGAATTGCAGGAATAACATGGAAAAGGGAGAAACTTGGAGGGTATACGAAGAATTATTTTTTTGCAAATCCTGGGATGGAGTTTCATTCCTAGAAACTGTTAGTAGCCCAAAATTAACAACAAAAAGTCTACTTGCCCCGAGGGACTTATCCCGAGCCTGGCCCGACTCCACATGGGAGGGGTATTTTGGTCATTTGCAAATGACCAAAATACCCCTCCCATGTGGAGTCGGGCCAGGCTCGGGACAAGTAGCATGGCTCAATTAACAAAACAACTAACTCGCATGACGAGCCTTTTGAGCCCTGCTACTTGTCCCGGGATTTAATCCCGGGACCTGTCCCGACTCCACATGGGAGGGGCAAAAAGGTCATTTGGGGACAAGTAGACTTTTTCGAGCCTTTTAATCCCAGTGGTAACATTTCTGCAGCTGAACATTGGCCAGTAGTAAGCTCTTTTTACCGTTCATTCCAAAACCCAATCACAGGATCCCAAGACTGTAGGTTAATGCGACCCCTTTTTTTTAAATTATTTTTAAGTTGTCACACACTCACTCACACAAGTCCCTTGCCATCGGTGCCACAACAACCATTGATCCCTGGTTGTTTCAATAAAAGGAAGGCACGCACCAGTGATCAGTGCAACTATTTGCTGCATCACAATTTCTCACTTACTCTGTGAGCCCTGTGAGAAAAATGGTGAGGACCACTGAAAGGAATGCACGGCCTGGAAGCTGTAGATTGCATTTGTCAGCGCATTCATTTAACTCACATGATCAGGGTTGAGAAATAGATGATTTCTTTCTTAGAAAATAAAACATCGGTGCTAGATTTTGTTCCCTTTACTGAGGGAAAAGGGGATTATCCAGAGATTTGAAATGCCATGATTATGTCAATTGGTAAGTTTTTCTAATAAAATTGTTTTGGTATTGATGTTCACTGAAAATTTGTACAACCAAAGATCCAGAGATTAAATATGCATGACCCCAATTCTGACCACCTGAACAAACAACTAATAATCTATGTGGAGACCACTCGTCAGCCATAAATTTTCTACAGTTGATTTCTTCACCTGTTTTCTCTTATTACAAAACCACCTTTGGAGTAACTGTTTTATCTAATTCTTCCTGGAGGGATGAAAGAAATCCCATGGTTTCAGGATTTCCTCGATCTGAAAATTTTCTTTTCAGAAAATCCAGCTGCTAGTAGTAGCCAATACCCATTTAGAGTGTACCACACGGTTGGTCAACAATAATAAACAGATACCCGTGTTAAAGACTTGCAGAAGAAGGGTTCAAAAAAATAACCCTTATAAACAGGCAGAATATTCTACTCCAGTATCGGTTCTCTCTCACCACAGTGCAAGCAAAACAAATCAAACCTGTTTCCACTTTCTAGAACGTTCATGGATGCCAGGTTTAGAGTACCTTCAATATGAACTTGGAGGAAAAACAAAGTATGAAGAAATTGAAGGACAAAAAAAATTTGTAGTATGTGATAGAACGTGGGAGTTTTTTATATAATCCACCGAAGGCCTGAGGCCCAACCTCTGTACAACCACATAGAAAATATGGAACATTGCTACCCCACTGGGTATACAAGTAAACTAATGCCTGACTTAAGAGGAAAGTTGTATCTGCTACACAACACAACAAAGTTTTTATTATATAACAAACATGATTAGGGGCCGACATTACCAACTTTTGCCAATCAAATAACGAAATGTAAAATCAACAAAACCTGTGACAAAGATTAAGGAAAGATTGCCTGCGAGTGTTAAACAGTTCAGGTTTTCATTTCAAGGGCAAGTCTTAACCCCTTTTCAGGGCTGCTAAAAGAGGCTTTAGCCACTAAAAAAAACTAATTAAAAACAGGTCACCCAAAATTATATACCCGTTTAAAACTCCATAATTTCTTTTAAAAGGCAGAGAAAAAGAAAAGGACATAGGAAGGTTGCAATGCCAGCTTGTACATCAAGCAAGAAAAGTGCCAAAAACGTCAAGCAAACTGGGTCCATTCATGCGGACCAGCACTCACTGTAAACTGAACAACAGCTGGTCTTCATATTATATTCTTCCCAACCTACAGGTCTAACCGATAGGTTGACCAAATGGCTCAAGAGGCCCATGGATGGAATGGTAGAGAACCTCTCTTCTATTCGTATTATCCCTCCATGGCCCGTTTGTTTAGGTTCTACTTCTAGCTTACGTGTCCTTGCCCCTATTCACTCTAACCGTAATTTAAAAGATGTAGCTAGCACCCACATTTTGAGCAAAACACTTCCTTATTCCTACTCACACTCCTCCATTCAGGGTTCCTTACTTCCTTACAACAAGACGCCATTTGAAAATCACCCCATCATCATTTCAATGTCTATAATACCTGACATAACATTCTATTGTGCTGTGCATGGAAGAAGTAGAGTGAAAAAAAAGCACCTCTTTTGGCAGCAGGAAGCAAGCAGTTGATAAAATTTCAAAAACAGAGAAGCCCCATTAAAATAGAAGTGGGCATATACCATAGTGAAAGGGTCTAAAAACCCCAGGATGATAAAAACCCAATAATTGGGAATTGGGAGCCATGTGGCCACGCCAAAGTCCAAACAACAAGAATATGTCCACACCTCCACTCCCATCGCTTTTATACGCAACAACGACATGAGGGTGGCCCCCACCTTCAGATGCTTTCACAAATCACAATCACTACTTAAATCAAACTTGAATATCTAAATCAAGCAAAAAACCAGATGCACCAAATTCACCCTTATCACACATGCATTTTTTATTGGAAGAACCGTTTTGAGTTTTGAACAAGTCATGGATGGGTGCTCTGATTTCCCCCCTGTTTGATAACATCAGGTTCAAAAACATCATTGAGAAGTAAGAACAAAACGAATATCCTTCCCCCTGTTTTTTTTTTTTTTTTCCTTTTTCAATTTAATTATTAACATGGTCAATCAACAATAGAATACAAATCCCAAGAAATTTATCAAAATAAACGAAAACAAATTAGACAGATAAGGAGAAGATTGAAAGAAACGAAGAATATAATCGTGAATACGAAAAGAAGAAGAAGGAGGAGGAATGAGGAAGAGAGGTTACCGGCACCAACCGGTCAATGTAACGAGCCGTACAGGTCGTAAGGAGCCCAGATGGCGTCGAGAGGGCAGGGTCGGCCCGAGTCGAGCCGCAGCCATGGCTTCCCGCTCCCGCTCCAATGCAAGAGACTGATCGGACCCGGATGGAGATCCCGACAGCTGCCCTTCACGTTATCCCCTCCAAGCCCGTGCTGGTTCCACCTGTGCTCGATGGGCGCCACGCGTCCGGCGAAAACCAAAAGGAACGGTGGGAGAGATCCGAGCTCGTAAATCCGATCGCTCTTTTGGATCTCCATCCACCGCTCGATCCGTTTAGTGAATCCGAACCTCCTCCACTTCACCAGATCGATCACCATCACCCCCGTGTTGAAGTAGCACGGCCTCCTGCCGGAAAACGTACCGGAAAACCGGTCGTCGGACCAAAACCTCCCCGTGAAGTACTTGGTGAAGTTCGCGTGGCAGTATTCCGGCGCGCCGATGGTTCTAGAACCCAAGCTGGTGGCCCAGAGCTTCGCGACGTCATCGACGACGACGAGGTCGGAATCCAAGTAGATGACGCGCTCGACGCAGGGCTCGAGCAGATCGGGGAGGTAGTTCCTGGCGTAATTCAGCGGCTGCTCGAGCGCCTGCCGCACGGAGGTCGAGATCAGAGGCCGCACGATCTCCGGATCCAAGTAGTAGACCTTGAACTTGAGATTTGGGAAGGTTGCACGGACTAGGGCTTCGAGATCGCTGTCGGAGACGAGGAAGTGGAAGAAGATGTTCTCAGGGCAGATGGAGGACTGGAGGATGGAGTGGACGGCGGCGATCGATCCGCGGAGGTACTGGAAATCGAGCGTGATGGCGATGTGGACGAGAGAAGGGTCGCAGACGGTGGTTCCGGCGGCGGACTCGGAGCTGCATTCGTCAGCATTGCGGAATGCGCGGGATTTTCGGAAGGAGAAGTGACTGGGATGATCGGAGGAGGAGCCCGGGAAGCGGAGGTGGCCGTCGAGATGGGTGGCTCTGATCGCTTCAGCCGGGGGGAAGGAGTGGATGGAGGGGCATAGGATGATCATGACCATGGCGGCGGAGAAGAATCCAGAAACTCTCATGATCCAAAGCATCTTCGTGGTTCTGAGATTTCTTTTTTTGGTGATCTTCTTCTTCTTCTTCCTCGTGCTGTAATCGAATAGGATGGATTTTGTGTTGGACAGATCGAGGGCTATGAATGCTTCGATGTCAGCCAGATTGAAAGAAAGAAATTGGATCGAGTTCGTGTTTCTGGGGACGCGTTGGATCGCTTTGATTCGAAGCAATCTCTGCGCTCGAAAAAGGGGATATTGTGATTTTGAAAGAAAGCGCGGAGGAAGAGATGAGAATCGAAGGAGAGAGAGAGAGAGAGAAAGAGAAAGAGAGAGATGCTACTTCGCGCTCGATTGCGCTGCAGCACTACTTCTCTTCCCCATTGTCGTCTTCTCTTCTCTCGCTCTCTCTCTCGATCGATTGTGGCAGCGGCAAAAGCAGCTGCAAAATAAGGTACCTCTCGCTCTCTCTCTCTCTCTCTCTCTCGTCCTTTTCCTTTTTGCCTTTTTCTCGCCATGGAAATCCACGGCTACAAATATAATAATCCAACGTGAAGGGTACAATGCGATGTTGGGCCCACTTGAGTTATGCAGCGATCGGTTTGTCTGGCCCACCGGGCTCGTTGACCGTACTGTACGGAGAGATGTGAGTGGGAGGAGTGGTGGGGCTTGTTACAATTGAACATCTTAACCATTCAAAATGGAGGCACCAATGCGTAGGACCCACTGTGGAGTTCAGTCACTATAGGACATGTGTCTGTCTGTATGGCCCACTTTAAGATAGGGGGTTTTAATATTGTGCTTTGGCTTTATAGGTGGCCCAATAATTACCCGAATATGCATTAACGGACTGCCTAATCAATTCTATTTGTAAAGTCAAAGGTGGTTTTAGACAACAAACTATAGGAAGGAATGGTAAATTGGTAATGGCCATTGGATAGAAACAGTGTAATTGATGGGTTGATTCTGTCGTTCATTGATTGAACCATTGGAATCCAGTTTTTCTTTCTCTTCAGTTGAACGGTGGATAAACATTTGAAAACCTCCAGTTTTTGAGGAAGAAGTTGGTTCAGTTGTCTGGATTGATCATGGTTAGCCACAGTTGAGATCTCTTTGGGGATAATCCAAATTCCAAAGTTTGACCTCAGCTTTTCTCTCTCATGATTGTATTTATATATAATCGTTTGTGGGTCGTTTGGCTGTAAAGATTTCACGGATTTAGAAGGAACTTTTTTAGAAGGGAATTAAGGAGCCAGCTGTAAAGTCTCCTTTTCATGAATGGTGTAGTATGTGTGCCTGTCTGTGCTATGTTACGAATATGCCGATGTGATCATGCCGAGTTCTCTGGCAGAATAGGGGTATGTTGGTCATTTTATAGAAAACTGAGCCTAGTCTGCTATTTGTGGAAATGGGGCAATCTAGGAAAACGAAATTCCGGACCATTCGAGGAAAGTTTAGCCGATTAATGGAGGTAATGAACCGGGGTTACCTCTTGGGGGATAAATATTACCTTGTTTTCTTTTGTCATTTAAATTTATTTAGAGCATGGTTGGTAACTTCATCCTAAGTAAAGGATCAATTGAATGAAGAGAGAAGAAAGTCAAACAAAAAGTACTAAATCTCAAAAATACCTACTTCCTTATAAAAAAAAGTTCAAAAATTTACCTTTCCATGCTACTAAATAATAAAAACTCCCCTTTTTTAAAGTAAAAAATTTACATTCTAACGTCACTTTCTTTTATTTAACTCATCTTCTTTTTTTGTATATTAAATTATCAATTCACCTCACTTCATTAGTTATATGGATGTAAATGGGTACTCGATTCTCCGATTACCCGGAGGTTTCGACCAGTTAAAAAATGGGTCTAGGTCCTTAGTTAGGCCCCAATAAGTTAATGGGTCCGAGTTTGATTCTACCTTGGTTCAGACCCATGATCCGACATGTTACGTCAATTTTTGAAAATCTATACAAAAAATCATGTTCTTTTAATATGATTTTCTACCTAGACCAGGACTCGGATCCAGACCCGTCTCATATGTGATTCTGGTTCCGGTTCTGGAGCCAAGAAATAAGTTCCGAAACGGTTCTGGATCCGGATCCGGTTCCACAATCTTCTTAACAGTTCTGGTACCGGGCCCATCATAGACTCGGACCAAAACCGACCCGTTTACCACCCTAATTAGTTAAGTAAAATTAGCATAGATGTTAGACTTTCTTCAGGCTGGATGGGAGTAATGATTATCTAACTGGTAGGATGCTCATGTCAGCAGATAGACGAATGGATCTTGATGGGTCATTCTTTAATATGACTTATTTAGGATATCCTTATAAACTTTGAAAATATAATTTCTCATTCGTTGGAATGAGTGACATGTGGATTAATCTTAGCCATTAATTATATAAGATAGAGTTATAAAAAACGGTCTTTGGCATTCATTCGTGGCCAAGTAAGATATGAAGCAAGATTGTGTAGGCCTGTTTCTTTAGCAGAAATTTATAATGTTGAGAGTTTTAGGACAATAATGTGATGGATGTCCCCTTGCCATTGCCAAATTCCATACCTCTTTGCTCCAACTGAGTTCCGGTAAAAAGCCACTTTTATGGTTTGGAATTCCCAAACCCTTATTTGTAGATGCTATGGCCAGTAGGAGGGTTTAGGGATTCTATGCAAGAGATAACTTTTGGAGAATCTAGAAACGGAAATGTCATTGGATTTTTTTCAGTACCTGAGTGCAATTTGAGTTAGAAATCCAAATTTGTGGGTTTGTTTGCTTCTTAGAAAGTAAAATATTTATTATTACATGTTTTATACATTACATGTGGGAGAATGTTCTTATGCGATGGGGCCATCTTTGATCAGTGTAGACCCTTTTTGTATATTTTTCTCAATCAATAATGTGGCATTGGAACCAATTTATATTCATTGAACTTTCACACACTGTTGGATTGACAAATTATCTATTTACATGAGAGGATGAGCGGAGTAAAATAAAATGTCAAATCAAGAGCAAAGAAAAGATGACAGGATTAAGAGAAAAAATATATATACTAAATGAAAAAACTCAAACCTACTCTCAAACTGAATTACATGATGTGGATTTAAGAATCCAACTCAGGTTCGAGTTTGGATTAGGCTCAACCCAAATTGCACTGCATATGCCGGGTGTATCGTGATTCATGTGGTATACACTTTCTTACTATTCTTTTTCTTTTTGGTGAACTATGAGCTTTCTTCTGCTGATGGTCGTCCATACTGAAGTAGAGGTTATGGATCTATTTACACAATAATAAATCCGACCTACCCTACGACTGGTGAAGTCTAATTTCCGATGTGCTGAGCCGTTACGTCAGCATAACATCCTAATAAATAATCATTAAAATCTAAAAATGTAAGAAATTCTACAATGCACTTAAATAAAAATAGAAAACTTATATAATATGAAAAGATTAAAAAATAACATTGGATTTATAAAATGTGTTTTAGAATATATTTTAAAGTTATAATAGCAACTTTTTAGAGTTATACATTTAAGGAGAGAAGTACGTATTAATCTTAGGGAAGATTTCAAAAAGGTATAAAGGCGTTGCTTCATTTTCAAGAAAGTATATGAAAATTTGAATATTTCAAAAGAGTATAAAAGTTTTCCATCTTTCTTTTAATCGGCTGCCGACTATGAAAAAAAATCTTGAAATGATAGAAATACCCTTATATCATTTTTCAATGTTTCCCTTTAATAAATCATTTAACAAGAATGATCAAGTCTATTCCAAATGACCTAGTGGGGTCAACTTCAGCAAATCAAAATGGTTGATTTTGAGGAGGAAAAAGGTTAATAAAAGACATAAATCTGTAATAAGAGAAGGGTATTTTTTTTCATTTTAACCTTTTTTTTTTTGGGAGAAGACTTTATTGAAAGAATTGTGAAAAATTCTTATTCTTTTTTAGAATATTCAAGTCTTTGTGTAGTTTCTTGAAAATGAGCCAATTTTTTTTTTTTTAACTTTTTTAAAAATTCCCCTTAATCTAGCCTTGAGTTAGGATTCACTGTGGAGCTCACTCCTCCATATGAGGGGAAGAATGGGGGAGAAACTATAGGTATGTGCCTGTTTGGATGGCCCACTTGTGCCCTTCTAATAAGAGGGGAGGGATAGGAGATTTGGAAGAGTATTCTGTGGGTTTATAGGTGGCCCAAGAATCATTCGAATAAAAGTTGAATATGAGAATTGCATCATTTCATTGTTATTCAATCAATAGTGGAAAATGACTGAATAGTTCATATTCATTAATGGACGGCCCAACCTGTCCTAATTCTATGAAGTCAAAGGTGGCTTCACCATTGTATCTAGACTAACTCTGTAAATATAAAGGAATGGTAACCACCATTCGATAAAACAGTGTAATGGCTTGATTCTCTCCCTCATCATATCATGGCAATCCACTTTGTTTCTGTTCAACGGCAAATAGCATTTTGATCAAAGTTTGACATTTGAAGACCTCCACTTTCTGAGGAAGGAGTTCATTCAGTTTTCTGGATTTGTCATGGTTAGCCACAGTTGAGATCTCTATGGAGAAAATCCAAAGTCTGACCTCAACATTTCTCATGATTATGTATGTAATGTAACTAATATGTAATATTGGCTCCTTTGGTTATAAAGATTTCTTGTACTTTGGAAAGTAAAAAGGGCCTTTTAGAAGGAAAGGAGCCAGCTTGTGGTATAGATTCTTTCATGAAATGATAAAGAGTGTCTTGAGTGGAATGGGCAATCTAGGAAAAGGAAATCCAGGATGTTGTTCAATATTGGAAGTTTTGGCTGGATAATGACGACGACAACTACTTACCTACCGGGGAATACGAATCACCTTGTTAATTGTGATGTATGGATACCTCTATAATTTTAATTTCTTAATAAGATTTATCAAGGGAGAAGAAGAAATATATTCCTTATGCAGAAGTGTTAGCTTATATATTGAGAGCTCTAAGGATTTGTGCCTCAAATAATTTTCATAGTATAGTAGTGGAAAGTGATTCTTCAAATATGATTTCTTAGATGTCTTGTGGGGGGAAGGGTCGATGAAATTTCAATTTCTTTTTATGAAATTAAGAGTTGTACTTCATTTTTTAATGTTGTGTTTCATCAGGTGCATCGGTTGACAAATGACATGACGGACATTGTGACTAAGTTGGGGGCCGGTACCGGTAGAAACAGATATAACTTTGTTTGATCATATATATGGGAAATATTCACATAGTACACCTGTTTGAAGATCCCCCCATATATATATATGGGAATATTCATATGCATCTATACCTCACCATTTTTTGTGAGGGACACCCCTTTTGGGGGTGTTTCAAGCACGAAAGGAGTACAAGAGGAGTACTTTGTACCTCCTTTTTGTACTTGAAACACCCCCAAAAGGGGTGTCCCTCACCAAAAATGGTGAGGGATATATATATCTATATATATTCCATGGTTATTTAGCTCTAATACCTTGACATGCTTTCTTTGGGCACAATCATTGTCTAAGTGGTGGGCTTCCTTACCTTAGCCTCATTGGGCATGATCATTGTCCAAGTGGTGAGACTCTCATGTCATCAGATGCGCCAATTCTTTAATATGATTTGTTTGGGGGTAGGGATGAATGTGGGTCGGGCCGAGCCGGGCTTTGAGAGGCCCTAGGCTCGGCTCTAGTATTTTTCAGTAGGCCCTACCTCGAGAGGGCCTCAAAAACCCTGGTTCGGGCTCGGCTCTTATTAAGTTATGAGGCCCTAGGGCCTACCCTTTGAGCTCGGCTCGTTGAGGCCCTAGGCACGGCTTGTCAGCCCGGCCTGTTTTATAATGATATAGCACTAACTGAAAGAAAATATTTTTAGAAAAAAGATCCTGTTGAAATTCAAAGAAATCTGCATATGCAAACCAGAACAAAAAAAATAGTCAAATACATGCATTCATCCCATATTCTCATTCTCATAATTTGGATTGCAGCAATAAAATTAACTAAAATAAGAAAAACTCCATAAAAGCAAAGGGAGCCTAGTTCCAACACTCTATAATGGTTCAATGTTAATGTAGATGAGCATTATCAAACTCCAACAATAATACAAATCAAATTAAACATCAATAGCATCATAGAATAAAATAAAGTATTCGGCTAGCATTATAAAATAAAGATTTAGGATTTAGGGTTTATGGATTATTTAGTGCTTAGATTTAGGGTTTAGGGTTCATGGATTATTTAGTGTTTAGGGTTTATGGATTATTTATATTGGTTAAAATTAGGGTTTAAGGTTTAGTGCTTAGGTTTGGGGTTTATGGATTATTTAGTGCTTAGGGTTTAGTGTTTAGGGTTTAGGGATTATTTATATTGGATTAAAACCAAGGTTTAGGATTTATGGATTATGGTATATCATATATATATATATATATATTACATACTGTATAGTGTACATATATATAATATGTATTAATATATGTAGGCCCTAGGGCTTACGAGCCGAGCTTCATCAAGCCTGAGCTTGGCCCTTTTAAGCAAACGGGCCTCCTATTAGGCCCTAGCTCGGCTCTTTTGTCTTTTGAGCCGAGCTCAGGCCACGGACGGCCCACCGACGGTTCGACCCACTTTCACCCCTATTTGGGGGCATTCTCATAAACTATGAAAATATGTGTAAAGACATATGAAATATTTAAAAAGATTTTTAATAATGTTTAAGGTTACAGTTTGAAAGGTTTTGGACTAGCTAAGTTTTGGAATGTTCTCATCCATTATGTAGGAAATCATGTGGCTTGCGTGCCATAGGTCCCATGTCAGGTCAAGCACGGTAAAAGGGATCCTTGATCTGTCTACACATAAGGCTCCCAATAGGATTAGATGGATGTGAGTTTCTTGGTGAAGCAGTCTGCACTAAGCGCTACTCTTTGGGACTTGTCTATATAAAAATAAGGCAACCCTAGGGTTGGATACACTATCTATTCCGGTAAATAAGACAAATAAAAGATGTTTGCAAAGCTTCCTAATTATCAGAATGCACATAGATCTCTAGCGACATGTCAGAGTCTCCAAACCTAAAGCAATTGATTATATAAGGTAGATGGATTAACAAGGGTCTTGGCACTTATTTGTGATTAGTAAGTTCTAAAGTGCCGCTCGTGCAGTTATTTGTCGTCCATCTCAATGGTACGACCGTTGCACATCTTGGCAGCACATTTGTTTTGGGTACAAAGTGTCAATGGTATAATTCCTATCATCCATACCTATTACTTCTTCTATGGATAGAAACAAGGGTTTAATTGAGATCAATTAAAATTGGACATAAGCTATCATTTTATGATACTATGTATCCTAAATGTATGTACAAAAATATCATTTTATTGACATTTGTATCTCCGGTCACAATAGAGTGGTCTTAGGTTAGTCAATATGGGTCTCCAAAACCCAATGACTATCCATAGAAGGCATTGTGCATTTATGGATAAGAGCCCCATTTGTGCATTATATGTTTCATGCATGTAAGACCCCATTTGATGTGTAGCTTTGGCTTGATTTTCTAGGGTATACATGGGTGTAGATTTGGGGATTCTTGGTGGGGAGCATCTCAGCAGCTTCTTAAAGTTTTAGAGAGTGATTGGGAGTGCCCTTGAGCCAAGGCAAGTGTCCATTTGATGATTCATATCATGTTTGGCTTAGATTTCCTTGTTTTCTAATTTTATTGTTTAATGCTAGACGTATATCGTGATTTTCATGCTTCATTGTGTTCAATATGCTTAATGGAATGGGATTTTACTCTAAATGTGGTACTTTTGCTTCAATCCTCATAAATAGAGATTCTCTCTGTTTCAAATGATAGCAAATCTGGGGAGAATCGGTATAGATTTCCGCCACTTAAGCGGACAGAGGTTTGCATGAGACGGTCATTTTGGCATGACCATTTTTCTCTCTCTCTCTCTCTCTTTTTTTTTTTTTTTTTTTTTTATTTGGAACCATAAAAAATGATCTGAACCATTAGAAGTATGAAGAAGGCCAAACACAGCCAGTGTTCCGAATTCCAGACGTTGATCTTTCACAGATATTGAGATATTAAAAAAAAAAAAAAAAAGCAATCCATTTGATCTAAACTTTTGGATATTGTGGGCCCCATAATCATGATCCGAACCGTTGATCGTATTTGGAAGGCCAAAAATGGCTATAGTTCCAAAAATCAGACTCGATTCCAAGTGGATCTTGAGATTTTTATACTAAAAAATCTCTGACCATTGATGTACCATGCATGATTGACTGGGTTTAGAAAGTGTCCACAGGCGGTTTGGTTTTTTGTATTTTTTTTTTAATAAATTTTGGGACCATAAATCATGATCCAAACCATTGGGTATATTGAGAAGATGATAGTGGGTCCAAAATTTTGCCATTGGATTATCATAGATATTGAAATATTAAAAAAAAACATTTATATCTTTTTTTTTTTTTACATCCATGACCCCCAAATGCAAGATCCAAACCGGTAATTCTATTTGTTACTTGATTCAATCTCGAGATATTTATGAAAAGCTTTCAACCATTTCTTTAAAAACTATTTTTAAAACATCTATTTTAAATGGGGCCATTTAAAATAAATCTATTTCATATAGATAAGATTAAAGCCAGAGTCTAATTGGATTATGATCCAGCAGTCAACCTTATAACAAGTAGAGTCCCCTCATTGCATAAATTCGGGAGATCCCTTAAATGGGGGACTCACATTCACAAACATCCGACTGCATGTGATCATATCTTAGTATTTTATCACACTAAAAGGTACTAGAGAGAGATTAAAAAATCCTCCCAAAAACAGGAGTCTTTTCTTAGAACCCTATCTCTCTATTTATTTTTTGTGTACAAGCTGTGACCTTTGAGCCATACCTCTTCATTAGGTGGTAAGGTTGACGTAATGCAGGTAGGCCAGGCCATCTTCCAACAGCCAGATCATGATTCATCTGATCTAGCATCTCAAATGGGTAATTCCCTGAAGGTGTCTCATGATCAAACAAATATAATCAAAGGCGAAATATGCTTCTGATTGGCCTACCAGAAAAAAATGGTTAAGAGGTCAACTTCCCAAAGGTGAACAATGCTTATGATGATATGAACCATGATACTGATGGCCCACATTTTTCATCTTATCTTAATTCATACCAACATACCAGTATCACAAGGTGCAAACCACTATAAGCCATAAGATTGAAATACACAGACTTCTGATCTGATGAATTCAATGTGGACCACTTGTATTTTCACTCATCAATGATTGGGTGCTCATGAAGAGCATGGCTGATATAAGATCTTTTTAGATTGCAAATGCAAGGCCAATGATTGTCTGATCTGGTGTGTTTGAGGAGAAAGGATTCAAGGATAAAACCACAAAGGTGTGTTGTATATATCCTCAAGAGATATCCACTATTGGGCTCACTTTGTTCATCCAAACTCTTTGATTAATTCCCAAAATACACTATGATGAGAACTGACCTTCTATTATGGATTGAAATAGCTGAGATGGGGAAATGATCAGATTCAAAATTGAGTTAAGCACATCATCTGCATAGTAATAATCCATCGATGACTAGTGATAGTTTAATCCCACTGATGAAGAGATTTAATTTGAGGAAAGCTAAAAGCTTGCCCCAAAATGGAAATATTTGACAGGACATTAATTTCCTGAATTTTAGCATTCATACTATACTTTATAGTATTATATTTCAATGAAACAGGGGATCCGGACTCGTATTATAGTGTGGCGCGGTGAAGAGAATCTGAATCGTGCATCCTGTTAGATATAGCAACAATGGGCCTTAACTGCAGAATGCCCACTGATCAAATAATCCGAACTGTTCATTTTAAACACCTTTACTAAAAATAAAAAATACAAGGACAGTCCAAGAAAGCTCTGATCTTGGGCTGTTTTTCATAAAAACCATGAGAAAAATGAAAATTCACAAGGTATGAAAATGGTGATTTATTTAAATACCAAATACAAACCAACCTCTTAGATCACAAACAAACAGAAAACCAACTTCACACATGCCAAACAAGAGCTGCAGCAAGTACCCCACAAAAAAAAAGGGAGCCAAACAAACACACACACACACACATATATATATATATATCCACCGTCCATCATCAACAGCAATCATTAATGCTCTCTCTGAACGATTTCTCCACCGTTGATCAACTTGTCCTGGGCCATCAAAGACTTGTAAAACTGGAGAACCATGGTATCATCATATTCCTTGAGAGGCCTGTTACCAAGCCCCATCACCGGCTTATTATGATCTTCTCCTCCTCTGAAGGCACTTGTGGACTGCGCCAGTGTCAGCATCATCTTCACGTACTTGTCTCGGAGCCGTATGAGCAGCTTCTTGGGTGATTTGATCAGACGTCTCAGAGACCTGACCATGGGTGTGAATTTGATCCTGCACGTCCATTTTCTTCTTCTGTTGCGGCCCAGTCTCTCCACTTTGGCTCGTTTCCCTAGACTCGACCCATGTTGCTCGATTCGTTTGTATTTTCTTCTTCTCCAATACCGTTTTACCACTTCTTCCATTTTTCTCTATAGACTTTGATGTGATGTTGTGAGCAGTGAGAGACTTTCAGAGAGAGAGAGGGGCAAGTGAGGCCAGCGACTTGAAGAGATGGCACTCCATATTTAAAGAGCCAAGGGTGTGAGTGCCAACTTTTGTAGTCTTTGCGTCTATCTTAAATAATAGCCCCATGAAGTTCACTCTAAATGACCCAATACCCATACACTTGTTCATGCACTTTTTTTTTTTAATTTTTTTTTATTTTTTGTTGATGGGTTATCATATGGTATTTGACCCGACATGATTAATCTCCCGAACACACGCGATCCCATGAGACACATACAGCATGTAAATTTGAGGAGTATCAAACACAGGATGTGAGGAAACAAACTCACACCTTATGCCAATGAGCCAACACCCACTTGGGTAAAAGAAAAGACTTAATGGATGAACATTTCCCTATCTAAATCCAAGAGGGGGACACTACTTAAGGGCAGGGTGGATAATTTTGAAGGACATTTTGTTGGAGGGGCCCAAAGGGCACTCATGGTCAATCCAACTCCTTAACATTCATATATGATTCACACCCACCCCACAACCATTGCTCAACCTGAGATTCAAGTTTTATGAATTATTGTGCATAGTAAACAACTGACAAATCTGGTTGAGGTCAAGTTCAGGAGACTATCAACACCCAAGGAGAATATGGCTTTGAGCGGCTTAGATTTACATAGTGGGGCCCCCTCATCTCTTTAGATGGACAAAATGTAGTACATTGGAAAATGTAAATGATGTTGAGATCCGACAATCAGAGAAATTTTAGAAACTGATCACATTGAGTTCCTCTTGTATGGTGGGCCACTTACAACTGAGATTGTGGGGGTCCACGGATGATACTTGTGTGTGTTCTCAACTACTCCCTTGGATTATCAAATTCCTTTTTAACTACTACCCACATTGGTCACGGGGTGATGAAGGCTGCAGTGATGGTATTGGAAAGCCCATGATTTAGGGCGGTTTGCATTTGGACACGTCCACATGCTTCTTCATCTTTTCTATTCCAATGCCTCTCTTTCGATTTCTTCTGTTTTGGGTCAGCCAAAGATATCAACTGTTCCCACGTGAATTAAGTTGGGCCAATCTGATTTTCTCAACAATGACAGTGATTTGATACGTCCTACGTGCCCACATCCAAACGGGTTGGTTCCGGTCATGGAACCTGAACCGGAACCGTTAAGGAGAAGGTGAAATTGGATCCGGAACCATTTCGGAACCAGTATCTTGGCTCCGGAACCGAACCAGAAACATATATGGGACAGGTTGGGGTCTGGGTCCGGGTCTATGTAGGAAATGATATTAAAAAAAATGTAATTTTTAAGAGAGATTCTCGAAAATTGAGGTAATATGTCGGGTCTCGAGTCCACGGGTCCGAACCAAGGTGGAACCGGACCCAGACCGATTTACTTATTAGGGCCTAAATAAGGACCTAGTCCCGACTTTTAATGGGTCGGAACCTCCAGGTGATTGAAGACTCGGAACCATTTACATCCCGGGTTTTGTTCATATATTAGTATATGAACAAAATTCTCTATAAAGATTGAGCAATCTCAATTTATATTGTCACCCTAGTACACTTGGGTGATGGCCTTTTGAAATGGTGTCAAACAGTTTGTCTATATGGACAAACTCATAGACAGAATTTGGGACAAACTGTCCACGTGGCACAACGTGATTGGGACAATGCATTTCAACTTTTGAGAGAGCCCAATCACGTTGCGCTACGTGGACAGTTTGTTCCAAATTCTGTCCATAGAGTTTGTCAAAATAGACTTTTTAGGTGTCAAAATGGGCTGACCTATGAGGCCCACTTTAAAGCATAACAATCATGGTACCGTCCGATTTGACATGTCTGCCATTTGACCTACTTGTGTGTAAATATGGGAACTATATATTCAATCAAGGGAGAATTATCAAGATCCTGAACATTATATAAGACCCGATTTGGCATGGCCAATTGGGCCCATTTGGCCAATTAGGGGCTTGCAGAATTTGGGTGTCTGTCAAAAGAGAGGTAAGACTTTGAAGGACTTGATTCGTCATGGACTGGCCATGTGAGCTCCACAGCTTGGACTGCACCTAAGAATCCCTATTCACAATGACAAGAATTTTATTGCATAAAGATTTCTTACAAATTGATACCCATGGCAACAAAGGGGCCTTTGTGGAATTGAATTCCCTGGACTTCTTATAAATGTATCCCTAAAACTGATTAAGATTGAAGAAAAACAGATCGAAATCCACAAAATGACCATCAAATGATCTCCCCTTTAATTGAAAATAAATACCCTACCATCACCCCATTAAATTAAGAGTAAATTAGTGATAGGTCCCGAAAGTGGAAGGTTTAGAGGCTCTGGTCCACACAATTTCTGTTTAAGGGCTCTCGTCCACGCAGCTAGGCATTTTGCAACTAGAGGTTCCTACGTTCTCATGATCACATATTTCGTGACTGATTTGCCATTTCAACCGTTTTAGGCATAAACTTTTGAAATTTATAATTTCAAATCTTATATTCTCCCTCTTCTTCTTCTTCTTCTTCATCAACCCCCACTCTTTCTTCTCCCTCTCCTTCTACTACTGAACGACAAAACTTCTTGCTGGCAAAAGATCACATTTCTGTCTCCCTCTCTTATCTACATTTCTATCTCCCTCTCTTATCTTCCCTGTTCCAAACCCTAGATCCCAAAAAAATTAGCGATAGGTCCATGAAGTGGAAGGTTTAGATGCTCTGGTCCACACAATTTCTATTTAAGGGCTCTTATCCATGCAGCTAGACATTTTGCAGCCAGAGGTCCCTACATTTGCACGATCACATATTTCGTGACTGATTTTCCCCTTCAACCGTTTTAGGCTTAAAATTTTGAGATTTAGAATTTCAAATCTTGTATTCTCCCTTTTCTTCTTCCTCATCAACCTCCACTCTTTCTTCTCCCTCTCCTTCTGCTACTGAACGACAAAACTTCTAGAGGCTCTGGTCCACGCAATTTCTGTTTAAGGGTTCTCGTCCACGCAGCTAGACATTTTGCAGCCAGAGGTCTCTACGTTTGCACAATCACATATTTCGTGACTGATTTACCCTTTCAACCGTTTTAGGCATAAGATTTTGAGATTTAGAATTTCAAATATCGTATTCTCCCTTTTCTTCTTCTTCATCAACCCCACTCTTTCTTCTCCCTCTCCTTCTACTACTGAACGACAAAACTTCTTGCTGGCAAAAGATCCATTTTCTGTCTACCTCTCTCTTATCTTCCCTGCTCCAAATTCTAGATCCCAAAAAAATTAGCAATAGGTCCCTGAAGTGGAAGGTTTAGAGGATCTGGTCCATGTAATTTCTGTTTAAGGGCTTTCGTCCACGCAGCTAGACATTTTGCAACAGAGGTCCCTACGTTCGCACGATCACATATTTCATAAATGATTTTCCATTTCAACCGTTTTAGTCTTAAAATTTTGAAATTAAGAATTCAAATCTTGTATTCTCCCTTTTCTTTTTCTTCAACCCCCACTCTTTCTTCTCCCTCTCCTTCTGCTACTGAACAACAAAATTTCTTGCTGGCAAAAGATCCCCTTTCTGTCTCCTTCTCTTATCTTCCCCGTTCCAAATCCTAGATCCCAAAAAAATTAGCGATAGGTCCCTGAAGTAGAAGGTTTAGAGGCTCTGGTCCACACAATTTCTGTTTAAGGGTTCTCGTCCACGTAACTAGATATTTTGCAGCCAGAGGTCCCTACGTTCACAAGATCACATATTTCGTGACTGATTTGCCCTTTCAACTGTTTTAGGCTTAAAATTTTGAAATTTAGAATTTCAAATCTTGTATTCTCCCTCTTCTTCTTCAACCCCCACTCTTTATTCTCCCTCTCCTTCTGCTACTAAACGACAAAACTTCTTTCTTGCAAAAGATCCCCTTTCTGTCTCCCTCTCTCTTATCTTACCCGTTCCAAACCCTACATCCCAAAACACCATAAAATCCTTTATTCTTCTCTGTTTAGTTTGCCTAGTCTGTCAACTCTTCTTCAACTTTGTTTCCTCGATCTCTTTGAGATAGATTCGCGATGGGATGTGGTGGATCGAAATTGGTTGATTTGGACGCGGTGGCGTTCTACAAAGAGCGGTCCCAGCTCCTTGAAGACGCCATCTGCCATAGATTCTCGCTAGCTCAGTCCCAACTTACATATCTCTACTCCTTAAAATCAGTTGCGTGTTCTCTACAGTGATTCTTCAACCTGGACCAAAACACTATGGCTCCATCTTCCCCTTTCCTCCCTCTCCCCACTCAGAGAAAAGTGTGATCCAGATCCAGGGCCATAGAAACCCGCAGCCCCGAACTCATCAAGCCATCTTCCTTCTCTCCTCCAATCGTTCTCTCACTCCAATTCTTGATCTCACCTCCAATTCCACTCGGATTCTGATTCGGATACCTCCGGATCTCCTTTTCACGATGCTATTGTGCTTTGTTTATTTCCATTACACTATTAGGTAGTTGAGGAGGCAGCTGCAGAGGGCGTCCGCGTCGGACTTCTTGGTAGCAGTCCACCAGGGGGAATCGAAGTCAGCGATGACGTCATTGGATCGGGAAATTCTATATGCACCCACACATTTTGCTGAACACACCCACATTCCATTGTGTACAGTGATTTTTTTTCTTAAGAGGTGGGTGTGCTCAGAAAAAAAATGGGTGCATATAGAATTTCCCCATTGGATCTTACCGGAGAATAAATTTGTCTAAGTTTTTGTAAAGTTTATTTAAGTTTTTGTCAAATTTATCTGAGTTTTTTTGAAATTTATCCGAGTTTTTGTGAAATTTATCTATGTTTTGTCAAATTTCTCTAAAATTTTTGGAAAATTTATCTGAGTTTTTTTAAAATTTTATCTAAGTTTTTTAGCAAATTTATTTACGTTTTTGGAAATCTATTTGCATTTTTTAATATTATTTGCGTCTTTTGAAATTTATTTGTGTCTTTTCAAATTTATTTGTATTTTTTGAATTAAATTTAACTTAGTTTTGGCAAAAATACTTGAGTTTTTGGCAAATCTTTCAGAAATTTGGGAAATTGATTTATCTTAGTTTTGGCAAATGTGTTTGCGTTTTTTAATTTTATTTGCGTCTTTTGAAATTTATTTGTATTTCTAGAATTTTCTTTGGATCTTTTGAAATTTATTTGAATCTTTTGAAATTTATTTACATTTTTCGAAATTTATTTGGATCTTTTTAAATTTATTTGCATCTTTTTAAATTTATTTATGCTCTTTTGAAATTTATTGATTTTTTTAAATTTATTGCTCTTTTTAAATTTATTGCGTTTTTTGAAATTTATTTGCTTGTTTTTAGAATTTAATTGAAAATCTCATTAATGGGATTCCATTAATTGTGGCCAATTAAATGGTAGTTGACCATTATTAATAGGATATCCCACCAATCATGGGGTATGATTTAAAAATGGGTAAATTAGACATGTTAGATCTTCAAATTTGAAAAAAGGACCTATCATACTATGAAAAAAGATTGTGGAGCTAAGGTAATAAAGTGAAATGTTGAGGGACCCGTCGCCAAATGCCCCTTAAATTAAAGTCCAGGAGATTCATAGCCATCCCTTATATTCTTCACCCCCTCACCTCTTTAATTATCTTTTGTTTGAACCCAATTACCATATGAATTTCAATTCCATGCAAACAGAGGAGCCCCTGGGAATTCTTGAATGAATTGTATGAATCCGCGGTTCTTATCTCTCCATCTTCATCTTCTTTCTTATGTGACGATGATGACCCAATCTATCATTTGATGTCAATAAATTTTTTAAATGAAATACGGAGAAAATTATCATTCTATGGACACAATTTGTTTTTTTTGTTTTTGTTTTTGTTTTTTTTTGTTTTGTTTAATTTGATGATTTTTTAAAATTTGTTCTATTCATTCATTATAAATCTAAAGCAATTCTCTGCTCTCATGCATTAGTTACATAGTGTCTTCCAAAGGAAATGTTTAATGATACAGATTCTTTTTCATGTTTATTTATGTCTACAACGATAAATATAAATGTTGTTTGTATGCATTTGCATGCGGTCGATTCTTTGAGATTTCTAGTAATAGTTGATTTTAATTTCTTGATTATATTGAATGGCTGAGATGGCGTCCACCTTTTGTTAACAGAGTGAGGGGGACTTGACAAGTTTTTGTTGTTCTTGTTGTTGTTGTTATTATTATTATTATTATGAACTCCTGCATCTCCCTCTTTCTGTGTTTTTCAGTGAATGTCTAAAATTGGGAATCTTGATGTGGTTGGTTAGCCCAATTAGTTCAGGGTGTCTAGGTCATGGGTGATTCAGTTCAGGGTTGACTCCTAACCTGGCTACAGTGAATGATGCATAAAGAAGACATGGTATAATACCATGAATTTCGTGAATTTTGCATCCACCAGTTTATTTCATTATCTTTTCCGCCATATTAACATGGTAGACCAATCCTCGGTTATAAGGCTGTCAAAGGGCCAGGTTGGGTCAGGTCTGGGATTGTCCTAGACATACCCTTAATATTTGCATGGTAGGGGGGCCAAAGCCCTCGGAAGGCCTGCACTATCTAGGCCCTTACCCTTCCCTCGAGGGCCAGGCCCTGGCTAGGGTAGCGCTCAGGGCCTGAAAATAAGAAAACTGGTTTTTTTTTTTTACCAAAATTTGAGTGTGATCGAGCGTTATCTTGTTTAATCTCAACTGCAAAGGAACCATTAAGAAAACATTCATTATCTCTGCCTAACTTCAATTGCAAATGAACCATTGGGCCTCTTTGGATGCACAAGAAAACACAAGAAAATAATATTTTATAGAATATAATCTTTCACTTTCTAAAAAAGATAATCTTGTGCGTTTGGTAATCCAAGAAAAATTTAAAGAAAATAATATTTTCTTTCAAAAAGCTCAATATTTTCTCCAACAACTCTCCATTGAAGAAAACATTCTACAAGACAAGAATCTTTCAAAACGACGATTAAAAAGTAGTAGAGTAAAGTAAAGACTTTAGTTCACCAAATCCATCATGACGTGTTTTACATATATGGTAAAATAAACTAAAAGTAAATGTCACAGCAAGGGAAAGTTGGGGTAAAGTAAAGGTGGGATAAAATATTTGGTAAAGTAAAGTAGGAAGGAATGGTAAAGTAGTTTTTTTCTATTTGACTTGACTTTATCACATTTTATCATAGTTTTATATGGTAAATAAAAAGTGATTTATTTATATGTGTGGTAAAGTAAAATAAAGATTGATATCATATCATAGTAAATGTGAGACAAAGTAAGGTGAGATGAAGTATGTGGTAAAGCAAAGTAGGAGAGAGAGTTGTAAAGTAGTTGTTTTGTGTATTGACTTGATTTTACTATACTTTACCATGGTTTTATGTGATAAAAGAAAAGTAACTTAAGGTAAAAACATTGCAGTTGAACTTTACCACACTACTTTTTTTATCCAGATTTGGTAAATTATATAGAAATTAAAATATTTAATAAAAAATTATTCTAATAATGTAATTTAATTTAATCACAGCACCTTCCAAACAACTCAATTTAAAATTTGTGAAATTCTTCAAAAATTGCCAAACAGCAAAAATATTGTAATATTATAATATTACATTATTCTATTCTATACTATCTTATTCTTGCAATATTTAAATCTGTAAATATTTTTTTTCTGTAAACATCCAAACGGGCCCTTAAGAAAACATCGGGAGAATATAAGTTATCTCTAAAAACTTACTTTTATCGGATAAAGTTATACATTTGGTGACTTGGGTTCTAGATATATGATTTTATTTATTTTGTCAACGAAGGAAAATGGTTAAAGAGTATGATCTATTTTACACATTTAATATGACTTTCATATAAATTTCCACATATGAAATCATTACAGAAGTGTCTTATCTTTGAGAGTTTTAAACCATTTACATTCACATATCTTTTATCAATTGGCATTATTTTTAATTAAATACTGGTTTAACTATTGCACATTCTTGGATTACGATAAAAAAAATAAATGCAATTAAAAAATACTATTAGTTTAGACTTTTAAGAACTAAGAGTTATAATATTAATTATCTAATTAAAAGGATATTTGGATAACCCTGTGTCCTATAAATTGGTTGGCATTTCAATCAACTCTATAGAGGAAAAAGTATATTATTATTAATAGAAATGAGTATACCGCCTTTTGCACTAACAAGGATTTATAAGAATAATATAAAATGCCTAAATAAGAAGCGATAAAACTAAAAGAAAAGGATTTGAAGCAACCATATAAGACTTAATTGATTATGTATTAAGTACAATGCATAACTTAAATAATGAAATATATGTGAAATGAATCAATAGATCAAATATGTATGTATGGATAGATTTTTAGAACATTTTTTAATTGGTAGGTGGGTATGAAATTGTCTTCATATTCCCTTGCAACTACTAAGTGACTGTGATAAGGTCATTTTAATATATATTAGATATAAAATAAATTAAAGTGGTCATAGCCAGAGCCAAGCCGGGTTAGTATTATCCAAGCACGGCCCCGGGGCTTTTGATTAGAAACAAAAACCCTTATTTTAAAGGCTTTTTGAGGGGCCCGTCTCTAGGCCAAATTGACAGGCCTACTTGGTTAGATGGTACAAGGACCTGAGGGTCCCACAGATGCCTTTCCACTTTATATATGAGACCATCATTTTTATTTAACTATATATGTCTATATCCCATATAGATGTTACTAAATAGAAGTCAATTGTTAACATGGGCTCATATGGCCTCATCAGATAAAAGGATAAATTGTCGAATAATTGGCCATCTTCCAAAACTCAGATTTATTGAATGTTGCTAAGGCACCCTATCTGAGGGGGATCAAAAGAATGATACATTTTAACCCCTCATTTTTCCATGTACTGAGATTGATTTGCATTTATACATTCGCTAGGACCAAAGGACTCCTAAAAAATTGTTCTTATTTTTGAAAGAGGAACCGAACTCAACTCCAATGTTTTGAATCCATGTAACCAAAGTGACAAATGAGCCTCCCATTTCAATAACCACTCAATGGTAATCAGTACTTCTATTTGAAACTCAATTGCCGGAGTATTGATGGGCCCCCTATTTATAACCATTAAAGCCAAGATACATATAAGAAGGAAGTTTCTTGCTAACCCACCGACAGTAATCAAAGAATAGGAACATCCAACACATTACCACTAACTTTCTTTTTCCTTGAATGGTGTACTCAAAAAGCTTAGCAGCACCAAAAGAGAGAATGATAAGCATGCAAGCCAAAAGACCTGAAAACAAAATGAAAGAACCACACAAAAAGAACATACAAAGGAGTTTAGCCGTATAAGAGATAAAATACTGCTAATATTAATATTTCAACCCTGATAAGAACACACTAAAGTTTTGATTCACTGGGGGACACGCTAGTGCAATCTTCAGTGAAATACCCTTCAGAATTCTTTCTCCTACTAATTTTTTCAATACCAAAAAGAAAAGAAAAAACCACAATGAAGATAACATAGAAATGCTGCCTTTTTAACTATGCTTCATAACAACCAACTGTAAAATCATCTTAAGATAAGGTCCGGACAAGAGACCTGTTGAAACAAACAAAGAACGCCAAGAATAATCAACCAGAAACAGAACCATACAAAGCTCTTCTGCTCTTGCTATACAGGAGAAAGGCAAGATCAAGGGACCATCAGAAATTGCCCTGCACCTGCAACGATACCCCGACTTCTCATCATTTTACTCTACTAAACTACATGACTAAACCAATAAAGACAAGGTGTTTATCGCCTTTGGGACAACATAAGAAGATATGAATCTGTTCTGCTATCACTACACATCCCAATTCAAAATGCAACCCCTCTTGCCACCGTCTCCCCATAATACCAAAATACAAAAACCAATAAAAAAAAAGGCATGTCTGCCACCCTGCAAAACCACCATCCTGTTTTATTATACCCACCCAAGCCAGACTCCCATTTCAGCATCCCTTCAACCATACCTGACTGGACCAGACGACACTGACGTGACCCGACCGAACAAAGACGTCCCCATCACACCCCAGTTGGGTGTTTATATGAACACAACTCAGACCAAATCCCCTGAAAGTTGGCATAATATAAATTGCTTGTGAGAAAAGCAGGCCGCAATTGGGACTCTAGAGATCAAAATCTTAATGACAGGTACCTTCAGCTAAAGTTGAATCCACCAGAAGGCACGGGTAACTCATTTCCTCCAAAGCGGAACCCAGATTGAGTGGCATCTCCTGGAGGCAGAGCCTCATCTTCCTCTTCTAACCAGTATGTCTCGAGAATCTTCACTGCCTTCTCATATATCTCAGTGTTGTCATGGCTCTGAAGATTTTCGATCTTCTCCAATCCCTCAGCTTCATCAATCATCTGGGCATAGAGGTTCACGTCATTGGTGTTCCCCAAGTTCTTCTCTGCTTCCCCAACCTTCAAGATGTTCTCAAGCCCTTCCAGACAGACAGTGACTATTCTTGCATCAGGGCAAACAAGGAGATCACACAATGGCTTGATGCAACCTTGGCTCACAAGGAACCTTTCATCCACAAGAAAATAAAAATGTAAGAAAATAAATATATAACTTGAGCTGTCAGGTACCACCAGTGTTCTGCAAATACATACTTTATTTGATCATGGGTACCACCAGAAGTAGCATTTGAGATGGCCCATGCTGCCTCTTTCTTGATATCAAACTCTGCCGTTTGAAGCAAATGGACCAAGGGGGCAATGATTTCAGCATTAATCACCGCCTGCATTTTTAAAAGTTCAAGTAATGAGTATCCATAATTGGAAGTCAAAAGGCAGACATGTGCAATGGAATAGACTCCAATGATGGTTAAAAAAAAAAAAGACAAAAGAAAAAAGAAGTTAGTGAAAGATTTGAGTACTTTTTTTAAAAAAAAAGGGTTCTAAAACTTAAATAACCAAAGGAATGAAAATGTCTGGAGTGCATAAGCTTGCTTGCCCACTGATAATGAGAGCAGTAATAATAACCACAAAAAGAAAAAAAAAAGCCATTGACTTCTTTTCACTGGTAGTTAGTAATAATAACTTAGAAAGGCCTTCAGTTGAGCACATGAAAAAGAATTGACTATAGAGCATCATCCAAAAAGGGACAAAGATGTATCAGTGAAACCAAGACAGTTTCATGTGAAAAAAGAGCACTTCTATACCTGGATCTGCTCCTTATTTCCTGCTGTTATGTTTGAAATAGTCCAGCAAGCTTCTTTCTTGATGCTTTTTTTATGATTGTGAGTCAACAGATTCAGGAGACAGGGAAGTGCCTGGTGATTAATAATGTACTGGGAAAAGGATAAAGAATACATCAATAACAGAAGAGAACCATTGTAACTTAACTTCTAAAAGTTGGACTTCAAATGCAACATTAACATGCTTCCACCAAAACAATAGCCTCTAACAAAAACCCCTCATAAATGCATTAATGCTCTTGCACTTCGTAGTAACACATCTACTGGTCTACTATGTCAGAGTAACATTTAGTAACACTTCTGCATAACACAATTTAAAAATTCATCAGTGAGGTTGTCTTTGTCTGCAAGACAGCATAACTTTTGGAGTAATGCTTCCTTTATGCTTTTCTCGTGATTGCGAGTTAACAGAATCAGGAAACAAGTGCTTGCTGATTGAACTACTGGAAAAGGATAAGGAATATATCAATATGAGCTGATAGAACAAAATATCTGAACATCTGCCAGTTAACCTGCTTCCACCAAAAAATAGCACCTAGCATGGCACGTATCTTAAAATTTCAGTTAGGAGAAAGGTTGTTTTTGGCTTAAACAGCAGAATGAACTGATTTCAGTAAAAGAATTGGATTACTTAGGAGGGCAATATCCATGACTTCAGCCACACCTCTGTGCATGTGCATGCACATTGTGGAGCCTACATGGACAAATGCCAATCACCTCATTGGATACCCAAGACACTGGTGAACTTTTAAGCATTCAAGATTTCTTCCCTCTCTCTCTTTTCTTTTTGATAGGTAACTGAACATTATAAACTCAAGTGCTATACAATACAGGAGAGCATACCGAGTTAAGGCTGACGGTGATTCTATCCACACAAAAAACAAAGGGGAACCCCCACTAACAGCAGGAGCAAAATATACAATGGAAACCAGAAGGAGTGAGACAAGCCTTTCTGAGTGGAACATGCATATCATTGCCTGTTTGAGTGAAATATGCATATCAAGACTGTCTGAGTGGCATATGCAAATCATTGGCCAAACCCGGTGTGGGACACGTGACCGCATGACTCCCTATTTGCCCAAAAGATCCACTGCCTTGATTGCAATCTGATTAACAGATAAAGCAAAGTCCTTACCTCCATGATGTCTGCTACCTTGAAGAAGCCGGGCATCAGCCACTTACCCAGCAGACGGGGCAGAAAATGAGTCACCTTCTGCTATTATTTGAAAAAGCAGAATACGAGAAGATTCTAGCAAGCCATTTCTTAAAGCCATCATCCCCATCACATTTGTGGTCTAAAGTACAACAAGGCCAGAGAAGGTAATAATCAAGAAAAGCTCAAGCTAACAATATCCAGGTTTGGCATTACACTATCTCCAACGCTTTGCTTCATCCTAGTTAAGCATGCCGAGCTCAAAATGGACTCAAACATGTCTAGGAAGAACCTCAAGTTCAATGGTTCATCCATTATGGCTCTTGTTGCACAACAGAGGAAGGGTTAATTGGAAAGATAGAGACTTAGTATGAAGTTATTCATATCTCTATTCCCTATAACCAAAATAAAAATTCCATGTCTAGAATGGTGAGTTGACAGTCTGCATAAGGGTACTATGATATAACCTCTGCTTTTCCTTTTTTTTTTTTTTTAACCATACCTGTCTCTTACACCCATTTCTATGACATCCTATTTGTGCTTGATGAACTTTCTTGGTTACTGATCAATATACAGAAACTGATAGACAAATGGCCGCGAACTTAAATTATGATCAAACACTAATAGATATTCTCCAAGCAAGTAGTATGCAATAATAGCAATATTCCAAAAGAAACTTAAAAAATCAGACATTTCTTTTCCACTCATACATAACAGATATTATTATTACAGAACACAACACTCATACATGACAGACATTATTACAGAACACAGTAATAGAGAATACTGCAAAAAGCATTAAATTATTAAATACCTGAGTCTGCACATCATCCCCAGTGACAATGTTCCCAACTGTGCGAAGTGCCGGAATAAGTACTGATGGCGAAGGGTGACTAAGTAAACAACACAAATGGAAGTTCAGAGTTATAATCCAATATAAACAGGATCAAAATTCAATGCGAGCAATGGAAAAACACGAACTTACAGAAGAAGCTCAACAAGCCGAGGGCACACGCCTGCTTCAATAACAGCTTGGATTTTATCATTTGTACCATCAGATAGATATGAGAGGGCCCAGCAAGCATCAGTCAAGACTTCCTCATCATTTGAATGGATAAGACGCTCCAGTGCTGGAAGAGCAGGTTTTGTCTACACAGACCAAAAAAGGAACTCAGTCCCAATTAAAGTACACCATAAAAGCAACCACACAAGAAGCACAGACTAACCTGCTCAAAAGGTGGTTGTGGCTTGCCCCTGCAGAAATTTGATAGTGTCCAGGTGGCATTCCTCAGCATAGAAAGCTTGGCATGCTCGTTCAATTGTGCCAGCAGAGGAATCAGGGCACCATGGCTAAGGACAAGATCACGACATCTAGGGGAATCACCAGCAACATTTCCCAATGCCCACACAGCCTACAACTCAAAAATAACAAGTCTTAAAAATGAAAAGTTCCGAAAATATATAGGTACTAATAAATCAAGATACCATACTTATGATCATGAACTAGAAATAATATTCTGTCACTGAGAATTTTCAAATGAAATGTAGTTGCTTGCTACACCGAAGTGAAAACTTTTCTAAAAGCTTTGTTTTCAACCAAGACAATTTGCATAGGGATGCTAGCCCCACATGTATCACTCATTCATTTTTCATACCAAGTGAAACTTCTAGCAACATGATCAAGAAGAAACTATGAATCTCCCATATCAATCATAAGTGATTGGACAATGTAAGATTTAGCATTTTGTACAAGAATAACATAGCAGCCATTGCATGATGCCATAAAATAAATATTTCACATTTCGAACAACACCTCAGCTTGTAAAATGCTCACAACATTCCATTCCAAATATGCATATTTGAAACCCACAAAGAGGGAAGGGATTGCCAGAGCTTGGGAAAAAGATGGATTCTATTTATGGAGTTGGCCTGGCAGCGAATCCCAATCTCTTCATAGCTAGAGCATGACCAGTTTATGTGGTTAAAGCCTTGAACAAAAAAAATTCTGAAAGATATTGAATTAAACTGACATGCATATAAACATAACAGCAACTAAGCAAAGTGAAAACTATTCGATATGCACATTTACCTGTTCCCGGACATCATCGCTTGGAGAACCAAGAAGCTTCACAAAGATCGGCACAGCCCCATGATCGATAACGACCTTGGTGTTCTCAGATGTTCCAGAAGCAATGTTTGTGAGAGCCCAAGCCGCCTCAAACTAAAGTTCCAAAACATACATCATCAATGTGAAACAAAATAAAATACTTCAAAATCCAAAACAAATGCAATTCAGAGAGTGAAGAATGAAAACCTTAATTAACACAATTCAAACCTGGAGCTGTGGAAAATCCTCTCTCACAAGAAATTCAACAAAACGAGGGACAACTCCCGACGCAATAACTTCTTCAATTGGAGGACTTCTCTCTGAGATATGGTATTAATATAATAGAAAATCATGTTCTCATAGATCAACAAAAGCAAGAACACTAGAAAAGAACATATTCATTGGTCAGTGTGTGTGAATTCTAACTTCTAAGATACTCCAAAACAGGGAATTCCCCCATTCTCAGAAAATGGGTGTGTTAAGACAGCAATTTTGAATTGATTTCCGGTTCCCCCATTACGCCAAATGCTTCACGGCATAAAAACATCTGCTTTTCCTGTTCTACCCGTCATAAAAACAAACACCAAAAGATGGATGAGAGTAATACCTATGGAAAGTAGTTTTCTGAACTGGGTCGTTGCCTCGAGCTGCAACGCGCTATCATCAGACCATACTCCCGCGACCATCGCAGGAAGACTCTCTAACTGCAACCACAATCAACAAAAAAGATTAACAAAGAAACAAAAACCATCTTTGGGGAATCAAGAAACCGAATCAGATCCAAAACCACAGAAACCCTAATCCCATAACAAAAGCGATTAGATCCAGCGATCGTGCGTAAAGTTACCTTCTTTTCAACGGCAGATTGATGGATCGACGCAGGGAACTGCTGCGCCTGCATCCCTTCTCTCCGCTTCTTCTGGAGGCTTTCTTCCCTTCGATTCTTCCGGATCTCGACCATGTTATCTTCCCTCCTCCTCCGGCCTTCTTCCGCGTCGACAGCGACCTTGTAACGGTTCCGTCGGACCTCCGTCCGAGCATTTGGCCTCAGAGACATGGCTGCTTGATTCTGAAGAAATCGATCAAACCCTATCAGAACCAAATCCACGAGAAGGAAGAGAAGGAGAAGAAACCCTAAAAGGCTAAGCTTTAAGGGGAAAGAATAAGGGGAAATCGAGATTCGTAGGAAATCGAAAAGTACCAGAAGAAATCAACGAAACCCTAGCAATCACAAAACACCGAGAAATGAAGGAAAAAACTAAGAAGAAAGATTCCTAGAAAGATTCGTATTGGAAAGAGGGGGAAATCAAAATTCATGGAAAATCGAAGAGGGAAAAAAAATACCTCAGAGAGAGAAAGAGAGAGAAGTAAGAGAGGTTTTGGAATTTGTAGAGTGAGAGCGAAGAAGAAATAAGAGAAGAAACGGGTTTTTAGTTTTTTACGGAAATTGAGATCCTTAACGTCGTTTAAAAGGGAGAAGAGTTTTAAGAATGGGCCTGGGGAGTGGATGTATTTACGAGGGCTGCCACTGATTTTGAAAGGGGAGGTGAGGGAAAGTTTGGAGGGTTGGGAAATGTGATGGGGATTATTTATCTTCTATAAACCCTAGATGTGAATGGGGTCCTGCAATTGTAAATGCCAAATTGTAAGATGATCCGAGCCGTCTATCCTGTGGGGGCCTTCATTGGTGGGCCATTAGTTGATTTTTATGAAGGAATTAAGATTAAATAATAATTAAACGATTTAATGAAGAAAAATCATAAAATGACAAGATAATTATTTGTATTTTTTTGGGACGGGACTACCCTAGTTGACAATATCAACAACCTCCTGCAGCTTTTCTTCTTATTCTTCAATAGTTTTCATATTTCCATTCTTAAAGTTGTTCAAAGCTTCCGAATTAATGAAAACACTCTTTGGATCTAAAACTTCACACAAACAATACAATATCTAGAAGAAAATCCCACATTCACTACTCAAAGATTACCCAACATGACTCCCTACGTGTTGTTCACAAACATTAAGACCTATAAAATTTTTCCAAACAAATGACTTCAAACTCTAGCAACCACCAAACAAATATTTACAAAAGTATACACAAATTCGTCTCCTCCAACCTCACTCAAACCACCACCAGATTGAGAGAAGATCCTCATTTAGGCATTTTACCAAACATCTTACACTATAAACTCGAACTCTTAAAACTCATGCAAAATAGCTCAACAAATGCATAGAAACTAAGCATTGGACTCGTACACTGAAGCAAGATTATAGAACCCACTTCAGGAAAACCATTGGAACGTAAATGCAATGATTTTCATAACTTTTCCATCACTAGGTAAAAGAAGATAGAGGAAAATATCATTTTCTTACAATGAAAGTTGACGATATCGTCAACTGAGTTGTTGATATCATCAATTACGGTGATTTCGTCCAAAATAAATGTATGAACAATTACCTTATTATTATAATTTTTCTTCAGAAAACTTTTTAATTAAGGTTTAAGCTTAATTTTTTCATAAAAATCTCTTTTTGTGCCTTTTTTTTTTTTTCGTTCTTTTAGCTTTAACTTTTCATGGGGGTGATGCAAATGCAATCCTTGTATATGCACCTACTGTGGGGGGGATGAAAAGGTTGATTGAAGCAACAACTGGTCTGTCTATTTTTGACAGGAGATTGGGTAGTTGAGATCATTTGTGGGGATGGTATAGATGATTGATCCTGTGGTTGAGATCAAGGGGTCTCTCACTACTGATTTTTGGTGCGTATCTCAAATCCTCAAATTCAAAGAGTCGATTGATTTCGAAAATCATTCACCTCTTCTCCTTTTAACATCCACCAATCTTATACCAAAAAAAAAAAAAAAAAAACCCAATTACTGGCACTAGTTTCAACCCTCAAGTGGGGCCCACAAAGGCACACCATCCCCTTAGGTCCCACAAGGACATTCTGATCACAGTTTTTCTCTCTCTGCTGGAAGCGCAGATGCCCTGTATATAAGTTGGATACAAGGGTTAAAATTTCCTAGGCCTAACCTGAATTCATTCCACTGGGGTGCTCCACTAGACCCAAGATTGACTTGCACTGAATTATAGAGACATGGAATTTCACTTTTGGTTGGGTCAGGCCATGTAGTTTGGATATGGCGCAGCCCAATTTACATCTCATTAAAGCCATGGTCCCCCCAAACAGATAAGGCCAAGGGAATAGCACCCTGATGAACATGTGACAACCCTAACCACTGGATTAATGGGAAAAAAATTTAAGTTTCAACTTTATTTGAATGTTTGTTTTGAATGTTTAAAGATTAAGGGGAGATCATAATCCCTAAGTTTCAAGGAATGTCCAAATCCACCACACAAATTCCTTACTGTTGGCTCTAATGTGTCAAAAATCATATCTCATATATAAAAGGAAGGAGGGTCGATATGATTTGCTCAACCAGGAGACTCTATATACCCCAAAACACTATCAGAGATCCTCCTGCCTTATTTAGAACTTCTAAGCATTTGTTAATAGTAATACCACCACCAATTAGCAGACTAACAAATAAGATCTACGGTTTCTAATCTGGGAACATTTTTAGAGATTGCCCAATGTTTTACATTAGTGTAGCACACCATTTCCTTGCCTCAAAGGTTCACAACTTGAAGGGCACATTTGTAATGCATTTTCAAGGAAAGAAATACACAAAAGTATTCTGAGGTCCTTTTTTATTGGTAAACAAGATAGGGGGCTTTGGTCGGAGGTCCCTTAAAATGTGACTTTAACAAACAATTCACAAAAAAAAGTCATGCAGCTAAAGGTCCCTCAAACACATTCTCGTACCTGAAATGTCCAATTTGCCCTTTCTTTAAATCATATCCCATGATTGGGGGGATATCCCATTAATAATGGCTAAATACCATTTAATTGCCCACGATTAATGGAATCCCATTAATGAGATTTTAAAATAAATTCTTAAAAAACACAAGTAAATTTCAAAATAAAGCAAATAAATTTAAAAAACCCCAATAATTTCAAAAAAAGCAGTGAACTTTTTTTAAAAAGCAATAAATTTCAAAAAAAAACGCACATAAATTTAAAAAGATGCAAATAAGTTTCAAAAGATTGAAATAAATTTCAGAAAATGTAAATAAATTTCAAAAAACTCAAATAAATCTCAAAAGAACCAAAGAAAATTCAAGAAATGTAAGTAAATTTCAAAAGCACAAATGAATTTCAAAAGAGGCAAATAAAATTAAAAAACGCAAACACATTTGCCAAAACCAAGATAAGTCATTTTCCAAATTTTTGAAAAATTTTCCAAAGACTCAAGTATTTTTGCCAAAACTCAGTTAAATTTATTTCTAAAAACGCAAATAAATTTCAAAAGACAAAATAAAATTTAAAAACGCAAATAGATTTCAAAAAACGTAAATAAAATTTAAAAATGAAAATAAACTTAAAAAAATGCAAATACATTTGCTAAAACTAAGATAAACCAAATTTCCAAATTTCAGAACTAGATAAATTTGTTCCAGAAATCAGGTAAATTTGTTCCAGAAATCAGATAAATTAGCCAAAAACTCAGATAGATTTGTTCAGAATTCAGAAAAATTTATTTCAAAACTTAGATAAATTTGCGCAAAACTCAAATAAATTTGACAAAAAAAATGAAAAAACTCAGATAATCTTGACAAAAACTCATAAATTTTGTTAAAAGCTCAGATAAACTTGACAAAAACTTAAATAAATTTCACAAAAACTCAAATAAATTTCATAAAAACTCAGATAAATTAAGACTGCTTTCTGATTAACGGGTTAGGCGAAATTGACCCAAACTCGAAACTGAACCCAATGAATCTGGGTTGTCTTCCTCTCCTCTCCACATTCTGCATTGTCCAGATTCATAGGGCTTCTCAAGCGGGTCAGGCTTCACTTGACCTGAACTTAAACCCAGACAAAAACCGACCTAAGAAGGTCGTCTTCTTCCTCCTCTTCTCCTTCTGCAACTGGGAAGACGACTCCCTACTGTCTTCTCCTCCTTCCACAGCAACAGCGCAGCGGCGCTTCTTCTCCGGTGATGCCCAACAGTGACAGAGACTCCGGTGATGGACGTAGAATCCTTGTGATGTGGGGCCTAGTCGAAAAATAGACTTTCGACGTTCTTCTCCGGTCTGCAAACAGAGAATACAGAAACCAAACCGCCCCCTTCCTACTGTTTTCTTCCACTCCGGCCATGTACGATGCTTCTTTGGCAAGATTTTTGCAATCCGACGAAGAGCAGCGGCGTCGTTTCTTTTCCGGCAATCTTCTGCAACCAGGGACGAGATCGATCAACAGGGATCTGGGTCGTCTTCTGTGAAGAACCAGAAGGCTTTCTCTGCTGGACTACCTTCGGCTTCGATGAGACCAGATCACCAGATTTTCTTTGGCAACATCCGGGAAACAATGCCCTATCATTTCTTTTTCCTCATTATGTTTCAAAGAATGAAACAACAAAACTTTGCAAGCGCCAGGCCGAATCCAGTGCCTCCTCCGGTTCTTCGATCGGTGTGGCTTATCAAGAGACTGATCTTCTGAGATCTTGGATCAGTTCACGCAAGGAGGGAGAATAGAAGATTTGAAATTTCAAATTTCAAAATTTTATGCCTAAAACGGTTGAAAGGACAAATTAGTCCTAAAATATGAGATCGTATGAATTTAGGGACTTCTGGTTGCAAACAGTCTAGCTGAGTGGACCAGAGCCCTTAAACAGAATTTGCATGAACTAGAGGTTGGATAGATTCGACTTTAGGGACCTTTCACTAATTATCTCAAAAAAATATCATTAAAAATAACGAAGGAAACAACAAAATAGGAAAAGAAGGGACATCAACACAAGAAAAACAGAAAAAACATGCTGTCTTGGAAACAAAAGCCCCCATGTCCCAACCTCCCAAATAAATTTCCTTGGCAAAATCATGCATAACCGCATTTATGTTTTTAGAAATGTGATGCGTTGCCGCTAAAATGATGTCTTGCAAAATGGGGTCAACAGATCAATCTGGGTCTCCTTCAATTGCACACACAGCATCAAGAGTATTGAACAAAAGGTAAACTTTAGGGAAGCCCCTCGCCTTACTTTCAATCAAGGCTGATAAGATGGTCCCCTTCTCTATTTCTTTGGAAAAAAAGAGTTTTGACCCATCCAAAGAGCATGCAACCACAAAAGAGCCATTAAGCCAAATGATAAAACCAAAACCAACTTTACCATCAAGCTTGTTAAAAACAACATAAAAAAAAAAAGGCATATCCCATATCCAGTTTAAAAGTAATCCTTTATACTAAAAATCCTTTATAATTTTCTCCACTTTTGATGTCATCGAATTAGAATCCATAATAACATTTTTGGAAATCGTTATACTATTTATAGGATTAATCTTTCTTATTTTCAAATGGCCCACTAAAAATCTACAGGCCAAACCTTAGGATGATAATCTAGAGATGGACTAGTAGAATCATGCAATTCCATATAGTTTTTCCACTGTTCAAGCACTGAGTTAAGGGAAATATTGTGAGAATGATAGCCCAATTTTGATCAAACCAAGAAGCCTTTGAATGCTAACACATAAACAAAGCATGCTCATTTGATTCTTCATCATTCTCACAGAGGGACCACAAGGCATTTTTAGAAAGAGATTTACTAAAAAAGAGCTTACGTACCTTTTCAATGAACGAATCTTTTTATTATTATTGTTTTTTTGTGAATCTTTAACGCCTTTCCAATGAAGAGAGAGGCGGTATGGAAAAGATGGAGTATTCCATTGAAAAGCGTAAGGGAGAGCAGTATAGAGAAGGTGGAGCATTTAGAGGAAAAGTGGAAGTCTTAGAATCCTGTTTTCAAAGATACAACACTAAGGTTTACAAGGATTCCTTTTCAGCACAACATTGGAGTATGGATTTGTATTTAGATAGAGGGAAATACTGTATTATGTTCAAAGCATATCTTTATAACATGTATTTGTCTAAAACTTCTGGTTTCCTGTTGGTTTTATATAAAAAGTTTGGCCTCTCACGCTGTTTGTCTTTTACCAAATGGTCCTTATATTTTGAATCGATTTTTTCCCTTTTTAGAAAGTATAGATAAGCACGCGTTAATGAAAGAGGGTCTCATGTTTATGAAATCCTAATCCTGATCCATCGGGATCGGGGGTTGCACAAAGGGACACGTTTCTAACCTGAAGGGGTGTGATTTTTCTTCAAAACTGAAAATCTTTTTCTTGCCTTTTTAGGAAAGTGTTAAATTTTCCATGAAAATGCAAAAAAGTTAATAGTTTTTCTATGGAAAACGTAAGTTTCAATGAAAGCCAATAAAATGCAATCGCCTCAGCTTCTTTAGAGGAAAAGACTTTTAACCCATTCAGAGAGAATGCAACCACAAAAGGTTAAACCAAATGGTAAAAGAAAAATCAACTTTACCATCACGTTTGTTAAAAGCAACATCAAAGAAAGCAAAAGCCTATCCCATATCCTGTCTATAAGTAATCCTTTATAATTTTCTCCATTTTTTATGTCATGGAATTAAAATCCATAATAGCATTTTAGGAAACCTTTTTCCTATTAATAGGGTGAATTTCTTTTCCTCTAAAAATGAAATCATTTATATATTTTCAAATAGCCTGCCACAAAGCTACAGTCTATACCTTAGGATGATAATCTAGAGATTGACTAGTAAAATCATGCAATTCCATACATATTTTCCACTGTTCAAAAATTGAGTTAAGGAAAATATTGTGAGAATGATAGCCCAATCTTGATCTAAGCCAAGAAGCCTTTGAATGCTCCCACATAAACAAAGCATGTTCATTTGATTCTTCATCATTCTCATAGAGGGGGCACCAGGGATTTTTAGAAAGAGTTTTTCTAAAAAGTAGCTTACCTACCTTTTCAATGAATGAACCTTTTTGTTATTAATTATCATTGTTTTTGTGAATATGTAGAAAGCCTTTCCAATGAAGGGAGAGCGGTATGGAAAAGATGGAGTATTCCGTGAAAATGCATAAGGGAGAGCAGCCTAGAAAAGGTGGAGCAATTAGTTGAAAAGTGGAAGTCTTAGAGTTCCACTTTCAAAGATACAACACTAAGGTTTACAATGATTCCTTTTCAAAACACCATTGGAGTATGGATTTGTAATTAGACAGAGGTAAATAGTGTATTATGTTCAAACAATGTCCTCATAACATGTATTTGTCTAAAATTTCCAGTTTCATGCGTTTATATAGAAAGTTTGGCCTCTCGTGCGGTTTGTCTTTTACCTATATTTTGAACCAATTTTTTCCATTCTTAGCAAGTATAGATAAGCACGGGTTAATGAAAGAGGGACTTGTGTTTATGAACTCCTAATCCTGATCCACTAGGGGTTCCAAGAAGGGGCACGTTTCCAACTTGAAGGGATGCGATATTTCTCCAAAATTTAAAATATTTTTCTTGCCTATTTAGGAAAGTGTTTGTTCATGGAAATGCAAAAAGTCAATTATTTTTCTATGGGAAACGTAAGTTTCAATCAAAGCCGATAAAATGGCAATCACCTCAGCTTCGTTGGAGGAAAATACTTTTGACCTATCCAGAGAGCCTGCAGCCACAAAAGAGCCATTAAACCAAATGGTAAAATCAAACCAACTTTACCATCAAGCTTGTTAAAAGCAACATCAAAGAAAACAATAGCCTATCCCATATCCAGTCTAAAAGTAATCTATTATACTAAAGATCCTTTATAATTTTCTCAACTTTTGATATCATGGAATTAGAATCCATGATAACATTTTTGGCAACCTCTATAGTATTTATAGGGTGAATCTCCTTTCCTCTAAAAATGAAATCATATCTAGATTTTCAAATGGCCCACCACAAAGCTACAGTCCAAACCTTAGGATGATAATTTAGAGATGGATTAGTAGAATCATGAAATTCCAAACAATTTTCCCACCGTTCAGGAATTGAGCCAAGGGAAATATTGTGAGAATGATAGCCCAATCTTGATCCAAACCAATAAGCCTTTGAATGCTCACACATGAACAAAGCATGCTCATTTGATTCTTCAGCATTCATATAGAGGGGGCACAAGGCATTTTTAGAAAGAGATTTACTAAAAAACAGCTTACCTACCTTTTCAATGAACGAACCTTTTATTATTATTATTATTGTTGTTGTTGTTGTTGTTGTTGTTGTTGTTTTTTGTGAATTTGTAGAAATCATGTCCAATGAAGGGAGAGCAGTATGGAAAATATGGAGTATTCCATTGAAAAGCGCCAGGGTGAGCAGTATGGAAATGGTGGAGAATTTAGTAAAAAAGCGGAAGTCTTAGAATTCCGTTTTCAAAGATACAAAATTAAGGCCATGTTTGGGACCACTAGTCTATTTCTTAAAGACCATTCAAAATAGATCTATAAAAAAAAGTGCCATAGAAAAAAGCGGTGTTTGGTCGGAGGTCCCTCAAAGTATGGCTTTGTTGCAAACAGTCCACAAAAAAAAAAGTCATGCAGCCAAAGCTCCTCTATCACATTCTCATACGTTATATGTTTAATTTACCATTTCGTTAAATCATATCCCATGATTGGTGGGATATCCCATTAATAATGGCCAACTACCATTTAATTGGCCACGATCAATGGAATCTCATTAATAAGATTTTCAAATAAATTCTAAAAACACACAAATAAATTTCAAAATAATGCAAATGAATTTAAAAAAACACAATAATTTCAGAAAACACAATAAATTATAAAAAAGCAATAAATTTCAAAATAACGAAGATAAGTTTAAAAAAGCAAATAAATTTCAAAAAACATAAATAAATTTTTTAAAAGATGAAAATCAATTTAAAAGATCCAAATAAATTTCAAAAGATCCAAATAAATTTTAAAAAAATGTAAATAAATTTCAAAAGAAATAAATAAAATTAAAAAATTCAAATAAATTTAAAAAAAAAGCAAATACATTTGCCGAAACTAAGAAAACCCAATTTTCCACATTAGCAAAAAATTGGCAAAAAATCAAGTATTTTTGTCAAAAACTCAATTAAATTTATTTCAGAAAAAATAAATTTCAGAAGACACAAATAAAATTCAAAAACACAAACAGATTTAAGAAAATACAAATAAATTTTCCAAAAACACAGAAAGATTCGTTCAAAAACCCAGTTAAAAATTTAAAAATGGAGATAAATTTGTCAGAAACTCACTTATATTTTCAAAAACATAAATAAATTTGCAAAAAATCAGATATATTTGTTTAGAACTCAAATAAATTTGTTTCAGAACTCAGATAAATTGTCTAGAACTCAGATAAATTTATTTCAGAACTAAGATAAATTTGCGCAAAACTGAAATAAATTTGACAAAAAATAAAAAACTCAGATTAATTTGACAAAGCTAGCAAGCCGCGCAGGTCTAGAACTCCAGTCTCCCTAAAAGAGGAAAACTAAGAAATCAAAACCAATGCAGCCAAAGGCGGACCGATTGAGAAGAGACACCGATTTCACCTAATAGAAGAGGACCACAATGAACCGAATGAGCACATTTGCAACAAGCGTGATCAAGCTGTATCCAACCCATTCAAAGAGGGACCACAAGGTGCTTGAAACCATGAAAAGATAAATCCCGACATCTCGACGCTTCCACAGAAGAACATAAGTAACTGCTACAATAGAGATTTGAAAGAATTAGTCGAGGCGAGTATCAGATCCGAAACAAAGAGATGGAGATGCTGGTAATGGATTGAAGAAGTATAAAATCATCTATTTGATTGTTAGAGCTTTTTGACTCAGTTGAAGTTGGTCGGGAAATACAATTTTCTCCGGCGACGACGAGTCGGCAGCAGCGGCGCAGTTGAATCGGCTGTAGCAAACATACGAATAAAGGGTTCTGTTACAGAACCTGTAACTTGAAGAAGAAGAAAAGGGCTCTGGCTAGGTTCTGTCCATGTCTGGATTGAAGAAGAAGAGGGAGAATGGAATATTTAAATTTTAAAAATTCAAAATTTTATGCCTAATTAGTTGGAAGGGAAAATTAGTCATGAAAATGTATGAGGTGGCATATCTAGGGACTTCTCACCGAAATATGTCCAAGCTGCATGAACTACAGGCCTTAGAGGAAAAGTTGATGGACTGGATGCCTTACAAGACCTCTATGAGGGACCTTTCGCTAATTACTCTAGAAAAAAAGGGACTAGAATCAAAAGAGGTGTTTTAGTAATGCAAGAATCTATGTTAAATAGACTTTTTTTATATATCAATAGTTGAGAGTTTTTCACGGATTTCTTGAGATCGACAAGGTATTAGGTCATGAAAATTATTCTTGTAGCTGCGCTTAGCCTTTCAAAGAAATCTAACGGTTTGGATCTTGTGTTTGAGACCCACATAATCTATAAAGTTGCATTCAATGGCTCACGTTTTTAACACATCTAGAGATTGATGGTGATCCAACATGTGAAATTTGGTCTCATGGTCATGCTTGATCTTGTGAACATTTCCAACGGTTTGGATCTTGTTTAACATGCACATACATAATAAAAGAAAATTAAAAAACGTTACTGCTCATGGACAAATCCAATATTGAGCATAATACATCAACAATTGTTTTTGTTTTGCAAATATCTTGAGATACATGAGGTATCAAGTCTTGAAAATCGACCACGAAGCCGTTTTTAGCCTTCCAAAGAGATCTAATTGTTTTGATCTTGCATTTGGGGCCCACAGATCATAGCAAATTGCATCTAATGGCTCTTAGTTGTTTGCACATATCTCGAGATTGGTGATGATCCAATGATCTTGTGAACATTTCTAACGGTTTGGATTGTGATGGAAATCTTATATTTTGATACAAGAATTAAAATACGGGATTGGTGGGGGGGGGGGGGGTATTGGGGGGGGGGGGTGGGGGTGTGAATGTGTAAAGTTACTGTTTAGCAGCCTATTCTTTTTTGCCTCTTAATTCCAAATGAGGCCAAGGGCGAGCTATGAGAAATAGAGGTATTGTCTCTATTTCTCTACACCATCTAGAGGCATTGTGATGCTGCCAAATGCCTCAAGTTTTAAAATCTCTATTCGATCTAGAGATTTTGACAAATAGAGGCAAAATTTGGATCTGCCAAACATGGGCTAAGGTTTACAAGGATTCATTTTCGGCACACCAATGGAGTATGGATTTGTAATTAGACAGAGGGAAGTAGTGTATTATGTTCAAAGCATGTCCTGACAACATATATTTATCTAAAATTACTTGTTTACCATTGGTTTTATATGAAAAGTTCGACCTTTCGTGTTGTTTGTCTTTTACCAAATGGTCCCAATATTTTGAATCAATTGTTTCCTTTTTAGAAAGTATAGAGATAGGCACGCGCTAATGAAGGTGGGACACGTTTCTAATGTGAAGGGGTGTGGTTTTTCTCCAAAATTGAAAATCCTTTTCTTATCTCTTTAGGAAAGTGTTTTTCCATGGAAATGCAAAAAGTTAATTGTTTTTCTATTGAAAATGTGAGTTTCGACCAATGCCCATGAAATAGCAATCGCCTCGCCTCAGCTTCTTTGGAGGGAAAAACTTTTGGGTCATCCAGAGAGCATGCAACTGCAAAAGAGCCATTAAACCAAATGGTAAAACCAAAACAAACTTTACCATCAAGCTTGTTAAAGCAAAATCAAAGAAAACAACATCCTATCCCATAGCCAGTCTAAAAGTAGTCCTTTATACTGAAAACCCTTTATAATTTTCTCCACTTTTTATGTCATGGGATTAGAATCCATGATAACATTTTTGGCAACCTCTATAGTATTCATAGAGTGAATCTCCTTTACTCTAAAAATGAAATCATATCTAGATTTTCAAATGGCCCACCACAAACCTATAGTCTAAACCTTAGGATGATAATTTAGAGATGGATTAGTAGAATCATGCAATTCCAAACAATTTTCCCATCGTTCAGGAATTGAGCTAAGGGAAGTATTGTGAGAATGATAGCACAATCTTGATTCAAACCAATAAGCCACATAAACAAAGCAAGCTCCTTTGATTATTCATTGTTCTCACATAGAGGCCCACAAGGCAGTTTTGGAAAGAGATTTACGAAAAAGTAGTTTACCTACCTTTACAATGAAGGAACGTTTATTATTATTATTATTATTATTATTATTATTATTATTTGTGAATTTGTAGAAAGCCTTTCCAATTAAGGGAGAGTAGTATGGAAAAGATGATTTATTCGATGAAAAAGCTAAGGGTGAGCAGTATAGAAAAGGTGGAGAATTTAGTGGAAAAGCGAATGTCTTAGAGTTTCGTTTTCAAGGATGCAATACCAAGGTTTACAAGGATTCCTGTTCGGCACACCATTGGAGTATGGATTTGTAATTAAACAGAGAGAAATAGTGTATTATGTTCAAAGCATGTTCTGACAACATGTATTTGTCTAAAATTACTGGTTTCCTACTGGTTTTAAAAGTTTGGCCTCTCGTGCCGTTTATCATTTACTGAATGGTCCCTATATTTTGAATTGATTTCCCCCTTTTTAAAAAGTATATATAGGCACACGTTAATGAAGGAGGGACTCATATTTATGAAATCCTAATCCTGATCCACCAGGGGTTGCAAGGAGGGGCACATTTCTAACTTGAACGGGTGTGATTTTTCTCCAAAACTGAAAATCTTTTTCTTGTCTCTTTAGGAAAGTGTTTTTCTAAGGTCATGCAAAAAAAGTTAACTAGGAATACATCAACTGTGTAGAATACATCTATACTGCATCACCTACTTAACTAGGCTATTCTCTCTGATGAATTTGATTCCAATAATCAAACACAACATCATGAAACTACACCTAACAGTCTATATGGTCTTCACCTACAAACCATTTCTATGGCAGCTAGTGCTAATCAATTATTTGACAGATTAAAAAAATAACATGTCCTCATCCAATGAATTAAATAGTCTTCGTCAAAATTTAGCAGTAAGAACAAGGACAATTTAAGATAAGATACCATCTACTAATCCAAAAGCTTATGCTGAAAGGTGAAAGGCCCAAACAAGTATATAAAGCACTTTCAAACTCGATCCTTACTTAAGCGATATGGGATGCAGGGCCTACCATTTGTATTCTGTTTCGGTTTTAAAAGGTCAAATTTAGTGTATGTGGGAGGAGTTATTGCATAGGCCCAAAAAAACGTCAACAAAAAATGATTTTGATACTTTGAATGTTAATTTGAAGCCTTGGTGATTGACATTGTAAAAGCTATTGTTTTAGAGGAAGAATTGGGTGGCATTGTTGATTATGCATTTGTTGTTTCCTTTTCCGTTGCATGATGGTCAGTTGATACATGTTGCTTTGTGGTGACTATTATGCCTATTCAACAGTTACACATGTTCCTCTATATGCTCTCTCTTTTTTCTGATCAACTCCTCTATATGATCACTTAAATCAAAGAACATGCTTCCAAGTTACATCTTCATTTGTGTGGTACTTTTATAGCACGCCTATTGATATTTTACAGATGTAATAGTTTTTTTTTTTAATCGGCTACAGATGTAATAGTTGATCATCTCTAGGATTTATTTCATTGCTTTGAAAATCAAAGTTTGGTCTAAATATTTTTATCCAGCGGAAGCTGTACTAATCTTGACTTTGTAGGTGATCAGCAAATATGGATAAGAGTTGGATCACAATTAAGAATAGAATGAGCAAAGAGTACCGAGATGGGGTAAATCATTTTGTTGACTTTGCAGTCACAAGTTTCGGTTCTGATGATAAGATTCGTTGCCCGTGTTTAAAATGCATGAATGTGGAACGCCATGTTAGTATTGTCGTTGTGTTTCACTTGATACAAAATGGGATAGCACCTTCTTACAAGACTTGGGTGCACCATGGGGAACCTATACCTGCAAATCATCAATTCGTGTCAAATGAAAGCTGTCAGCCTAGTGGAGAAAGTGTTGGGGATGGAGTGGCAGCAGATGAACATGAGAATCCAGATGATATTGAACGCTTAGTTAATGATTACTATGTGGCAGCAATCATGAATGATGAGGAACTAGATGAGTTGCCTAACAATGTTGAGATGGAGAGTGTGCGGAACTTTGATAAATTGATGAAGGATGCTCATCAAGAGTTATTCCCCGGATGCAAGTTTACTTTACTATCGTTTGTCATTAAGTTACTTCACGTGAAGGTGTTGAATAAGTGGAGCAACAAGTCCTTTGATATGCTATTGGGGTTATTGAAGGAACTTCTGCCTATAAGTGAGCAAGATATTCCGGGCAACATTTATGAAGCAAAGAAATTCTTACGTGACTTAGACTTGGGCTATGTGCCCATTCCTGCATGTAAGTATGATTGTGCACTTTTTTGGAAGGAGAATGCAGATCTTGAGAAGTGTCAAGTTTGTGAGGAGCCTAAATACAAGATAAATTATGGCAAGGGAAAAAAGATTCCTCATAAGATTTTGCGATATTTTCCGCTGACCCCTAGGTTGCAGAGGTTGTTTATGTCAAGCATAACTTGTGCAGATATGAGATGACATAAAGAGAAACGAGTTGATGATGGGGTACTAAGGTATCGGCTGATGGTGAGGCATGGAAAGACTTCAATCGACAATATCCTGAGTTTGCTCGAGATGTCCAAAATGTCAAGCTAGGACTAGCTACTGATGGATTCAATTCCTTTGGTAACATGAGCAACTCCTACAGCCTGTGGCATGTGATTCTTATGCCTTACAACCTTCCTCCATGGAAATGTATGAAACAGCCTTACTCTATGATGTCGTTGCTTATTCCTGGACCAATAGCAACGGGGAGAGATATTGATGTTTACTTAAGGCCATTAATTGACGAATTGAAGGAGTTATGGGAACGTGGCGCAACCACCTATGATGCCTCAGCAAAGAAAACTTTTCGAATGCATGCAGCTGTTATGTGGACAATCAACGATTTCCCCACATATGGTAGTTTGTCAGGGTGGATTACTAAGGGGTACTTGGCTTGCCCAGTTTGTAACGAGCATGCATCATCGCAAAGATTGAGAAATAAGTTAGGTTATGTGGGAGCTCACCGATGGTTACCTAAAGATAATCCTTGGCGAAGGAGTCGCCTCTTTGATGGTAAGGTGGACCATCGGTCGACGCCTATGGACTTAACGGGCGAACAAATATTGCAACAACTATGTAAGGGGACATACAAGCCATTTGGCAAGCATCCAAGCAACAAAAGAAAAAGAGGAGATCCAGTATCAAATTGGATGAAGAAAAGAAATTTTTTTTAGCTTCCTTATTGGGAGAAACTCAAGCTTCGACACAACCTTGATATGATGCATATAGAGAAAAATATATGTGAGGCTTTGCTTGGAATACTATTGAGCATAGATGGGAAGAACAAGGACACAGAAAAAGCACATCAAGATTTGGAGGATCTGAAAATAAGGCTAGCACTACATTTGAAGAGGCGTACGATGGGTCCTTCGAAAAGCCCCCGGCATCATACACTTTATCGTCGGAGGAGAGACATGGATTTTATGAGTTCTTAAAGTCAATCAAGTATCCTGATGGTTATGCTGCAAACATATCAAGATGCATGAGTACAAAGGGAGATAAGTTAACGAGCTTGAAAAGTCACGACTGTCATGTACTTTTGCAATGACTTCTTCCCATTGGGATGCGTGGCTACCTCCCGAAAGACATTTGTATCACATTATCTGAGTTAGGGAATTTTTTCCAAGAGATATGCTCAAAAACACTACGAGTTAAGGATTTAGAGAACCTACAAGATCGGATAGTGCTCATATTATGCAAGATGGAAAAGATTTTCCTCCGGCATTCTTTGATGTCATGGTTCATCTTGTTATTCACTTGCCTCATGAGGCCATGCTTGGAGGGCCAGTGCAATATCGATGGATGTATCCAATTGAAAGGTAATTTTTACCCTAAATTTAAATAGTCGATATTACATGATGTAGGTTAATCATTTAATATTATTTATTAAATAGGTTACTTGGTACCTTAAAGGGATTTATCACCAATCGAGCCTATCCGGAAGGTTCCATTTCTGAGGCTTACATTGTCAAAGAGTGTCTTACTTTTTTTTTAATGTATCTCGGTGGTATGGAAACAGATTTCAATCGGCCAGAACGAAATGCTAATGGTGGTGTCTGTGGAACGGGGTTAGCGGTATTCACCCAAAATGTTCATCCTTTTGGCTTAATGACGAGGGCAAGTAATGTTACGCAGGAGGAAATAGACAAGGCTCATTAGTTTGTCTTAAATAACAGTTTTGAGCTGGAACAATATCTAGAGTACGTTATTACTTAATTTGGATATTACCCATACTTATATTTAGTATGCGACCTTTTTAACCATCACTATTGAATGTTTGTAAATAGAGAACACCAAAGACTATTGGCAAATGAAAGTGTATGTGACATCCCGAAGAGACAAGAAGAGAAATTTCCAAAGTGGTTCAAAGAACACGTAAGATACAAACTATCTTCTGATAAATTAAGTTGTGGGCATATAGAATATTAACATGCTTGCCATGCATTGTTTTGTAGATGAATCAACTACGAGACGAAGGCTCACAAGAAGCAACCGATGAGTTGTGGTCTGTAGCCAATGGTCCACTTGTGACTATCAAACTATATTCAGGTTGCATATCCAACGGTGTTCGGTTTCACACTAAAGGCCGGGATAGTCATCATAAAAGCCAAAATAGTGGTGTCGTCGTGGAAGGGAACAACCATGAAGGGAAAAAAATTACCTTTTATGGGAACTTGTCCAGAGTATGGGAGCTGAGTTATATGTTTGGACGTCGTGTAGTTCTTTTCCAATGCGAATGGTTCAATACCAGTAGAAGTAGATTCATCAAAGCCGATGCACATTTCACAAGCATTGATGTAAGAAGACATTGGTGTAAGAATAATCCATTTGTCCTCCCAATTCAAGTGAAGCTAGTCTTTTATGTCAATGATACCAAATTTGGTGACCATTGGAAAGTTGTAGAACGGCTCCAACATCGAGGGATATGGGATATACCACAGAAGGAAGATGATTTAGAAGATGCGCCAACTGCTATATTCCAATAGGATGAAACCACTAATGCTGTCCCTAATATTGATACTGATGATTCAGTTACGGTTCGGTTCACTAGAGATGATGTTGATCCTGAGATTATTCAGAGTAATTTAGTTCTAGAGACACAGAACCGACAACTCTGCAGCAGTTTTCATGAAGAAGATGAAGACGAAGATGAAGATGAATTACTAGGAGAGCCTAGTGATAATGAGTTTGCTAGTGAATCTGATTCAGATATTGATCCGGACATAGAACTTTGATTTAGTTTTCTGTATTATCGTCCTTTAACCTTTATTTGGATAGTACCTAGTGAACTGTATTTTGATACTTATCATCTATGGATGTGGCTTATGTACCTTTGTCCTGCATGTTTGAATATTTCTTGATGTTTTAGATCTTTTGTTACATTTTATATAATGGGGCATCTATCATTTCATATTAAATTTTACTTGTTCATATATCATACTAAAATCTAAATATCTTTTCTTACAGGAGAGAGATGGCAAAAACAAGGTCAGGTTTATCAGGCCCGGGAGGATGGGCCAGCCAGTGTTTGATTATGAGAAGCAAAGGCAGGAAAAAATAGAATTGAATAACCTTAGATTGGTTGAAAGGGGGTTTCAAAGGATGGTGAATTCATTGGTTGATCTGAAGAAGAAGGGAAAGACTAAAACTACTAAGGAGGCGAAAAATATGAGGGCCATGGATGATGATGACGAGGAGTATCAACCACTTGAGGATGAGAACAATTTGAGTTCTGATGACCATTTGAGTTCTTATAGCGATGAGGAAGAACTGGTAATATATAATTGTATTGTGTATTCAAGGCTTACAAATATATCATTAGACATTAATTTTGTGTCACATGGTGACAGATTGATGCTATCATGAATGGAAGAAGAAAGAAGAACATTGTTGCACAACATACATCCACTCCCCATATTGAGATGCCTCCTATGCAGTCTACTGTGCCTCCTTCCTCTACCCAGGGTTCAATGCCTACCCTAACATCGATGGTAGGTATACCAGGTTCTTTAACAACAGAGTCTACAGTGGCTTCTACTCCTACCCAAGACTTACTGGTTGCCCAACGTACTCTATCTACTACACCAACTTCTTTACCGCAGGATATGGTGAGAGGTACATTTTCCATCAATGTCAGTTTCATATATGTTAAAACTAAGGAGGAAAAACGGAGAAATTCTATTATATTTTAATTGTAATATTCATACACTCTACTTTTTTAAAACTTTTCAGCTTCTACCTCAAAGCGTGTCCGGGGTGCTACCCGTGGATTTAACACTAAACGCTTAATTGCTGCTAGTAGTGGCACCAAACTTGTTGTAGAGGTTCCTCTGGAGGTAGGAGCACCCGTTGGGGAAAATGCCACTAGGTTGGCCACTTGGCTTGGTGTACAAATTAGGATGGCGGCACCATTGAAGGATATTGGAAAGTGGGATGATATTCCCTTTGTTATTAAAGCGCCCATCATACAGGCTACACGAGTAAAGTTTTCTGTCTTTTTATTTTATTTGAGGTTCACTATTTTTCCTCTTTAAGATTAAGTACAATTCAGCTCTTAGTACTCACTATTTTTCCTCTTTAATATTAATTTGCAATTCAACTCTTAGTACTCATTCACCATTGAACCAGTTTTGGCATCCAAATTTCATTTCCAGTAGCTACTACACAGTTTCAGCACCAATAATTCACATTTTCAGCAACTAGGTTCACTAAAATTTTAGTATCCCAAGATGATATTTCAGTTCAGGCACAATTTTAACTCCTTTTTGCTTATACTAGAATTCTATATTATGTGTATGAGTGCAGGATAAATTTGACATAAGAGAATATGATGAGAAAGAGCATGTGAGGCGTGGAATTGGCCGCAAGTGTAACAAATTGTATAGAACCTGGCGTCATAATATGAAAGAACACTATCATGCATTAGTGGAAGCTGATAAGGACCCGTATATCAAGCCATATAGAGGAGTTAGTGGTGAAGACTGGGCATCGATGATTGCTAACATCTGGACTAATAAAGATAAAGATGTAAAATTCAATTTGGAGTAAGGAGTTCATTTGATTGATATCTTTACAAGTACATTTATATCATTTTGTAGGAATTGGTAAAAAAAAGGAAGAAAGCTCGAGCAAATTTACCATTCAATCATACTATGGGATCACAATCATTTGCAGTTGCTATGTCATCATCAGCAAAAGAGCATGGTCAACGTTCTGACATTGCAGATTTCTACAAGTTAACCCATTATAGTACAAAGAAGAAGAAGTGGGTAACCCCGATATGTGAGCAAGTACATGTGAGCATTAACCATAGAAGTCACATCACCAACATTATTTTTGTATTTCATGCAATATATTGATTCTATATTTTCTTTGCTATTAGGTACAACTTGAGGCACGCCATCGAGAGGATGAGTCACGTCACAAAGAGGATGAGGCACTTGGGATACCAGTCACCATGCCACAAGAGGAGATGCCAATGGAAGTTCTTGGTAAGAAGTTTTATGTGAAGGAATATGGTATTGGTTTGAAGCAACCATCATCTAAGCGGTCTAGTGCTAAATCACATGACGAGGTGCGAGCTCTGAAGAATTAAGTTGAGACACTTAAGGATATGTGCCAAGAACAAAAGAATCAGTTTGAGACCTTGAAGGACTTGTGCCAAACGCAACAGGAGACAATACGTGCATATGATGAAAAGTTTGCGCGCTTCAATGCTGTTATGTCCGCTTGTGTGCAAGGAGGTCTTGTTGGAGAAGGCTGTAGTTCTCGGTAAGTAACTTTCCATGTCAATTAAGTGTTGAATCTACTATGTTGTATGCTGAAAAATAGTGACAAGGTATAAACAATTTTTACTATAATCCAAAGATAATTCTCTATTGCAATCAAGCATTTCAATCAGAAATCTGTAAAAGAATCCAATCCAAAGTAGCAAGGTATAAACAATTTTTGCTCTACCCAGAAGTGGAAATACAAAAACTACACTCATATAACAGTTGAAGCTTCCTCAGCCATAACAGCTGAAGCTTCAATCAAGATTCATCAAATTAAAACAGGATCAGCCTCCAGTAAGATCGAACTGACATTTTGTTGTACGCCCTAGTAAGTGAATACCTGAAACCATAATTTTCACTTATTAAAATTTAATAGAATAATCAATGATCTGCCCCCGAATAGCTTAGAATTGAGATTTTCTAATCAATCAAGAAAGACTTTCCAGCATTGGCCCAAATTTCCAGTGTCAAAACCACTAGTAGCCTCATCTGGTTAGGGCTTTAAGTTCAGGTAGCAACAAGGATAGCAAGGGTTGAGGCCATAATCTATAAAGATGATGGTTTGAGGTTTTTACATGCAATTAACCAAGGATTAGCATCTCTTCTCCTCCTTCTCACCCCATCCTGATTGGCATAAGTGGCACCCTATAGCCTCTTTGATTCCTCAGTTCAGCCATTTGATGCCTGTTCTGTTGATTTTTAGTAGCTCTTTGGCCTTGCTGGCCTCGTGGCACTGCCTGGGCTGTCATTGGTTATGGTTTGGGGGAGCTCTTGTAGGTGCGGAGCTGGTATTGCTGTTGCTGACCTGCTTCGGCTTGTTGTAGCTGATTCCTTGCTCGGCCCTGTTTTGGTCCCCCTTCTGTTTTGGCTGCTGCTATGTTCAGTTCTTGTTGTTTTATGAATGATTTATGAATGAAACTATTGCCTTCACGATTATCCAGTCCGGCTTCTCAGACTTTCCAAGGCCTTCATCCTTGATTTGTGAAACAGTTTTACGGATTTCGTTCCTTCCCAAAGTTGATGTGTCTCTAGAAATGGAAATAGTAGCAGTGTTCTTTTGTTTTGCTGTTCTGCAGTGGAGGCCCTGGTTGTGGCTCTGCTTCGGGCTATTCTGCTGCTTGCTGTTTCAGCTTCTGTTGGTCTAGGCTGAGTTTTTCCTTTTGCTGCATTTCTTCTTTCCCTCTGAGTGGATGCTTGGATCCGCAGGTTCAGTCTATCTGTGCAGGTGTGAGTAGAGCTTTGTGGAGGTGGAGGTGACATTTTGGCTAGAGCTATGTGGAGTCCTGTCCTGCGAAGCCTTCTTCCTGGTTGGATTAGTCTCTCGGTGTAGTAGTAGTAGTGCTGGGTTTCTTTTTTTGTTGGTTTCCTGTGCTGTCTCTTTGCAGTAGTTGAGCTCTCCTTCTTTCCAAGTTGGCTGTCTTTCAGCCTAGCTTCTGTGTTTGGTTTGTTTCCCTTCAGTGTTGGGCTGTTCTTCATCTTCCTATTTGGATTGTTTCCCTTCAGTGCTAGGCTGTTCTTCATATTCCTTTTGGCTGTGCTGCTTCCCAGCTTCTCCTTTTTTCACTTCCTGCATTCGCAGCAAGCTCCAGAGTTGGGAGCAGGTGCCCCTGGATTGGCTTCTTCAGCTTCTCTTCTCTCCAAGCTCTTCTCCTTTTTTTGCTTCCAGTATTCGCAGCTAGCTACAGAGTTGGGAGCAGGTGCCCCTGGATTGGCTTCTTCAGCTGCTCTTTCTTTTGCTAAATGGCAAATTGAATTAAGAAGAGGGAAAAGGCCAAAGGCCCCCAAAGAAACAAATAGAGAGAGCCACAGAGGGGGCAAACAGAAAAAACCACCCCAGCAGCACCAAGAAACAAAAGAAAAAATACAGAGAAAGAGGACAAAAGAAAGATAAATGACAACCAAAAGCTCAACCAAAGCAGAAGAGAAGAGCAGCACCAACAAAGGACCAAACTGAGGCCTGAGGAGGAACTGGAGCTCGGGAGGAGGAGGAGAAACACAACAGAAACAAGAAGGAAACCCAGGCACAGCCCTGAACAGTGAATGAAGCACGAAAACGACAGAACTGCACTAAGCAAAGCCAGACCTAGACAGTGCAGCAGATGGGCAATCCAGCAACTCAGCAAACGCACCTCCAAACCAAAACTGCAACTCTTGGGGGGAGAGAAAAGCACAGCAGAAGTAGAGAAAGAAGCCAAGCACTTCCCAGAACCGAAGCTGAATGCAACAGGCAGCAGAAAAGCACGAAGCAGCTATTGCTGAACTGCAACACAGCACAGCTAGGACAAACAACACCATAGTCACCACAAACAACACAAAGCAGACTGCAGGAACAGCTACTACCAAGAACAGCAGAGGAGAGGAGAGCACACCAAGCAAAGAGAAGAGGAAGAGACCAGCAACTCTAACTCAAACAGCACCCTCCGGAACACAGAACATTACCTGCAGGGAGACTCAGGACAGCAGAACTCCCCAGCACAACCAGAAGGCGCAGCAGAAGCCCTAACAGCAAGAACAAAATCACTCACTTGAAAGGATCGAAACTGAGGCCTGAGGAGGAACCCGAACTCGGGGGGAAGAGGAAGAAACACTTCAGAAGCCCAACTGAAAACCAAAGAACAAACAACAGCAGAACCAACACTAAGCAGCTATTGCTGAACAAGAAAAACAATGGAGCTCCTACACTCTCAGCACTCCTACAACAGGAACATAATCGAAGACTCTAGGAACAGAGAGAGAGGCAAAATAGAGGGGCTCAGCTACAACAAAGGAGCTGCAAGCAAAAAACTGAGCTGGAACTAAAGAGGCCAGCAACTCCAGCACAACCTACACCCTCCAAAAAGCTCCGCAAATAAACAATACATGCAGGGACTCTCGGAACTGCATCATAAAAGAACTCCCCAGCACAACCACAAAGAACTACAGAAGCCTACTCTCCATGCTTTCCTTCTCTGTGCTTTGTTTTTGTTTTGGAGCTCTGTTCCAGCTCAGTCCTGCTGGGCTGGAGGTCTCCCTTATTTTTTGGGCTTTTCCCTTTTTTTTTCAAGTTTGGATTTTCTTGTTTTTTTCTTTTGGTTGTTTCTTCTTTTCCTCTTGTTTTGGGGCCTTTTGGCCAGTTCCTCTTCTTCTAATTCAAATTTACCATTAAGCAAAAAAAAAAAAAAAAAAAAAAAAGAGTTGTCCTCCTCCAAACAAGGCTGGATGACTGAAGTAGTCTCCAGAAAAAGCTCATATTCATTTGAGGTGGTTGAAATTCTTATGAGCTGGTTTTAAGCTTCCCTTGGATATCAAGTACACTTTCCTAGTCTCAATGTTGTCATAAAACTGGTCAGCTACTGCATTAAAGCAGGTTAATGTGTAAGGAAATGTAGAAGAAAAAAATGCAAAGCGTATATGCCATGTGTTAATGTGTAAGGCAACAGTTAGCACTGAGCAACTGGCCTAACCCATCATCAAATGTATGGTTTTAGATTTGTTTGTGCATTTTAATTTCTGTACAATCATTGATTTAGTTTTAGATTTGTTTGGGCGTGGCCATTTCATGATGGGTCCTTCCATATGAATGGTTGGATATTCATGATGTTTTCTACAGTTTTCACTTATCCATTTTTCTTTATCTAATTTGTTTGTTTACTATACTTTTGTATACTTTTCTCATTTTTATTTTTATTGAAGGATTTTGTTTTACTTTATTTAAGCCAGCTGCCAATGTACCAGCCCTTTGTCATGATTTAATCTAACCCGTCATTTCTTCATTGTCATTATGGTTATTTGTGCAGGTTTTGTTTTGGTTGGGATGGTTTGAAGTTCAAAAAAGCCCAATCGTTTAATTTAGCAGGCCTAATTTTTAAGCCCTGATCTATCTATCCTCTTTAGGACTAGGCCCAATCTAACCAATCTACTATTTGCCAAATACACTTGTGCATTTGTGCCCAACATATCAGGTTGAGCCCTTAAGCATAAAAAGGTCTGGCTGGTCCCTTTAATTATATGCCCAGAAAATTGGCCTAGGTTGAGAGAACCCATGAGAGCACCACCAGGTTTGAATTTGTAGGATTGGTTTCAATTATATTCCATTTCACCTGGAAAACTCCCACATTTTATTTTCTCATACATTTATTTTGAGTTGTGTGCTTCATAACATGTTAGATAATTACATTTTTTTGTTGTGATTTTATGCAGGTAGGTAACTATCAAGATGGAGTTATTTTTTGGCAGTTAACCAAGATGACCAAAATGGAGTTGAAAACTTTTTGTAGTTAACTGGAACACTTGTTTTGAATTTTTTTTGTCATTTGACATGACACACTATGTATATATGGATATTTTGTAGTTATGCTAAAACTATTAATTAACTTTGAAGTGTTTATTGTTGAAGGATGAATATTTTGAAGGGTTGTGAGCTTGGATGATAGAATGTAGACTTGTTGGATATTTGATTTGAATGATATTCTGCGTCTTTGTGTTATAAGTTTTGCTAATGGGTGTATCTAAATACAAATATTTGAAACTTTGTAAGCAGGTGAGAAATGAGAATTTGGGTGGCACAAATATTTTGATTGTGTTTTTTTGTGACAAAAATAGTATGTCACCCTTGTGTGCCAACCTGGTAATATTATCGGTGACACGCATTTGGTTGTCAGGGTAAGTATTTTTAGTGACAATTCTTGTCACAGAAGATCTCTTTTCTATGGCACATACATTGTTGTCACCATTGCTTTCAGTGACACCTACTATGTCATGGAAAATCTTTCTTCCATGACACCATATTTTTGTCACCGTTGACATCATTCCGTGACAAGTGCACAAACTTTGTCACCATTGACTTTTAGTGTCATGGATATAATGACACCCCATCCCGTGTCACCAATGATAATAGGTGACAAAAATTGGGCCTTCGGTGACATTTTTTCATGTCACCAAACATGTTTTTTCTTGTAGTGAGAATTTATTCATCTTCAAACATCTAGTTCCCTTCTTTGGAGAAACTCTAGCACAATCATTCTAACAAATTAAAATTTCTAAAATATCTCTCTGAGTCAAAATCGAGTCAAGATTAAAATCGAAATTGAGTCCCAATTTTGTAATCAATTGTAAAATCGGAGCTCAATTTCACCAGTTAAACTTGTGTCTTTCATATATAATAATAGATTGTTTATAAATTCCATAAAGGATAAATAATAAAACTTATTCAATTCATGATATCTATCTAACATAGTAGAGTCTTAAGAGATTATCCTTGCAATCTAAGCTAATCACAGTAATCACAATTTTAAGAGACTACTCTCTCATTATATCTTAATCCTGTTAATCATATGCAAACATATTAAACAACTACAAACTTTAGAATATATGAATTTTCTATCAATCTTTCACAATCGTATAGTGCTTGCAAGAAAAGATTTAACCACTAATTACATTGAATTTGACTTTGATCTATTGAAATTAATTGTTAATTTTATTTGGGAAATGTCCAATTATAGTCACCATTATTATGTGCAACGTCAAACTTTGTCGACGGCCTAATTAGTGAGATAGTGGCCCACTTGACTAGATTTGTTATGATCTCTCTGAGATGCATGGGAAATAGGATTATGAAGAAAAATATCCCCATGAAAATTATGGGATAAAATAAAAAACCTGAAAGATCATGCAAATAAGGGATGCTTATAAAGGTGTATGGGAAGCTAGGATTTTTATTTAGGTGGGAAACTTATGATAGTGAAGAAGAAAATAGATAGAAGATGAAACGTGTAAGGATTTGAGTGTTGGCAAATTCATTTTGATGGACAAAACTTGGGTTCATTGAGTTGTATTTTTCATTTGCTAGATGGACCATTGATCGTGTGCGCGAAGAGAAGTGAAAGAGGAGCAGAGTTAATTAGATTCCCAAATTACAGTGTCCAATTGATCGGACCCGGAATTGCTTCAAGATAACAGTCGATTTACAGAGTTTTCCCTGAGATAGAGGCTTAAACGCCTTATCTGATCTCACCTAATTGATCGGATGGCAGCGATTTTCAAAATCGGGACTTTCTAGTTCTCTCAAAATTTTCCAATTATACTCCCATTGCAACTCTTCTACACAAATTTACCTCTATATAAACACTCTCCATCTCAAACCTAGGGTTGTCCCATATACCTCTCTCATTGATCTAAGCCCTGGAAATTATTTTGAGAGATCTATCTTCTCCAGAGAGCCATCTCATTAATATTATGCTGAAGCTTTCATCTTCTAGAGTTATTCTCTCTACTCTTGCAGTAGATTCGTCTTAAGCGACATTAAGACGTGAAGATTCAAGCATTGGAAAAGGTGAACAGCATGGACGTCGACAAGTGCAACTATGGTCCTTAGGTTGTGTTCAACTAGACAAAGGTTGTGAGATGTAACCTTTGATTTATAGTGCTTGGTTTGTCTGTTGGCCTAGACGAAAAGACCTGTGGTTTTTACGTGTCTGAGTTTTCCAAGTGTGAATCGTGTGCCTCTCCTTTTGTGGTTGCTTGCTTATTCATCTATGTTAATCTCTTCTAGGTTTAATAAATTGGCATTTGAATACATAATAGAAATCTAAGTTGGGACCTTAGCCTAAACCTACTTTCAAAAGGTTTTGCAATAGTTACAACATAAGCAAAAGGAAGCGTGACTACAACTGACTTGATTAAAGACAAGCCTCTATTACCATGAAAACCTAACATTTCAAAAAAAAAACTTTATGTCTTTTACACTTGGTCACTTTATATAATAATTTAACCTAGTCAAAATAGCTCCTTTAAGGAGATGGTGGTGTGGGCACCATCAGGCAGATGAACTACACTCCAAGTCTGCCTAATGCCCAGCTAGGGCATTAAAAACCTTATTTTAAACTACTGTCGCATATCCGGCCATAGGGGAATTTGCAACTCCCGAGCCTCGCATAACTGCTGTGCATGATTTTTAATCTCGGCTATCCACAAAGTGAGATCCCCCTAAATTAAAGGTGCCGCTAAAAATCCTAAATGGCTATTGTGCAGTGCATTGGAGACCAAAACCCATGGGCATATATTGGTTCTTGATATTTGGGCTTATTTTAGTTCTTTCTCATCCTACAAATGAAATCTTTCTTTCGAATAACTAGAAAATAGAAAATTCTCTAAATCTTTCATTTTAACTGCATTAGGGTGTTTTAGATGTAAATAAAAACAACTATAGTAGAATGGTTGTGATAATGGAGTTCTAATATGTCACCTTTTGCTGGTGTGGGAAAGTTAAATCTCAATTACAAAGGTAAATAACTTTCACAGGGTGGAAGGTATGAAAACTTTTGCATCTAAATGGCTCTTTCTCACACCATTTCTACCTATGTGATTCGTTTTCAAATTTAAATTCCATGAAACAAACATGTACATAAGTAAATCTTTCACATGAGTGATGGTTGTATGTATAAAATATTGCAAATAAACGACCCCTAAACTCATACAGTTGTCGAAACCAACAAAACCACCCCTGGGGCTTTTAACCTGTGCCATCCCAAAGTGCTCTCTCTCTCTCTCTCTCTCTCTCTCTCTCTCTCTCTCTCTCTCTCTCTCGCCCTCTTCCCCTCTTCTTTTTAATCATCCCCAAGGTGTTTTTTATGTCATCCCTCTCTCTCTTCTTTTTAATCACCCCCAAGGTGTTTTTTATGTCATCCCTAATGATATCTGACATCTTCTTTGATGTTCTCAACAAATGAGCAGCTTTTGAGGCTTTCACATATGTGAAAGATCGGGTGCATATCATGGATGATGAGAAGCATGTGTTCAAATACACTGTCATTGAAGGTGGAGCGATTGGCAGCAAGTTAAAATCATATTCAAGTGAGATTCAGTTTCAGGCTACTAGCAGTGGAGGCTGCTTGTCCAAGATGACTGTGGACTATGACACCATCAACGACAGCTTGCTGCCTGAGGAAGAAGTGGCAAAGATAAAGGAAGGGATTATGTGGATGGGGAAGGCTATGGAAGCCTATCTACAAGCCAACCCAGATGCTTATGTCTGAGTCTACACCATAGCACATTTGGGCACTAGTGTGGAAAGAGGGGCCTTTTAAAGGTGAATTATAATATAAGGCTTAAGCATGTCTCTCTAATCTCTATATATGTTGTTATGGGGTTGGTTTGCATTTTATAGTAATAAAAGAGAGAATATGAGAATAGTTGTGATGCGGCTGTTATTTCGTGTTTTTCTTCTGAGTGCCTTGTTTGTCTTTGCAGGCTTCCTTTTCTTGTTCTTCTTTGTTTGTTTAGAAGAAAATTATCTTATCCATTCATTAAAAGTATAAATGTAAGAATAGAAGATGGGTGAACAAAATTATCTTATGCATTCATTAAAGTATCTATGTAAGAATAGAAGATGGGTGGCTTGCTATTTTGTGTGTTTGATTGGGGGATTGGTAGAACCTTGTAAGGCCCCGTCCCAAGTTAATCAAGATTAACTCTAATTAATTGAAGTTAATGCTAATTAATCATGTTTAATTAGACTGATGATGGTTAATGACTAAGCTCAATGAGATTAGTCTCAAATGAACTTGAGGAATTGTTAATGAAAGAGATTAAGTGAATTGAATGAGTTTTAAGTCTAATTAAGGGAATAAGGATTTTTTCGTAAATACGGATTTATGCGTATTTTATCGAATGCGGGAACTCTTGATATCAACGCGCGTATCTCAACAAGTACGTTAACTTTTGTAATAGGATCGAAGTCATTTGACAAGGAATTGGCCAAGTGGGCCTTCATTTGACTTGATTTGAAAATAGGAAAGAAAGAGAGGGCTTAGTTGCAAGAAGACCCTTATAAGGCTTAAGATGAACTCCTTTGAGTTCATTCAACTCATCATCATTGAAGAGAAACCTTAGACACTCCTTCATTTCCTCTTCCATTTTTCCTTATCAAGATGGAGTCTTGGGTTGATTTGAGGGACTTTTGAAGGATTTTCACCCTCTTCATCTTCTTCTTCAACTTGTCTTCTTCCTTAGAGTGTTGAGGTTTGGAAGAAGAGCTCAAGAATTCCCTAGTTACACTACAAGTAAGTGTTTTGAGTGTCTTATAGGATTCTCAAATTCTATTAGGTGCTAAGGAGTGATTTCTAGCTCCATTAGCTCATAGGATTGTACTTTTGATGTTTCCAAGGAAATAGGCTTAAAGAAGATTTTCAATTGGGGGTTTTTGTCTCAAGTCAAGCTAAACAAAGGGTTTCTTGCTATTTGACTTCAAAAGGCAAGTATAGACACTTGTCTATGATTAAAATGCTAGTTTGCTTGTTTCCTTTGAATTGTAAGAGTTAGGTTTTCAAACTCTTCCTTTGTTATAGAAATGGAGAACGGATTGAATTTGATTTGTATGGATTTTATGATGTTTTAATGATGGAATAGAAGTGTTGTGATGTATATGGAATGTTAATGGAGAAGGGACCAGGAGGTTCCATTTTTGATATGCAGGTGGTGAATAGAATGGAGGATAGGAGAGTGAATGTTCAGAATTCCGGAGTAGGAACTCTAGACAGTTCACTCGAGCGAACAGGCTTATGTGTGACACGAAATGTCATCTGTAAGTGTGCGCTCGAGCGATGGAGGTTCTATCTGAAAGTCTCTGTGTTGACACCAAAAAAGTTACTATGTCTCCTCAACATCAAGAAGCCACATGAAGCTTAATCCTGCTACAAAAACGCAAAGCTACTTCAAGCATCCGATCTTGTCAGAATCAGAAAAAAACTGCAAGATCTTTCAAGACAGCCAAAAGAGGGGTACACCTGAAGTTTCGGGCCATTCCGACATCGTTTGGCCTAACTTCACTTCACCGAAAGCTAAACAAGCGCTCCTGGCGGCGACATCATCGAAGACACCAAAACTTCGATCAGAGCCTACGGATGGTTCCAAAATACCTCCAAAGGGCTCCATGCCAAATTTCAAGTCAAACCGACAACGTTTGACCTTCCATCAATGCTCGAGCAGCAAATTCAAGCCTCCCGGCGGCGAAAACAACCGAAGCCATCACTCATCAAACAAAACACACGAGTGGCTTCAACATGCTTCCAAAGGGCTGCACGTCGAATTTTAGGTCATTCCGATAACATTTAATTAGGTTTCGACGCTCCGAAAGAAAATCAAGCCTACCGGTGGCAAAGCACCCCGGGAATATGACATCGAAATCGGAGTTAATGGATCATCTCAAAATGACTCCAATAGGCTCCCTATCAAATTTCAGGTCAATCGGACATCGTTTGACCACATATCAAAGCTCTACATTTTCCCATCAACAAAATCAAGTCAACCATCGACGGGACCCCAAACGGCTTCAAAACTCAAATAAAAGCCCATGGTTGGTCCTATCCACTGCTCAAGAAGCTTCACCTCAATTTTCAGGTCATTCCGACATCGTTTGACATAGTTTCGACTCTTGACGGAAAATCGGCTACCAAATCTTCGGCTTTCCCGAAAAATGGGAAACTTTGTGCTCCGGTTTTGCGCAGGTTCTCGTAAAGTTTTCTCAAAGAAAATCAAGTCAATAATTGAGGAAAAATGTCAAGAAAAATACAGAAGAAAAAAGGAACGAAAAAGAAGGAAAAACGGCCGAAAACGAAGCTCGGCGACCAAAAGGGCCAAAGCCCCATGGTCGCCGGCGACCCTGGGTGCATGGTCCCCAGCGACCCTGCAAATCCGGGTCTCCGGATTTCTCGCGGACGGCCTGATTTTTGATTCTTTTCGCGTTTCGAGTGTTCCTGCCTCTGTGATTTTCTGAAAATCCAATTTTTGATGCTTAAAAACGACTGATTTTCACCGACATCTCGGATCCGCCGTCAAGAGCATGAAATCATCATTGATCGCTCCAAGATCGCCAATCGGCTGACCAAGAAAGTACACTTTCTGTCCGACCAATCGTGACATCGACAAGACGGATGTCACCGGCCTACCAACATCAATCAATGTCTGAAATTGCACTGCAATCTGACATCAAACAATGTGTGGATCCACATGCGATGATCACAAGAAAAATCCCAAAAGACGTGGCGCAGCCCGCGACTCTTCACATGCCCTGGCGACCACTTAATGTCATTAATTGACCCGTTTATGATAACTTAATGCGGTCATTAACTCATTATTTTGGACAGCCCAATCAGATTCAAGCATTTGGGAGTTACAAATTGTGAGAACCCGACCCCTAATTTCTTGGTTTAGTGTGGTTTTAATCGTGATTTGGTTTCCTCGATGGGTTTAGTGATTGTTTGGTTGAGTTTTTGAGTTTGAATAGATTTTTCATAACTTTGGAGAGTTTTAAAAGACGTTGACTTTGTTTTGACCCGACCCTTGTAAATTGTATTTTTGTGAGAATTTATTCTTGGTTTCTAAAAATTCCAAATTTTATTCCTTTTGACCCATTTTGTTGTTACAAACAACTTTCATGTTTTGACCATCTTGAATAAATACTCAGAAATTGCGTTTTTCGAGAAAAAGGGCAAAAATGACAATTTTCACTAAATCTGTCCATAAATTTCGAAAATTCCAGAAATTGGGGAAAATATACTTTTTGGAAAGTAGTTATTTCAACGAACAACTTTGTCTTCTTCGTCGAATCGATTTGAGGTCCCGAAATGCATGTTTTTAGCCCGGCAAATGTTTTAAGTTGTGGGACCCATCTCCCCTTTGTTATAAGAGGAACCCACCTCTTCTCTTCTCTTCTTCCTTGACCTAATTTCTAAGAGAGGAGCAGCCCCAGCAGCCATGGCTTTCTCCATCTCTTTCTTGTTTCCTCCATCTCATAGCACCACCAAACAATGCCAAACCAAGATTAGACTCCACCATTTTCATCCTCATCTCAAGAGCTATCCATTGACACCATTTTTGAAGAAAACCAAGCTTTTCAAGATTTCCTTTGAGCAACCTCTTGCTTTTTGAAGAACTTCCAAGTAAGGAATCCTTGTAATCTTTTGGATTTGTGTTTTCCTAGCCTTTAAGAAGCTTTGTTTTGATTATTGGAGGCTTTCCTTTTGTTTTGATTTGGTTTTGCCATTTTAGGGTTCTAAGATGGGTTTCTTTTGGGGGTTTTGTTTAGATTGGTGATTTATAGCTTGGAGAAGTGATTGGTGGTTGATTTGATTAGCATTGGACCCAAGGCAAGTGGATGAAATGATTTATTTTCATTGATCATGTTTTATACAAATGTGTAGCTTTCATTAATGATTTTCATTACTTATGCTTTACTTCATGACATGCTTTTATTGAGATTTGAAATACACTCTTTAGTGTATCTTTCTAGTACATTGCATTCTTGAAAAGGGTATCTTGATAATACTAAGTTTTGACTTGTTTCATGTGATGGATTTCTTTTGGGTTGAATGTGAATGGAATGGATGATTTGATGGAAGAATGGATGTAGTTGAATGGGGAATTTGAAGTATTGAGAATGAAGTTTTGATTGTTTGAAATGGAGGATCTTTTAGCTCACTTTATTGCAGGGATCTGACCCTTGAAAATGAGGAGTGTTTGGAGAAAGAAGGGACCGAAAACAGCTTCAGAATTCTGTGTCCGCAGTAACGTCGGTCAGCTGTCGGTCAGCCCGTCGGTTAACCGACAGCCAACCGAGGTGGACCGAAACCCTCTCGGTTCCAATTCCAGAGAGCAGATTTCCATCAGGAAATCTGTCGGTCAGCTGTCGGCTGACCGAACTCCCTAGTTCGGTCGACCGAGAGCCAACCGACAGATCTTTCGGTTCATTTTCCAGAGGGCAACAAACTTCCTGATGTGTGTAGAGCTGACAGTCAGCGCCGGTCAGCCGTCGGCTAGCCGACATCCCAGTTCGGCTGACCGACGGCCAACCGAGGAGCTGACCGACAGCAATTGTATTGTTTTCTTCTTGAAGAACCGTAGGGAACTATATTGGAGGAGAGTGAGGAATGGTAAAGAAGAAGAAATTCCATCATCATGACTGTGTTGTTTAGGTCTTTTAGATTTGTTAATGTATATAAGGCCCCGAAATGTTTTCAATTCTTAAAGAGTACCAAATGTATGTCGAACGTATCATACGGGACCCTAGTACATTGATTCAATCTTGGACTTTCAACACTTAGCCCGGAGAATATGAGAAGATCCATTCATGCTTTATTTTGACCAAACTTCACTTGTACACTTGAAATCTCGTGTTTTATGACTAGACTTGCCCGACCGTATTGAAAGTTATGTTTTTAACATTGTTGCTAGCCCGTACAGGCCCGACCGATACAGATATGCTTTTGTGCTTATGAGCACCCCGTCCCGTCATATGTATTTATTGGATTTGATTTCTTGTATATGACCCATGAGAGTAAAACCTTGAGGCAATAGGGGGCCAGAGCTTTGTAGTGCGAGCCCATGAGCTAAAAGAGAACTTGCATACATGTATTTGTTTTGTTTGCTTGCATATAACCTATGAGTCGGCACCACTAAGCTTGGATAACCTTGTCAGTCTGATCCACTGACTTGGAGATTCCCCACTTGTCCCGCCAGCTGCAGCATGGATCCCGATACCCGGTTTATTAACCGTGGTCCCGTCCCGATACCCGGCTCGCTCCCGTGGTTCCCGATATCCGGTTCGCTACCGTGATTCCCGATACCCGGTTTGCCACCGTGGTCCCGTCCCGTATTATTGTATATGTATATGTGAATTTTGTTGTACCTCCTCACTACGGTGACCGAGGTCAACGCCCGATACTCTAGTCACTTCGGTGATAGAGGATTTAGCTTTGTGTGGTTGCCATCTTGATAGTTCCTGATCCTTGTTACCCGTACTGTTTTATATTGATCATGTCTTTTCTTAATAAAGGATGCATTAATTCTTCATGCTTTAAATGAGTCCCCGATTTGGGAAATGTTTATTGTTTATACATGTTTTAAATGAGTCCCCGATTTGTGAAATGCTTATTGTTTATACATGTTTTAAATGAGTCCCCGATTTGAAAAATGTATATTGTTCGTACATGCTTTAAATGAGTACCCGATTTGTAAAATGTTTATTGTTTGTACATGCTTTAAATGAGTACCCGATTTGTAAAATGTTTATTGTTTATACACGTTTTAAATGAGTTCCCGATTTGTAAAATGTTCATGTTTTATACATGCTTTAAAGGAATACATGCTTTGCCTAATATCCGTGTTTCATACCCGTTTTATATGAATACATGATTTCGTCAGATACTCATGATTTCCGATACATTTTATTATGTACAATTTTGATCAGACAGTATGATTTATTTCATGTTTTACCATTCAGTATATTGTTATATCTTTTCACCCACCTGCCAGACCGTCGTGTCTGACCCACTACTTTGGTACTCAGGTTCAGATTTCTTCACCCGAGATGAGTGTACGTGTTGGCGGTGGAGCCATGAGCTTACAGGTTGTTTGTCGGCTATGTCATGTAGACATTGAGCTTGACATCGGTTTTACGTCACATCTGGGTAGTGATCATTAGCTTGTTTTCTTGTATGGCTTCTATTAGCTTTTTTCTTGGGATTTGTAATTAATACACATTGTTATTTGTAACTTGAACATATATGGGAATGTAATACCCTGTTACTGTCAGCTCTGTACTTTTATTATGATGGTTTATTCCAGTCTGAGATGGATCAATGATAAGATGATTATATGCTTGGGTTGATGCGGTGCGGAATCCAATGGCCACGGACTCCGAGTCGCAACACCACGAAAGCTTCCGCTAAATATTCAGAGTGTGTTGGAATGAATTTGTAATCCTCACACACGCGGATCTTGGGAGAAACATAACTCTCAATTCACGGACCCCGGGTTTGGGGTCGTGACAGACTGGTATCAGAGCGGGCAAGTTTCTAGGAAATAAAACACTCTAGGAACTTTAAGACGTGTGGTGAGGAAACCGTTAGATTTTTTGTCTTGTTTTGGCTAGATGCCATTCTGTTTTGGTTCGGATTTGTTTTCTTTCTAGTGGGGGAGACCCTTCTTGTCTCTTCCTTTTTGTTCTTGCTAGAGAATTTGGGGGACCAAATTCTTTTCTAGTGGGGGAGGATTTAATGTCTCCACACCCACATTCAGTGCTTTTTTCTTGTTTTCGCGCCAGAGAGTTAGAGTTTGGTGGTTTTAGCATGTGGATCTCGGAGGACTTTGGCAGAATTCCCAGCTTTTCGATGTTACAGATGGAGCTAGCAAAGGAGTTTGTGAGCAGTTGTTAGTCAACAAGGAATGTGAACAGCATATTGAGACCCAATTTCAGTTGATCGTGTACCGTCAGATGGTGCGCCAGGCAAGTAAGTGTGGATTTTGGATAAATCTGGAATATTTTCCTAAACCAAAAGGCTACAGAAACTAGACAAATGGTGGATTTCAGGAAGTTTGAGATGATTTTCAGTTGATAGAGATTCAAGTGGTTACCAAAAGCAAGAAATTTCTCGAATTTGATGAACTCTTGGCGGAGAAGTGCTAGAAGATTTTTAATAATTCCAGAATGATGGTGAAGTTGACTCAGCAGGATGCATCAGTGTGTGGTTAAATGATAGGAAGAAAACTTTCAGCTATGGTGTAGAGAGCTGTGTACAGAATGGATCGTTACCTGGTTTTATGATAGAGGAGATCTTGCAAACTTTACGGACTTTTGGAATATTAGTTTGGGCAGAGTACAGATACAACAGGAGAATCATAGCCTACGGACAAGGCCGGTTGGAAGACCTGGAGAAGAATGACACTAGGTGCAGTGTTCTACGACAAAGATAGAGTTACAGTACATCGGAGTGAGTCAGAATCTTCATTCTCTTGGACCGACATTGACAGTTGTACAGGAACAGTGCAGATGTTTAGAGACAAGTTTTCAATTAGTAGAGCTCCAAGGAGATGTCCAGAATTAGAGATTCCTAGAATTTGATGAGGTTTGTCAGAGAATTATTTTAGGGTTTTCAACAAGTGCAGCCATATGGTGGAGTAGACCCAGCAGGATGTGTCATTGTGTGGTTAGAAGCTTTTGGAGTTGGATTTCGGCAACTAATGAAGGAGTTGACTGCAGGAAGAATCTCTACTTGATCGCCCGACAACGAAGATCTTTACAGATTTTATCGACACGAGGAGCATCGGATTTCAATGTACAGGTATACAGAGCAGGAAATCAGTTATTTTGGATTTTATTAGGAAAGGTAAACTTGGCAGAGCAGCTGCAAGAGTGAACACGGAGCTCCAAATACTAAAGAATAGTGAAGGGACAAACATGTTAGTGTCAGAGACCGAATATTGTACTGAGGATCAAGAGCAACGAGCAGAAAGAATTAAAGCTAGCAAGAGTTAACCTTGAAGAGTGTGCAGGGGATGTGAGACCCTAGCTTCGATAGTTGCGATGAAGCCGACAAAATGGTTCCAAGGATTTTCAGTATCAAGGTGTTTAGAAACAAGAGACTTGGTTGAACTTAGAAGGAGTCAGAGTTGGAGAATTCCTTGAGCAGTCAGAGTGACAGGACAGTGACGGATCCGAGCCAGTGGAAGAAGGTTTGACGACCGTTGATAGTTGACCAAGGGGTTCTACCACGAGGGCGACCCAGCGAGTTCAGATGTTTTCGAGAGGACCGTTTTGGAGTTTTGATTTGTGATTTTGTTTTCGAAGTGCGGATTAATATCCCCACTTGTTTTGGATTTGTTTAGTTCATTTGGAGGACCAAATGTTCTAAGGGGGGGAGGATGTGAGAACCCGACCCCTAATTTCTTGGTTTAGTGTGGTTTTAATCGTGATTTGGTTTCCTCGATGGGTTTAGTGATTGTTTGGTTGAGTTTTTGAGTTTGAATAGATTTTTCATAACTTTGGAGAGTTTTAAAAGACGTTGACTTTGTTTTGACCCGACCCTTGTAAATTGTATTTTTGTGAGAATTTATTCTTGGTTTCTAAAAATTCCAAATTTTATTCCTTTTGACCCATTTTGTTGTTACAAACAACTTTCATGTTTTGACCATCTTGAATAAATACTCAGAAATTGCGTTTTTCGAGAAAAAGGGCAAAAATGACAATTTTCACTAAATCTGTCCATAAATTTCGAAAATTCCAGAAATTGGGGAAAATATACTTTTTGGAAAGTAGTTATTTCAACGAACAACTTTGTCTTCTTCGTCGAATCGATTTGAGGTCCCGAAATGCATGTTTTTAGCCCGGCAAATGTTTTAAGTTGTGGGACCCATCTCCCCTTTGTTATAAGAGGAACCCACCTCTTCTCTTCTCTTCTTCCTTGACCTAATTTCTAAGAGAGGAGCAGCCCCAGCAGCCATGGCTTTCTCCATCTCTTTCTTGTTTCCTCCATCTCATAGCACCACCAAACAATGCCAAACCAAGATTAGACTCCACCATTTTCATCCTCATCTCAAGAGCTATCCATTGACACCATTTTTGAAGAAAACCAAGCTTTTCAAGATTTCCTTTGAGCAACCTCTTGCTTTTTGAAGAACTTCCAAGTAAGGAATCCTTGTAATCTTTTGGATTTGTGTTTTCCTAGCCTTTAAGAAGCTTTGTTTTGATTATTGGAGGCTTTCCTTTTGTTTTGATTTGGTTTTGCCATTTTAGGGTTCTAAGATGGGTTTCTTTTGGGGGTTTTGTTTAGATTGGTGATTTATAGCTTGGAGAAGTGATTGGTGGTTGATTTGATTAGCATTGGACCCAAGGCAAGTGGATGAAATGATTTATTTTCATTGATCATGTTTTATACAAATGTGTAGCTTTCATTAATGATTTTCATTACTTATGCTTTACTTCATGACATGCTTTTATTGAGATTTGAAATACACTCTTTAGTGTATCTTTCTAGTACATTGCATTCTTGAAAAGGGTATCTTGATAATACTAAGTTTTGACTTGTTTCATGTGATGGATTTCTTTTGGGTTGAATGTGAATGGAATGGATGATTTGATGGAAGAATGGATGTAGTTGAATGGGGAATTTGAAGTGTTGAGAATGAAGTTTTGATTGTTTGAAATGGAGGATCTTTTAGCTCACTTTATTGCAGGGATCTGACCCTTGAAAATGAGGAGTGTTTGGAGAAAGAAGGGACCGAAAACAGCTTCAGAATTCTGTGTCCGCAGTAACGTCGGTCAGCTGTCGGTCAGACCGTCGGTTAACCGACAGCCAACCGAGGTGGACCGAAACCCTCTCGGTTCCAATTCCAGAGAGCAGATTTCCATCAGGAAATCTGTCGGTCAGCTGTCGGCTGACCGAACTCCCTAGTTCGGTCGACCGAGAGCCAACCGACAGATCTTTCGGTTCATTTTCCAGAGGGCAACAAACTTCCTGATGTGTGTAGAGCTGACAGTCAGCGCCGGTCAGCCGTCGGCTAGCCGACATCCCAGTTCGGCTGACCGACGGCCAACCGAGGAGCTGACCGACAGCAATTGTATTGTTTTCTTCTTGAAGAACCGTAGGGAACTATATTGGAGGAGAGTGAGGAATGGTAAAGAAGAAGAAATTCCATCATCATGACTGTGTTGTTTAGGTCTTTTAGATTTGTTAATGTATATAAGGCCCCGAAATGTTTTCAATTCTTAAAGAGTACCAAATGTATGTCGAACGTATCATACGGGACCCTAGTACATTGATTCAATCTTGGACTTTCAACACTTAGCCCGGAGAATATGAGAAGATCCATTCATGCTTTATTTTGACCAAACTTCACTTGTACACTTGAAATCTCGTGTTTTATGACTAGACTTGCCCGACCGTATTGAAAGTTATGTTTTTAACATTGTTGCTAGCCCGTACAGGCCCGACCGATACAGATATGCTTTTGTGCTTATGAGCACCCCGTCCCGTCATATGTATTTATTGGATTTGATTTCTTGTATATGACCCATGAGAGTAAAACCTTGAGGCAATAGGGGGCCAGAGCTTTGTAGTGCGAGCCCATGAGCTAAAAGAGAACTTGCATACATGTATTTGTTTTGTTTGCTTGCATATAACCTATGAGTCGGCACCACTAAGCTTGGATAACCTTGTCAGTCTGATCCACTGACTTGGAGATTCCCCACTTGTCCCGCCAGCTGCAGCATGGATCCCGATACCCGGTTTATTAACCGTGGTCCCGTCCCGATACCCGGCTCGCTCCCGTGGTTCCCGATATCCGGTTCGCTACCGTGATTCCCGATACCCGGTTTGCCACCGTGGTCCCGTCCCGTATTATTGTATATGTATATGTGAATTTTGTTGTACCTCCTCACTACGGTGACCGAGGTCAACGCCCGATACTCTAGTCACTTCGGTGATAGAGGATTTAGCTTTGTGTGGTTGCCATCTTGATAGTTCCTGATCCTTGTTACCCGTACTGTTTTATATTGATCATGTCTTTTCTTAATAAAGGATGCATTAATTCTTCATGCTTTAAATGAGTCCCCGATTTGGGAAATGTTTATTGTTTATACATGTTTTAAATGAGTCCCCGATTTGTGAAATGCTTATTGTTTATACATGTTTTAAATGAGTCCCCGATTTGAAAAATGTATATTGTTCGTACATGCTTTAAATGAGTACCCGATTTGTAAAATGTTTATTGTTTGTACATGCTTTAAATGAGTACCCGATTTGTAAAATGTTTATTGTTTATACACGTTTTAAATGAGTTCCCGATTTGTAAAATGTTCATGTTTTATACATGCTTTAAAGGAATACATGCTTTGCCTAATATCCGTGTTTCATACCCGTTTTATATGAATACATGATTTCGTCAGATACTCATGATTTCCGATACATTTTATTATGTACAATTTTGATCAGACAGTATGATTTATTTCATGTTTTACCATTCAGTATATTGTTATATCTTTTCACCCACCTGCCAGACCGTCGTGTCTGACCCACTACTTTGGTACTCAGGTTCAGATTTCTTCACCCGAGATGAGTGTACGTGTTGGCGGTGGAGCCATGAGCTTACAGGTTGTTTGTCGGCTATGTCATGTAGACATTGAGCTTGACATCGGTTTTACGTCACATCTGGGTAGTGATCATTAGCTTGTTTTCTTGTATGGCTTCTATTAGCCTTTTTCTTGGGATTTGTAATTAATACACATTGTTATTTGTAACTTGAACATATATGGGAATGTAATACCCTGTTACTGTCAGCTCTGTACTTTTATTATGATGGTTTATTCCAGTCTGAGATGGATCAATGATAAGATGATTATATGCTTGGGTTGATGCGGTGCGGAATCCAATGGCCACGGACTCCGAGTCGCAACACCACGAAAGCTTCCGCTAAATATTCAGAGTGTGTTGGAATGAATTTGTAATCCTCACACACGCGGATCTTGGGAGAAACATAACTCTCAATTCACGGACCCCGGGTTTGGGGTCGTGACACAAATCGTAGAAATCATGACATTAAATCCATGAAACTCTCATCATCATGAAGATTAAAGGCGATTAAATGCCCATTATCCTTCATCGGCCAATCACAAGCCAAGAAAAAGGAGTTACAAAATCAAGAAATAAAACTTATAACTCCTCTCATCAATACCATTATTTCTCTCATCATGGCCATCAATGCCAATAAACACCTTATGGCTACCAAAAGCCTATAAAAGGAGGTCCATTCCAAAGAGAGAAACAACTTTACAACTTTTGAACTTTTCAACTTTCCACTGGTCTGCACACTTGCATTCTTCCGAAGAAATCCTGACGAAGTCCTGTTACTCTGCCGCCAGAAGCACTACAAGTTGATCAAAGTCCCTTGGGGGGCCACCCCCCAAGGTCCCCTCCTTCTACAACATGGCCTAAACGCAGCTTTTCATCTCGTTTACTCGGTTTTTCATTGGATATAGGATCTCCTCTTGGTCCTTGTCCTTTAAAAAACTGAGGTTGGAGCCAAGCCGAAGAATCGAAGCATCAAGCATTCTCAGTTGAAGGACGATGGCGAAGTCCATACATGATTTGCGACCGTCGATCTGAACGTGTCCCCACAATCTCCTGAGAAGTTAGATTCCTTTTATTTCTTTTCTATTGTAATTTTTATTTTTTTAAAGAGACAAAAATCACAATTCTTGTCTTTCATATTCGATGAGATTTGTAAATCGCCTTTCACGGCACAAAATCGCCTTTCACGGCAAACAAAGAAAAAAACGCCTCCTACGACATTATAAAAAACAAACTTGTCTCTTTTATTAAATATTTATGCAAATTGAAAAGTTAGAAAGAATGATCGATTTGCTTTCTACTTGTGAAGGTGAATATCCGGATCATCATCATTCCAAATTCCAAGTAGAATAGTAAATCTGGCATACTCGTACAAAAAGTTGATACCCGCGTTTCCCTCCTCCGCCGAGACCCAGGCAGCCCCCGGGGCGGAACGAGAGGACGGAAATCCGAGGGTCCATCAAGTTGGCATACCCGGTGGGACATGTTCGATTGGGAACGTGATGCTTCGATCCCTTGGCTCCTTTCATGTTGGTGGCCTATGTTGCATCTTGCATCTAAAAAAAAAAAACATGAGATGGGATTTCACTTATTCTTTCTCACTTCAAAAAAAAAAAAATCTGATTTCTCTTTCTTGGATTAAATTTTGAGAAATTTTGATCCTCTCTTCTTCGAATTTGATAGCTCACAGAAATGTTTGCAGCTATTGTTCGTATCGGAGATTGGGCCATCTTTTCTCTTTGATGAGTCCGATAGGGGTTTTTAAAAAAAAAAAAAAAAAACTTCATTTCAAATTCTGAAAAAAAAATGATCTCTCTTTCTTAAGATTCAACTTTGAGAAACTTTGATCCTCTCCTCTTCGAACTTGATAACTCACAGAAATGTTTGCAGCTAGTGTTCATATCGGGGATTGGGCCATCTTTTCTCTTTGATGAGTCCAATTGGGATTTCAAAAGAAAAAAAAAAAACATAATTTCAAACAAAAAAAAATTAGTCTTCTCTCTTTTGAATTCAAATTCAAAGAAATTTTGGTTATTCCCTTTTGGATTTAACGCTCGCAGAAATGTTGAGTTGTGGTTCGGATTGGAACACCACTTGTTCTCTTTGATGAGTTCATTAGAAACCTTTCAAAAAAAAGAAAACACTAAGGTTGCACCAGTTGCGCTCTTTGACTAAAGTGGATTTAAGAAAAGCCTTGTCCAGAGTGTGGAGACAGCTAGACTGTTCGAGGCAAGGGTCCTTCAAACGGGTTCATTAAGTAATTCTACCCTTACCTGGGGGCTGATCTATCTACTAAGGTTTTATAAGATCGAATTGGAAACCTATGTGTACCTTAAAAAAAATTCTTCACTTTTTGAGTTTAGAATTGAGAAATCTTGGTTCTTTCCCTTTCGGATTTAACGCTCGTAGAAATGTTGAGTTGTGGTTCGGATCGAAACACCATTTGCTCTCTTTGATGAATTCAATCTTAAACCTTAAAAAAAAAAAAAACTTACGTCACTTTTGAGTTCAGAATTGGGAAATCTTGGTTTTTTCCCTTTCGGATTTAACGCTCGCAGAAATGTTGAGTTGTGATTCGGACTGGAACACCATTTGCTCTCTTTGATGAACTCAGTCTTGACTTTTCAAAAAACAAAAAAAAAACTTCCGTCACGTTTGGGCTTACATTCGAGAAATTTTGGTTCTTTCCCTTTCGGATTTAGCGCTCGCAGAAATGTTTGAGCCCTTGTTCGGATTGGAATACCATTTGCTCTCCTTTATGAATCCAAATTTGACCTTTCAAAAAAAAAAATCCCATCTCGTGTCCTTTCCAAGGATGTGATTTGCAACATTTGTGCCTAGCGGTGCTAGTACGCCCTTTCGGGTCTACTGTACTTGCGGCCGACACATTTGTATCTCCAACCTTATATCATTTTACCTCGAGTGAGCGTAGCTTCTCGGTAATTTGAATTAAGGTCTACAATTGCTTCTAGCAATTACTGGAATGCTCACCTTGAGCCTACCATACTTGCATTTTAGAACAATTGTATCATCTATGGCTTTTTGCCTTCTTCATCTTGCTTGGGCTAGGCCATGTCCCCTCGAGTGATTTGAAAAGACAAAACCATAGTCGTTTTCCATTTATGATCACCATATTCTTGTGATTACTAATGGATTTGGTATTGTTTAAGAAGTTTTCCAAAACCAACAATGGCAGCTTCATTGACCATCACTTTCGATGAGAACAAGTACCAACTTATGCTTCAAGACTAGCAAAACAAGCATAAGCGCCCTGCCAGTTGCCGAAGTATCATCTCCCTCGACAACTCTCAAAACACCGGGTCAACTTCAACACCCTGGACCATCATCTTCGGGTCGCTGAGACCATTCCCACTCCCCGCAGAAGAAACTGTACTTGCCAAGAAGCAGAAAATCGCCCTGCAACGTGTCACTACCATGGCACCAAGGGCGAACACCAAGAAGTCTGAAGCCCGTGGCTCTCCCACGAAGCCTCAACCCACAAGAAACCAGGTTTGCCCCAAAATTTGGTCCCCGAGACCCTCACCGAAACAAAGGAGGTCCCGAACATCTGCAAAGCCAGCATCCTGGCCCCTCTCAAGGAGAATCGATTCTACCCTCTCTCTTACATGAAAGAGGAGAAACCTACCCTCCGCCCAAAGAACAAACAAAATCAGCATGAGCCGGCTTGCTCCTACAAGCCCAAAATCAAATCCTGTATCGTCAGGCCTCCGCAAAAACATGTTGAAACCTGCACTCCTACGAGTCGACCCTTCATCTCAACAGGGGTCAAGCTTGCAAAATTCAAATCTTCACTACGACAGGCAAAGGACCGCGTCCAGATTTTGTCCTTGCCCGGGTTCAAAAAAGATAAGCTCGGCTGCTGCGCACGGGGGACTACATCCTTCATTGCCAGAGCCCAGCCAGAGCTAACTGAATCACAAATTGCTCGTCGTATGCGTCGCTGCGGAGCATATCGACAAAAGAGACTTGAGAAGCAAAAAACCCAGCATTCTACCCTCCATGTCTTAAACAAATGGGTCGAAAAAGAAAGACCCAACCAATTTGTTGCTGTCCATATGGTTGGCAAAACCAGAAAACGCCAGAAGTCAGCAACCAAAATCCGTGTCAGACGTCCAGTAACTCACAGCGTCTCTCGGACACGAATACATCTAGAAGAATCCTCCACTCCTTCAAGCCAGGGACATCAGAGTAATCACTCCTCGGACTCTTCATCTAGAAGAATGAGCCCCAGCTCAGTCACCAGGACGATTTCTTCGTTCGAATCCCGAGGGATGAACGTCTTGGCTACAAGTTCTGAGCAGCCTCCACCACATAATCCACAGGATGATGTAACCGCATGCATCCATCAGTTGGAGCAAGGACAACAGAGAATTGAGGCTCTGATGGAAAACCTTCTTCTCACTTTACAGCGTCCACCACCTAACAACGAAACCCCTCCAAATCATCAAGATGACGAGGGTAATGTAGAAAACAATGAGTCACGCGCCCTTACCAAAAAGGACGTGGACGATATCCTCGCAAAAGCAAAAAAGAGGATACATTGAAGGAACATGGGATCAAGCCACCCTACCCTTTATGGATGGACTCGGTTCCATTCCCTGCAAAATTCAAGTAACCTATTCTCCAAACATATACGGGGAAAGGTTCAGCCAGAGAGCATGTCATCCACTTCAAGATCCTAACAGGAGCTATTGCAGATCAAGATGCCCTCAAAATTCGCTTCTTTGCAAGTACCCTAAAAGGTACAGCCTTTGATTGGTACTCCACTTTGCCGGAGAACTCTATCCAAAATTGGGCTATGCTGGAGACACGCTTCCTGACCCACTTCCAAAGTGAGGACCATCCTGTTATTATGGCTCAGCTTTGCAGCCTAAAACAGGGAGAGAATGAGTCAACATACGACTTCATTCACAAGTGGAAGGCAATGGCGTACAACTGCTCAGATGTACTGCCACAAGCATCGCTAGTCGACATTTGCCGTAACAATATGAGAGCAAGAATTCGCTCCATGATCATCGGCAACAAATCAAAGAACCTGGGAGAACTCCTCGAAGCTTCCATGGAGGCTAAAATGGTGATCAAAGACCTCAACAGTCAGAAATCATCAAAGAAAGAGTCGACTGCCATTACGACCTCAAAACCAAACAAAAAGGAGGTTCTCAATGTGCAAACTAAGTCAGCTCCTCAGCAGCCAAAGAAAGTTGAAAACAAAGCTACGGGTAAAAGATCTGAACTCTCCGATGCCTTCAAAGAACGTGTAAAAAAGAAATATCCATTCGATGAAGATGTTGAAGAATCCTTGAGGCTCTCCTAGCAAATGGCAAACTCACCTTGCCCGAGCCCAAAAGACCGGGAGATGTTGGCAAAACCAATGATCCCCGGTATTGTCCATACCACCAGATGATCTCATATCCTTTCAATCAATGCTTCGTTGTGAGAGAGAAGATCAACGAGATGTGGAAAAACGGAGTCATAACCTTTGACAAAAACTACGGCTCCGCCTCTGTCAACATGGTGTCATGTCGGCAAACTTCAAAATCACCGAAGAAGAAGATCACTACTTCATTCAAGGTGATTAAAATGGCTTAAGCATCCCAAGAACTGGTTCCCTATCCAACACCAGATGGACAACCTATATGGGTGCATCTTGATCTCCTAGATGATGAAAATTGGGAGATCGTCAAAATAAAGCCAACCGTTCAACAACGTAGGCAAGCTAAGAGACAACCCCGCACGCTCAAACAGCAGTAGAAGTCTCAACCAAAATAAGAAGTCCTTGAAAAGGCAGAAACCTCTTCCACTACTTCACTAGGGGCGACGAAAGAATCCCTTCCCAAAGCTTCAAAGGCGGTAAGAAAATTCACCCTTGATGATTTCATGCCACCTCAATACAAAAATGAAACTGCGTAGGGGCATCATACTCCTGCAACTCGGTAGTTGGATTCTCCATGGATGGATATCAGTCCAGTGATACTGCCAGTGATAACGATGAGTGGGAAGAATCCCTTGAAACAGGAGAATACCTCTCCGACGAGGAATGAATTCCCAAGTCTCAGCTTATGCCAGTAATCTGGTATAACCCATTACAGCCACAAGGATCTTGGTCTGATGGTGAAGAAGACCAGGATGCTGTTCAAGAAAATGCTGTCGATCTGGCACCAACAGATGCTTCGATGGAACCCAACATCGGTGAACCACAAGGAGCAGATGACGAAGAAGATTTGGCTCCTATGCCTAATCTTGAAGAATATGCAAGAATCTTGCAACATCTTGCCATAGAGCAGGAGCAGGACCACATCAATGATCTTCGTCATGATCCAGAACCAGAAGTCCCTGACAATCAACGGGAACTTTCTCCCTCAACTCCTGAAAATAGAGAAAACAGTTGGATCGATGATCCTCTTACATCCGAAGATGAGTCCGATTCCCAATAGTCTACACTGGGGGCATCTCCTGTTAGGGTAACCTGCAATACAATAGCTCAGGACGATAGTGCCTCTGAGGCTTCCGAAGACACGTACTCCCCAACCGGTAGTATATCTTTCGGAGCTACATCTTCCCAGGTGACTTCCACTGAGATATCATCCTCTCAGCCCTCGTCTCCTGAAGCTGTGACATCAAAACTCAGACCTCTCCCGATTGATCATCTTGAAGAAACTCCTGCCAATGAAATTTTCTTCAATGAAAACCCAGTCGATTGGTCCCAGATACCCGATCTCATAGACGATGTCTTGACTAATAAAGAAAAGTTGCCGGATGCTGTTCAGGACTTATTCCCGGAAATTGCTCCATGCAACACAATCACTGAGGACGGCAATGCAGCTACAGAGACGCCTTCAGCAAATCATAAGGATCGACCCCTTGATCTTGAGAGTGATCTTCCAAAAGAAGACCCTTCTCTAGAAGCTCTTGAAGTTGGTAGAGGTACCCGTTCTGGCCGAGATTACCACAAAAATTACAACCAACCCTCTTCTTCTTATGTAAATCCTCCGGGAAGGCAAGTTGTAAGCGCCCCAAGTGGCAATAATAATGAAAATGCAAGCCCAAAGGAGGCTTTCAAGTACAACTTGATTGAGCACTTCAAACACATACCTACAAGTTTGCACATCCTTGACTTATTACGACTGTTACCACAAACTCGTGATAGTCTCATTTCAGAATTACAAAGGCTGAATGCGGATGTTGACAAGCATGCCCCACAAGTCCTACAAATTGAAATGGACTATAGAGTCAAAAAATCAAATACTCCTTCAAAGGGAGAAAAGAAGAAAACTGAGGGATCAAGCAATGAATGCCTCTCGGTTCAAAAAACAGCAAGTGCAATAATTGCCTTTAACAAGGATGACCTCCTGCTAGGAGAGACAAAGCACAACCGACCCTTGTATTTTACGGGGTACGTCAAAGAAATGCCAGTACACAGAGTTCAGATCAATCCAGGTTCTGCACTCAACCTCATTTTTACTTTGGCAGTCGAAGAGCTGGGCATCCCACCTAGCAAGCTGAGTCACACGTCCGTATCCATCTTCGGATATAACGGGTGCAGTCAAAGGCCTATCGGTAAAATCATGTTCAAATTGCAAATCGGTGATCTTATTTCCGAAGTCACCGTATATGCAATAAGGACCCCTTCATGCTACAATATCCTCCTTGGACGCCCCTGGATACATGAGAATGGTGTCGTCCCTTCAACTCTATATCAGTGCATCAAGTTCGTTGGCAACGATGGCTTGATACATCGAGTGTTTGCAGACAAAAAGCCCTTCAAAGGCAAGGATGTCCATTTTGTAGATGCTCAGATGTATAAAGATGGAAAAGGAGAACAGGAGGAAGAAACAATATACTTTGCCGACAGTCTCTAGAAAGATAAAGGCAAAGCTCCTCAGTAATCATTAGAGGTAAACAAACCCTCCACCAAACACGAAGTAAGCAGTCAAGCTCCCTTTGTTGTCTCCTTCAAACTTTCAAAGCCTTTGGTAATCATTACCAAAGCAAAGAAGACAAAACAAAAGGCTGGGGGCAAGTTCACAGACTCGGAATCAGAGCCAGAAGATGACACAGCATCAAGCCAAGCTGATACTCAGCGAGATCAGCCCGCTCTCATTCCATTGGAGACACTTGCTGACATAAAAGATCCTACATCTGCTTCATTTGTTATTTCGACAACTTCGCCAGAAGAAAAAACCATCTTCTTCTACAGATCGGGAGCATCTCCACTAAACTCTCTGCTTGAACCTTTCCAAAACGAAGGTATGCCTCAGCTATCCCTGTATAGTCCGATGGCACAAGCTATCATGAAGAAAATGGGCTACGACGCTCAGAATTCGACTGGTTTGGGAGGTGGCCGTGGTATTCTCACACCATTGGAACCCACCCTGACCAAAAGTCAACCTGAAGATTGGAAAATCCACCTTCATAAAGGCAAATCTTCATACGGGTTGGGGTATGATCCTACCGCTCCTATGAGACAGTTGACACCATGGCTGCAAAGTCGCTTTACCGACCAAGCCTCAACATCTCATGAAGACATTGATCTCTCTGGATATCTCTTTGAGGAGTCACTCGTCAAGGATCCAGAAAGCTCCTCTAATTGGTATAATTTCTCTGATAATAAAAATGAATTGCCCGATGACACAGACGTGCGGTTTTCTGACCCAGAAGAACCATCGTCTCCAAAAGAAGTACCCTACTTCAACTCAGTTCTAGCAGGTGATTGGGACCTTCTCATTGCAAGTCTTGAGAAGGACACCGAAGACCCATGGACAGAAACAGAGCCTCAGTCTGAAAATGCCTTCGGAACTTCAGAAGGTCTTGTTGAGTTGAAAGCCTCCGAAAATATTGTGGAGGAACCACCTTTAAACCTTCCAACAGAAGATCCTGTTCAAAAGATAGACTTGGGAACACCTGATAACCCATGTCCTGTATTCATAAGCAAGAATATAAAGGATGATGAGTTACCCGAGTATATCTCTTTTCTTCGTGAGTTCGTTGATTGCTTTGCATGGTCTTATGCTGAAATGCCCGGCTTAGATCCCAAAGTAGCAGTCTATAAGCTCAACTTGCAAAAAGAAATCAAGCCTATCAAATAAGGCCAAAGAAGATTCTGTCCCGACGTGATGGATAAAATTGAACAAGAAGTTTAGAAACTTAAAAGCGTTGGCTTCATCCGCGAGGAACAGCATCCTGAATGGTTAGCCAATATCGTCCCTGTGACAAAGAAAAATGGGCAGATAAGGGTCTGTATCGACTACAGAGACCTGAATAATGCATGCCCTAAAGATGAATTCCCGCTCCCCATACCAGAGGTGATGATTGAAAACACCTGTGGGTTTGAGCGAATGACATTCATAGATGGATTCTCTGGTTACAATCAGATAAAGATGCATCCTGAAGATGAAAGACATACATCATTTCGGACTCCATTCGGCGTGTACTGCTACACTGTCATGCCATTTGGTCTGAAAAATGCAGGTGTAACATATCAGAGGGCTATGATGAAAATATTCCAAGATATGCAGCACAAGACGGTCGAATGCTATGTTGACGACCTCGCCATCAAAAGCAGAAGAAAAGAAGATCATCTCGACGATCTTCGAGAAGTCTTCCTCCGACTTTGCAAACACAGATTGCGGATGAATCCACTAAAATGCTTCTTTGGTGTCTCATCGGGTAAGTTCCTCGGATTCATAGTACGGAAAGCTGGAATAGAACTTGACCCCACCAAAGTTAAGGCTATCCTTAAAATGCCATCTCCACGGACCCTAAGAGAATTAAAAGGGTTTCAAGGAAGATTAGCCTACATCCGACGGTTCATCTCTAATCTGTCAGGGAAGTGCCATCCATTCTCTCGCTTGATGAAGAAAGGTGTGGACTTTGTCTGGGATGCTAAATGTGAAAATGCATTTAAAGACATCGAAACATACCTCACCAAACCTCCAGTGCTGGCTACCCCCACAACTGGAAAACCATTCATCTTGTACACAAGTGCTCTCGACCACTCTTTGGGTGCTCTGCTCGGACAAGAAAATGACGACGGAAAAGAAACTGCTCTATATTACCTTAGCCACATGTTGGTAGGTGCAGAGTATCGCTACTCCCCAGTTGAAAAAGAATGCCTTACAGTGATGTTTGCCGTACAAAAGTTTCGTCACTATTTGTTGTCCAATACAGTCTACCTGCTTTCGAGGATCAACCTCTTAAAGGTCCTTATCACAAAAGCAGGTTCTCTGAATGCCCGACTGGCAAAATGGTCCATCCTTCTATTACAGTGTGTATTGGTATGTACCACAAAAAGCAATTGTTGACACCAAAAAAAGTCAATATGTCTCCTCAACATCAAGAAGCCTCCTGAAGCTGCATCCTGCTAAAAATAGGTAAGGCTACTTCAAGCATCAGATTTTGTTAGAATCAGACAGAAACTGAGAGATCCTTCAAGACAGCTAAAAGAGGGGTACACTTGAGGTTTCGGGTCATTCCGATATCGTTTGGCCCAACTTCACCGCTCCGACAGCTAAACAGGCGCTCCCGGCGGCGACAACATCAAAGACCCCAAAACTTTGATCAAAGCCTACGGATGACTCCAGAATGTCTCCAAAGGGCTCCATGCCAAATTGCAAGTCAAACCGACAACGTTTGACCCTCCATCAATGCTCGAGCAGTAAAATCAAGCCTCCCGGCAGTGGCAACCACCGAAGCCATCACTCATCAAACAAAATACATGAGTGGCTTCAACATGCTTCCAAAAGGCTGCACGTCAAATTTCAGGTCATTCCGACAACGTTTGACCAGGTTTCGATGCTCCGAGAGAAAATCAAGCCTACCGGCGGCGGAGCAACCCGCGACCATGATATCCAAAACGGAGCCCATGAAACGTCTCAAAATGACTCCAATAGGCTCCCCATCAAATTTCAGGTCAATCGGACATCGTTTGACCACATATCAAAGCTCGGCATTTTCCCCGCAGCAAAATCAAGTGAAGCATCGATGGGACCCCAAACGGCTTCAAAACTCAAATAAAAGCCCATGGTTGGTCCTATCCACTGCTCAAGAAGCTTCACCTCAATTTTCAGGTCATTCCGACATCGTTTGACCTAGTTTCGACGCTTGACGGAAAATCGGCTACAAAGTCTTCGGCTTTCCCGAAAAATAGGAAACTTTGTGCTCCGATTTCGCGAGGGTTCTCGTCAAGATTTCTTCAAGAAAATCAAATCAATAATTGAGGAAAAATGTCAAGAAAAATACAGAAGAAAAAAGGGACGAAAAAGACGAAAAAACGGCCGAAACGACGCTCGGCGACCAAACGGGCCGAAGCCCCATGGTCGACGGCGACCCTGGGTGCATGGTCGCCCGGCGACCCTGGAAATCCGCGTCGCTGGATTTTGCGCCGACTCGTCCGTTTTCCGATTCTTTTCGCGTTTCGGGTGTTCTGGCCTCTGTGATTTTCTGAAAATCCAATGTTTGGTGCTCCGAAACCACTGATCTTCGTCGACATCTCGGATCCGCTGTCAAAAGCATGAAATCATCACCGATCGCCTCAAGATCGCCAACCGGCTGACCAAGAAAGTACACTTTCTGTCCGACCGATCGTGAAATCGACAAGACAGATGTCACCGGCCTGCCAACATCAATCAATGTCTGAAATTGCATCGCAATCCGACATCAAATAATGCATGGATCCACCCGTGATGATCACAAGAAGAATCTCAAAAGGCGCAGCGCGGCCCGCGACTCTTCACATGCCTTGGCAACCACTTAATGACGTTAATTGACCCATTAAAGCAGTCATTAACTCATTATTTTGGACGGCCCAATCAGAACCAAGCATTTGGGAGTTACAAATTCAAGCAATCATGGCATTAAACCCATGAAACTCCCATCATCATGAAGCATAAAGGTGATTGAATGCCCACTACCTTCATCGGCCAATCACAAGCCTTGAAAAAGGAGTTACAAAATCAACTTGTAACTCCTCATCAATTCTTTCATCATGGCCATCAATGCCAATAAACACCTCATGGCTACCAAAAGCCTATAAAAGGAGGTCCATTCTAAGAAAAAAGGTGGAAAAAAAAAGAGATCCCAAGTGCAAGCTCTGAAAATTCAGAAAATCCAAGAGAGAGAGACGAAGTCCTGCTACTTTGCTCCCGGAAGCACCACAAGGTGATCAACGTCCCTTGGGGAGCCACCCCCCCAAGGTCACCTCCTTCTCCAACATGGCCTAAACGCGGCTTTTCAGCCCGTTTACTCGGTTTTTCATTGGATATAGGACCTTCTCTTGGTCCTTGTCCTTTAAAAAACTGAGGTTAGGAGCCAAGCCAAAGAATCAAAGCATCACATGTTCTCATTTGAAGGACGATGGCGAAGCCCATATATGACTTGCGACCGTCGATCTCAACGTGTCCCCACAATCTCCTGAGAAGTTAGATCCCTTTTCTCACTTTTCTATTGTAGTTTGTATTTCTTAAAGAGACAAAAAAAAATCACAATTCTTGTCTTTCATATTTGATGAGTTTTGTAAAAACGCCTTTCACGGCAAAAACGTCTTTCACGGCAAAATCGCCTTTCACGGCAAACAAAAAAAAACGCATCTTACGGCATTCTAAAAACTTGTTTCTTTTCTTAATATTTATGCAATTTGAAAAGTTAGAAAAAATGATTGATTTCCTTTCCACTTGTGAAGGTGAATTTCCGGATTATCACTATTCCAAATTCCAAGTAGAAAGTAAATCTGGCATACCAGTACAAAAAATGTTGGTGCCCGAGATCTTCCCTCCTCCGCCGAGACCCAGGTCAGCCCCCGGGGTGCGGAGGGAGAGGACGGAAGATTCCCCTTTTTTTTTTCGGGTCCATCAAGCTGGCACACCCGGTGGGACACGTTGACTTGAGAACGTGATGCTTTGATCACTTGGCTCCTTTCTAGTTGGTGGCCTATATTGCATTTTGCATCTAAAAAAAAAAATATGAGATGGGATTTCAATTGTTCTTTCTCACTTCAAAAAAAAAAACAAATCTGATCTCTTTTCTTAGATTCAACTTTGAGAAATTTTGATCCTTCCCTCTTCAAACTCGATAGCTCACATAAATGTTTGCAGCTATCGTTCATATCGGGGATTGGGCCATCTTTTCTCTTTGATGAGTCCAATTGGGATTTCAAAAAAAACACCTTCATTTCAAACTCTTAAAAAAAAATGATCTCTCTTTCTCAAGATTCAACTTTGAGAAATTTTGATCCTCTCCTCCTTGAACTCGATAGCTCACAGAAATGTTCGCAGCTAACGTTCATATCGGGGATTGGGCCATCTTTTCTCTTTGATGAGTCCAATTTGGATTTCAAAAAAAATTATAATTTCAAAAAAAAAAAAAAAAAATTAGTTTTCTCTCTTTTGCATTCAAAGTTGAGAAACCTTGGTTCCTTCCTTTTCGGATTTAGCGCTCGCAGAAATGTTGAGCCTTTGTTCGGATTGGAACACCATTCGCTCTCTTTGATGAGTTTAAAAAAAAAACCTTTCAAAAAAAAAAGATTTCAAAAAAAGAACACTAAGGTTCCACCAGTTGCGTTCTTTGACCAAAGTGGATTTAAGAAAAGCCTTGTCCAGAGTGTGGAGACAGCTAGACTGTTCGAGACAAGGGTCCTCCAAACGGGTTCATTAAGTAATCCTACCCTTACCTGGGGGCTGATCTATCTACTAAGGTTTCATAAGATCGAATTGGAAATCTATGTGCACCTTTCAAAAAAAAAATCTCTAAAAAAAATCCTAAAAAAAAAAAAAAAAAAAAAACTTCTGTCACTTTGAATTCAGAGTTGAGAAATCTTGGTTCTTTCCCTTTCGGATTTAGCGCTCGCAGAAATGTTGAGCCTTGTTCGAAACGGAACACCATTTGCTCTCTTCGATGAATTCAATCTTGACCTTTCAAAAAAAAACTTTTGTCACTTTTAAATTCAGAGTTGAGAAATCTTGGTTCTTTCCCTTCCGGATTTAGCGCTCGCAGAAATGTTGAGCCTTGCTCGGAATGGAACACCATTTGCTCTCTTCGATGAATTCAATCTTGACCTTTAAAAAAAAAACTTCCGTCACGTCTGGATTTACATCCGAGAAATTATGGTTCCTTCCCTTCTGAATTTAGCGCTCGTAGAAATGTTGAGCCTTTGTTCGGATTAGAATACTATTTGCTCTCCTTTGTGAATCCAAATATGACCTTTCAAAAAAATCCCATCTCGTGTCCTTCCCAAGGATGCGATTTGCAACATTTGTGCCTAGCGGTGCTAGTACGCCCTTTCGGGTCTACTGTATTCGCGACCGACACATTTGTATCTCCAACCTTATATCATTTTGCCTCGAGTGAGCCTTGCTTCTCGATAATTTGAATTAAGGTCTACAATTGCTTCTAGCAGTCACTGGAACGCTCACTCTGAGCCTACCATACTTGCATTTTAGAACAATTGTATCCTCTATGGCTTTTTGCCTTCTTCATCGTCCTTGGGTTGGGCCATGTCCCCTCAAGTGATTTGAAAAGACAAAACCATAGTTGTTCTCCATTTACGATCACCATATTCTTGTGATTACTAATGGATTTGGTCTTGTTTCATAAGTTTTCCAAAACTAACAATGGCAGCTTCATTGACCATCACTTTCGATGAGAACAAGTACCAGCTTATGCTTCAAGATAAGCAAAACCAGCATAAGCGCCCTGCCAGTTGCCGAAGCGTCATTTCCCTCGACAACTCTCCAAACACCAGGTCAACTTCAACTCCCCGGACCATCGTCTTCGGATCGCTGGGACCATTCCCACTTCCCGCAGAAGACACTGTACCTACCAAGAAGCAGAAAACCGCCCCGCAACGTGTCACTAAAATGGCACCAAGGGCGAAAACCAAGAAGCCTGAAGCCCGTGGCGTTCCCACGAAGCCTCAACCCACAAGAAACCAGGTTTACACCAAAACTTGGTCCCCGAGATCTTCGCCAAAGAACCGGAGATCCCAAACATCTGCAAAGCCAGCATACTTGGCCCCTCTCAAGGAGAATCAGTTCTACCCTCTCTCTTACATGAAGGAGGAGAAACCTACCCTCCACCCAAAAAACAAACAAAATCATCATGAGCCGGCTTGCTCCTACAAGCCCAAAATCAAATCCTGCATTGTTAGGCCTACACAAAAACATGTTGAAGCCTGCAATCCCGCGAGTCGACCCTTCATCTCAACAGGGGCCGAGCTCGCAAAATTCAAATCTTCACTGTGACAGACAAAGGACCGCATCCAGATTCTGTCCTTGCCAAGCTTCAAAGAAGACAAGCTCGGCTGCTGTGCACGAGGGACTACATCCTTCATCGCCAGAGCCCAGCCAGAGCTGACTGAAGCTCAAATTGCTCGTCGTATGCATCGCCGCACTGCATATCGACAAAAGAGACTCGAGAAACAAAGAACCCAGCGTTCTACTCTCCACGTCTCAAACAAATGGGTCGAAAAAGAAAGACCCGACCAAATCGTTGCTGTTCATATGGTTGGCAAAACCAGAAAACGCCGGAAGTCAACAACCAAAATCAGTGTTAGACGTCTAGTGACTCGCAGCGTCTCTTGGACACGAACACATCTGGAGGAATCTTCCACTCCTCCAAGCCAAGGACATCGGAGTAACCACTCCTCAGATTCTTCATCCAGAAGAATGAGCCCCAGCTCAGTCACCAGGACGATTTCTTCGTTCGAATCCCGAGGGATGAACATCTTGGCTACAAGTTCTGAGCCGCCTCCACAGCATGACGATATAACCGCACGCATCCAGCAGTTGGAGCAAGGACAACAGAGAATTGAGACTCTGATGGAAAATTTGATTCTCACTCTACAGCGTCCACCACCTAACAATGAAACCCCTCCGAATCATGAAGATGACGAGGGCAATGCGGAAAACAATGAGTCTCGCGCCCTTACCAGAAAAGACGTGGACGATATCCTCGCAAAAGCAAAAGCAGAGGATACATTGAAGGAACATGGGATCAAGCCACCCTACCCTCTATGGATGGACTCGGTTCCGTTCCCTGCAAAATTCAAACAACCTACTCTCCAGACATATACTGGGAAAGGTTCAGCCAGACAACATGTCATCCATTTCAAGATCCTAACGGGAGCTATTGCGGATCAAGATGCCCTCAAGATTCGCCTCTTTGCAAGTACCCTAAAAGGTACAGCCTTTGATTGGTACTCCACTCTGCCGGAGAACTCCATCCAGAACTGGGCTATGCTGGAGACACGCTTCCTGACCTACTTCCAAGGTGAGGATCATCCTGTTACTATGGCTCAACTCTGCAGCCGAAAACAGGGAGAGAATGAGTCAACATACGACTTCATTCACAAATGGAAGGTAATGGCGTACAAATGCTCAGATGTGCTGCCACAAGCGTCGCTAGTCGACATCTGCCGTAACAATATGAGAGCAAAAATCCGCTCCATGATCATCGGCAACAAATCAAAGAACCTGGGGGAACTCCTCGAAGCTTCCATGGAAGCTGAAATGGTGATCAAAAACCTCAACAGTCAGAAATCATCAAAGAAAGAGCCGACTGCTGTTACGACCTCAAAACCAAAGAAAAAGGAGGTTCTTAATGTGCAGACTAAGTCAGCTCCTCAGCAGCCAAAGAAACCTAAAAACAAAACTGCAGGTAAAAGGCCTGAACTCTCTGATGCCTTCAAAGAACGTGTAGAAAAGAAATATCCGTTCGATGAAGACGTTGAAGAAATCTTTGAGGCTCTCCTAGCAAATGGTAAACTCATTTTGCCAGAGCCCAAAAGACCGGGAGATGTTGGTAAAACCAATGATCCCCGATACTGTCCATACCATCAGATGATCTCACATCCTCTCAATCAATGCTTCGTTGTGAGAGAGAAGATCAATGAGATGTGGAAAAATGGAGTCATAACCTTTGATAAAAACTATGGCCCGCCTCTGTCAACATGGTGTCATGTCGGCAAACTTCAAAGTCACCGAAGGAGAAAATCACCACTTCATTCAAGGTGATAAAAATGACTCAAGCGTCCCAAGAATTGGTTCCCTATCCAACACCAGATGGACAACCTATATGGGTGCATCCCGATCTCCTAGATGATGAAAATTGGGAGATCGTCAAAATAAAGCCGACCGCTCAGCAGCGAAGGCAAGCCAAGAGACAGCTCCGCAAGCTCAAACAGCAGCAAAAGTCTCAACCAAAACAAGAAGTCCTTGAAAAAGCAGAAACTTCTTCCACTGCTTCACTAAGGACGACGGAAGAATCTCTTCCCAAAACCTCCAAGGCGGTAAGAAAATTCACTCTTGATGATTTCATGCCACCTCTATACCAAAATGAAAATGTGCAGGGGCATCATACTCTTGCAACTCGGTAGTTGGATTCTCCATGAATGGATACGAGTCCAGTGATATTGCCAGTGATATAGATGAGTGGGAAGAATCCTTTGAAACAGGAGAATACCTCTCCGACGAGGAATGGATTCCCGAGTCTCATCTTATGCCAGTAATCTGGTATAACCCTTTACAGCCACAAGGATCTTGGTCTGATGATGAAGAAGACCAGGACCCTGTTCAAGAAAACACTGTTGATCCAGCACCAGCAAATGCTTCAATGGAACCCAACATGGGCGAACCACAAGGAGCAAATGATGAAGAAGATTTGGCTCCCACGCCTGATCTTGAAGAATATGCAATAATCTTACAACATCTTGCCATAAAGCAGGAGCAGGATCGCATCAATCTTCGTCATGATCCAGAACCGGAAGTCCCTGCAAATCAGCGGGAACTTTCTCCCTTAACTCCTGAAAATGGAGAAAACTGTTGGATCAATGATCCTCTCACATCCGAGGATGAGTCCGATTCCCAACAGTCTACACTGGGGGCATCTCCTGTCAGGATAACCTGCAATGCAATAGCTCAGGACGACAGTGCCTCTGACGCTTCCGAAGACACGTACTCCCCAACCGGTAGCGTATCCTCCGGAGCTACATCCTCTCAGGTGACTTCCACTGAGATAACATCCTCTCAACCTTCGTCTCCTGAAGCTGTGACATCGGAATTCAAGCCACTCCCGATTGATCATCTTGAAGAAACTTCTGCTAATGAAATCTTCTTCAATGAAAACTCAGTCAATTGGTCCCAGATACCCGATCTCACGGGCGATGTCTGGGCTAATAAAGAAAAGTTGCCGGCTACTGTTCAGGACTTGTTCCCGGAAATTGCTCCGTGCAACACAATCACTGAAGACACCAATGCTCTTACAGAGACGTCTTCAGCAAAGGATCAACCCCTTGATCCTGAGAACGATCTTCCAAAAGAAGACCCTTCTTTAGAGGCTCTTGAAGTTGGTAGAGGAACCCGTTCCGGCCGGGATTACCACAAAAGTTACAATCAACCCTCTTCTTCTTATGTAAATCCTTCGGGAAAGCAAGTTGTAAGCGCCCCAAGTGGCGATAATAATGAAAATGCAGGCCCGAAGGAGGCTTTCAAGTACGACTTGATTGAGCACTTCAAACACATACCTGCACGTCTGCACATCCTTGACTTATTACGAATGTCTCCACAAACTCGTGATAGTCTCATTTCAGAATTACAAAGGCTGAATGCGGATGTCGACAAACATGCCCCACAAGTCCTACAAATTGAAATGGACTATAGGGTCAAAAAATCAAATACTCCCTCAAAGGGAGAAAAGAAGAAAACTGAGGGATCAAGCAATGAATGCCTCTCGGTACAAAAAGCAGCAAGTGCAACAATTGCCTTCGACAAGGGTGACCTCCTTCTAGGCAAAACAAAGCACAACCGTCCCTTGTACTTTACGGGGTACGTCAAAGAAATGCTAGTACAAAGAGTTCAGATCGATCCAGGTTCTGCACTCAACCTCATCTCTACTTCGGCACTCGAAGAGCTGGGCATCCCACCTAGCAAACTGAGTCACACGTCCGTATCCATCTTCGGATATGACGGCAGCGCTCAAAGGCCTATCGGCAAAATCAGGTTCAAATTGCAAATCGGTGACCTTATTTCTGAAGTCACTGTGTATGCAATAAGGACCCCTTCATGCTACAATATACTCCTTGGACGCCCCTGGATACATGAGAATGGTGTCGTCCCTTCAACTCTACATCAGTGCATCAAGTTCATTGGCGACGATGGCCTGATACATCGAGTATTTGCAGACAAAAAGCCCTTCAAAGGCAGAGATGTCCATTTTGCAGATGCTCAAATGTATAAAGATGGAAAAGAAGAACAGGAGGAAAAAACAATTCGCTTTGTCGACAGTCTCCAGAAAGATAAAGGCAAGGCTCCTCAGCAATCATCGGAGGAAAACAAACCCTCCACCAAACTCGAAGTAAGCGGCCAAGCTCCCTTCGTCATCTCCTTCAAATCTCGAAAGCCTTTGGTAATCACTACTAAAGCAAAGAAGACGAAACAAAAGACTGGGGGCAAGTTCACTGTCTCCTTTGTGTCCATTATGCATGACACAGACTCAGAGTCAGAGCCAGAAGATGACACAGCATCGAGCCAAGCTGATACTCAGCAAGATCAGCCCGTTCTCACTCCATTGGAGACACCTGCAGACATAGAAGACCCTACGTCTGCTTCCTTTGTTATTCCGGCAACTTCGCCAGAAGAAAAAGTGATTTACTTCCACAGATCAGGAGCATCTCCACTGAACTCTCTGCTTGAACCTTTCCAAAACGAAGGTATGCCTCAGCTATCCCTGTATAGTCCTATGGCACAAGCTATCATGAAGAAAATGGGCTACGACGCTCAAAATCCGACTGGTTTGGGAAGTGGCCGTGGTATTCTTACACCATTGGAACCCACCCTGACCAAAAGTCAACCAGAAGATTGGAAAATCCACCTTCACAAAGGCAAATCTTCATATGGGTTGGGGTATGATCCTACCACTCCTATGAGACCGTTGACACCATGGCTGCAAAGTCACTTGACCGACCAAGCCTCAACATCTCATGAAGACATCGATATCCCTGGATATCTCTTTGAGGAGTTACTCGTCAAAAATCCAGAAAGCTCCTCCAATTGGTATAATTTCTTTGATAATAAAGGGGAATTGCCGGATGACACAGACGAGCGATTCTCTGTCCCAGAAGAATCATCGTCTCCAAAAGAAGAACCTTACTTCAACCCAATTCCAGCAAATGATTGGGACCATCTCATTGCAAGCCTTGAGAAGGATAGCATTGAGAAGGATACTGTTCCAGAAGATTCATGGACAGAAACAGAGCCTCAGTCTGAAAATTTCTCTGGCACTCCAGAAGGTCTTGTTGAGTTGGAAGCCTCCGAAAATACTGTGGAGGAACCACCTTCAAACATTCCGGCAGAAGACCCTGTTCAAAAGATAGACTTGGGAACACCTGATAACCCACGTCCTGTATTCATAAGCAAGAATATAAAGGATGATGAGTTACCCGAGTATATTTCTTTTCTTCGTGAGTTCGTTGATTGCTTTGCATGGTCTTATGCCAAAATGCTTGGCTTGGATCCCAAAGTAGCAGTCCACAAGCTCAACTTGCAAAAAGAAATCAATCCTATCAAACAAGGCCAAAGAAGATTCCGTCCCGACGTGATGGACAAAATCGAACAAGAAGTTCAGAAACTCAAAAACGTTGGCTACATCCGCGAGGAACAGTATCCTGAATGGTTGGCCAACATTGTCCCCGTGACAAAGAAAAATGGGCAGATAAGGGTCTGTATCGACTACAGAGACCTGAATAATGCATATCCTAAAGATGAATTCCCGCTCCCCATACCAGAGGTGATGATTGACAACACCTATGGGTTCGAGCGAATGACGTTCATGGATGGATTCTCTGGCTACAACCAGATAAAGATGCATCCTGAAGATGAAAGGCATACATCATTTCGGACACCATTTGGCGTGTATTGCTACACTGTTATGCCGTTTGGCCTGAAAAATGCAGGTGCGACATATCAGAGGGCTATGATGAAAATATTCCAAGATATGGAGCATAAGACGGTCGAATGCTATGTTGACGACCTCGCCATAAAAAGCAGAAGAAAAGAAGACCATCTCGATGATCTTCGAGAAGTCTTCCTCCGACTTCGCAAACACAAATTGCGGATGAATCCACTAAAGTGCTTCTTTGGTGTCTCATCGGGTAAGTTTCTCGGATTCATTGTACGGAAAGGTGGAATAGAACTTGACCCCACCAAAGTCAAGGCTATCCTGGAAATGCCATCTCCCAGAACCCTAAGAGAATTAAAAGGGCTTCAAGGAAGGCTGGCCTACATTCGACGGTTCATCTCCAATCTATTAGGGAAATGCCGTCCATTCTCTCGCCTGATGAAGAAAGGTGTGGACTTTGTCTGGGATGCTGAATGTGAAAGTGCATTTAAAGACATCAAAGCATACCTCATCAAACCTCCAGTGCTAGCTGCCCCCACAACTGGAAAACCATTTATCTTGTACACAAGAGCTCTCGACCACTCTTTGGGTGCTCTGCTCGCACAAGAAAATGACGACGGAAAAGAAGCTGCTCTATATTACCTTAGCCGCATGATGGTAGGTGCAGAGCATCGTTACTCCCCAGTCGAAAAAGAATGCCTTGCGGTAATGTTCGCTGTACAAAAGCTGCGTTACTATCTGCTGTCGAACACAATCTACCTGATTTCGAGGATTAACCTCCTAAAGGTCCTTATCACAAAAGCATGTTCTCTCAATGCCCGACTGGCAAAATGGTCCATTCTTCTATCACAATTTGATATTAGGTATGTACCACAAAAAGCAATCAAAGGCCAAGCTCTAGCAGACTTCCTCGCAGAGCATCCATTGCCTAAAGATTCTCCACTCAGGGATGATCTCCCAGACGAATTTGTCTACAATGTGGAAACTTCCTTGTCAAATGCTTCCTGGGACATGTACTTTGACGGTGCAACCAGGACAAATGAAAAGGAAAGAAAATATCGGGAATCGGCATCCTCTTCGTCAGCCCCGACAAATACATGATTCCACATGCATTCTCGCTACTAGAACCATGTTCAAACAATGCAGCTGAGTACCAAGCCCTGATTGTTGGATTGGAACTCGCCCTCGAAACCGGCATCACCATGCTGGAAGTTTTTGGAGACTCTCAACTGGTCGTCAACCAGATGAATAAAAAATATGAAGTCAAGAAGCCTGATTTGCTACCTTACTACAATAAGGCGCAGTCGCTTCGACAAAAAATCAACATCTGTCACATCACCCACATCCTCAGAGGTGAAAACATCCGTGCAGATGCCCTGGCTGGACTTGCCGCATCCATGGCAATCCAAGAAGGGGAAAACATGCAAGTCACAGTGTGTCAAAGAAGGATTTTCCCTCCTCTCAACACACACCAAGCAGTTGCTGAATGCCACCAAGTGGTTGGAAGTCGGATGTCTATCCTCAAACCTCCGATTGGCGACTGGAGAGATCCATTCATTGATTATATCATGTTCGGAATACTACCTGAAGATCCAAACGAGCGGGTAAGCATCCAAAGACGAGCCTCAAACTTTCATTTGGATATACCTTCAAAAGTACTTTACAGAAAATCCTTCAACGGAGTACTCCTACGCTGCTTATCACAACAAGAGGCTGAGGAAACTCTCAAAGAAGTACATGCTGGTCTTTGTGGAGCCCATCAGGCTGGCCCCAAGCTCTACAACCAGATAAAAAGGCTAGGTTATTATTGGCCTACCATGGTAACTGATGCAATACAATTTGCCAAGCGCTGCCAAAAATTCCAAATTCACGGAGATTATGTCCACATGCCTCCAAAATGGCTACATCTAACAGCAATCTCATGGCCTTTCGAAGCCTGGGGTATGGACATCATAGATCCTATTTCTCCCCCATCAAGCAAAGGTCATCGCTTCATCTTCGCCGCTACGGATTATTTCTCCAAGTGGTCGGAAGCATTTGCGCTCAGCGAAATGAAGACTTCATCAGTCCTTCAGCTCTTGCGCACCAACGTTATTTGTCGCTTCGGCATACCTAAAAGATTCGTCCATGATAACGGACCACAATTCCGGGATCACAGATTCTATAGGTTCTGCGACAAGTACAAAATCCAAAGTTGTCCTTCGACTCCATATAATCCAGCAGCGAACGGACTAGCAGAAGCCTTCAACAAGACACTCTGCAAAATTCTCAAGAAAATGGTCTCTAGTCAAAAAAGAGACTGGGGCGACAAACTGCTAGAAGCTTTGTGGGCCTATCGAACCACCGTTCGAGGGCCAACCCATAGTACACCATTCTCTTTGGTCTATGGATGCGAAGCTGTTGTCCCTTTGGAAGTACAAATTCCTTCCTTAAGGGTATCTTTGCAAAATGACATGACGCAAGAAAGCAATGTCAAATTGAGACTCCAAGAGCTGGATAATCTCGATGAAAGACGACTCAAAGCTCTACAAAGCATTGAGTTATACCAAGCACGCATGGCAGGATCTTTCGACAAAAAGGTCAGCCAACGCGCCTACAAAAAGGGTAACTTGGTTCTTGCAATAAAAAGACCCATAGTCTTTGCCCACAAATCCAAAGGCAAATTCGAACTAAAATGGGAGGGACCCTTCGTCATCGACAAAGTCTTCTCCAACGGTGCATACGCTCTTCTAAACATGGAAGGAGACAAATGTATGCTACCCATCAACGGCAAGTTCTTGAAGCGGTACTACCCTTGAAGATTTCCTCAAATGGGTCAGAGCAATATCGACATGGCTAAAGCGTATTTCCAAGGTACTTGCTCATCAAACCCACCTCTTTTGAAATTTTCATCTTTATGTTGAAGTTTCAAAAAAAAAAAAAAAAAAACAATCTCTCAAAACAATGCTTACTTTCATCGTTTCATTATTCAAAAGAAAAATCAATCCAAGTTTAGGAGCCTCTTCCTAGACTTGACCAAATTTTCGATCCTTGAACCCAAATTTCATGGTTTGAAACAAAAATCGGGACCTAGGAATTTTCACCCTAGACCGCCTCTGCTTTTACAACCAAAATGGTTTTTAAGTCAAAATTTATGACCTTCGTGTCTTTAAACAAAAAATGGTTTTTTAGAAACCGCGGGGAAGCGACATTCAGTCGATACTCGCAAAACCCAAAAAAAAATCGGAAGGATGCGAACCCCATTCGATACTTCCAAAACCCAAAAATCGCAAGGAAGCGAACCCCATTCGATACTTGCAAATTTCAAAAATCGTGGAGAAGCAACAAACCAGTTGATATCCACAACCCAAATTTCAAAAATCTTGGAGATGCAACATACCAGTTGCTATCCACAACCCAAATTTCAAATGGTTCGAGAAAACCTCAAATTTCAAAAATCGCGGAGAAACGACATCAAAGTCAGTACCCGCAAAACCAAAAGTTTTGGGAAACGCAGGGAAGTGACGCTTAGTCGATATTTGCACCCCAATTCGCGAGGAAGCGACATTCCATCGATACTCGCAAAACCTAATCCGCGAGGAAGTGACATTCCATCAATACTCGCAAAACCGAATGAGCAAGGAAGCGACATTCCATCGATACTTGCAAGACCATTCAGCGGGGAGGCGACATTTAGTCGATACCTGCATTTTGAAAACCAAAATTCGGCTATAAACGCCAAATCCGGCGATAAATGCCAAAATTCGGCTATAAATGCCAAAAAAAAAAAAATTTCGGCTATAAATGCCAAAATCGGCTTTCATGCCAATAAAACAAAACTTGGTTTTAAAAAAAAACTCGGCTATAAAATCCAAAATCTGGCTATAAACGCCAAAACTCGGCTATAAACGCCAAATCCGGCTATAAATGCCAAAAAATAAAATTTTTTGGCTATAAACGCCAAAATCGGCTTTCATGCCATCTCAAAATTCGGCTATAAATGCCAAAACAAAACAAAAAAAAAATCAGCTATAAACGCCAAAATCTGGCTATAAATGCCAAAATTCGGCTATAAATGCCAAGACAAACAAAACAAAATTCGGCTTCTATGCCATTCTAAAATTCGGCTTTCACGCCATCCAAAAATTTTGGCTCCCATGCCACAAAACAAATTTTGGCTCTTACGCCACAAAATTAGGCTTTCTCGCCATCCAAATTTTGGTTTTCAAACCGTAAAAAACAAGGCTTTCTGCCACAAAATTGGCTTTCATGCCCAAAACAACCCTTTGACAAAAGATTTTCACAAAACGACAACCTTTTGATCAAATCCTTAAACAAACATTCCCATCAAACTTTTGCTCAAAATTGTTTTCGTCAAAAAATGATTTAAGTGAAAGGAAGGGGATACAAAATATAGTACCAAAATTGTTTATACATGGAGGTACCAAAAAAAGAAAAGGGAAAAAGAGTTTGTTACAACTCAGGAGCTCAATCCTACATGGTCTTCAACCAAAGGTTCAACTCCTCAAGCAAACCCTTGGCCTTAACTTCCAAAGTTTTTAGGCCACGCTCCTTCAAAATGTCCCCATAAAACGCGACCGAATGCCGTGACCCATCTGCAGCACGAGGAAGCTCTTCCCAGAGGACCTGCCACTGGTCATAATCCTGAGTCTTCCTCTGGACATTACCTTCAGCTTCCTCAACCTGGCGAATAAGAGTCCCCTCTTTCTCCCAAGACTGCTGAACAGCCGCATTGGAAGATCTAGCAGACTGACGAGGTGCGTCGGTAACAGGACATTTACCTTGTTTGTTCTAGAAGAACTGCCTGCAAAAGATGGAAGAGAATAGATCAATAAATATCAAAATGACAGAATTCTGCTACAAAAAAATTCTAGCAAAATTTTGACATGGTTCCGGGGCAGTTCCAAAGAAAGGAAAATACTCCGAAAAAGACAGGAAGCCTGAAGATGAGCTCAACATCGCTGCGAGCTCATAGTCAGTGGAAAACTCTCAAAGAAGGCTTGAACTCAACATCGCTGCCAGAACAAGCCAATCTCATCAAACTTCCGCAAAATCTGGAAAATAGCTCAACATTGCGGCGAGCTTCAGAATCCAAAAATTGCAAAACTTCCTCAAAATCTAGCAAGACCGAGAAAGAGCTCAAAATCGCTGCGAGCTCAAAATCTCAACACTTGCAAAAGATTTTGAGGTATGCATCATCATACTTCCAAATCTATTTACCAAAACTCATGCATCAAAAATATATCATCATGCATTAGATGCTAGGAAAATCTTGACCAAAGTTTGACCAATTCCAACCCAATTTTGTCAAAACCAATCAAACTTTGTCCAAGTCAAAAATCATGTTGGCTTGACCTAGAGACTCTAGCCTTCTATCTTGATGCATCAAACAAAAAAAAAATGCATACATATTGAAATTACATAGCCTCATTATCATAGTGAGCAAACAAGGAAAAAAAAAAAATTTTGGCCCACAGGCCGTGGCCCACTGTCACGTGGCAGTACAGTCAGGTCCGTATGGACCTGTCCGTACGGCCAGAGAAAAAAAAAAACAGCAAAAAAAAAAGAAAAGAAACACGCTGAAAACAAAAAAAAAAAGAAATCAGCGTGGAAAAAAAAGAGAGAAAAAAAAGAGAAGAAAAAAAAAAGAGAAGCACGGAAAAAAAGAAAAAGAAAAACGTGCATGAAAAGAAAAGAAAAGAAAAGAAAAAAAAAGAGAAGAAAGAAAAGAAAAGAAAAAGAAAAAGAAAAGAAAAAATGAAGAAGCTACTTCTACAATGGAGATTCTTGATGAGGAAGAAAACTTACTTGAAGCCATTGATGGAGAAGAAGAAGAAACGCTTGGAGATCCTTGAAGAAGAGAAAGCACTTCTTGCCTTGGGGAGCACTCTTGAAGATTTCTTGCAAAAAGAAAGTAATAGAGCAAAAGCACCAACCCTCTTGCTCTTATAGAAGAGAGCAAGCCAAAAGAGGAAACAAGGAGAAAAGAAAGGAGGTAAGTGCTAAAATTTAGCTACTTTCCCAAAAAGAAAGATATTTTGAGAAATTCTATCCAAGTAAAGATATTTTTAGATATTCTCTACACAAAAGAGATATTTTTAGATATTCTTTACAAATATGACACCATATGAGATCTAGGCCATCTCCAAAGCCTAAGGTCCCATGGGTTAGCCCATATGAGCCAGGTTTGACCACCTAGGCACTAAAATTGGCTTTTAGTCAAAATACTCCTCTTACCAAGAGCAAAAAAAAAAGAAGAAAAGAGCAAAAAAAAAGTCCCATGCCTCTTTTGAGTTGATGGGATCATTCAAAAAAAAAAAGAAAAAAGAAAGTCCCATGAGTTTCCAAAAACCAAACCATCCAACCTCATGAACCAAATTGAGCCAAAATCTTGAAATTGACATTTCACAAAACCAAATTCCGGTCCCCTAGCTCGCCACATACAGCTTGTTAGGTCACAAGACCAAAACCACAATCAAAATCCAAAACCTACAAACCAAACCTGACCCCCCAACCTGCCACATACAGGTTGTTGGGTCACAAGGTCAAAATCAAAATCAAACCCCGACCCCCTAACCTGCCACATACAGCTTGTTAGGTCACAAGGTCAAAAACCAAAATCCAAAACCCAAAATCCAAATACCCCATGTCATTTTCAAAACTTTGCCTTGAGATGGTACGTGATCCCTCTCACTACCATAAAATTCCCCCGGAAACTCAAAAGGCTATTAAAAAAAAAATGCTCAAGACTCTTGGTCAAGTTGGAACCTTTCCTCCAAGTTTCTCTTCGAGGCACATCAACTCCAAAAAGCTACTCGTCGCTGTACCTCGAGGGGGCATTTGTTGACATAAAAAAAAGTCAATATGTCTCCTCAACATCAAGAAGCCTCCTTAAGCTGCATCCTGTTAAAAATAGGCAAGGCTACTTCAAGCATCAGATTTTGTTAAAATCAGACAGAAACTGAGAGATCCTTCAAAACAGCTAAAAGAGGGGTACACCTGAGGTTTCGGGTCATTCCGACATCGTTTGGCCCAACTTCACCGCTCCGACAGCTAAACAGGCGCTCTCGGCGGCGACATCATCAAAGACACTAAAACTTTGATCAAAGCCTACGGATGACTCTACAATGTCTCCAAAGGGCTCCATGCCAAATTGCAAGTCAAACCGACAACGTTTGACCCTCCATCAATGCTCGAGCAGTAAAATCAAGCCTCCCGGCAGCGGCAACCACCGAAGCCATCACTTATCAAACAAAATACATGAGTGGCTTCAACATGCTTCCAAAAGGCTGCACGTCAAATTTCAGGTCATTCCGACAACGTTTGACTAGGTTTCGATGCTCCGAGAGAAAATCAAGCCTACCGGCGGCGGAGCAACCCGGGACCATGATATCCAAAATGGAGCCCATGAAACGTCTCAAAATGACTCCAATAGGCTCCCCGTCAAATTTCAGGTCAATCGGACATCGTTTGACCACATATCAAAGCTCGGCATTTTCCCCGCAGTAAAATCAAGTGAAGCATCGATGGGACCCCAAACGGCTTCAAAACTCAAATAAAAGCCCATGGTTGGTCCTATCCACTGCTCAAGAAGCTTCACCTCAATTTTCAGGTCATTCTGACATTGTTTGACCTAGTTTCGACGCTTGACGGAAAATCGGCTACAAAGTCTTCGGCTTTCCCGAAAAATAGGAAACTTTGTGCTCCGATTTTGCGAGGGTTCTCGTCAAGATTTCTTCAAGAAAATCAAGTCAATAATTGAGGAAAAATGTCAAGAAAAATACAGAAGAAAAAAGGGACGAAAGAGACGAAAAAACGGCCGAAACGACGCTCGGCGACCAAACGGGCCGAAGCCCCATGGTCGCCGGCGACCCTGGCCCAAGGTCGCCAGGCGACCCTGGCCCAGGGTCGCCAGATTTTGCGCCGAATCGTCCGTTTTCCGATTCTTTTCGCGTTTCGGTTGTTCTGGCCTCTGTGATTTTCTGAAAATCCAATGTTTGGTGCTTCGAAACCACTGATCTTCGTCGACATCTCGGATCCGCCGTCAAAAGCATGAAATCATCACCGATCACCTCAAGATCACCAATCGGCTGACCAAAAAAGTGCACTTTCTGTCCGACTGATCGTGAAATCGACAAGACAGATGTCACCGGCCCGCCAACATCAATCAATGTCTGAAATTGCATCGCAATCCGACATCAAATAATGCGTGGATCCACCCGTGATGATCGCAAGAAGAATCTCAAAAGGCGCAGCGCGGCCCGCGACTCTTCACATGCCTTGGTAACCACTTAATGACGTTAATTGACCCATTAAAGCAGTCATTAACTCATTATTTTGGACGGCCCAATCAGGACCAAGCATTTGGGAGTTACAAATCCAAGCAATCATGGCATTAAACCCATGAAACTCCCATCATCATGAAGCATAAAGGTGATTGAATGCCCACTACCTTCATCGGCCAATCACAAGCCTTGAAAAAGGAGTTTCAAAATCAACTTGTAACTCCTCATCAATTCTTTCATCATGGCCATCAATGCCAATAAACACCTCATGGCTACCAAAAGCCTATAAAAGGAGGTCCATTCCAAGAAAAAAGGTGGAAAAAAAAGAGATCCCAAGTGCAAGCTCTGAAAATTCAGAAAATCCAAGAGAGAGAGACGAAGTCCTGCTACTTTGCTCCCGGAAGCACCACAAGGTGATCAACGTCCCTTGGGGGGCCACCCCCCCAAGGTCACCTCCTTCTCCAACATGGCCTAAACGCGGCTTTTCAGCCCGTTTACTCGGTTTTTCATTGGATATAGGACCTTCTCTTGGTCCTTGTCCTTTAAAAAACTGAGGTTAGGAGCCAAGCCAAAGAATCAAAGCATCACATGTTCTCATTTGAAGGACGATGGCGAAGCCCATACATGACTTGCGACCGTCGATCTCAACGTGTCCCCACAATCTCCTGAGAAGTTAGATCCCTTTTCTCACTTTTCTATTGTAGTTTGTATTTCTTAAAGAGACAAAAAGAAATCACAATTCTTGTCTTTCATATTTGATGAGTTTTGTAAAAACGCCTTTCACGGCAAAAACGTCTTTCACGGCAAAATCGCCTTTCACGGCAAACAAAAAAAAACGCATCTTACGGCATTCTAAAAACTTGTCTCTTTTCTTAATATTTATGCAATTTGAAAAGTTAGAAAAAATGATTGATTTCCTTTCCACTTGTGAAGGTGAATCTCCGGATTATCACTATTCCAAATTCCAAGTAGAAAGTAAATCTGGCATACCCGTACAAAAAATGTTGATGCCCGAGATCTTCCCTCCTCCGCCGAGACCCAGGTCAGCCCCCGGGGTGAGGAGGGAGAGGACGGAAGATTCCCCCCTTTTTTTTTTGGGTCCATCAGCAATCAAAGGCCAAGCTCTAGCAGACTTCCTCGCAGAGCACCCATTGCCTAAAGATTCTGCACTCAGGGATGATCTCCTAGACGAATTTGTCTACAACGTGGAAACTTCCTTATCAAATGCCTCCTGGGACATGTACTTTGACGGCACAACCAGGACAAATGAAAAAGGAAAACAAATATCGGGAAATGGCATCCTCTTTGTCAGCCCCGACAAATACATGATTCCACACGCCTTCTCCCTACTGGAATCATGTTCAAACAATGCAGCTAAGTACCAAGCCCTGATTGTAGGATTGGAACTCGCCCTTGAATCCGGCATCACCATGGTGGAAGCTTTTGGAGACTCTCAACTGATCGTCAACCAGATGAATCAGAAATTTAAAGTCAGGAAGCCTGATCTGCTACCTTACTACAACAAGGTGCAGTCGCTTCGACAAAAGTTCAACATCTGTCACATCACCCACATCCTCAGAAGTGAACACATTCATGCAGATGCCCTGGCTGGACTCGCCGTATCCATGGCAATCCAAGAAGGGGAAAACATGCAACACCAAGCAGTTGCTGAATGCCACCAAGTGGTTGGAAGTCGGATGTCCATCCTCAAACCTCTGATCGGTGACTGGAGAGATCCGTTCATTGATTACATCATGTTCGGAATCCTACCTGAAGATCCAAAAGAGCGGATAAGCATCCAAAGACGAGCCCCAAACTTTCATTTGGATATACCTTCAAAAGCACTTTACAGAAAATCCTTCAACGGAGTACTTCTACGCTGCTTGTCACAACAAGAGGCTGAAGAAACTCTCAAAGAAGTACATTCTGGTCTTTGTGGAGCCCATCAGGCTGGTCCTAAACTCTACAACTAGATAAAAATGCTAGGTTATTATTTGCCAAGCGCTGCCAAAAATGTCAAATTCATGGGGATTATGTCCACATGCCTCCAGAATGGCTACATCCTACAGCAATCTCATGGCCTTTTGAAGCTTGGGTATGGACATCATAGGTCCTATCTCTTCCCCATCAAGCAAAGGCCATCGCTTCATCTTCACCGCTACGGATTATTTCTCCAAGTGGTCAGAAGCATTTGCGCTCAGCGAAATGAAGACTTCATCAGTCATTCAGTTCTTGCGCACCAACATTATTTGTCGCTTGGGCATACCTAAAAGATTCGTCCATGATAATGGACCACAATTCCGGGATCACAGATTCTACAGGTTCTGCGACAAGTACAAAATCCAAAGTTATCCTTCAACTCCATATAATCCAGCAACGAACGGACTAGCAGAAGCCTTCAACAAGACACTCTGTAAAATTCTCAAGAAAATGGTATCTAGTCACAAAAGATACTGGGGCGACAAACTACAAGAAGCTTTGTGGGCCTATCGAACCACCGTTCGAGGACCAACCCATATCACACCATTCTCCTTGGTCTATGGATGCGAAGCTGTTGTCCCTTTGGAAGTACAAATTCCTTCCTTAAGGGTATCTTTGCAAAATGACATGACGCAAGAAAGCAATGTCAAATTGAGACTCCAAGAGCTGGATAATCTCGATGAAAGACGACTCGAAGCTCTACAAAGCATTGAGTTGTACCAAGCACGCATGGCAGGATCTTTCGACAAGAAGGTCAGGCAACGCGTCTCCAAAAAGCGCGACTTGGTTCTTGCAATAAAAAGACCCATAGTCTTTGCCCACAATTCCAAAGGCAAATTTGAACCAAAATGGGAGGGACCCTTTGTCATCGACAAAGTCTTCTTCAACGGTGCATACGCTCTTCTAAACACGGAAGGAGACAGATGTATGCTGCCCATCAACGGCAAGTTCTTAAAGCGGTACTACCCTTGAAAACTTCCTCAAACGGGTCAGAGCGATATCCACACGGCCAAAGCCTATTTCCAGGTACTTGCTCGTCAAACCCATCCCCTTTTGAAATTTTCATCTTTATGTTGAAATTTCCAAAAAATAAAACATTCAAAACAATGCTTACTTTCATCATTTCATTGTTCAAAAAAAAAAAAATATATCAAAATCCAAAAATCCAAGTTTAGGAGCCTCTTCCCAGACTTGACCAAAATTTTCAATCCTTGAACCCAAAATTCATAGTTTGAAACAAAAATCAGGACTTAGAAATTTCCACCCTGGTCCGCCTCAGCTTTTACAACCAAAATGGTTTTAAGTCAAAATTTATGACTCTCGTGTCTTTAAACAATAAATGGTTTTTAGAAACCGTGGGGAAGAGACATTCAGTCGATACTCGCAAAACCCAAAAACCAGAAGGATGTGAACCCCATTCGATACTTCCAAAACCCAAAAATCGCAAGGAAGCGAACCCCATTCGATACTTGCAAAAACCTCAAATTTCAAAATCATGGAGACACAATATTCAATTGATATACACAACCCAAATTTCAAATGGTTCGAGAAAACCTCAAAAATCGTGGGGAAACGACACCAAGTCAGTACCCGCAAAACCAAAAGTTTTGGGAAAAGCAGGGAAGCGACGCTTAGTCGATACTTGCACCCCAATTCGCGAGGAAGAGACATTCCATCGATACTCGCAAATCCTGCCCGCAAAGAAGCGACATTCCATCGATACTCGCAAACCGAATGAGCAAGGAAGCGACATTCCATCGATACTTGCAAGACCATTCAGCGGGGAGGCGGCATTTAGTCGATACCTGCATTTTGAAAACCAAAACCCGGCTATAAATGCCGAAATCCGTTATAAATGCCAAAACCCGGCTATAAATGCCAAAACAAAAAAAATTGGCTATAAACGCCAAAATCTGGTTATAAACGCCAAAATCGGCTTTCATGCCAACAAAACAAAATATGGTTTTCAAAAATCTGGCTCTCATGCCATCTAAAAAAAAAACTTCGGCTTTCATGCCAATTCAAAAATTCGGCTCTCATGGCATCTCAAAACTTGGCTCTCATGCCAATTCAAAAAAGCGGCTTTCATGCCATCTTAAGATTTTGGCTCTCATGCCAATTCAAAAAAAAAGACACTTTGGCTTTCATGCCATAAACAAACAAAACTTGGCTTTCACGCCATTTCAAAATTCCTGGCTTTCATGCCATCACAAAATTCGGCTTTCACGCCATCTTAAAATTTCGGCTCCCATGCCACAAACAAATTTGGCTTTCATGCCACAAAACAAAATTTGGCTTTCATGCCATTCCAAAATTCGGCTTTCATGCCATTACAAATTTTGGCTCTCATGCCACAAACAAATTTGGCTTCCATGCCACCAAATAAAATTTGGCTTCTATGCTCTTCCAAAATTCAGCTTTGATGCCATTTAAAAAAATTTAGCTTTAATGCCATTTCAAAATTTTTGGCTCCCATGCCGCAAAACAAATTTTGGTTCTTACGTCACAAAATTAGGCTTCCATGCCATTCTAAAATTTGATTTTCAAGTCATCAAAAAACCAGGCTTTTTGCCACAAAATTGGCTTTCATGCCCAAAACAATCCTTTGACAAAAAAATTTCACAAAATGACAACCTTTTGATCAAATTCTCAAACAAACATTCCCATCAGCTTTTGCCAAAATTTGTTTTCATAAAAAATGATTTAAGTGAAAAGAAGGGAATACAAAAAAATATAGTACCAAAATTGTTTATACATGGAGGTACCAAAAGAAAAAGACAGAAGAAAAAGAGTTTGTTACAAGTCAGGAGCTCAATCTAGCATGGTCTTCAACTAAAGGTTCAACTCCTTAAACAGACCCTTGGCCTTAGCTTCCAAAGTTTTTAGGCTACGCTTCTTCAAAATATTCCCATAAAATGCGGCCGAACGCCGCGACCCATCTACAGCACGAGGAAGTTCTTCCCAGAGGACCTGCCACTGCTCATACTCCTGAGTCTTTCTCCGGAAATTGCTTTCAGCTTCCTCAACCTGGCGAATGAGAGTCCCCTCCTTGTCACTAGCCTCCACAATGGCAGTCCATTTGGCAGCAGCTTCTTCCTCCAAAAGCTCAAAACGCTGCCTAGCCTCGACAACCTCCTTATCAAGGCGGTCCAAGTCTTGCTTCAGCCCCATGATGGCCAACTCGGTAACATTCCTGTCCCGAACGAACTGCTTCCAAGTCTTCGTGATCTCAGTCAGCTCAGCTTTGACTTTGCTGGAAGGCTTCATAAACATTTCATCAAAGAAGTCACCATCTGGGAAACTCTTGGTCTCAGTCCACTTGTTCCCCAAAGCAATGACTTCATCAACAAAATCTTTGGCGCTTACAATGTCCAGACCGACTTCTTAGCTATCAGCAACAATGCCCTGTACATGCTTGATCATACTAAAGCCAGCTTCCAAGTGACCAGAAGAGAGAATCTCAACCCATGAGCTCAAAATAGTCTTCAACACCTTCTTTGCATACTGAAGGTGTGGTGCAGATGAGGATTCGCCATGCTCCGGCGCCCGACTGCCCATGTCATGCTCCATTGGAAAAGTAATTAATAAATTCTTTCCAATCGAAGAAGCTGACTCGTTGAAAGTAGAAGAAGCCCCTACTCCTGGATCGGCTGCAGATATCCCTTGTTCTGGCTCTAAGGAAGACGGAGGAACTTCTCCTGCTGCTCCACAATCTGTTAAGGAAAAGACAAAAAGGTATGAATATGATCTTGTCAAAAAGAAAATATATCAAGATTATTATTACAAAATACCTTCTTCGATGACCGGCAGAGTACTCTCTGCCTCTCTGAGCTCATCCGAAACATCGTCAAAAGTTGCATCCATGGATGGCTCGAAATCGTCAGAATCCTCTGGCAAGTCAGCTAACAAGAAAACAAATGCTACATGTTGGCAAAAGACAGCACCAACAAAAAAAAAAGAAGCCAAAGCAATCATACCAGGTGAAGGTTCTGGAACCAATCCAGAGTCCCTGGGCTCTTCCTCAGATGCCATGACTGGATCCGTCATCGCCTCATCGGCCGGAACCTCGGGCATCACCAAGTCATCGTCCTCTGCCAAAAGAAAGAAAGCAGCGGATCAAAACAAAAATCTCTCATAAAAGAAAAGAAGTGGCAAAAGAAAGAAAGATGATCATACCAGCTGTCTCCTCTTCTCTGCTCCTCTTCTCCGGAGGCTCGTTAGCATCCCCAGACACCTCATCAGCAATGGTGAGAGGAACTTCAAGATCAGAAGGACTATCATGCCGTCTCATATTACGGCGTTGTCCTCTCTTCCTCTTGCTTCGGGGGTTAATCTGCTCAACGATCCTACCCCACTATCAACATCAGGCCTCTCACTAGAGTCCTCAGTGGATGGTCTGCTTTTCTCAGTAGACTCCATGAAAGCCTTTATGCGCTCTGCTTGCATCCAAGCATCGATCTCGGCCTCCTCCTCTTCTAGCTGTCTCAAGACCTCACCAGGAATCCCTTGTGCAGCTCCTGATCTGATGATATCCTGCTCGTTGAGAAAGCCTATCTTATGCTTCTCTCCAGAAAGGAAGGCCAAAACTTCCTCTCGACGGACACCATCTGATCTGCCAAGACCCTTCTCAGGAGACTGCTTGACATCAAGCTCCTTCTTGGAAAGCCCCCGGTACACTGAGAAGCTCTCCACGAACCATTTCGTGAAGCCAGAAGTCCGGAAAATGGGCAGCTCAGGATAGGAAATCATGGCGGTAGTGTCCTCAGCACTGTAAAAAGCCCATGCATTCCTCCCATCCTGCAGACCTCCAAAATGCTTCACCATGTTCGAAGGCGCTCCAACAACGCCTTGAGAGAAGCGAAGCTATAATGTAAAACGCGAAGGGACATACGGTTGGATATCCACAAAAAGATGTCTACGGTACACCATCGTACCAACCTGTATGTTGAAAAGCCACCTCTTCTCCGCGTTTGTCAAAGCATAGTGTCTTCCCGACCCTGCCCTAGTTGAATCACGGGAGACACCAAAGTCAAAAGTCTTCTTCCGCAAACCCGGAGAAAGCATCACTGAAGACTGCCCAATCTCGACGTCCCTGAACCGTTGGATCCTCAAACGGGCAGACAAAAGAGATTCGGAAACGGCTGTCCCTCTACCCAAACGAATCATAAAAGGATCTTCGTCATGTGCAACTCCCAACCGATGGAAGCTAGGACAGTGGTATACATACCACGAATAGAAGATGTCGGCAGAAAATGCCATGTTCATAGGGAGCCCAAGCCGAACTAGGAAAGCAGCAGCCTGCAATTCGGTACACAAGTAGGAGTAAAGAGCAGTTACCAAAGCCAGCCGCTCTCTAAACGCCATTTGACAAGCCGGAAAAATACATTGCGGCCTGATGTACGTTCCATCTCCCCCAGCAAAAACAGCCTCACCTAGTTGATAAGTGAGGTAAACAGTGAGATCTCTCCGCAATTCAATGTCAGAACAAATGGCATCTGTGCTTGCGAAGAACTCCATCAACTCTTCTCGCATAGCGGCGATCTTCTTCAAACTTGATGCTTTAGCCCTAGTATCCTGGGCCATGCCATCAGAAGACTCCTCGCTGTCAAAAAAGTTGGAGCTGCAACTCCTCCAACTGCCGCACCTGACTTTCGAGCCCTCCTTCTCCTTCAAAAAAATCATAGAAGGCGACGAGCAGAAAGTATACAAGCCTAAACTCCTCAGACTGCTCCTCAAGGACGTTGTCGATAGGCATAAACTCCTCATAGAGTTTGTCGAGGATAGGCAATCCGGTGATGGCGCTCAGTTCCTTCAAAGAAAAACCAATCTCACCATTCGTCACAATGAAGGTGTTGGTTTGTGGAAGGAATGACTCTAGCATGGGCATGAAAGCCTCATCAGAGAAAACGACGGTTTGCCGAAAAGCGCGAACCACATCAAAAATCTCGGCCTCCGGCAGAATGGCCTCTCCAATCTTCAGGGTGTGATTAGTCCATGATTCCCAGCTTGAGTCAGCACTGAAATGGCCACGAAGTCGAAAAGGCTTCACCCAATTGCTGCCGTCACCCCGAAAAATGCCAAGGCCCACCGCTCTCAAATCAATCGATGGATGATCAGAACCTTGGTAGCCACTGGCTGGCATCAACATGTCCATACGGACAGGCGACTTCTCTACAAAACCGGAAGGGCCACCAACAAAAACCCCGGTCTTGATCACATTGTTCCTCTTCACCCAACTCGAAGGATCTTCCCTCTTAGGGCACGTAGGAGAAAGGCTCATGATCGAGATGGTCCGATCAAAAGTCGACCGGGTAGAAATGGTTCTCTCCTCACCATTTGCTGTGTAAGAGAACTGAAAGCATCTCCTTTGGTATGTCAAGTCGTCGGGGACTGCATCACCAAAGAAAAAGGTAGGCTTGGGCACAATGCTCTGATTGTCCGTAACCTAAGGACGGCTGCTTACCACGATCTTGTAGAATTCCTCATCTTTGAGAACGATCAATCGCTGTCTCATCTCATCACGGTTGAGGGAATCACATTCTTCCAAGTTCTTCTCGACAAACTCGACCTTCTCCCAGACCTGCTGAACGGCCACATTAGAAGATTTGGCAGACCGACGAGGTGCGTCAGTAGCAAGACCTTTACCCTTGTTCGTTCTGGAAGAACTACCTGCAAAAGATGGAAGAAAAAAGATCAATCATCATCAAAATGATAGAGTTTTGCTACAAAAAATTTTTAGCGAAATTTTGACTTGGTTCCAGGGCAATTCTGAAGAAAAGGGAAATACTCCGAAAGAGACAGGAAACCTGAAGATGAGCTCAACATCGCTGTGAGCTCATAGTCAGTGGAAAATTCTCAAGGAATGTTCGAACTCAACATTACTGCGAGACGAGCCAATCTCATCAAATGTCCGCAAAATTTGGAAAAGAGCTCAAAATTGCTGCGAGCTCCAAAATCCAAAATTGCAAAGTTCCTCAAAATCCAGCAAGACTGAGAAAGAGCTCAACATCGCTGCGAGCTCCAAATCCCAATACTTGCAAAAGATTTTCAGGTATGCATCATCATGCTTCCAAGTCCATTTACCAAAAATCATGCATCAAAGAACATCATCATGCATTAGATGCTAGGAAAACCTTGACCAAAGTTTAACCAATTCCAACCCAACTTGGTCAAAACCAATCAAACTTTATCCAAGTCAAAAATCATGATTGGCTTGACCTAGAGACTCTAGCCTTCTATCTTGATGCATCAAAAAAAAAAAAAATATACATGAACATATTGAAATTGCATAACCTTATTATCAAGGTGAGCAAACAAGGAAAGAAAAAAGAGAGAGAGAGAGAAAGAAATCTTAACAAAAAAAAAAAAGAAACTTTTTTAGGCCCACAGACCGTGGCCCACTGCCACGTGGCAGTACGGCCAAGTCCGTGCAGCTAAGAAAAAATAAAACGCTGAAAGAAAAAAAAAAGAAAGAAAGAAAAAACAGTGAAAAAAAAAAGAGAAAAAATCAACGTGAAAAAAAAGGAAAAAGGAAAAAACGGAGAAAAAAAAAAGAAGAGAAAATCACCGTGTGAAAAAAAAAAGAAGAAAAAAAGGAAAGAACAAAAACCGTGAAAAAAAAAAGAGGAAAACATGGTGAAAAAAAAAAGAAAAAGAAAGAAAGAAAAAAAACCCGTGAAGAAAAATGATGAAGAAAAGAAAAAAAAAAAAAAAAAACAGAGAAGCACGAAAAAAAAAAAACAACAAAAAAAAAACGTGCAAAAAAAAAGAAAGAAATTGCACGAAAAAAAAAAGAGATAGAAAAAAAAAATGTGCTTGGAAAAAAAAAGAAAAAAATAAGAAGAAGAAAAAGAGAGCAAAGAAAGAAAGAAGTTACTTCTACAATGGAATTTCTTGTGGAGGAAGAAAACTTAATTGAAGCCATGGAGAAGAAGAAGAAAAAGCTTGGAGATCCTTGGAGAAGAAAAAGCACTTTTTGATCTTGGAGCACTCTTGGAGATTCTTGCAAACAAAGAAAGCAATGGAGCCAAAGATCCAACCCCTGTTGCTTTTATAGAAGTTAGCAAATCAAATAAGGAAACAAAGAGAAAAGAAAAGAAGTAAGTGCTAAAATTTAGCTACTTTCCAAAAAAAAAAGATACTTTGAGAAAATCTCTCCAAAAAAGAAGGAAACTTGAGAGATTCTCTCCAAGTAATGATATTTTTAGATATTCTCTACATAAAAGAGATATTTTTAGATATTCTCTACAAAAATGACACCATGTGAGATCTAGGCCATCTCCAAAGCCTAAGGTCCCATGGGTTAGCCCATATGAGCCAGGTTTGACCACCTAGGCACTAAAAGTGGCTTTTAGTCAAAATATTCCTCTTACCAAGAGCTAAAAAAAAAAAAAAATGTCCCATGCCTCTTTTGAGTTGATGGAACCATTTAGAAAAAGAGAGAAAAAAAGAAGAGGGAAGAAGAAAGCCTCATGAGTTTCCAAAAACCAAATCATCCAACCTCATAAACCAAATTAAGCCAAAATCTTGAAATTGACATTCCACAACAAACCAAACCTTGGTCCCCTAACTCGCCACATACAGCTTGTTAAGTCACAAACCAAAACCAAAATCAAAATCAAAATCCAAACCAAACCAAAACCAAAACCAAAAAACCAAATCTGACCCCCCCAACCTGCCACATACAGCTTGTTGGGTCAAAAGGTCAAAATAAAAAATCAAACCCCAACCCCCTAACCTGCGACATACAGCTTGTTAGGTTACAAGGTCAAAAACCAAAATCCAAAACCCAAAATCCTAATTCCCCATGTCATTTTCAAAACTTTACCTTGAGATGGTACGTGATCCTTCTCACTACCATAAAATTCCCCCAGAAACTCAGAAGGCTATTCAAAAAAAAAAAAAAGCTCAAGACTCTTGGTCAAGTCAGAAGCTCTCCTTCAAGTTTCTCTTCGAGGCACATCGACTCCAAAAAGCTACTCGTCGCTGTACCTCGAAGGGGCATTTGTTGACACCAAAAAAGTCACTATGTCTCCTCAACATCAAGAAGCCACATGAAGCTGAATCCTGCTACAAAACAGGCAAAGCTACTTCAAGCATCTGATCTTGTCAGAATCAGACAAAAACTGCAAGATCTTTCAAGACATCCAAAAGAGGGGTACACCTGAAGTTTCGGGCCATTCCGACATCGTTTGGCCTAACGTCACTTCTCCGACAGCTAAACAAGCGCTCCTGGCGGCGACATCATCGAAGACACCAAAACTTCGATCAGAGCCTACGGATGGTTCCAAAATACCTCCAAAGGGCTCCAAGCCAAATTCCAAGTCAAACCGACAACGTTTAACCCTCCATCAACGCTCGAGCAGCAAAATCAAGCCTCCCGGCGGCGAAAACCACCGAAGCCTTCACTCATCAAACAAAACACATGAGTGACTTCAACATGCTTCCAAAGGGTTGCACGTCAAATTTTAGGTCATTCCGACAACATTTGACTAGGTTTCAACGCTCCCAAAGAAAATCAAGCCTACCGGTGGCAAAGCACCCCGGGAACATGACATCCAAATCGGAGTTAATGGATCGTCTCAAAATGACTCCAATAGGCTCCCTGTCAAATTTCAGGTCAATCGGACATCGTTTGACCACATATCAAAGCTTGGCAATTTCCCCGGAGCAAAATCAAATCAAGCATCGACGGGACCCCAAACGGCTTCAAAACTCAAATAAAAGCCCATGATTGGTCCTATCCACTGCTCAAGAAGCTTCACCTCAATTTTCAGGTCATTCCGACATCGTTTGACCTAGTTTCGACTCTTGACGGAAAATCGGCTACAAAGTCTTCGGCCTTCCCGAAAAATGGGAAACTTTGTGCTCCGGTTTTGCGCGGGTTCTCGTCAAGTTTTCTCCAAGAAAATCAAGTCAATAATTGAGGAAAAATGTCAAGAAAAATACAGAAGAAAAAAGGAACGAAAAAGAAGGAAAAATGGCCGAAAACGAAGCTCGGCGACTAAAAGGGCCAAAGCCCCATGGTCGCCGGCGACCTTGGCCCAAGGTCGCCGGCGACCCTGCTAATCCTAGTTGCCGAATTTCTCGCCGGATGGCCTGATTTTCGATTCTTTTCGCGTTTCGAGTGTTCCTGCCTCTGTGATTTTCTGAAAATCCAATTTTTGATGCTTGAAAACGATTGATCTTCACCGACATGTCGGATCCGCCGTCAAGAGCATGAAATCATCACTGATCGCTCCAAAATCGCCAACCGGCTAACCAAGAAAGTACACTTTATGTCCGACCGATCGTGAAATCGGTAAGACGGATGTCACCGGCCCACCAACATCAATCATTGTCTGAAATTGCACTGCAATCTGACATCAAACAATGTGTGGATCCACCTGCGATGATCACAAGAAAAATCCCAAAAGACGCGGCACGGCCCGCAACTCTTCACATGCCCTGGCGACCACTTAATGTCGTTAATTGACCCATTTATGACAACTTAATGCGGTCATTAACTCATTATTTTGGACGGCTGAATCAGATTCAAGCATTTGGGAGTTACAAATCCAAGAATCATGGCATTAAATCCATGAAACTCCCATCATCATGAAGATTAAAGGCGATTAAATTCCCATTATCCTTCATTAGCCAATCACAAGCCAAAAAAAAGGAGTTACAAAATCAAGAAATAAAACTTGTAACTCCTCTCATCAATACCATCATTTCTCTCATCATGACCATCAATGCCAATAAACACCTCATGGCTACCAAAAGCCTATAAAAGGAGGTCCATTCCAAAGAGAGAAACAACTTTACAACTTTTCAACTTTCCACTGGTCTAAACACTTGCATTCTTCCAAAGAAATCCTGACGAAGTCCTGTTACTCTGCCCCCAGAAGCACTACAAGGTGATCAAAGTTCTTTGGGGGGCCACCCCCCAAGGTCCCCTTCTTCTACAACATAGCCTAAACACGGCTTTTCAGCCCGTTTACTCGGTTTTTCATTGGATATAGGACCTCCTCTTGGTCCTTGTCCTTTAAAAAACTGAGGTTGGAGCCAAGCCGAAGAATCGAAGCATTAAGCATTCTCATTTGAAGGACGATGGCGAAGTCCATACATGACTTGCAACCGTCGATCTGAACGTGTCCCCACAATCTCTTGAGAAGTTAGATCCTTTTATTTCTTTTCTATTGTAATTTGTATTTTTTTAAAGGGACGAAAATCACAATTCTTATCTTTCATATTCGATGAGATTTGTAAATCGCCTTTCACGGCAAACAAACAAAAAAATGCGTCCTACGACATTCTCAAAAACAAACTTGTCTCTTTTATTAAATATTTATGCAATTTAAAAAGTTAGAAAGAATCATCGATTTCCTTTCTACTTGTGAAGGTGAATCTCCGGATCATCACCATTCCAAATTCCAAGTAGAATAATAAATCTGGCATACCCGTACAAAAAGTTGATACCCGTGTTTCCCTCCTCCACCGAGACCCAGGCAGCCCCGGGGCAGAAGGAGAGGACGGAAATCCGAGGGTCCATCACTCTGTCTCCACTAGAGAGAGTCATGTTGGTCGCTCGCGCGACCAACGTTCTGTGAGACGTTCGCTCTAGCGAACTGGGAGTCCGCTCGAGCGAACCTGAATGCAAGCTAAGTGATTATTATAAGTAAGAAATTTGGCCAATCACTCGGACCTAATGGTCCGATCGAAGTGGATTTTGAAATTGTGGGTGAAATTTTTGGGAACTAAATGCACACATTAAATACATAAATGTGATGTCCATCGAGAATAACACGTGCATTTGGTAATCAATATTTGCACCTAAATAGTTGTTTAGATGTGAAAGAGAGTTGAGTAGAAACGGAAATGAGTAGGAAGTTTTCTAACCCGTCTAGAACTAGTCTAACTCGTATGGAACAATATTGACTAAATACAATGAACTAATGAACAGTTACTAAAGGTAATAATATAATGATTAATCCTACTGCAGTAGATGGATGGGGTATTCTGGAGCTTCATGGTGATGCCAGTGATCTCTGATCAAGACGCTGGTGGATCCCACATATAGACTGAAAAGTCACTGAAAAGCCATATATAAGCTATATAATGAAAACACTCATTGAATGAAAAGTGACATTGGACTATAGTGTCTCATAAGCCATCTAATAAATACTCAATGTAATCAATGAATGAAATGAATGAAACGATAGAAAATGAATGTAATGAACAGAAAATGAATGTAATGAACGAAATGAACTGACTAACTACTTCCATTGGGAAGAAACTGAATTTAATGAGAATAATACTATTATAGTTGTAATTTAGTCATTGTTTATTGATTGGCTACATTGTACAGGATATTGTGCTGCTCTAGATTTAATTGTCTAAAATTGTTATGTTGAGAAATGGACAGATTTAGCATGAATTATTATAGATTTATTTATACATTGCTGAACTGTCGTGTTCATAGTGTTATTGATGGCATTATAGGCCCAGTTGCATGTCCCGGCCTTGCAGAGGCCGCGCCGCCAGCGGAGGAAGCCAATCTGATTCCTCCAGGAGAATTGATAGAATGGACGTGATTGGATATCCGTTGATGTCGATATGTGAGTGCGAGAATATGGATAGAAACTTTTTGGAAGGAAATTGTTTTGGAAACATTTTGGAAATACTTTTAGTATATGTATTTTGGAAATGTAAATAGATGTCACCTGCATTGTATTTTGAATATGCAGTGGTGGACTTTATTAGACTGTAATTTTGTATATGCGAACTTTACTTTTAATGTAAAGTCAATTGTTATCAATGTATATATATATATTTCCGCAAAATGTACATTTGACAGGTATGCATGATAGATCCAATGTGAGTCTCGAGTTAATTCGGGATTTACGAGAGTAAGTATGATCGTCTCAACGACCCGGGGTTAGCCCCGACTCCTCTGATCTCGGGCCCGCGTCGTGACAAACCTACTCATCATATAGGTCGGCAGAACGACTGCATAGACATTTAGATCCCTATTAAAGGGCATTGTTCTCCAGTGTCGTTGAAGTCAATGCGCCTAGTGATTTAGATTGTTTGGCTCTAGTTTGAAATCTAAACTAATCAAAATAACAGAATTCTGATATATTCACAGTAGGGTAAGATTTGATTTAGTTGGAGTAGATGTATCATTAGCAGAGCCGGCCTTGGGTTAAAGCCCAGAAAGCCGCCGCTTTAGGCTCCCAATTTTTGTCCATTTTTTGGGGCCCCAAATTTCTTTAGCCCATATAATATATAGGTCTGTAAAAAATAAAAAAAGGCTGCCCAAGACATGAGAAAGGGCCAAATTCCTAAATAGCCCATTACAAAAGGGCTCTAAATTAATGATTTTGTGTTATATTTAAAAGTGTAAAAATGGAAACAAGAGTATGAAACTTTGAAAATTGGAAAAGATTAGGTCGGCTATTATAGAGTAGTTTTGGACGCCGATTCACTTTCGACTTCGGAGATTAAATACACCCCGTCTCTCTCTCTCTCTCTCTCTCTCTCTCTTATTCACAATCAAAACTGGGTCTCCTTATTCCCAATTAAAATTGGATTTTTGGATTGCAAAACCGTTTTCGACTTTCCGTTTATGTGTTCCACCTCTTTGTGCCGACGAGCCTGGAAGAGAATCAGGTGATTGAACATTCTCTCCTTTCTAAGTTTCAAAGAATATTTTAAAAATGAGCCATTATTTTTTTTATCTGTTCTTTTAATCTTTTTGACTTTTAAGGGGACAAAACTATTGATTAACATTTCTTTTATATAAAAATTTGTTGAATACATAAACTTAATATAAAAATAAAAGGACAAGGAAAGGTACCACTAAGTTTAACTACAATATCAATTGAATCAAATGATCTTTCGCTTATTATGAAGAAAAAAAATCAGTTGGATCATCACATTATGAAATTACAAATAATTTGTAGATGGGTTATATTTGGCAAATTTGTTGATTGTTGTTTATTTGATTTAATGGTTTACAGATGCTCTTATGGTGTTGATTGAGTTATTGATGCTGGCCTAGCACTCTATTATTTCGCAACCTTGGTAATTTTACCTGAATTTAAAGCTTTTGAATTTGAATTGATCGTTGGTTCTTGAGTTCTGCTTTGATTAGTACATTTGCAGCAAAAAATGCTAGAAGAGTAGTGTTTAAATGAATTTGAAGTGATGTAATGACTATTGATTTTTCTATATATATGTTTTGAATTTTGGTAATGATTAATTTATGACCCATTTTTTTTAAGCTAATTTTCGTATACAATATATAAGGGGGCCCCCTTTGAAATCTTTGCATTAGGCCCCAAAAATCTCAGGGCCAGCGCTGATCATTAGATTGGTCATTTGTAAAACAATTAGTTTTTTTCCATTGCATTAAAAGAGAATGACTTGCACGATAACCATGTGTTTAACATGTAATCCATCATATGACGGGCCTACTTCTGTTAGAATGAAGTTTGGCCTAGCTCCAGTAAAGGAGATCAGGTGAGAGACTGTCATTGATTTAAATGGTTGTGCATAGAGAATTAACGTAGTATCTTGGTTCATAGTTCACCATGGACAAATCGTATCTTAGAACTCCATTTCTCTCCAACTCTCTTTCTTTACAGATAGCTCTCGATGGCCTAAGCAAAAGACGCTATATGATGGCCACATTGAGGGTTTCAGATGTAATTGTATTGGGGGGATTTCGACAAACACATGATATGCAATGTAATTTTTAACACCAATCACTAACCGAATGCTGTGGAAATGCAACTAAAGCAATAAAAATCAAATTTCCATTCATGTTGAGATAAGAAAACAAAAAAAGAACATATGAGAAACAAGATATATGTGGTTCAGCCACAATATGTGACTTGCATCCATGTGGGAACAATGCAAAGCTTTCTTTCTCTAATGAAGATTACAAGATAAATAAGAGAAGCTCTAGAGTACCTACTTACAAATACAAGCTTACAAAGCTTGTTTTCTCCACTTTCTCTTACCTTTCAAAAGGGTAACAAGCTCTCAATCCTTTAATTAGAGTCAATCCATTGGTTCATAACAAAAAAGCGAAAAAAGAGAGTAAAAATATAATAAAGAAAAGTACAAGAGGAAAAAAAAAAGCAAATAAAAGGATTTGGATTTACACATATGTTGCACACATGCACACAACACATATATAACAGCAAAGATTATATGGAAGAACGTGGGTGAAATTTGACTCCATCAAAATTATAGCCACAAGGGAAAATAGGGGCAGTTGGTTTAAGGCAGCGTTTGTGTGGTGAGAGAATTCCATATAGAGAGAAGATTTATTATGATATTTCGTGCATTCCACTGTTTGCTGCAACACCTTTTTTTTGTGGAAAAGGAAAAAGAGATGAAATCATTTTCCTCGATGGAGAGGATTTCAATTTCCTATTAAAAGGGCAGGAATGTAGGATTTCTCCTTCAAGTGGAAATACATACCCGCAGAGAGAAAAAATCATGTTGTTGCATGAACAAGTTCTAAGTGCACGTTTGTGCAAGGTGTTTTATGCAGAAGTAGAATTCTTGTTTTCGTGGGATTAGATTTTTGGTTGTTTTATACAACAAGGTTCTCCACGGAAAATCCCTATTTTAATGAAGTTTTTCTATGCATGGTAGCAATTGGTGTCGGAACATCCTCTCCTAGACTTTCGTTACCTGTTCTGCGGCATTAGACAAACAAGCCTTAAGCTTCAATTTTTGTCATTGAAGCCTAGTGGTGGGCTTGGCTGGATGAATACATCTTTTGATTGAAAATATTAAATATTGGGAATGTTGTGTTTATTAGACTTTTAAGCATATGTTTAGATGCAGTACAGTGACCATAATTAAGTTAGATTAGGAAATTGAGATAATAGTCTCTTACTATTTGGGCACTGGCTATGACCTCTGGCATGATCTTTGGCAGTAGGTTGAGCGCATCTTTGATGCATGCCTTCCATAGCCTTGAGGGAGGCAGCACTGATTCCTTCTCTTCAGTGAAGCTGCCCTTAACCATCTCTTTCTCACCATCTATTTCTTAACCTAATGACAAATTTTAGAACACAACAATAACAGTGAAATGGAAGTGAAGAAGAGAGAATGGTTTGTCTTAAAGAAGATAGATTGGTATTTATAGGGAGAAAGAAGCTTTCAAGCTTTAAGCTCCCTAATGCCACCTTCAATATGAAAAATAAATGGATAAGTTGGTGAACACCCACCAACCCAATAATAAGTCTAATGTTGACTCAGATTGGAATGGATCCCGGCCGTCAATCAGTGGGCATTGTTGCAGTCTCTTTAGCATCTTATCATTGATAAGGATACAAATCATCATAAATAGAAAGCATGTCACTGCCACATCATGTAATGCATATCTCTAGGGATCATGATAAGGATACAAATCATCATAAATAGAAAGCATGTCACTGCCACATCATGTAATGCATATCTCTAGGGATGATGATGAGATTCATGATCCTTAAACAGCTGCAGGGAGGTTAGGATTGTGAGTTATTACGGGATGGTTGGTCGGTGGCAATATCCATTAAACGGCTGCAGGAAGGAATGTCGAAGTTTTTGGTCATCAATTTGGACGGCTTGTTGGTGGGTGAGTTGCAGACTCTAGAATCTCCACCGTTCCTGTGGTGGTCATCTGTGAGTGTATAATTGATCTGACAGGCAGCCAGGTGGATGGTTGGCAATGTACGTTGGCCCACACTCAACCTGATTTCAGCCCCCAACATGAGACTTGTAGGTCCGCCACTGCTTGGCCAGACGCTGCCAGACCCGTTCGACTCACCTAACTAAGTAACCAAGCCACGAATGTTTAGTTTTGAGCTTTTAAACTCGGCAACATGCTGCTCTTCTTGATGTATGTCAATCACAAGGATACGGGGATTAGTAAGGGTGTGGTGCGGGTCAGGAATAAAACAAATACAATTTCAGTTACTTAAAAAAAAACATACTATTTTAGTTCACATCATTTAAACTTTTTTTTTTCTCTCTGAATAGTAACCCACGGACCCCTTTATAGTATTTTGTATCAAGTAAGGGCCCAAAAAGTTCGAGCCAGGGAAATCCAGTTCATTTCTGGACTTTCTAACCACTCGAACACTTTTAATTATGGGTACAATTGAATTATTGATTTTATGACCTAGAAGTTTAACATCTTATAGACTCATATTATACTGCGACTCAATCCTACCAGCTGAACTATGAATAACCAAAATATGATTATACTAATAGCTTATATAAATCATGAGCATACAAAATGAACAGTAAAATTAAATTGTTATGGCTACTTATATCATTAGCCAATGACCACCGGCGAGTTTGGCAATTTACTATTAAAGTGAAGGTAATGCAAAGCATCAAATCAAAAGAGAATAAAATATAAGGGGTTATGATGTATTTTATCTTTAGTGGATTGGTAGGGAATCTTTTTTACTTTTTATATAAAAAGTGGATTTTTTTGTCATTTAGTGGAGAAAGGATGTTGCTTTTTTACTCTTTTTTTCTTAAACTAAGGCAGAAATTTTGAAGATGTCTACTTTTGATGTGATACTTGTATGAAAAATAGAAATTTTACATTACTTTTACTAGCCTAGTAAATTGCCAAAAGGAAATCCTCCATCTTGCCATGCATGTAAAGGACATTGGAATTTAGCCAATGTCTTCATGATGGCCCCGCCTTTTTTAATTGTTTTCATAATTTTACTGTATCATTTCATGATCCAGGTGCCTTTGAAGCTATCACTCTTGGCATCCACACAAAATGATTCAATATGAAGCCTCAATCACAAAATGTTGTAATCGTATATAGAATTTATTATAAAGTAATGAATACAGTTGTTCCTAAAATTGCCTATTCATCAAAAATCAAAGGAATAACTACTTTATTCCTTACAAATTTCAAAAATAAAATCACTACACCTAAATCCATAGTTTCAGAAGATGTGAATCTTTCTGGCAGATGGGAGCTCGAAGAAGCACAACAAAAAACCCCTCAACTTTAAGATGATGTTGAGTCAATTACAAAACATCAAGATGGAAAAGTAATAATAAATTTTGCTAATACACTAAGATCATACTTTTCATCTACAAAAAGATCAATCCCTTTGGAAGCTGGATCTTATAGATCAAGCACTTCCTCTTTTCATAAATCTATCCCGAAATCACCATCTATTCATCCATCAAGTATAGCCTTCCCTGTTTATTCAAAAACAAAAGATGAAGATATACAATCAATCAGATTATCTAAGTTTGATTTTGATGCCTCGATAAACACAATCTCTTTAATTCATGACATTAATGAAGAAGTAAGTGATTTCATAATAGATAAACAATACCTTCAACAAGATCTATTAAAACATCCGAAGACAAAATGGAGTTTTACAAAATTTTCTAAATTTGAAAGATCTTAAGTAGTAGACTTATGGTATGAACAAATGAATCAAGAACGAAGAAATATTCCTTTCTTTGATTGGCTTTCTTCAAAAATAAATAAAAAAGGAACTATTATGATAATTAATAAATCCACACAATCATGGGAAACAGAAAAGGGTAAAATCAAATCGGTACACCCTCCTTTCTCTCCAATAAAATATAAAGACATAACTGCAACTCCATTAAAAAAATGTTCTAATGAACCCAAGACAATCGACAGTGAACAAGAATCCCATATAGAAAATTCTGCATCTGATTTATCACTTTCATTTAAAATATAAAACTCTATGTAAAAAACAAAAGAAAGTATCTCTAACCGAACAAAAGAAAGTATATCTACTCCCTCTTTTTCATATATAAATGTATTAAGTGCTCCAGATGAATTAGTTTTTGACATAATAGAAAACATCTCATCTAAAGATGAAATAATAAAATACTTAAAAAATCCTTGAAGATAAATCCTCTAATAAGACTTCAAATCTTAATTTTAAACCAGTTTCTATACTTTCAAACCTTGGAAGAATAAATCAAATTAATCTACTCATATCTCATAAAGAAAAATATATTGAGAATCTTAAAAATGAAATTTCTCTTTGTCGAATCGAGGATCAATTAGAATCAAAAGATTTTGAATCTAAACTTAATACTTTTCAAACCTCACTAATAAAAGAATGTTGTTTAGAAATTTCTTCTGCCTTTTAGCATAGAAAAAAACATAAGGTATCCCTTCCATGTTAGTTTGTATGGTCTCAATCCATCAGATGATGTAATAAATTAATTAATTTTTTTATTTATTAATAAATTCATATTTTTCTTTCATTAGAAGAATGGTATTTTATTACTTGATGCACAAAACCAATATATATGACATGATGGGTCATGAGATGAACCGGGTCCCATTAGTATATTAGATGTAATATATGTGTATAGATGAGATCCACATACGGGAGACATGTGTCACAAATCTTATACTTAAATGTCTTCATAACCACTAAAAAGACTGGGCATCTCATCTTATATGGTTGCAACACTTTAATCACTATGAAATAGTGTGATTTGTCTCGATCATTAGAATTTAAGATTCTGGATTATGGTGTTGGTACATTGGATGTATTGAATGACCATGAGAAACACCTTATGGAATATTGTCTTTATTTTAAGGTCTGCTCTCATAATTTCCTAGCAATAGGCTCTCAATCCTGAGACGCTGATGAACTCAAGTTTCTGTTTATTCATTTGCTTTGAGTCACCAATGAATGCGGTATCTTGGGTACGTGGTAGTAGGACTATGGGAACATTGAATGGTCAAGATTGAATCTATCTATTTTATCCCTTTGTGCCAATTAATGGATTTATCATTAGTAAGTGCGCACACATCTCGATTAAGAGTTAATTGGATGGTACTAATGATCACTGTGATTAATTGGGTCTCAAGGTTAATAAGATGTGGATCTAAGATTGGAAGGGACATGTTTAATTTAATTGATCCATGAATATTGATAAAGGGGTCTACTTGTGGTAATAAAGAAGTTTAGGGTATTCTTTGTAATTTTAATTCCTAAGACTGGAGTGCAATTGCATTTATATAGTGGAGTTATTTGTAATTAACTGTGGGCTCGGATTGCACATGAGATGTAAGGTCGCAGTGTTCCAGTTAGAGTCAGCTTTCTATGAAATCCCTAGTGGTCCCCACACTAGCCCAAGTTATTAAGAAGATACTAATCCTACTTGAACTCTAAAAGCAAGGAATTAGAAAGTTACTATTTCTATTTGAAGTGAGACTTATAATAGTGGTAATAGTAGGTTACTAATTATTGTGGAAGTGAGACTTCTATAATAATTAGAAAGGAGAAAGTTACTAATTCTTAATGGAAGTAGGACTTCTATTTTAATTAGTAGAGAAAGATGTTGCAAACCTATAAATAGAGGAGATGGGGGCTTGGACGTCCCATGCTATTGCAAGGAGACTCACGCCCAGCCCATTGTATGTGTAAGTGTTGCACATCTCTTCTTCTCTCTCTTCTAGTTCCTTAAGAGCTTCTAGTTGGTTTTCTCTTGAGGATCCCACCATTCTTCTTAAGAAAAGAGATCTGATAGTGGGTCAAGCATGAAAGACATCAAGGTTTTAGAGATCCTAATTTGCTACAAGAAGAGTTCTTATTCAAGCTAATTGTCCCATCTCCATTAGAGCACTACCGGGCTCCAAAGGTATAATCTACTTCTCCATATGTTGTGGATTGTTTTGGTTGATTGATTGTTGTTGGTTTCTACTTTCTAGATAGAGTTTATTGCTGTATATGATTGATGAAATTGAGGGATTGCATCCTAGATGTGGTTTATGGCCTTACGGGCACTTAATCCCTGAGTCAAGTGGGTCAAAAAGTTTTGAAAACCTATCTACGAGGCCCACCTAGTTCCAACATTCCATACATTTCTACATTTAATGAAAGAAATGTTCCTACTAAAGCTAGACCATCTCAAATGGTTCCTCGACTCTTAGAATTACGTGATAAAGGAATTAATGATCTCCTTCAAAAGAAGTTAATTCGTAAATCACACTCTCCTTGGAGTTGTGCAGCTTTTTATGTAGAAAATGCTCTTAAAAAGGAACGTGGGGCTCCCCGCCTCCTAATCAATTATAAACCATTAAATAAAGTTCTTTAATCAATCAGATATCCAATTCCCAATAAACAAAATCTTATTACTAGCTTATTTGAAGCTTTTATCTTTTCAAATTTTGATCTTAAGTCAGGTTTCTGGCAAATACAGGTTGAAGAAAAAAATCGCCATAAAACTGCTTTTGATCGCTATAAAACTGCTTTCACTGTCCTTTTTGGACATTATGAATGGAATGGAATGCCTTTTGGGCTAAAAGATGATCCTTCAGCTTTTCAAGAAATGATGAATGAAAAATTTCACCCTTATAAAAACTTCTCTATTGTATACATTAATGATATTTTAATCTTCTCTCAATCCATTGATGATCATTAGAAGCATTTAAAAACTTTCAAGTGGATCATTAAGAAAAATGGTTTAGTCCTTTTTTAAAGAAAAATAAAGCTTTTCCAAACGGAAAAACATTTTATTGGTTATAAAATAGCAAATAAAATAGTAACTCTTGTTGAAAGAGTAATCAAGTTTGCTAATAATTTTCCTGATGAAATAACAGATAAAAAACAATGACAAAGCTTTTTAGGATGTCTAACTTATGTGTATGATTTCTACCATAACCTCTCTAAAGAAAGAAATCTTTTACAAAAATTCCTAAAATATTCTGCAAATCAATGGACTTCTCAGCATACAGAAGCAATTCAAAAGATAAAACAAAAAGTTAAATCCTTGTCATGTCTAAATATTCCAAATCTAGATCTCTTTAAAATTCTACAGACAGATGCCTCTGATATAGGATTTGGTGGAATCCTACTTCAAAGAAATGCCCAATCAAAGGAACAGATCGTTAGATTCTATTCCAGCACTTGGAATACAACTCAACAAACTTATTCCACAACAAAGAAAGAAGTCTTACTTTTGAGGCACAGAATCCGTCGATCTTCATCAACATCACGGATCCGCTATCAAAAGCATGAAATCGTCATTGATCGCTTGGAAATCGCCAACCGGCCGACAAAAAAAGCACATTTTCTGCCCAATCGATCGAGAAATCGACAGGACAATTGGTATCGGCCCACTGGTAGCAATTAATGTTTGAAGTTGCATGGTCATCTGACATCGATCAGTATGAAGATCCATCGGCGACCATCACAAGAAGAATTCCAATAAATACGGCACGGCCCGCAACTCTTCACGCGCCTCAACGACCACTAAATGCAGTTAAATGACCCATTTTATGACAAGTTAATGCTGTCATTAATTCATTATTTTGGACGGCCCAATCAGAAGCGGGCAAAAAGTAGTTAAAAGCCAGCCATACACATGGCATTAAACCATGTAACTCCTCCAATCATGGAGCTTAAAGACAATTAAAAGCCCTTAATTCTCCATCGGCCAATCAGAAGCCAAGAAAAAAGAGTACAAAATAATGGATTAAAAACTTATAACTCCTCCCATTATGTAGCTTTAATACATTTAAGGCTCATAAACCCACCTAATGGCCGCCAAAAGCCTATAAAGGGAAGTCATTCTAAAAGAAAAGATCCCGGAAAAATCAATCAAAGAATCTATACACAAGAGAAAACTCTGCAAAAGTTGCTGCAACGACCTCTCCTCCCTTGAATAAGTTCTATAGCGACCGCAACTACAAGGTGACCAAAGTCCCTTAAGGGGCCATCCCCCAAGGCCCTCATTCCATCTTCATGGCTTTGAGGTGGCCTTTCAGCCCGTCTACTTAGCTTTTTATTGGACATAGGACCTCCTCTTAGTCTCTGTCCTCTAAAAGTCTGAGGTTTAAGCCGAGACAAGAGAATCAAGAGCATCCTTTGTTCTCATCTGAAGGATGATAGCGAAGTCCACACACGGCTTGCGACCATCAATCTGAACGAGTCCCCACTATCTCCTGAGAAGTTAGATCCAATTTACTTGCATTTCATTGTGATTTGTATTTTTTTGAATGAAATAAAAAAAATTACAACTCTTGTCTTTCATTATTAATAAGAATTATAAATCGCCTTTCATAGCAAAAAATCGCCTTTCACGGCAAACATCACCTTTCACGGCAAAACAAATGAAATCGCTTTTCACGACATTCAAAACATGTCTCTTTTCTTAAATATATGTGCAATGGAAAACTAGAAAAAAAAAAAAAAAGCTGATTTCCTTTTCTACTTGCGAAGGTAGATCTACGGACCAACACTTGTCAATTCCAAGTGGAGTAGAAAATTTGGCATACCCGTACAAAAAAAAAATGTTGATGCTCGCATTCGCCTCCAGTCGCAAAAGGGTTGGACCCCATGGACTCTCACGTCCGCTAATCTCGGTAGCACTACGCGCGAAAAGCGAGTCCATCAATGGGCGGACAATTTATCATTACCAAAGTATGTGGTAAGTCCCACAGGAAGTTCTTGGTTCTATGATTATTGGGATTATATGAATGCCTGGGAATACACTTTGTTGTATCAAAATTCTAAAAAATCTCATTCATGGTGATCATTAGCTCCAAGTGTAGAGTCACGATATCGTAATAAACTGGTGAGACCAAGTCGATCCACAGGGGGCAATGTAAACTAAGATTCCTTTTCAACTTGTACCTACCCTAAATTATAAATCTAAATCTAGTCTAATAAACCAGAAAAGTTACAAACATCATTCCTACTTTCCAAAAATTAAATTGATTACAATCTAATGAAAAGAAAACTTCCTAATCCTAAAAATCCTAAACTAAAAACTAAAATGGTTGGGCTATTTTTATGCATGATTTCTCCTAATCTAATGCAAACTAAAACTGATTTTAATGGCTGGAATTTAAACTATAATGATTCATGAATCAAATAAAAAAAATGGGAAGTGGGAAATGATTTAAAACGAATGAGATATGAGTGCATGAACATGACTTAAAAACAGAAACTGTGCAGAAATTCTGCACATAGGTGGGTCGACCAGCCATGTTTGAGCCACTGGTTTACTATCTTTTCAAAATTATTCTTGTTTGAAATTCTGAGGTTTGAAAGTACACTGATCAAATTTTAATTTTCCCAAGTTTCATAAAAAAAGAAAGTGTTTTGATCAGGTTTCTAATCGCAAACTTTTCACTCAAAATCTGTACTGAAATTTCTACAACAATGTGCAGAATTATGCTCTTTATTCTGGGATCCGAATTTCCAAAATATATTTGGCCACGATTCTTAAATCACTGATTTTTGTTATCCTTTCAAGTCACAACTGTGATTCCAAATTTAAATTCAGTTTTGAATACTCGAATAACTAGCAACTTAAACATATTTAAACTCCTCCAATATGAATATGCATGCAATGCTAACTAGTTCTCACCATAAACTTTGCAAAAATAGACATAAAATTGAATTGATCACAAAAGTTCAAGAATTTAAAAGTGTAGTGAAAACAAGAAAAGTAAATGTGTGGTTTTAATAGAAACTTACATGTGTGGATTTTTTAATAAAAGTAATGTGTGGGAATTGCAATCAAAATAAATGTCATGTGATAAGTGTGCTTTTTTTTTTATAATTCTCAAACCGAGTTCATAATTACTTATTTCATGCCTTTAGGATCTTTGGTTGTCAATCTAAGAACAACAACAAAGAAAACACAACTCAAGCATTAATCACATAAGAAAAAAATAATTAAAAAGAATCACACTTTTACTAATATGCAATGTTTTTACATAAAAGATGGAGAATTAAAATTCCAAAAGAAAAAACACAATTACAAACTAGGATGAAAGGAACCTCTCTAGTTGGGACAAGCCTTCTTGAAGAGAAATGAGCTATGGTAGAGAAAGGACATGAGTAGAATGGTCGAGGAATTATACTAGTGAGGGGGCATTTTCCTTCATGCAAGGTAGTGGACGTCCAAGGCCTTCGTTAAATAGGGTATGGGCTGCCCTATTCTTTCTCTCTAGTCCCTACTTTGTTGCAAGAATCTTCTTCACTTAGTAAGTCTTCTCCTTTCTTTTTTCCTTCTTTCTTCATGCACTTGTCATATTTCCTTCTTTAGCAAATCTTCCTTTGATTTGACATTTATGAGAGATACATGAGGTGGCAAACTCCAAGTTGGAATCAAGAGAAGATTGAATGACCAATATGTGTAGATTATTTCCATTTTTGCCTCTTTGTAAATCTTCTTTCTTGATTTGCTCTTCATGGATTTTCTTTGATTTTCTTGAATTATGTTCAAAATGAAATTGGGATTTTGTGCAAAGAAAGTGGACCCGCCTCTTGGACGCCCCACATGTGACCTACACATGTGCATGTATGCAACCCCTTTTTCTCATTTCCTGCAAGCAAAAAAAAAAAAAAATAAAGAATTTCATGTGAAAAGACAAATTTACCCTTAATTCACAATTGCATGATTGCGGGCTCATCTCTCATAAAATGAGGAATGAATGCACCTAATGATTAATTAATTTCATGAGAAAAACCCATTTAAAAACTCTTTCCAAAAATAAAATTAAAAAAATGGCAGGTTTCATGATTTGATCTAAAGATGATGGTTTTTTAGCAAATTATGTAAGAATGTACTACAGTAGGTAAAAAATGCATAAAATCATGATATGATACTAAATGAGGCTCTCTTGGCTTGATAAGTCCTTAAACTTACCAAAAATAACCATGAAAATGTGCATTTTTAAGGACTTATCATACCAAAAATAACCATGAAAATGTGCATTTTTAAGGACTTATCACACCCCCCCCCCCCCCCCCCCCAACAAGTGTTTTGCCAGTCTCTAGCAAAAACTGCGAATAAAATGAGGAATCCACAATGACATAATCTATCCTAAAACTAATGAAATGCAATGAAAATGGAAATGAAAGCAATGTCACTTTCGCCGGCACTCTCGACTGCATTTAGCATATGCAGTAAGCCCTTAAACTCCTAGATTCCCCCTTGTAGACAAGTTGTGCCTCGTGAGGGTTTGCAGTGAATTTTCCTATGAAATTCTTCTTCTTTTTTTTAAGAAACAAATAAAGAATCCTAGTAGAAACCTTAACAAAATCAAAGGAAATTTTTCAAAAAAAGATTTGCAAAAACCGGATATTCTCGATGCTCGGAATTTTCAAAGCAAAGGCAAATTTGAAACTCAGATAAAAAATTCCATCTTTTGGTCCGAAATTCTTGAAATCATGCTAAATTGATCATATACGGTGAAATAGTACGTATACGTAAAAACACATAAGCCTCAAATGATCCACCAAGATTCGCGTGAAAACGATTTTCAATCCAAAATTCTGGGCCACCTAACCTTAGCAAACAAAAACAATATTCCTCTCAAGGCAACCAGGACGGCTTTCGCACTACTGTTTTTTCAAAGGTCATAATAATTTTTCTTCTTCTTTTTTCAAGGAATTCCGCTTTCTCTTTTCTTTTCTTTTCTTTTTTTCAATTTTTGGTTTTTTTTTCATTTTTTCTATGGTCCCTAACAATAGGCAACCCTTTTCATGTGCCTGAATTAATTCAATAGCTCTGTGGCTGACAAAACCAAATGAACTAGGAAACTGTGAAACTAAGGGTCAGTTTTCCATTATATTTTCAATCCAATCGTTAAAGAAAAACGAAAATCATGGCTTGGCATTCAAAAACTTTGAAAACATATACAGACTCTGTAAAAGTGAGGGATCAAAATTCAGCACTTTTCCAAAAATCCTTTCCATAAACAAAATAGTAAACCATTGTTCTCTAATTATTTTCTTAAAGCACCAAAAATTTCAAAGTTCAAGGTATCTTTGTTTCATAAAAATCCTCTCGAAGCTTCCTTTTTCCCAAGAATCAACAAAATAACGGATTTTTTTTCAAAACCTAAAAATCAAGAACAAATTGTGTAAGACTTTTGTCTAAAGATGGACAAGTGTGCTCGTTCCTGCCCCCTACCTATTATGAGCATCGTCCTTGATGTTATGCATGCGTGCAACAAGTAAATAAACACAAGGAAAGTAAATGACAGGAGGGTAAAGGGGAAGAAGTCACCTGAAGATGTAGCTTTTTCGATCTCTATCCATGGTGAGATAAAATAAAGAAAACAAAAAGGAAAGAAGCTACTCTACTAACAGAAAAGAAAAATCTACAATGAAAAGAAAGAAAAATCCTACACTACTTAATCCAAAACCATGAATCCACCTGGATCCCAGATGAAATTCTCCTCCACACAAATCACAAAAAGCATAGAAAGAGATGTTACCATGGAAACATGAAGCACATTGAACATAAGAACCGCATGATGTTTGTTGTAAATGTGTGGAAAAAGGACTACCATGAAAAATGATTCCTCCTCCCTTAAAAATGGGTCTTTGAATGGAAGGAGAGGAGGACACAATGAACAACTGGGTGGCCCCATGTCCTCCCATGCCACAAATTCTTTTGAATTAATTTTCACAATGTCCTTAGGCACGAGCTCAAATGATTCCAAAGTGTTAGACTCGAAGGTCTGAACAAGACCACACTCATGTACTTCCAAAAGTTTTTTTGAATTACATTGAGGGCCAAGAAATGCGATGGTAGTTTCTCTTATGATCAGATCATCAGATTTCATGAAGAGTTCAGTATATGATTCCAAGGATTCCACATTGTCCGAATCAAAAATCTGAAAAATGGGGTCATCCTCCTAATAGTAATTTTGCATTTGGAGCTCATTGGGTGCATTCGCGGTTCCATCAAATATGGGAAAATCAATTTCTAGGAAATCCGCAATGCCAAAATCATCAAAAGAATTGGACCCAAAGTAAGGATCAACATAGAAGGGCACAGTATCTTATTCGACGGGGTCCACATTCTCCTTTGGATCAGACAAGTGAGGGTCGGAGGAGTTTGGCTCATAGGGTTCATAATCTGATTCATGCAGCGCACCATTATCCATATCCACAGGTGAACCCTTGGATACCCTAGCCTCTGCGTATTTGCGCAATCCATATCCGTCAAATTTTCAATGAGTGATGGATCATTATGTTGAGATTCATTCTCACTGCCAAGGGTGTCATTTACTTTTTTCATTTGAAGTGCAGTTTGACTAATTGAAATCTTTAGTCTTTCCATGGATTGTGCATTGCTCTGGATGGATTGCATGGTGTTTTGCTTGAACGTGATGAATCTGGCTAAAGTGTCTTCCAAGGATCCCTCCGGGGGTGGTGGTGGTGGTGGTGGTTCATATGACCATTCAGGCAGTGGGAAGTCTGTTAGACCCTAAGTTGTATTTGCAATTTGATGTCCAACATTTGCATCATGATCATCTCATATCATTTCTCACAGGTTTATCTTGAAAATCACAGGATTTAAATCAACTTGCTCAAACTATGTTTCAAACCTTTTGGTTGATTTTAGTCTTATTTTGAAAAGCTTTTTCTTGATTAAACCTTGTCTCAAACACCTTTACACTCTGTGTTTCAAAAGCTTTCAAAAGTTAGATTTTTACTTGTAAACTCAGATATTCAGAAAACAGTCTGACATTACTGTCGGTCAGCCTGTCGGTCAGGTGTCGGCTAACCGACCTTGGACCGAAGCCTAACCGAACTCACTCGGTTAGCTTTTCTGAATGGTGTTGCTGATGTCGGTTTGTGTGTCGGTTAAGTGTCGGTTAACCGACCATAGAAATTAGACTAACCGAACACCATGTCGGTCAGATTTTCAGAGAGCTGCATTTTCACATCTTTTTCTGTCGGTCAGCATGTCGGTCAGGGATCTGTTAACCGACCTTACTTCTGATCCTGACCGAAGCTCTCTCGGTTAGAATTCCAGAGAGGTGTTTTCTGACCCTGTTTTCATTGTCGGTTAGGGTGTCGGTCAGGCCTCGGTTAACCGAACATGTCGGCTAACCGAACCAAGCTTTTTGGTCAGCAAAATTTCAAAATTATGACCGTTGGCAAGTGACCGTTGGGGGTGTCGGTTAACCGACCCCTGGATGTCTGCTAACCGACAGATAGCCGTTGGGACACTTTTTCTATAAAAGGAAGTTCATTCCAAGGCCAAAATTGATGATTCTTGAAGCCATTTCTGAGGTGTACTAAGGCAAATAAAAGGGAATGAACTAAGAAGACCAAAGGATCATTAAGTAAAGCTAAGCTTGGATTAATGAAGTTCAATCACCAAGTAAGCTTTGACTTTTCCTAATCATATGTTTTTATGCGTTGTCTAAATTATTGGTAAATGATTTTTAGCATATTAACTATGATGTGTTGAATCCATTCCTCTCTTAATCTTTGATTTAAGTTATTGGATTCTTCACCTTGATTCCAATCAAATTTGTGGTAGAAAACTTCTTAAACATGTTTATCAAAATCTTCAATTTATGTTATAACATGTTTCACTAACTTGTATGAATCTTCTCTGTTGTCTTCAATCTTTAAAACCTTAGTTAAATTTCTTTGATTTTGAAAACAACATATCACATGCATCACATGTTTAGACATAATTAATTTCATACAACTTGCAAGCTTTGGATTTTTATATCATTAGCAAGTGTGTACTTTGTTCATGTGATTTGCATATCACTTCAATCAAATCATGTTATGAGCTTTAATCTTTTAATTGTTTCAAGCATAAACTAATTGAGCTTTCATTTTAAACTTGATTGAAGTTTTCACACACACACATCATGAGCATTCATCCTTGCATTTTATAGTGTGTTGTGTGAGTTGATTTTCACTTTCTCATTCGCCTATTTTAGAGGCAATATATATTGTGCTTAATGTATTTCTCTCCTAGTGTTTAGACACTTTCTTGAGAAAGAAAAACTATTTGTATTAAAGGTTATTGCTTAGCCTAAGAAAAGCAAATTGTAAAGGTTATTGCTTATCCTAGAAAAGCACACAGTTAGGTTGTTGTTTAGCCTTAAAAGCATCATTGTAAGGGTTATTGCTTAGCCTTTTGTAAAAGCATAAATAGTGGGAATCCAGTGGAGTGTGAGAGCACAAGCCGGTAGTGGATGTAGGCATTGAGGCCGAACCACTATAAATCTTTGTGCAATGGTGAATGACTTGTGGTGATTGATTTGTTTATCTTCCGCACATTTTCATGTAATCATCACTAGTTGGAGTTTAATTTGAAGAAAATTAAAATTGGCAATCAATTTGTAACTCACCCTATTCACCCCCCCCCCCCCCCCCCCCCCCCCTTCTAGGGTTAGGATCCGGAACTTTCAAAGTCATTAGGTGCATATGAACAAGGGGAAGAATGGGATGCATATGAAATATCCTATGAAGGGTAATCATACAACTCACCCGAAGTAAATTCTTGGAAATAAAAATTTTCCATATCAAACCCATCTTGCCAATTATCAAGACCCTGATTGCCCAGGCTACTCATGTTACTCATTTCATCATGGCAAAGCCATTGATTTGCATTTGATTATGCTTTCCATTGAATTCCCACATCCATATTTGAAGGAGGGAATGAGTGTGTGTGGGGTATGAGTAATCATGTGGGGCCCATGTTGGTTGATTATTCGTCCATATGTGGTACCTCTTTCCAACGAACAAGTTATTTGATGTACATTTGCGTCCCAATCTTGTTCGCACAACTCCCTTAGGGATTTGTGATTATTTGAAGCATCATCGGAGTTGCTTTGATAAAATCCCCACTTATTCGTGTATGAGTTAATGTAAGTTGACAAGTACGTGTCTGTGGGGTGTAGGTACTCACGCTAAGACTTCTTTGGGCTATCACTATTCATTTTACCTCATTGGTTTGTCCAGAATTTGGTCTCTTCATGTTTGTGGATTTCCATTGGTCCATTTTTGGAATCACTTCATCTTGTTTTTCTTTTCTTTTTGAGTATTTTTTTTTAAATGAGAAAGGAAAGGAAACTAGCCTACACATGCAACAACTAAGTTAATTCCTAAAGTTGAAAAGTTTACTTAAGTTCACCAACCCGACCCTATGAAACCAACCTGGCTAGTTCAGACCCCAGGTAAGGGTAGGATCACGAATGGAACTATTTGAAGGACCCTTGCCTAGAACAATCTAACTGTCTCCACACTCAGAACAAGGCTTTGCTTCGGCACCAAGATGATCAAGGACAGCGATTAGGTCACTTTTAGTTTACTTTCTTCTAAAAGGACTTAAAACAAGTTGGGAAATAAAGTAACTTCGCCAATTCTTAGAAAGTTTCTAAAAATTCAATGATGTGTATTTTCTAATCAGCAATCCATGTACTTTCCTAATCAAATTTAAGGCAGTTTAATATTCTATGCATGCACCTCCTATATCTAGAAAGATGGCAAAAATAGCATACCCATAAAGCAATGTAAATAAGGAAAGTCAGAAAAGTTATCTTAAATGGCACTCCCCGGCAACGACGCCAAAAACTAGATCGTGAGCTCTAAGTGTAGAGCCATGATGTAGTAATAAACTGGTGAGACCAGGTCGATCCATAGGGAGCAATGCAAACCAAGGTTCCTTTTCAACTTGTACCTGCCCTAAATTAAAAATCTAAATCTAGCCTGATAAACTAGAAAAGTTACAACCATCATTCGTACTTTTCAAAAATTAAATTGATTACAATCCAATGAAAATAAAACTTCCTAAATATAAAAATCCTAAACTAAAACCTAAAATTGCTACAAAAGAAACGCAAGTTAGAACATCAAGAATAAAAAGTACCAAAAATAAAACTAAAAAACTAAACTAGAAATAAAAGAAACCTAAGTTAGAAAGTTAGTAATGTTAGTAATGCAATGCGTGCTATGCTATGCTATGCTAAAAAGAATTATAAGTCTGAAAACTAGTATGTTGGGCTGTTTTTATGCATGATTTCTCCAAATCTAATGCAACCTAAAACTGAGTTTAATAGCTGAAATTTAAACTATAATGATTCATGAATCAAATAAAAAAATAAAAATAAAAACGGAAGTGGAAAACGATTTAAAACTAATGAGATATAAGTGCATGATCATGACTTAAAAACAGAAACTGTGCAGAAATTCTGCACATAGGTGGGTTCGACCAGCCATATTTAAGCCACTGGTTCACCATCTTTCCAATTTTTTTTTTTTTTTTTGAAATTCTGAGGTTTGAAAGTACACTGATCAAACTTTAATTTCCCCAAGTTTCATCAAAAAATAAAGTGTTTTTATTAGGTTTCTAATCGCGAACTTTTCACTTAGAATCTGTCCTGAAATTTCCACAACTATGTGCAAAATTGTGCTCTTTATCTGGGATCCGAATTTCCAAAAAATATTTAGCCATGATTCTTAAATCATTGTTTTTTGTTATCCTTTCAAGTCACAACTGTGATTCCAAATTTAAATTCAGTTTTGAATACTCGAATAACCAACAACGACTTTAACAAATCTAAACTCCACCATTATGAATATGCATACAATGCTAACTAGTTCCCACCATAAACTTTGCAAAAATAGACATAAAATTGAATTGATCACAAAAGTTCAAGAATTTAAATGTGTGGTTTTAACAGAAACTTAAATGTGTGGATTTTTCAATAAATGTAAATGTGTGGGAATTGCAATAAAAATAAATGTGTGATAAGTGTGCTTTTTTTTTTTTTTATTCTCAAACTGAGTTTATAATTACTTATTTCATGCCCTTAGGATCTTGGGTTATCAATCCAAGAACAACAACAAAGAAAACACAATTCAAGCATTAATCACATAAGAAAAAAAATAATTAAAAAGAATCACACTTTTACTAATTTGCAATGTTTTTACATAAAAGATGGAGAATTAAAATTCCAAAAAAAAAAAAAAAAAAACAATTTCAAACTACGATGAAAGGAACCTCTCTAGTTGGGACAAACCTTTTTGACGAGAGATGAGCTATGGTAGAGAAAAGAGATAGGTAGAATGGTGGAGGAATTACACTAGTGAAGGAGCATTTTCCTTCATGAAAGGTAGTGGACGTCCAAGCCCTTCTTTAAATAGGGTATGGTCTACCCTATTCTTTCTCCCTAGTCCCTACTTTGTTGCAATAATCTTCTTCACTTAGTAAGTCTTCTCCTTTCTTTTCTCCATTCTATCTTCATGCACTTGTCATATTTCCTTCTTTAGCAAATCTTCCTTTGACTTGAAATTTATGAAAAATACATGAAACTCCAAGTTGGATTCAAGAGAACTTGCAACAGGAGTAGGCCCGACTATGAACCAAGATACTACATTAATTCTCTATGCACAACCATTTAAATCAATGACAGTCTCTCACCTGATCTCCTTTACTGGAGCTAGGCTAAACTTCATTCTCATAGAAGTAGGCCCGACATATGATGGATTACCTGTTAAATGCATGGTTATCGTGCAAGTCATTCTCTTTTAATGCAATGGAAAAAAAAATTAACTGCTTTACAAATGACCAATCTAATGATACATCTACTCCAACTAAATCAATTCTTACCCTACTGTCAATACATTAGAATTGCGTTATTTTGATTGGTTTAGATTTCACACTAGAGCGAAACAATCTAAACCGCTAGGCGCATTGACTTCAATGACACTGGAGCACTATGCCCTTTAACAGGGATCTAAATGTCCGTGCAGTTGTTCTGCCGGTCTATATGATGAGTAGGTTCCACCAATCCCCCAATCAAACACACAAAATAACAAGCCATGCACCTATCTTCTATTCTTACATACTTTAATGAATGCATAAGATAATTTCGTTCACCCATCTTCTATTCTTACATACTTTAATGAATGGATAAAATAATTGTGTTCACCCATAACACAAACAGAGAAGAACAAGAAAAGGAAGCCTGCAAAGACAAACAAGGCACTCAGAAGAAAAACACCAAATGACAGCTGCGTCACAACTTTTCTCATAATCTCTCCTTTATTACTATAAAAAGCAAACCAACCCCATAAAACCATATATAGAGATTAAAGAGACATGCTTAAGCCTTATATAATTCACCTTTAAAAAGCCCCTCTTTCCACACTAGTGCCCAAATGTGCTATGGTGTAGACTCAGACATAAGCATCTGGGTTGGCATGTAGATAGGCTTCCATAGCCTTCCCCATCCACATAATATCTTCCTTTATCTTGGCCACTTCTTCCTCGGGCAGCAAGCTGTCGTTGATGGTGTCATATTCCACAGTCATCTTGGACAAGCAGCCTCCACTGCTAGTAGCCTGAAACTGAATCCCACTTGAATATGATTTTAACTTGTTGCCAATCGCTCCACCTTCAATGACAGTGTATTTGAACACATGCTTCTCATCATCCATGATATCCACCCGATCTTTCACATATGTGCAAGCCTCAAAAGCTGCTCATTTGTTGAGAACATCAAAGAAGATGTCAGATATCATTAGGGATGACATAAAAAACACCTTGGGGGTGATTAAAAAGAAGAGAGAGAGGGATGACATAAAAAACACCTTGGGGATGATTAAAAAGAAGAGGGGAAGAGGGCGAGAGAGAGAGAGAGAGCACTTTGGGATGGCACAGGTTAAAAGCCCCAGGGGTGGTTTTGTTGCTTTCGACAACTGTATGAGTTTACGGGTCATTTATTTGTAATATTTTTTATATACAACCATCACTCATGTGAAAGATTTACTTATGTACATGTTTGTTTCGTGGAATTTACATTTGAAAACGAATCACATAGGTAGAAATGGTGTGAGAAAGAGCTCATTTAGATGCAAAAGTTTTCATACCTTCCACCCTGTGAAAGTTATTTACCTTTGTAATTGAGATTTAACATTCCCACACCAGCAAAAGGTGACATATTACAACTCCATTATCACGACCATTCTACTATAGTTGTTTTTTATTTACATCTAAAACACCCTAATGCAGTTAAAATGAAAGATTTAGAGAATTTTCTATTTTCTAGATATTTGAATTAAAGATTTCATTTGTAGGATGAGAAGGAACTAATTAAAATAAGCCCAAATATCAAGAACCAATATATGCCCAAGGGTTTTGGTCTCCGATGCACCGCACACAATAGCCATTTAGGATTTTCATTCCCACCTTTAATTTAGGGGGATCTCACTCTGTGGATAGCCGAGATTGAAAATCATGCAAAGCAGTTATGCGGGGCTTGGGAGTTGCAAATTCCCCTATGGCCAGATATTCAACAGTAGTTTAAAATCGGGATTTTAATGGCCTAGCTAGGCATTAGGCAGACCCGGAGTGAAGTTCAACTGCCTGATGGAGCCCACACCACCATCTCCTTGAAGGAGTTGGGCACTGGCTATGACCTCTGGCATGATCTTTGGCAGTAGTTGAGCACATCTCCGATGCTTGCCTTCCATAGCCTTGAGGGAGGCAGCACTGATTCCTTCTCTTCAGTGAAGCTGCCCTTAACCATCTCTTTCTCACTATCTATTTCTTAACCTAATAACAAATTTTAGAACACAACAATAACAATGAAATGGAAGTGAAGAAGTGAGAATGGTTTGTCTTGAAGGAGATAGATTGGTATTTATAGGGAGAGAGAATCTTTCAAGCTTTAAGCTCCCCCATACCACCTTCAATATGAATAATAAATGTAGAAGTTGGTGAACACCCACCAACCCAATAACAAGTCTAATGTCGACTCAAATTGGAATGGATCCTGGCCGGCAATCAGTAGGCATTGTTGCAGTCTTTTTAGCATCTTATCATTAATAAGGATACAAATCATCATAAATAGAAAGCATGTCACTGCCACATCATGCAATGCATATCTCTAGGGATCATGATCAATCATAAGATGACCCATCAATGGAGCAGTTAGGATTGTGAGTTATAAGGGGATGGCTGGTCGATGTGGCAATATCTATTAAATGGCTGCCGGGAGGAATGTCAAAAAAGAAGTTTTTGGTTGTCAATTTGGACGGCTTGTGGTTGGTGAGTTGCAAACTCTAGAACCTCCACCGTTCACGTGGTGATCATCCGTGAGTGTATAATTGATCTGACAGGCGGCCACGTGGATGGTTGGCAATGTACGTTGGCCTGATTTGAGCCCGATATGGCATAGTTTACAAACTTCGATCAACTCGACGACTCGGAATATATATATAAAAGGTTGGGTAACTCGGGTGAGTGGAGCAGAGTACTTGGCCACATGCCACAGTGGCGGACCAAGATTTTTGTTTGAAGGAAACTTAAGATATTCATTTGAAAAGAGCAACCATATCATTGCTCAATCTTGATATTGAGCGATGATATCGTCACTAGTTGAAAGGAAAAAAAAATTGGCGGGAAGATGGGTTTTGTTTCATAAAACTATGGAGGCCTTTTTGGTGCACAGAACCTCACCCGTGATTTTTCAAGTAAATTCCTCAACATTTGTACTAGTGTAAAGAGAGAATGGGAAAGTGAATTTTTTGAATTGAGGAAAGGGAGGTGGGGGCTATGGGTTATTTTAAGTGGGGGTTGGGCCAGAGTTCCTTTAGGGTCTAATAGGCTTTTGTCAATTTCGGAAGGGTCTTTAGCCCCCAACATGAGACATGTAGGTCTGCCACTGCTTGGACAAACACTACCGGACCCGTCCAACTTGCCTGACTACGTAACCAAGCCACGAATGTTTAGTTTTGAGCTTTTAAGCTCGGCAACATGCTGCTCTTCTAGATGTATGTCAATCACAAGGATACGGGGATTAGTAAGGGTGTGGTGCGGCTCAAGAATAGAACAAATACAATTTCAGTTACTTAGAAAAAAAGATACCATTTCAATTAAGATCATTTTAACTTTTTTTTTCTCCCTGATGAGTAATCCACTATTGTGTACGTATCAGGTAAGGCCCCAAAAAGTTCGGGCTAGGGATATCCAGTTCATTGCTGGACTTTCTAACACTCGAACACTTTAAGTATGGGTACAATTGAATTCTTGATTTTACGACCTAGAAGTTTAACATCTTATAGACTCATATTATATTGCGACTCAATCCAACCAGCTGAACTATGAATAACCAAAATATGATTATGATAATAGCTAATATAAATCATGAGTACACAAAATAAACAGTAAAATTAAATTGTTATATATGGCTACTTATATCATTGGCAAATGACCACGGCAATTTGGCAATTTACTATTAAAGTAAAAGTAATGCAAAGCATCATATCAAAAGAGAATAAAACATAAGGGGGTTATGATGGTATTTTATCTTTAGTAGATTGGTAAGGAATCTTTTTTACTTTTTATATAAAAAGTGGATTTTTTTTTTTTTTTTTTTTTTTGTCATTTAGTGGAGAATGAATGTTGCTCTTTTATTCAATTTTTTTTTTTAAACTAAGGAGGAAATTTTGAATATGTGTACTTTTGATGTGACCCTTGTCTGAAAAATAGAGATTTTACATTACTTTACTAACATAGGAAATTGCCATACGGAACCCCTCCATCTTGCTATGCATGTAAAGGACATTGGAATTTAGCCATCCAAAAAGATGATTATTATATGTTTAGGATGTTGCTGGATAAAAGGTTTTCAATTTTTACATCCGGTAACTTAAGATTGGACAACTTAAAACATCTAATAACTTTATGTAGATCATAAAAATGCCAAGGACTTCTTGTATCCAGTAGGCCTAGGGGCCTAATAATTCTATCATTTATCTTATTTTACAAAGCAATAGGGGGGATCTTCAAGCTCGTTTCTTTTTCGGTTCCAGCCATCTTTCCAGTTCCAATCCAATTCATTTACATCCCTATCAGAGTGGAGTGAATCCAGATCCTCTAGTCTGGCGCCTTATCCCAGAGTAAACCTGAGTAAAATGGAGTGGGGAACTCCACATTTGGGACCACTCATTGTAATCAAATCATTTAGAATGAACGCCCTCCACTTACCCGGGTATTCTCAAATTTTACGTCAATCCAAGTTTGCTCGAATTTGATGTAATTCTAGAATCTCGTTGCCTGGGGGTGTTAATTTTTACAAGTTTAAATTTTCAATAGATGGGGCCCACTTTCAACGAGAATTTCTCTAGGTTAAATTCTTTCCAGAGGGGATCCGGACTCCAGTAGAGGATGCTTTTTTGGGCACCTATAGCATGGGACCCACCACCAAGAAGTTGATCCACCACCCATCTAGCCACTTGGTTCTTTCTTGCATGTTACCGTTGTCAATTCTAAACAGAACGGCCAGAAACGGTCAATAGTCAAATTTGTAGTGTCCATGTAACAAACTCAGCCACTTCTACCGCTGTCCAGTACCACCACCAAACCCAAAATAACTCCCCACTACCCTCTCTCTCTCAAATCCTTATATCTCTCTCACTTCACCTCCAACTGATCACCTCCTTCTTCCCAGTCTTTCTCTGTTTAAATGAATGATTAGAACGCTTGAATTCGATCTCATCTGACCCGTCTCCACTCCTCCACTCTTCTTCTTTCAAAGAGAACCCAAACACCCATTCTCTAATGGGGTCCCTCTCTGACAATCTTCGAGATAATTGCTCCACCGAAGCCGAAAACAGTAGCAATGGTGCTGATCAGTCACCGACAACTCGCACCTCCTTACTTTGTCTCTTCAAATCCAGCTCCTTCCACAGCTCAACTTCAACAAATACCAATCATCCATCTCCCATCAACTCCTCCAATACAAGAAGCTATAGCTTTTCCAAGTTAAGAAGCTACAGTTTTTCCAAGATAAGAAGCCACAGAAGCATCAAGAAACTGTGCAACATACAGACAGTCTCAGCCAATCTACCTTCTGCTTTCTCCAATGCCTTGAATCATAGAAAACAAGAGACCCAAGAGACCACCAGTCCTGTTTCTGATATGGCAAAGACATCAACTGACCAAAACATTGGTGTCTTTGATGCTTCTCCCATTAGCACAAACATATCCCATGTGAGACCCACCTATGAGAACGTCGTGGATGATGAATCCGATGCGTTCAGTATCAGTTTCAGGAGTGCAAGGGCAGATCAATCCCAGAAAAACAGTGATTTCTCAGATACAATCACCTGGGACCAACTGGGTACTCCTTTGAGTAATGTGAGTCCCAATAGTTTCAACGGCTGTGATCAACGGCAGCTTTCATCCCACGCCGAGATCGAAGGCTATGATGGAAAAAGAAAGATGGGTTGTGTTGGTGTTAAGAAATCAAAACACAGAAAAAAATGGAAGCAGACGTGCATGAATTTCAAACTATCATCGTGCCTGTTCAATCTATTGCGAAAGAAACAGTTGACGAATTTCAACGAGCCTAGAAACAGCACCAGCGACAGCATTGATGGGAAAAGCACTAGTTTTGGTAGTACATTTTTCAGCTGTAGCAACAAAAGTAGTTATGGAGATGATTTAGAACTGACCCCACCAAGGAAATCTGCATTGAATCCAACGGCTCAGATGGAGTTGGGTGCAGAGGAAGGTGAGAATGAGCTCTGGACGAAGAGGATTTTGATGGGGAAGAGATGCAGGCCGTTGGATTTTTCAGGGGCCCTGCACTATAATGGAAAGGGGGTCCTGTTGAAAGGGCTTCTAGAGAAATGTTAAGGGGCTTTCCATCTTGATTTAGGGGATGTTTGGGTGCATATGAACGTTGTTTGTTGATCTTGTATTGCATTTCTTGTATTTTTTTTTTTTCCATGTTTGGATGTAATTACAAGCAAATGAATAAAGCAATAATAATTGTGTTTTCATTTAACATATTCTTTTGGGGACTTTGTTTATTTGGTAGTTAACATTGTTTATTCGAAGCGTTTACAGAATAAAAATAGTTTGCCAAAGAAGATAGATGAAGGTGCCATGGTTTCTTGATCGAGATTGTTAATATTATAGGCCCCATTATGCATGTAGAAAAGGAGTGAACCCCACAAATTTTAGCTATCAAAATTGATTATATGGGTCCCATTGTGATTAAAAAAAAAATGCATACAATTCAGTAATACATAAAGACTATTTCACTGTAGATGGCTCATTCATAGCTTGGTTGGTTGCTCCTACCATCTGTGTAAATGTAATGTTTATCATGGAAGCTTAGATCTGATGGTGATAGGAAAAGGGCATTCACATTTATGGTTCACAGACAGACCCCAACGACCTTAAAGCCATGGATTAATTACATTGTTACAGATGGTACCATCTGAACATGGGACATGGATAAGGCCCATGAATACTCCCAATAATCAGGCTTTTCTATGCAGCCACACAGTTTGTAGTGCTGCAACTATTGTGGTACTGATCATTGTATCCTGGGAGACAAACACTATTGAAGCTTGTAAGCACCATTGCGAGGGCAAATTTTGTCTTAAGGACATAGTATATAACACTAGCCTTGATCATCCTTCTTCTGCCGAGTTACAGAACTTCTCAACTTCAAACAAAAACACTCTGTTTCTGCCTTTAAACAGTGAGTGAATTATATTTATAGATTACTGTAGTTAGTTGTTGTTTTTGGTTCACTGTATTATAGAATTTGTCTCCTAAATACTGAACTATTACTGACTGTACTCGGAACTAACAGGTACCATCTAACATGGCACATGGATGAGGCCCATGAATCCTCCCAATAATCAAGCTTTTCTATGCAGGCCATTAATCAGTGTCCTCTCACGGTTCATACACATGCCCACACTTCTCATAGTCAAACCTGCCTGTAACCATGCCAGATAAAATGTACAATTATGTACTAATTCAAGGGGAACAAAAAACAGAAAAGAAAAGAGAAAAGAGAAAACTGAATGCAATGGTATTATCAAGCAACTCATGGTCCCAACACTACCAAAAAATTTCCTTACATGTGAATGAAGAAATGAAGCTGTACAATGTATGCACACTCATCTGCACACTCGTCCTCAGTGTAAGAGTCATGGTTTGAAGGATCTGAATATGAATCATCAATGATATTTGGGTTTTTATTGGAAAAGAATCAGACAATGTTCGAAGAAATATCATATGCAGTTGGAAGAGGATGAACCCAATATGATTTTTGAAGATGTAGTCTTCTCAATTGTACAGAAAGGAAAGGCTAAATGAATCTAAAACTAATAAGGAGGATTTCACAAGGCTTCTGCATGACCAGTAGGATATAAGAGGGATAAACAGAGAGATGAATTCGAATAAGGAGCTTGGAGATCAGAACAAGGTTCAGGGAACACTGATTTTGAGAACCCAAAAACGTCAGAACAGACCCAAGAACTAGAGGGCTCAGAAGTGACCGACAAAGAAATGTCTGATAGGCAAATAGCAGTGAAAGGTGCCTGATGAATTCCAATGAGGTTGCCGGCGAGGGTGATATTAGAACCTATCATGTTCTTGAGTGTAATGCCTCTGATGATGGGATAAGCATCTGGATCAAAATGGTCATCCGGATGGTCCCCGCATTGACCCGTCAATTCAAGTGCAACATGGACGTTTTCCATTACAATATCTGATATGACAATGTCTTTTATATAGCCACCTCTGCCTCTGGTGGTCTTGACTTTGATTCCAGAGAAAGAATTAAAGATGTGGAGCTGTTCAGCATATATGCTGGAAATACCGCCAGACATCTCGCTTCCGAATGCAAGGGCAGAACCAACAGAGCTTTGTAGATTAACTCTGAGGATGTGAACATTCGAGGTGGATCTATTGTAAGCAATGCCATACTCATCCCAACCGCTCTTGAGAGCAATTGCATCGTGTCCAACGCTAACATGGCAGGCCTCAATGCATACATCTGAACATGAATCTGAGAAGAGTGAATGTGTAATATTAGCCGATTTTATAGTGAAATCAGTATGCTTTGGCATCAATATCTTTAAACATAGCAAGTTAATACGATGAATTAATGAATTTAGCAGTGTTGAATAGACTATTAACATGACCAAAAACCATATTAAGTGGGAAAAAAGATGTTCAATTTGTGGCTCAGAATCTTCAGATGCGTATAACATTTCAGGTTCTATATATACTGTTATCTGGAACTGTACACATATTTGGTTGGTGATGTTTATTGCTAAGTTCAGGACACATACTTAGAGGACATCAAGATTTTATGAAATTCTTAAACAAGCCATGATGGGCCTAGTGAGTGGATGACTTAGATAAGTTACTAGTTATCTTCTGCAGAAATTTTATCACAAATGACATTTATCTGATAAGTGAAACTGGGAGATTTAATTGGTGAAGAGTTCGGGGATGGGGTAGAATCATGGTTGGATCCATGGAGTTAGACTTCCAGAGATCATTTAGAGCATGACTGTGTGGTGCTGCGGAAAATCAGTTCTGTGGAAAACCTTTTTCTCTTTCCACCAAAACCCCATTCCCATCCCATAAATTTAGTTTATTTTTCTGCCTTTCCGTGCCACACCAAACGTGGAACTTTTTTCACTGCGAAAAAGTATTTCCATCTTCCATGATTTTTCCGCAGAATATTGGATGCACAAATGTGCCCTTAGGCATGTTAGAGGTGCTCATTTTTAGTGGGATTTTGAGAGAATGTCTAGTTATGAGGCACCTCAGTCTGACATTCTACAATGATTCGTTAGAGTCTCCATTCAATAAGTGTGCTGGGGTATTTGATCTGTGGTTGGGACATGGGATCTAGGAGGGACCTTTACGATGATGATTGGTCAAGTTTTATAATCTATCTCGTCTTCTTAATGATATTTTGAAGATAATTTTGATAAAATTGGAACAGTAAGGAGAAAAGGAGGAACTGGATCCATTCAAGTGAATTCTCAGTTAGATAGCTAATTAACACTCACATGTTTGGAAGGTTTGGTACTTCCCTTTGACTCAGGTGTGAATTGGTCAGAAGTCTTATACAAACATGAAAGATAAGATTCTAACAGTTTCAATGATTTTGTAAATGGTGCTTATTTTGTATGAAAGCAGAAAGAGATGATACATCAACTTCTTGTTCACTACTGTTACAGTAGGAATGGTCTAGTGACTCTAGTCTCATTTTTTGTCTCAAAAGGGACGTGCTGGACTCTCAAGGCCTCTTTTGCCAATGCTTTCACTTGTGAGGAGTACCATTCAGCACAAGAGGCAAAGTCATCAAGAGAATTTTTTTCGTGGCCATAGTAGTAAAGATAAGACGTTGAGATATTATAAAGCTTTCAAAGCGTAGGCCCTCATATATAAAGAGAAATGAGTGACATTGTTGAATCTTGGTGGCAGGCATAATGGGAGGAAATGAGAGACAGATTTTTGAATGGTTTGGCCATCCGCTTTAGTGGAGTGCATTAGGTCAATGTGCATAGGATTGGAAATGGTTGCCGGTGGGGAGCTGGGATTGTAAGAGTTTTGTGGGTTTACCAAAAGAAGATGTTTTGGTGTAATTGAGGAAAAAAAGTACATGGAAACAACAAACAGGAAATTCCTTCAGACCACCTGATCATGCATTACATGAGACTGGCTTTCTCCTCAATTGATATATGACAATTGATGATGGTGGAGCTTTCCTTTTCCTTTGCATCAGAAAGGAAAGCAACACGTATCAATAGATTCTGCAAATAAGGGGTGACCAAGGATGCTTTCTATAAGTAAGAAAAGTTACGTTTTCTGTATGTTCTGTAGAAAACTTTTACATTCTATTTTATTTTATTTTATTTTATTTTATTTTATTTTTTTGTTATTTCAAGCTTCCTGGTTCCTTCATAGTTATCTGGATTTTCTTTTCCTTGTATTAAAGATCACTTGCCACCTTAAAAGAACAGTAAAGGATCAATAACCAGCACCAATTATTACTAACCTGGGACTATACCATTGGTATAAGGAGAATCAGATGGTGCATGGACTGTTATGTTCTGAACCTGCACATTGCTGCATAAGATCAAGATAAATGTGAAATCAAATTTCTGTTCAACTTTCACAGAAAGAAGAGAAAACTTCAAAACTTTCTAGCAATGACATTAATTCACAAAACAGGTTGAATATTAGACAGGACAATTCATGGGGACATACATTAACCCAAAATCACACACTGGCCAATTATTTTGGCAGAATGGATGGTCACCTATGCTGCAATGTATAGGATATTAGAAACTCACATTAGACAGCACGCAGTTTACCTGCTAAATTAATATCAAGCAGCGATGACCAATAATTCATGTATAGAGAGAAGGTCAGATACAGTGTCTCATTTTGGACTTCCACACAAAGGATTGAAAATAACCATTCTGCCAATATTTGTAACCACATATGATTTAGGTACATCCAAGCGCACTCTTAGCCAACATACCTGCAATAAACTGTGTGGATGTTCCAAGCAGGGGAATTCAAGAAAGTCAAATTTGAAATCAAGATGTCATTGGAGCTTTCAAGTTCCACTAATTGAGGGCGACTATAGTTCAAGGAATGAGAGTTAAACCACTCCCACCAAACAGCACCCTGACCATCAATGGTCCCATTATCGCCTGTTGGGTCAATTAATTAGTCGGAGATAATGAGATACTTTAGATGGGTACCAATGAAATTATAAGGAATTGCATTTCAGTTTTCTTAAAAGGCTGACAAAAAATTGGATAAAAACTATGCACCATGCCTGTAATCACTACATCCTTTAACCTGTAGCCATTTATCAAGCTGCGATGCCTTCCTCCTGGAAGGTCAATCCCTCTACCATATGAAGGTAAAGGTTCAATGACTGGCCAATGAGATGAGTCCTACAAAAGAAAGGAAAAAGTAGTTCAGACTTCAGAACCTACCAATTTCAATGGTTCAAGGACAAAAGTCAGATGAATTACAAAAATGGAATTGTTTGCTTTGCATGGGAAATGTAAATCCCCGGGGGTTGATTACCTTAGAAAGAACAACTCCAGAGCAGGCTTAGTAATAGAAGTTAAGATACATACACTAGGAAAACATAGAAGGTTTCTAATACCCACAATATCTGTGTTGTCATAATTCATGTTATGGAATTAAAAATGCCTCAGGGAGAAAAGGATCCCTTGTCTTGTATGGGGATACAAGACCGGCTCAAATAAAAAATGATAACGGAATTTCTTTTCCTTCCTATAACATAAAATTCCAACTAAAACAGTTATCTCAATGATCAAATAACATCTATAGCATACAATGTCGTATTTGTTTTCCTTTCTTACCGATGCAAAACTAAAGTGACACTACCAATAGTGTAAGATAGACATCATATCATCATACCTCTTCAGACAAGAGAAGAACAAAAGTAACAGCAACACAACAGAAAAGATATAGACTAATACAGTGATACCAAAATGTAAAGAAAAGCATTTTAACATATCTTTGTTCAACAAAGGATGGTACATGTGAGGCCATTGTGTTTGTTATATATGCCATTCAACTTATGAGCCCCATCTTTGGTGGAGTGTCATAACTCATAAGGCGTGGGTTTGCTTCCCACATCTTGTGTTCAAAACCGACCCAGATTTGTCCAATGCGTGCATGTGAGTTTAGCAGGCACCATCCAGGGGATTGATACCCACATCATCAATAATAATAATAATAATAATAAAACAAACAAACAAACTTATGAGCCTCATCTGTTAGGAATCTCATAAGGCGGTCCCGCAGAAACCGCGGGATTTTTTTCTAATTAGTTATCTCGGTTCATTCAAAGTTTTAAAACTTGCTGGTTTCCTCGTAGCTTACTTAAGCCCTTTCCTAATGGGTTGCTTAAGATAAAGATAAAAATTAGTTTCCTAAGTCTCTTGATTCAAAAAAAGTTAAACCCTATAAATTTCCTGTTGGGTTAGTTAAAGTAAGTCCCTTTCTAATGGTTGCTTTAGAGTTAAGAAAGCATTCAGATTCTTATTTAACACTCACGTCCCAACCTCATATGAAACATCCATCTACCTACCGGTGTCTATAAGAGGAATAGAGGTGAAATTTCTAAGACTTATTCTGGCCATCCAAGGATCAGACAAAGATACAAACCGCTCATCTCATGGCTACAGGCATGCCTTTAAACTATTTCATTTAATATGTGTTTGTGATTACATATATTTTAGCCATTGGTTTTTTCAACTCTGCATTGATTCATGTATCACATCAAATCTATTTCTTTTTTAACACCATCTAATATCTTCCCTAACAAAAGATCCTCCTCACAATTGGTTGCTTGCAAATAAGCATCATAGAAAATAGCCTACAGTTCAAGGACAAATTCAATCGTTCTAGTCTTGGATCATCGGATGGGTGCTTTTTATTTATTTATTGTGAAGTTGGGAAGAGAGGGAAGGAGGAGGAGAGGAAAAGTGGGGCGGGGGCGGGTGTTCATCTTTCCTAAACAATAGGACCCATCATACAGAAGGTTTTAATCAATAAATGCAGGTCCACATGTGGGACTGATAATTCAACAGAATACTTGAAACATTTTTCCTCAAAGAAAATCTGCATACAATCATACCAATAAAATGAAAAGAGACTGATATACAAGGTAAAGACCTGGGATGCAAGGATAATAGCATCTCTTTCCAAGAAGAGAGTAAGGTGGCTGATGAGGTTGAAGCTTCCAGTTAGCCACCTGCCTGGTGGAACATACAGCTGAGCACCACCCTTATCTGCAAATGACCTAAGATAGAAGATGGCATTCTGGAAAGCAAGTGTGTTTACGGTCTTCCCATCTCCCTTTGCACCAAATTCCAAAATAGAAACACTGTGAGGTCTGGCCGTCGAAGAGAAACCCGTACTGTATTTACACTGCCAATCGCTCTCTCCTCTAATGCCCTTCACTCCACCGCTCAATGCTAGAAGCAAAAGCTGTGCAATCTGAAGAAAAACTAAAAGAAGCGCAAAGAGAGAGAAAAAAGGGAATAAAATCCCACTGATAACACCATCTAGGATACCATTGATTAATGCAGTAAACTTGAGACAGAATTGATTCAAGTAAATTTAAAATGAAATTTATAATGAGGAGAAGGAAATTTAAAAAAAAAAAAAAAAATTAAGGCCAATTAGGAATATAAGGACAGTAACTTGGGGAATATAAACAATTCAGATGTCCTATACAGATTCAAATGCAGAGGTTACTTTGATGATATTTACAACTCCAAAACATGTTAACAAAACTAAATTGAGACTAAAACCAATTTAAAGAAAGAACCTTTACACCCCTTCATGCAAGGAATGTACAAGTTAAACAAACATTAGCAGTGAGTGTATAAAATCTCACAAGAAATGGAAGGCATGAAATAGATAATTGGAAAAACAGAATGGAATAGAGGAAACCAAAGACAAAAATTAAATTATTGCCTATTCCCTAAATAAAAACAAAGTTTTAGCATTTCTATCATGATTACATACATTTAAAGAAAACAGAAGTAGCAGAAGTTGAAGATCACAAAAACAGGGCAACAAAAAGACATAATAAACAATCATGATAGACAAGAAAAGCTTCAAATTAGCAAATTCTGTCCAGCATAGAGCCACCAGTGGCAAATGGAAACAATCCAAACAAAAAGCATATAACTTCAGACACTGATTGAATATATTACAACACAATAACCCCACTCAGAAAACAGAACATGAGAAAGTTAAAAATCCACTCAGCATAAACTTCATACACCCCTAAGAAAATTAAAACATAACACAACCACCACTTAAAGAAACATTGAAAATCACTTATAATTCCACACAGAACAAACTTCACAATCCCCAAGGAAAACACAATCAGAACACAATAACAACAGAGAAGAAAACTCAATTAGATCTCCACAGCCTACAACCAAAACCACAACAATATAACATAATCGTCCGATCCACCCAACACCCAATAGGAGAAATTAAACAAAAATTTAAAAATGTGTCCAAATCATCAAATTGTACAAAACCCACCTCAAAATAATATATGGAAAAAAAAAAAAAAAAGACAAATAGCAACAAGAAAAAATATGAAAAAAGAGCCATGTCTGGAAAAGATCTCATATGCACAAAGAACAAAACAAAAGCATCGAAAACACAAAACAACGTACTTACTAGCCTCTTCATGAGCTTCCTCCTCCAACAATGTCTAAAGACAGCAATAGCACAAGCAAAGATCTGCAATCCAGTCAAGGAAAAATAAGAACTAGAAAAGAAGAACAACAACAACAACAGCAACAATTATTAAAAAAACATAAACAAACCACTTGCTGATGTTATATGTGATCCAAGAAACCAAAGAAAAAAAGAAACAATACAAAAAGAAAACCACCTATGCATGCAACAGATACATAAATAATCAAAAGGATGGAGAAAGTGGAAGGTAATATAATAAGAAAGAATCATGGTCACTTACTAGCAATAACACTCCTAATAATTAGCATTTAAGTGTATGCAGCCGACAGTAAACACGCTCACAAAACGGTTCTTTATTTCCATTATCATTCATCTTCTCTGCTAAGAAAAAGAAGATGAAACAACACTGGGCACAAGGTGGTGGGCTACCCTCTGTTTTTTTCTTCTTTCTATTTATTAGTTTTCCCCATTCATTACACTACTAGAGCAAGCTGACATTGATTGAGGCCCCTCCAAAAAAATTAAAAAAAACCATCACTGTTTAGTGGCTGACAATTGCACGCCCTCTTCTATTGTCGTATTCAATAAAATGATGAAAAACTGAGGGGTAGAATGTAAAAGTCGGTGAAAATAAATAGATATGAAGAATCTAAAAACAGTGGATAAATTTTCAATTCAAGATTGAATTTTTGGATTAGTTATCTAAAAATAATAATTATCAGATTTAAATTGAAAAATAAAAAATATTTTTTTTGCAAATTACGTTTGCCATTCATTTTGATATGTTCGGATCCAACGGATGGAAACAAAAAATGAACAAACAATATCTAAATAACAACATCACAAGCTTACCTAAATCCATGATAATCTTGTTTATAGATCTGATAGATACAGAGTTATCCTCTAATTAGTTATTTTAGATAGGAAGCTTTGAGTTTTCAAATCTTTTGTGCAATCTTCAAAACCTCTATGACACATTATAATAGGCCCCCACAATCTCAATCGGATAGTCCAATTTGGAAAAATGGGCTGAGGGGTTTCACATGAGGAAGATGTAGGTATTGTTAGGAAGGATGATGGGCCCCACAATCTTAATGACAGAGTCCAATTTGAAAATCGGCTGGGGGATTTCACATGTGTATTAGGGTCCAAAATAGATCAAAATAAAATAAAAACAGAAGGGGGTGAGTGACATGTGTGCATGTGGGTGACAGTAGGAGTAGTGGGACCCACCTCAATCATGTTGCAAGTGCTAGCCCGGACTCACCAAGAGACAGAACATAGTCGTTTTATGCGTCATGCATGGCCCACCCATCATGTCATGTTGTGTGGGTGAAATGACAATAATGCCTCCAAACGGCCCCTTAGGAGGGTATCTTTTCCGATTTTGACTTGAGCTCTCTGTCTTTGATTCCTTCAAAGTTCCATGTATTGACCGACGCAATTGGATATAACGGAAATACCCTTTCGGTTCGCATATACTCACCACGTTTTAGATGGCAACTCGTCGGGTTTGCTATGCCCGCACCGCCTCACCGCTGGTTTGGATTGACTCGAGTTTCTTACTTGTCGGGTCATTATTTATCACCTCCTTAATAAACATCCAATTTTTTTAGAGCCCACCCAATCCACCCCCAACACCTACCAACTGCTTATATGGCAGAGGCTCGAATCATCATTCCAACCCCAGTTGATCCACGGCCAGTAAGTTTTTACCTTTCAAAACGAGTACACAATTAATCCCACGGTCCAGTCTATTTGGACGAGTACTAAATTCAAAACCAATGATTAACATGGAGTCTCTATTTTATGGTCCACTTAGGTGGATCGTCAGATGAGTTCCACTAAGTATTTAGGCATGCGGTGCTCACATGAGGTTTTTTTATTTGTTAAAATATATGAGAATAGATGATAAATGGGGTGATTGAAATTGCAAAATATGAAGCGTACGTAATTCAACTTGTTTTTTTCTATTGCGAACGGAGGGTTCCCAACCTTTTGGGCTGCACTATTCCCTCCGGGCCCAGAGAGAAGCGGGGTAAAACCCCTGTGGCCCCTAGGTGGTAGTACAAGTGGACTCAACCTTTCGGTTCCTAAAGAGAGGGGAACCGGAGGTCAATACAAAAACCTCTAGCTCCGGAAGAGGGAGGAACCGTAGTCCTGACCACTCGGCCAACCCCTTGGGGTTATAATTCAACTTAAGTTAAGTTGGAATATTTGATACATGTGTGCCTACTCCTTTGTATGGTTTGTAATAATTGACTCTAAGATTCTGCCATTTTAAATATGAAGTTCATATAGTGAATTGTGAGATTTAACTATATTTTATAACTCTCATTATAATATTGAATTTCTCTGTCGTCCTAGAGTTTTCTTTTAAGGTTAATGAAATATTTGCAAAATATCACACATTGCAATTTCTACGATAGATCACTCTATTAATATTTATTTTTTTATTTTCCTACAAAAGATCTTGTCAAACTAATTTAGTTTTTGCTTTGCGGTTCTTAACCACCTTAGTTTTGTGTGATATGGTTTATGTTGCTGCTAGTACTAATAATAATAAGAGGGTTTTAAAGGAAAAACACCTTGATGGGCCATGCACGAAAAATGACCTCATAATTTCTAATACACAAAAAAGGTCCTCCCGCCAATGCTAACCTCTTTTTTTACCTTTCAGACTGAGCGACAATATCGTTGCTCATTTCAGTTGAGCAACGATATCAGCATTCATGTTATTTCTTCCTCTTATCTCTCCTTTTTCTCCTTCTCTCCCTACTCCATTTCTCGCCCAACCCACCACCCACAATACCTCCATTCCCAATCTACAATCCACTCTATGTGGGCATCGGTGCCCGAATCCATTTCTTAAGTCCCAATATCACCATCTCGTTCAAATCCACCATTACCAATACGCTATGCAAAGGTTGCATGTAGAGATTATCCTTGTCCTACCTGTAAAAGCACCGGATCTTTACCACCCTCTTCCCCTTTCTCTCTCCTAACCAACATCCTAAGAACGCCTCACCAACAACTTTTGTTATGTCTAGTCCTCTCTTTTCAACAATTTGTAGAAATGGCATGTATGAGAAAGGGAGCGCATTCACAGCGTCTTCTTCTAAAGTGGGTATGGGGTCCCCACAACCATCGTAGATGCAGTTCAAGATGATGGTATTGTCGTTGATGTCGATAATGATGTCGTGGATTTGATTCTTCAATCATGCGGTTACAAATGCTCGACGAAGTGAGGGTGAAAAGAGATGAAGAAAGAGGAGGAAAAAAAAGAAAGAAAAAGGAAGATATGAGTGACAATATTGTTGCTCAACTGAAATGAGTGATGACATTGTTTTACTCAGTCTAAAAGGTTAAAAAAGATATTAAAATTGGAGGGGGCCTTTTCTATGCACTAGAAACTATGAGGTCCTTTTTCGTGCATGGGCCATCTGATAGATTTTTTTAGTAAAATCCTCTAATAATAACAATACTAATAATAATAATAATAATAACCATCTTGTTTTATGAATCTGGGAGTTGGTGGAGTGTTTGTGTTCGCTCTCCATATCTTGTCTTTAAAACCGCCATAGGTTTACCTATCATAATATGATTTATTATGAATCATGCTCTCTTCACAATTACAACTACCCCGAGAAAATATTTCTTACGTGGATAAATGTCAATTTGTTAGGATTCACTGTTAGATGTGTATTTATCTAACTCTCTCATTTCTTATACATTCATGCATATTTATTATGATTTTCACTTATTTATATTTGGTACATCACGATTATGATTATTAACTTGCCCAGTTTCTGTTTCTGATATAATTACTAGCATTATAAGAGATAGCACCACTGCGCCACTGCCTATACCCCGGAGACTAAGACGATTGAGGAGACTCCACAAGGACTGAGTGAGTGGACTGCAGATGATGTTGATTGATCATTTAGTCTCAAGAGTTTATCACATGGGATAGTGTTTTTTGGTTAGATATATTGACTTTATAGATCTTTAGTTAGGAGAGTTTTTTTTAGGACAAATGTGATGAACTAGATGTTTTGGGTTTGTATATATAAAACTCTTTTCTTTTATGCTGTAAACTTAAACACCCTATGTTGTAAATATTTTGAGACTTCATTTGATATGTTTGCTTATGAGATGGTTATCTATTATAATTATTCATTTATACTTTCGCATGAGAATTTTAAATATGTGTTGAAAAAATGCATTACATCCTCACACATGATATCCTTTCGGTAAAGTATTCGGGTAATATTACGTTGGAGTCGAAATGACCAGAATCCCTACACTAGTTACATCTCGAAATTGGAACCATTAAGAAAATCCAATTTGGGGACATGACATTTCAAATAAAGGGAAATAGGTTACTCATTCCCTTGATCAAGTACAATGCCATTATTGAAAGAAATTCGGCCAATGTTGTCAATCGATGCAAGAGAAAAAAAAAAGGTTCTGTAATTATTACAATAAGTCAAGCCATCAAATTATTGATTGTCGTCGCCGACCTCATAATCATACAAGCCAAGCATATCAAGTCACTACTAAAACATATACTCCTACTGATGACACTCATCTTCAATCATCGCATCCTACAAACCCTACTATTATCCTACCTGCTACTCATAGTCCTGAAGCCTTATAACTTATCATTCAGGTGTTTTTTGCCATTGGATTCCTTGGTAATGTCTCTCCTTGTGACACATGATATATGGATTCTGGTGCATCAAATCATATGACTATGATGAGCCAAGATTTGTCCAATCTTAAGTCATATGCCAGACCAACTTGTGTTCACACTACCAATGGGGATAAGATGATTGTTTCCAAGATTGATGATAGTCATCTTTCTTCACTCACTTTGCATGATGTTCTTTGTATTCCTTATTTATCTCATAATCATTTATCTATTAGTCAGCTTATTTATAACAACTATTCTATTTTTTTTTCCATGATGGTTGTTTCATATAGAACCAGGCAATTGGGAAGCTAATCGAGAAGGGGCACAGCAGCAGATGACTATTTAATTTGGAATTAATGACACAACAATCTTCTTTTTCTTCCTATAGTTTCTCATTTTTTCTGCCTTTTGGTCCTCATTTAAAGCTTCAGACAACTATGATTTATCTTCGTGACATCACAAATTAGAACATCTAAATATTAGTAAGTTTTTAATTATGTTAAATTCTAGTTTGTTTGGAAATAAAATGTCTATTGCTTCCAATTTTTCTAGCACTAGTTGTTATATGGGGAAAGGAAAAATCTTTTCTTCTTTAATTCGCACTCATACTACATCTCCGTATTTAGATTTAGTGCACACTAATGTTTGGATGTATCCTAGCTTATTTAGAGCAAGAGGCAAATACTTTGTTATATTTATTGATAATTAAAATCGTTATACATGAATTTATTTTTGGCATTGAAAATCTGATTTTTTTATAATTCACCAGTTTTTAGATATGATTGAAAATCAATTTTCCACATGTATCAAAATATTATGATATGACTTGGGGGGAGAATACATGTAGAATGATTTTAAGTTATATATGAAACAAAAATGAATTACATCTGAATGCCCATGTCCTCATACACCTCAACAAAATGGGATTGCTCACGTAAGCAGAAACACATACTTCAAATTGTTCGTACTCTATCGCTTGATCCAACCGTTTATGGCTCCTTTGGATTGAAGCCATTAGCACTACTACTTATACCATAAATTGTCAAATTTATCCAAACTTGTCTAATCAATCTCCCGACTTTCGTCGTTTTCATTGTTACCCTAATTATGACATGCTTCCTCATGTTGGCTCTATGTGCTTCATATTACTTTTGCCATCTAAGCAAACTAAACTGACCACCCAATCTATTCGGTGCATCATTCTTGAATATGGCGATGGACGGAAAGGATTCATTTGTTATGATCCTCAATCAAAATGATTGCGCGGTTTGAGAAATGTTACCTTTTTAGATAACATTTATTTCTTTCGTCCTTCTACTTATTCATCTTCACCTATTCCATCTCAATCACTTATGCATATCTTCAACTCATCTACTAATTCAACTTCTATTCTCAACTCTTCAATTGATCGATGTAAAGTTGTGGTTTATCAATAAAAAAAGAAAAATAATCAACTACCTCCTCATGACCTTCTCCTAGAAGTTTCCACAATTTTGCCTTGGACCCTCCACCTGATAATTCCATTACACCTTTTCGATGATCACCTTGGACTATAAAGCCTCCTAACTACTATGGACACCTTTCTATATCTTTGGTCTCATTTTTAAATTCAACTTCTATTCCCAACTCTTACAAGTAGGCAATGCAACATTGAGAAATTCCTTAAACCTTCTAATGGGCCCTGGCCATGCCCCCACATGTTTCAAAACATAGGCCCCTCCTATTGTAGTCTTGTAAGACAAGTATTGGAGTCTTATGTTTTAGTCTTGCCGCGTTTTGGAGCCTTGATTGAGCAGTTTTTTATTGCAACCTTGCCACATATTGGAGTATTGTAGTATGATTATGTAGTCTTGTATTGCAATCTTGCAAAATGAGTATAGAAGACAAGTTGTAGAGAGATTGTTGTGTCTAAACTTGCCCCTTTTTTATTGTAGAAGTTGGAAATGAAATACATAAAAATAAATTAAATGGGGATTGGGTGTTGAAAAAGAAGACGTTATTTTATAAAGGAAACGAATAAGATAGAAAGATATGAGAATTGGGGGATTAGAAAAGGAGATATTAATATTTGAATGGAGAAGGATGTGTTTTTTTTATAAGAGAGTGATTTGTAGATTATTAAAATTTCATAAGCTTTTGGAATTCTTATTTGCTTTGTATATGTTATTTTTGAGATCTAGATTTTCTTGATTTAGTGAGATTGGGCGAGCATTTTGAATGAACTAGAGTTTCCTTTCATTCCATAATCTATAGTGGTTGTGTGAAAATATCACGTTAATGTCATTCCCAATCCTTCAGATTCTCTTCTATATGGGAGTTTGCCTCTTTCTTTTTTCTTTCTATTCTTTTTAAAAGGAAAGTAGCTAGCAACAAAATTATAGAAATTGAGTCTTAACTACTTATTTCTTCTTCTTCTTCCTTTCTAGGGAGGCTGGAGGCTGGATAGATCCAATTCTAGGGACCTTTCACTAATTATCTCTTATAATGGGGCTTTGGTCGGAGGTCCCTCAACTATTGACTTTAATGCAAACAGTCCACAAAAAAGAGTCATGCAGCAAAAGGTCTCTCACACACAATTCCATACCTAAAATGTCCAGTTTGCCCTTTCATTAAATGTCTCTTTATTCACATCACGCCGACGAAATCCATAACTATTGCAATCAAAATTTTTTCGAATCTTCTCAAAGAAGAAACTACCGAAGAAGAAGGCGACGTTTCAGTGTATACGACTCCATGCTACGAAGAACAACAGATTAGATAAAATTTTCAAAAACTTTCCAAAGATTGACTGTTTCATTGCAAGTTCGTCACTGCTTCGAAGATAAAATTTTCAAAAACTTCAAGTTTGAGGAGAAGAAATCAAGAAAGAGTATATTCAAACCCTAGTTGCTGGCGCTAGTTGTTTAAGTGCAGAACCATTTCCAAAGCCATAAACGATAGTCCGAACTATTGACTTTCATTATGAGTTCAAAATTTCTTCCTCTTCTGGTTTCGGAATCCTATTTTACTGTAAATCGCCATTTCTAAAGTTTCTGTACCTTTCTTTCTGGTTCCTCTTCTAATAACGAAAATATATTCAGGAAATGGCGAGGACGAAGTCGTCTTTAATTTCAGAACGACAGAGTCAACAAAAACAGGGAGAAGAGGGTATCTAAACAGTTTCTTCATTTCCTTATACTCTGTGTGATTTTTTAGAGAATGCTCTTGTATATATTCGCAATGTTGAACCAAATGTCGAATAGACATTACTACTTTGACAATTTCAAGAAAGATTATCTTAGTTATTTTAGATATTTTTACAACTCTCTCACTTCTGATAAAACTACTGGATTATGATTTATTATTGAATTTAAATCAATTTATATTAACTTTATCTAAGATTGCATGGATGGAATGCAAATGCATCTGAGTTTGCCATGAAAATTGCTTGAAGGTAGAATAAATACATGTGTTCCTGGCAAGCATTACTCTGTTCTTTATGAATTTGCCTTAATTTGTCTCATTATTTAAGTGAGTTTGTGTTGCCTTTAAATTAAGTTTATTTGATTTTAATTGAATCATGTGACTCAATCACACAATATATATGAGTTTATTACAGTTTGAAGCCAGTTGCTAGTGATTTTATCTGATTTGTGTACAAAACTTATCAATCTTTTTTGTATCCTTGCTGAAATTATCTGAGTTTTGAGTAAACTTGAATCAATGTCTATTGATATTATCTGAGATTAAGACAAATACATATGATTTTGGAATGAAAATTGACTTGAAATATAATGTATTTATATGTGCCTGATTTGAATTTATCTCTTTTTGATATATTATGATGAACTTATGTCCATTTTCAACCCAGTTTGTTTGGATTTGACTTAACTGTATTAGATTTTAGTTGAATTTCTGAGGGAGTAACACAAATATAATGTCTCAATCTCAGTTTTTAATGAGTACCTAATATGTTTTTATCAATATTATACAAGCCTTATGTCTTCTGAATGAATTTATCTGAGTTTCTATCAAATGTATCTATTTGTATATGCAAATTATCTGAGTTCTGTAACCAATTTATCTGAATTTATATTCAATTTATCTGTGTTCTGGCTGAACTTGGATCAATATATACTAACTTTACCTGGCATTAAAGCAAATGCATATGAGTTTGGAATGAAAATTCAGTCAAATTATATTGTATTTATCTAATCTTATTCAAGTTTGGAAGTTACTAAAAGAAGTAAATGACTTTATTTGAGATTATAACCAGTTGTTATTATGTTTTTTTGAGTTGTATACAAACTTTATCTCCTTTAGTTTAATTTATCTGAGTTTATATGAAATGTATCTACGTGTATGTACAAATTATCTGACTTTATATCAAATGTATCTGAATTCATATAAAATTTATCTGTGTCTTGTAAAATTTATCTGTCTTCTGTTGACACTTGTCTATATTTTTTATTATATGAATCTCATTTATTTTACTCTTTGCAGCAAGAAAAAGGAACAAACGAAAAAGAGTACATGATAAACCAACAAAAAATTCACGAGAGAGTAAGGATAAAAAGCCTGAGAAGACTACAAATCATTATCAGTTCAGATCTAACTTGGTGTCAATTGTGACACTAATTCAGAGTATAAAGCCATCAATAACTGAGCTGCACAGAGTTGAATTGAGGAAAACTCCCTTCTGGAGCCTTATAAAATGCATGTTGGAGTCAAAAATATCAGAACAAATGTGCAGAAAGTATGACAAGGACATAATGCTGATCCTTGATACATACAACCACCAGAGAAGGCAATTCAGACGGGCAGGTCCTATGTTCCACTCACTGCAGATGACATATCTCATATTTTTGGAATACCAAATGGAACAAGACCACTTGATTTGAAGTATTCCAAAAGGAAAACATCTGACTTCATAACTAGGAGATTCTAGAGCGGTTCAAGGGTGTCGACTCCACAAATAAAAGCACAGCTCCATCTAGCATTGAATGGAGATTCAGAATCTGACATTGCCGATGTTGCTAGGCTATTGTGCCTCTATATCCTCGTCGTAGTCTTATTTGCCACCTATGGAAACACTAGAGGATGGTCATATGTGGGATACGTCGAAAACTACATGGAAATGAAGCACTATGCTTGGCCAGAAGATATTACAAAATTTCTTATGGAGTCGGTACACAATAGGGACCGTGGTTCTAATAAAGTCATTAGGTCCCTTATTGCATTGCCGGTACGATATACAACTACCAATTTAGACATTTGAATTTGAATCTACAAATAATAATTGAAATACATGTCTTTTGTAATTATGTAACAGTACTGGTTGTGTGAGCACACAACAATTATCAGCCCAAATGATTCTCTGCATTTCCCAAGGATACTGAAGTGGAATCTAAGGGCAGTCAGTATGGCACTTAGGAAAAGGCCCTTCATTCACTACTAGCTACTGAGGTATTTTTCTCATTTTTTACTTTCCAATTTTATCTAAGTTTTTAATCTTGCATCATCAACGTAACACTGTTACCTAATGCAGGTTCTCGGTGACAATTTAGATAGCACGCTGCTTGAAGTGCAGCGATTCCGGACCTTGTTGGACAGTGCCAGTGGTGACAAAGAAGACATAATGGAGATAGAAGTTAAGCAAGAAGATACATAGAAAGAAAACAGTGAAGGAGAAGAGACAGTGGATGAATGTGAACTTGAGGATGCAGAAACAGATGAACATCAAGGACATGAACAGTCCATGGCAGTAGAGGTAGAAGGAGACAATGAGGATGAAGGAGAGAATGAAGAGGAAGGAAATGAGGAAAAAAATATGAAATAGCAGAAGGAGCGCATGGAACAGGAAACAAAATAATTGAAGCAATCCAGTCGGATCGATACAAACATAATGCCAGACACATTCGCTGTATCAGAGTTGGAAGAGCAGTTACAAAATAGTAACAGTGAAGAAACAAATTTCACTGGAGTGCAAACAAAGTCTGTATCATTTGGTGAAGAGATGGCTGGTTATGAAGAGATGTCCCAACAGACACTTCTGCTCGTTGCAAACATCTTAGCTGACATAATTGGCAGCACCAGCAACGAAGAAAATCAAGAGACATCTAAAGCACGCTCTAAGTCAGTACCAGCAGCTGTTGACACCGTGCCTTGCCCTAGACACCAATCAGAATCTGCTGAAAACAGTGAGCTCAAGAATCTTACTGAGGAGCGTGACAGGGCAACTTCATTAGTCATCCAATTAACTAAAGAGAATGCAGAGTTACAAGCACAGATCAAAAGGATGACTATTGAACTTGAACGGACGTCAACAATATCAAGAAGCAAAAGCTTGAAAATGAAATAAGGATCACCAGCTTGCTCAGAGAAAGGGACGATGCTCTATTGTTGGTTGGGCAGCTGACAAAGGAGAGGACTTCCCTTAAAAGACATAATGTCGACACCAATCAGGCTATAGAGGACTCCTCTCGACTAGTCAGCTCCCTCAAAAAGCAGTTGAAACATACTATGAGTGTGTCAGATATGCAGTCCTCGAGAGCTGCAAATGCAGAAAAAGAGGTGAAGGGCCTGAAGAGAAAGTTGATAAATCTGGAATCAAACAACTTGAAACTGTAGCAGCTCTTGAAGGAGATGACTATTGATTATACATAAAAGGGACTGGAATGGGTTGGGAAGAAATTAGATGATATCTTCGAGCCTCAAAGAAAAATTAATACAGAACAAAAAGGGACTAGAGTAGCAGAGAAAGCATCAGAGGAGGCTTCAGTTCATCAAAACATTGAAGAAAAAGTACCTGAGGTAATTCATTTACACGTCCATGCGTATTTTGCTAATTATTGTTTGAATGCAATTAATGTTCTACCTGAGTATCTATCAAATTAATCCCACTTTCTGTTTGAACTTGTAACAATTCTAATTAAATTTATCTGCATTATGTGTGAATTTATCTAACTTTCAAAAAATTTATCTGATGTTATATTAAATTTATCTGACTTCTGTAAGGACTTATAACAATTGTCATTAAATTTATCTGACTTTTGTGTGATTTTAACTGACTTTCAACAAAGATATCTGATGTCATATTGAATCTATCTGGCCTTTTATAAATTCCAATTTGTTTAATCTACGTTTTTTTATTTGAAAATTTGAACAGATCATGACCTCTGATGCACCATTGAAGCCTACTACGGAGGTGAAACAATCCTCTATGGTAAAACGAATTAAAAAAAGAACAGCGTCAAGGAAAATGCACCCAACAGCTGCCCCCTTCACACTCCAAAAAAATGGCGTCACTAAGCTTATGAATGGATCTGATATTGAAAAGCTGAAACAGATTTATGAAGCTGAAGGGAATGCGTAAGTTACAGACCTATGCAACTACTGATGTAAAATTACATTAAACTAAATGTAGAATAATTGAGAACTTTCTACAATTGCATTTGCAGAGCACTCGTTTGAGGAGGTGAGGGCATGCATGCTGTATCTTATGAGGACATAATTTCAGTTCTCAGCAGAGCAGAATTATCAAGCACCGTAAGCATCACGACACATAAACTTTGACAGAATATTGTTTCATTTTTACAGAAACATAAAATGATTGTGCTCACACTAGATGCCTAACATTATCAGTTTGGAATTCAACAGATTATTGACAGCTATGGAGAGTTGCTATATAGAGAGCAGGGAGAAATACAACAGCAACTCACAACTGTCCATCAGCTGCCTCAAGAAAAAACATACTTCATAACAAGTTTATGCTGGGTAAAAGACAATTACAGTGTTAACTGTGTCACCATTTACTTTATTTTAATATGAAATAACAGTTAGTAAAATCATCTTAATGTAAAAACTCATTACTTCCAAATCATCGGAAATGAGGGACAAGCTTCTGCACCCTCAGATCTCCCCAACCAGAACTGCAAACCACAGATTCGTGCTATTTTCGATAAATTTAAATGGAAAAAGAAAAGATGCTGAGCCCTTTCATTGGACACTGTTGGTGCTGAATCAGAAAGAAGGAGATTGGCTACATTACAACTCCTTACGACCAAGATCAGCTAAAACAGTCGATCATTACTTTGAGGATGCACGAATTTTGGTATGTCTCATTGACTCAGTCATTACTTATATAATAGGCCCCGTAAGAATAAACAAAAAACCACCCAAAATACTGACTTTTTTTTGTTCTACAGAAACAGTATGTGGAGAACTACAATTATATAAATGTGGAGGAGACACAACCATATGGAGCTCCATTGATTAGCGTGAAAGACACCTCACAACAGAAAATGGGCTCGTAAGTATCATTTTACGTGTGCAGTTGTGACCTTTGACTTCACATTGACTTCTGTCCAATCAACTAATAATGGCATGTCCTGTTTCAGTGTTGATTGCAGCGTAATCGTTTGTTATCTCATGAAGCAACTTATTCATAAGCAAGTAATTGATTCAAAGCTGCCACAGCGCATCATTGATGGATTAAGGGCAAAGATAGTAAACAAGTTCCTAAATGACACGCATCGCAGCTGGACTATTGAAAACTTCCACGCTAGGCAACAAGGTGCTGATGATGATTTCGAACTTTGATGACGAAACTACAGCCATGAGAGAAGCAAGTTGTTTTGAATCAACTTAATGTCATAGAGAAGATGGAACATTCTTTTGTAAATCTCTGTATATAACAAGCACCAGTACAATGAACTTGTGAATGTATTTTTTTTTTTTTTTGTTCAAATGGATGTTGGAGAAAAACTTGTCAATGTCATTTTCAATTTTTTCAAAGACTGAATGAAATTCATTATGACACTTGTAAATGAATGTATATGAAAACTTCTTGTCAATGTATTCGTGACACGTTTGCGCTATGCAATGATTTTATCTGAGTTCTGATTTAATTTTATCTGACTCGTGATTAAAATTATATGAGTTCTGTTTGAAATTATCTGAGTTCTGAATCAAATTATCTAAGATCTGAATCAAATTAGCTAAGATCTAAATGAAATTATCTGAGTTCTGGCCAAGGTTATCTGAGTTCTGAATCAAATTATCTGAGTTCTGGGTAAAATTATCTGACTTCTGAATGAAATTATCTAATACCTGAATGAAGTTATCTGAGTACTGGCCATGGTTATCTGAGTTCTGATTCATATTATCTGACTTCTGGGTAATATTATCTGAGTTCTGCTGCATATTTAGCTAACTCTTGTGATCTCTCTGTCTAGCTGTTCATTCAACCTAATCTCAACTCTAATTCAAATTCTATCACAACTTTGAACACTGACTATATGAATTAGACACATTTGAAACAAATTACTTGTAAAAGTAACAACACATTAAAATGCAATTAAAAGTAATGTCAATTTCACTTATTATACACTGATGAGATTTCAACATCTAATTCAATGAATTGTCAAAGAATACGCTCCTTGCACGATTTCTTATTGTGACTCCCAATCCGACCACATCGCCTACATTTTATCTGCCGTGTGATCTCCCCTCTTGACAAGATCCTCCTTTTCTTTGGCCTACCAGCTGGGCGTTTAACCACTGGTGGGAGAATAACAGCTTAAGTAACTGTTGGCTCCGGCATTTCAACGGTTGGTAATGGGAATATCTGTTTATCGTATGAAGCCCTATATGTATAAGCGTGAAAATAGTGATCCACAAAAAGATTCAAGTCCTTTCCACTCTTTTGAATCGCAGCACACGCATGGGCGCACGGAAAACCATTAATCTGCCACTGATAACATGAACATATGTGATTAAAAATGTCAACAGTCACTAATGGGTAAGAGTGCGCATCATAAACAGTTTCACTCGAATGGTTGACAGTCCATGTCCTTCCAAAACGAATAGCAGCATCCAACCTCTTATCCATGTCTGGGCATATGACTAACTTCCATCTGCTAGAAACTTCCTTCCTATTAGCCATCTGCTCCATTATTTGAACCCTTATTGTGTCAACCATCTTTATAATTGGAAGGTGGCGGGCTTCTCTAATCCATGAATTGAAAGATTCAGCTGCATTTGAACACATCTCACCGTACCTCTGACCCTTAAAATATGCATTGCTCCACCTTTCATGTGGCAATCCACAGAGAAATCAGTCTACATTAGAACCACCTTCACGCCTCAATGACTGGAGCTTTGCATGGAAGGACAAAATGGTTGGCGCATATGCACATTCCCGAAGCATCATTTTCTCTCTCTAAATTCATTAGTATAAGCATCGGACAACTTGTCCCTCAGATTTGCCTTCAAGTGTTGAAGGCAATACGCATGATGGGCAAAATGAAATACCCTTGAAACAGCCTCTATCAGACCTGGATTTCTGTCTGAAATAAAAGTAATATTGCTATCCGAAACAATAACTTTCCTTAAGTTCTGAAGAAACCATGTCCAATTGTCCTCGGTCTCTGAGTCCACCACCGCGAAAGCAAGTGGAAACAAACATGTGTCATGAATAGTAAAAAGGTTTTATATTTAAGATACTATTCAAAATATCAAAACATGCTGGTCATTAAGTAAAAAAGAATGTGTCAATAGTATAAAAAAAACAGCATCAAAACTTACCTTGATTTCCATTCTTTCCAACTGCTGCCAACAGGTTTCCCTTGTATCTCCCTTTCAAAATAGTACCATCCAGAAATAACAAAGGACGAATATGATTAAAACCAGCAATTGAAGCATAGAATGACACAAAGAGACGCTTGAAACACATAGTTGATTGATCATAATCTAGAACAAAGAGGCTTCCGGGATTCACCTCCTCTGCCACCTTAATATACCAACGAAGATGGTCAGAAGACAGCGACGAATCACCATCAACTTATTTCTAGCCCTTTCCACGCCTCACCATGCATGATGATATGTAATGGTAAGCCCATAATTCCGCCTTAAAGTGGTGCACGACATCAATCGGTCTAGTTAGTGGCTTCTCACGAATATGATCGATCATTAATTCTGCAACTGTCTCAGAATTCATACGGCTGTTCTTTGATATTCGAACTACTGCACCACATGTATGCTCATTGTTTAATGTCCTAATACAAAAATATCCAGTCGACTTTTCAATAGATGCATGAACACGCCATTTGCATCCCATGGAATGACTGCTAGAGCATTCAGCCGTCACCCTCACCTTATCATTTTTCACGTATACGAATTCAAACCCAACCTCAATCGAATATCTGCACAACACACTTCTAAACTCAGCAACACCTCTCTCAAACCTCTGCCCCACATCTCTAATACCACTTGCCCAGCCCGAAGACAGCAAATTCTTTTCTTTGTGTGTACAAAACTGTGGAAGAAGATCTGTCTCTATATCTGTATCCTCATATACCACTAATGCTAGGTCATCTTTAGCTAAATCATAACCAATTCCCTCTTGATCATCATCCTCTGATTCCTGCGATTCTGATACAAATACATCCACTGTTCCCAATCCCATTGAAGACGCCAACATGGACAAGCTCATTAGATCCGAATCGCTGTCCCACAAGCACTTTGGGTGGCCTGGCAATGCATAGGTCAAGCAGATCATGTTCACTGAAAGATTCTTCCACTTATTACAAACTTGACGCATCAAACCATCATAACCCATGCTCCGACTAAAATGAATAACGACATTAAACATGCCATACTTACAAAGAAGCAATAGCGGCTGTGACATCTATAAAACTACAAAATTCAAAGAATATAAAGGGTCATCAACATTGCAAAACATATGCACAATGCAAAAAAGTCACATGATCTGTACAACTCTATTTCAGCTTGTGCCAAATTTGTGTAAAATTATATAGATTTTCTCAATTCAACTAAGATAGATTCAATACAGAACTCAGATAATTTGTATAAAAGGGTCATCAATATTGCAAAACATATGCATAATGCAAAACACACACATGATCTGTACAATCTATCTGAGTTTGAGCCAAATTTGTATAAAATTACCTGGATTTTCTCAATTGAACTCAGATAAACTCAATATAGAACTCAGATAAATTCAATACAGATCTCAGATAATTTGTACAGAACTCTGATAAAGTTGTATAAACTAAGATATCTGTGTATGACGGTCAGATAAATTTCATGGTACATTCACATATCTTTGTTTTCATGACTTCTTCAACATTGCATCTGTCAACAAAATTTATTACTGTTAAAGGACATGATAAAAAACAAACAAACACAGAATAACTTGCATATAAATCAGGCTCTAACTAGTATAAATACATGAAAACCTAGAACTAAATATTCCAAATATAAAAACAAAATCTAGATCAACTGAACACATACAACTCGTTTTGTTAATGAATAACAAAACTAGTGAAATCTACCTATAAAAATAAGAAAAAAATAAAATTCTCCACATAAATGTCAATTTATCCATAAAATATGAATACACACAAATCAAATTCACCAGAAGTATCAAATATATATAGATCTACATATTTAAATAACAAAGATTGTAAACTCTCTGCTGAGAATGTATGAACTCGCTTACATAAAAAAAAAATGGAACTCCTTCCTAGACTTTGGATCTCGAAATCTGTTTCCCAGGCGATCAATCTCCTTCCAATACTTTGTGAAGACAACTGCTTCACAAACATTCGATCTGCAATTTGCTTCGCAAACAAAGAATCTACCAAACTATGAGCCACTGAAAAGATCTATCTTCTCCCTCGTAAAGTATCTACATTCAGTTTCAGAGATCTTGATCGATTGCAGTTTCAAATTCAAAAAACGAGATTTGCGCTGATTTAGAGGGGCATATCAATAATAACTGATCACTTATGCTCTTAATTCGGGGCTAAATAATCGTGACACGTTGGGGACCACTTAATCACGTGCTGTGACAGTTACAGGGGCAAATTAGTCCTAAAAAATGAAAACGTATGCATATAGGGACCTATCGCTGCAACATCTCAGTTTCATAGACCAGAGCCCTTAAAAAGAATTTTGTTGGACTAGAGGCTGGATAGATTCAATTCTAGGGACCTTTCGCTAATTATCTCTTATGATTATGTTAGCGAAAGTTTAGCCCCACCTAAATGAAAATCCTGGGTTTGCCACTAATGCAACATAAGTGTTGGCAGTGTGTCATAAATGAAAAGACACGTTCTCTCCAATATTACAGCACATGGGATCTTGTTTCTTGTCCCTCACAGATAAAGCTCATTGGTTGTAAATGAGTTTACAAGATCAAGTTGATATTTGATGCAAGCCCTGATAGATACAAAGCTCGCCTTGTTGCATTAAGATATCATCAAGAATATCACATTGGATTATCATGAAACATTTGCTCCTATTTCAAAAACGACAACTATCTGTACACTTTTGACTCTTTAGTTGCCAAATCATGAAAAATATTTCAACTTGAAGTGAAAATTGCATTCTTACATGGAGATCTCAAAGAAATAGTTAAAAGTCCTACATATGTTTGTAGACTTTATCAATCTCTGTATCGGCTCACACAGGCATGCGTGGTGTTAGAAATTCAGAACTACTGTTTTCAAAGACATTCAAATGTATTATTATACATGTATGTGTGGATGATATTTTGATCTCTGGGCATGATATGCTTGTTTCTCTCAAAGAAATGTTACATCTGTCTTTTAACATGAAAGATTTGGGACATCTTATGTATTTTCTTGGATTGGAAGTTACTCATGCTCGTGAGATCTTTCTATAACAAAATAAGTACACTGAAGATCTTATTGATGTGGCTTGCATGTCAAATGCAAAGACTTTTGATACTCCCATAGAGCTGAAAGTTTATTACAACAAATACAATAGCGAATCAGTTTCATGCTCTACTTTCTACAAAACATTGGTTGGTCGTCTCATCTAACTCCCCAGAACTCGGCTGGATATCTCTCATGTTGTTCAAATTGTCAGCCAATTTATGTCTGATATTTGACATCTTCACTGTAGTGTTGTTTTGCGCAAATTCATTATCTACATGGTACTTCTATATGCGGCTTGTTTTTCCCAAGAGAGCTCTTCCTTGCAACTTATTGGATATGTTGATGCTAATTGAGCAGGATGTTATAACACTCGTCATTCAAGGACCGGCTAGTGTGCCTTCCTCGAAAATTCTTAGATTTCCTAAAAATGTTAAAAAAAAAAAAATAGCATCTCCAAATCCTCTACAATCCAAATCCTAAAAATCATCTAGGTTTGACAGTTGCTTAAGGGCACGTTTGGCAAAGGGCGTGACAGAGGAATCCTCTTTATTTTCTGTGGTTTTGAGGATTTTCCATGTTTGTTTGGGAGAGGATTTTGAGAGGAAAGACATGAGTTTTCTTCTCATGTGAATATTTGCACAATCAGACCCCCCCCCCCCCCCATCGGACCAAAGGATTCCTTGAAAGAGTGGAAAGGCGGAGCTACAGTGCAGCTACAGTGACGGAGACGGTAATGTGATCTTGGCCCGTTTTTGCATTTTTAATGCATCTTTTGGATCCCACAATCAAGATCCAAACCGTTAATAGTGTTTAAACAATCCAAAACGGCCATGTCACCAAATTTCAGCCGTTGATTCATCTTAGATCTTGAGATATTTGCAAATCTGTCCAAACCGTTAGATGACCAAATGCTGAGATCTGCTGGGCCAAAATCGGGATGGAGACCAGTCCCTTTTTTTCAATTTTCTGGTTCTTGTGGGCCCCATGATCATGATCTGAACCGGTAGTTATTTCTACAAGGTCAAACACGGCTATTTGACCAAATTTCAACCGTTGATCTTTACAATATCTTGAGATATTTGCAAAAAAGTCCAGGTACTAAAATATTAATTTCTTAATCCTATGGGTCCCCTTTGCATGATCTGAACCGTTCAGAATTTCTAGATGACCACAAACAACTTTAAGGTGAAAGTAGAGGTCTTGATTGTTCATGGATTTTAGAAATTTTTATAAAACATATTTATAACCATTGAATCATACATTCTACAATTTATAGGAATCCTCCCTCCATCCAAACATGAAACTTTCTTTGGGAATCCTACTTGAGGATTGTGGCTTTCTTTGGAGATGGAGAGAATCCTCTAAATAGCGGATTCTTCTACGTTTACCAAACGTGCCCTAAAGAATTTAATATTCTCTTCTCTAAACCTGCTCCTCTCTATGCAGACAATAACAATGCCATGAAGCTGAAAGAATTACAAGTCCATGGGTCCTAACCAAGCTACAAATTGTTGATTGATTTACTAAAGCCATGGCTCGGGATTATCATAATTTTAAAATACCGAAATTGATGCGTCTTGATGACCCGCATCAATTTTAAGGGGAATGTGAAATGAGTACCAATTTTGATACATCTAAAGAACATAATATCTTAAATATGAATCCCTCTAGATAACTAATTGTAAATTTGGCTTTCTAGATTACCCTTAACACTCATTCTTTCTTTAAACCCTTTTCTAAGGGTATTCATGTAATTGTATCTTGTAATTATTAGTATAAATACAGGGCCTCCCTCTAAGAGGGTTTATGCAATTCTTACATTGTCAACCCTGTGCGGACCATCTCCTGCTATGGAGGGCCAGATGAGTTTTCAAGACCACTTACACCTGCATGTATTGCAGAAATGCAACAGCAGTCCTGTCTCCTACTGTCACTGAACTATTTGTGCACTTGATAGCATCAATGACCAGGAGCCTTCATTTCTAACACACTTGACATGGGAGAACTTCAATTTTTTTATGGCAGAGGATACCTTCAATTATGCAGAAACATTCTACATACAAGAAAACAGGACTGTGTGTTAAAAACCCACACATTTCTCCAAGTGAACGAGACGGGGCCATTGAACACTGGCCCTACTCTATTTATCAGTAATATAGGCCCTATTGATGACACTTCATACTTTATAAATGAATGAAACCAGGCCATTGAACAACTATAACCCACTGAGATTGTCCACAGTGCAAACATGATAGTGACCAGGTGTATCTTAACTGGATGATCCGATATAACTCATCTACTGTGTTTCCCATGACAAATTAGGTTCATCAGTCATCATCATCAAAGCCTTAACCCATTCTGTGTTAAGAAAATCCCCCAAAAACGCCAACTGTCATGAAGTTCGCATTGTTCTCATTGTAGAAACTCATTAAGATGGTGCCAAACTAGAAAAAATAAAGAACCCAATTTGAGATTCAACAGACTTCAGGGTTGAACGGGTCACTTGATACAATACAGATTGAGAAACAATGAGCAGAGTTTTGCATGGGGCCCATCGCATCACCTTTGGTGCTGATCTGTAGTTGGGTTGCTGTTGGTGGATGAGGCTGCCGTCCTCCCATTTGGTACACCGTTGTCAACAGGCACTGCCACTGCCCACTTTCCATCTGACTCTGAAGGCTCTATCACTTTAACTGCCCCATCCGTCATCCCAATAGCCAACTGATATGGCTCAATCGGATGCGCTGCAATGACAAGAGGGTACGATGGCTGGGCACTGTAAAAATAAACAAAAGTTAGCAGTGAAGGAAGAATATATATTACAAAGCATGCTCAGGATCATAATCCAAAGGTAAGATCTAAATATGACACATGCACACACAATTTTCACCTACAGAGCAGTTTGATATAAGAACATGGGCATGCAACACACCTTGTGAGTTTCATCTCTGATCAATACAACACACAAACATACAAATGCACATATGCATGCAACAGTATTGCTTTTTTTTTTTTTTTCCTTCCATCATGCTACCTCTAATTTTCCTCTTATTACTCATTTATAATTCTGGGGTCATTGCTTCGGTGCAATGGTAAAAGTCCTGAGTGCCATGCGTGACAATGCATGTTTGAGACCTGCAAGCAGCCACTTTGTGCAAAATTACCAAAGGTTAGGCCCGTCTCAAGTCTGGAACCTCCCAATACCCTGCTTCGGCGGGACCGCACTTGGTGATGACCTACTCATTTATAATTCTATCCTTTCTTGTAACTCAGATCCATCTTAGCATGTGCATCCTTTGGATCTGTCTCCAGTCTGGACCCTCCCAAGACCCCACTTTGGCAGGACCACATTTTGTGATGACCTACTCATTTATAATTCTATCCTTTCTTGTAACTCAAATCTATCTTAGCATGCGCATCTAACCCACGGGTATTTTAGCTGCTGCTTCTTTCTTCATTGCCAACACTAAGCTTCATAGAATAATATAGGTCCAACTACACTCCTATAAAACCTCCCCTTTAATCAGAGTGGCACTCAACCAATCACATAACACTCCAGTAGCTGTCTCCACTTGACGCAACAAGTGCTAATCCTATCTGCTATCTCCAACCTAAACAGTTGAGGTTGTTCCATAATTGATGCTAAATATCAAAATTAAGCGACGCCAAGTAATTTTCATTTTTAACCGAGTCATCTTCACTATTCTCAGACCCACTAAAGTTGTATCCATACATTCTTTCATCTGCTTTTTCCTATTACCAACATAACTTGAGCCCAAAACCTAATGATTGAAATAATTTAGCACCTCCCAACTGTATTATGAACTCTTGTCAACCCATTTGACTTAAAATTCCCTTCTCCAAAGCTCTACCTTATCGTTTATTTGCTTTCTTGTCTCGTTATTAAGTACCAGATCATTAGTAAACAACACAGCAAGAAACTCGTCAAGAAAATCTGTCATTAAGTTCTTCATAACCATCATAAACTCATCCTGTGTGCATGTCCATCCTCAGACTGGACCAAGGCTCACCAAAAACAGTAACACCACCAAGAGATTGATGAATCTATTCAGAAAAGAAATAACTAATATTGGTGAATCCATACACGAACTGTCATACATGAATCCATACACGCTTATAGTTAGCTCATTAAAAAATGGTGTGGCAGGTAGCCGAAGTTGTCATTGATTTCCTAAATCTCATTGATTCATTTGAAAAGAAAGAGATTGCAATTTTTTCACCTAATGATGAGATTTAGAAATATGATAAAAGAAAATGCATTAGGAATATTAACAGTTGACAATATGAAGTTCATGAGGTGCAATAGGAATGTACCTTATCAATAATGATGAGATTAACCAAAAAAAATAAATAAATAAATAAAAATTGCCACAGCAGAAAAATGTCAAGAAATGAATATAACAATGGGAGTAAAATCTAGGTAAACCATTTTTTCAGCAAGTTAGAATGTGACAATAATCAACTGAAAAGATGATATTCTGAGTGATGAAAATCAAATGAAATTCAATATTTATCATGCAAAAGCAAGATGAATAAGCAATTTTATGCTTTAATTTTTCTTTTCCTTTTTCAAGCTGATGGATTTGAAGAAAAAATACATAATCATTTGACAATATAAGTTGTCCTTGATATCAATTTTCAAATTACCTGTTTGCAACTGCCGGCGACAGATATGCTGCTGGGGCAATGCGACATCTTAGTCTCAAGCTATCAGCATCAAACACTCCAATGTTCCCATCACAGAAGGCTGCATATACTAGCTGGCTATTGCAGGAGTATACTGCATATGATATGGGAGCAGACAGGACATCTTGTGGCACCCACTGCAATGAAAGAAGACATGATGTTTCTTGTGGGTGATGCTTACAAGCTTATGACACATGTTAAGAGAGTTAAAGTCTACCTGCCGAATGCATTCCATCTTAGAGGCATCATAAATTGCTATCTGAGTTTCATGGGATACTAACAATCGGACTTGGTCGGAGTGAAACTGGACTCGAGTGTCACCACTGGATGCCTTCCCTGCAGGCAATTGAATTGCAATTGATCTCCTCTTGTCCCATGTTTCAGCATTCCATATGCAAATCTGCACGATGATTATTATTAAACTCACATTCAAAAAAAAAATATATATATATATATATAGGGAAATGTTCATATGCATCTATCCCTCACCAAAAATGGTGAGGGATGGATGCATATGAATACCCCCCATATATATATATATATATATATATGTACTGAAAGGCCTCTAATATGTAAAAAATGAGTTAACTTGACAGGGAATACTCTGAGAAAAAAAAGGTGGGGAGACCAGGAATGTTGACAGTGTACATGAGGCCAATGCACTCTCAGATTAATATCAAAGTTATAAATTTATACTAATACAGGCTGGGATTTGGGAGAACATGGATGTGACTTTTCGAGAAATATGTAATTTTAACAGTTCTAGAGTACAAGCATTTTATTGAAAGAAGAAGAAGGAGACGACAAAAGTGAAAATAGAAACTACACAAAGTCACTTGTTCCTTTCACTGAAATATGAAATTTTGAAATTTCAAGAGTACAAAATTCAGCAAAAATGGTCAGCAAAAAATCAGAGAGAGAGAGAGAATTTAGATAGGACCAGAAAGCTTATTTTAGAGCACAATCATCAGTTCCCGGAACTAGCAACCATGTTTTACGGTAGGACCCTGTGCCAAAGGTGGGCAACTATTTTATAGAAAGAAAGAAGTGTTCATTGTTACTTGTTAAGACTCAAATGAAATTAATGGAAAATCAGTAACCAAACTATGAATAAAAGATACAATAGAGACAACAAGGTTCGAGTATGGCACGTTTAGACAATAAAAAGATCAGTTAGAGTGAACCCAGTGAGTGACGACCAGTGAATTTAAGACAGCAATGTAAATTATGGATAAGAATACCAACACAGGAACAGTGGAAGGAAGATTTCCGAAACACAATATAGAGGTATAGGTTTTAAGACAGGTAACAATATAAGTTTTTGAACTTTTGCCTTAGAATGCATTAATTATTTTTCAAGTTTGTGGATTCTGGTAACTTTCAGAAGTTTATCTTAGGATTTCAGAAAGCAAAGCAAATAAATGAGGTGAGGATTTAAAATAACCTAATGACAGAAATCCCCACATGATAGAACAGATAACATTCAGCCAAGGAATCCCAACCCAAATGCATGCCACAGAATGATTCTAGGATTGCAAAGTAATGCAAAAAACAGCTTACAAAATATGTTTGAAGAGTTTGCTATTACTTTTTTTTATCAGTAACTTAAAATTATATTAAATAAAGGAAAAAGAAAAGTTTAAAGAAAACCAAAATGCCCTACCCAACATAGGAAAAGCAAAAACCCAGTATAAAAGAATTACACCAACACCAAAACCAAAGCAAAAAAAAAAAAACACTATAAGACAGCCACCAAATTTGAAGTTCTATCCACCTATGTTTTGCAAGAATGTTCGCATACATTCACGAAAGTTCTCGTTGGATCCACATGTACTACAGTTCAAGAAAGTATCCAATGCAAGCATATATTTAAGCATCTAATAGTTTGTTGAACCCATTGAATGCATGTGTGTTCTACTAGGAAAACAAAACACCAATGTTGAAAAAGTTTGCAGGTTCAAAAAGAAAGTAATCACTGTCCAAACAAATGGAAAGGATAAAATGGGAATTCATGCAATTGGATGACATTTTAGGATACGCTAATTGTCACACAAATGATCTATAAAGCAATGGTATGATATGACAAACAATTAGTAAGATTACCATCCTTGTCACTCACCTGAGCATCATCAACACCTGAAGAAACAAGGATGTTGAGGAGACCTGAAAATGCTAAACCAGTTATGCGCTTCTGATGACTTTTCAATTTTGTTTTCACCTAACATGACATTGCAAAAGCCAATCAGTTTCTATTGAGAATAAAGTTCAGAATCCTGATATAAAACAGGTTGAGATGCAAAAAGGAAGTTACCTCATCCACCCGAACATTGTAGATGTGAATGGTTGAATCATCCATTCCAATTGCCATAATGTTATTGTCTTGAGGATGAAATGCTAAAAATGTTGAAGCTGGAGGAGGTGACATGAATGTAGTCATTACCTGTAGAACAAAGCAATTGCACGGTTAATCAAAACATTAGTGCCATATGACAACACTAAACAAACCACCCTGTCCAATATACAAATACTACCAGCTTACCTTGAAAGTCATCATGTTAAAGAGAGACACCTTCCCACCACAAGAAGACACAACATAGGAATCATTCTTCGAAAGTGCTATGCATGGAACTGCCTCTTCAAGATTAACATCTGTGACATCATTAGCCATAAGAAGACCACTGTTTGGTTGCCAATGCTGTGGAACAACACTGGCAGTGGCCTTTAACCACAAATGGGATTCAGAATTCTCTTCCACAATAAATGTTTAAATGTAAATATTCAACATAATTCATAAAATAAAACAAAGAATGTTCTACCCAAACATGGTATGATTGGAAATATGGCATGGGTATGAGGTGTCATAGTGTCCTCGTGTGTCTGACAGTGCTAACTCTAAAAATCTACACATGGGGACACTTCGACACAGAAATTAATAAATAAATAAATTTACAAGAGTAAAGACTATAAAGAGTACTAAAGCAAAAAGATATTTTTGTAAGAAAATATTCGAAATCAATTACAGAATATCCACAACTTAAACTGCTGAATCAACGGAATATCTACTGCCCCATTAAAATGTTCAAAGTCTGGACAGGAAGAAAAATCAAACATTAATTGTGCTTTATGATATGTAGGCCACCAATCTAGTACTGAAAAATGGAAAGCAAAACGAAAACGAGGAGACCTTATTGTTTCTTCAATGCTGACTTACAAAGAGCATAGAGAAAGCATTGACGGTCGGAATTGACAATCCCTAAGTTAAAACAATATAACTTGCATAACGAGAGAGAGAGAGAGAGAGAGAGAGAGAGAGAGAGAGAGAGAGAGAGAGCAAAAAGAAGCTATAAACAAGAGCCTCATTATCATCATTTTTATTTTCTTCTTTTTTCGTCCTTCTTTTTTAGTCGGTAAAGCTTCTTTATCATCATTAAGCCTTGTCACATCGATTATCTGGGCGCAACTTTATAAGTACTACCTTTCCACTTAAAGTAGAACTCCTAATGAAGGTTGGCAAATTTCTTTCAGCCAACTGCTTATTTGAGCAACCCTTTGTTGCCAAGGTTCAAAATGGACACATGACAAAGTACTGACATACGGCTATCTAAATGCAAAAGCTTATGAATTAACAAAGGAATTTAACAGAGACTTTGTTCACAGTGCCCAACACGTTCAGCGACATCACGACGATACTGTCTCTACAATAATTGAAGTGTCATGCTGACATGGCAAAAAGAAGAAAGGTAGAAGTGTCTAAGTAACACTGGATGCACTGTTGGACAAGGTAACTCTAACAAACCCAATATACCAACACAACCATTCAAAAATATGAAAAAATACATTTGATAGTATATTTTAACTATATGGAAAAAAATCCTAAAAATTAAAAAAATTAAAAGATTATGTTAATAAAAAATAGAATTATCTATGAATCCATGAATTCATATGTGCGACAAATTATCTGTGTGATGTGATCACATTGAGACCAAAAAACGAATAATAAAAAATAAGTATTATCTACGAAATCAGGATCTCTATGCAAAGTTATATGTGCAACGAATTATCTTGACATGGTGTTGACTTACTATATAAGGATCCTAAAAATTACCTTGCCACTTGGATTTTGCTCAGTGCGGCTCCATTTCCATAGTTTCTGAATTGCATTTGACCCAAGTGCCAATAAGCCAACCCCTGAGTTAGTGTACAGAAGTCTCGCAACCTGGCATGATTTGGGTTGTTATGGCATTATAAGATTGGTAAAGAGGGATATATCAATATAAAATTGGGAAAATAATAGAACCAAAATACCTTGCTTGGAGGATCTGTATTGTCTGGCATGGTAACAACCCGGCACTGAACAGGATCCACAATTTCAACCAACTCCCAGGGTTTAGTTTTATCAGTTGCATCTTCCAAACCTCTTGTTTTTTCCAAGCCCCTAGCAGTAGGATCAACCCCATTCTACAAAAGTCACTAATAAAAATTAAATGTTGAAAAATCAAAATGGTCAACTGGGGCAACAATCCCATTCCCCACAAAGCAAACTGATAAATGCAGAAAGTCATACATGAATTGGACTAGCCAATCGTAACTGGTTCAAAAATACGTGCAGATGTGAGGAGAGAGGACGGGGGAAAGGTATGCTAGGTCCAGTTCACCAGAGATAACAAGGAAGTCCATGCCATCTTAGTACAGAAGCTAATAAATCCTAGCAGTCTATGAAAATTTCCATTATAAGTTTAAATCTATCTTTTAATATGTTCATGCTGAAAGGCACCAACAGCTGGAAATAAATCTGCCAAATTATACCTTCCGGAACGCCAAGATCATGATGGCCAAGTGCCAGCAACATTGTGATTTATTTATTGGTTTGAAAAGGAATTGTTAGTTATTAACTTATTATTCCAGTGATACCTAGCATTTCACTGGAAAAAAACACCTAAAGTTTTGACTCTTTCAATTTCAACCTCACATACCAGAGCAGAAGGCCTTGGAGGGGAGCTTCTATCCATGCGATCCACTCTGGTAAGAACTGCACTGATGTTTGGAACCACGGAAGCACCAGAAAACTGATCAACAAACATACCACAGGTCAGGAAAGAAACTTTTTAGGTCCATATTGCAAACAGAAAGCTGCAACCTTAATAGGAGCAGGTTCAACAGGTGTTCTCAATGCTTCAAAGGATCGGGTTTCAACTACTCGCAAAGACCTCACACCATCAGCATTGGCAAGTATCTTGAAACCATTATCTGCTGTAGTAACAGCAAGAAGATTTCCTTCTTTGTTGAATCTCAAACGAGGAAGACTCTGGAACAAGCAATGAGCTGATGTCAAATAACTAATTATACCAACTATGCCAATTTAGATTATAGAAAGTGAAAGGCTAACTGATAGAAGGCTTACCGGTAGTCCACCATCAGCATCTACACTTGTGAGAATATTGACACTGTCCACATCCCAAAATTTTATCTGGTTATCTTCACCTGCAGCCAAAAAGCGATTCTTTGTCGTGTCGAATTGCACAACACCTGCTGACTTCTTTCTGAACCCAGAATATGTCCTCTTTATTGCTCCTTCACTTTCATTCCATTCAACCAAGTGAGAATCCCCATCTTTACTTGTCCCACAAGAAAATAATCTGTAGAAAACGAAAATCAAAAGGAATAAACCAAAATTTCATAACACAAATAAATTAATTAATATCTGAAAAAAATCACATTTGGACATGTCAATTTATTCATTTATTTATTTATTTTAATATATGCACTGGTAAGCATTTTTTAATATATGCCCTCGCACGCATGGGTGGGAATCCTTTCCACCAACGCAGCAACAACTAATGGTTCATTTCGGGTTAAATAAATCAAGACTTTGCATTTGGCCAAAAATATAGAAATGCATAAACCCTTCCTAACGCAGTTTCTTATTTCCATGCCACCAGAAAGCAGAGTTGACCTGGGCGACCTTTACCAATAAATCTCAAATCAGAGGGAATATCACTGCACATCCTCAATATCTTATGATTTACAATCTAATAATATTATGGACAATCAAATAATCTTACCTACTTCCATCAGTACTATACAGCATTGTAGTACACCAGCCTCCTGGTGCATCACAGTCAATTCTGGATCCAATGTTGTCATACAGCCATGCCTTTAACTTTCCATCAAGAGCAGTTGAAAAAATAAACTGCAAACAAATGACAGATATTCAAAATGTCACTGGTCCATGCTCAGGCAAATTTCAATTGGCTAAATTCTTCAAAAAATAAACTGCATATAAATGATGAATGGTCAGGACATTGCTCATGCAGATTTCAGTTGATGAAACTGTCACAGATCTTACTGCTATTCCTGCACTTCCATTAACCCCTCTCAGGCAGCCCTAGCAAGAGTACATCGGCTAAGCACAAAACAGTCCAGGCCCAGTATGAGATCAACTGAAACAAGGCCAACACGTTTGATAATAGAATGGTGGTCCTCTCAAAACAATCATCCTTCGTGTTTGATTAACTTAGGTTTCTTATTATGTATAGACAAGTTTTGACAATCGCTACCACACTGGGGCCACAAGGGATTTACCCGGCTTCTCCTGGGGCCCTAGGGATTAGTCCAGCCCAAAGGGCGGGGACACCCTCTGTTATTAAAAAAAAAGTTTTGACAGTCTATATTTAGTAACTAAGCAGATAAGATGGAGAATTAACATTCACTATTAAAACAATAGGAATTCTTCTCTTATTTAGTGGTCCAACAAAATAATTACAGATATCTTTCATTAATTCAGAATTAAAAGTATTTGGGGTTCTTCTTTTCCTATGGACTATTGGACTTTAAGTTCAATAACCTAGCTTTTCTGTGGTCCATTGATGAAAATCAAGAACCTGGGATGTGTGGCGAATTGTTCAACCAGCATTTCTACTGCTGAATCAACTCCAGCAAAACCTTTCTTATTCAATGAGACCTGTCAGGTAGGCTGCAGTCCGGTGGAGCATCTGACAGTAAGCCAGATACCCAGCTTTGAAGCATAACTGATTCGGGTGAATTACTGGATCTGTTTCTTTGAGGAACTCCCATTGTTGGGCTGAGATCTCTTCAAACACTAAATTTCATGTAGTTTACATATTTCTTACAGCATTTATCAAGTTGAAAACTGAAACCCTTCGGCCTTTTCAAAACCTAAATTTGATCAGGTAACATTCTTGCAGTATAACCAAATATTGGGTTGTTGCAAGTCAATCCATCCTTGTGTAGATTCAGAACCGGCAGAGTGTAAAACTGTAGATTAAAATTGACAGCCTACATGATCTATAGAATGACCACTGTTAACCGAACTCTATATTGGGCTGCTTTAAGTAAGGATTGAAGGTTAATCCCTAGAAAGAAGACCTCTATCATATAATTTGTAACATACTTTTCTTTTTTACTTAAAAGGTTATTATCTCACCTTATCAACTGCAAAGCAAAAGCATGTAGAAAATATAACAGAATTTTCCCATGATTGAGCTTTATAAATTTTTTATTTTATTTTTCAAGTTCCAACACATAATTTATTTATAGCATGAACTCAAAAAACGGAACTTCTTACCTGAATACTCTCCTTGTGGTGAGGACATACAGAATAGACAGGTGCCTCGTGTCCCTCAAAGCTAAAAAGCTTCCGACCAGTCAAGTCCCATACCTAGAGTAAATATACCTCCTCACTCAGGAACATAGAAATGGCACAAAAATAAAGGTTAAGCAAAGATAAAAACTAACACAAATATTCTCCTGGCCACACCTTTATCAGTTTGTCATCTCCACAAGTTACAACACAAAGTTCCTTGTTTGGATGAGAGAATGCTAAGTCATTGACTCCACCAACATGAGCATCAATCTGCCAGATAAAAAAGTTAATTATAGTCACAGTTGTTCGTTAAGGCAGGCAGCAAAAGAAAATGAATGAAAAATCAACCAACCTCTAAATGTCGTTGTAGATCATTAGGTCCTTGATAAGTATACAAGTGAACCAAATGTTTTGTAAATGCAATTCCTGCAACAAGCAATACAATTGTATAGGAATCTTAACATGCACCAGATTCACGCCCCACTATAAAAGGGGTACGGAATACATACCAATTAAAGTTCCATCTGGACTCCAAGTTACTTTATTAATGGAGACTGATGAGTCTTTGGCAATGGCAGCCTGCCAACAAAATTAAATAATTTACAAAAAGGCTGCTAAAAGCAAATCCGAGGAGGAGGAGAAGAATCCTTCAACATGAACTAGATATTTTGGGAGAAAAGCATAAATTTCCAACAAAATTAATTAAATTTTATCAAAAAAGCATTTTACCTACCACGTTATTTCTGCTCATAGGCTTGCCATAATCACATAAATGATCATGGTTATTTAATATTCAAATTAGAATTGTTCATAGGCTTGCCATAATCACATAAATGATCTCGGTTATTTAATATTCAAATCAGAAGCATAAATTGGAAAATTTTAGAAATGCTATAGTGGGGACAAGACTTGGTGTATTTTGACACAGATTCCTCAAATGGCCAACCATCCAAAATTTATCTTTTCTGACTATAACCTCAGGACCAAAATAAACAATCAGTCCATGTCCATGCAAGCGTAGAAGTTAAACAGATCACCAACTCTTTAGCAAAAGGCTTGACAAATCATCAATGGTGTTCACTTTGAATTGGTAATCTAAAAGAATTGCTGAATGAATTCTGATGTGTAGCATCAATCCAGCCATTCTCACAAAAGTATTAAAATAAGGCTTTCCATAAAGTGAAGAAAGAAATTTACAAGTCTTATAACAACATAATTGCATTCACTCGACAGATTAAATACTTCGGATAATATTTTACAAATGCCCTAGTTCCAAAATGTGTTAGAAACCGGAAATGGCAATGTACAAACCGTTGTCTCCCATATCTTAAATGGCCTTGATGCTAGCCTCTCCCGCAGGGCAATTTCCCAAAGAATCACTTCACCATTGGCAGAACCAACTGTTTAAAGACAGATCCAAGTTACATAAAAGAACCTGAGAATCATAATAAATAAAAAGTAGTAGATGCTGCATAGCTGAGACACAAGATATGGTAGTTCATACCAAGAAGTAATGTGTGATGCAAAGGGTGGAAATCCATGCTTGTAACATTGGATCCGTGATTAATGGTACAAGCTACAGTTCTTGGCAGGTCATCCAGTGACAATGAAGCATGCGGAGAAGGGGTTGGATATGTAACCTGAATATGACCAAAAAAATAAAAAATAAAGTAAATATAATAGTAATATATATATATATATATATATACATATTAAACAACAATAATCCAGTGTACCTGGATAAATGACATAATCCCCTTTTAACTTCTTTTAGATTGGGTTTGGGGCCCCACTTCCATGATAGAAAACCATGGGATCTTAATTCCAAACATACCCCATAAACCCAGAAATCACTCTGATCAAAATGTTTTTTTTTTTAATAGCCAATCAGAATGACATTCACTGGATTGAACCATTAAAATCATTCCAAAAGGGTGACCTGATTCCATCAGTCATGGGAGATGAAACACGCCTTCTGGTATGATTCAATTGAACAATCAATATCATTAAGATCATCGATCAGCCCCTCACCTATCAAAGGGGAGGTCGAGAACCAGCTTTCTGCCACCATGAAGGTTGGCCCCACAGTCCAAACTTTAAAAAGGTGAGGAGAGCTATACATATATATATATATATGCACACTGAGAGAGAGAGAGAGAGAGAGAGAGAGAGATAGATTTCTGAAGGGTTACCTCATCAAGAGGTTGTGAAGGATTCATAAGCTGGTCAGATTCCGAATTGTGATAATCAACCAAACCTAGAGCATTTGGAGGAGTTCTCGGACGTTTTAAAATGGAAACTATTAGAAGAACAAATAAAGAGTTAACTCTTTCCTGAGCATTTTAAGTTATGGTGATTAATGGCAGTGCCTAGCACATAAGAATTCTTCCAGTCCATCTTTTAGGAGATGCAGTTATTCTAGAGGAGAATGATCCTCTGTTGCTGCGAAACCGTACTCACCACCTGATTTATGCTGAGCCGCCTTTGCTTGATCCAACATGTTTATAGAACATGCCCAAACACCACCTGCCACCCCTCCCAAAAAGGAAAAGCAAAAGCGCTGGCCAAATATCACTCCAATCAAAGTGATATGCACTGTCTGAAACAATATCAATCGGCTGCTTATATTATTTCCAAGTTAAGTAAAGTTTAGGCCACGCCTATACACAAAGCACTTGTGACATGTAGTGTTTGGATTTCCACGCTGTGAGCCCCACATGGGTCAAACCAGATTGTTATCTTGGGAATACAGCATTCGGGCATCAGCACAGGATCATTTCTCTTCTGAGAGATATTTAGGTATCCACTCTTTTTTCTTTTTTTGTTGAGAAGAGAGAATGCAAATAGAAACTTAACAAAACACTACAGAAGGCAATAGCTTCTTCAAGAAGGGAAGAGAGAAGATGTGCTGTCCATACATAGGAAGAATGCATAACACATGCTCTTTCCAAGGGGAATTTAAAATAAATGACCCAAAATGTGCACAGTAAAAGAGAATTATGTGGGTGGGGAGGTTTTTGCGTCCTGAGTAGTGCCCTTTAGCAGAAGTTTGCATCAGTGTGAGGAGATGAACAAGTGTTGTCATTAAGTATTCCCTCTAACATTTGTATTTGCAGCGGAGAGGTGGATATTTGCATTAGGAACTCGTCACCATCTGGTGAATTCTCTATGGAAGTCTTTTCTGAGGGGCCTGGAAGTGGTACCAGATGCTAAGCCTTCTATTTCTCTGGTATGGGTAGGCTTGGCTCCTCCTAGAGTAGAGGCATTTTGTTGGCTTGTTGTCTCAGGGAAGGTGGTTATAGCCAATGTTCTCAGGAGGAAAGGCATTTCTTTGGAGATCTTAGATATGTGTCCTTTATGTGGGAAGGATAGGGAGGCGATTGATCATTTATTTCTTTACTGAGTTTTCTTATCATGTGTGGTGCTGGTTTCATGCGAATTGTGTTATCTCTTGGTGCAACAGATCTATTTGAGGCATGGAGACTGAGTCCATTTTCTGGCAGTGGGGTGCTGTTATGGAGGATTTTACCATTTGCATCCTATGGTTGGTGTGGAAAGAAAGAAATGATAGAGTTTTCAGGTAAGTGTCCGTTGCAATGGAGGATGTAGTGCACTTGGTGTTTTTGGGTATAGCAAAGTCAGTTTCCAGCAGAACCGAGTTTGATAGCTTAAGGGTGGATGGGGTCTTACATAATCGAGAAGCCTCTCTTTGTAGTGGGGCTACGAAGGTGAGGTGGTCTATGGTAACTTGGGATCCTCCAAGTCTAGGCATCTCGAAGTTCAATATGGATGGAGCGGCTAAATGTAAACCAGGTCCGGCAGAAATAGGTGGGGTGCTCTACAATAGTGAGGGCATCATATTGGCTTTGTTTTCTAAGCATGTGGGTTGCATGTAGTCTCATGAAATGAAGGCGGTGGATATCTAAGAAGCACTTACAGATTTTTTCTGGCTCTTTTCATTCCAAGTTAGTAGTGGAAGGCGACTCTAACAATGACATATCTTGGGTGTCTTCTTCTACTGACACCCCCATGAAAGTTTTAGTTTTACTCTTTTTTTTGTAAACAGTAAAACAATACCCAACAATACAAACCAATACAAACCAAACCAAAAGAAAAAAAGAATCTTATACCCAACAAGCAAGACAAAACAAACAAACAACAATTACATTACATAGGCCACCCAGGGAGATAATCTATCTACCCATTGTTTAGCTATACCACCTGCCAAGGAATTTGCTGATCGATGATATTAGGGTGTCCTCCTATTCAATTTATGTGGAGTTCCATTATGTTGGGCGATCGGTTAATGGCTTTGCCAACCCGTTGGTCGAGCAAGTGATGGATAGAGTACTATAGACCCCTTTCGTTTGTTGCTTTTACCATGTAATTTTTGCTGTCCTTTCTCTGTTGTTGCTCCCTTTCCGGTGAAGGTATAATGTCTCTGTTGTTGCTCCCTTTCCGGTGAAGGTATAATGCTTTTATAGCTTCTCCTTCCCCTTCCATTCTTGGTTGGGTGCTTTTATTGTCTGTAATTTTATCTTTTTAATGAAAGTTACTAGTACCAATCAGGGGAAAAAACACAAAGAATAAAGAGGCTGGAACTTCACATTTCTTAAGTTGTTGAATAATTGCACAAAGCCGATACAAACAGAGCATCCACTGAGGGAATTTAAAGAGAGGTTTTCTTGACAGTTTGAAACCTTAAAATTAAAAGGTCCACAAATAACAATGCTTAGCAAACATAATTAACTGAACTTATCACTTAGGGGATGAACTTTTGTTAGGAAATGTCAGCAAAAGAAAATTAGAATAGATATGCCTAAAAAGATATCTTTTCTCCATTTTTCTAACTACACTTGAAACCTACCAATCAAAACATTACAGCCGCAACAACCAACGCAACAGGAAAAAATCTCTTAACCTTGATTTGGTAGGGTGGGTAATGATGATGCAGCAACAACAGGAGACTGAACTGATGAGGAAGCAGCAGCATTTTCCATCCACCCTACTAAACCACCGGGATTCGCAGCAGCTGAAGGTGGGAAAGGCTGCAAACAATAATACACCATTGGAAAAGTTCATTGATAAGCATTCTTCATTCAAACAATGCAAAAGATATGCGGGATAATCATACTCCATGTGCTCCAAGGGGTGCATATGTGGCAGCATTCTTGGCAACTGCTGCAAAAGGAAGAGTAACTGGTGTAGGGGCGCGAGCTTCATTTGAAGGTTGACAAGTATGGTCTGTGAATAGTGTCTTGATATCTGGGTTTGACCTCGGATTCTTACAGAGCTGGTGCTGCCAGTTCAAACTGTGAAATCAAGCCATGCATCAGCACTCAACAACCAAGAAAACGACGGTGAACCCAATACACAACTTCACATGAAATCCAATATAACAGTTACCCACGCGTATCAGAATTTAATCAATAAATAGTAGCAGACATCTTTCAGCGAGTAAAATGCTACACTGTACAAGAACTGCATAGAACATGTAGCTTACAGAGCACAAGTAGAGGCTGCTCAAAAGCTTACAAAATAATTTTTAAAAAAATACCTTTGGTTAATTAGAGTTCGCAGTCTTGATGTTTTCAAAGTGGGAAATACCAACTTTTCTCGAAATAAAGGATTTGCTTCTATCAGTTTTTTAAGCTCTATCAGCATAATGCTTCGAGCAGATGTGGTACCACCATACTTGGATAATTGTTCATTTTCCCTGCAGTGAAAGAGAAGAAAACATTAGGCTAAAAGAAATGAAAAGGTGAAGTTTCATTCCCGAAGCAAGTCTCCACTTCAACCATCCTGCTTTAATCCTATGTTCGACATCTGCATCAATCTCCACATCATTACAAATTATATAGACAAAGTACCTTTTCTTGAATATGAGCAATTAACTCATTCATAATCAGTGCAAAGAGATAAGGGCTTAGGGTTGACCCTAATGCAAACCTATGGTCACTGGGAACTCTCATGTCTCTCCACAAGTAATTCCCACACTCGTTACTTTTCCTTCATACATATCTACAATAATTTCAAAGTAATATCTTGGAACATTCCTTTTATTTAAAACCTACCAAATTAAATTCTAGGTACCATGTCCTAGGCTTTTTAAGATCGATGAAGACCATATGCAAACTTTTCCTCTTTGCTTGATATTTTTTCATTAATTGCCTAAGTTGGAAGATAGCTTCTATCGTTGACCTCCCTAGCATAAAACCAAATTTATTTTCAAATATCTTGGTCTTCAATCTAAGTCTTTGCTCCATTACTCTCTCCCGTAGTTTCATAGTATGACTCATAAGTTTAATAACACGATTCTATTTAGACTCGACGCAAGCTAATCTATTTAAGAAGTTGTTGAACGTCATGATTCATATGATTCAAAAAAGCAAATAGTTTTCGTTGGACTCATTTGCAATATGTGGCAGTTCCATCCAATTGAGTAGACCGACTAGTTGAGTCAATTTTATCTTTTTTTAAAAAAAAATGTTGAATTAAATGCATCATCATTGAAGCTTAATTTCATATAACTTAACCCTTTTTTAGCCAGAATTCCATAGAAGATTGAGATTCTAACCTTTATTTGAGTCTCTAAATAAAATTCTATTAAATCTTCAATGAAACCCTAATCGAACGCCCAACTAAACCTTAATCAAAACTTCTTCCAGAAACCCTTACAAAGCCCTAACCAAATAAATCATCATTCTTGAAGCTTCATCTCATTTATTTGCAGTCGACTTTATGAATTCAATATTTGTTACTCAACTATGTTTCAACCAAAGGCCTAATAAGAGTGAAACTCTAATTAATTTATGCCTTCTTGAAAATATCTAATCAAAACCTGATCAAGACTCCAAATCATACCTTCAACTAAACCCAATCGAAAACCCTAAATACCATAATTAAATCTTTAGACAAAACCCCTAATCAAACACCCAGTCAAAAGCCCTGCGATAGTGAAAAACTAATTAATTTATATCTTATGAGAAATCTAATCAAAGCCCCATCAAAACTCTAGATCATACACTAATCAGTACCTTTCATCAAACCCTACTTGAAAACCCTGAAACCCTAATTATATTTCTAGCTGAAACGAATCAAAGGCCCCGAGAAATTCTAATAAAACTTCCAAATAAAACCCCCAATCAAAACCTAATCGAACCCTAATAGTAACCGTAATAAAAAGGTGAACACATAAAGAAAGACAAAAAGAAAAAGAAAACAGTGAACTAATAAAGAGTTAATAAGAGTTTCTTACTTGATCTGTGGATGGAGCAGAGAGACGTCCTCCTCCCCCTCCTTCGTACTCTCTCTTTGGGCAGTCTCTCTAGATTCCATTAGAGAGATAGGAGAGAGAGACGAGAGAGATAGGCGATGAGGAATGAGAAATGACCTAAAGCAAGTGTCTTACAAATAAATCGAGGGGTGGTGCGGATTGTGGGGCAGGTGGAGGGCTTTGTTGACAGGCTGGACGAGAGTTAATATAGGGGATGATGACCGTATGGCTGCCCTTAAAGTTGACAATTGTCTTAAAACAGTCGAAAGATAATAATTCCCGCTGAGCTATTCTTACAAGAAATGACGCTCTAAAAGTGACGATTTTACCCTTAAAGCTTGCAATATCCTAGGGCGGTAGGATATCTCATGGTATCAAACCATGCGATATCCTACATCCATATGATATTGCACAATTCCTCATTCATGCCCAAGCCCAAAGCACATATTCACAACGAACAGAACCCTATGTTATATTCATCGTTTCTACTTTTTGTAGATTCTAGAGTTAGGCTCTTACAATATTATTTTCTATCATCTAGTGTTCATCCATTCCGGTCATCACAAGAGGTATGCGGGCCCTATCTCATTTTCTAAAGCACAATTCTCATTTCAATCGAAGAAGACGACCTCAGTGACAGAGTTTTTACCGCAATTCTTTTTCTCTATTTATCGGAAAGCAACAGGCATGCTTTTCCTCTCTTCGGTAGAAAGGAAGCGGGTGAAAAAATCTGAATTTGTGCGATATCCTATAGCCATGGGATATTGCACAATGCTATATCCTACATACCTACGATAGCACACAAATTTAAGGATAAAATTGTAACTTTCATAGCGTTCTTTTCTGTACAAATAACTCTTCGGGAGTTATGTAATTTTCTACTGTTTTTGGATGAGGGCAGCCATTCGATCAATATCCCTTAAAATGGGCCAACCCATCAATATTTTGATGGGTTGAACTCACAGTGAGTTCCACCCCCACCCACCCCTACATGATCTAAAACTGTGGGCTCAGACTAATTGTGTTTCATTTGGCTGTCTAAAAATACGTTCATGTGCAAGCAATAGAATGTGATATGACCAATAACTTTGAAGAAAGTATATTGCGAGTTCATGACAAATCAAAGAAGTGTCATCAAAATAGCTCGATGTATTTCTAGAAGAACGAGCTCCTCAAGAAATATCATTCCAAAATCACATAAAATGGAGTTTCATCATAGTCAGAGACTCAAAGTAAATGATACTTGGATCACTATAAAATAATGAAATTGAGAAAGAGTAAGAGAAATCTTTGGTGACTCCCTTCTTAGGCTAGCCAGCAAATCAAGCCACAGTACTAGTTTTGTGAGGTCCAACGGCTCTATGAAATGGGAGACAATCTGGTCTTGTCATCAATCAAAAGCTTACCTCATCTTATGTTTTTAACCATCAATCTCAATCTTGAAATTGATTGCAAAAATGAAAAAAATAATTACTCACTATAACAATCATGGGCTTATAAGGAAACTTATAGATTGAGACGAAGAATTAAAGATATACTCATAACCTTAAATTTTCAAGCTATCATCTATGAACACTCCATCTAAAGCTCAGTTGAAAAATGTTTTACACACTAGGAAATGTACGCTAAACTACGACAACAAAGAGTTAGAGCTTATTTGTTTGATAGAGTACTTAGAAGTATTTGAATAAACGAACTCACGGTCAAGTTATAAGCTCCACCAAAAAACTATCAAATGGATGAAGGGTGAAGGTTATGAGATCAAAAGTAAAGAACATAGGCAATGATATAGACGAGTCCTTCAACTTTCATAGAATTGGAATTGTTAGGGTCACCGGTGGTACAAAGCGGGGCTGGCAGGGGCCATGGCCCCCCCTCATTATTTTTGAAAACCCTCTTTTCTTTTTAGTGATTTTTATGAGTTTTTACATATGGCTCCTCCAAAATTTCTTAAAACCACTTTATTCTTTAGAAAACTCTATGAATTTTTATAGATGAACCCTCCAAATTTTCTAAATCCATTATTTCTTTAAAAGATTTTATAACTTTTTACATATAGACCTCCCAAATTAAAAAAAAAAAAAAAAAACCACTAAATATTTTTAAAACTACATGCATTTTTCATATGTGGGACCCAAAGAATTTTTTTTCGACATAGTGGCCCCCACCCCAGGAAGAATTCCTGGGTCCGCCTCTGGTTAGTGTCAATGTCATAGATTCATTCCTCATCTTGATTCAATATTGCGTACATGGTAGATTATTTTGATTGTCATTTTTGGAAACCCACTTTTGATTCTTCATCTTTTATTTCTTATATAGAAATAGAAATCCTTAAAATCCCAAAGAGTTGATCAATAATGTAAAATAAATTGGTACTTAAAAGATATAGTAATTAACATAAGTAGAACAATTATCTGCCATTGGATTAGATCATGATAAAAATATACATAAAGAAAATCTTTAGACATTTGAGACCCAAATACCCTAATCTTAGAGGGTAAGATGATATGCTTGCATTTAATATTTGGCTAATCCATAATCCACATGATGCCCTTCTAATCACTCACCCTGGCCGTCACCCATCACCTTTGTGCCTAAAATGCTTTTTGGTGGGCCCCACTAAATCAAAGGGCAAGATTTTTCAAATGCACATCCAGGCTGTTTTTAACATACATTATCTTTTGCAGTTGCACCTGGACAGGAGTTTAATTGGAGCACAGAATTAGGAAGTAACGGAAGTGGCCACATACAATGCGTCCAAAATTTACAGCTTGGCACTTTGACTGTCTAAAATACAAATAATGATAAGCAGACTCACTGATCTGATAAGCCCCCCCAAAAATCACGTGATAAGAAACGAGATTAGTACAACTCCACGAGTCATACGAGAATTTGATATATAAAAGCTGAAGCTTCTCGCTCCTATGACAATCATAGTGATATAGTAACGGATCCCTGTGTCGTACAAACAGGGAACCCCTGTTTGGACGAATCAGAGGATGCCAAGCAAGGGGGCAGGGGAAAGAGAAACGGTTTCTCTCTCAGCCCCTGATTCGTCCAAGGGGGGGGGGAGAGAAATGGTTTCTCTCTCCTCCGCCCCCACCTCCGTACATGGCAGCGCCCGTTCCCTGTTTGGACGAAACAAGGGATCCGGATCCAGTGATAAAAGACAATACAAGAGTCGGATGGTCAGTCCTCGGAACCCATTTGTTAATATAACTCCAAATCATGATTGAAAAACTCTTCGAATTTATTTTTAACTCTCTCGAGTCAATTTATTTTTAAAATGATAATTAAAATGTAATTTGAAACTTATATTTGATTTTTGACATTCGAGATATGGATTAACAAATTATGTAATATGTAACATTTTTTTATTTTATTTCCTTATTGTTGTGTTTATTTTTTTATAGAAATTTATTAATTTGAAATGATTATCGTGAATGCGTGTGAATAAATGTATTTTTCTATTTTATAAGTGATAGATTCATTTTTAAATATTTTGAAAATTATTTTAAAAAAATTTGATTCTTCCGAGTCTCTACCCTGACTGTATCTGCATTATTATTATGTTTTTTTGAATGAATAATTTCCAGCCTTACTCCAAACCCTTGCATTTTGTATTCAACCACCAACACTGAGCTAGATGATAACAAATGATTCTTTTATTTAAACTTATTAAGTAATTTGTGTGTCAAACTGTAATATATATATATATATATAAATATATATATTTGACCTCTTTACTAATTGGGCATGGATTGATATAAATTCAATTTTCAGACCAAAGATAGATGGGTTACGATTTTATATATTTTCAAGGACAACGAATGTGGCATAGAAGATAGTGATTTGAAGTAAAGGATAACCAATCAGTTAATGTGATTTGTTTTCTTGCTTAAAAAAGTGTTTCACTGCACACAAAATACAGCTTTAATAATATCTATATATGCAACATTTGTGAAAAGATAATATCTATTGATAAAGTAGACCTGATCTTCATGGATTACATTTTAGGTTTTGTTTGGCATGAAAGATTTACATTGTCCAAAATGTGGGCCTTCTGTCACCTGTATACTAAAAAACATGGATCTAGTAGATCTTTTTTTTTTTTTTTTAAATGGAAAGTATATTCCTATGAGTAAAAGATACAGAAGAATGAGGAAGTGCTCTTATATTGCAAAGTATACACACATAATGTAATTCCTAAAAGACAAAATCTTATATTGCAGCCAGACTTGGCTGCATTCCTATGACTCATCACCTTAGGCAACAAAGACCACCCAAATAGAGATTGTTAAGTACACATTTGCTGCTCCCATTAGTTTTTTTTTTTTTTTTTTATAAATTCTTGATTCTCACAGTCGGCAGGATCACAAACAAGAAACTTTATGCAACATTGATTATGAGGTTACAGGCCAAAGAAAAGATCATGTAGTACCCTAACCATTTTTCCACATTTGAACCACTGATATGGGTCTTCTAAGCTTCAAGTAAATCAGTTATCCTAAAATTAGTTTAAAACTCAGCAAGAACGAATTGTCTAACAGAAGAACTACCTCATCAATGAACATGGTTTTAAACTACAATCACAGCCAATTACCAATTCTGGTCCACCCAACAAAATTATTCACCATCTGTACAAGAAAAAGAAGTAAAGGCGTATACTAATACAAATACATAAGTAAATGCTCCAAGGCTACGAAGTAATGCTTAAAAACATTACCACATAAATCTCCACATATGCCACAATGTAGTAAGAAAGAAAGAAAGAAATAAGGAAACCCGGACCAAAAATAATTTTTTTTAATAAACATCCATGCAATCACCCTATTTAAAATAGGGCAGTGGCAATTGAAACACACCTAATAGAACAAAACTTACAATATCAGACAACCAGTAGAAGGAAAGAGGAAACATCATAATAGCAACATCAATAGATTAGAATCAAACTACAACCACAAGGAAACTCCAAACAAGCAACTAATCAACCCACTATCACTTCAAAACCCTATAAAAAACAATTAAAAACATAAACATTTAGTTTAGGTGTGCATAAGATAAACAATATTCATGACAAAATAAAACCCAGTCTATAACCCACATAGAGAAACCAACTTCACAAGATAAATCCACAACACAGAAACCAAACACATATATATCTTGTATCAAATCATCAACGCCCAATTTAAAAAACCCTAAGCGTAATTCCCCACGTACCCCTCTTTATTTGGCGACTCAGGCATTTTGGCGTACCCCATGTCCTTAACAACCTCCTCATCGCTCTCGTCCCCGTCAAACGCCTCCTGCACATCGCCCCTGCTCGAGATCACCGACCAGACCAAGTAAATCGTGGCGGCGGTCAGCATGCCGCAGCTTGCGCCGAAGAGGAGGGCAAAGAAGATGCTGAGGATGTCCTGGGTGCGCTCGCGGAGGGAGCTCGAGCCGAAGGACCCAATGAGGGGAATTGGGCGGGGGATTTGGGTTTCGCGCGGCAGGTCATGGGAGATTTGGGGCAAACTGGGGTGGTCGATGAAAGAGGAGATTTGGGGAAAATTGGGGCGTTCGATGAAGAATCGGGAGGATGGGTGGAAGGGTTTTGGGTCGAAATCAGGGAATTCTCGGTAGAAGGCAAAGAAGGAAGGTTGGTTTTGGAGGGAGGAGTTTGATTTGGAGGAGGAGATGGTGTAGGAGATGGAGAGGAAGTGGATGCCTGGCCTTGCAGATACTGCAATGGCAGAGAGGCTGAGGAGGCAGAAGAGGAGGAGGAGGGGGATTGAAGGAGCAGCCATTGGAGAGTGAGAAATGGGAAGGGAAAGACTTGGAGTTTTGATTTTTATAATGTGGACTTCTGTCTAATGTGAGTCTTCTACACCCACCAAAGAGGTAGGACTTGTTGTGGAGAGGATAGTGGAAATTCATGGGCCGGGTAGGGGTCTGACCAACCCTCACTTAGGAAGGCCGGACCTTAGCCCAGCCCAAGGACATGACCGCCCGGAGCTGGCTAGACCCGAAGTTATCCTTATCCTATCCTCAATATATGGAACGCTGGCGAATGCGGCCCGAACATGTTACCTACTTAATATATCATATAGGAAATCTAACAAAATCAATGCTATATTATATGAGTTTGTTCCTTTACTAAAATTTCTCACAGATAATTTAATGTGTTCCATAGAAAACTTTTACTTGGTTTTTTTTTTTTTTTCTTTATTTTTTTGTTATTTCAAGCTTCCTGGTTCTTTCATAGTTATCTGCATTTTCTTTTCCTTGTATTAAAGATCACTTGCCACCTAAAAAGAACAGTTAAGGATCAATAACCAGCCCCAATTATTACTAACCTGGGTAAGGAGCATCAGATGGTGCACGGACTGTTATGTTCTGAACCTGCACATTGCTCATGAGATCAAGATAAATGTCAAATCATATTTCTGGTCAACTTTCACAGAAAGAAGAGACAACTTCAAAACTTTCTAGCAATGACATTAATTCACAAAACAGGTTGAATATTAGACAGGACAATTCATGGGGACATACATCTATACCATTATATAAAAAGCACAGTTAGGTCGACTCTGTTTTCCCATAAAAAGGGGCCTCCTAAATGGGCCACTCATATGCAAAAACGTGCTAAATGGAGATTGGAATACGTATGGAAAGTAGGTTTTCAAAAGCCCTCTTCCCTTCTTTCTTTTCTTCCTCTCTCAGTTGTTTCTCAAGGCTTTGCAGAAGAAGTCATTTTCACATCTGTTTCTCATCACCTCCTACTCTCTCACCGACCTCCATCTTCCATCTCCCTTTCTATTTTTTTTTCTTTTTTGCTAAAAAAACACTTTTTGCTGCTCTACCCTATTTTGTCGTTCGGCTACCGGAACTCAAGCCATCAATCGCCAGAGCCGTCTCCTCTCTCGGTTCCAAGTGCCTTTTGTTTTCTCTTCTTTCTGTTATTCTTCTTCTTCCTCCACCTCCTCTTCCCTCTCCTTTTCTTTTTTCTGCTTTTTTTTTTCTTGTATCGTTTTTCCCCTCAGTGAAGTTGTTTGATTTAAGTTCTCTGTTTGATTTATGTTGGTGGCAATTTTTCTTTCTCAACTTTTATGCTTAAATTGAAGTGAATGTGGTTGCAATCCTTCCAAAGATTAATAATAGCATTGGATTCTGTTTCATGAAAATATTGGTGTTTTCTTCTCTAAAGGGTCGTTTTTCCGGTTGTTGGATTCTAAAGTGCTTAAATTGTTTTGTAGAGTCTGGATGTGTTTCGGTATGCTCTGTATAATGGGTGTTCTTTCATGTTCCAGTTCTTCTTCTTCTTTTCTAGTATGTGGGTTTAATATTTAGGAAGTAATATCATGCCTTATGCCTTTGCTTTTATTTTTTTTTTCTTTATGTTTATTGGTTAGAGGAGACTAATTCAATGTTTCTTATCTATTAGAAACAGAAGCTTGGGAGCCTATATATCATTCTGCTCTTCTTGGATAGAGCTATCACTAACTTTTTTTTTTACATGATACTTTTGGAGTTTCATGGAAGATGGCGAAAACACATTTCATAAATATTTCTGTGTTTTTGAATGGTTGCTTCTTTAGTATTAATTGTAAACTATGATTAAATATTGTTATTGCATCATAAATCTCTACACTTGCTCTATTACTAGATTGATTATGTACTGAGAATGTTTGAATTCAATGGCGTAGATTGAATTTCTATATCTTGATTGCTTTATGTACTTAGTTATTTTGTACATAAGATGGGAATAATTGTTTCAATCAAATACCCGTGAACAAGCTTTTCTCTCCATTATAAGCAAAATGCTTATCTTGAAGCTCAGCATTGTAAGTTTGATAGAGCTTATCCATAACTTTCCTACCTATTCCTTTGCCTTTAACACCTTTGTTTTCATCATTAATAATTGATATATATCTGAATTAAAATATAATCCAAATAATAATAATTTTAATAGTTAAAATAACAGGTGTATGCCTACCAAGAAAACAAAAAAGAAAGTGTGTATTGATTGCTTCATGTACTTAGTTATTTTGGATATAAGATGGGAATAATTGCTTCAATCTAATACCCAATCAATGTGTTTTTGTTTAAAATTTGATGTTATACTTGCATATGGTTCATTGATATGTATCTAAACCATTAATTTCGTGAGTTGCTCACTCTCTTCATGTTTGCTCTGCCACTCAAGGTATGTACTTACTTTTTTCAAGATCTTCTTTTTTTTTTTTTAATTATGATGGAGCACCATATATGAGGCCACTAATTTTTTTCCTCATGGAGTGAAAGGTGAGACACGCCTGTATCACATTAATCCTATCTTCTTGTTAAATTGGTTTGGATCATCTTTACTCGTTCTCTAATATTCTTTTATCAATTAGTGATATGCTAAACCGGAAAGTATACAACAAGAAAAAAATTCCAATCGGCAAGATTAGAGTACACGGGTATAAGAGTATCATAACGCTTATCAAAACAAAAGAAAAATCACAAAGTGGGAGGGAATAGTGAAACTTCACTATCACCCTCATCCAAAGAATCAGGAATTCTATCAACAATTGCTTACCGTGCTTGAACAATGCTTTAGCTCGAGAAAGAAAATGACTTCATTTCTTTCATATAGAAATGGAACTTCCATTGGACACACACATGCATTATATTAAATTCCATGTCAACAACAACATTTAAATGGACCTTCTTTGCTCCAAAAAGTTGAACATGAAGTGTTTGATAAAACGTTTAATAGAAATCTAAACTTAAATGACTTTTTATGGAATAAGGCCAAAATGATGATGATGATGATGATGATGAGAGGACAATCAAAATCTAACACATTCCAGTTTCATATCTTTGAAGATCTAGGGTTTCGAACTTCATATACTAAAGATTTTTTAAATTGTCCAACTTCATGTGTGTAACCCATGTCCTAATAACCCCACACCTTGCAAATGTGTCATAGAGTAAAAAGTGGTACACACACCCATGTTACATTAAATCCCATCTTAGAAACAGTTGTTAAATGGACCTTTTTTACCCCAAAAAGATTGTACTATATAATACAAATTTTATCCAGCCTCTCTTAAATAGATATCAATTTGTTGTGTATTGCCATTTATAAACAATTGCAAAAGGTACACACTTGTACGTTGCATTAAATCCCGTTTTAAAAACAGTTGTTAAATGGTCCTACTTTACTCCAAAAAAGACTGCACTATCTCACACAGCTTTTTTTCAGCATCTGTTAAATAGATATTCAATTTGTTGTGTATTACCATATAGGAATGGTTGCCAGAGTATCTTCTTCTATACCATGCTTGGATATTAAGACTAGCTTATATCCAGCAATTTCATCTTATAAACACTTGTTTGGTTAATCGATAGCATTGATTTTATGAACCATCATATCAAGGAACCAAGAGTTTTTTTTATCAGGGAACCAAGAATTATGAACAATATTCCACATTCATGATTCATTTGGAATTAAAAAGGTGAGTATCTTATTAGAGGGGAAAAAAGAACTCATAAGAAAATCAGTATTTGAATTTCAAAAAAATGAAAAGAAAAAAAGAAAATCTCTATGAGCCTCTAGGTTACTCCTACAATTCTTTTCACATATAAGCAATGTAGAAAGTGTATGTGTAAGCGTGTCTTTTTTTTTGGTAGAAATGTAGAAAGTTTCTTTGCTTTAGAGATCTTCACTAGATGATAATGCTGCCCAACTGTTGCTTTAATCTAATGAAGTGATGGCAGCCTCTAAACAACTTCAGACGTCTTGTATTATCCATTCTTGTGTTATTAGGAGAAAGGCAATTCTACTATGGTCAACATTTCGTACGAAACATTTTGTTTTAACAAATCTGGATTTTGGGAACATTCCATGGAACAAACCAACAATCCAATGTGGTAGGCATCTCAAGTCTCTGCTACAATATTGATTAACTGCTGATTTTTTTAACCCGAATAAAGAAAAACTACTGATTTCCAGACCATCAATCAAATGCCAACATTATATAACATGATAGAAATAGGAAAATGGAATCATAACAACTAAGACTAACGAATCAATGGAATATACTCATTCATAGGCTCTAGCTAAATGGATTGTTCTTGGAAGACTATTTGTCTTAATGTCATGTTGGATAGCCTATTCTAACATCACATATCTGATGTTGGTAAAAGAAATAGATCGAAATTCTTCTTATTTATTAGTTTGATAATCCCTAACTACCATTTTAAAAATTTGAATATATTACTGTACTTAAGAAATGCATGACTTATTCATTATCTCTTACTTGCCAATGCCACACTACGCCAAAAATATACAAACATAGGTTGCTAGGTATGGTTTCTTTTTGTTAGATCAGAGCTAAGATTGATTCCTTCGCATTGTATTCATGCACAATTTATATTAATTAATGTATACTGGTGACCTATATCCTAATTGTGATTGGAAAAATGAAAAGAAGATTTTAGGAGGGGATCAATTTGCCTCGTGATAATCTCATATTTCTTTCCAATCAAGACTCAATAAATCTACTATATATATATATATAATAGAATGTTGTAATATAATTAAATAATTCAAGAATCTTACCTTGCCTATATTTGCATCGAATTTTATGGGTGTGTCTAAAACAACTAAGCAACAACCCTTTTCGTAAAGACATAGGCCTGTTGGTTTGCATAGAATAAATAGGAACTAATGGTCAAATGAGCTCCACTGAAGGATTATTAAAGAGGTGAAGGTTGAAGCATATGAGGTGGCATTGAATATGAACCCTTAACTTTATTAGGGTTTTAATTACTAGGGTACGGATGGTATTCATTTCTAACCTTCACACAATGGAAAGAGGATCCACTATTATATCAATGTTTGGTTTTGTAGTAAATCCATTTTATAATGAAAAGGAAAGTCAGAACATTGGTTATATTAGTAGTTAGATAATCTCAATAAATCAGTTCCCTAGATATATTTCATTGTTGGCAGTAGCCATTGTCATCTCTTTGAGACTCATTTTGACTGAAATGAGAGGTGGATGTTCAACAGCTTTATGGTGATGATTTCTTTAGTTATTACATCCTGCCAATAATTTTTGCCTAGCCTGTAGTTATTACATCCCACTAAAACAGCTTGCAAATCCTATTGATTACTCTGTAATAGTATAATATCTAACATGATAAGTATCTCATTTTGTTCTTCCTTAATTTCAATATTCTATAACAATAACTACAAGTCACTATTGGTGTTATCATGATAAGTTCTTTGGCTTTAGTTATGTCATTATTTGTTTGCCAAAATCAGAGTAAAAGTTAATTAAAAATGAAAGAAATAACAGGCATAGACTCAATAGGGTATTAGATTTCAGAATAGCACAAATTTGCAAATGATGTGTTTTAAACCAAATCTCTTGCTTGCATTGGTATTTTTTTAGTATGTAATGTTTCATCTAACAAGCCTCTAATAATCATTCGTTTCATTTGCATTTATTAATTCTTAAATACATGTCTATAATCGGCTTGATCTACTATTAATCATACAATAGCACTATACATTGATCCTATCTTACATAGCAACGAATCCATAAATATTGAAAATTCATTTTTTTAATTCTTATATCCTTATAGGAAATATTGAACAAATATGTACACTCCTAAATGAAAAATAACCTCAGCTTTACTTTTTTATTTTATTACCATTGAAATACTACTTGTCTAGCTCTATTGTGTTTGAATTCTGCATGCTAAAAAAATTAGAATTACATTTATATGTTGGGTACCGCTCTTTGATCTTTTCCTTCTCTGTACTTCCACAAAATATAAGTTTTGAGCATTGTGAGCCCAAGATAGTGAAACATCCACTTTTTCTGTTACTGCTACTGTATTATCAACTGTTATGATCTCTCTGTTGCTCTTTCAATTTATTATCATGCTTCATAGTTCTCTACACCTCCTTCTGGTGAATTCTATATTGATAGAGATTGGATATCTTTATGGACTAATCTTCTACATTAATAGCTCATTTATTACAAAAGGTGGCATATTTTGAATCTAAGCGTATACTTTTTGAATATTTTTAATACAAATATTTTAAAGTCAATGATTAATATGATATTCTATATGCACATATATTTCTAATGATGTAAGGTAAATCTTGTCCCACCCCTACTACACATACTCTCTCACCTTTTCTGGTGATCTGCAAAATCTTATGCATATTCATTAATTTTTTATTTTAATCAAACAAACTATCTACTTAGTAAGTACCATTAGAATAAAATATAACAATATGCTATAATCTACATGGATTCATCATTTCAATAGCTAAGATTTACAATAGGTTCGTCCAATAGTAGAGCTTAACTCTCTTACTTGAAGATCAGTTTTCTTTTATTTTAATGTGCCTCCTGTCATTACGGTGTATGAAATAACTTTCCAATAAGTTCTCATGTTATTATTTATTCCAAAAATATGGCCCTTTCATTTAGGATTCTGCTTATTTTTCTTAATTTCTTTAATCTTAGTTTTCTTTGATGGAATGCTTACCTTCCATTTAATTTATTATTTGTTGGAACATATGTACATTTTTACAGCAAATTTAAATAATTGATAGTTCTTTTATTACTACATTTGATGCTATTTTTTAATGGATTCGTTGCTCTCTTGTTCTTTTGCTTTAAATTGCTAATAGTGTCCACCTATATGAAAATGGACTTCTAATATCATTTTTCTTTATATTTAAACACAAATAAATAAGTATCTAAAATGGGAATCTTAGTAAATTTTCATTAATTTATATGAACTTACTTGATTTTTCTTGTCTGATTTACCATCATATACTTTAAGATAATTTACATTTTGAAAGACATTTTACATAGTGTTAAAAGGTTAAATTCATACTACATAACTTAAATATAGTATCAAACGTAAGAACTGAGCATAACTTAAATATAGGATCAAACCTAAAAAGTGACTGATTTGTTCCTTTCTATAAAAGATAAATCCAAAAAGCGTTATCGGAGGCAACACAACTCGGTACACCAAGTTGTCTATTGAAGAAAAAGAAAGAATCAATATGGAAAGGAGGGAAGCAAATAAAAGGACACAAATATTACAGAGTAAAACATTAGAACTTGCCGCAAAGAAGAAAAGATATGCTTCTAAAAGTGCAAATCCCACAAAAGCAACATTAAGCTTAGGTTTGCTCTAAATTTTATAATACATTTATGTTTATAATTACAATGAATAATAGTATTTTTAATTACTTATTTGTCCTAATATAGAGCATGCAACGCTGCAAAAGCGACTACAAAGAAAACATTCGTACACGTCATTGCCAAAAGAAAAAAAGACGCACTTCTTCTACGAAAAAGGGAGGCTTATGCTAGAAAAAAGTTACTGAAAGGAGAAACTTCTAGAAATCTTACATCATCATTTAATACAAGTCAACAAACAGGTAACTAATTCTATAATCTTATGTGTAATATTAAAACTCTTCGAAAAATATAAGAAAAATATTTTTAATTAAATATTTATCTTTTGCACTGAACAGAAGGCACTAATACACCACTGGGTATCGGTCTCAATGATATTCCCGCAAATATTACAGTGCAAATGGAAAAAAGAGTATACCATACTTATGAGATTGGTAAGTTCTATATTAAAAAATTAATAAATATGTTCATTTGATCTTATATATATTTATATTACAAACTTCTGAACATTATATATATCTTCCACCAGGGTTAACATCGAGACAACCCGCTAAATCTGATGGAGATACTTCTTCAAGTGTTTATCTAGAAAACACTTCTACATTAAACTACAGCCAAAAAGGTAAACATATTTATACAAGAAAATAGCTTAGGTCTATTAAAAGAACCGAATTATACTAATGCAATTTTTACATGCAGCTATGTATAGTTTTGACATAAGCATCCCTTCCCAACCATCGATATTAGAATAAAAACCTGATTGTGGCTATTGTGGAGCAAAGAGATTTGCTTATGAACCAAATGGTTTTTGCTGTTCTACTGGTCAGGTTTTACTAGCTTCAAATTTTGTTCCTGAAGAGCTTCTAACTCTATTCACATCAAATAGTGAAGAGGCGGTTCATTTCAAAACACATGTAAGAACATATAACAATATATTTGCATTCACCTCCTTTGGTGTCAAATATGAAAAAGAGTTTTGTAGGAGGAACAAAGGTATTTACATTTTCAAGGTTCAAGGCCAACTTTACCATTATATCAATGAATTGTTACCTGCTGATGGCCATCCATCATATCTGCAATTATACTTTTATGATACTGATCATGAAGTGGAGAATAGGATGTATCAGTCACCAAAGCTTAGGTCTGATGTTGTTCAAAGGCTAATGGATATATTGATCATCAATCCTTATTGTGAATTTTTCCGATCTTTAAGAGATTTGTCCATCAGCGAAGATACAAGAATATTCATAAGATGTGATCCTCAACTTGATCAAAGGGTATACAATGCACCTTCAGCATCACAAGTTGCAGGAATCTGGACTGAGAATTCGGATACCAACCAATCAGCCGAACGCGACATCATCATATATAGTCATTCTGGACACAGTCACAGAATTAAGCATTATTTTGGTTGCTATGAACCATTGGAGTATCCACTTCTATTTCCTTATGGAGATTCAGGTTGGCATAGACGTATCAAATGAAGACAGAGAAACGAGCTGTTAAGTCATCCAAATATAGTTTCGATTGATGATTTGTTGAACAAAGAAAAGCGAGGTATATCTTATCTTCATATAAACTATTATAAAATCAACTTGAATACTAAAAACTTATAATATCTTTTTTTTCCTGTCAGCTTCAGAGAAAAAAAGTTCAGCAAAAGAAAAAATATCATGTAGACAATATTACTGTTATAAATTACAAATCCGACCATCTGAAAGCTCAATCTTGCTACATTCTGGTCGTCTTTTACAACAGTATGTTGTTGACATATATATAAAACTTGAAACTTCTCGGTTGGATTACTTTCGAAATGATCAAAATTCAATTCGAGCAGATTTATATCAAGGAATAATGGATAGCATTAGCACTGGTGAAACTTCTGGAAAGAATATTGGAAAAAGAATAGTACTGCCACCATCGTTTATAGGAGGTCCAAGAAATATGCGTCGTGGGTACCTTGATGCAATGGCATTAGTTCAAAAGTTTGGCAAACCAGACATCTTCCTGACAATCACTTGTAATCCAGTTTGGTCAGAAATTAAAGATCAACTTGGTCATCATGAAGAAGCACAAAACAGACCAGACTTGATTGCAAGAGTTTTTAGAGCAAAGATAGAAGAAGTTAAACTTGATTTAATGAAGAAGAATATTTTTGGTATAGATGCGGCACATGTATATATTATAGAATTTCAGAAAAGAGGACTTCCACATGCTCATTTCCTACTTATCTTGAAGCACAAGTACAAACTTAAAACCTCAGAGATGTATGATAAAATTGTGTCTGCTGAACTTCCCAATAGCAGAAGCTATCCACATCTATACAAAATAGTTGTTTGGCATATGATGCATGGACCATGTGGGAATTTGAATCCGAATAATGTTTGTATGAGAAATGGACAATGCAAAAATCACTATCCTCGGGAATTTTGTTCTGTCACAACACAAACAAAGAATTCTTATCCATTATATAAGAGACAAAACACTGGAGAAGAGATCAAAGTTTGTGGTTATTTGCTGGATAACCGATGGGTAATTCCATATAACCCGTATCTATTAGCAAAATTCAATTGCCACATGAATGTTGAAGTTTGTTCGACAGTTAAAGCAGTAAAATATCTTTATAAATATATTTATAAAGGACATGATAGAGTCATGTTTAATGTTGGCACAATGTTGTTCCTGAAGATATTGATGAGATGCAACAATTTCAACAAGCAAGATGGATATCTCCTCTAGAAGCAATGTGGAGGATTTACCAATTCTGTTTAAATGAAATGTATCCATCAATCAAAAGCTTACAAGTTCATCTAGAAAATATGCAAACTGTTGGATTCCGAGGAGATACGAATTTATTGAGCATCTTACATAATCAACAAGCATCTAAAACAATGTTGACTGCATACATTCAAATGAATAAGCTAGATAAAGATGCTTGCAGATTTCTTTATAAGGAATTCCCTGAATATTATGTTTGGAATGAAGATAAATAATACTGGAGCCAAAGAAAGCAACGAAATGCAATTGGTAGACTTGTTACTGCAAGTCCAGTTGATATTATCTGCGATTACTATTAAATCATGTCAAAGGAGCTACATCACATCAAAGTTTACAAACTGTCAATGGAATTAAATTTGATACATTCCGTAAAGCAGCAGAGCAATTTGGTTTGCTTGAATCTGATAACAATATTGATCAATGCTTAGAAGAAGCATCATTGTTCCAAATGTCTTTTACATTGCGGCGATTATTTGCTACACTTTTGGTTTACTGTGGAGTGCATAATCCTGCAGCATTATTGGACAAATATAAAGATGCGATGTCTGAAGACTTTGCAAAAAAAAACTTCATGTCTGCAAGGAACATTGAGGCAAAAGCATTGCAAAGTATCAATTACTTCCTTGAATCAATGGGTAAAAGTATCAATGAATATGCTTTACCAGCAATAATGATTATTGATAGTCCAGATGAAAAGCTCCTAAAAGAAATTCATGAAGAACTAAACATCCCAATTTTAGAAAATGAATTATTCACAATTCAAAATTTGAATCCTAAACAAAAAAGAGCTTATACCATCATATTAGAAAGAATAAGAAGTTGTAATAATGGTGTCTTCTTTATTGATGGTTCAGGAGGAATAGGAAAAACATATTTATATTGAGCTCTACTCATAACTGTGAAATCATGACATATTGCTCTAGCAACTGCCACATCTGGTATTGCTGCATCAATTTTGCTAGGGGGCCGCACTGCACATTCACGGTTCAAATTACAATTAAACTTTGAAGATAGATCAACATGTAATATATCAAACCAAAGTGGCCTAACAGAGCTATTGCGTAGAGCAAAACTTATTATTTGGGATGAAGCATCTATGGCAAATAGGCGGGCAATTGAAGCACTTAATGTTATGCTGCAAGATATAACTGATTGCAAACTACTATTTGGAGAAAAGGTAGTAGTATTTGGAGGAGATTTTCGACAAATACCCCCTGTTGTCATTCGTGGTGGAAAAAAGGAAAAAATTGATGCAAGCTTGGTGATGTCAGAATTATGGAAAAAAATCCAGAAAATAGAACAAACAGAAAATATGAGAGCTAAAATAGATCCACATTTTAGTGAATTTCTATTACGTATTGGGAATGGAACTGAAATAGCTATTTCAGAAGAAAGAATTCAAATTCCAAAAACAATGCTCATTCCTTACATAGACGATATTAGCTCAAAGTTCAAACTTTTCAATTGTGTCTTTCCAAATCTCATCATGAATGGATATGATGCACATTTCATGACAAACCGAGCTCTATTGACAACAAAAAATGAATTTGTTGATGAGCTGAACCAAATTTTGATTGAAGAATTCCCAGGAGATTCAATCAAATACTATAGCTTTGATTCTGCAATAGATGAGGCACAACAAAATCTACCAGAAGAATTTTTAAATGGGTTGACTCCAAGTGGATTGCCTCCACATGAATTAATATTGAAGAAAAATTGTCCAGTTATCTATTTACATAACATGACCCTTCTTCTGGCCTTTGCAATGGCACTCGATTAATTTGCAGAAATTTTCAAAAAAATGTAATTGATGCTGAAATTATTGTTGGTCATCATAAAGGAAAAAGGGTGTTTCTACCATGAATCTCATTGCAATCAGATCAGGACGAGAAATTTCCATTGCCATTCAAACGAAAATAATTTCCCATTCGTTTGAGCTTTGCAATAACAATAAATAAATCTCAAGGGCAGACATTGGAAAATGTTGGCATTTATCTACCTCAACCTATTTTTTCACATGGACAACTATACGTTGCTTTATCAAGAGTTAGATCAGGTGAGGCCATTAAAATATTAATAAATCCATCTTCCAACAAGAAGAATGAAGCATCATATATAAGAAATGTTGTCTACAAAGAGCTCTTAGCACTTGCTTTTAACAACTAATAATGCCAAACATATAATACAGGTATATGTTATCACAAAGACCACTTTTATACATTCTATTCGCACCTCAAAAACTACTCTCCCCACAGTACAATAAAAAAATAGAAACTTTTCCTAAACTACCCCTCCTCCCTCTCCCTCACCCTCTCCCTCCCTCCTCTTCCCTTCCTCCCTATCCCACCCTCCCAATCGCCGGCGGGGAGGGAGCCCCAACCGGCAGCCCGCGGCAGAAGCCCTGGCCGCCCTCCCCCCTCTCCCTCTCTGTCCCTCTTTCTTCCTCCTCCCCCCTATTTTCTTTCCCTGTTCTCCCTCTCTCCCTTCCTCTATTTCCCTCTCCTTCCCTCCCCTTTCCTACCCTACTCTTCTTCTTCCTCCCCCTCCCCCTCCCAATAGCCGGTGGCAGCGCGACATCTCCCTCCCCACCGGCGACTGGGAGGGGGAGGGAGAGGGAGAAGAAGAGTAGGGAGGGAAGGAGAGGGAAGAAGAGGAAGGGCCATCCGATCTCCCTCCCCGCTGGCAACTGGGAGGGGTGGGGGGAGAGGGAGAGTAGGGAGGGAAGGAGAGGGAAGAAGAGGAAGGGAGAGAGGGAGAAGAGGGGAGGAAGGAAGAAAGAGGGAGATGGTGAATTCTAATGCATGTGGAAGAGGGAGAGGGAGAAGGGGGGAGGGGTAGTTTAGGAAAATTTTATTTTTTTGTCTTTTAGTGTGGTGGGGAGAGAAATATCTATGGTGCCAATAGAAGCCCCCTTTACTTATATATCATATATTAAAAATTATACATGATTAATAAAAACTTGAAATTACCACCTTATTCCATTGCCCCATAACATATGTCAACACCTAGATGGCTTCTTATTCTTATACATTTCTTCATACATAATACATATTGCTCTAACATACCAATTTATATGATATTTTTATATTTTCATTTCTATCTCTCTAATATTAATCATTGTTTCTCTTTAGAGCTAAATAACACCAAAATGGTTATTTATTTATACTTCAATACAAATAATTCAAATATACTATTTTACACCACAAAATCATTAACCTTATTCTAATATACTAACTTGAAATAATAACTATGACACACTTCCCTCATAAGCATCCATCAAAGTGAGCACTCTCAGACATAACTATGCTACTCATCGTTTGCATCTAAATATGCAGCAACAGATAGGCTACAATCGATAAAATATCTCTTAGATCCATTGAACTGACTTTCCTTATTAATGTCTTCTATGCTGGTTGCCTTTTAATAAAATCAAGAAAATTATGTTACAATTTTCCATCACTATTATTGATGATCAGTAGTGGAGAACCATATACTTTTACATGCTCCCCTACAAGTCGAAATGACTAAAAAGATCACACCTTACTGGTCTGTGAAACTCGTACAATTGTATCTAGGTTGAAAATGAGTTTTTTCATGAATTTTTTGAAGTTTCTCACTTTTTATGACTTATGGCACTCATGATCCTTTCTTAGTACCCCTTCTAATAGTCCACTTTCATGTTCTTCTGTCCTCAAATTTAGAGCACCAGAAATTTGTTCTTTGTTTGTATTATTCCTAAATGCTAAAATTTAGCGGCACGTATATATGTATGTATATATATATATATATATTCTCACTTTATCTTGTAATGACATGAACAGTTCATCCTCTTGTTTCTTTAAATCCATATCATCAAAGCTGGAGCAAAAACGGTTAGGCTAACAAATAAAGGCAACTTGGCAAGTTACAAGAACAACAGAGGACAAAGACATCTCTTCACTGTGGAGTTCATTGAAAAAAAAAATGTAAGCGTTGCATTGGTGTCTAATGTTACTATAGATAATATTTGCATTATAAGATGCTCTATCCTTTCAAAGGATCAATTTCTTTTTGGTCTTTTTCCTTTTTATGATATCTTATGAGTTATGTCTGTAAAGATCATATATTTATGAAGTATGCTTGGTACATCCAAATTTAATTTTCTACCATAATTACTTGAATCTTTCATTCTATTTGTCCCTCAAATATGTATACGCCGGATAGACTTACTTGCTTTTGAGTTAGGGACTTAAGGCCCGACAAAGTTTAATAGGGCAGCAACCAAGTTCTTCCACGAGTTTGAGCTTCAAAAGGTTTACTACATCTCCCAATAGAGTACCATATTTTGAAATTAATTGCTGTTATAATTAGGGGATATGTATATCATATTTTGAATATAAGAGTCCAATCATGGCCCAAATAAATTTGATATAACTATCAATAGATTATTTTACATGGATTTCTTTATTTTTAATGTCTAATGATAATATAAATGCTGCAAGATACCTTAATCAAAGACATGTCTGTTTTCTCAAATTATCATAAAAGGTTCTATCATTTCTGCATTTTAGACCCTATTTTCTATTACACAAAACAATCCGTGTCCCCAATTTAAAAATTGATTTGAAGATTTTTTTAAAAGCATGAATTTACTAAATAGAAAAGAGTTTTAAAATATCAAAAATAAGATTCTTACTGTAATATTTGTATTTTTTCCATTGCCATATACATTCTACATATTTATTATTAGCTCAGTAATATCCTATATTGCTTCTCTAATTCAAATTACAATCTTTCTCTTTTCAGGCTACTACTCTTCTAAACATACATACATTAAAAATGGCAATGCAATATCAACTGCTTAAAGAAATTAATGATGGAACTCAAAGCTGGGCTACAAAGGTTTGCATTCATGAAATGAGACGTCCACAATCTTCAAAGAATAGTAAATCAACTTACCAAAAATTAATCTTGATTGATGAAGAATTATTACTTTATCTATAGTTGATGTTAGCATGAAAATTAATATCCTATTATATTATTAATACAAACACTTTGTTTCTTCAATATAGGGGACAAAAATGCAAGCAACAATTTTCAATGATGACATCAATATATTTGCTTCAAGGATCACACAGGATTGTACATACTACATATCAAATGGTCTCATTAAAAAAATTCCACCGCAGTATAAACTTGTCGAGCATGACTATCAGATGATCATCAACAGTTATACAAAAGCGGAAGTAGTTGAAAAGGCATCCATCATCAGCACACAAAAAAAGTATAATTTCACCCCTTTCAAATCCACTTCCATTAAGCCTAACTCAACAACAACAGTATGTATCAATCCTCCAATGTCTCAAATATATCAGTAGTTTTAATATTGAAAAATAAAATCCCTAACAATACTTTCTTGCTTTTTAGATATTATTGGAGTTGTCTTGGATGTTCTCCCAAAAAAAAAAAAAACATTCAAGAGGAAATGGGACAACAAAGATGCATTAATTCAAGAAATAGTTGTCGTTGATTCAAAGTATACTTTTCACATTCTCAAAATCTTATTACTTTTCAATGTATACATGTTTTAAAAACTATTCAAATATACCCACAAAAAAATACTAACTATTAAACTTTATTATTGTATAGTTTGGAGCCTATATTTCTATCTACCTGGGACAAATTCATAGAAGATGAATGTAAAACAATATTCGAAATCTTACTATCCAGGCCAGTCATTGTCGCCACAAATCTAGCTCCAAAAGAGTTTAGAGGTATGAAACAAAAATGGCTAAATTAATTTATAATATCTACTAATTTCTAATAACAATTTTAGGATAAAATATGTAGTTATTTGAATACTGCTATTGATTCATAATACTTATAATTTCTAAATTATAATTGGTGTTTTCATCCTCACTTAAGGAAGAAGGTCATTCTCAACAAGGTCATCATCATCCTCACTTAAGGAAGAAGGTCATTCTCAACAAGATCATCATCATACTTACAACAAGGTCTCAACACAAAAAACCTTGGAAATCCGGGTCGCCGGATTTTGCGCCAAATTGTCCGTGTTCCGATTCTTTTCGCGTTTCGGGTGTTCTAGCCTCTGTGATTTTTTGAAAATCTAATGTTTGGTGCTTCAAAACCACTGATCTTCATCGACATCTCGGATCCGCCATCAAAAGCATGAAATCATCACCGATCGCCTCAAGATCGCCAACCGGCTGACCAAGAAAGTGCATTTTCTGTCCGACCGATCGTGAAATCGACAAGATAAACGTCACCGGCCCGCCAACATCAATCAATGTCTGAAATTGCATCGCAATTCGACATCAAATAATGCGTGGATCCACCCGTGATGATCGCAAGAAGAATCTCAAAAGGCGCAGCACGGCCCGTGACTCTTCACATGCCTTGGCAACCACTTAATGTCGTTAATTGACCCATTAAAGCAGTCATTAACTCATTATTTTGGACGGCCCAATCAGAACCAAGCATTTGGGAGTTACAAATCCAAGCAATCATGGCATTAAACCCTTGAAACTCCCATCATCATGAAGCATAAAGGTGATTAAATGCCCACTACCTTCATCGGCCAATCACAAGCCTTGAAAAAGGAGTTACAAAATCAACTTGTAACTCCTCATCAATTCTTTCATCATGGCCATCAATGCCAATAAACACCTCATGGCTACCAAAAGCCTATAAAAGAAGGTCCATTCCAAGAATAAAGCATGATGAAAAGAGATCCCAAGTACAAGCTCTGAAAAAACCAGAAAAATCCAAGAGAGAGACGAAGTCCTGTTACTTTGCTCCCGGAAGCACCACAAGGTGATCAACGTCCCTTGGGGGGCCACCCCCCCAAGGTCACCTCCTTCTCCAACATGGCCTAAACTAGGCTTTTCAGCCCGTTTACTTGGTTTTTCATTGGATATAGGACATTCTCTTGGTCCTTGTCCTTTAAAAAACCGAGGTTAGGAGCCAAGCCAAAGAATCAAAGCATCACATGTTCTCATTTGAAGGACGATGGCGAAGCCCATACATGACTTGCGACCGTCGATCTCAACGTGTCCCCACAATCTCCTGAGAAGTTAGATCCCTTTTCTATTGTAGTTTGTATTTCTTAAAGAGACAAAAAGAAATCACAATTCTTGTCTTTCATATTTGATGAGTTTTGTAAAAACGCCTTTCACGGAAAACAAACAAAAACGCCTCTTACGGCATTCTAAAAACTTGTCTCTTTTCTTAATATTTATGCAATTTGAAAAGTTAGAAAAAAGGATTGATTTCCTTTCCACTTGTGAAGGTGAATCTCCGGATTATCACTATTCCAAATTCCAAGTAGAAAGTAAATCTGGCATACCCGTACAAAAATGTTGATACCCGAGATCTTCCCTCCTCAGCCGAGACCCAGGTCAGCCCCCGGGGTGCGGAGGGAGAGGACGGAAGATTCCCCCTTTTCTTTCGGGTCCATCAAGTTGGCATACCCGGTGGGACGCGTTGACTTGAGAACGTGATGCTTTGATCACTTGGCTCCTTTCTAGTTGGTGGCCTATGTTGCATTTTGCATCTAAAAAAAAAACATGAGATGGGATTTCAATTGTTCTTTCTCACTTCAAAAAAAACAAATCTGATATCTTTTTCTTAAAAGCTCAATTTTGAGAAACTTTGATCCTTCCCTCTTCGAACTTGATAGCTCACAGAAATGTTCGCAGCTATCGTTCATAGCAGGGATTGGGCCATCTTTTCTCTTTGATGAGTTCAATTGGGATTTAAAAAAAAAACACCTTCATTTCAAACGCTTTAAAAAAAAAGTGATCTCTCTCTTTCTCAAGATTAAACTTTGAGAAATTTTGATCCTCTCCTCTTTGAACTTGATAGCTCACAGAAATGTTCGCAGCTATCGTTCATATCGAGGATTGGGCCATCTTTTCTCTTTGATGAGTCCAATTTGGATTTCAAAAAAAATTATAATTTCAAAAACAATTAGTTTTCTCTCTTTTGCATTCAAAGTTGAGAAACCTTGGTTCCTTCCTTTTCGGATTTAGCGCTCGCAGAAATGTTGAGCCTTTGTTCGGATTGGAACACCATTCGCTCTCTTTGATGAGTTCATTAAAAAAAAAAACCTTTCAAAAAAAAAAAAACCACTAAGATTCCACTAGTTGCGTTCTTTGACCAAAGTGGATTTAAGAAAAGCCTTGTCCAGAGTGTGGAGACAGCTAGACTGTTCGAGGCAAGGGTCCTCCAAACGGGTTCATTAAGTAATCCTACCCTTACCTGGGGGCTGATCTATCTACTAAGGTTTCATAAGATCGAATTGGAAATCTATGTGCACCTTTCAAAAAAAAAATCTCTAAAAAAAAAAAAATCTTTTTTTAAAAAAAAAAAAGAAAAAAAAACTTCCGTCACTTTTGAGTTCAGAGTTGAGAAATCTTGGTTCCCTCCCTTTCGGGTTTAGCGCTCGCAGAAATGTTGAGCCTTTGTTCGAAACGGAACACCATTTGCTCTCTTCGATGAATTCAATCTTGACCTTTCAAAAAAAAACTTCCGTCATTATTGGATTCACATCCGAGAAATTCTGGTTCCTTCCCTTCTGAATTTAGCGCTCGCAGAAATGTTGAGCATTTGTTCGGATTGGAACACCATTTGCTCTCCTTTATGAACCCAATTTTGACCTTTCAAAAAAATCCCATCTCGTGTCCTTCCCAAGGATGCGATTTGCAACATTTGTGCCTAGCGGTGCTAGTACGCCCTTTCGGGTCTACTGTATTGGCGACCGACACATTTGTATCTCCAACCTTATATCATTTTACCTCGAGTGAGCCTTGCTTCTCGGTAATTTGAATTAAGGTCTACAATTGCTTCTAGCAGTCACTGGAACGCTCACTCTGAGCCTACCATACTTGCATTTTAGAACAATTGTATCCTCTATGGCTTTTTGCCTTCTTCATCGTCCTTGGGTTGGGCCATGTCCCCTCAAGTGATTTGAAAAGACAAAACCATAGTTGTTCTCCATTTACGATCACCATATTCTTGTGATTACTAATGGATTTGGTCTTGTTTCAGAAGTTTTCCAAAACTAACAATGGCAGCTTCATTGACCATCACTTTCGATGAGAACAGTACCAGCTTATGCTTCAAGATAAGCAAAACAAGCATAAGCGCTTTGCCAGTTACCGAAGCGTCATCTCTCTTGACAACTCCCAAAACCGGGTCAACTTCAACTCCCCGGACTATCGTCTTCGGATCGCTGGGACCATTCCCACTTCCCGCAGAAGACACTGTACCTGCCAAGAAGTAGAAAACCGCCCCGCAACGTGTCACTAAAATGGCACCAAGGGCGAACACCAAGAAGCCTGAAGCCCGTGGCGTTCCCACGAAGCCTCAACCCACAAGAAACCAGGTTTACACCAAAACTTGGTCCCCGAGATCTTCGCCAAAAGCAACGGAGATCCCAAACATCTGCAAAGCCAGTATACCTGGCCCCTCTCAAGGAGAATCAGTTCTACCCTCTCTCTTACATGAAAGAGGAGAAACCTACCCTCCACCCAAAAAATAAACAAAATCATCATGAGCCGGCTTGCTCCTACAAGCCCAAAATCAAATCCTGCATTGTTAGGCCTACATAAAAACATGCTGAAGCCTGCACTCCCGCGAGTCGACCCTTCATCTCAACAGGGGCCGAGCTCGCAAAATTCAAATCTTCACTACGACAGACAAAGGACCGCATCCAGATTCTGTCCTTGCCAAGCTTCAAAGAAGACAAACTCGGCTGCTGCGCACAAGGGACTACATCCTTCATCGCCAGAGCCCAGCCAGAGCTGACTAAAGCTCAAATTGCTCGTCGTATGCGTCGCCGCACTGCATATCGACAAAAGAGACTCGAGAAACAAAGAACCCAGCGTTCTACTCTCCACGTCTCAAACAAATGGGTCGAAAAAGAAAGACCCGACCAATTCGTTGCTGTTCATATGGTTGGCAAAACCAGAAAACGCCAGAAGTCAGCAACCAAAATCAGTGTTAGACGTCCAGTGACTCGCAGCGTCTCTCGGACACGAACACATCTGAAGGAATCTTCCACTCCTCCAAGCCAAGGACATCGGAGTAACCACTCCTCAGATTCTTCATCCAGGAGAATGAGCCCCAGCTCAGTCACCAGGACGATTTCTTCGTTCGAATCCCGAGGGATGAACATCTTGGCTACAAGTTATGAGCCGCCTCCACAGCATGACGATGTAACCGCACGCATCTAGCAGTTGGAGCAAGGACAACAGAGAATTGAGACTCTGATGGAAAATTTGATTCTCACTCTACAGCGTCCACCACCTAACAATGAAACCCCTCCGAATCATGAAGATGAAGAGGGCAATGCAGAAAACAATGAGTCTCGCGCCCTTACCAGAAAGGACGTGGACGATATCCTCGCAAAAGCAAAAGAAGAGGATACATTGAAGGAACATGGGATCAAGCCACCCTACCCTCTATGGATGGACTCGGTTCCGTTCTCGGCAAAATTCAAACAACCTACTCTCCAAACATATACTGGGAAAGGTTCAGCCAGACAACATGTCATCCATTTCAAGATCCTAACAGGAGCTATTGCGGATCAAGATGCCCTCAAGATTCGCCTCTTTCCAAGTACCCTAAAAGGTACAGCCTTTGATTGGTACTCCACTCTGCCGGAGAACTCCATCCAGAACTGGGCTATGCTAGAGACACGCTTCCTGACCCACTTCCAAGGTGAGGATCATCCTGTTACTATGGCTCAACTCTGCAGCCTAAAACAGGGAGAGAATGAGTCAACATACGACTTCATTCACAAATGGAAGGCAATGGCGTACAAATGCTCAGATGTGCTGCCACAAGCGTCGCTAGTCGACATCTGCCGTAACAATATGAGAGCAAAAATCCGCTCCATGATTATCGGCAATAAATCAAAGAACGTGGGGGAACTCCTCGAAGCCTCCATGGAAGCTGAAATGGTGATCAAAGACCTCAACAATCAGAAATCATCAAAGAAAGAGCCGCCTGCTGTTACAACCTCAAAACCAAAGAAAAAGGAGGTTCTCAATGTGCAGACTAAGTCAGCTCCTCAGCAGCCAAAGAAACCTGAAAACAAAACTGCAAGTAAAAGGCCTGAACTCTCTGATGCCTTCAAAGAACGTGTAGAAAAGAAATATCCGTTCGATGAAGATGTTGAAGAAATCTTTGAGGCTCTCCTAGCAAATGGCAAACTCATTTTGCCAGAGCCCAAAAGACTGGGAGATGTTGGCAAAACCAATGATCCCCGATACTGTCCATACCATCAGATGATCTCACATCCTCTCAATCAATGCTTCGTTGTGAGAGAAAAGATCAATGAGATATGGAAAAACGGAGTCATAACCTTTGATAAAAACTATGGCCCCGCCTCTGTCAACATGGTGTCATGTCGGCAAACTTCAAAGTCACCGAAGGAGAAGATCACTACTTCATTCAAGGTGATAAAAATGGCTCAAGCGTCCCAAGAATTGGTTCCCTATCCAACACCAGATGGACACCCTATATGGGTGCATCCCGATCTCCTAGATGATGAAAACTTGGAGATCGTCAAAACAAAGCCGACCGCTCAGCAGCGAAGGAAAGCCGAGAGACAACTCCGCAAGCTCAAATAGCAGCAGAAGTCTCAACCAAAACAAGAAGTCCTTGAAAAAGCAGAAACTTCTTCTACTGCTTCACTAGGGACGACGAAATAATCTCTTCCCAAAACCTCCAAGGCGGTAAGAAAATTCACTCTTGATATTTCATGCCACCTCTATACAAAATTGAAAATGTGCAGGGGGCATCATACTCTTGCAACTCGGTAGTTGGATTCTCCATGAATGGATACGAGTCCAGTGACACTGCCAGTGATATCAATGAGTGGGAAGAATCCCTTGAAACAGGAGAATACCTCTCCGACGAGGAATGGATTCCCGAGTCTCATCTTATGCCAGTAATCTGGTATAACCCATTACAGCCACAAGGATCTTGGTCTGATGATGAAGAAGACCAGGGCCCTGTTCAAGAAAACGCTGTTGATCCAACACCAGCAAATGCTTCATTGGAACCCAACATGGGCGAACCACAAGGAGCAAATGACGAAGAAGATTTGGCTCCTATGCCTGATCTTGAGGAATATGTAAGAATCTTGCAACATCTTGCCATAGAGCAGGAGCAGGATCGCATCAATCTTCGTCATAATCCAGAGCCGGAAGTCCCTGAAAATCAGCGGGAACTTTCTCCCTTAACTCCTGAAAATGGAGAAAACAGTTGGATCGATGATCCTCTCACATCCGAGGATGAGTCTGATTCCCAACAGTCTACACTGGGGGCATCTCCTGTCAGGATAACCTGCAATGCAATAGCTCAGGACGACAGTGCCTCTGAAGCTTCCGAAGACACGTACTCCCCAACCGGTAGCGTATCTTCCGGAGCTACATCCTCTCAGGTGACTTCCACTGAGATAACATCCTCTCAACCTTCGTCTCCTGAAGCTGTGACATCGGAACTCAAGCCACTCCCGATTGATCATCTTGAAGAAACTTCTGCCAATGAAATCTTCTTCAATGAAAACTCAGTCAATTGGTCCCAGATACCCGATCTCACGGGCGATGTCTGGGCTAATAAAGAAAAGTTGCCAGCTGCTGTTCAGAACTTGTTCCCGGAAATTGCTCCGTGCAACACAATCACTGAAGACGCCAATGCTGTTACAGAGACGTCCTCAGCAAAGGATCAACCCCTTGATCCTGAGAACGATCTTCCAAAAGAAGACCCTTCTCTAGAGGCTCTTGAAGTTGGTAGAGGTACCCGTTCTGGCCGGGATTACCACAAAAATTACAATCAACCCTCTTCTTCTTATGTAAATCCTTCGGGAAAGCAAGTTGTAAACGCCCCAAGTGGCAATAATAATGAAAATACAGGCCCGAAGGAGGCTTTCAAGTACGACTTGATTGAGCACTTCAAACACATACCTGCACGTCTGCACATCCTTGACTTATTACGAATGTCTCCACAAACTCGTGATAGTCTCATTTCAGAATTACAAAGGCTGAATGCGGATGTCGACAAACATGCCCCACAAGTCCTACAAATTGAAATGGACTATAGGGTCAAAAAATCAAATACTCCCTCAAAGGGAGAAAAGAAGAAAACTGAGGGATCAAGCAATGAATGCCTCTCGGTACAAAAAGCAGCAAGTGCAACAATTGCCTTCGACAAGGATGACCTCCTCCTAGGCGAAACAAAGCACAACCGTCCCTTGTACCTTATAGGGTACTTCAAAGAAATGCCAGTACACAGAGTTCAGATCGATCCAGGTTCTGCACTCAACCTCATCTCTACTTCGGCACTCGAAGAGCTGGGCATCCCACCGAGCAAACTGAGTCACACGTCCGTATCCATCTTCGGATATGACGGCAGCGCTAAAAGGCCTATCGGCAAAATCAGGTTCAAATTGCAAATCGGTGATCTTATTTCTGAAGTCACTGTGTATGCAATAAGGACCCCTTCATGCTACAATATACTCCTTGGACGCCCCTGGATACATGAGAATGGTGTCGTCCCTTCAACTCTACATCAGTGCATCAAGTTCATTGGCGACGATGGCCTGATACATCGAGTATTTGCAGACAAAAAGCCTTTCAAAGGCAGAGATGTCCATTTTGCAGATGCTCAAATGTATAAAGATGGAAAAGAAGAACAGGAGGAAAAAACAATTTGCTTTGCCGACAGTCTCCAGAAAGATAAAGGCAAGGCTCCTCAGCAATCATCGGAGGAAAACAAACCCTCCACCAAACTCGAAGTAAGCGGCCAAGCTCCCTTAGTCGTCTCCTTCAAATCTCCAAAGCCTTTGGTAATCATTACCAAAGCAAAGAAGACAAAACAAAAGACTGGGGGCAAGTTCACTGTCTCCTTTGTATCTATTATGCATGACACGGACTCAGAGTCAGATCCAGAAGATGACACAGCATCGAGCCAAGCTGATACTCAGCGAGATCAGCCCGCTCTCACTCCATTGGAGACACTTGCGGACATAGAAGACCCTACGTCTGCTTCCTTTGTTATTCCGGCAACTTCGCCAGAAGAAAAAGTGATTTACTTCCACAGATCAGGAGCATCTCCACTAAACTCTTTGCTCGAACCTTTCCAAAACGAAGGTATGCCTCAGCTATCCCTGTATAGTCCAATGGCACAAGCTATCATGAAGAAAATGGGCTACGACGCTCAAAATCCGACTGGCTTGGGAGGTGGCCGTGGTATTCTTACACGATTGGAACCCACCCTGACCAAAAGTCAACCAAAAGATTGGAAAATCCACCTTCAAAAAGGCAAGTCTTCATATGGATTGGGGTATGATCCTACCGCACCTATGAGACAGTTGACACCATGGCTGCAAAGTCGCTTTACCGACCAAGCCTCAACATCTCATGAAGACATCGATATCCCTAGATATCTCTTTGAGGAGTTACTCGTCAAAAATCCTGAAAGCTCCTCCAATTGGTATAATTTCTCTGATAATAAAGAGGAATTGCCCGATGACACAGACGAGCGGTTCTCTATCCCAGAAGAATCATTGTCTCCAAAAGAAGTACCCTACTTCAACCCAATTCCAGCAAATGATTGGGACCATCTCATTGCAAGCCTTGAGAAGGATAGCCTTGAGAAGGATACTGATCAAGAAGATTCATGGACCGAAACAGTGCCTCAGTCTGAAAATGCCTCTGGCAGTCCAGAAGGTCTTGTTGAGTTGGAAGCCTCCGAAAATATTGTGGAGGAACCACCTTCAAACCTTCCAACAAAAGATCCTGTTCAAAAGATAGACTTGGGAACACCTGATAACTCACATCCTGTATTCATAAGCAAGAATATAAAGGATGATGAGTTACCCGAGTATATCTCTTTTCTTCGTGAGTTTGTTGATTGTTTTGCATGGTCTTATGCCCAAATGCCTGGCTTGGATCCCAAAGTAGCAGTCCACAAGCTCAACTTGCAAAAAGAAATCAAGCCTATCAAACAGGGCCAAAGAAGATTCCGTCCCGAAGTGATGGACAAAATCGAACAAGAAGTTCAGAAACTCAAAAACGTTGGCTTCATCCGCGAGGAACAGCATCCTGAATGGTTGGCCAACATCGTCCCCGTGACAAAGAAAAATGGGCAGATAAGAGTCTGTATCGACTACAGAGACCTGAATAGTGCATGTCCTAAAGATGAATTCCCGCTCCCCATACTAGAGGTGATGATTGACAACACCTATGGGTTCGAGCGAATGACGTTCATGGATGGATTCTCTGGCTACAACCAGATAAAGATGCATCCTGAAGATGAAAGGCATACATCATTTCGGACACCATTCGGCGTGTATTGCTACACTGTTATGCCGTTTGGCCTGAAAAATGCAGGTGTGACATATTAGAGGGCTATGATGAAAATATTCCAAGATATGCAGCACAAGACGGTCGAATGCTATGTTGACAACCTCGCCATAAAAAGCAGAAGAAAAGAAGACCATCTCAATGATCTTCAAGAAGTCTTCCTCCGACTTCGCAAACACAAATTGCGGATGAATCCACTAAAGTGCTTCTTCGGTGTCTCATCGGTTAAGTTTCTCGGATTCATAGTACGGAAAGCTAGAATAGAACTTGACCCCACCAAAGTCAAGGCTATCCTGGAAATGCCATCTCCCAGAACCCTAAGAGAATTAAAAGGGCTTCAAGGAAGGCTGGCCTACATTCGACGGTTCATCTCCAATCTATCAGGGAAATGCCGTCCATTCTCGCGCCTGATGAAGAAAGGCGTGGACTTTGTCTGGGATGCTGAATGTGAAAGTGCATTTCAAGACATCAAAGCTTACCTCATCAAACCTCCAGTGCTGGTTGCCCCCACAACTGGAAAACCATTTATCTTGTACACAAGAGCTCTCGACCACTCTTTGGGTGCTCTGCTCGCATAAGAAAACGACGACGGAAAAGAAGCTGCTCTATATTACCTTAGCCGCATGATGGTAGGTGCAGAGCATCGCTACTCCCCAATCGAAAAAGAATGCCTTGCAGTAATGTTCGCTGTACAAAAGCTGCGTCACTATCTGCTGTCGAACACAGTCTACCAGATTTCGAGGATTAACCTCCTAAAGGTCCTTGTCACAAAAGCAGGTTCTCTCAATGCCCGACTGGCAAAATGGTCCATTCTTCTATCACAATTTGATATTAGGTATGCACCACAAAAAGCAATCAAAGGCCAAGCTCTAGCAGACTTCCTCGCAGAGCATCCATTGCCTAAAGATTCTCTACTCAGGGATGATCTCCCAGACGAATTTGTCTACAATGTGGAAACTTCCTTGTCAAACGCTTCCTGGGACATGTACTTCGACGGTGCAATCAGGACAAATGAAAAAGGAAAGCAAATATCGGGAATCGGCATCCTCTTTGTCAGCCCCGACAAATACATGATTCCACACGCCTTCTCGCTACTGGAACCATGTTCAAACAATACAGCTGAGTACCAAGCCCTGATTGTTGGATTGGAACTCGCCCTCGAAACCGGCATCACCATGCTGGAAGCTTTTGGTGACTCTCAACTGGTCGTCAACTAGATGAATAAAAAATATGAAGTCAGGAAGCCTGATTTGCTGCCTTACTATAATAAGGCGCAGTCGCTTCGACAAAAATTTAACATCTGCCACATCACCCACATCCTCATAGGTGAAAACATCCGTGCAGATGCCCTGGCCGGACTCGCCGCATCCATGGCAATCCAAGAAGGGGAAAACATGCAAGTCACAGTGTGTCAAAGAAGGATTCTCCCTCCTCTCAACACACACCAAGCAGTTGCTGAATGCCACCAAGTGGTTGGAAGTCGGATATCCATCATCAAACCTCCGATTGGCGACTGGAGAGATCCGTTCATTGATTACATCATGTTCGGAATCCTACCTGAAGATCCAAAAGAACGGGTAAGCATCCAAAGACGAGCCCCAAACTTTCATTTGGATATACCTTCAAAAGCACTTTACAGAAAATCCTTCAACGGAGTACTCCTACGCTGCTTATCACAACAAGAGGCTGAGGAAACTCTCAAAGAAGTACATGCTGGTCTTTGTGGAGCCCATCAGGTTGGCCCTAAGCTCTACAACCAGATAAAAAGGCTAGGTTACTATTGGCCTACCATGGTAGCTGATGCGATGCAATTTGCCAAGCGCTGCCAAAAATGCCAGATTCACGGAGATTATGTCCACATGCCTCCAGAATGGCTACATCCAACAGCAATCTCATGGCCTTTCGAAACCTGGGGAATGGACATCATAGGTCCTATTTCTCCCCCATCAAGCAAAGGTCATCGCTTCATCTTCGCCGCTACGGATTATTTCTCCAAGTGGTCAGAAGCATTTGCGCTCAGCGAAATGAAGACTTCATCAGTCCTTCAGTTCTTGAGCACCAACATTCTTTGTCGCTTCGGCATACCTAAAAGATTCGTCCATGATAACGGACCACAATTCCGGGATCACAGATTCTACAGTTTTTGCAACAAGTACAAAATCCAAAGTTATCCTTCGACTCCATATAATCCAGCAGCGAATGGACTAGCAGAAGCCTTCAACAAGACACTCTACAAAATTCTCAAGAAAATGGTCTCTAGTCACAAAAGAGATTGGGGCGACAAACTACCAGAAGCTTTATGGGCCTATCGAACCACCGTTCGAGGACCAACCCATAGTACACCATTCTCTTTGGTCTATGGATGCGAAGCTGTTGTCCCTTTGGAAGTACAAATTCCTTCCTTAAGGGTATCTTTGCAAAATGACATGACGCAAGAAAGCAATGTCAAATTGAGACTCCAAGAGCTGGATAATCTCGATGAAAGACGACTCGAAGCTTTACAAAGTATTGAGTTGTACCAAGCACGCATGGCGGGATCTTTCGACAAAAGGGTCAGGCAACGCGTCTACAAAAAGGGTGACTTGGTTCTTACAATAAAAAGACCCATAGTCTTTGCCCACAAATCCAAAGGCAAATTCGAACCAAAGTGGGAGGGACCCTTCGTCATCGACAAAGTCTTCTCCAACGGTGCATACGCTCTTCTAAACATGGAAGGAGACGGATGTACGCTACCCATCAACGGCAAGTTCTTGAAGCGGTACTACCCTTGAAGACTTCCTCAAACGGGTCAGAGCAATATCTACACGGCTAAAGCCTATTTCCAAGGTACTTGCTCGTCAAACCCACCCCTTTTGAAATTTTCATCTTTATGTTGAAGTTTCCAAAAAAAAAACAATCTCTCAAAACAATGCTTACTTTCATCGTTTCATTGTTCAAAAGAAAAATCAATGCAAGTTTAGGAGCCTCTTCCCATACTTGACTAAAATTTTCGATCCTTGAACCCAAAATTTATGGTTTGAAACAAAAATCGGGACTAAGGAATTTTCACCCTAGACTGCCTCGGCTTTTACAACCAAAATGGTTTTAAGTCAAAATTTATGACCTTCGTGTCTTTAAACAAAAATTTTGGTTTTTAGAAACTGCGGGGAAGCGACATTCAGTCAATACTCGCAAAACCCAAAAAACGGGAAGGATACGAACCCCATTCGATACTTCCAAAACAAAAAAATCGCAAGGAAGCGAACCCCATTCGATACTTGCAAATTTCAAAAATCGTGGAGAAGCAACAAACCAGTTGATATCCACAACCCAAATTTCAAAAATCTTGGAGATGCAACATACCAGTTGCTATCCACAACCCAAATTTCAAATGGTTCGAGAAAATCTCAAATTTCAAAAATTGCAGAGAAACGACATCAAGTCAGTACTCGCAAAACCAAAAGTTTTGGGAAAAGCAGGGAAGCAACGCTTAGTCGATATTTGCACCCCAATTCGCGAGGAAGCGACATTCCATCGATACTCGCAAAACCTAACCCGCGAGGAAGTGACATTCCATCAATACTCGAAAAACCGAATGAGCAAGAAAGCGACATTCCATCGATACTTGCAAGACCATTCAGCGGGGAGGCGACATTTAGTCGATACCTGCATTTTGAAAACCAAAACTCGGCTATAAACGCCAAAATTCGGCTATAAATGCCACAATTCGGCTATAAATCCCAAAAACAAAATTTTTTCAGCTATAAACGCCAAAATCTGGCTATAAACGCCAAAATTCGGCTATAAACGCCAAAATTCGGGTATAAATGCCAAAACAAAATAAAAAAAATCGGCTATAAATGCCAAAATCTGGCTATAAATGCCAAAATTCGGCTATAAATGCCAAGACAAACAAAACAAAATTCGGCTTCTATGCCATTCTAAGATTCGGCTTTCACGCCATCCAAAAATTTCGGCTCCCATGCCGCAAAACAAATTTTGGCTTTTACGCCACAAAATTAGGCTTTCTCGCCATCCAAATTTTGGTTTTCAAACCATCAAAAACAAGGCTTTCCGCCACAAAATTGGCTTTTATGCCCAAAACAACCCTTTGACAAAAGATTTTCACAAAATGACAACCTTTTGATCAAATCCTTAAACAAACAGTCCCATCAAACTTTTGCTCAAAATTGTTTTCATCAAAAATGATTTAAGTGAAAGGAAGGGGATACAAAATATAGTACCAAAATTGTTTATACATGGAGGTACCAAAAAAAAAGAAGGAAAAAGAGTTTGTTACAACTCAGGAGCTCAATCCTACATGGCCTTCAACCAAAGGTTCAACTCCTCAAGCAGACCCTTGGCCTTAACTTCCAAAGTTTTTAGGCCACGCTCCTTCAAAATGTCCCCATAAAACGCGGCCGAATGTCGTGACCCATCTGCAGCACGAGGAAGTTCTTCCCAGAGGACCTGCCACTGCTCATGCTCCTGAGTCTTACTCTGGACATTACCTTCAGCTTCCTCAACCTGGCGAATGAGAGTCCCCTCTTTGTCACGAGCCTCCACAATGGCGGTCCATTTGGCAGCAGCCTCTTCCTCTAAAAGATCAAGACGTTGCCTAGCCTCGACGACCTCCTTATTAAGGCGGTCCAAGTCTAGCTTCAGCCCCATGATGGATAACTCGGTAACGTTCTTCTCCCGAACGATCTGCCTCCGAGTCTTCGTGACCTCAGTCAGCTCAGCTTTGACTTTGCTGGAAGATTTTAAGAACATCTCATCAAAGAAGTCACCATCTGGGAAATTCTTGGTCTCAGTCCATTTGTTCCCCAAGGTGATGATCCCCTCAACAAAATCCTTGGCGCTCGCGATGTCCAGACCGCCTTCTTTGCTATCAGCGAGGATGTCCTGCACATGCTTGATCATGCCAAAACCAGCTTCCAAATGACTTGAAGAAAGAGTCTCAACCCATGAGCTCAAGACAGTCTTCAACACCTTCCTAGCATACTGAAGGTGCGGTGCAGATGAGGATTCGCCATGTTCTGGTGCCCGACTGCCCACGTCATGCTCCATTGGAAGAGTAACCAATAAACTCTTTCCAATGGAAGAAGCTGACTCATTGAAAGTGGAAGAAGCCCCTACTTCTGCATCAGCCGCAGGTATCCCCTGTTCTGGCTTTGAGGAAGACGGAGGAATCTCTCCTGCTGCTTCACAATCTGTTAAGGAAGAAGACAAAAAGGTATGAATATAATCTTGTCAAAAAAAATATATCAAGATTATTATTGTAAATATACCTGCTTCGACGACCGGCGGAGTACTCTCTGCCTCTTTGAGCTCATCCGAAGCATCATCAAAAGTTGCGTCCATGGATGGCTCGAAATAGTCGGAATCCTCTGGCAAGTCAGCTACATGTTAGCAAATGACAGCAAAAGAAGACAAAAAAAGCAAAAGCCAAAGCAAATCATACCAGGTGAAGGTTCTGGAACCACCCCAGAGTCCCTGGGCTCTTCCTCAGATGCCACGATTGGATCCGTCATCGCCTCATCGGCAGGAACCTCAAGCGTCACCAGGTCATCATCCTCTGTTAAATAAAGAAGCAGTGGATCAAAACAAAATCTTTCACAAAAAAAAGGGGGAAGGAAGAAACAAAAGGAAATAAAGGGGATCATACCAGCTATCTCCTCTTCTCTGCTTCTCTTCTCCGGAGGCTCGTCAGCATCCTCAGACACCTCCTCAGCAATGGTGAGAGCAACTTCAAGATCAGAAGGACTATCGTGCCGTCTCATGTTACGGCGTTGTCCTCTCCTCCTCTTGCCTCGGCGGGTCAATCTGCTCGACGATCCTGCCACACTATCAACATCAGGCCTCTCACAAGAGTCCTCACTGGATGGTCTACTTTTCTCAGTAGACTCCATGGAAGCCTTCGTATGCTCTGCCTGTATCATAGCATCAATCTCGGCCTCCTCCTCTTCCAGCTGTCTCAGGACCTCACCAGGAATCCCCTGTGCAGCTCCTGATCTGATGATGTCCTGCCCGTTGAGAAAGCATATCTTGTGCTTCTCTTCAGAAAGGAAGGCCAAAACTTCCTCCCGACGGACACCATCCGATTTGGCAAGACCTTTCCCAAGAGATTGCTTAATATCGAGCTCTTTCTTGGAAAGCCCCCGGTACACCAAAAAGCTCTCCATGAACCACTTCGTGAAGCCAGCAGTCCGGAAGGTGGGCAGCTCAGGATAGGAAATCATGGCGGTAGTATCATCGGCGCTATAAAAAGCCCATGCATTTCTCCCATCCTGCAGACCTCCAAAACGCTTCACCATGCTCGAAGGCGCTCCAACAACGCCTTGAGAGAAGCCAAGCTGTAATGCAAAACGCGAAGGGACATACGGCTGGATATCGACGAAAAGATGTCTGCGGTACACCATCGTACCAACCCGTATGTTGAAGAGCCACCTCTTCTCCGTGTCCGTCAAAGCATAGTGTCTTCCCGACCCTGCCCTGGTTGAATCACGGGAGACACCAAAGTCAAAAGCCTTCTTCCGCAAGCCCGGAGAAAGCTTCACCGAAGACTGCCCAATCTCGACGTCCCTAAATCGTCGGATCCTTAAACGGGCGGATAAAAGTGATTCATGAACGGCTGTCCCTCTATCCAAACGAATCATGAAGGGATCTTCGTCCTGTGCAACTCCCAAACGATGGAAGCTAGGACAGTGGTATACATACCACGAGTAGAAAATGTGGGCAGAAAACACCCTGTTCATGGGGAGCCTAAGCCGAACCAGGAAAGCAGCAGCCTGCAGTTCGGTACATAAATAGGAGTAAAGAGCAGGTACCAAAGCCAGCCGCTCTCCAAACGCCATCTGACAAGCCGAAAAAATACAGTGCGGCCTGATGTGCGTCCCATCTCCACCAGCAAAAACAGCCTCACCCAGCCAGTAAGTGAGGTAAACAGCGAGATCTCTCCGCAACGCAATGTCAGGACAAATGGCATCCGTGCTTGTGAAGAACTTCTTCAAATCTTCTCGCATAGCAGTGATCTTCTTCAAACTTGATGCTTTAGCCCTAACATCCTGGGCCATGCCATCAGAAGAATCCCCGCTGTCAAAAAAGTTGGAGCTGCAACTTCTCCAACTACTGGATCTAACTTTCGAGCCCTCCTTCTCCTTCAAAAAATCATAGAAGGCAACGAGCTGAAAGTACACCAGCCTAAACTCCTCAGACTGCTCCTCAAGGACGCTGTCAATATGCATAAACTCCTCATAGAGTTTGCCGAGGATAGGCAATCCGGTGATGGCACTCAGCTCCTTCAAAGAAAAACCAATCTCACCATTCGTCACAATGAAGGTGTTGGTTTGTGGAAGGAATGACTCCAGCATGGCCATGAAAGCCTCATCGGAGAAAACGACGGTTTGCCGAAAAGCGTAAACCGCGTCAAAAATCTCGGCCTCCCGAAGAACGGCCTCACCAATCCTCAAGGTGTGATCAGTCCATGACTCCCAGCTCGAGTCAGCACTGAAACGGCCACGAAGTCGAAAAGGCTTCACCCAATTGCTGCCGTAACCCCGAAAAACTCCAAGGCCCACCGGTCTCAAATCGACCGATGGATGATCAGAACCTTGGTAAACACTGGCTGGCATCAACACGTCCATACGGACAGGTGACTTCTCTGCAAAACCGGAAGGTCCACCAACAAAAACCCCGGTCTTGATCACACTGGTCCTCTTCACCCAACTCGGAGGATCTTCCCTCTTAGGGCACGTGGGAGAAAGGCTCAGGATCGAGATGGTCCGATCAAAAGACGACCGGGTAGAAATAGTTCTCTCCTCACCATCTGCTGTGTAAGAGAACTGAAAACATTTCCTTTGGTATGTCAAGTCGTCGGGGACTGCATCACCGAAGAAGAAGGTAGGCTTGGGCACAAGGCTCTGATCGTCCGTAACCCAGGGACGGCTGCTTACCATGATCTTATAGAACTCCTCATCCTTGAGAGCGATCAATCGCTGTCTCATCTCATCACGATTGAGGGAATCGCATTCTTCCAAGTTTTTCTCCACAAACTGGACCTTCTCCCAAGCCTGCTGAACGGCAGCATTGGAAGATCTAGCAGACCGACGAGGTGCGTCAGTAACAGAACCTTTACCTTTGTTCGTTCTAGAAGAACTACCTACAAAAGATGGAAGAGAAAAGATCAATCAACATCAAAATGACAGAATTCTGCTACAAAAAATTCTAGCAAAATTTTGACATGGTTCCGGGGCAATTCCAACGAAAAGGAAAATACTCCGAAAAAGACAGGAAGCCTGAAGATGAGCTCAACATCGCTGCGAGCTAATAGTCAGTGGAGAATTCTCAAAAAAGGCTTGAACTCAACATCGCTGCGAGAACAAGCCAATCTCATCAAACTTCCGCAAAATCTGGAAAAGAGCTTAACATTGCTGCGAGCTTCAGAATCCAAAAATTGCAAAACTTCCTCAAAATCCAGCAAGACCGAGAAAGCGCTCAACATCGCTGCGAGCTCAAAATCCCAACACTTGCAAAAGATTTTCAGGTATGCATCATCATATTTCCAAATCTATTTACCAAAACTCATGCATCAAAAATATATCATCATGCATTAGATGCTAGGAAAACCTTGACCAAAGTTTGACCAATTCCAACCCGATTTGGTCAAAACCAATCAAACTTTGTCCAAGTCAAAAATCATGTTGGCTTAACCTAGAGACTCTAGCCTTTTATCTTGAAGCATAAAAAAAAATGCATACATATTGAAATTGCATAGCCTCATTATCATGGTGAGCAAATAAGGAAAAAGAAAAAGAAAGAGAAAAAAAAATCTCAGCAAAAAAAATAAAATAAAATTTGGCCCATAGGCCGTGGCCCACTGCCATGTGGCAGTACGGTCAGGTCCGTACGGACCTGTCCATACAGCCAGAAAAAAAAAAACAGAAACAGCAAAAAAAAAAAAAAAAGAAAAGAAACACGCTGAAAAAAAAAAAAAGAGAAATCAGCGTGGAAAAAAAAAACAGAAAAAAAGAGAGTACACGGTTTAAAAAAAAAAGAGAAAACCGTGAAAAGAAGAAAAAAGAGAGAAAAAAAGAAAGAAAGAAAAAAAAGAGAGAAGCACGAAAAAAAAAAAGAAAAACGTGCATGAAAAGAAAAGAAAAGAAAAGAAAAGAAAAAAAAAGAGAGAAGAAGAAAGAGAAGAAAATAAAAAGAAGAAAAAATGATGAATAAGCTACTTCTACAATGGAGATTCTTGACGAGGAAGAAAACTTACTTGAAGCCATTGATGGAGAAGAAGAAGAAAAGCTTGGAGATCCTTGAAGAAGAGAAGGCACTTCTTGCCTTGGGGAGCACTCTTGAAGATTTCTTGCAAAAAGAAAGTAATGGAACAAAAGCACCAACCCTCTTTGCTTTTATAGAAGAGAGCAAGCCAAAAGAGGAAACAAAGAGAAAGAAAGGAGGTAAGTGCTAAAATTTAGCTACTTTCCCAAAGAGAAAGATATTTTGAGAGAATCTTTCCACAAAAAGAAAACTTGAGAAATTCTCTCCAAGTAAAGATATTTTTAGATATTCTCTACACAAAAGAGATATTTTTAGATATTCTTTACAAATATGACACTATATGAGATCTAGTATCATCTCCAAAGCCTAAGGTCCCATGGGTTAGCCCATATGAGCCAGGTTTGACCACCTAGGCACTAAAAGTGGCTTTTAGTCAAAATATTCCTCTTACCAAGAGCAAAAAAAAAAAGAAAAAAAGAAAAGAGCAAAAAAAAGTCCCATGCCTCTTTTGAGTTGAGGGGACCATTCAAAAAAAAAAGAAAAAAGAAAGTCTCATGAATTTCCAAAAACCAAACCATCCAACCTCATGAACCAAATTGAGCCAAAATCTTGAAATTGACATTTCACAAAACCAAATTCCGGTCCCCTAGCTCGCCACATACAGCTTGTTAGGTCACAAGACCAAAACCAAAATCAAAATCCAAACCAAACCAAACCTGACCCCCCAACCTGCCACATACAGCTTGTTGGGTCACAAGGTCGAAATCAAAATCAAACCCCAACCCCCTAACTTGTCACATACAGCTTGTTAGGTCACAAGGTCAAAAACAAAAATCCGAAACCCAAAATCCAAATACCCCATGTCATTTTCAAAACTTTGCCTTGAGATGGTACGTGATCCCTCTCACTACCGGAAACTCAGAAGGCTATTAAAAAAAAAAAAAAAAAAGCTCAAGACTCTTGGTCAAGTTGGAATCTCTCCTCCAAGTTTCTCTTCGAGGCACATCGACTCCAAAAGCTACTCGTCGCTGTACCTCGAGGGGGCATTTGTTGACACCAAAAAAGTCACTATGTTTCCTCCACATCAAGAAGCCTCGTGAAGCTGCATCCTGCTACAAAACAGGCAAGGCTACTTCAAGCATCAGATCTTTTCAGAATAAGACAGAAACTGAGAGATCATTCAAGACAGCTAAAAGAGGGGTACACCTGAGGTTTCGGGTCATTCCGACATCGTTTGGCCCAACTTCACCGCTCCGACAGCTAAACAGGCGCTCCCGGCAGCAACATCATCAACGACACCAAAACTTTGATCAAAGCCTACGTACGGATGACTTCAGAATGTCTCCAAAGGGCTCCATGCCAAATTTCAAGTCAAACCGACAACGTTTGACCCTCCATCAATGCTCGAGCAGCAAAATCAAGCCTCCCGGCGGCGGAAACCACCGAAGCCATCACTCATCAAACAAAATACATGAGTGGCTTCAACATGCTTCCAAAAGGCTGCACGCCAAATTTCAGATTATTCCGACAACATTTGACCAGGTTTCGATGCTCCGAGAGAAAATCAAGCCTACCGGCTGCGGAGCAACCCGGGACCATGACATCCAAAACAGAGCCCATGCAACGTCTCAAAATGACTCCAATAGGCTCCCCGTCAAATTTCAGGTTAATTGGACATCGTTTGACCATATATCAAAACCCGGCATTTTCCCCGCAGCAAAATCAAGTGAAGCATCGATGGGACCCCAAACGGCTTCAAAACTCAAATAAAAGTCCATGGTTGGTCCTATCCACTGCTCAAGAAGCTTCACCTCAATTTTCAGGTCATTCCGACATCGTTTGACCTAGTTTCGACGCTTGACGGAAAATCAGCTACAAAGTCTTCGACTTTCCCGAAAAATAGGAAACTTTGTGCTCCAATTTCGCGAGGGTTCTCGTCAAGATTTCTCCAAGAAAATCAAGTCAATAATTGAGGAAAAATGTCAATAAAAATACAGAAGAAAAAAGGAACGAAAAAGACGAAAAAACGGCCGAAAACGACACTCGGCGACCAAACGGGCTGAAGCCCTATGGTCGCCGGCGACCTTGGGCCAGGGTCGCCGGCGACCCTGGGTGCATGGTCGCCCAGCGACCCGAAATCCGGTCGCCGGATTTTGCGCCAAATCGTCTGTTTTCCAATTTTTTTCGCGTTTCGAGTGTTCTGGCCTCTGTGATTTTCTGAAAATCCAATGTTTGGTGCTTCAAAACCACTGATCTTCATCGACATCTCGGATCCGCCGTCAAAAGCATGAAATCATCACCGATCGCCTCAAGATCGCCAACCGGCTGACCAAGAAAGTGCACTTTCTGTCCGACCAATCGTGAAATCGACAAGATAGACGTCACCGGCCCGCCAACATCAATCAATGTCTGAAATTGCATCGCAATCCGACATCAAATAATGCGTGGATCCACCCGTGATGATCGCAAGAAGAATCTCAAAAGGCGCAGCACGGCCCGCGACTCTTCACATGCCTTGGCAACCACTTAATGTCGTTAATTGACCCATTAAAGCAGTCATTAACTCATTATTTTGGACGGCCCAATCAGAACCAAGCATTTGGGAGTTACAAATCCAAGCAATCATGGAATTAAACCCATGAAACTTCCATCATCATGAAGCATAAAGGTGATTAAATGCCCACTACCTTCATCCGCCAATCACAAGCCTTGAAAAGGGAGTTACAAAATTAACTTGTAACTCCTCATCAATTCTTTCATCATGGCCATCAATGCCAATAAACACCTCATGGCTACCAAAAGCCTATAAAAGGAGGTCCATTTCAAGAAGAAAGCATGGTGAAAAGAGATCCCAAGTACAAGCTCTGAAAAAACCAGAAAATCCAAGAGAGAGACGAAGTCCTGTTACTTTGCTCCCGGAAGCACCACAAGGTGATCAACGTCCCTTGGGGGCCCACTCCCCCCAAGGTCACCTTCTTCTCCAACATGGCATAAACGCGGCTTTTCAACCCGTTTACTTGGTTTTTCATTGGATATAGGACCTTCTCTTGGTCCTTGTCCTTTAAAAAACCGATGTTAGGAGCCAAGCCAAAGAATCAAAGCATCACATGTTCTCATTTGAAGGACGATGGCGAGGCCCATACATGACTTGCGACCGTCGATCTCAACGTGTCCCCACAATCTCCTGAGAAGTTAGATCCCTTTTCTTCCTTTTCTATTGTAGTTTGTATTTCTTAAAGAGACAAAAAGAAATCACAATTCTTGTCTTTCATATTTGATGAGTTTTGTAAAAACGCCTTTCACGGCAAACAAACAAAAACGCCTCTTACTGCATTCTAAAAACTTGTCTCTTTTCTTAATATTTATGCAATTTGAAAAGTTAGAAAAAAGAATTGATTTCCTTTCCACTTGTGAAGGTGAATCTCCGGATTATCACTATTCCAAATTCCAAGTAGAAAGTAAATCTGGCATACCCGTACAAAAATGTTGATGCCCGAGATCTTCCCTCCTCCGCCGAGACCCAGGTCAGCCCCCGTGGTGCGGAGAGAGAGGACGGAAGATTCCCCCCTTTCTTTTGGGTCCATCATGCAGTATTTTAAGAAAATAGGTTAGATTGAGCACCTTACCATAGTAGGTTAGGATTAAAAAGAAAATAGTGACCCTCAATATTATTTTTGAAACTACTAACATCAATGCATTAAGAATCACTTTCAGACTAATGGCCGATACCCAATATCAGTGCTCATTGGCTAGGACAAGCCCAGTCTGAGAGGTCCATGGAATTAACCCTGATGTGGGTTTCCTAGCATGACCAAATACCAATTCATCTCAATAAAGAATTATTAATAATTGATGCAATGAGGCTTTGATGTTTTGGATGGAGAGGCTTTGATGTTATTAATGACAATGATGATGAAAATGACATTAGCCATTATTATTGTTAGTGATTATTCTTGTAAAAGTCATAAAAACATCCCTAACTTTCATGTAAGACCATTTTTCTTCTCGTAATATGTTTTATTATATGCAACAACTATGGCATACAAGAAAAACAAGTATAGAACTTTCTGGCTTTAGATAATTTGTTTTTAAGAATGTTTCCCTCTAGAAAGTTTGTAGACTGTTTTTCTTTTCTTTTTTTCTCAAAAATTTAATTCTTTAATAATATAATATAGAAGACTCTCTTGTTTTGATAATAAGCATTCTAAAATAATGGTGATAGCTTACCTAAGGTTGAGCCGATCATCCAAAAAATGTGTATTATATTACTCCTTGCATCATGGACATGTTAAAAGGGTATTGGTTGCCAGCTCACTCTGGGTGCCCCATACCCAGAAATCTTTTTGGGCCTCATGAATCATGATAATAAAGTTTGGTTTTCTTTTCACTATAGCTATAGAAACGGAGAAGGGGAATTGAGTGGAGAAGTATCGTTTGGGTTTTTTTATATTGGGATTTATTGGGGTTTTTTCATATTGGAGATAGGGATGACTGAAGATGTTGTTTGTTTCCTATTTTTTTTTTTTCTTATGAGACCATTTAGATATATTAATCTCATTTGGAAAAAAGAGAAGGGGGAATTGAGTTGACAAACAGCGTTTGGGGATTTATTGCATCAGATTTGCACATTTTTTATATAATAGGTTTTTTTTTTCCTGTGATTAATCCAAGACTGAACTAGAAGCTCAATATTGGATGATTTTATTGCTTTGTTACACTAGAATAGCATCTCTTGACTATAATGAATTCTGCCAAGTTCAAGGTAGGTTAGAGTTGTATACCTAAACTGATTCTGATAATGGACCTTCGGCTAACTGCGGCCAGGGGCTCTGACCTTTGTTCCTCCTTCCCCTTTCAGGTTCAGGGCATCAAATCCATCCAAAGTAGTTTAGCAATAGCATTACGAGTTTCAACTCGCCTAACTAAGTCCGTAATTTTTAGGCACTTACAATTGGCGCCGTCTGTGGGAAGCGTTTGAAAAAACCAAATCATCATCTCAAAAACCATGCCTCCAAAGACTATGAAAGGGAAGGGAGATGGACCATCCAGGTCCCTACCGCCACTGCCATTTTTGCGCATTCCGCTGCCACCAACAACGGGGCACCAGCCAAAGGTACCAGGGCAGTTGCCGTTGGTCCCTCGCCATAAAAGGACAGGGGAAAAATCAGGTACCATGAGCGTGGGGGAGCCAGTAACTCAGTCAAGCTCGTCGTCAAATGGGGTGACAGCACCTCCTAGGCGAGACGACCCCCTGCTGGAACGCCTCCGGCAGGATCCTCCTCTGGCAGAGCGTCCTCGTCAGGATGTTCTCCTGCTGGAGCAACCTCGTCAGGACATCGTTGTCCACCAGAAGCGTTCTCGACGGGATGCCACGCCAATGCCTTCCAAGTCGCGCCAATCCCGTCACCAGGACGATGTCGACAACGACAACATACTCCTCGGGGATGACGACAACGTGTTCCCTGAAGACAACGACGCTCTCCTCGAGGACAACGAAGTGCTCCCCGAGGGCGTCGCCGACGTACTCCTCGGGGATATTAGGGCCCAGAACCTCTATATCCAGGAGCAAGAGAAACTGATTCGCTAACTCCGGAGACAGCTCTGAGAGAAGGCAAAGACCCCAACCAAGGCGCGCCAGCAAGCCCAGCGGGCCTCGAAGGTCAAACAGGACTTGAGGTAAGTCCTGACTAACAAGAGGCGCGACCGAGCCTATGATGAAAGCTCGAGCAGCAGTCATCTCGACGAGAGCCCCAAGAAGCAGCGCCAGAAACCAGAGGACGAGTTCGACCTGAGGGAATGGCTTAATCAACAGGTCATACAGACAGTCCAGCAAAACATGGAGGTGGTCGGTTTCACCCGAGACCAGCTAAACGCCTACGACACCAATGACCATGGTGCGTCTCCATTTTCTCAGGAGATAAGGGACTATATACTCCCTGAAAAGTTCAGCGTCCCGAGATTCAATCTATACGTGGGACCTCGGACCCAGCTGCGCACCTCCAGCATTTCACCCAGAAAATGTCGGTATGGGGCGACGTCGGCAACCTGAACAGCAAGGTCTTTTCCTCCAATCTGGGCGACCTCCCCCTGCGGTGGTTCTACGTGCTTTCGAAGGGGTCAATTTCGAGCTGGCGGCAGCTCCAAAACTCTTTCATAGAAAAGTTCCAAGCGTACAGGGTCATCCCGAAGACAAGCAATGATCTAATGGCCCTAAGAATGAGGCGGACTGAGAGCATCACTCAGTTCGCCAAAAGATTCTGGACCATCTACAGTCAGGTGGAAGATGCCACCGACAGAGTGGCCATCAGGTCCCTCAAACAGGCTTTGTTGCCAAGCAACGAGCTTCACAAGGACCTGATGTGGTTCCCCGTGATCACTGTGAAAACACTGATGGCCCAGGTGAACCAGTTCATCAAGCAGGAAGAAGATGAAGCCAGAGCTCGAGAGAGCTTCGGCACCTGGCAAGAATATAGACCCTCCAAAAAGGATAAGAAGTTATCCAGGACGGAGGAGGTGGACTGGAACAGAGCGGCAATGTGCTCGGTTCCCACCTCGGGGGGCAGCGCGAAACCGAAACCAACTGGTGCCTCCTACAAGGCCGTCAACACAATCTTCAAGGAGCCCATTTACAAGCTCTTTGGCAGAATCAGGATGCAGCCTTTCTTCAAATGGCCACAGCCCATGAAAGGTGACCCCTCCACTCGTGACCATAGCAAGTTCTATGCATATCACAAACAAAATGGGCACAGAACGGAGGACTGTGTGGCCTTCAAAGCCTACCTCGAGAAGCTCGTCAAGGACAGGCACCTGAAGGACTCCATGAAAGAAGAGGGCAGAGTCAACCGAGCTCATCAGCGCCAGCCTGATGATGATCGGGACAGTGATGAGCCAGAAGGCATCATCAACGTCATCCACCTCGCTCCCGCTCCCAAGGGAAGAAACTAGGCTCGTACCGAGGCCAGGAGGGCCTCACACGGCAAGCAGGTGATGAATGCCAAGCTCGGTCCCTCCACCAAGAAGGCGCGGAAAGAGAGACACAAGATCTGGTTCTCGGACGAAGATCTAGATAGGGTCTAGCTCCCCCACAACGATCCACTGTTCCTAACCCTGAGGTTAAAGAACTTCAAGGTCAAGAGGATCCTTGTGGACCCCGGGAGCTCGTCGGAAATCCTCTACTACGACTAGTTCAAAAAAATAGGTCTGAAGAGGAGGACCTGCAAGAAGCCCGCACTCCGCTGGTAGGCTTCAGCTCCAAGCCCGTGTACCCCAAAGGGAAGATCTCCCCCCAAGTCCAAGTTGGGGGCGCCTCCATGACAGCCGACTTCCTAGTGGTGGACGCACCATCCTCGTATAATGCAATAATAAGGAGGACCTGGCTGAACAACATGGAAGTGGTGCCCTCCACCCACCACCAGAAACTCAAGTTCCCATTGGAGAACAGGGATGGAAGAGTCAAGGTGGTTATGGTGCGGGGAGACCAGCAAATGGCCAAGCAGTGCCTAATGGCTGTGGTTCCTGGCGAAGCAGAACCACAACAGGTCCACATGGCCGAGCTGGAATCAGAGCTCAAAGCCGTTGGCCGAGCTCCCGAGCAGAAGAGCGTCGAAGACTTCATCGAGGTCAGGATCGATCCCAGCGATCCTGAGAGATACTTCCTGCTCGGCGGAGACCGAAAAGTCCGAGCTATTTGACTTCTTGTTACGGAACAGGGAAGTCTTCGCTTGGACCCTCTATGAGATGCCCGGCGTCAGCCCTGAGATCATGTGCCACAAACTGAACGTGGATCCCAGGCACAAACCTGTAGTTCAAAAGGCTCGCAGAACTGGGGCCCAACAAGCAGAGGTCGTGATCGAAAAGGTTAAGAAGCTGTTGGAGGCCGAAGCAATTGGGGAAGTCAACTACCCTGAATGGCTGGCCAACACAGTAGTGGTCAAGAAGAAGAACGAGAGCTGGAGGGTCTGCAAGGATTTCAACGACCTCAACAAGGCCTGTCCTAAGAACAGTTTCCCTCTCCCAAAAATAGACCAGATGATCGACACAACCACTGGGCATGACAGAATGAGTTTCCTCGATGCCTACCGAAGTTACTATCAGATCCCGATATATGGGCTTGACGAGGAAAAGACCGTGTTTATAACACCTAGAGGCATCTACTGCTACAAAGTGATGCCCCTTGGGTTAAAAAACACGGGGGTAACTTACAAGAGGCTGGTGACGAAAATGTTTCAGGCTCAACTCGACAAAACCATGGAGGTATACATCGACGACATGGTTGTCAAGTCTAAAAGGTCACAAGACCACTTGGCAGACCTGAGTCAAACGTTTGCCGTCCTCAAAGAGTTCTAGCTCAAGCTGAATGCGTCCAAATGCGCGTTTAGCGCCGGCTCCGACAAGTTCCTGGGAAGCCTGGTCACCAGACGGGGAATTGAAGCCAATCCCGAGCAGATCTCGGCGATCCAGGCTATCCAGAGTCTGACCACAGCAAAACAGGTCCAGAGGCTAACAGGGATGGCCGCCGCGCTCAACCGCTTCATCAACAAAGCCTCGTACAAGTGTCGTCCCTTCTTTCAGCTTTTAAAGAAAAGCTCGAAGTTCTAATGGACCCCGGAGTGCGATAGAGCCCTTCAGGAACTCAAAGGCTACTTGTCTTCACCTCCCCTACTGTCCACTCTGAAGCAGGGAGAGACCCTGTACTTATATCTGGCAGTCTCGGATCATGTAGTGAGCTCGGTACTCATCAGAAAAGAAGACATGCAACAGAGGCCTATATACTATGTGAGCAAGATCTTACTGGATGCCGAGACAAGATATCTGCCACTGGAGAAACTCGCACTGGCGCTCACCAGCGCTTCCCGCCAGCTCTCCCATTACTTCCAGACATACTCCGTAGTGGTTGTTACAGAACATCCACTTAAGTTTCTTTTCAGAAAGGCAGACTTCTCTCGAAGAATATCTAAATGGGCCGTCGAGCTGGGGCAGTATGATATCCAGTATTAACTAAGAACGGCGATCAAAGCTCAGGTTCTGACAGATTTCATTGTGGAATTTACCTCTCCTAGTTCGGCACCGAGACAACTCGATACCGAACTTGGGGGTAATGGGGGTGAGGAAACCGCCGAGGTTGAAGTAGAGGCTGCTAAGATCGAAGCAGAGCATGAACAATCTTGGAAACAGTTCCTCGATTCAGCATGGAAAGTCTTCGTTGATGGATCCTCAACATTGAAAAGGGCTGGTGCAGGCATAGTCCTCCAATCTCCAAAGGGCCTTGTCATTAAGTAAGCCCTAACACTTGACTTCAAAGCGTCCAATAACGAAGCTAAGTTGAAGCGCTGATCGCGGGTCTTGGCAGTACTAAAATCCTGGGGGCACGACAATTGGTGGTTTTCAGCGACTCTCAGCTGGTGACGAGCCAACTGAGCGGAGAATAGTAAGCCCGCGACGATAGGATAGCAGCCTACTTAGCCCACGCAAAGCAGCTCCTCTCTCAATTCGAAAGGGTTGAAGTCAGGCAGATTGGCAGAGACTCCAATTCACACGCCGACGCGCTCGCCAACCTAGCTTCTACTTTGAGGCCGGGAGGAAAAGAACTGTCGAAGTGGAAGCACTAGACAGACCGAGCACAGAGCTCCTCCCACCTCGGCAAGTCTTGTGTGCTGACCTTGGCTCGAGCGGGTGGACCCAATCATCACCTAGTTAAGGGATGACCAGCTTCCTGAAGATAGGAGCAAGGCTTACAAAACCAGGCTGAAGGCAGCTTGGTTTTGGTTATCTCTTGATGGCAAACTTTACAAGAAGTCCTACATTGGCCCTTACTTCTAGTGCGTTCATTCGAGCAAAGTCAAAGACTTCCTTTATGAAATTCATGAAGGAATCTGTGGCAGTCACATAGGAGGTCGGTCACTGGCACATCGGGCCATCAACCAAGGCTACTGGTGGCCTTACATGTAAAAGGACGCCCAGCTCTACGCCAGGAAATGTAAGAAATGCCAGAAGTTCTCTCACTCTCTCCATTAGCCAGCACAGGACTTGAGTCCGCTCTCTAGTCCATGGCCTTTCGCCCAGTGGGGGTTGGACCTAGTGAGGCCACTTCACCGAGCTCCAGGGAATAAGAGGTGGCTAATAGTAGCCATCGATTATTTCACCAAGTGGATAGAAGCCGAAGCACTGTCTTCCACCACCGAGCAAGACACGGAAAACTTCGTGTGAAGGAACATCGTCACAAGATTTGGAGTACCTCGAGCCCTGATCTCAGACAACGGGACCCGGTTCGACTCTAATTTCTTCAAAAACTTCTGCCAGAAGCTCGGCATCAGAAACTACTATTCCACCCCGGCCTACCCACAAAGCAACAATCAGGCTGAAATCTCCAACAAGGTGGTGCTCGACGGGCTCAAGAAAAGACTCGACCAAGCCAAAGGGAGATGGGTAGAAGAGCTTCCGAGTGTTCTTTGGGCGTATAGGACTACCCCAAGGCGCTCCACTTCGACAACGCCTTTCTCCCTAGCCTATGGAATGGAGGTTGCGATCCCACTCGAGGTCGGCCTCCCCACACTCAGGTCAGAACTGTTTGACCAAGGCCAAAATGAAGTAAACCTCGCCAAAGAGCTTGATCTGGCTGAAGAACGAAGGGATGCGGCATCCATTCGCTTAGCTTCTTACTAGCAGCAACTAGCCAAAGGGTACAATCAAAGGGTCAAAGAAAGGAAGTTCTCAGTTGGAGAATTGGTCTTGAAGAAGACACTTCCTGCGGATAAGAATCCCAGCGAGGGCAAGCTCTCACCGAACTGGCACGGGCCATTCAAAGTGGTCTCGGTAGCTGGGCAGTCAGCTTACTAGCTTGAAGACATGGAAGGTAGGGAGCTACCACGTCCATGGAATGCCGCGCACCTCAAGAAGTACTATTTCTAGACTGTACTCAATCTTTAAAATCAATAAAATTAATTCTTGTAGAAGGATGTGTTTTGTTGCTTTCAAATTTTGGCCAAGTTACGGAACTCGGCTATAGCTCGGTTGTGGAACTAGCTATATCAGCCCGGTTAAAGAACCAGCCATCACAGCTCTAGTTATGGAACCTTGCTTACTTGTTCAGGTTAAAGAACCGAACTCAGTTATTGTCTTGCTCTGGTTATGGAACCTAGCTCAGTTACTTCTCAGCTCTAGTTATGGAACCTAGCTCACTTGTTCAGGTTAAAGAACTGAACTCAGTTACTATCTTGCTCTGGTTATGGAACCTAACTTAGTTACTTCTCAGCTCTGGTTATGGAACCTAGCTCACTTGTTCTGGTTAAAGAACCGAACTCAACTACTATGCTCTGGTTATGGAACCTAGCACAAAATCCCCTTTTGTTCTAGTTGCAGAACCGAACCCAATCTCTTGTGCTGATCTGGTTGTGGAACCTAGCTTAGTTACTTTCTTGCTCTGGTTATGGAACCTAGCTTGCCTACTTCGCTTTGGTAAGGGAACCGAGCTCAGTTACTCTGTTGTCCTAGTTGTGGAACATAGTTCTACTACTTACCTTGTTCTGGTTATAAAACCAAGCTTGAGGGCAAGAATGAGAAAAAACTGAACAATTGTATTCATCAAAACTGAAAGAAAAACATGCAAGCAGACACATTGCAAATGGAAATAGAAAGAAGGATTGTATGAAAATATGTTTACATGAAAGGATGAAAATTTTACAAGTTCAACTTCCCCAAGTGCAGTAAAGAAAAGAGAAAATACATCAAAGGGATATTTCAATGACTTCAGCAGCATCTTCGGTGCCAGCAGGAGGGACCTTGACAGTTTTAGCCCCAGCGTCGGCAGAGGGCACCTCGGCTTGGGGAGTGTCCTCGCGAGGAGCTTCGGGAGGAGCTTCAGGAGGAACAGGAGGATCAGCCGAGGCAAACTCGAGAGAGACCTCGGTGGACGGGTGGACAAGACTCGACCCAGATTCTGGACCAAGGAGCTTGGGTGGGTTTTGGTACACGGGGTGATCCTCGAGGATCCCCGCTTCTCACAACGCCGCCCGACAACCAAGTTCGAACAGGTCTAGGCCCAACTGCTCAATCTGGGCTTCATAGTCCCTAGTTGCCACTTCCACACCTTCCCGAAACGCGACATTGATCTCGGCCTGCAACGACGCTTCGAGGTCGGCCTTTTGTTTTGCAGCGGGGTCCCTCTCAGCTTGTAGCAAGGCGTCGACTTTAGCCTTTTGTTTTGTCAAGGCCTCCAGCTCGGCCTTCTGATTTGTCATTGCCGCTTCGAGCTGTGCAGCCCTCTTAGCCTTTACCTCGGCTGCCCCCTTAAGCTGATTTGTTTCGGCCTTCAGCTTGATGATCTCTGCCACTGACGCCTCCATCTCCTCAGTGAGCTTAGCATTGCTCTCCTCCGCCCTTTTTAGCTGCTCGGAACTCCCCTCCAGAGCCACTCCAAGTCTCTGTTTATCAGCCTCTAGCTTCTGTATCATGGAGCTGCTTTAGTAGGATTTCTCCATAGCCGCTTGGACCCTCTGCACGATTTGAAAGAAGATCAATGTATCAGAAGGGAACATCTAGAAATTCAAGAAATTACCAAAAGTTCGTTAAACGCAACTTACCAGAAGGGCTGACTGCAGGGAGGACATCAGGAGCGACACCTCGTCCATCCCCTTCGGCCTCTGTACGTCAGCCGGGAGAGCGCAGGCATTGGCCAGCGCAGTCGAGACCAGTGGATTGCCGGATAACCGGTCCCCCTCAGTCATAGGCTGCCCTGGCCCAAGGAGGAAGGACGGTCTCCATGGGGCTAGGCCAGGAGTCTAGGGCATTGAAACCTGGCCGGAACCTTCCCGCAAAGAGCCCTCGCCCCTGGGCCTCCCCTTCGGCGCCCTCTCCTCCAACGCCCTCTCCCTTGGCGCCCTTTCCTCCGGCGCTCTCTCTCGAAGCCCTTTCCTCTGACGCCCTCTCCCTCAGCTCCCTCTCCTCGGGCACCCTCTCCCTCAGTGCCTTCTCCTTCGAAGTTTCGCCCTGGTGCTACCGACCTCCCGAGCTTTGCCCATCACCCCTAGCCTTTTTCGACGGCCATCCTTCCTCCCTCGTGTCTGCTGGGCGCTATCGAGAAGCAGTGGAAGAGGGAGCCCTAGCGGCATCCTTGGGCGCGGAGTCGGCGGGCCTGGAAGAGGAGGCGGCTCGCTTTCCGAGGAGCTTGGCCTTCAAGTCGGTGGTGTTCAGAGGGGGATAACGTCTCTCCATGTCTTCCTCTTCCTCTGGGCTGGAGACGTATGCTTCGACCGCTTGCTGTGGGTCTGTGGCCTCCGAGCCGGCCGACAACCTTGTCGCCTCTATCTCCGGGGTTCCTTGGTGGCCGACCTCGGTCAAAACAAGTTCAAGCCCCTGCCTCTTGGTGTACGTCCGGTACCTCGGCTCGTACCCAAGGAGGCACCAGGCAGCCCTTCCGCGATGGCCTCAGTAGCTCTGATCGGCTTTCAGCTAGTCATCATTTCTACTCCAGCCCACGTGCTGGGCTTCTCTCCTCCTTTGATCGACCTCTGCACGACAAATGGAGAGAACGTCAGTTCGGCAAGAAAGGGAAAAAGAATGAACAAGCAAGCTATCGAGCTCGGTATTTACTTAGGGGAGTCCTGAAGAGACGAGGGATCCTGAACCTCCTCTCCGCCTCGGTCTTGGCCTCCCCATACTCTCAGTTGCCGGAGACAAACAAGCGATCGCTCCCGGCATGACGGTTCTAGTCCTCGACGTCGGTGACAAAGGGGATCTACTTCGGTTTCCCCCGAAGGTAAAAGCAGTGGGATGTTTCCCCCATCGATTTACAGATATCATAGGCGTCCTCGATGTCGTGGACACAGAGGTTGATACCTAAGATCCTTTGAGTTTGACTGCACCCATTATGATTTTGTAGTTGTTGGGCATCAACTGGCATGGGACGAGGTTTCATTTCATCATGCAGGCTCTGAAGAAGGGATGGACTGGGAACCTAACCCCGCCCTCGATCACCGAGACCAAGGGGAAAGGCATCCATCCATCGCGGAAGGAATCGCCGTCAAAAGGGTCATCTAGATGATCTAACCTAGTGTGGACATCTGTCAGAATCTTATACATTTGCCTAAAGCCAACCATGGCCTCAGGGGTTTCAGCCTAGTGTCGGTAAACTCCCTCTCCCATGATTAAAGATCTAAGGGTCTGGAAAAAAGGGAAAGGAAATGGAAAAAGCCTAGCAGAAGCAAGGAGGGAAACAAAAGTACGAAAAGGAAGAGCAGAGGAAGAAAAGACTTACAGAAACGGAACAAAGACAGGAAGACATAAGACAAAACTAGGTTTTCACTCCGACAGAGTCTTCGCTCGAGCAGAGTCTCTCTTAATCGAATGCCAAAATAGGAGAAAAAGGAAGAAAGGAGCCCATATTTATAGAAAGAGAAGAGGAGGCGCCTGTCCGAATTTCTAGGCGCACATGCGAAGTGTCGCTTCGAACACTCAACGCATCGCTTCGGGATAGGTGACAGCCAACCGGGTGAGGGCACATGGAGCCGTCGGTCCGACTTCTGCAATGATTCGGACTCATCATTTATTACCTCAGGCAGACTAAGCAGCATTGTCTTAAAAGCCCTAAACAGATGAGACAACGTCGTGATAAGGATCAAACGCCAGCGACCGATGTCAAGACGGAGAGCTATGAGCTTGGCATTAGAAAACTCCTAAATACTTAGCTCCCGACCCCAGATAGTTACGGAACTCTCATAAGGTCAGGAGCTAGGGGCAATTGTGTGGGGTGTTTTCTTGATACCGATGTCACTCCTGACTTAGGTAAAAGTACCGATCAGAATGGCCTCAATCTCATTCTTGTCCAACTAGGTAATTGTGCCAGCTGGCACCGAGCTGGAGCTAGTCTCGGTAAGAGTACCAACCATGCTCCCCTGGGCTCGGCCCCGTGCATCTCAGCAGCAGTGCCCGACCTTAGCGCCGTCTCCAGTTCGATCCGAATTGACCGAGGTGAGTACCGAGCGTCTAATCTCAATTATGTGATGGGATAGCTACGTTGCAGAACGTATTGACAGTTAGGGTGGCCACAGGATATCGATAAGGGATTATCCATATTTGATGATCACATCCGCATTTATGTGTGGGATTGAGGAAAGATCCGATGGGACGGTACTCTCACCTACCCCTATTGAGAATCCGAGGTATGGGCTGATGGGACTGTGCTCTCACCTACCTCCACTCAGGGAGCTTCTGATGGGACACTCGTCTATATATATATATATGTATGGGTAAGATCCATGAAAGGTACGCACTATGCAACACACATCCCTTGAGTTTACTCCCAGACCTCTCTTCTTCCCCACTCACTCTCCCTTTGTTCAGTGATTGCACTAACTTAGGCATCAGAGTGCCTTCGGCTGACTGCAGCCAGGGGCTCTGACCTTTGTTCATCCTTCCCCTTTCAGGTTCAGGGCATCTAATCCATCCAAAACAGTTTAGCAGCAGCATTACGAGTTTCATACTCTCCTAACCATGTCCGTAATTTTTCCGTAATTTTTAGGCACTTACACTTCCCTAACAAAAGATCCTCCTCACAATTGGTTGCTTGCAAATAAGCATCATAGCAAATAGCCTACAGTTCAAGGACAAATTCAATCGATCTAGTCTAGGATCATCAGATGGGTGTTTTTTATTTATTTTTTGTGAAGTTGTGAAGAGAGGGAAGGAGGAGGAGAGGAAAAGCGGGGCGGGGGCGGGTGTTCATCTTTCCTAAACAATAGGACCCATCATACAGAAGGTTTTAATCAACAAATGCAGGCCCACATGTGGGACTGATAATTCAACAGAGCACTGGAAACATTTTTCCTCAAAGAAAATCTGCATACAATCATACCAATAAAATGAAAAGAGACTGATATACAAGGTAAAGACCTGGGATGCAAGGATAATAGCATCCCTTTCCAAGAAGAGAGTAAGGTGGCTGATGAGGTTGAAGCTTCCAATTAGCCACCTGCCTGGTGGAACATACAGCTGAGCACCACCCTTATCTGCAAACGACCTAAGATAGAAGATGGCATTCTGGAAAGCAAGTGTGTTTACTGTCTTCCCATCTCCCTTTGCACCAAATTCCAAAATAGAAACACTGTGAGGTCTGGCCGTCGAAGAGAAACCCGTACTGTATTTACACTGCCAATCACTCTCTCCTCTAATGCCCTTCACTCCACCGCTCAATGCTAGAAGCAAAAGCTGTGCAATCTGAAGAAAAACTAAAAGAAGCGCAGAGAGAGAGAAAAAAGGGAATAAAAACCCACTGATAACACCATCTAGGATACCATTGATTAATGCAGTAAACTTGAGACAGAATTGATTCAAGTAAATTTAAAATGAAATTTATAATGAGGAGAAGGAAATTTAAAAAAAAAAAAAAATTAAGGCCAATTAGGAATACAAGGACAGTAACTTGGGGAATATAAACAATTCAGATGTCCTATACAGATTCAAATGCAGAGGTTACTTTGATGATATTTACAACTCCAAAACATGTTAACAAAACTAAATTGAGACTAAAACCAATTTAAAGAAAGAACCTTTACACCCCTCCATGCAAGGAATGTACAAGTTAAACAAACATTAGCAGTGAGTGTATATAATCTCACAAGAAATGGAAGGCATGAAATAGATAATTGGAAAAACAGAATGGAATAGAGGAAACCAAAGACAAAAATTAAATTATTGCCTATTCCCTAAATAAAGACAAAGTTTTAGCATTTCTATCATGATTACATACATTTAAAGAAAACAGAAGTAGCAGAAGTTGAAGATCACAAAAACAGGGCAACAAAAAGACATAATAAACAATCATGATAGACAAGAAAAGCTTCAAATTAGCAAATTCTGTCCAGCATAGAGCCACCAATGGCAAATGGAAACAATCCAAACAAAAAGCATATAACTTAAGACACTGATTGAATATATTACAACACAATACCCCCACTCAGAAAACAGAACATGAGAAAGTTAAAAATCCACTCAGCATAAACTTCATACACCCCTAAGAAAATTAAAACATAACACAACCACCACTTAAAGAAACATTGAAAATCACTTATAATTCCACACAGAACAAACTTCCCAATCCCCAAGGAAAACACAATCAGAACACAATAACCACAGAGAAGAAAAATCAATTAGATCTCCACAGACTACAACCAAAACCACAACAATATAACGTAATCGTCCGATCCACCCAACACCCAATAGCAAAAATTAAACAAAACTTTAAAAATGTGTCCAAATCATCAAATTGTACAAAACCCACCTCAAAATAATATATGAAAAAAAAAAAAAAAAAGACAAATAGCAACAAGAAAAAATATGAAAAAAGCGCCATGTCTGGAAAAGATCTCATATGCACAAAGAACAAAACAAAGCATCGAAAACACAAAACAACGTACTTACTAGCCTCTTCATGAGCTTCCTCCTCCAACAATGTCTAAAGACAGCAATAGCACAAGCAAAGATCTGCAATCCAGTCAAGGAAAAATAAGAACTAGAAAAGAAGAAGAAGAAGAAGAACAACAACAACAACAATAATTAAAAAACATAAACAAACCACTTGCTGATGTTATATGTGATCCAAGAAACCAAAGAAAAAAAAGAAACAATACAAAAAGAAAACCACCTATGCATGCAACAGATACATAAATAATCAAAAGGATGGAGAAAGTGGAAGGTAATATAATAAGAAAGAATCATGGTCACTAACTAGCAATAACACTCCTAATAATTAGCATTTAAGTGTATGCAGCCGACAGTAAACACGCTCACAAAACGGTTCTTTATTTCCATTATCATTCATCTTCTCTGCTAAGAAAAAGAAGATGAAACAACACTGGGCACAAGGTGGTGGGCTACCCTCTGTTTTTTTCTTCTTTCTATTTATTAGTTTTCCCCATTCATTACACTACTAGAGCAAGCTGACATTGATTGAGGCCCCTCCAAAAAAATTAAAAAAACCCATCACTGTTTAGTGGCTGACAATTGCACCCCCTCCTCTCTTGTCGTATTCAATAAAATGATGAAAAACTGAGGGGTGGAATGTAAAAGTCGGTGAAAATAAATAGATATGAAGAATCTAAAAACAGTGGATAAATTTTCAATTCAAGATAGAATTTGTGGATTAGTTATCTAAAAATAATAATTATCAGATTTAAATTGAAAAATAAAAAATAATTCTTTTTGCAAATTATGTTTGCCATTCATTTTGATAGGTTCGGATCCAACTTATGAAAACAAAAAATGAACAAACAATATCTAAATAACAACATCACAAGCTTACCTAAATCCATGATAATCTTGTTTATAGATCTGATAGATACAGAGTTATCCTCTAATTAGTTATTTTAGATAGGAAGCTTTGAGTTTTCAAATCTTTTGTGCAATCTTCAAAACCTCTATGACACATTATAATAGGCCCCCACAATCTCAATCGGATAGTCCAATTTGGAAAAATGGGCTGAGGGGTTTCACATGAGGAAGATGTAGGTATTGTTAGGAAGGATGATGGGCCCCACAATCTTAATGACAGAGTCCAATTTGAAAATCGGCTGGGGGATTTCACACGTGTATTAGGGTCCAAAATAGATCAAAATAAAATAAAAACAGAAGGGGGTGAGTGACATGTGTGCATGTGGGTGACAGTAGGAGTAGTGGGACCCACCTCAATCATGTTGCAAGTGCTAGCCCGGACTCACCAAGAGACAGAACATAGTCGTTTTATGCGTCATGCATGGCCCACCCATCATGTCATGTTGTGTGGGTGAAATGACAATAATGCCTCCAAACGGCCCCTCAGGAGGGTATCTTTTCCGATTTTGACTTGAGTTCTCTGTTTATGATTCCTTCCAAGTTCCATGAATTGACCGGCGCAATTGGATATAACGGAAATACCCTTTCGGTTCGGATATACTCACCACGTTTTAGATGGCAACTCGTCGGGTTTGCTATGCCCGCACCGCCTCACCGCCGGTTTGGATTGACTCGAGTTTGTTACTTGGTGGGTCATTATTTATCACCTCCTTAATAAACATCCATTTTTTTTAGAGCCCACCCAATCCACCCCCAACACCTACCAACTGCTTATATGGCAGAGGCTCGAATCATCATTCCAACCCCATTTGATCCACGGCCAGTAAGTTTTTACCTTTCAAAACGAGTACACAATCAATTCCACGGTCCAATCTATTTGAATGAGTGCTAAATTCAGAACCAATGAATAACATAGAGTCTCTATTTTATGGTACACTTAGATGGATTGCCAGATGAGTTCCACTAAGTATTTAGGCATGCAGTGCTCGCATGAGGTTTTTTTATTTGTTAAAATATATGAGAATAGATGATAAATGGGGTGATTGAAATTGCAAAATATGAAGCGTACGTAATTCAACTTAAGTCAAGTTGGGATATTTGATACATGTGTGCCTACTCCTTTGTATGGTTTGTAATAATTGACTCTAAGATTCTGCCATTTTAAATATGAAGATCATATAGTGAATTGTGACATTTAACTATATTTTATAACTCTCATTATAATATTGAATTTCTCTCTTGTCCTAGAGTTTTCTTTTAAGGTTAATGAAATATTTTCAAAATATCACACATTGCAATTTCTACGATAGATCACTTTATTAATATTTATTTTTTTATTTTCCTACAAAAGATCTTGTCAAACTAATTCAGTTTTTGCTTTGCAGTTCTTAACCACCTTAGTTTTGTGTGATATGGTTTATGTTGCTGCTAGTACTAATAATAATAAGAGGGTTTTACGGGAAAAACCCCTTGATAGGCCATGCGCGAAAAAAGACCTCATAATTTCTAATACACAAAAAAGGCTCTCCCGCCAATTCTAACCTCTTTTTTAACCTTTTAGACTGAGCGACAATATCGTTGCTCCTTTCAGTTGAGCAACGATATCGTCATTCATGATTTTTCTTCCTCTTATCTCTCCTTTTTCTCCTTCTCTCCCCACTCCATTTCTCACCCAACCCACCACCCACAATACCTCCATTCCCAGTCTACAATCCATTCTATGTAGGCATCGGTGCCCAAATCCATTTCTTAAGCCCCAATATCACCATCTCGTCCAAATCCACCATTACCAATACGCTATGCAAAGGTTGCATGTAGAGATTATCCGTGCCTTACCGGTAAAAGCACCGGATCTTTACCACCCTCTTCCCCTTTCTCTCTCCTAACCAACGTCCTAAGAACGTCTCACCAACAACTTTTGTTATGTCCAGTCCTCTCTTTTCAACAAATTGTAGAAATGGCATGTATGAGAAAGGGAGCGCATTCATGGCCTCTTCTTCTGAAGTGGGTATGGGGTCCCCACAACCCTCGTAGATGCAATTCAAGATGATGGTATTGTCGTTGATGTCGATAATGATGTCGTGGATTTGATTCTTCAATCATGCGGTTACAAATGCTCAACGAGGTGAGGGTGAAAAGAGATGAAGAAAGAGGAGAAAAAAAAGAAAGAAAGAAGAAGATATGAGTGACAATATCGTTGCTCAACTGGAATGAGCGATGATATCGTTACTCAGTCTAAAAGGTTAAAAAAGATATTAAAATTGGCGGGGGCCTTTTCTGTGTACTAGAAACTTTAAGGTCATTTTTCATGCACGGGCCATCTGATAGGTTTTTTTAGTAAAATCCTCTAATAATAATAATAATAACCATCTTGTTTTATGAATCTGGGAGTTGGTGGAGTGTTTGTGTTTGCTCTCCATATCTTGTGTTTGAAACCGCCCTAGGTTTACCTATCATAATATGAATCATGCTCTCTTCACAGTTATAACTACCCCGAGAAAATATTTCTTACGTGGATAAATGTCAATTTGTTAGGATCCACTGTTAGATGTGTATTTATCTAACTCTCTCATTTCTCATACATTCATGCATATTTACTATGATTTTTACTTATTTATAATTGGTACATCACGATTATGATTATTAACTGGCTCAGTTTCTGTTTCTGATATAACTACTAGCCTTATAGGAGATAGCACCACTGCCTATACCCCGGAGACTAAGACGATTGAGGAGACTCCACAAGGACTGAGTGAGTGGACTGCAAATGATGTTGATTGATCATTTAGTCTCAAGAGTTTGTCACATGAGATAGTGTTTTGTGGTTAGATATATTGACTTTATAGATCTTTACTTAGGAGAGTTTTTTTTAGGACAGATGTGATGAACTAGATGTTTTGGGATTGTATATATAAAACTCTTTTCTTTTATGCTGTAAACTTAAACACCCTATGTTGTAAATATTTTGAGACTTCATTTGATCTGTTTGCTTATGAGATGTGTTATCTATTATAATTATTCATTTATACTTTCGCATGAGAATTTTAAATATGTGTTGAAAAAATGCATTACATCCTCACACGTGATATCCTTTTGGTAAAGTGTTCGGGTAATATTACGTTGGAGTCGAAATGACCAGAATCCCTACACTAGCTACATCTCGAAATTGGAACCATTAAGAAAATCCAATTTGGGGACATGACATTTCAAATAAAGGGAAATAGGTGATTCATTCCCTTGATCAAGTACAATGCCATAATTGGAAGAAATTCGGCCAACGTTGCCAATCGATGCAATAGAAAAAAGGTTTTGTAATTATTACAAGAAATCAAGCCATCAAATTATTGATTGTCGTCGCCGACCTCATAATCATACAAGCCAAGCATATCAAGTCACTACTAAAACATCTACTTGTACTGATGACACTCATCTTCAGTCATCGTATCCTACAAACCCTACTGTTATCCTACCTGCTACTCATAGTCCTGAAGCCTTACAACTTATTATTCAGGTGTTTTCTGCCATTAGACTCCTTCGTAATGTCTCTCCTTACAACACATGATATATGGATTCTGGTGCATCAAATCATTTGACTATGATGAGCCAAGATTTGTCCAATATTAAGTCATATATTGGACCAACTTGTGTTCACACTTCCAATGGGGATAAGATGATTGTTTCCAAGATTGGTGATAGTCATCTCTCTTCACTCACTTTGCATGATGTTCTTTGTATTCCTTATAATCATAATCATTTATCTATTAGTCAGCTTATTTATAACAACTATTCTATTTTGTTTTTCCATGATGGTTGTTTCATATAGGACCAGGCAATTGGGAAGCTAATCAAGAAGGGGCACAGCAGCAAATGACTATTTACTTTGGAATTAATGACACAACAATCTTCTTTTTCTTCCTTTAGTTTCTCATTTTTTCTGCCTTTTAATCCTAATTTAAAGTTTCGGACAACTATGATTTATCTTTGTGACATCACAAATTAGAACATCTAAATATTAATAAGTTATTAATTATGTTAAATTCTAGTTTGTTTGGAAATAAAATGTCTATTGCTTCCAATTTTTCTAGCACTAGTTGTTATATGGGGAAAGAAAAATCTTTTCTTTTTTAATCCGCACTCATACTACATCTCCTTATTTAGATTTAGTGCACACTAATGTTTGGATGTATCCTAGCTTATTTAGAGCAAGATGCAAATACTTTGTTATATTTATTGATAATTAAAATCGTTATACACGAATTTATTTTTTGCATTGAAAATCTGATTTTTTTTATAATTCACCAATTTTTAGATATGATTGAAAAACAATTTTCCACGTGTATCAAAATATTATGATATGACTTGGGGGGAGAATACATGTAGAATGATTTTAAGTTATATATGAAACAAAAAGGAATTACATCTGAATGCCCATGTCCTCATACACCTCAACAAAATGGGATTGCTGACATAAGCATCAACACATACTTCAAATTGTTCGTACTCGCTTGATTCAACCGTTCATAGCTCCTTTGGATTGAAGCCATTAGCACTACTACTTATACCATAAATTGTCAAATTTATCCAAACTTGTCTAATCAATCTCCCGACTTTCGTCGTTTTCATTGTTACCCTAATTATAAAATGCTTCATCATGTTGGCTCTCTGTGCTTTATATTACTTCTACCATCTAAGCAACCTAAACTGACCACTCAATCTATTTGGTGCATCATGCTTGAGTATGGCGATGGACAGAAAGGATTCATTTGTTATGATCCTCAATCAAAATGATTGCGCGGTTTGAGAAATGTTACCTTTTTAGATAACATTTCTTTCTTTCGTCCTTCTACTTATTCATCTTCACCTATTCCATCTCAATCACTTATGCATATCTTCAACTCATCTACTAATTCAACTTCTATTCTCAACTCTTCAATTGATCGATGTAAAGTTGTGGTTTATCAATAAAAAAAGAAAAATAATCAACTACCTCCTCATGACCTTCTCCTAGAAGTTTCCACAATTTTGCCTTGGACCCTCCACCTGATAATTCCATTATACCTCTTCGATGATCACCTTGGACTGTAAAGCCTCCTAACCACTATGGACGCCTTTCTATATCTTTGGTTGCATTTTTAAATTCAACTTCTATTCCCAACTCTTACAAGTAGGCAATGCAACATTGAGAAATTCCCTAAACCTTCAAATGGGCCCTGGCCATGCTCCACATGTTTCAAAACATACGCCCCTCCTATTGCAGTCTTGTAAGACAAGTATTGGAGTCTTATGTTTTAGTCTTGCCGCGTATTGGAGTCTTGATTGAGTAGTTTTTTATAGCAACCTTGCCACATATTGGAGTATTGTAGTATGATTTTGTAGTCTTGTATTGCAATCTTGCAAAATGAGTATAGAAGACACGTTGTAGAGAGAGTGTTGTGTCTGAGCTTGCATCTGTTTTATTGTAGAAGTTGGAAATGAAATATATAAAAATAAATTAAATGGGAATTGGGTGTTGAAAAAGAAGACGTTATTTTATAAAGGAAACGAATAATATAGAAAGATATGAGAATTGGGGGATTAGAAAAGGAGATATTAATATTTGAAGGGAGAATGGTGTGTTTGTTTTATAAGAGAGTGATTTGTAGATTATTAAAATGTCATAAGCATTTGGAATTCTTATTTGCTTTGTATGTGTTATTTTTGAGATCTATATTTTCTTGATTCAGTAAGATTGGGTGAGTATTTTGAATGAACTAGAGTTTCTTTTCATTCCATAATCTATAGTGGTTGTGTGAAAATATCACGTTAATGTCATTCCCAATCCTTCAGATTCTCTTCTATATGGGAGTTTGCCTCTTTGTGAGAACCCGACCCTTAATTTCCTGGTTTAGTGTGGTTTTAATTGTGATTTAGTTTTCTCAGTGGTTTTAGTGGTTGTTTGTTTAACTTTCTTAGTTTAACTACCATTTTCCTTGGTTTTGAAAAGTTTTGGGAACCTTCTTAACTTGTGGGACCCTTTGGGGGTTCTTATTGAGACTTTGTGTGAACTTGGGATTTATTTTTATTTCCAAAAAATTTGTGTTTTCATCCCATTTAACTTATATTGTTAATCCCTACAACTTTCATGTTGGACCTGTCCTCGTTTGAAACTCCTAAACCCAACTTTTCTCAATTTGAGGGCAAAACAGTCTTTTCACCCAAAATCTGGACACGATTTTCAATGTCACCAAAACCCGCGAAACATATACTTTTTGGAAACTAGAAATTTTGTTGATCAACTTTGTCTTCTTCATCGAATCTATTTGAGGTCCCGAAATGTATATTTTTAGCCCGACAAATGTTTTAAGTTGTGGGACCCATCTCCTCTTTGCTATATATGGAGCCCTTCTCTTCTCTTTCTCTTCTCATTGCCCTAATCACCATTGGAGAAGAAGAATCCCAGCAGCCACCTATTTCTCCATCTTCTTCTTGCTCTCTTCCTCATCAAGCTTCACCAAATCATTACTAAACCAAGATTTGACTCTATCATCTTCATCCTCATCTCAAAAGCTATCCATTGATGTTATTTTTGAAGAAAACCAAGCTTTTCAAGATTTCCTTTGAGTAACCTCTTGCTTTTTGAAGAACTTCCAAGTAAGGGATCCTTGTAATCTTTTGGATTTGTATTCTCCTACCCTTTGAGAAGCTTCGTTTTGATTGTTAGAAGTTTTCCTTTTTATTTGGTTTGGTTTTGCCATTTTAGGGTTTTATTTTTGGGGGTTTTGCTTGTAGCTTGGATCTTGGCTTGGAAAGTTGGTTTAGAGCTTGGATTGCTTGTTAGAAGACCTAAGGCAAGTGGATGTTTAGTTTTAAAAGTGATTTCCATGATCAAATGCTTGTATTTATTGTATCATTTATGATGAGCTTTTACTTGCATTCATGATGCTATTAAATGCTTTTGAAAAGAGTTGGTAAGCATCTTTATTGTCTTGAAACATGATTTCTAGTTTTTGGTTTCATTTGTTATCTCTAAATCTTGAATTGCAACTTTTGGTTCATCTTTTGTACAATGCCTAAGTGAATCCTTGTGATGATGGTTGTTTTCCTTCTCTTGGTGATTGTATGGATGTCAAATGGGGAATGAAAGGAATTGGTTTGGGGAAAGGGAAAGCCTGAATCTGAACCCAGTAAAGAAATTCCCATGACTGGCGGTCAGCTGGCGGTCGCCCAGCGGCTAGCCGCCTGGTGACTAGCGGCTAACCGAAGCAAGTTCGGTTACATTTCCAGAGAGCTGTAACCTCACGGTCAGCTCCGCGGTCAGCTAGCGGCTAACCGCCGTGTCCATCGACGGCTAACCGCCATCCAACCGTATAGTTACGGTCATTTTCCCAGAGAGCTGCAATTCCACGGTCAGCCTCACGGTCAGCCAGCGGTTAACCGCCGGATCCACTAGCGGCTAACCGCCATCTGACCGCAGGGTAACCGAAATTCCCTGAATTCTATGAATAAAAGAGGATTGAAGGGAGCCTCCACCCCATTGCTTGTGAACCTTTCTAAGAGCAATGGGCACCGCTCACCCGGGATTGTGTTCGAAGCATAGGTGAAGTGTTTGTTGGTAGTACGATAGAGAAAGAAACTACATTATCGAGATTCATTTAAGCATTAAGGCTACTATAGTGTATAAGGAACCCGGAATGTCTCCCAAATTCAAAGAGTACCAAGTTTCCTTTATTATACGGACATACAGGATCCCTATTCACTTGGATTAGTTTTAACCCGACATTGTCTTGGCTTTTCAAAGAGTACTTTACCTTGTTATTCTCGAAATTGATGATTTGGGATCTATCATCCCGAAAACTTTGAAAGTATACTTGTACCGTTTTGCTAGCTTGATATACATGCCAGACCTGATATGATAGCTGTGCCTTGAGCACCCACGTCTTACCCGAATATAGTCTTGTACTTGATTTATTTTACACATGTCTTGATTTCCATGTTTTGACCTGATTTCTTGTACATGACTCACAAGCCAAAACCTTGAGGCAACATTGGGCCAGAGCTTTGTAGTGCGAGCCCATGAGCCAAAAAGAGAACATGCATACATGTACCTGTTTTATTTACTTGCATATAACCTATGAGTCGGCACCACTAAGCTTGGATACCTTGTTAGTCTGATCAACCGACTAGGTGATCCCCCTCTTGTCTTGCCAACTGCAGTTTGGGTCCTGATACCGCAGATTGCTACTGTGGTTCCTGATGCCCGGCTCGCTACCGTGGTCATGTCTAGTATATAGTATATATGTATATGTATTTCGTTGTACCTCCTCACTTCGGTGACTGAGGTCAACGCCTTGACTTGCTTGCTCTATCACTTCGGTGATAGAGGATTTAGCTTTGTGTGGTTGCCATTTTGCTCGTTTCCTGATTTCCTTGGTTACCCTTACTTGTTTTACCTTGCATATATGTTTCTATTTTTACTAAATGATACATTTACTCATGAAAGCATTATTTAGACAGGTTCAACTGTTTCCATGGCAAATGTTTTATCATTAAATGTTCATATCTTTTCATCTACCTGCCAGACCGTCGTGTCTGACCCACTACTTTGGTACTCAGGTCCAGACTTCTTCACCCGAGATGAGTGCACGTGTTGGCTGTGGAGCCATGAGCTTACAGGTTGTTTGTCGGCTATGTCATGCAGAAATTGAGCTTGACATCGGATTACGTCACATATGGGGTAGTGATCATTAGCTTGTTTTTGTATGGCTTCTGTTAGCCTTTTTCTTGGGATTTGTAATTAATACACATTGTTTTTGTAACTTGAACATATATGTGAATGTAATATCCTGTTACTGTCAGCTCTGTACTTTATTGTGATGGTTTATTCCAGTCTGAGATGGATCATTGATAAGATGAGTATATGCTTGGGTTAAGTGCGGTGCGGAATCCAATGGCCACGGACTCCGAGTCGCAACACCACGAAAGCTTCCGCTAAATATTCAAAGTGTGTTAGAATGAATTTGTAATCCTCACACACGCGGATCTTGGGAGAAACATAACTCTCAATTCACGGACCCCGGGTTTGGGGTCGTGACACTCTTTCTATTTTTTTTAAAGGAAAGTAGCTAGCAACAAAATTATAGAAATTGAGTCTTAACCACTTATTTCTTCTTCTTCTTCCATTTTTCTTTGGAATCTCTTTTTTTTAGAACATGATATGATGTTTATAATTATGTTAGCGAAAGTTTAGCCCCACCTAAATGAAAATCCTGGGTCTGCCACTAATGCGACATAAGTGTTGGCAATGTGTTATAAATGAAAAGTTGCGTTCTCTCCAATATTACAGCACATGGGATCTTGTTTCTTGTCCCTCACAGATAAAGTTTATTGGTTGTAAATGGGTTTACAAGATCTAGTTGATATTTGATGCAAGTCCTGATAGATACAAAGCTCCCCTTGTTGCATTAAGATTTCATCAAGAATATGACATTGGATTATCATGAAACATTTGCTCCTATTTCCAAAATGACAACTATCTGTACACTTTTGACTCTTTAGTTGCCAAATCAAGAAAAATATTTCAACTTGAAGTGAAAATTGCATTCTTACATGGAGATCTCAAAGAAATAGTTAAAAGTTCTACATATGTTTGTAGACTTCATCGATCTACATATAGACTCAAACAGGCATGCGTGGTTTTAGAAATTCAGAACTACTATTTTCAAAGACATTCAAATGTATTATTATACATGTATGTGTGGATGATATTTTGATCTCTGGGCATGATATGCTAGGGATGATATGCTCGGCATTGTTTCTCCCAAAGAAATGTTACATCTATCTTTTAACATGAAAGATTTGGGACATCTTATGTATTTTCTTGGATTGGAAGTTGATGAGCCAAGGCTTAAGTTTATGAAGATCCGGTTAGTCCAATGAGGTCCAGGCCCAAATCCATGAGGCCTGGCCACGTCAAGGCTACCCACGTCGCTTCGGAAATAGTCAAGTCCATATCCCGCTTTTACCAGGTCCTGCGGAGAATATCCCAACTGCCTCGCCCATCGAGGACGATTCGAAGGCTCCTTGTGAACGTTGTTGTAAAGTCGTCCCCATCTGTTAGGGGAAGACTATAAATAGGAGAGCCCCACCAGCACTTGGGGGGCAAGCAATATTCTCCTTTCTACACACTTCATCTCTCTTATTCTCCTAAGTTTGTAATCTCTGGACACTTGAGAAATAATATATCCGGCGACCTCTGCCCTTCTGAAGTGGACATAGGTCACACTGACCGAATCACTATAATCTCTCTCTCCTCTTAATTACTGCATTTATTACTCATATCTGACAGGTGGTGTGCAAATCCATTTTGTGCATCATCAGTTTGGCGCCGTCTGTGGGGATCGACTAAAGTTCTCACTTCAGAATACTTCCTTTGTCAAAATTATGGTGATCACCACTAGATCAACAAGACGACCAAAGGATAACCCCTTGCCAGAGGGCAAGGGTGGTCCTCCACCGACTAATCCTTCCCCAAATGCTCCTGCTCCTGCTCCCACTCCTCAACAAATGTTGGAGACCATGCAGCAGCTGGTGACCCAAAACCAGCAGATCTTACAACTCATGCTGCAGGCCAAAGGGGAGCACAATTTGGAGGAGTACCGCAAGGAGCACCGCGCCCGGGGCATCCAAGAGCTCCACGCCGAGGAGCTCCCCATCTGGGCGCCCATCCCCAGGGCGCCGGAGCTCCCCAGGGCGCCCAAGGAGTTCCCCAGGGCGGAGCTCCCCAGGGCGCCCCTTTTGGAGTTACTATGGGCGTCCCTCAAGGTGGTGCCCATCAGGAAAGACCTCCACCTCCGGGTGGAGCATAGTTTGGAGGACTCCCACCTCCGGGGGGAGCAAATCATGCAGGACTTCCACCTCCTCCCTCTGCTTCTAATGGGGAGGATCCTCATTTCCAAGAGGAGGAGAGTGAAAACCAAAGCATGAAGGATGGGAGTTATTTCCATGATCCATCCAAGGGAGCCCCCAATCGCTGGGACGAGAAGATCAGGGAAATGCAAAATCAGCTGGGTGATGTCTTCAACGCCATGAAGGCGCAGGCACCAGAGACAGTGGATTACCTAATCAGGCGAACGGACACACCGTTCAAGCCCTATGTGGTGAACTACCCACTTCCTCGGAAGTTCAAAATGTCATCCATGGAGACCTTTGATGGAACGAAGGATCCATTGGACCACCTGCAGACTTACAAAACTATAATGCAGCTGCATAATATCCCTGACGAGATTATGTGCAGGGCATTCCCAACTACATTAAAGGGTTCCGCACGAAAATGGTTTGCCAGTCTCTCCCCAGCCTCCATAGGCTCCTTCGCCGAACTAAGCAAATCATTTGTGGCAAAGTTTATTGGTGGACACCGCCAACAAAAGCCTGCCACTCATCTGCTCAACATAAACAGGATCAAGATGAGAGCCTGAGGAGCTACCTCACTCGTTTTAACGAGGAGATCCTTCAGGTCGAGGAGCCCGATGATAAGGTCAGCATGACCGTCTTCCTAGGAGGCCTCCGGTCATCAAACTTCCTCTTTTCAGTAATGAAGCGACCACCAAAGAGCATGCCAGAACTATTAGCAAAAGCTCAAAAATATATGAATGCTGAGGAAATCAACAGGTCCAGGCGGGGTGAATCATCTCGCGGATAGCCAAAAACATGACCTGCCTCTATACTGTTCTCAAATAGGCAGCCTATCTCCAACTTAGCGGCCCTTTCGCGGGTCGCCAAAAAAAGCTTGGCATCTGCACTGTTCTCAAACAAGCAGCCTATCTCCAGCTTAGCGGCCCTCTCGCGGGTCGCAAAAAAGCTTGGCCTCTGCACTGTTCTCAAACAGGCAGTCTATCCGTCATCACCTCATCGGCAGGAACCTCAGGCATCACCAGGTCATCGTCCTCTGCTAAAAAAAAAAAAGAGGCAGCAGATCAAAACAAAATCTTTCACAAGAAGAAAAAAAAAAAAAGGGGAAGAAACAAAGGAAAGAAAGAGGATCATACCAGCTGTCTCCTCTTCTCTGCTTCTCTTCTCCGGAGGCTCATCAGCATCCTCAGACACCTCAGCAATGGTGAGAGGAACTTCAAGATCAGAAGGACTATCGTGTCGCCTCATGTTACGGCGTTGTCCTCTCCTCCTCTTATCTCGGCGGGTCAATCTGCTCGACGATCCTGCCCCACTATCAGCATCAGGCCTCTCACAAGAGTCCTCACTGGATGGTCTACTCTTCTCAGTAGACTCCATGGAAGCCTTCATATGCTCTGCCTGTATCATAGCATCGATCTCGGCCTCCTCCTCTTCCAGCTGTCTCAAGACCTCACCAGGAATCCCCTGTGCAGCTCCTGATCTGATGATGTCCTGCCCGTTGAGAAAGCATATCTTGTGCTTCTCTCCAGAAAGGAAGGCCAAAACTTCCTCCCGACGGACACCATCCGATTTGGCAAGACCTTTCCCAAGAGATTGCTTAATATCGAGCTCTTTCTTGGAAAGCCCCCGGTACACTGAAAAGCTCTCCATGAACCACTTCGTGAAGCCAGCAGTCCGGAAGGTGGGCAGCTCAGGATAGGAAATCATGGCGGTAGTGTCCTCGGCGCTATAAAAAGCCCATGCATTTCTCCCATCCTGCAGACCTCCAAAACGCTTCACCATGCTCGAAGGCGCTCCAACAACGCCTTGAGAGAAGCCAAGCTGTAATGCAAAACGCGAAGGGACATACGGCTGGATATCGACGAAAAGATGTCTGCGGTACACCATCGTACCAACCCGTATGTTGAAGAGCCACATCTTCTCCGTGTCCGTCAAAGCATAGTGTCTTCCCGACCCTGCCCTGGTCGAATCACGGGAGACACCAAAGTCAAAAGCCTTCTTCCGCAAGCCCGGAGAAAGCTTCACCGAAGACTGCCCAATCTCGATGTCCCTAAATCGTCAGATCCTCAAATGGGCAGATAAAAGTGATTCGGGAACGGCTGTCCCTCTAGCCAAACGAATCATAAAGAGATCTTCATCCTGTGCAACTCCCAAACGATGGAAGCTAAGACAGTGGTATACATACCACGAATAGAAGATGTGGGCAGAAAACACCATGTTCATGGGAAGCCCAAGCTGAACCAAGAAAGCAGTAGCCTGTAGTTCGGTACACAAATAGGAGTAAAGAGCAGGTACCAAAGCCAGCCGCTCTCCAAACGCCATCTGACAAGCCGGAAAAATACAGTGCGGCCTGATGTACGTCCCATCTCCTCCAGCAAAGACAGCCTTACCTAGCCAGTAAGTGAGGTAAACAGCGAGATCTCTCCGCAACGCAATGTCAGGACAAATGGCATCCGTGCCTGCGAAGAACTTCTTCAAATCTTCTCGCATAACAGCGATCTTCTTCAAACTTGATGTTTTAGCCCTAGCATCTTGGGCCATGCCATCAGAAGAATCCCCGCTGTCAAAAAAGTTGGAGCTGCAACTTCTCCAACTGCTGCACCTAACTTTCGAGCCCTCCTTCTCCTTCAAAAAATCATAAAAGGCGACGAGCTGAAAGTACACAAGCCTAAACTACTCAGACTACTCCTCAAGGACGTTGTCAATAGGCATGAACTCCTCATAGAGTCTGCCGAGGATAGGCAATCCGGTGATGGCGCTCAGCTCCTTCAAAGAAAAACCAATCTCACCATTCGTCACAATGAAGGTGTTGGTTTGTGGAAGGAATGACTCCAGCATGGCCATGAAAGCCTCATCGGAGAAAACGACGGTTTGCCGAAAAGCGCGAACCGCATCAAAAATCTCGGCCTCCCAAAGAACGGCCTCACCAATCCTCAGGGTGTGATCAGTCCATGACTCCCAGCTCGAGTCAGCACTGAAACGGCCACGAACTCGAAAAGGCTTCACCCAATTGCTGCCGTCACCCCGAAAAACACCAAGGCCCACCGGTCTCAAATCGACCGATGGATGATCAAAACCTTGGTAGCCACTGGCCGGCATCAACATGTCCATACGGACAGGTGGCTTCTCTGCAAAACCAGAAGGGCCGTTAATAAAAACCCCGGTCTTGATCACACTGGTCCTCTTCACCCAGCTCGGAGGATCTTCCCTCTTAGGGCACGTGGGAGAAAGGCTCAGGATCGAGATGGTCCGATCAAAAGACGACCGGGTAGAAATAGTTCTCTCCTCACCATCTGCTATGTAAGAGAACTGAAAACATCTCCTTTGGTATGTCAAGTCGTCGGGGACTGCATCACCGAAGAAGAAGGTAGGCTTGAGCACAACACTCTAATCGTCCATAACCCAAGGACGACTGCTTACCATGATCTTATAGAACTCCTCATCTTTGAGAGCGATCAATCGCTGTCTCATCTCATCACGATTGAGGGAATCACACTCTTCCAAATTCTTCTCAACAAACTGGACCTTCTCCCAAGCCTGCTGAACGGAAGCATTTGAAGATCTAGCAGACCGACGAGGTGCGTCAGTAACAGGACATTTACCCTTGTTCGCTCTAGAAGAACTGCCTGCAAAAGATGGAAGAGAAAAGATCAATCAACATCAAAATGACAGAATTCTGCTACAAAAAATTCTAGCAAAATTTTGACATGGTTCCGGGGCAATTCCGACGAAAAGGAACATACTCCGAAAAAGATAGGAAGCCTGAAGATGAGCTCAACATCGCTGCGAGCTCATAGTCAATGGAGAATTCTCAAAGAAGGCTTGAACTCAACATCGCTGCGAAAACAAGTCAATCTCATCAAACTTCCGCAAAATCTGGAAAAGAGCTCAACATTGCTGCGAGCTTCAGAATCCAAAAGTTGCAAACTTCCTCAAAATCCAGCAAGACCGAGAAAGAGCTCAACATCGCTGCGAGCTCAAAACCCCGATACTTGCAAAAGATTTTCGGGTATGCATCATCATACTTCCAAATCCATTTACAAAAATCATGCATCAAAGAATATCATCATGCATTAGATGCTAGGAAAACCTTGACCAAAGTTTGACCAATTCCAACCCAATTTGGTCAAAACCAATCAAACTTTGTCCAAGTCAAAAATCATGTTGGCTTGACCTAGAGACTCTAGCCTTCTATCTTGATGCATCAAAAAAAAAATGCATACATATTGAAATTGCATAACCTCATTATCATGGTGAACAAACAAAGAAAAAGAAAAAGAAAGGGAGAGAGAAAAAAATCTCAGCAAAAAAAAAGAAAAAAAAAATCCACTGCCACGTGGCAGTACGGTCAGGTTCGTTCAGACCTGTCCGTACAGCCAGGAAAAAAAAAACAGCCTCTCTCTCTCTCTCTCTCCAAGTAATCATGTTAAACATTTTAAGTTTGGAATAACATTGTTTTCAACATCTCTAGACAGGATCTTGAAACTCAGGTCATCTGCAACCCAAGGGACTACATTAGATCACCGTGACCAGCTGCCTGGCCGCCCAAACCAGTTGCCTGGCTGCCCAAATCAACTGCCTAGACAGCACACGAGCTGCTCGCCCACTCAGACAGCGGCCAGCCCCTCAGCAGCGAAGCCCACGCCCGCAGCAGACCTCTGGGCACCAGACCTCCCAGGCGCCCAGACCAGGGGCGCCCAGGCATCCCAGGCACCCAGGCAGGGGCGCCCAGTCCTCCTAGGCGCCCAGCACCTCATGCTCGCCCAGAAGCTGCTGCTCGCCCAGAACCGCGCTCCGGCGCGCCCGCTCGCTATTTTGATCGTAAATTTTGGTCCGTAACTCCAAATGAGGCTTATTATATATCAAATCGAAACTCTCGGCGAGCCCTACAAGACTCACTGCCTTTGACTATGATTGATGCTGTCAAAAGTCCAAAAAATGCCTAAAAACGGATGTTTTGGCCTCCCGAAGTTTTTGCATTGCAAACTCAGCCGAAGATTCAAACGAATGCCCTCCTCTTCAAGTTCCATTAGACAGAAGGCATTGGGGGGCAAATGATGAGCCAAGGCTTAAGTTTATGAAGATCCGGTTAGTCCAATGAGGTCCAGGCCCAAATCCACGAGGCCTGGCCACGTCAAGGCTACCCACGTCGCTTCGGAAATAGTCAAGTCCATATCCCGCTTTTACCAGGTCCTGCGGAGAATATCCCAACTGCCTCGCCCGTCGAGGACGATTCGAAGGCTCCTTGTGAACGTTGCTGTAAAGTCGTCCCCATCTGTTAGGGGAAGACTATAAATAGGAGAGCCCCACCAGCACTTGGGGGGCAAGCAATATTCTCCCTTCTACACACTTCATCTCTTTTATTCTCTTAAGTTTGTAATCTCTGGACACTTGAGAAATAATATATCCGGCGACCTTTGTCCTTCTGAAGTGGACGTAGGTCACACTGACCGAATCACTATAATCTCTCTGTCCTCTTAATTACTGCATTTATTACTCATATCTGACAGGTGGTGTGCAAATCCATTTTGTGCATCATCAGAAGTTACTCATGCTCGTGGGATCTTTCTATAACAAAATAAGTACACTGAAGATCTTATTGACGTGGCTCGCATGTCGAATGCAAAGACTTTTGATACTCCCATAGAGCTGAATGTTTATCACAACAAAAACAGTAGCAAATCGGTTTCATGCTCTGCTTTCTACAAAACTGTTGACACCAAAAAAGTCACTATGTCTCCTCCACATCAAGAAGCCTCGTCAAGCTGCATCCTGCTACAAAACAGGCAAAGCTACTTCAAGCATCAGATCTTGTCAGAATCAAACATAAACTGAGAGATCCTTCAAAACATCTGAAAAAGGGGTACACCTGAGGATTCGAGCCATTCCGACAGCGTTTGGCCTAACTTCACTGCTCCGACGGCTAAACAAGCGCTCCCGGCGGCGACATCATCAAAGACACCAAAACTTTGATCAGAGCCTACGGATGACTCCAGTATGTCTCCAAAGTGCTCTATGCCGAATTTCAAGTCAAACCGACAACGTTTGACCCTCCATCAATACTCGAGCAGCAAAATCAAGCCTCCCGGCGGCGAGAACCACCGAAGCCATCCCTCATCAAACAAAATACATGAGTGGCTTCAACATGCTTCCAAAAGGCTGCACGTCGAATTTCAGGTCATTCCGACAAAGTTTGACTAGGTTTTGATGCTCCGAGAGAAAATCAAGCCTCCCGGCGGCGGGAACCACAGAAGTCATCACTCATGAAACAAAGTACATGAGTGGCTTCAACATGCCTCCAAAGGGCTGCACGTCGAATTTCAGGTCATTCCGACAAAGTTTGACCAGGTTTCGACGCTCCGAGAGAAAATCAAGCCTACCGGCGGCGGAGCAACCCGGGACCATGACATCCAAAACGGAGCCAAGGAACGTCTCAAAATAACTCCAATAGGCTCCTCGTCGAATTTCAGGTCAATCGGACATCGTTTGACCACATATCAAAGCTCGGCATTTTTCCCGTAGCAAAATCAAGTGAAGCATCAATGGGACCCCAAACGGCTTCAAAACTCAAATAAAAGCCCATGGTTGGTCCTATCCACTGCTCAAGAAGCTTCACCTCAATTTTCAGGTCATTCCGACATCGTTTGACCTAGTTTCGAGTCTTGACGGAAAATCGGCTACAAAGTCTTTGGCTTTCCCGAAAAATGGGAAACTTTGTGCTCCGATTTCGTGCGGATTCTAGTCAAGTTTTCTCCAAGAAAATGAAGTCAATAATTGAGGAAAAATGTCAAGAAAAATACAGAAGAAAAAAGGAACGAAACAGACGCAAAATCGGCCGAAAACGAAGCTCGGCGACCAAATGGCAAAAAACCCTAAGGTCGCCGGCGACCCTGCAAATCCGGGTCACCGGATTTTGCACCAAAGCGTCCGTTTTTCGATGGTTTTCGCGTTTTGGGTGTTCCGGCCTCTGTGATTTTCGGAAAATCCAGTGTTTGATGCTTGAAAACGACTGATCTTCGTCGACATCTCGGATCCGCCGTCAAAAGCATGAAATCATCACCGATCACCAACCGGCTGACCAAGAAAGTGCACTTTCTGTCCGACCGATCGTGAAATCGACAAGACGGATGTCACCGGCTCACCAACATCAACTAATGTCTGAAATTGCATCGCAATCCGACATCAAACAATGCGTGGATCCACCTGTGATGATCGCAAGGAGAATTTCAAAAGGCGCAGCGCGGCCCGCGACTCTTTACATACCTGGGCAACCACTTAATGACATTAATTGACCCGTTTATGACAACTTAATGCGGTCATTAACTCATTATTTTGGACGGCCCAATCAGATTCAAGCATTTGGGAGTTACAAATCCAAGCAATCATGGCATTAAACCCATGAAACTCCCATCATCATGAAGCATAAAAGTGATTAAATGCCCACTACCTTCATCGGCCAATCACAAGCCTTGAAAAAGGAGTTACAAAATCAACTTGTAACTCCTCATCAATTCTTTCATCATGGCCATCAATGCCAATAAACACCTCATGGCTACCAAAAGCCTATAAAAGGAGGTCCATTCCAAGAAGAAAAATAGATCCCAAGTGCAAGCTCTGAAAATCCAGAAAATCCAAGAGAGAGACGAAGTTCTGCTACTTTGCTCCCGGAAGCACCACAAGGTGATTAACGTCCCTTGGGGGGCCACCCCCCCAAGGTCACCTCCCTCTCCAACATGGCCTAAACGTGGCTTTTCAGCCCGTTTACTTGGTTTTTCATTGGATATAAGACCTCCTCTTGGTCCTTGTCCTTTAAAAAACCGAGGTTAGGAGCCAAGCCAAAGAATCAAAGCATCACATGTTCTCATTTGAAGGACGATGGCGAAGCCCATACATGACTTGCGACCATCGATCTCAACATATCCCCACAATCTCCTAAGAAGTTAGATCCATTTTCTCACTTTTCTATTGTAGTTTGTATTTATTAAAGAGACAAAAAGAAATCACAATTCTTGTCTTTCACATTTGATGAGTTTTGTAAAATCGCCTTTCACGGCAAAATCGCCTTTTACGGCAAACAAACAAAAACGCCTCCTACGGCATTCTCAAAAAACAAACTTGTCTCTTTTCTTAATATTTATGCAATTTGAAAAGTTAGAAAAAAGGATTGATTTCCTTTCCACTTGTGAAGGTGAATCCCCGGATCATCACCATTCCAAATTCCAAGTAGAAAGTAAATCTGGCATACCCGTACAAAAAAATGTTGATGCCCGAGATCTTCCCTCCTCCGCCGAGACCCAGGTCAGCCCCCGGGGTGCGGAGGGAGAGGACGGAAGATTCCCTTTTCGGGTCCATCAAAAACATTGGTTGGTCGTCTCATCTATCTCCCAAGAACTCGGCTGGATATCTCTCATGTTGTTCAAATTGTCAACTAATTTATGTCTGATATTTGACATCTTCATTGTAGTGTTGTTTTGCGCAAATTCGTTATCTACATGGTACTTCTATATGCGGCTTGTTTTTCCCAAAGAGCTCTTCCTTGCAACTTATTGGATATGTTGATGCTAATTGAGCAGGATGTTCTGACACCCATCGTTCGAGGACCAGCCGGTGTGCCTTCGTCAAAAATTCACAGATTTTCTAAAAATGTAAGAAACAAAATAACATCTCCAAATCCTCTACAATCCATGTCCTCTGCATGTTGAAAAATCATCTAGGTTCGACAGTTCCTTAAAGAATTTAATATTCCCGTCTCTAAACCTACTCCTCTCTATGCAGACAATAACAGTTAGGGTTGTAAATGGGTCACCGATTTTCCGATTACCTGAAGGTTCCATCCAACCTGTTAGGTTCCGGGTCTGGGTCCTTATTTTGGTCCCAATAAGCAAATGGTTCCGGTTCTGTATCCTTTTTTTGGAACCGATACCTAAACAGTTCCGGTTCCGGATCCACAGTGGCTCAGACCCGTGGACCCAGGACCCAACCCAATATACACTAACATAAGGTAACTTTAGATGGATGTGGTGTTTGGAATTTTGATGGTTCAGGGAACAAGAGTTTGGATGTGATTTTGGGTGATTTTTTGTTGGACTTTGTTTGGAATTTCTGAGTTTTTGGTTAAAAGTGCTTGTTATTGATAGACAAAAGTCACATTAGTGTTTGTAGGTGATCCAATTGAAATGTTGAAAAAGCATAATTTTTTTAAGAAGAAAAAACACAGGTATTAGTCCAGACCTGTAACCATACCCGGAACCGAAACCAGACCCGTCTCACAAATGGTTCCAGTTTCGGTTCTGGTTCCCATTAATATTATCGGTTCCGATTCCAAAACCAGTTTTCTGGTTCCAAACCGGATCCGATTCCGGTTCCCCCTCTTAGAAAATGGTTCCGATTTTGGTTCCACCCTGGACCTGGACCGGAACCGACCTGTTTACAACCCTAATAACAGTGCTATGAAGCTGAAAGAATTGCAAGTCCATGGGTCCCAACCAAGCTGCAAATTGTTGATTCATTTACTAAAGCCATGGCTCGGGATTATCATAATTTCTTAATACTGAAATTGATGCGTCTTGGTGACCCGCGTCAATTTGAGGGGGAATGTGAAGAGAGTACCAATTTTGAAACATCCAAGGAACATAAATATCTTAAATATGAATCCCTCTAGATAACTAATTGTAAATTTGGCATTCTAGATTACCCTTAACACTCATTCTTTCTTTAAACCCTTTTCTAAGGGTATTCATGTAATTGTATCTTGTGATTATGAATATAAATACAGGGCCTCCCTCTAAGAGGGTTTATGCAATTCTTACATTGTCAACAATGTGCGGACCATCTCCTGCTATGGAGGGCCCAGATGAGTTATCAAGACCACTTACACCTGCCATGTACTGCAGAAATTTAACAGCAGTCCCGTCTCGTACTGCCACTGACAACTATTTGTGCACTTGATAGCATCAATGACCAGGAGCCTTCATTTCTAACACATTTGACATGGGAGAACAACTTCAATTTTTTTATGGCAGAGGATACCTTCAATTATGCAGAAACATTCTACATAGAAGAAAACCGGTCTGTGTTAAAACCCATACATGTCTCCAAGTGAACGAGACTGGGCCATTGAACACTGGCCCTACTCTATTTATCAGTAATATAGGCCCTATTGATGACACTTCATACTTTATAAATGAATGAAACCAGGCCATTGAACAACTATAACCCACTGACATTGTCCACAGTGCAAACATGACAGTGGCCAGGTGTATCTTAACTGGATGATCCGATATAGCTCATCTACTGTGTTTCCCATGACAAATTAGGTTCATCAGAATACTGGACCACTTAAGTGGTCATCATCATCAAAGCTTTAACCCATTCTGTGAGCAGCTTACCACTAAGAAGCAGTCCAATGTTTTCAGAAAATCCCCAGAAACGCCAACTGTCATGTAGCTCGCATTGTTCTCATTGTAGAAACTCATTAAGATGGTGCCAAACTAGAAAAAATAAAGGACCCAATTTGAGATTCAACAGACTTTAGGGTTGAACGGGTCAGTGAGACCTCAGTGCCCAGAGCCCAGGCCATTAGTTTTTCAAGCCTGAAAGCAGGCCTAGCCCAGTATGTGACAGCAATAAACAGGCTAACAGTCTCGCCAGACTAATATCAACTCAATGCGAAAGATGTCAAACCTATGTCACAATCCCACACATTCTGGCCCATGTTGGACTATGCATCTAGACATCAGTCCAGACCGTTGGCTAACCGCATGGAGGTGATATCCGGCCCCATTTTTCTTGTGCAGATCCACAAGAACCATTATCATGAAGCTTTACAACATTGCAAATAAGAAATTCTCAAATTGGATTATATACCGATGATGGGATCAATCTGAGACAACATTGAACAAGAAGCTGGAACAAGTATTTTAATGCAAATATTTAATAAATAGGAGCTCTTCTTTATCTTAGTTTTTCCTTCTATGCTACGCTTAGCTTTCAGCAAGCCCATATGAAAAGCAGCAACCTACTAGTGTACACAGGATACAATACAGATTGAGAAACAATGAGCAGAGTTTTGCATGGGGCCCATCGCATCACCTGTGGTGCTGATCTGTAGTTGGGTTGCTGTTGGTTGATGAGGCTGCCGTCCTCCCATTTGGTACACCGTTGTCAACAGGCACTGCCACTGCCCACTTTCCATCTGACTCTGAAGGCTCTATCACTTTAACTGCCCCATCCGTCATCCCAATAGCCAACTGATATGGCTCAATCGGATGCGCTGCAATGACAAGAGGGTACGATGGCTGGGCACTGTAAAAATAAACAAAAGTTAGCAGTGAAGGAAGAATATATATGACAAAGCATGCTCAGGATCATAATCCAAAGGTAAGATCTAAATATGACACATGCATGCACAATTTTCACCTACAGAGCAGATTGATATAAGAACATGGGCATGCAACACACCTTGTGAGTTTCATCTCTGATCAATACAACACACAAACATACAAATGCACACATGCATGCAACAGTATTGCTTTTTTTTTTTTTCCCTTCCATCATGCTACCTCTAATTTTCCTCTTATTACTCATTTATAATTCTGGCGTCATTGCTTTGGTGCAATGGTAAAAGTCCAGGGTGCCATGCGTGACAATGCATGTTTGAGACCTGCGAGCAACCACTTTGTGCAAAATTACCAAAGGTTAGGCCCGTCTCAAGCCTGGACCCTCCCAAGACCCTGCTTCGGCGGGACCGCACTAGGTGATGACCTACTCATTTATAATTCTATCCTTTCTTGTAACTCAAATCCATCTTAGCATGTGCATCCTTTGGGTTTGTCTCTAGTCTGGACCCTCCCAAGACCCACTTTGGCAGGACCACATTGGGTGATGACCTACTCATTTATAATTCTATCCTTTCTTGTAACTCAAATCTATCTTAGCATGCGCATCTAACCCACGGGTATTTTAGCTGCTGCTTCTTTCTGCATTGCCAACACTGAGCTTCATAGAATAATATAGGTCCAACTACACTCCTATAAAACCTCCCCTTTAATCAGAGTGGCACTCAACCAATCACATAACACTCCAGTAGCTTTGTCTCCACTTGACGCAACGAGTGCTAATCCTATCTGCTATCTCTAACCTAAACAGTTGAGGTTGTTCCATAATTGATGCTAAATATCAAAATTAAGTGACGCCAAGTAATTTTCATTTTTAACCAAGTCATCTTCCCTATTCTCAGATCCACTAAAGTTGTATCCATACATTCTTTGATCTGCTTTTTCTTATTACCAACGTAACATGAGCCCAAAACCTAATGGTTGAAATAATTTAGCACCTCCCAACTGTATTATGAACTCTTGTCAACCCATTTGACTTAAAATTCCCTTCTCCAAAGCTCTACCTTATCGTTTATTTGCTTGTCTCATTATTAAGTACCAGATCATTAGTAAACAACACACAGCAAGAAACTCGTCAAGAAAATCTGTCATTAAGTTCTTCATAACCATCATAAACTCATCTTGTGTGCATGTCCATGCTCAAACTGGACCAAGGCTCACCAAAAACAGTAACACCACCAAGAGATTGATGAATCTATTCAGACAAGAAATATATTATATTGGTGAATCCATACACGAACTGTCATACATGAATCCATACACGCTTATAGTTAGCTCATTAAAAAATGGTGTGGCAGGTAGCCGAAGTTGTCATTGATTTCCTAAATCTCATTGATTCATTTGAAAAGAAAGAGATTGCAATTGTTTCACCTAATGATGAGATCTAGAAATATGATAAAAGAAAATGAATTAGGAATGGGAATGTACCTTATCAATAATGATGAGATTAACCCAAAAAAAAAATAAATAAATAAAAATTGCCACAGCAGAAAAATGTCAAGAAATGAATATAGCAATGGGAGTAAAATCTAGGTAAACCATTTTTTCAGCAAGTTAGAATGTGACAATAATCAACTGAAAAGATGATATTCTGAGTGGTGAAAATCAAATGAAATTCAATATTTATCATGCAAAAGCAAGATGAATAAACAATTTTATGCTTTAATTTTTCTTTTCCTTTTTCAAGCTGATGGATTTGAAGAAAAAATACATAATCATTTGACAATATAAGTTGTCCTTGATATCAATTTTCAAATTACCTGTTTGCAACTGCCGGCGACAGATATGCTGCTGGGGCAATGCGACATCTTAGTCTCAAGCTATCAGCATCAAACACTCCAATGTTCCCATCACAGAAGGCTGCATATACTAGCTGGCTATTGCAGGAGTATACTGCATATGATATGGGCGCAGACAGGACATCTTGTGGCACCCACTGCAATGAAAGAAGACATGATGTTTCTTGTGGGTGATGCTTACAAGCTTATGACGCATGTTAAGAGAGTTAAAGTCTACCTGCCGAATGCGTTCCATCTTAGAGGCATCATATATTGCTATCTGAGTTTCATGGGATACTAACAATCGGACTTGGTCGGAGTGAAACTGGACTCGAGTGTCACCACTGGATGCCTTCCCTGCAGGCAATTGAATTGCAATTGATCTCCTCTTGTCCCATGTTTCAGAATTCCATATGCAAATCTGCACGATAATTATTATTAAACTCACACTCACAAAAAAAAATATACTGAAAGGCCTCTAATATGTAAAAAAAATGAGTTGACAGGGAATACTGTGAGAAAAAAGAGTTGGGGAGACCAGGAATGTTGACAGTGTACATAAGGCCAATGCACTGTCAGATTAATATCAAAGTTATAAATTTATACTAATACAGGCTGGGATTTGGGAGAACATGGATGTGACTTTTCGAGAAATATGTAATTTTAACAGTTCTAGAGTAAAAGCATTTTATTAAAAGAAGAAGAAGAAGAAGAAGAAGAAGACAAAATTGAAAATAGGAACTACACACAGTCACTTGGTCCTTTCACTGAAATATGAAATTTTGAATTTTCAAGAGTACAAAATTTAGCACAAATGGTCAGCAAAAAATCAGAGAGAGAGAGAGAGAGAGAGAGAAATTAAATAGGACCGGAAAGCTTATTTTAGAGCACAATCATCAGTTCCCAGAACTAGCAACCATGTTTTATGGTAGGACCCTGTGCCAAAGGTGGGCAACTATTTTATAGAAACAAAGAAGTGTTCATTGTTACTTGTTAAGACTCAAATGAAATTAATGGAAAATCAGTAACCAAACTATGAATAAAAGATACAATAGAGACAACAAGGTTCGAGTATGGCAAGTTTAGACAATAAAAAGAACAGTTAGAGTGAGCCCAGTGAGTGACGACCAGTGAATTTAAGACAGCAATGTAAATTATGGATAAGAATACCAACACAGGAACAGTGGAAGGAAGATCTGTATAAAGAAAAGCTTCCGAAACACAATATAGAGGTATAGGTTTTAAGACAAGTAACAATATAAGTTTTTGAACTTTTGCCTTAGAATGCATAATTATTTTTCAAGTTTGTGGATTCTGGTAACGTTCAGAAGTTTATCTTAGGATTTCAGAAAGCAAAGCAAATAAATGAGGTGTTGATTTAAAATAACCTAATAACAGAAATCCCTACATGATAGAACAGATAACATTCAGCCAAGGAATCCCAACCCAAATGCATGCCACAGAATGATTCTAGGATTGCAAAGTAATGCAAAAAACAGCTTACAAAATATGTTTAAAGGGTTTGCTATTACTTTTTTTTTATCAGTAACTGAAAATTATATTAAATAAGGGAAAAAGAAAAGTTTAAAGAAAACCAAAACGCCCTACCCAACATAGGAAAAGCAAAAACCCAGTATAAAAGAATTACACCAACACCAAAATCAAAGGAGGAAAAAAACAAACACTATAAGACAGCCACCAAATTTAAGTTCTATCCACCTATTTTTTGCAAGAATGTTCGCTATACATTCACGAAAGTTCTCGTTGGATCCACATGTACTCAGTTCAAGAAAGTATCGAATGCAAGCATATATTTAAGCATCTAATAGTTTGTTGAACCCATTGAATGCATGTGTGTTCTACTAGGAAAACAAAACACCAATGTTGAAAAAGTTTGCAGGTTCCAAAGAAAGTAATCACTGTCCAAACAAATGGAAAGGATAAAATGGGTATTAATGCAATTGGATGACATTTTAGGATACGCTAATTGTCACACAAATGATCTATAAAGCAACGGTATGATATGACAAACAATTACTAAGATTACCATCCTTGTCACTCACCTGAGCATCAGCACCTGAAGAAACAAGGATGTTGAGGAGACCTGAAAATGCTAAACCAGTTATGCGCTTCTGATGACTTTTCAATTTTGTTTTCACCTAACATGACATTGCAAAAGCCAATCAGTTTCTATTGAGAATAAAGTTCAGAATCCTGATATAAAACAGGTTGAGATGCAAAAAGGAAGTTACCTCATCCACCCGAACATTGTAGATGTGAATGGTTGAATCATCCATTCCAATTGCTATAATGTTATTGTCTTGAGGATGAAATGCTAAAAATGTTGAAGCTGGAGGAGGTGACATGAATGTAGTCATTACCTGTAGACAAAGCAATTGCATGGTCAATCAAAACATTAATGCCATATGACAACACTAAACAAACCACCCTGTTCAATATACAAATACTACCAGCTTACCTTGAAAGTCATCATGTTAAAGAGAGACACCTTCCCACCACAAGAAGACATAACATAGGAATCATTCTTCGAAAGTGCTATGCATGGAACTGCGTCTTCAAGATTAACATCTGTGACATCATTCGTCATAAGAAGACCACTGTTTGGTTGCCAATGCTGTGGAACAACACTGGCAGTGGCCTTTAACCACAAATGGGATTCAGAATTCTCTTCCACAATAAATGTTTAAATGTAAATATTCAACATAATTCATAAAATAAAACAAAGAATGTTCTACCCAAACATGGTATACTAGGAAATATGGTATGGGTATGAAGTGTCAAAGTGTCCTCATGTGTCTGACAATGCTACCTCTAAAAATCTAGACATAGGGACACTTCCACACAGAAATTAATAAATAAATAAATTTACGAGAGTAAAGACTATAAAGAGTACTAAAGCAAAAGGATATTTTCGTAAGAACATAATCGAAATCGATTACAGAATATCCATAACTTAAACTGCTGAATTAACGGAATATCTACTGCCCCATTAAAATGTTCAAACTCTGGACAGGAAGAAAAATCAAACATTAATTGTGCTTTATGATATGTAGGCCACCAATCTAGTACTGAAAAATGGAAAGCAAAACGAAAACGAGGAGATCTTATTGTTTCTTCAATACTGACTTACAAAGAGCATAGAGAAAGCATTGACGGTGAATTGACAATCCCTAAGTTAAAACAATATAACTTGCATAACGAGAGAGAGAGAGAGAGAGAGAGAGAGAGAGCGCAAAAAGAAGCTATAAACAAAAGCCTCATTATCATCATTTTTATTTTACTTCTTTTTTTGTTCTTCTTTTTTAGCCGGTAAAGCTTCTTTATCATCATTAAGCGTTGTCACATCGATTATCTGGGCGCAACTTTATAAGTTCCACCTTTCCACTTAAAGTAGACCTCCTAATGAAGGTTGGCAAATTTCTTTCAGCCAACTGCTTATTTGAGCAACCCTCTGTTGCCAAGGTTCAAAATGGACACATGACAAAGTACTGATATACGGCTATCTAAATGCAAAAGCTTATGAATTAACAAAGGAATTTATCAGAGACTTTGTTCACAGTGCCCAACACACAGCACGTTCAGCGACATCACGAGGATACTATCTCTACAATAATTGAAGTGTCATGCTGACATGGCAAAAAGAAGAAAGGTAGAAGTGTCTAGGTAACACTGGATGCACTGTTGGACAAGGTAACTCTAACAAACCCAATATACTGACACAACCATTCAAACATATGAAAAAATACATTTGATAGCATAATTTAACTATATGGAAAAAAAAATCCTAAAAATTAAAAGATTATGTTAATAAAAAATAGTATTATCTATGAATCCAAGAATTCATATGTGCAACAAATTATCTGTGTGATGTGATCACATTGAGACCAAAAAACAAATAATAAAAAATAAGTATTATCTACGAAATCAGGATCTCTATGCAAAGTTATATGTGCAACAAATTATCTTGACAGGTGTGATCACATTGAGACAAAAAAAAGTAACCTTAACGTGGTGTTGACTTACTATAAAAGGATCCTGAAAATTACCTTGCCACTTGGATTTTGCTCAGTGCGGCTCCATTTCCATAGTTTCTGAATTGCATTTGACCCAAGTGCCAATAAGCCAACCCCTGAGTTAGTGTACAGAAGTCTCGCAACCTGGCATGATTTGGGTTGTTATGGCATTATAAGATTGGTAAAGAGGGATATATCAATATAAAATTGGGAAAATAATAGAACCAAAATACCTTGCTTGGAGGATCTGTATTGTCTGGCATGGTAACAACCCGGCACTGAACTGGATCCACAATTTCAACCAACTCCCAGGGTTTAGTTTTATCAGTTGCATCTTCCAAACCTCTTGTTTTTTCCAAGCCTCTAGCAGTAGGATCAACCCCATTCTACAAAAGTCACTAAGAAAAATTAAATGTTGAAAAATCAAAATGGTAAACTGGGGCAACAATCCCATTCCCCACAAAGCAAACTGATAAATGCAGAAAGTCATACATGAATTGGATTAGCCAATCGTAACTGGTTCAAAAATATGTGAAGATGTGAGGAGAGAGGATGGGGGAACGGTATGCTAGGTCCAGTTCACCAGAGATAACAAGGAAGTCCATGCCATCTCAGTACTGAAGCTAATAAATCCTAGCAGTCTATGAAAATTTCCATTATAAGTTTAAATCTATCTTTTAATATGTTCATGCTGAAAGGCACCAACAGCTGGAAATAAATCTGCCAAAATTATACCTTCCGGAAGGCCAAGATCATGATGGCCAAGTGCCAGCAACACTGTGATTTATTTATTGGTTTGAAAAGGAATTGTTAGTTATTAACTTATTATTCCAGTGATACCTACATTTCACTGGAAAAAACACCTAAAGTTTTGACTCTTTCAATTTCAACCTCACATACCAGAGCAGAAGGCCTTGGAGGGGAGCTTCTATCCATGCGATCCACTCTGGTAAGAACTGCACTGATGTTTGGAACCACGGGAGCACCAGAAACCTGATCAACAAACATACCACAGGTCAGGAAAGAAACTTTTTAGGTCCATATTGCAAACAGAAAGCTGCAACCTTAATTGGAGCAGGTTCAACAGGTGTTCTCAATGCTTCAAAGGATCGGGTTTCAACTACTCGCAAAGACCTCACACCATCAGCATTGGCAAGTATCTTGAAACCATTATCTGCTGTAGTAACAGCAAGAAGATTTCCTTCTTTGTTGAATCTCAAACGAGGAAGACTCTGGAACAAGCAATGAGCTGATGTCAAATAACTAATTATACCAACTATGCCAATTTAGATTATAGAAAGTGAAAGGCTAACTGATAGAAGGCTTACCGGTAGTCCACCATCAGCATCTACACTTGTGAGAATATTGACACTGTCCACATCCCAAAATTTTATCTGGTTATCTTCACCTGCAGCCAAAAAGCGATTCTTTGTCGTGTCGAATTGCACAACAGCTGCTGACTTCTTTCTGAACCCAGAATATGTCCTCTTTATTGCTCCTTCACTTTCATTCCATTCAACCAAGTGAGAATCCCCATCTTTACTTGTTCCACAAGAAAATAATCTGTAGAAAACGAAAATCAACAAGGAATCAACCAAAACATCATAAAACAAATAAATAAATTAATATCTGAAAAAAAAATCACATTTGGACATGTCAATTTATTCATTTATTTATTTATTTTAATATATGCACTGGTAAGCATTTTTTAATATATGCCCTTGCACGCATGGGTGGGATTCCTTTCCACCAACGCAGCAACAACTAATGGTTCATTTCAGGTTAAATAAATCAAGACTTGGCATTTGGCCAAAAATATAGAAATGCATCAACCCTTCCTAACGCAGTTTCTTATTTACATGCCACCAGAAAGCAGAGTTGACCTGGGCGACCTTTACCAATAAATCTCAAATCAGAGGGAATATCAATGCATCCTCAATATCTTATGTTTTACAATCTAATAATATTACGGACAATCAAATAATCTTACCTACTTCCATCAGTACTATACAGCATTGTAGTACACCCGCGTCCTGGTGCATCATAGTCAACTCTGGATCCAATGTTGTCATACAGCCATGCCTTTATCTTTCCATCAAGAGCAGTTGAAAAAATAAACTGCAAACAAATGACAGATATTCAAAATGTCACTGGTCCATGCTCAGGCAAATTTCAATTGGCTAAATTCTTCAAAAAATAAACTGCATATAAATGATGAATGGTCAGAACATTGCTCATGCAGATTTCAGTTGATGAAACTGTCACAGATCTTACTGCTATTCCTGCACTGCCATTAACCCCTCTCTCAGGCAGCCCTAGCAAGAGTACATTGGCTAAGCACAAAACAGTCCAGGCCCAGTATGAGATCAACTGAAACAAGGCCAACAAGTTTCTTCCCATAGCATCAAACCTATAATAGCCTAGCCAGCCAATTGACAGTTTGATAATAGAATGGTGGTCCTCTCAAAATGATCATCCTTCGTGTTTGATTAACTTAGGTTTCTTATTATGTATAGACAAGTTTTGAAAGTCGCTACCACACTAGGGCCACTAGATATTTACCCGGCTTCCCCTAAGCCCGTAGGGATTAGTCCGGCCCAAAGGGCTGGGACACCCTCTGTTATAAAAATAAAAATAAAAATAAAGAAGTTTTGACAGTCTATATTTAGCAACTAAGCAGATAAGATGGAGAATTAACATTTACTATTAAAACAATAGGAATTCTTCTCTTATTTAGTGGTCAAACAAAATAATTACAGATATCTTTCATTAATTCAGAATTAAAAGTATTTTGGGGTTCTTCTTTTCCTATGGACTATTGGACTTTAAGTTCAATAACGTAGCTCTTCTGTGGTCCATTGATGAATATCAAGAACCTGGGATGTGTGGCGAATTGTTCAACCAGCATTTCTACTGCTGAATCAACTCCAGGAAACCTTTCTTATTCAATGAGACCTGTTAGGTAGGTTGCGGTCAGGTGGAGCATCTGATAGTAAGCCAGATACCCAGCTTTGAAGCATAACTGATTCGGGTGAATTACTGGATCTGTTTCTTTGAGGAACACCCATTGTTGGGCTGAGATCTCTTCAAACACTCAATTTCATGTAGTTTACATATTTCTTACAGCATTTATCAAGTTGAAAACTGAAACCCTTCGGCCTTTTCAAAACCTAAATTTGATCAGGTAACATCCTTGCACTATAACCAAATATTGGGTTGTTGCAAGTCAATCCATCCTTGTGTAGATTCAGAACCGGCAGAGTGTGAAACTGTAGATTAAAATTGATAGCCTACATGATCTATAGAATGTCCACTGTTAACCGAACTGTATATCGGGCTGCTTTAAGTAAGGATTGAAGGTTAATCCCTAGAAAGAAGACCTCTATCATATAATTTGTAACATACTTTTCTTTTTTACTTAAAACGTTATTATCTCACCTTATAAACTGCAAAGCAAAAGCATGTAGAAAATATAACAGAATTTTCCCATGATTGAGCTTTATAAATTTTTTATTTTATTTTTCAAGTTCCAACACATAATTTATTTATAGCATGAACTGAAAAAATGGAACTTCTTACCTGAATATTCTCCTTGTGGTGAGGACATACAGAATAGACAGGTGCCTCGTGTCCCTCAAAGTTAAAAAGCTTCCGACCAGTCAAGTCCCATACCTAGAGTAAATATACCTCCTCACTTAAGAACATAGAAATGGCACAAAAATAAAGGTTAAGCAAAGATAAAAACTAACACAAATATTCTCCTGGCCACACCTTTATCAGTTTGTCATCTCCACAAGTTACAACACAAAGTTGCTTGTTTGGATGAGAGAATGCTAAGTCATTGACTCCACCAACATGAGCTTCAATCTGCCAGATAAAAAAGTTAATTATATTCACAGTTGTTCGTTAAGGAAGGCAGCAAAAGAAAATGAATGAAAAATCAACCAACCTCTAAATGTTGTTGTAGATCATTAGGTCCTTGATAAGTATACAAGTGAACCAAATGTTTTGTAAATGCAATTCCTGCAACAAGAAATACAATTGTATAGGAATCTTAACATGCACCAGATTCAAGCCCCACTATAAAAGGGGTACGGAATACATACCAATTAAAGTTCCATCTGGACTCCAAGTTACTTTATTAATGGAGACTGATGAGTCTTTGGCAATGGCAGCCTGCCAACAAAATTAAATAATTTGCAAAAAGGCTGCTAAAAGCAAATCCGAGGAGGAGAAGAATCCTTCAACATGAACTATATATTTTGGGAGAAAAGCATAAACTCCCAACAAAATTAATTAAATTTTATCCAAAAAGCATTTTACCTACCACATTATTTCTGCTCATAGGCTTGCCATAATCACATAAATGATCATGGTTATTTAATATTAAAATCAGAATTGTTCATAGGCTTGCCATAGTCACATAAATGATCTCAGTTATTTAATATTCAAATCAGAAGCGTAAATTGGAAAGTTGAAGAAATGCTATAGTGGGGACTAGACTTGGTGTATTTTGACACAGATTCCTCAAATGGCCAACCATCCAAAATTTATCTCTTCTGACTATAACCTCAGGACCAAAATAAACAATCAGTCCATGTCCATGCAAGCATAGAAGCTAAACAGATCACCAACTCTTTAGCAAAAGGCTTGACATATCATCAATGGTGTTCACTTTGCATTGTTAATCTAAAAGAATTGCCAAATGAATTCTGATGTGTAGCATCAATCCAGCCATTCTCACAAAAGTATTAAATAAGGTTTTCCATAAAGTGAAGAAAGAAATTTACTAGTCTTATAACAACATAATTGCATTCACTCGACAGATTAAATACTTCGGATAATATTTTACAAATGCCCTAGTTCCAAAATGTGTTAGAAACCGGAAATGGCAATGTACAAACCGTTGTCTCCCATATCTTAAATGGCCTTGATGCTAGCCTATCCCGCAGGGCAATTTCCCAAAGACTCACTTCACCATTGGCAGAACCAACTGTTTAAAGATAGATCCAAGTTACATAAAAGAACCTGAGAATCATAATAAAATAAAAGGTAGTAGATGCTGCATAGCTGAGACACAAGATATGGTAGTTCATACCAAGAAGTAATGTGTGATGCAAAGGGTGGAAATCCATGCTTGTAACATTGGATCCGTGATTAATGGTACAAGCTACAGTTCTTGGCAGGTCATCCAGTGACAATGAAGCATGCGGAGAAGGGGTTGGATATGTAACCTGAATATGACCAAAAAAATAAAAAATACAGTAAATATAATGGGAAATGTTCATATGCATCTATCCCTCACCAAAAATGGTGAGGGACACCCCAAAAGGGGAATTTCCAAGTACAAAAGTGAGGAAGTACAAAGGTGTACTTCCTCACTTTTGTACTTGGAAATTCCCCTTTTGGGGTGTCCCTCACCAAAAATGGTGAGGGATGGATGCATATGAATACCCCCCAAATATAATAGTAATATATATACATATTAAACAACAATAATCCAGTGTACCTGGATAAATGACATACCCCCTTTTAACTTCTTTTAGATTGGGTTTGGGGCCCCACTTCCATGATAGCAAACCATGGGATCTTAACTCCAAACAAAACCCATAAACCCAGAAATCACTCTGATCAAAATGTTTTTTGTTTTTTTTTTTTTTTTTTGAATCGCCAATCAGAATGACATTCACTGGATTGAACCATTAAAATCATTCCAAAAGGGTGACCTGATTCCATCAGTCATGGGGAGATGAAACACGCCTTCTGGTATGATTCAATTGAACAATCAATATCACTAAGATCATCGATCAGCCCCTCACCTATCAAAGGGGAGGTCGAGAACCAGCTTTCTGCCACCATGAAGGTTGGCCCCACAGTCCAAACTTTAAAAAGGTGAGGAGAGCTATACATATATATATGCACACTGAGAGAGAGAGAGAGAGAGAGAGAGATTTCTGAAGGGTTACCTCATCAAGAGGTTGTGAAGGAAACCTCAAACGTTTCATAAGCTGGTCAGATTCAGAATTCTGATAATCAACCAAACCTAGAGCATTTGGAGGAGTTCTCGGACGTTTTAAAATGGAAACTATTAGAAGAACAAATAAAGAGTTAACTCTTTCCTGAGCATTTTAAGTTATGGTGATAAATGGCAGTGCCTAGCACATAAGAATTCTTCCAGTCCATCTTTTAGGAGATGCAGTTATTCTAGAGGAGAATGATCCTTTGTTGCTGCGAAACCGTACTCACCACCTGATTTATACTGAGTCGCCTTTGCTTGATCCAACATGTTTATAGAACATGCCCAAACACCACCTGCCACCCCTCCCAAAAAGGAAAAGCAAAAGCGCTGGCCAAATATCACTCCAATCAAAGTGATATGCACTGTCTGACACAAGATCAATCAACTGCTTATATTATTTCCAAGTAAAGTAAAGTTTAGGCCACGCCTATACACAAAGCACATGTGACATGTAGTGTTTGGATTTCCACGCTGTGAGCCCCCATGGGTCAAACCAGATTGTTATCTTGGGAATACAGCATTCGGGCATCAGCACAGGATCATTTCTCTTCTAAGAGATATTTAGGTATGCACTCTTTTTTCTTTCTTGTTGAGAAGAGAAAATGCAAATAGAAACTTAACAAAACACTACAGAAGGCAATAGCTTCTTCAAGAAGGGAAGAGAGAAGATGTGCTGTCCATACATAGGAAGAATGCATAACACATGCTCTTTCCAAGGGGAATTTAAAATAAATGACCCAAAATGTGCACAGTAAAAGAGAATTATGTGGGTGGGGAGGTTTTTGAATCCTGAGTAGTGCCCTTTAGTAGAAGTTTGCATCAGTGTGAGGAGATGAACAAGTGCTGTCATTAAGTATTCCCCCTGGCATTTGTATTTGCAGCGGAGAGTTGGATATTTGCATCAGGAAGTCGTGCCCATCCAGTGAATTATCTATGAAAGTCTTTTCTGAGGGGCCTGGAAGTGGTACCAGATGCTAAGCCTTCTATTTCTCTGGTATGGGTAGGCTTGGCTCCCCCTAGAGTAGAGGTATTTTGTTGGCTTGTTGTCTCAGGGAAGGTGGTTATAGCCAATGTTCTCAGGAGAGGCATTTCTTCGGAGATCTTAGATATGTGTCCTTCATGTGGGAAGGATAGTGAGGTGATTGATCATTTATTTCTTTACTGTGAGTTTTCTTATCATGTGTGGTGCCGGTTTCTTGCAAATTGTGTTGTCTCTTGGTGCAACAGATCTATTTGAGGCATGGAGACTGAGTCCATTTTCCGGCAGTGGGGTGGTGTTATGGAGGATTTACCATTTGCATCCTATGGTTGGTGTGGAAAGAAAGAAATGATAGAGTTTTCAGGTAGGTGTCCGTTGCAATGGAGGATGTAGTGCACTTGGTGTTTTTGTGTATAGCAAAGTGAGTTTCCAGCAGAACGGAGTTTGATAGCTTAAGGGTGGATGGGGTCTTACATAATCGAGAAGCCTCTCTTTGTAGTGGGCTACGAAGGTGAGGTGGTCTATGGTGACTTGGGATCCTCCAAGTCTAGGCATCTCGAAGTTCAATATGGATGGAGCGGCTAAATGTAAACCAGGTCCGGCAGAAATAGGTGGGGTGCTCTACAATAGTGAGACATCATATTGGCTTTGTTTTCTAAGCATGTGGGTTGCATGTAGTCTCATGAAGTGAAGGCGGTGGATATCTAAGAAGCACTTTCAGATTTTTTCTTGCTCTTTTCATTCCAAGTTAGTGGTGGAAGGCGACTCTAACAATGACATATCTTGGGTGTCTTCTTCTACTGACACCCCCTTGAAGGTTTTAGTTTTACTCTTTTTTTGTAACAGTAAAACAATAAATGATTTTATTAATCAAAGAAAACCAATACAAACCAAACCAAAAGAAAAAAAGAATCTTATACCCAACAAGCAAGACAAAACAAACAAACAACAATTACATTACATAGGCCGCCCAGGGAGATACTCTATCTACCCATTGTTTAGCTATACCACCTGCCAAGGAATTTGCTGATCAATGATATTAGGGTGTCGTCCTATTCAATTTATGTGGAGTTCCATTATGTTGGGCAATCGGTTAATGGCTTTGCCAACCCGTTGGTCGAGCAAGTGATAAATAGAGTACTATAGACCCCTTTCATTTGTTGCTTTTACCATGTAATTTTTGTTGTCCTTTCTCTGTTGTTGCTCCCTTTCCGGTGAAGGTATGATGCTTTTATAGCTTCTCCTTCCCCTTCCATTCTTGGTTGGGTGCTTTTATTGTTTGTAATTTTATCTTTCTAATGAAAGTTACTAGTACCAATCAGGGGAAAAAACACAAAGAATAAATAGGCCGGAGCTTCACATTTCTGAAGTTGTTGAATAATTGCACAAAGCCGATACAAACAGAGCAGCCTCTGAGGGAATTTAAAGAGAGGTTTTCTTAACCATTTGAACCCTTAAAATTAAAAGGTCAACAAACAACAATGCTTAGCGAACATAATTAACTGGACTTATCGCTTAGGGGATGAACTTTTGCAAGGAAAATGTCAGCAAAAGAAAATTAGAATAGATATGCCTAAAAAGATATCTTTTCTCCATTTTTCTAACTACAGTTGAAACCTACCAATCAAAACATTACAGCCGCAACACCTAACGCAACAGGAAAAAATCTCTAACCTTGACTTGGTGGAATGGGTAATGATGATGCAGCAACAACAGGAGACTGAACTGATGAGGAAGCAGCAGCATTTGCCATCCACCCTGCTAAACCACCGGGATTCGCAGCAGCTGAAGGTGGGAAAGGCTGCAAACAATAATACACCATTGGAAAAGTTCATTGATAAGCATTCTTCATTCAAAAGATATGCGGGATAATCATACTCCATGTGCTCCAAGGGGTGCATATGTGGCAGCATTCTTGGCAACTGCTGCAAAAGGAAGAGTAACTGGTGTAGGGGCGCGAGCTCCATTTGAAGGTTGACAAGTATGGTCTGTGAATAGTGTCTTGATATCTGGGTTTGGCCTCGGATTCTTACAGAGCTGGTGCTGCCAGTTCAAACTGTGAAATCAAACCATGCATCAGCACTCAACAACCAAGAAAACAACGGTGAACCCAATACGCAACTTCACATGAAATCCAATATAACAGTTGCCCACGCATATCAGAATTTAATCAATAAATAGTAGCAGACATCTTTCAGCGAGTAAAATGCTACACTGTACAAGAACTGCATAGAACATGTAGCTTACAGAGCACAAGTAAAGGCTGCTCAAAAGCTTACAAAACAATTTTTAAAAAATACCTTTGGTTAATTAGAGTTCGCAGTCTTGATGTTTTCAAAGTGGGAAATACCAACTTTTCTCGAAATAAAGGATTTGCTTCTATCAGTTTTTTAAGCTCTATCAGCATAATGCTTCGAGCAGATTTGGTATCACCATACTTGGATAATTGTTCATTTTCCCTGTAGTGAAAGAGAAGAAAACATTAGCCTAAAAGAAATGAAAAGGTGAAGTTTCAATATCAAGATCAAATGAAAGAGCAGCATTAAATTAATGAAGAAATGGGATTAGTTAGCAGCAAAAGGCAGTGAGAAATTATATGTAATGCTAATGAAAGCACACAAGCACAACCATTATCATGCCGTATTAAGGGGTTTATTTAAGCAAGAAGAAAAGATCGACAATAACATCAGAAAGGAAAAATGCTCAAGGATATGATTGTGTAACACCAAGGATTCAGGCAATGCCGCGGAAATGCCATAATTTATCATGGATGCAAATTTTCTTTGGTTTGGTGCAGTGCTCTTCCCCATGAAAAAAGGGGGAGCATTTGAACTAATTTTCCTTGATTTTGCAGAAATCCATTTCCTAGCTGGTCGGAACCGCTTTTCCACGCCCCACAGAAATCAAGTTTCATAAGCGTGAAATCCCAGCATTACACAGCCCTAAATGGAACCGGAGATCCCAAAGAAGAGAAGAGGAAGTTAAAAACAGCACCTAAACAAATTGTGGGCTATCTTGTGAGATATTGTGCATGAAATGTTATATTTGGTTCACCAATTGGTAGACTTAAATATTAGTAAGACATTGATTATGTTCCATTCCTCATGCAAATGGCTGGTGCAGTACTCCCCGAAAAGAACTTTAGCCTGTGACAGAACATCACAGTTACAATAACTACTTCGAGTACTCTGTAAACAGCTGCAGATGATAAAAGCATCCACTCTAATCCATAACACATAGTATGCTTGAACTACATTCTTTAAACAAATAAAAGCATTCCTGAGAATCTAGCATAATGACCAAATAAAGTGACAGAGAGAAAATATACATTAAAGTTTTTGTCAAACAATATGAGTGAGTTGAACATTTAGTCACCACCTTTCTCCACCAACAGCAAAATCCAGCACAATCCTTCTGTAAATGATTCTCAGATCACCTTTTTTAGAGAAAACGGACAACACCGAACCTGATTGCTACTTATAGCACAATCCATCTGTAAATGATTCTCAGATCACCTTTTTTAGAGAAAATGGACAACACTGAACCCGACTGCTAGTCATATCAATGATATTTTCATTCCAGTATCTTCAATATGCTAGCATTAAAAAAAACACCTCGAATATGCCGGTAAAAAAATTTGAGCTTCGTGCTTTCCTAATATTCATTTAAAAGAATAGCATACCATGCCAAAAAAATGACATGAAGAAATGGCATCCAAACTGGCAGAATTAACTCACCCAAAACATCTTTGGCCAGTATCCAAACCAGCCTTCTTATCACTCAAAAATTAGAGATAACAACTACGTGCTAGAAGCAGGAAATGGATGCCAACATCTCTATTTCAGGCACAAATACAAGCTAGAAACCAAAAAAACGAATAAAAAATACCTAAAATTGTCAAGTGTCAACAGCTGCGTGATTTCTTTGAATAGTTCTTCATTGAAAGATGAGAACACTTTCAAGTCCTTCACTAATACATCCACAGCTTTTGCTCTGTCATACCTTCAAAATCCAAAAAAAAAAACATATGTAAAAAGCAAAAAATAAATAAAAGAGATTCGTACAAAATTATATATAGAGACATACTTATCAAGAGCTTCGAGATACTTCTGCTTCCTGATCTCGAAAAAGATTTTCATTGAGTATCTATTATCATCAACCTTAGTAAACCCAGAAAGATACTTCTCAACCTCATCCCATTCTCCAGCCAGCACTTTCTCTTCGAAAAACTTCATGTTAAAGAAAAACCCAGACTCCTGCTCGAGCCTACATAAGAATCAAACAAAACTCAATCAACAGTTAACCATCCATTTCATTTCAGTCTACCCCAAATTACAACCCATCCAAAACTCTACCACGCTTACTTTCTCCACACAAAAGAATGTTAATTTGTGAAAGGAGATCAAACTAAATTCCTTTGACAAAAACAACATTCAAACAAACAAAGCAAAACAAAAACGAATCGGGAATTGGGGGTGTTTCGGATTTACTTGTGCACACACTCCTTGAACTTCTCCTCATCGAGGAACTGGAGGATGAGAAACACCAGCTCCCTGCTCAACGAAGACATGTCTCAGATCGCGAGCTAGGGTTTTTGCGATTGAACGAAAACGATGAAATGAGACTGATTGCAGGAATGGCAGAGAGAAATCTATAGACAAGGAGGGAGAAAGAGCTTGGAAGAATCGGAATTTATAGGAGAGAAGCTGGCAAATTTGTAATTTGGGTTGAGATTTCTAGGGTTTTGGGTCCTTGCATCTGGAAGGAGAGAAGGTGCGGAAAGAGATATAAAAGGAGTGGAAAGAGCGACTTAGTCTCGCTTTCTTTGATGCGTTTTGCAGGGGTTCGTTCCTTGTCTTCTTATCTATCCATCTATCCATCGCTCAGTCTGGTTATCACAGATAAGTAGACAGACTTATCAGAGAAGTGGGAGAAAGAACCAAGCGTGGAATTCAAATGAATTTGGATATTCGTGTTATCGTGCAGCTTATGGTTTGATGTTCCAGGATGATATATCGGACTGTATACTTCTCGCAGTTTTTCTCTGCGGTTTGGTTATTCGCGATACATCGGTTTTTAGCGCACGTTTCTCAAGCCAAAGGAAGAAACTTATAAATATATATATATATTATTATTATTATTATTATTTTGGGCCTGTTAGATTTCTCAAGTTTTAGATAAAATCTCGACAAATTGGGGCACGTTTCTTTAGCAGAACTCCAATTAGAAATTCTCATAATTGGCATGATGTCTTTCCTGCATTTTAAATCTCATGTTCCTGTTGCAAGAATTATGAATTCTAATCCTTCTAACCCAGATAAAATTTTACGAATATTATTAAGGTTTCTTGAGTTTCGGTGCTTCAAATGATAGGTGGAAGATTAGGATTTTAAGTTCTCTGTGGGGAAAGCAATTGGAAACTTTTACATTCTCAAGACATGAATTCTAAAAATTCTACTAAAGAAATGGGCTCTTATTTTAGTCTTCCCAGTTAAAGTTCCATTTATTCTTGTAAACGAACACCCACTTAACTTAATATATGAGCACATCAAAGGAATATGGAGAAATAAGAGTGGTAACTCAATTGGTACGATTAGTTCAAATGAAATAAAATTAAACTACAATTCAAACATGGAACTTCATCATCATTATCATCAAAGCCTTGTCCCAACTATGTTGGGTCAGGTACACGAATTCCTATTTCTCCATTCTGATTTGTCTTGAGTGAAATCCTTAGATAAGTTCCACTTCTTCATATTTACTTTTATTATATCCATCCACGTCCTCTTTGGCCTACCACTTCCCCGTGGTGAGCTATCAGCCTTCATGGCTAGACTTTTCCTTACTGACGTTGTTATCTGCTTACAGTAGACATGCTCAAACCATCTTAGACGAGTTTATCTACTTTTAACCTCTATTGTTACTACCCATACATGCTCTATAAAGCGTTTATTTCTAAATCTATCATTCCTAATTTTGTCACACATCCACCTCAACATTCTCATCTTTATTACATCAATTTTGTGCATATGTTACTTCTTGATTGGGCAACATTCTACTTCGTAGATCATAACCGGTCTGATCACTATCCTGTGAAAAAATTTCTTCAATCTTGTTGGCATTCGTCGGTCACAAAGTGCTCTCGAAGCAAGTCTCCACTTCAATCATCCCACTTTAAGTCTATGTTCGACATCTTCATCAATCTCCACATCCTTACAAATAATATAAATAAAGTACCTCTTCTTGAATATGAGCAATTAACTTATTCATAATTAGTGCAAATAGATCAGGGCTTAGGGTTGACCCTAATGCAAACCTATGGTCACTGGGAACTCCCATGTCTCTCCACAAGTAATTCTCACACTCGTTACTTTTCCTTCATACATATCTTCAATAATTTCAAAGTAATATCTTGGAACATTCATTTTATTTAAAACCTACCAAATTAAATCTCTATGTACCACGTCGTAGACTTTTTAAGATCGATGAAGACCATATGCAAACTTTTTCTCTTTGCTTGATATTTTTTTCATTAATTGCCTAAGTTGAAAGATAGCTTCTATTGTTGACCTCCATAGCATAAAACTAAATTTATATTCAGATATCTTGGTTTTTTGTTTAAGTCTTTGATCTATTACTCTCTCATAGTTTCAAAGTATGACTCATAAGTTTAATCACACGATTCTATTTAGACTCGACGCAAGCTAATCTATTTAGGAAGTTGTTGAATGTCATGATTCATATGATTCAAAAGAGTAAATAGTTTTCGTTGGACTCATTTGGAATACGTGGCAGTTCCATCCAATTCAGTAGACCGACTAGTTGAGTCAATTTTTTTTTTTAAATGTTGAGTTAAATCCATCATTATTGAAGCTTAATTTCATATGACTTAAACCTTTTTTTAGCCAGAAGTCCATAGAAGATTGAGATTCTAACCCATATTTGAGTCTCTAAATAAATTTCTACTAAACCTTCAACGAAACCCTAATCGAACGCCCAACTAAACCTTAATCAAAACTTCTACCAGAAACCCTTACAAAGCTCTAACCAGGTAAATCATCATTCTTGAAGCTTCATCTCATTTATTTGCAGTCGACTTTATGAATTCAATATTTGTTACTCAACTATGTTTCAGCTAAAGGCCAAATACGAGTGAAACTCTAATTAATTTATGCCTTCTTGAAAATATCTAATCAAAACCTGATCAAGACTCCAAATCATTCCCTCAACTAAACCCAATCGAAAACCCTAAATACTATAATTAAATCTTGAGCCAAAACCCCTAATCAAACACCCAGTCAAAAGCCCTGCGATAATGAAAAACTAATTAATTTATATCTTATGAGATATCTAATCAAAGCCCCATCAAAACTCTAGATCATACACTAATTAGTACCTTTCATCAAACCCTACTTGAAAACCCTGAAACCCTAATTATATTTCTAGCTGAAACAAATCAAAGGCCCTGAGAAATTCTAATAAGACTTCCAAATAAAACCCCCAATCAAAACCTAATCGAACCCTAATAGTAACCATAATAAAAAGGTGAACACATAAAGAAAGATGCAAAGAAAAAGAAAACGGTGAACTAATAAAGAGTTAATAAGAGTTTCTCACTTGATCTGTGGATGAAGCATAGAGACGTCCTCCTCCTCCTTCGTACTCTCTCTTTGGGCAGTCTCTCTAGATTCCATTAGAGAGATAGGAGAGAGGGACGAGAGAGATAGGCGATGATGAATGAGAAATGACCTAAAGCAAGTGTCTTATAAATAAATCAAGGGGGGTGCGAATTGTGGGGCAGGTGGAGGGCTTTTTTGACAAGCTGGACGAGAGTTAAAATAGGGGATGATGACTGTATGGCTACCCTTAAACTTGACAATTGTCCTAAAACAGCCAAAAGATAATAATTCCCACTGAGCTATTTTGACAAGAAATGACGCTCTAAAAGTGATGATTTTACCCTTAAAGCTTGCAATATCCTACGGCGGTAGGATATCTCATGGTATCGAACCATGCGATATCCTACATCCATAGGATATTGCCCAATTCCTCATTCACACCCAAGCCCAAAGCACATATTCACAACGAATTCAGAACTCTATTTTATATTCATCGTTTCTACTTTTTGTAGATTCTAGAGTTAGGCTCTTACAATATTATTTTCTATCATCTAGAGTTCATCCATTCCAGTCATCACAAGAGGTATGTGGGCCCTATCTCGGTTTTTAAAGCACAATTCTCATTTCAATCGAAGAAGACAACCTCAGTGAAAGAGCTTTTACCGCATTTCTTTTTCTCTATTTATCGGAAAGCAACAGGCATGCTTTTCCTCTCTTCAGTGGAAAGGAAGCTGGTGAAAAAAAAATGGATTTGTGCGATATCTTATAACCATGGGATATTGCACAAGGCGATATCCTACGTACCTACGATATCACACAAATTTAAGGATAAAAATTGTAACTTTCATAGCGTTCTTTCCTGTGCAAATAACTCTTCGGGAGTTATGTAATTTTCTACTGTTTTTGGATAATTGTGAAGTATAAGGGCAGCCATTTGATCAATATCTCTTAAGATGGGTCAACCCATCAATATTTTGATGGGTTGAACCCACAGTGAGTTCCACCCCACCCACCCACCCGCCCACGATCTAAAACTGAGGACTCGGACTAATTGTGTTTTATGTGGCTGTCTAAAAATACGTTCATATGCAAGCAATAGAATGTGACATGACCAATAACTTTGAAGAAAGTATATTGCGAGTTCATGACAAATCAAAAAAGTGTCATCAAAATAGCTCGATGTATTTCTAGAAGAACGAGCTCCTCAAGAAATATCATAGCAAAATGACATATATAAAATGGAATTTCATCATAGTCATAGTAAATGATACTTGGATCACTATAAAATAATGAAATTGAGAATGAGCTACTAAGAAAAATCTTTGGTGACTCCCTTCTTAGGCTAACGAGCTCCTCAAGAAATATCATAGCAAAATGACATATATAAAATGGAGTTTCATCATAGTCAGAGTAAATGATACTTGGATCACTATAAAATAATGAAATTGAGAATGAGCTAGTAAGAAAAATCTATGGTGACTCCCTTCTTAGGCTAGCGAGCAAATCAAGCCACAGTACTAGTTTTGTGGGGTCCAATGGCTCTATGAAATGGGAGACAATCTGGTCCTGTCATCGATCAAAAGGTTACTTCATCTTATGTTTTTAACCATGGATCTCAATTTTGAAATTGATTGCAAACATGAAAAAATAATCACTCACTATAATAATCATGGGCTTATAGGGAAACTTATAGATTGAGACGAAGAATTAAAGATGGGAAGTGCTCCTATAACCATGGATCTCAATTTTGAAATTGATTGCAAAAATGAAAAAATAATCACTCACTATAACAATCATGAGCTTATAAGGAAACTTATAGATTGAGACGAAGAATTAAAGATGCGAAGTGCTCCTATGAAAGACACTTTCACCAACTTTATGAGTAATGGGTGGGGGCCCTCACTTCTATATCCACTCTCACTAACTTAAATGCAAGGACCCCCAATTTAAATGTGAGGGCCCCCACCCATCTCTCATCAAGTTGGTGAGAGTGTCTCTCATAGGAGCACTTCCCATTAAAGATATACTGATAACCTTAAATTTTCAAGCTATCATCTATGAGCACTCCATCTAAAGCTTAGTTGAAAATTGTTTTACACACTAGGAAATGTACGCTAAACTACGAAAACAAAGAGTTAGAGCTTATTTGTTTGATAGAGTACTTAGTAGTATTTGAACATATGAACTCACGGTCAAGTTATAAGCTCCACCGAAAAACTAATTGATGAAGGGTGAAGATTATGAGATCAAAAGTAAAGAACATAGGCAATAATAGAGACGAGTCCTTCGACTTTCATAGATTAGGAATTGTTAGGGTCACTGGCGAAACAAAGGGGGCCTGGCAGGGGCCATGGCCCCCCCTCATCGTTTTTGAAAACCCTCTTTTCTTTTTAAGGGATTTTTATGAGTTTTTACATATGGCTCCTCTAAAATTTCTTAAAACCACTTTATTCTTTAGAAAACTTTATGAATTTTTATATATGAACCCTCCAAATTTTCTAAAATCCATTTTTTCTTCAAAATATTTTGTAACTTTTTACATATGGACCTCCCAAAAATTTTTTTATAAAAAAACTACTAAATATTTTTAAAACTACATGCAATTTTCTTATGTGGAACCCTAAGAATTTTTTTCGACATAGTGGCCCCCACCCCAGGAAGAATTCCTGGGTCCGTCCCTGGTTAGTGTCAATGTCATAGATTCATTTGTCATCTTGAATCGATATTGCGTACATGGTAGATTATTTTGATAGTCATTTTTGGAAACCCACTTTTGATTTTCATTTGTGGAAACCCACTTTTAATTCTTCATCTTTTATTTCTTATATAGAAATAGAAATCCTTAAAATCCCGAAGAGTTGATCAATAATATAAAATAAGTTGTTACTTAAAAGATATAGTAATTAACATAAGTAGAACAATTATCTGCCGTTGGATTAGATCATGATAAAAGTATACATAAAAGAAAATCTTTAGACATTTGAGACCCAAATACCCTAGTCTTAGAGGGTAAGATGATATGCTTGCATTTAATATTTGGCTAATCCCTAGTCCACATGATGCCCTTCTAACCACTCACCCTGGCCGTCACCCATCACCTTTGTGCCTAAAATGCTTTTTGGTGGGCCCCACTAAATCAAAGGGCAAGATATTTCAGATGCACATCCAAGCTGTTTTTAACATACATTATCTTTTGCAGTTGCACCTGGACAGGTGTTAAAATTGGAGCACAGAATTAGGAAGTAACGGAAGTGGCCACGTACGATGCGTCCAAAATTTACAGCTTGGCACTTTGAATGTCTAAAATACAAATAATGATAAGCAGACGCACTGATCTGATAAGCTCCCTTAAAATCACGTGATAAGAAACGAGATTAGTGCAACTCCACGAGTCATACGAGAATTTGATATATAAAAGCTGAAGCTTCTCGCTCCTAGGACAATCATAGACTCATAGTGATATAGTAACCGATCGCCTGTGTTGTCCAAACAGGGAGCCCCTGTTTGCACGAATCAAAGGGCGCCACGCAGGCGCAGGGGAAAGAGAAACGGTTTCTCTCTCCTCCGCCACACCCTTGTACATATCAGCTCTTGATTCGTCTAAACGGGGGAAGAAAAACAGTTTCTCTCTCCTCCGTACATTGCCCTGTTTGGATGAAACAAGGGATCTCGATCTAGTGATATGAGACAATACAAGAGTTGGATGGTGAGTCCTCGGAACCCATTTGTTAATAGTACTCTAAATCATGATTGGAAAACTCTTCGAATTTATTTTTAACTCTCTCGAGTCAATTTATTTTTAAAATGATAATTAAAATATAATTTGAAACTTATATTTGATTTTTGACATTCGATATATGGAATAACAAATTATGTAATATGCAATATTTTTTTATTTTATTTCATTATTGTTGTGTTTATTTTTTTTATAGAAATTTATTAATTTGAACTGATTATTGTGGATGCGTGTGAATAAATGTATTTTTCTATTTTATAAGTAATAGATTCATTTTTAAATATTTTAAAAATTATTTAAAAAAATTCGATTCTTCCAAGTCTCTACCCTGACTGTATCCGCGTTATTATTATTATTATTATTTTTGAATGAATAATTTCCAGCCTTACTCCAAACCCTTGCATTTTGTATTCAACCACCAACACTCAGCTAGATGATAACAAATGATTCTTTTATTTAAACTTATTAAGTAATTTGTGTGTCAAACTTACTAATTGGGCATGGATTGATATAAATTCAATTTTCAGACCAAAGATAGATGGGTTACGATTTTATATATTTTCAAGGACAATGAATGTGGCGTGGAAGATAGTGATTTGAAGTAAAGGATAACCAATCAGTTAATGTGATTTGTTTTCTTGCTTAAAAAAGTGTTTCACTGCACACAAAATACAGCTTTAATAATATCTATATATATGCAACATTTGTCAAAAGATAATATCTATTGATAAAGTAGACCTGATCTTCATGGATTACATTTTAGGTTTTGTTTGGCATGAAAGACTTACATTGTCCAAAATGTGGGCTTTGTGTCACCTACATACTATAAAACATGGATCTGGTAGATCTTTTTTCTTTTTTTTTCAAATGGAAAGTATATTCGTATGAGTAAAAGACACAGAAGAATGAGGAACTGCTCTTTCTTAGCTGCAATACATAGGCACAAACCACCTGATGGGGAGCAAAAACCAAAGAACCCACACATGGGCCAAGCCAACAAGACCCACAGATTGGGCCAAGCTAAAGAAGCTCATAGCCTAGGCTAGGCAAAGGAAGAGCCAAAAAGCAACTCCAAAAAATCTGAAACAAAATTAAACCCAAAAAGGATCATCTTTCATCACTACCGACGGTATTAGAATATTCCTTTGGTGCCTTGCAAATTTAGTTCAAGGAGATGTGGAATCATGGAAGTTAAAGGTAGAGAGGTCATAGCTTTCTTATATCAAACTATTGACTTGAAGTTGAATTTGCAGGGTCCTTAAGAGCATTTCTAATTGTTTTGCTATCTATGTGGATTCATAGTTGTCTCGAGTCCTTGAGAGATGGTAGATTTTTCCCTTGCAAGTTAATATGTTTGGGCCAATGAATTGTCGTATCATCATCTATGCAGTTTATTGGGAGAGAATGACCCATCTTATTATATTTTTTAGGCAAAATTACCAAAATATACCTAGTTGAAAAAATTGCCAAAGATACTTCAGGGTAGGAGGTGGCCTAAATGGGAGGCCCTTTCCTTGATTTTGAGGCCTTTTGGCACATTTTGGGACCGATCGGTGGGGAACCTCACAAGTCAGAAGTAGTCGCCCGAAGTCAAAATTCTTCGAAAATAGCCCAATTAGCTTGATGATGTCAAATTATGGCTAACCTAAAAGTTTCACTCTTTTTGGGTCATTTTATGCCACTTTTAGCATTTCAAAAATAGGGTCTATAAGGCCCATTAAGCCAAATGGGCCCAAAACTCAAAGTTTGAGGTCATTTGACCCATGATCCTCTTTGTTACTACTAAATGGAACCTCCCTCCAAATTGGAACCGTTATAAGTTCATTTAATCAAAATGAAACCCATTTCTATTCTAGGGTTGTAGATCGGGCTCCAGTGTCACGAAAAACAATTTTGTCGGTTTAAGGCCCAAAACCTATGAGTACAGCCCTCATATTTTAGGGGTATCCTAGTTACATCTCTATATGAATTTATAATCAGATTTGAACTCAATCTATTGTCATTTTAGGAACTTACAGAATTAGGTTCGATAAGGCTCATTTAGCCAAATTAGGCATTTAACTCGAATGTTATCACCCACTTAAACCAATGTCGTCTTTATTACAACAAGATGGACCATGCCTCCAAAAATTAGCCCAATCTGAGCTCATTTGATAGCATTTTCTCACTTATTAGGCCTCGTAGTGTCGCAAACAGGTTTGGTGTTACCAATCAACTGCACTTTTGTGAAATACCTCATCCCTTGATATGGACTTTTTTTTTTTTTTTTTGAACAGTCACTTGATATGGACTTAAAACTATAAATACAAAGTGCATATAATGAAATAAAGTTATATGTATTGTAACACGATGAATTAAAATTTCGTAAAAGACTAATTAAGTGTTGTGATAAGCAAATGATTTGGTTGTAAAAGATAGGGTTTGAGCATGAAAGGTTAAGTTTGCCATGAAAAGTTGTTATGGTCGTTTTAGGCTGATTTGTAAGAGCCTAAGTTTTACTTTAAGAGGCTATTGAGGTTGTAAGAGACCAAGTTGTGCCATGTAAGGTAATGGATATAGGTCAAACCATGAATGACTGACTTGAACCAATTGCTAGGCATTCTAAATTTTGGATTTTAATGGTCATGAACCGTCCCCTTCAAAGGAAAATGATAGAATAGAGGGGAGATAGAGGAGAATCACCGAGTTAACACCCTTTTAAAATTAAAATCCTAGAAAAGTGAATGTCTCATCCACATCTCCACAGCTTTTCACTAACTTTATTAATCCTTTTTTGCTTATGCATTTAATTCCAGGGTAGAACCACACTGCAGCATTGCTACATTGAAATTTAGTAAAGTACCTCTGTGAAAGGCATGAGCCACGCCCGCTCTTACAAAAACCAAATTGGTGATCCACCCCTAAAACCCATTGTAATGAGCAACTTATAAAATATTGCTCCAAACAATGAGATGACCTCCATGCTAATATCATAGACATATACGCACTACCCCAGTGTTGTCAATTCCATGTCAAGTCCAATACCTTGCATCTGCAAGCGTTAGAAAGGAAGATCAAGTTCATGGCAAAAGATCAAGTCTTGGGAAGGCCATGTTTCATCAAGTCACAATCTTCATTGTGTGCCAACCTACTCAAGTAAAAAAACCTTAAGCAAATCAAGAATAGGCCCCAAGAACCCTTGTCCAAATTGATAGGGAACTATTCGAAGTAAATACCGAATTTAAAAAATCAAGCTCTCCAACATGCTATAAACAAGCTCTCCAATGAGCTATAAAAGAAGCTCTCCTACAAGCTATTTAATGAAAGGACATCCACCTATCTTAGACCGACTAAATACGGAACGAATGGAATACCGAATGGATAACCGATGACCCAACATCACAACGGTAGTAAACGGATTAAACAATGTTAAAAAGGAAACTAACTCTTTAAGATTTTTAAATTTACCAACACAAAAGTCTAACCCGATTTGTGCAGTATTTCAGGACAAGAAGAAAAGTCCCAAATGGGTGAGAGAAGTGGATTTGAACCTGTAGAAAAATGAAAGTAATTTTAATTTTAGAGATGATTTTTATTATTTAAAAGGTCCCAAAAAGTTCTTTACTCACGACTCATTGCCTCCAAGCATGCGATGTATCCGAAGAAGACAAAGCATCAAAAAAGGTTAAGGAACATGGTAATTAACATTAAAAACATCCCTCTACATTAATAAACAAAATACATTACTCTTCTAATTGAAATTATCCATACAACCAATAAAAGCAACAAGGATTCACCCCTACTCCTAGAAAACAAAGAAAACTAGCCTATCACGGTCATCTTCTACTACTTGGAAAAATTCAGATTTGTGCAACTTGAAGTATAAGCAACTTGAAAGGTAGAAGGTGGTGTGGCGGAGCAGACCCAAGTGGGTGCCTGGCCAAAGGAGAGGCCGTTAGGTAAGATTAAGAAAGATGGGCGGACAAGAGATGGAGCAAGGTGGAGATGAGGGTGGAAAGAGCCACACGTCCAGAGGGGCTGGCGTATAGGACGAGTAGTAATGAGGAGTCCTTTCATAATTTTTACAATGGCTAGGGGTCCAAGGTATTCAAGTTGGGAAAGGTTTCTAGCATTGTCTCCCAGCTAGGATGAGTATTGTCAAAATTTTGAGAGAGTTTCATGAGATTTTCGAGCTTGTTTTCCTTCTTGAGTTTCGTGGTGCACAAACCTAATAAAAATAGGACTCTCCTTGTTTCTCCTCCACTTGTGCCCCACTTTGACCTTAAGATTTTCTCCCAAAACTGATTTTTGAATTGTTGCAAATTTGAAACACATGTGGACCCCACAAAGGGGTGCAACACTTTGAAAATCCTTGCATGGACGTCCCCCTCTTTGTTGTGCAATTTTCTTGGCCTCTTACTTCTTTTCTTCCTTCCCTTTTTCCTCTTTTGATTTCTTTCTCCACAAGACTTCTCACTTTCTTTCCTTTCTTGGCCTTGAATTCAAATTTGAAAATCCAAACTTATTCAAAACTAAAAAGAGGAATTTTCAAACTTCGTAACACGAGGATGTAAGCCCACTTGGACATCCACCTTGGGATTTTTCATGCCTCAAGCCCAAGAATACACCACTCCCGAGGCATGACATGTGTTCGCATGGGGTTTCGAGTCAAACTCATAGTACATTTAACCCCATGAACGGATTTCCTATTGGATTTCGCATTTGAGGTCATACATGCCATCACAATAGGGAGTACATTTAAATTTCTTGTATACCTGTATCACGTAGCCTGTACATTTATCAAACTTGATATCTATCATTCATTCATCAACCATAGCAATATTTCAATAAAGATAAGAGCATAAATCAATCCATAGAGTGAGTATTAAAGTTCAAGTTTAAGTGAGTAGATCTAGAGAGAAATAAACAAAGTTTTAATTAAGGTTTACAACCCAAATGACATAAATCTAACAACTACACATCATGGCCACCCATTGCCAATGGTTAAGGTATGGTGAGTCTAAGCACTCAGCGCAAGTGATGTCTAAAAGACATCATCAGGAGTCCATTCAGCTTATTGTTAAGGTGACTCCTCCTCCTCCTCCTCGACTCCTGGGGCAATGGCGTTGAGGTCCTCACCTGTAACGCCAAGTGTAACACCATTAGACAATGCTAAGCAAGATAAATAAATATAAAGCATAGCACACGAACAAGTGAAGACTAAAGACATAAGATCATATGAAGGCAATAGATATAAACTAGGCATGATCAGTGCGTAAGTGAGCATGAGATTGGAGAATCATGAGTGACATGTATACATAATGACTTACCTAGTTGGCACATCTACATTAGCTAAGTTCTCTCAGATACACATAAGGCATGAATAAAATGAGAGTATAAGAATAAACATAACATGACATGAGGTACCACTAGGAGACATAGGCTCCGAAAACTTCATCGTGGACCTGGGGTGCCTTTCGATGCCCATACATTACCCAGACTGTTGTTGGTTCATAAAATTTACTAAACCCACACTCAGTCGGGTATGACTGAAATAAAATCGAAGCTAAGTGGTGCCAACTCAAGGAATATAGTATATATAATAAAAGTACGTGATACATATGCATAACATGGGCATAACATGAACATACATGAGCGTAAGCATGGTCGAGAAGTGTACATGACATGACAAGCTAATACAAGCATATAAGGCATAAGGAACCATGAGTCATATATAGTATGTAGGATCTTACACCCCATTGAACTACCACTTATCCCAAAACCAATTGGTGATAGGAAACGGCACAACAATGGTTTTATAGTGAGGGCTAGGGCTCGACCACAATTATGACCTCTCAGGCGCGAGGGTGGACGTTAACTTTAACAATCCCTCCCTCAAAGGCACACCCGCCGCGACTCCTGCTGCGCAACTCGCAAAACGCGTATCCCGTGACTCGAATACCCGACCTACCAGGCTCTGATACCACTTGTAGGATCTTACACCCCATTGAACTACCACTTATCCCAAAACCAATTGGTGATAGGAAACGACACAACAATATTTTATGTTGAGGGTGAGGGCTCAACTACAATTATGATCACTCAGGAGTGAGGGTGGATGTTAACCTCAACAATCCCTCGCTCAACGGCACACCCGCTGCGACTCCTGCTGCGCAACTCGCAAAACGCATATCCCGTGACTCGAACACCCGACCTATCAGGCTCTAATACCACTTGTAGGATCTTACACCCCATTGAGCTACCACTTATCCCAAAACCAATTGGTGATAGGAAACGGCACAACAATGGTTTTATGGTGAGGGCGAGGGCTCGACCACAATTATGATCGCTCAGGAGTGAGGGTGGACATTAACCTCAACATAGTACATAACAAGGTACATGAAGCTCAACAAGGTAGACATGAGAGCATGAGCCAAATCATGCAAAGGTACTGAAAACGTAAAGCAGATGCATGCATAAAGATCATATAATGAGTAAAGGTTAAATAGTAAGTTAGCCTTAAGGTTTTGGGAATGCCTGTTGGCTTCACCATCCAACAATGTGTAGTTCTAAGGCCTTCGACATCATCGGGCTATCTAACTCATGATGTTACACTAATTTAGGGATGCCGTATGCATTAGACCAACACCTTTGGTTTGGAATACAAGAACACCAGAAAACGGGCTTCCTTGTGGGTGTATGGAAGCTCAAGCATCACCCACATAAATTAGAAGTCCATTAGGCACGTTTTAGGGTCTAAGGGATCCATTACTAAAGTAAAAGGCTAGGCCCAAAACTACCTAATAAACTAAGGATTTTCAGTGGGCTAGCGGAACAGCTCGGTTGACCCATCCCAAGCTTGGGTCGAGCAAGCAACCTTGTTGTCTTGAAATTAAAAAGGGAAGTAGCTCCTGGGTCGACTGAATAAAATCTGGGTCGACTCAACTGCGACCTGCAACACAAAATGAGCCCGATATAATTTGTTTTAGGTGGGATTCTTCCCCTTTCTTCTAAGCCTTTCCAAATGCATTTTTCTTGTACAAAACCCCTCCAAAATGCTCATCAAATCACCCATTTTAAATAAAGGGAATCATACTTATTCCTAACACAAATTAACTCACAATTACACATTAAGCTCAAGATTTGGTTCTCTAAGCATGTGAATCATAAGAAGTAAGAAATGAGGCATGCATGCAATACAAATATACATGTTTAACTTGCTTTTGGTGCTTCAAAACCCAAAGCTACAGAAATTTCACCTTATACACCCACCACTAGCTTTATCTTTTAGATTGTATGTCCTTAATCCAATGGATGATGTGAATAAATTCATTTATTACCTTAATTGATTTATATTTTCATACTTTATTCACGTAATGAATGGTATTCTATTATATGATTGCACATAACTGACAAAGTGACATGATGGTTCATGAGCCCATAAGTATATTAAATGTGATGCATGTGTGTGGATGAGATTCACATAAAGAAAACATAGATCATAAATCTTATACTTGAAAGAATCTCACAACCGGTGATGAAACTAGGCATTTCATCTGTACAAGGTTCTAGCACGTCAGTCACTATGAGATAATGTGGTTTGTCTCAACCATAAGAGTGTACGACTCTAGATTTTTTTGCCAGTACATTGGATGTACTGAAAGACCGTGAGTAACACCTTATGCAAATCTGTCTTTGATTTAATGACTATTATCATAATTCCCAAGCAATAGGCTCTTAATCCTGAGAGATTAGTGAACTCAAGTTTCTACTATGCATTTACTTTGAGTTGCCAATAAGTGAGGCCAACTATAGGTCAACACCTTAGCATCTTGGGTGCTTGGTAATGAGACTGTGGAAAAATATAATTCTCAAGATGAGAACTATACTCTAAGAGAGAAATATCCCCTAGTGCTAATTAATGAAATTTATCATTAGTAAGGCGCACCCATCTCAATGAAGAGTTAATTGGATGGTACTGATAATTACTGTGATTAATTGGGTCACAAGGATAATAAGATGTGGATCTAATTTAGTTGGACAGATTTATTCTAATAGATCTATGGATATAATTGATGGAGGTGCCTACTTGCAGTAATTAAAAAATTTATAGTCTTCTCGTAAATATTTCTAAGACTGGAGTGCAATTGCATTTATTTAGTGGAGTTATTTACAATTAATTGTGAGTCCGGAGTTCACATGAGATATGGGGTCCAGATATTTAGATGGAGCCGGATTCTAAGGACATCCTAGTGGTCTCCATATTAGCCCTAAGAAGAGAAGGTTACTAATCCAATAGGAACTCTTAGGGCCAGTTTGGTAACTCTAGTAATATAGTCAAGTCAAGTAAAGTTGATTTTGAAGAAAGAATAAAATATAAGTGGGTTATGATGGTATTTTATTTTTAGTTGTTTGTTATGGATTCTTTTGACTTTTTTTTGTATGGAAAAGTGGAGTTGTTTGTATTTTAGTGGATAAAGGTAGTTGCTTTTTGACTTTTTATATGAAAAAGATGGGGGGAATTTTGAATAAAGTGTATTTGATGTGACATCTTGTCTGGAAAATGGAGGCTTTACTTGACTTGTATTGTATTAGTAAAGTGCCAAATGGACCCTTAAGGAATGAGGATTAGGACATATACCAAGAATAAAAGTGAGACTTCTAATTTTTCCCAAAAAATGAGGTGTGCAAAATATATATATTTGAGGGGAAAGTGGACATCCAAAGGTACCCACGCCCAAGGTTGGGCATCCACTCCTTTCTCCCTTTATTTTCCCCTCTTATCTCCTCTAGTTCCCTTCTAGAGTGCTTAGGGTTTTCTTTTTATTTGAGGTCCCACCAATCTCTTTTAACAAGTTCTCTAACAAGAGGGTTATAGCGTGGAAGAACACAAAGGCTAAGCAGATCAAATCTGCAAAAGGGTTTTTGCATAATCAAGTTCTCGATTTGAGCACAACCAAGCTTCTAAGGTATAGATCTACAACTTATTTGTTTTAGTAGATCTTGTTGCATGTGCTTATTTGTTTTTCTTGATCTATTTTCTTGATAGATCTTTGATCTTAATGCATGAGATTTTTGGTTTTAGACCTTAGGATTGGGTTATTGGCCTTTTGGGTATTTAATCCTTACGTTAAGTGGGTCAGAAGTTTTTTAAACCCATCTAAAAAGCCCACCTACTTCCAACACCAACAACACAAAAACCCCAAATATGCCAAGCTCTACACAATCCTACAATGGTGGATGAGTGAAGAGGGATAGAATTAGCATGCATGCAGCTATTTTGGCCACCATTGGCTGATTGAAATCAAGATGAAGTGATTAGGGAAGAAGGGGCTTGCCTACAGAGAAGATGAAGTAAGGAGAGCGTGAAGAGGATGTAGTTGATGAAGGTGATGAAAACAACCTTGAAATTTTCCACATACAAGTGCTTCCTAATCCAGATTTGGTGAGATGAGAAGAAGAAATGTAGATGAAGAAGGAGAACCTTAGTTGGAAATGGAAAAAGAGAGAGAGATGAAGGTCGATGGTGATATGGTTGTTTAAAAGGAGATTTTTATGGGAATTTGCATGCGAGTCCAAAATTGAATAGATAATGTTAAAAAGGGCTTTTGGGTTGTAAATGGGCCAAGATGGGCTTGAATGGGTCGGGTCAACATACAAAAATCAAAGACGATAACATTTGCTATGCAATGCACCCAAAACTCACAAAAAATCGAAAATACACACGTGAAACCCAAAGTACCCAAAATCGAGAAAAGTCATAAATTACCTATGCTTGGGTCAAACCCCATTAATTCTACCTAACCAAGCACATTATCATCCAAACATCCATTAGGCACCTAATTAAGATTAATTAAGCACTAAACCCACTTAGGGAGGGTCGGGGTGTTACAAGATTCACGCCCAAGGTGGCTTATCTTTCTCTTCTGGCTTTTTTCTCCAATTGCTCTTCAAATTCTCCTTGCCACGAGTCCCAAAATCTGGTTTTTCCTAATACAAGAATATAAAATAATGAAAGAATAATTTCTCAAGTGGAAAAAGAATAATGCATTGCATAGGACCTGATTCACAACGTATGCATGCGTATAAGTATACAATGTTGACTGAAATTTCGTGAATTATACAGTAATGCAAAGAAATCATGCATGCTTACGTGTGAATTTAAAGAAAATCACTGCGATAGTAGGACAATTCCAAAAAGAATCATTTTGGTAAAACCATGCATTTTTATGAAATTTGAATGATTTTGAATTAAATTCAACCTTAGATATTCAAATGCAAGATTTTATGAAATTCGATTCAATTTGATGAATTTATCCTACATAAGTCCACAAAATTAACCCTAGTTTGGCACTTTACTAAGTTCACAAAATTAACTCTAGTTTGGCACTTTACTAGCATAGTAAAAGTCAAGTAAAGCCTGCATTTTTCAGATAAGATGTCACATCAAAATCACTTTAATTCAAGACTCCCTCCATATTTTACAAAAAAAGTAAAAAAACAACCATCTTTATCCACTAAAATATAAAAAAAAACTCCACTTTCCCATATTAGAAGTAAAAAAGATTCCATAACAAATAACTAAAAACAAAATACCACCATAACCAACTTATATTTTATTCTTTCTTCAAAACCAACTTTACTTCACTTGACTCTATTAGTAGAGTTGCCAAACTGGCCCGGTAGCTCAATTGACCTAGGACCACGGTTTGCATCCGAAGATTGTAAGTTCGAAACTGCACTACCACACTGGGGCTACAGGGAAGTTTACCCGGCTTCCCTCTGGGCCCGGAGGGATTAGTTCAGCCTAAAGGGTTGAAATCTCTCCGATAGCAAAAAAAAATTCCACAAAATTGAATGAAATAAGGCCAATGAAATGCATTTTTATGGACTTATCAACACCCCTGCACCAACATTTTGCTAGTTTTCAAGAAAATGATGCGAGATATGGTGAAACCATCTAACCTAACATAATCTAACTTAAGAAGACAAATGCAGAACAAAAGATAAAATGCCACTTTTACTGGCACTCTCCACTGCATTTAGCGTATGCAGTAAGCCCTAAAACCATTAGGTTACCATAGTGGACGAGTTGTTCCTCGTGAGGATTTGAGTGAATATACCTATAAATTGTCTTTTTGCTAAAAGAAAATAAAACTTAATTTTTTTCTAAAAGAAAATAAAACTTAAGGATATCAAAATAAACTCTCCAAAAGAAAATTTATTAGCATTGGATATTCTCAATTCTTAGGGATAGTCAAAGTGAAGACAAACTCATAATCCAGTTCACTAATCCCATCTTTAGAAAGAGATTTCTAAAATCGTGCTAAATATAATCGTGCACGGTGAGAAAGTACGTATACAGAAAATAAGTGTTAATGTTCCGCTAAGATATTATGAAAATGACTCTCAATAAAATAACATGGTTCACTTAGACTTAGCAAAAAACAGGTTTCCCATCGAGGCAACCATGACGGCTTTCGCACTAAGTTTTTTCAAAACGCCGTAAAATTTCAACAAGAAGCTTCTCTTTTTCTTTCTTTTTTATTCGAGGATATGGCTTATTTAGATGAATTTGGCCTTGATATATAAGACACAAGGAGCAAACCCACATCTCATGCATTTTCACTAACTTTCAAAGCAATGCATCCCATTTTTTTTCTTTTCTTATTTCTTTTTCATTTGTCTGTCTTTCTTTTTCTACAAACTTCAATAATAAGCAACCCTTTTCATGTACCCAAATTAATTCACTAGTTTGTAGACAAAAATCCACTCAGTTGAACCAGGAACCTATAGAAAATTAAGTTTCAGTTTTTCTTCATATTTTCAATCGAGTCGTTTAAAAAAATGGAAATCGCAGTTTCACTATTAAAACTTTTGAGAATGTATATGGACTGTGTTTTGCGAGGGGATCAAAATTTAGCAATTTTTTAAAAACCTTTTATGCAAGTAAAATAGCGAACTAAACTATGTTTTGTCTAAAACGTCAGACTTTAAAATTAAAGGTATCTTCCGTTTATAAAAATTCTCTCAAAAACTCTCTCTCTTTGAAAAACTTAAAAAACAAAAGAAAAACTAAGAAAAAAAAAAAACAAAAGTTTAAAAAAAAATCTAAGAACTTTCCTAAAATTTAAAAATAAATCAAGACGTGTGTGAGAATTTTGTCTAAAAATAGATTAGTGTGCTTATCCCTACCCCCCGACCTAAGATTAACATCATCCTTGATGTTATGCGTGCAAGGCAAAAGAATATGAAACATGAGGAATAAAAGTACAGGAGGTAAAGTGAAAGAAAGAACCCGTGTTATTGCGGCTCTCCGATGAATCTGTCCATGGTTAGACAAAACACACAAAAACAAAGGAAAAATAGAGAAAAACATATATGTACATAATGTATAAGAAATGGGACATTGTCAGATCCAGCACTCGATCAATCTTGATAAACAGGATTATCTAGAGGCATCTCTTCCCCCTCCAGATCAATAGACTCCGAGAATGGTTTCAAACAATGCCCATTAATCTTGAAAATCTCACCATTCTCGGGGTTTTTAACTTCCACCACACCGTATGGAAAAAATTTCCAAACTATGTATGGCCTCCTCCAACGAGATTTTAATTTGCCTGGAATTAAATGAAGTCTAGAATTTTACAAGAGGGCCTTTTGAGATGGATGAAATTACTTCCTCAAAACTTGTTTATCATGAAACACTTTCGTCCTTTCCTTGTAAATTCTAGAATTCGTATATGCCTCATCTCTCGACTCCTCCATCTCATTTAGTTGGAATTTCCTCTTTGAGCCGGCTTTATCCATATCAAAATTGAATTGCTTGATGGCCCAGTATGCTCTATGCTCTAATTCCACCGGGAGGTGACAAGTGTTTCCAAAAACTAATCGGTAAGGAGGCATATCTATTGGAGTTTTGAATGTAGTGTGATATACCCATAATACATCGTTTAGTCGAAGAGACCAATCTTTTCGATTAGGGTTAATAGTTGTCTCTAACATGCGTTTGATTTCTCTGTTTGAAACCTCCACTTGCCCACTTACTTGTGAGTGATAGGGGTGACCGCTTTATGAGTTATACCATACTTATGTGCGATTGCAAAAATGAGTACTCCCATCACTAATGATGGCACGCGTAGTTCCAAATCGGGAAAACATGTTCTCCTTAAAAATATTCTATATAGTTTCGATATTATTATTTTGGAAGGGAATAGCTAAATATAATCAACAGCAACCAAGATATAAATAAAGCCAAAACTTGGAGGAAGTGGGCCCATAAAACCTATGCTTCATACATCAAAAAGGTCTACTACCAAAATTGGGTTTATTGGCATCATGTTTCTTTGTGAGATGTTACCCAGTTTTAGTTGCGTGTCTTGCAGTAAGCGTGAACATCTCTAAAACGGTAGGCCAATAAAAACCACACTGTAAGATTTTAATCGTTGTTTTCCGTGAAGAAAAGTGGCCTCCACAAGCATGTGAGTGACAAAAAGAGATGACACTATGTTGTTCATTGTAGGATATACATCTCCTTATGATTTGGTATGGATAGTAATTAAAAGGTAAGGATCGTCTCAAAAAAAGTGTCGAACCTCAAAAAAGAATAACTTTTTATCACGTTTTGACCAATGATCAGGAATTTTACTTGAGATAAGATAATTAACGATGTCGGCATACTAGGGGAACTAGGCAACTATGAATACTTGTTCGTCGGAGAAGTTGTCCTGGATCAGTATATTTTCCAAGGACCAATCGCGTTAGATGATCGGCAACAATATTTTCTAATCATTTTATTACAAATTTCTAAATCAAACTCTTAGAGTAGAAGGATCCAAGGATAAGACGCATTTTAGCATCCTTCTTAGAAATAATGTATTTTTGCGCGGAATGATCAGTGAAAATAATTATTTTTGACGCGACCAAGTAAGGACAAAACTCGTCTAGTGCAAAGACCCCAACTAATAATTCTTTCTCAGCTGTAGAGTAAATGATCTATGCACTATTCAATGTTTTACTTATATAATATATCACGTAAGGATTCTTATCCTCACGTTGCCCCAGCACAGTCCCAACAGCATAGCCACTAGAATCGCACTTGATCTCAAAGGACAGGCTCCTATCACGGAGTTGCATAATTGGAGTGGAAGGCAATGCCTTTTAGCTTGGTGAAATCTTCTTGACATGCATTAGTCCACTCGAATCCTACATCTTATAATAGAAGGTTGCGCAACGGTCTAAAGATAGCATCGAAATCTTTAATAAACCTTCTATAGAAGCCTACATGCCCTAAGAATGATCAGATATTTCTTACGGTTTTGTGAATGGACAAAATTGCGATCAAGTCTATCTTTGACTTATCAGCTTCGATGCCTTTAGAAGATGCAATATGACCTAAAACAATGCCCTAATGAACCATGAAATGATATTTCTCCCAGTTTATGACAAGGTTCTTTTCTTCGCATCTAATAAGGACCTTTCTAAGTTACTCGAGGAGTCATCAAAAGAATTATCAACTATAGAAAAATCGTCCATGAAGACTTCAAGAAAACGCTCCATCATGTCACTAAAATATACTCAACATACATTTCTGAAAGGTCGTGGGAGCGTTGCACAGTCCAAATGGCATCATTTGATAAGCAAATGTATCAAAGGGACATGTGAAAGTGGTTTTTTCTTGGTCTTTAGTGGCGATTTTGATTTGAGTATACTCGGAATACTCATCAAAGAAGCATTAGTAAGTGAAGCCGGCTACCCTTTTTAAAATTTGATATATAAAAAGTCGGGGGAAAGTGATCCTTTAACATTACTGTTGATACCCCGACCTTTTGACTGTCCGAAATTGAATAAATAGACATCTTGAGACTACGAGTTAAAAACCTCACCTTTTTTCTGCTAAAATACGTCGTCTTCAAATAATATTACGACTCCTTTACATAATAAGGACCAAATGATGCATAATACGGACCAAATAATATCATTCAGGTCTCACTTACATAATAAGGACCCAGTGACGAACTCTGAGGTTTCATGAAATCTCCTTTAGATCGGAGAAGGAGTGAGCCCCACTCTAAATCTAATGGGGCTTCCATTGAACCATTCAGATCGGAGAAGGTGTGAGCCCCACTCTAAATCGAATGGGGCTTCCAAAAATTGACGGGCAGGCCCACCTAAGTAGGGAGAGCCCACTCGCCTTCTTTTAAAGGTGTGTTCGCATGCGTAGGTGTCGGCACGACTCGCCGTCTCTTAGCGATCATTAACGAGTCGCCTCTCACCCCGACAGGACGAGTTAACTCATCTCTTCCTCCTTTGTCAACTTTTATAAGCCAGCTCCTCTCCCTCTCATTTCAATCCATTCGATGTGGGATCACAAAACCCACCCTTCCTTTTTCAACCTGGATTTTCAATCCATTTGTGTCTTCTCACTTCTCCCTCTTCTCAAAAAGGTTAGCATTTAGCAATTCGGTTTTAGGAAGAAGCGATTCGCAGGCGAGAAGAGGAAATGGAAGGAAAGGGAAGAAGGAGAGGGGGAAGAAGGAGAGAAAAAGGTGGCCCCCATTCCAAATCAGGTTAGTGGTCTTCACTGCCAGCCTCTTTTTTCATCATATCTCTTTTTTTGATTTGGGGGGTTTTAGAATGGAAAGGATTGATCCTTTTTTTTTTTTTTTTTTTGATATAGAAGAAGGTTATGGGGTCTGATATCATGGAAAATGGTTGTGGAGTTGTGGAGATTGAAGTTTGGGTTCCATTTTGTGGAAAATTGGGTTTGGGGGCTTTTCAATTTGGGCAAAACTAACCTAATTATGAATCAATTGGTGTTAATTCTTTAAGGGCCATCTCCATTTATTTTCAATTTTCCAAGTATATAAAAGAAGCATTATTTGTGAATTTTCTTGGCTTTAGTTGGTTCTATTCAAATTTGTTGAGTTAATCCCACTATCACTCACAATATGACATATTACTCTGCTTTTATTGACTATCATTTATACTCAATCATGGTTGTTTTTATTGTATTTTGTACCATCATGGGTTGTTTCTTTTGTGGCTTATGTTATTGGTGTTCATGTGATCATGGTTTATATTATCAGAGTTTGTATTTCTATTGCTTATGTTGTTAGAGCTCATGTTATTATAGCATGTACTATTAGTGGCCAATGTTATTAGATTTTTTTTAATATTTATTTAATGTTGTTATAGTTAGTGTCACTTGAGTATGCATTTGTATAGTTTATATTGTTATGATATTTTATAGTTCATGTTGTCATTATAAAAGTTCTTTGTTGTTCATGCTATTTAGGTTGTTGTATGCTATTTGTGCTTTTGTCATTCTAGCTTCAACTCACCTTGTTTTTCTTCTAACTTGTTTCTTATTACTTGTCTTAGGATCTGATTTGTCATTTACCCATCCTGCTTTATTTAAAAGATATTTTTGTGTAAACAGAACTTTTAATTTGTTATTGTTATTTGATATCATTTGGGTTCAAGAATTATGAACATATGTGCTTTGAATCTTTCTTTTTAAGAAACAGTGTGCTTCTTTCATTTACTGTGTTTGTTTGTTTGTTTTTTGGGTAACCTTTGTCTTTTACTTCATGTACTTGCATTTATAGATAGATGTAGTGTTCAGGTCATAAATTTTGTTGTTCTCTCTTTTTTTATTTTTTTAAAATTACAGTAATGTCTCACTTGCCCCTTTTTTTATGTTATTTTATCATGCAGGTTTGTGTACCACTGATTTAGTGATGAAGCTGACCTGCCCGAGGAGCCCAGATGTGGAGCCAGTTGAGGCTCCTCCTCAGAAAAGGCCAAGACAGCAGAGAGACTGAAGGTGAGAAATTTCCCACATATCCAAGCCCATTGGTAGGGGCGAGGTATGGTTTGCTCAATTCATTTAGTTGTAGGTATTTGTTATCTAGTTACTATATTTTCATTTTGTTTGTCGCCTTTTGTTTGTTTGTATGCTTACATAATTGTGTAACAGGTATTGTATTGCACGCTTAATGCAATATTTGTATTTTCTTTCTATATATATAGTTTGCATATGATAGTTACGGAAGAGATATTCTCATTTACAGTCAGAGACTTATCTCTGATGGTTTTGAAAAGATGAATCCTTATGTAGTAAGGTTTGAGCAAATTTGAATTTTGATCAGCCAAGATAAGCCGGTTGATCTTATCCTTTGGATGGAATCTGATCTTGTCTACTAACATGCCCCCACAAGCTACGCAGCTGTGCAACGACATGAAGCTTGTTCATCAATTGTTGAAATCGTGCAGTACTGAGGCCCTTTGTAAAGATGTCTGCTAATTGATCGACGGAACCCATGAAGGCATGAACCAAACTTGAACATCCACTCGAATAACTTTTTCTCTGATAAAATGGTAGTCGACCTCCACATGTTTTGTGTGAGCATGCTAAACAGGATTAAAGGCAAGTGCAATTGCGCTTATATTGTCACAATAGACAATCGGAGGTATCTTAAGAAAAATCCCAAGGTCTTTCATTACCATGCGAATCCAGAATAGTTCGGCAGCGGTGAGTGCCGGGGAGCAACAATATTCAGACTTGGTACTTGAACGAGATATAGTGGCTGTTTCTTTGCATTCCAAGACAACTTTTTTTTTTGGAATGGATTCTTTTTGAATGGATTCCAAGAAAGATAGCATATCCAGATGCAGATCTCCAATCATCCAAGTCCCATGCGCACTGCATTAGAGTAGGTAGTAAATGTAAGCGGGCCTTTTAGAAATTGTAAGCGGCCATTTGTGAAGATGAAGGCCATGTGTTTTTTCCCTTTTAGAAATTGTAAGATTCTCTTTACTGCCATCCAACGTAATGTTCGTGGGTCATGCATAAACTGACACTTGATTGATTGCAAAAGCAATGTCAAGCCTGGTTAGTGTCGCAGACTGAACACCAACCACACTATGATATTCTTGAGGATTCGGAATCGGAGCACCATCAGATTTTGAAAGCTTTGACCCAAGCTGAACTAGTGACTTCATTGGTATAGCATCATGCATCTTTGTCTTGTGTAGAAGATCCCAAACATGCTTAATGTGAGGGAGATACAAATCCAAAGGAAGCTGATGTGCCTCAATCCCAAGAAAATAGTGAATGGGTCTCAAATCTTTCATTGCAGAGAGGCTTCTTCCAAGGTCCCGTGGTAGTTTTGGTAAAACACCAGCATGATTACTAGTGATCACAATATTGTTGACGTACAAGCAAAATTAGAAATTCCCCACCAAAATGTCTCACAAAGAGAGACTGTCCGCACTTGATCCAACAAACCCAAGGCTTTGAAGATAGTTTGTGACGCGGAGTTACGGGCCAGCGGGGCTTGTTTAAGCCCATATATTGCCTTATGTAGTTTACACACATGGGTAGGAAAACTAGGATCCATAAATCCTTGGGGTTGATCCATATACACTTCTTCGAACAAAACCCCATGAAGAAATGCATTGTGAACATCCAGCTGTTGAATGGCCCATCGAATCAATAGTACAAGGCATACTGTTGTATGTTTAACAACCGGGTTAAATGCGTTGCTATAGTCTATCCTAGGTTGTTGATGAAAGTCTTTAGAAACAAGGCGTCCTTTGTACCGTTAAATCAAACAATCAGATCTCTGTTTATCTTTGAACCCATCTACAACCAACAATGTTCAAACCCAATTTAGTAGGAAGCATAGTTCAAAATAATGGCCGTTACCGTTACATAACGGCCATTACCGTTACGTTAAATGGTATATAACGGCTGCGTTACGATACCACGGTAAATATCTCCAAAATAACGGCTGATACCCTTTTTTTTTAATATAACGGTCGTACCGTTATAACGGCTGTTTTGCCTGACGGGATTTTTTTTTAAACTTCCCTTTTGGCCTTCTTCTTTCACTTCCTTCACTGTCTTTCTTCTCTGAGAGTTTTCTAAGGACTGCTACAGCTTCTATGGCTTAGAGGAGCACCTAAAAGGTTGGATCTAAGCCGCTTTTGGGTAGATTTGTCCGTGGGAAAATCAAATGAAACTCAAGGGACCTCTTTGGTAAGCTTATTTTTTTTTTTTTTTTGTTTTTTGGAGTTCTTTTCAAGATTTAACATCAAAATGACTTAGAGATGTTTGAGGTGTTTAGATCTATACTTTTGGAGCAGAAAATTACAAATTTTAGCACTTTTTGTAATATTTTTTATTTTTACATTATTTGAATCCGAATTATTTTAGTTTTTTTTTTTTTTTTTTGAAAATATTGTATAATACATGAACCAAAGGCTTTATAATGAGTTAGATTTGATGTTACTCACTTATTTTTCCCTAGATCTAGTGTTTTAAAGTGTAGATCTAGATTTTTTTTTATTTTCAAAATTTGGGGCTTTTCTTGATATCAAAATGTTTAACACTATTAGTTTGCCCAAAATTATGGTTGCATTATGTGAAATTTATTATATTTCAGCTTATTTTACTAAATACATCGGTATAGCCATGATACAGGATGTTATAACTTGAGGGGACCGCTGTTTTGCTTTAAAGTGTGCACTAATTGAAAAAAAAAAAAAAAACATTGTTTTCTATCATTTCATATTATTCTGGATTTTTTTGGATATTTTTTAGGATTTTTTTGGGGTCAAATAAAAATTCGCTCTGCGATGACCGCGCCGCGATGACCACGAAGTGCAATAACCGTGAACCGTGATTTTGAACCATGGTAGGAAGTAATGTTCAGGTGCCTTGATGCTGCAAAGCATCAAACTCAAGGCCAAGAGCATAGCCTCACGCCAATCAGAAGATTTCATTGCATGAGAATAACACGTGGGTTTTCAAAAGGAGCTAATGGAGCCTATATCGGAGTTTATAAATCTGGAACCCATAATTTGAGAAGTTTAGTCACACTCTGTTACATGCCGGGGTCTAGCAAAGCCAGTATATCATTCTCTTCCTTTGTCACACTACAAATGGGGCAGCCATCCTACTTGTGTATGTCCATGACATCATTATCTTTGGAACAAATCTTGATGGTATTCTCCAACTGCAAAGGGTTCTTCACAATCACGCTTCCTTTAATATGAAAGATTTCGGTCCTCTCACATATTTTCTGGGATTGGAAGTGCACAAAATGGAGGGAGGGATATTCTTAATCAGCATAAGTGTACCTAGTGGTGGACCCAGGATTTTTGTGATAGGTGCAGACGATGGTCAATTGAAAAGCCAGAATCATTATTTTGCTGTACTTCTTCACATTGACAAAGGCAAAAGAGAAAATGTATTGCATAATGATCGTGACTGCATAAAAGCAAACCACATCTGTTAAATTAAACAACAAAAAGCATAGAAAATTAGAAATATGAGCATGCATACATCAAATCACAAGCAAAGAAATTAACAACATAAAATCCTGCGTCAAATCTACACTTGACGGAATTTTGAATATGTCATACAAATTAAAAGGATAGAAAGAGAAAGAGAAGGATACCAATGCTACATTGCCACAGAGAGAGAGAGAGAGAGAGAGAGAGAGAGGACCCACCAAAGTCGCAAAACTTTTTGATGATGCACCTCCATATCAACAACTGAATTACTCCCTTTGTTCAATGGAAAAAAATCCATGTAATCCATAAAAAGAAAAAAACTGACATAAGAGATAGACAGAGAGAGGAATGTCCATTTAATCCAAAAAAAAAAAAAAAAAACCTTGTAATAAGAGAAAAAAACCCATACCTATGTTGTCAAGTTCCCTTCTTGCTTCCCTTCTCCCTTCCCTTTCACGGTTTTCTACCGGTTTGAAAAACCTCATCTCTTTCCTTTCTGCTGGTTAATACCTGAATTGAGTTGGTTTCGTGAGAATTTTTTTGTCCCGGTCCAACTCACCCACCGGGCCGCGTGATCTAGAAGGCACATTGAAAAAATGAAATAAATTACGCTAGGCAAGATAATCAATTCCTGGGGTGAAGAGATACGGATTCTTAACAAAAGCAACATGAATTGGGGAATAAAAATCAAGCAAAGGCATAAAATGAAGGCATTTTCTATATACTAAAACCTCTAGGATTAAAGTCCAAAAACATAAACATATTCAATGAGATGGACGCAGATTTTATTATTATTATTATTATATATATTTTTTTATCAGTGATGGACGTAGAGTGATAGCTCAAAACAAAGCATTGTAATTTTTATCCTATTTTCTTAAATCACAAGAGTTGAAAGCAAACCATGAACTGAGATTTCTCAAGCATTAATCCCACACCATTACCATAAACAATGAGCATAACAGAATTTCGTATCCTTAGTCTAATCCCGGAACTGCTTCTTGTTCAGATTCTTCAACTTTCGACCAAAACAAAAAAAAAATTCAATTGAAAACAAATATTGGAATGAAAATCACAATTAATCAATCAACGTAAACGCAATCCATCAAAGCTGGAATGAATCTAGAACCCCGAACTCTCATTCCAAGACGTTGCCGCTTTGATGGAGACGATTTTCGATTGAGAAGGATGAGCTGACAAGGGTTTTTAATGAAGAGGAAGGAGGGTTTTTGATTTGGGGTTTTTTGAATGAAAAAGGATTTTGATCGTGGGTGTGCATAATGGGTTTAAAAGGTTATGGGTCGTAAGTGGGTGGTGCACAATGGGCTTTGAATGGGTGCATGGCCATACGGCCCATAGTCCTCAAGGGGATTTTGAAATCTGACAGGTGCATCTGCCCTCACATGACAACACGTGGGTCCGCCCCTAAGTATACCAAGGAACTCATTGTGCAAGCCCTGTTGCAAATTACTGCACCTTTTGATACTTCCTTAGAACTTAATGTGAAGTACTAGAAAGATGATGGAAATTGGAAACCTTCTTACAAATCTTACGGTCTATTGGAAGCTTGTTGGAAGTCTTATTTACTTGACGATCACTGGGCCAGATATTTCTCATGCAGGCAATTCATGAATCAGACCATGCACCATCATTTTTCTGCCGTCAAGCGCATCATTCACTATCTATTGGGAACTCTTGAACGTGACATTTTCTTTCCGGCCAATTCAAATTTGATCCTTACTGCCTACTTTGATGCGGATTGGGCTGGATGTCCAGATATTCGTTGATCCACGATAGGATGGTATGCCCATCTTGGCAATGTTCTCATCTCTTGGAAATGGAAAACAAAAAAAGAAGATAAGAGTGTCAAAATCCTCTTCATAAGCAGCATATTGCTCCATGTCTTCTGCTTGCTCTGAAATTGTTTGATTATGGTGTTTGCTAGATGTACTTGGCTTCCCCCAGCAGGCTGCCACTCCTTTAAATGCCGTCCACACAGGCGTCATTCCAATTGTTGTGTCAATTTGCCAATTCTGTCTTTCACGAAAGAACAAAGCATATCGAGGTTCATTGCCACTTCACTCGTGAAGCCTATGATGACAGACTCATTACTCTTCCACATGTGAGTTCGGATCTTCAAGTAGCTGACATTTTCACAAAAGCTCTTCCATGTGTCAAATATTAGTTCTTTGTTGGCAAATTGATGCCTGCTGATTCACCATCATCAATTTTGTGGTTTTTTTGTCGTGTGGTATCAGTGTATATAGATCTAGGACCCATTAAAGATTGGATCCCACTAGTGTGCATCTGAAATCAATGGATTTACAGTTATATGCGTACTGTAATGAGAAAGCCAAAGGATATAAGAAAAGGGGTTGATCACCTTGATCAGGACTCAGTTTTTCTACCCTAATCTCTGATTTCTATTTCTATTAGCCTGTAGGGCTGTACGAAGTGGGTACTGAGTGACCATTAAGGATTTGGGTTTATAAATGCCTTCCATGTACCGTGTCCGCATTGGGTGAATTCTTTGAGACATACTGTCTGAAGTAGGGACTGCTGTATCAGTGGCAACATGTGATCCAGTTGATAAGGTCTGGTCAATAGGATGAGGATGAGGCAGTGACGAATTCAGTTGTATCAGGGGCCCAGTTAGGCAGTTACGCGTTGTACATCTGCATGTGTGACCGGCTGCACAGTGGAATGTTGTGGACTAGGGATGGTAGTGGCCAGTGGGCACAGGGGACACTTGCTGAGTGGGGATCACATCTGGCATAGAGAACACAAGCCGATCAGGTGCAATCTACCGAGAAGGGCCTACATTGGACATTGTTGCAGTAGTGATATGGTACACAACAGTCACTATTGTTGGGTGCTGAACTCAAGGTGCATAAGGCATGGGTGGAGGCCATATGGTGCTGCCAGCAGTCGTCACAATAGGCTGGGACAGTGTGGCAAATCTAAGAAAACATGAATTGAGAAAGTGAGTGCCGATCTCAGGCCTCCTCAATATATAATGTATTGTATGCTATCTTTAGAAATATCACAATCAGCTATTACCCTTTGATTGGGTAGTTACGACTTAAAAAAAAAAAAAAAAAAGAAAAAAAGAAAAAAAAGGGAAAGGAACAGGATATCTTCATAGCTTTCAACATATCTTCTAAAATATGAATCATGTGCCAAGTGAGCCAATGTGGGTCCCAGTTATATCACATTTTATTCTAAAATATGAATCTGTCATGTTGTTTTAAGATACTGTATTCCATTTATATCAGACTCGGTAATGATGATATCATCAACGTACACAGGAAGAACTGGTTTCCCTGATGATCATCATTGAAGATATGTTGAAGGATCATTCTTACTTTGGATGAAGAGAGATTGACAAAGAGTCTGGTGAAATATCTCAAGCCAAGCCTGAGGGGCTTGTTTAAGGCTACAAAGAGGCAGTCGCAGCCTACGAACATCATTTTTTGATTGATGAGTAACGCCAGAAGGAAGTTTCATATACACCTTTTCCTTCAGATCACCATGTAGGAATGTATTCTTTACATCCATTTGAAAAAGATTCCAGGATTGAGAAGCAGCAATAGCAAGGATTGTCCTGACAGTTGTCAGTTTTGAAACTGGAGCCAAATTTTTTTCATAATTAATCCCATACTTTGTTGGTTACCACGTGCAACAAGATAGGCATTGTAACAATCAAGAGAGCCATTGGATTTTAGCTTCACAAAGTAAACCCATTTACATCCAATGGGCTTAATTCATTCAGGGCTGGGAACAACATCCCAACCTGAATGCAATTCAGGTTGGTTTTCCTGCACAATCTCAACAGAAACACAGTAGTTAGTGTGGTATTTTTGGGCTGCCTGTACATTTTTGGCCCGTGTGAATTCTCTCTCGGTATAAGTGTTAAGGGGCCAAATATCATTCAAGTTTTTTTTTTTTTTTTTTTAAACACAATGGAAATGGATACCTTTTAGAGAGTTAAACATCCTACAGCAAATTTGGAGTGATTAGCAGCAAAGCATGCATGAGGTGCTTAGTGTGTTGTTTTGTGAGTGTACGTGACATTTGTGTATGTGATGATATCCTTGACCCAACCTTGGGAAGTTGTGTGAGATAAATAAATAAAATGCTCCCGAATGAGGCTGAATTATATGATGCCCAGATTGGTTTAAATTTAGTAGAGGACTAACTCTACATCTAGCATGGTTGCTACGAAAGTTACATTACTCTTTTTCAGCCTTTTATCAAGCATTAGCTTTCTATTACTTTTTGCAAACATGTTATTCTTTTTATTAAGCTTGAAATGCATTTCATAGTTTTTTGTGTTCTTCTCTTTGGTGTATGCTGTCATGACCCAAATTCTCTCTCGTTTTTTTAAATACAAATATGAAATCCGAATTTATAGTTATGAGGTTCATCACATATCTATCATCATGTGCGATCGGTCAAATTGCAGTGGAATATTTAATAATATAAACCATCATATGACATGTTGCAAGTACAAGCATATAAAATCCTAACTTGATTAAACTGAATAATTAATGTCAAAATAATTATAGTCTACTAAATGAAATTGACAAACATTGGTTTTATTACAATCCCGTAAATAAAATTGAATTAGAATAAAACTCTGGTGAAACTATCAAAATTAACGTTTATGGATTCTCTAATAATCAAGGACATCTTCTGCTCTCCTTTCTTCAATACCCTGTGGCTCTTCCTCAGTCACATCATTGTCATAAATAGGTTCTTCATTAGTTAGATTAGGTCCATGATTGGAGTGAGTATGAGAAGTAAATAAAATCATGCATGCAATGTGTACAATTGTCACATCCCGGTCCCGAATCACCCTGGCCTAGGGTAATCTCCGAGGTGTGTCACACGTACTCCCGCGTGCTGTACCTGTCTCGAGCCAAGTTCAACACACGAAGGAGAGAAAACCAACTGTCCACATGCTATATAACAGTTATATTTCATAGCAGAAGCTGTATTTCATTTGTGTGAAGTATCAACTCCCATTCAGTCTATATAACAGTTCAAGTTTTAATGCAAAAGAATTATACAATTAATTACGTTGTTATACAAAAGAGGGTAACCAAAGAACCCTATACATCAATACCAAAAATATAAACAAAAGAATTTCAATCACCTAAGTGTGGCCCACACAAAAAGGAGCTAGCCACACATCAAAAGAGTTTGTCCAAAAAGTACTGACGCTCTCCCCGGGAGATAAGCTCAAAGGGCCTCGGGCTCGGGCCACTCTGCTAAACCTGAAGGTACCTCATGGGTAACCTTCTCTCTCTCCTCGGCCTCTGGAGGACCGGAGGCTGCACCTGAGACTGTGACACCAAATGTCGTATCATTAATACGACGATTAAGCAAGTACAGGCAATAATAAGGATATACATAATGTTTCAATTGAATTTAAGATGGATAATTTAAGAAAGAGCAATATCAAGTATCGTTTAGGCAAATCATGCTTAAATATATAATTTATGCTGGATGAATCAAGAAAATAAAACACACTAATTGGCTACTACCTTAAGCTCATCCTCTCAAAAGAGAGCAAATCTAGTTGGGATGTCACCAGCGGCCCGGCCAAAGGCTAGCTGGCTACCCGGGTCTGGAGTTCCGGTGCTCCATATGACTTACTGCAGTAGTCTCAATTTCATAAACCGAGTGTAACCCCGTCGGGTATCACTGGGTCGAAGCTAAGTAGTGCCGACTCGATAGAATCAATAATACTCGGAATAAAAGTGGAATTGAGTAAACTCATATTCATTTAGTCGTAATCAAATCGAACGATAATCACATCTTTTCAATTTCTACTCAATCCTCATTTCTAACAATCATCAATTCGGAGATATTCAAATGAAATTACGAATTGAATATAAAAGATAAAATATAAGGGATTTCTAAGAATTTATCAATCTATTAAGTAGGATTCTGAGATTCGAAGGGAATTCATACACCAATATGAAATGCAATTAATTAGAAATCAAGCTATTTTTTTTTTTCTACTGTCCATTTCAAAATAAGTTGGAGAAATCAACGAATTACTACTTAGTTTGGTGTCACTAGTTACAAGGAATATGTTGAATTTTCCAACGAATTTTCATGGCATAGTTTTAGACTAGAAATATCCATCGGCCCAATTTATATGGTTAAAGTGCCTATTCTATGGTCATAAGATTCCAAAATTCCCTAATTTCCTACGAAAGTGAGGGTGCACACCTTAATCCACTAAACAATGGATTAAGGAGGGTTAAAAGACACTAGGAGCATCAATACTCCTTTTATTGGGCCCAAAAAGCCCAAACAAAGTGGGTCAGGTCCGCTCGAGCGGAGGTTGCTAGAGAGGGTGCGCGCTCGAGCGCACCTTGGCGCGCTCTAGTGCCCAGCCCAGAATCCCATTTCGGGATTCTGCTGGTCTTCTCCTTTCCTTGTTCCTCTTCTTCTCTTAACCCTGTAAGAATAAGCCTCCTTGATTCCCATAATCACATACACACTACCTCCATTCATTCCAAAACAAACCACATAAATAAATCCCACTCATTTATCATCTATCAACATAAAAATCCAAAATTATTGAGAGAGAAAGAAAAATACTGGAATCAAGTGAAAATGCACAAAATGTAAACCCAATTATGCTTATACTTGCCTTAATAAGAGTTCTCCAAGGTTTTCTCACACTGTAGCTCAAAGGAACTCAAAATCCCCAATTTATAAAACCCTAATATCAAAGCAACATGGAGAAAACACATGATTATGTATGAATGAGTGTTTAAGAGTCCTGTGACTCTAATGCATAACCTATAGCCATAAAAGAGGGTGTAATGGCTCTTACCTTAACTAGGGCTTTGAAGTTGAGAAGGGTGGAAGATGATGGAGGGTTATCCTTGTTTACAAGAGAAGAAAGAGTGAAGATGAGGATGAGGATGAAGACTCCTTAGCTCTCAAGCACATGCACTCTTTAAGGGGTTGAGGGAGAAGAGAATTTGGAAAGGGAGAGAAGAAAAGGAGAAGTGCAGAGAGATAGAGAATGAAAAGGAATGAGAGTAAGGGTTGGGTCATACTTTATATAGGATAGGGATTTGCAGGAAAGTCCATTCCATTAACTTATTTCCAATTCGAGTCAAATGAGGGTCCATTTGTACAATGGTTGGTCAAATAAAGAAATGCCTACTATGAAAATCGATGCACTCATCAAAATACACACGATGATGTCAAAATGATGCGCAAATCATGAAAAACACGAAAACCCACATTTACGAAAAAGCCCTTGACTCAACTCAATTGAGTCAACTCAGTTCCCACTTACCCATAACAGGTGCAAAACTCATCTAACTCAGTCTATAGAGATTAATAAACACTAACCACCATAACTTAACAGCTAAACACAATTAATTAATACTAATTAGGGTTAAATCGGGTCGGGGTGTAACAACAATCATGCAAATTAGGACTTAGAGAAGAACATAGAGTATATCACGAGCAAGTAATGTGTATACATTTTTTTTTTTTTTTTTGAAAAGGATAATGTATATACATCATAATTTGTTCAAATAGCTTGATTCATATAATATCCAGATTCAACAGGAATTTTAGAACAGAAATCAGGAACTTATTCATATAAGATGTCTCACTATCAGCCTTGTGGGCTAGCTACCCACTACATGTAAGTCTTACTAGTTATCCTCATAGTAGAGTCAAAACAGATTTGGCTAGTTACCCTCATAGCAAATTCAGAATAGAATTGCTTGTTATCCCTATAGCAGAGTCAGAACAGATATTGGTACCAATGATAATAAAGCCTCCAAAAGCGTGTGTTAAACACATGCATCTTAATTGCGAGTCGCCCTCCATTGCGAATAATGGACCCGCTGACGATCATTAACTCATCGGGTAATCAAATTACAACTCAATGCTTAAAAGAATACCATGTCAGAACAAAACATATCATATCATATCAGACATATCAGGGTATATCAAAATCTATCATGTTAGAGATTAACATATCCTGTCAGAACAAAATTTGTAACAATGAGTCCTAGACAGAGCGGAAAATATAATATAACAGACATACGAAATATCAGATTAGCTTGGTATTTGAATCACATACTAATAACACATAAGAAAGGATCTCCAAGTTTTATCTTATTCGAACTTAATCATTCAACATTCAGATTAAGTGATTAAATTCAGCTTTACAAATGCCGATTTTTTTACAGTTCAACAGTCAGATTCTGAAACCTATAGCAATTTATTTTTCATTCTGTTTTCTGGAAACTTAAGGCCACCAAAGTATTTTTGTTAGAGATTTTTTGTTCATTGTTGGGTTTTCCCTCAAAGTTTGGAACCATAATTCAATTTATGGATTTTTAAAGAATTTTTAAAAGACAACATATTTTGGTTTAAAATCCCATTTCTGTGTAAAATCTAGTCAGGGGCAGTTTAAGACTTTCAGTAGACAAATCATCAAAATTTTTAGAAAAATCAAAATCAATTGATTCTACTTCAGTTAAAAAGCTAATCCGAATGGCTACAATTTGGGGCTATGTTAGAAACAATTGGTGTGGTCTTCTGCTACTTGTAAATGCAGCTCTTTGGTAGATTTTTTAACTTGGAAGGTTTTTCTAACCACGATAGTACAGGACTTGAACTCTAACATACCTTAGCTATGAGAATTACGTCAAGATCTGTGACAATGTGTTAGATCTTATCCTCTTCTTCGAAGGTTTTTCCAACCGCAGTAGTACAGGACTTGAACTCAAACATACCTTAGCTATGAAAATTAAGTCAAGATCCATGACAATGTGTCAGATCTTATCCTCTTCTTCTCTATCTAATTCAGGCATGAAGTGAGACAGTTCGTTGAACTTTTGATCATATTGTTCCCATTTCCTTGGATCAACGATTTAAAGTTGATCTTCTTTTGGTCCTTGACATGGACCGGGAAGTATTCTTTTGTTAAATTTTCTTTTAAAAGCTACCCAATCCATGTTTGCTTCAGTATCTTCCTAATGCCTCTTAATGGCCTCCCACTACAAGTGGCCCCCATCTCAAACCATAAAGGAGGCAAGAGTTACCTTCTTATAGTTTGTTGGATTCATGATGGTGAACATGGTCTCCAACTCCTTTATACAATTTTCGGTTTTATATGGGTCAAAGTATCCTTTGAAGTCACTGGGGCCAAGTTCTTTGAACCTTTTGTAAATAGTAGTCTCAGCTGGAGTCTACGGTACTTGGACAGTAGAAGAAGGCATAGGAGCCAATTGTCGACTTAGCTTGCCTTTAACTCTTAAGATGAAGCCCATAATTATGTACTTCCATTTTCATTATGGAATCTCTAATGGATGTGACAAACCAGATGGTTACCAATATTCTGTTTAGACGTGTTAACAAGTCATGCATTTGAAATAGAGACTGTGATTTCTCTCTTCATATTGTTCCACCCATAGCTGCCTTAAAGATTTCAATACATCCTGGATGGACAATATAATGGGTGGGATGTGCTTCCATAATAATCTTCTTCATTTCTGCATGATTGGGAACACACTATCTTTTTTAAGTAGAGAATCCTATGAAAAATAGCAAAGTCAAACCACGATGGTTTTAACCAACTTTGGATCACTTGGTTGGCTTTCCTTGATTCTTCCATTGAGTGTAGGCTCAACAATTGACAAGAGTCCACGGAATACTTAAGTTGGCTGCTCCTAGTTCACAATAGCTTGTCTTCTGCAAATCAATAGATACTCCTTCAGCTGTTATGATATGGCTCAAGAAAGTCATCTAATATAACCAAATTCACACTTACTCAGCTTTGTATATAGTTGATTATCTTACTCACACTTACTCAGCTTTGCATATAGTTGATTATCTTACTCACACTTACTCAGCTTTGCATATAGTCAATTATTTTTGAGAAATTGAAGGGAAATACGGACACGGCTTAGAATAAATAAGAATATCATCAATAAATATCATGACAAATTGATCAAGATATTGCAAGAAGATCCTATTCATGAGAGCCATTAAGATAGCAGATGCATTTGTTAGTTCAAAAGACATTATAAGAAATTTGTAGTGCCCATACCTGGTTCGGAACGCTGTCTTAGATATCTCTTATTTTCTGACTTTCTAGATTGGAGATTAGTCTTAGAGAAATATTGTGCACCTTGGAGCTGATCAAGTAACTCATCAATCCATGAAAGTGAATACTTGTTCTTGATGGTGGCTTGATTCAACTTCCAATAATCGATGCACATTCTTATCAATTCCTCCTTTTTTATAAAAAGAAATGGAGCACCCCAAGGAAAAACACTGGTCAAATAATTCCCTCATTCAAATTCCCTTAAGAAATAGGTGCAGTTCTGGCATGAGCTCAATGGTAAAGCCCTTCTTTCTTATAGGTAAATATCTGGGAGGCTTATAACCAACGAGTGGTAGCTCAGTTGGCCAAGGACTTTCCGCCTCAAGAAGTGGAGAGGTCTTGTGTTTGACACTAACTTCCCTTGGCCACCTCCCATAGTTTTACCCGGTACATGTAAATAGGAAGGTTTACATGTGCCTCTATGGATTAGTTCTCGAATCTAGTATCCCTGCTAGGTAGGAGATACCTGGGTTATAAAAATATAATAAAAATCAATGGTTGATAAATCTTGTTTCTCCTTGATATCCTGACGAAGGCTATAAATCCTTTACACATGCTTTCAACCATTCTGTCCTCTTTTAAGGCAAAAATAACCCTTGTTGTAAGGGCCTGATCCCAAAGACTATGCTAGTAATAATTTTAAAATGTATTTGACTAATGGTGTCACCAGTGGACGCCACCTATGTTTAAATTAATTCATGGGGAGTTTTCAAAATAAATAAAATCACTATAAAATAGGGACAAGTTATTATATAAAAATTATTTAATAAAAGTAGTATTGACCACACTAAGACCCATCAAAAAGTCTACTTGTCCCGGGACTGGCCCGACTCCATAGGAGGAGGGCATTAATGACCATAATGCCCTCCTCCTATGGAGTCGGGCCAGTCCCGGGACATGAGTCCCGGGACAAGTAGCATTACTCAAGACCCATACATGTGGCACGATTCCTTAGTAGGTCGTACGACCGTACATGGGGTGGCCACAGGGTCAATAACTCAATATGCAGAGAGATTTTAGGGGGGGAAATAAATGGAATAGAGGGTGAAGCCATGTGTGTGCACTGTGCAGAGGTAGAGATTTTAGAGAAAATAAATGAATGGCTTAATCAAGAGAGGGATTTTAGGTATGGTAAAATCCAATGTGGGATTCACAAAACCATTTGTGATGCCACTTGTTATTCTTCTAGAATGCTGACATGGCGCCCCGAAAAATCAATAAAAATGAGAGCGTTGACGTGGCGTGGCACCCTCCAAAGCAGGGCTCCTTATTGCTTTAGAGAGCTGCTAAAATGCACACTTGTTTTTGCACCTTTCGCCCACCACCCTCTCTCCCTCCATATAAACCCCCGGTGTGGCGGGGGCTGGGGTTTGGGGGTCGGGGGTCGGGGTGGGGATGGAGATGCGGGTGGGCAGGTGTAGAAAGAAGTTTCTTTTAGGTAATTTAACACAAGGGTATTTTGGTTATAAAAAAGTGTAGTGTCTGGAGAGCAAAAATCAGTGTGTATTTAGCAGCTCTCATTGCTTTAATTAGAGGTGAAAAAATAATTGGAAAACCGTCTAACCGACCAAACCGTACCGACGGTTAATAATCGTGTTTCACGGTTCGGTTACGGTTATTAAAATTGGAAAATCGTGTTTTACGGTTCGGTTACGGTTTTCAATCTCTCTTACGGCTATTAACCGAACCGAACCGTAAAATACGGTTTGGTTAACCGTGTTCCCAATACACACGGTTAAGAGAACCGTTATACTAAGAAAAAAACTAAAAGGCCTAAGTGTATTACATGATAGATGTTTTGTAATATCATTTTAGACGTAGTTGTGTTTATTTTCGTGATAGTGTTGTTTTGTTCAGTATGTGAAAAATGATAGCGTTTTTTGCATGCCTCAAAGGGCAAAGAGAGATTTTTTAAGTGACAATTAACCATAATTGAACCGTCTATTATGGTTAACTGTGGTTCCGTTCTTAATGGTTATTTAAGGTACGGTTGCGTTTATGGTTTTTAAAAACTGAAAACCTTAAAACACAGTTCGGTTAACAGTTTTCCCAAAACAAACGGTTAATTGAACCGTTACCACTCTAGCTTTAATATATATGTAATGGATCCATGAAGTATAACCATTGAATAAGACTTCTATTGCTGGTAGAGGCAATTCAAGTGGTGAGTCCTCTACCATGAGAATTGATGGTGTTAAGGAAAAGAAAAAAAAAAAAAAAACTGAGGGAAGGACTACAGCAGTGCTTATATTGGCAAGTTCATTTCTGTAGAAGATTGGCAAATTGTATTTGTATATTGGCAGTTCTTATCTCTCAACGATATTTAAGCATAATCTCCTTTTTATGGTGTGACAATTTTACATGCAAGTAACCCTACGAGGAGGGCTAGTTGGGAATCAAGTAATGACTTCTATATGAATCAGACAACTCTGCTCCAAAGTGCCAGCAAGATGCTCATCAATCCGGGGTCAACTCAAGACTCAAGCACACGAATGGAGAGTTTGCATCTCAAATTCTATTTTTCCCCAAGGGAAGGAGGGAGCGGCTGATCATGATCTCCATCTTCACAATTGCATTTGAAGAATCATTAACAATGAAAGAGTTATGTTAAATTTTTTTTTTGAAGGGCACGTTTGTGGACACTCTCTTTCCTCGGAAAGAGAAAATTACCAAGTCAACAAATTCCATGGAAATGGAAATCTTGGAAAAGGATTTCTGCAGAATTTAGGAATTCATGTTTGGTGTGAATTTTTTTTTCCTCGTTGAATTGTTGCTAATGTTATTTGGTGCGGCTGTGAATTCTTTATAGAAAATCAAATCTTCTTGTTTGGTGAAACAATTTTTTGTAGAAAAATAACATAACATGTATATTATTTATTCAACATCAAATAATAATTTATTTAAATAAATACAAAATGAAAGAATTGTAGGGTTTTGGGTTGAAATCGAAAAGACTGAGGAAAAGAGGGAGAAGTTTTTCGAGGAAATCTATTTTCCATACCCTCCCATAGGAAATCCATTTCCCGCGTTAACACGGAAAATGCTGACGAGGTAGGAAAGCATTACCGTAGAATTTTTCCGAAACAAATGTCGGAAAACCGTCCACTTTTCTGCAGAAAAGTATTACACAAACATTCCATAAATGTTTTTGTTCTAACATATTTTAATTTCATGTGGTGCTACCTTAACCATCACAAATGGGCCAGGCTGGGCCGGGTATGGGATTTAATGAAAGTTTGCAGGATGGGTTTGAATTTAAACATCTGAAACCCATCATGTAGCGAGGAAGGTTTGGGATGGGTTGTATGTCTATTGGGTCGGGCATGGAAACAACTTGACACAAATTGACCTGCCTCTTTGCCATCCCTTCATATTGCATCTTATTGGAAATTTCTATGTCCATAGAGCATTTGAAGTTCCTTACTTGATTGCTAAAATTTTAAAAATCCACCTTTTGAAATTTCACTTTTGTCTCCAAATCTTAGCATTCTAAATGCTAGGATATGTTAAAGGCCTGCTTGTTTGCATAGAGTAGATAAGAATTCATGGTCAAATATACTACATCGAAGGATTATTAAAGAGGTGATGGACATAAGGTAAAGGTACCATGACTTTCTTAGGATTTGAATTACTTGGATGATGGCTGAGTATTCATTTTCCTTGTTCTCTTCATTTAGTTTCCATTAAAGGGAAAGTTATTTTATGCTCATTTTTTGATCGTCACTTCTGAATATTTATACTCAGTAACTTACATAAATACGAAGTCTTAAAATTCTTGGGAATTCAATTACATAAAAAAACACAAAGAAAATTAGTGAGAGAGAATATTTGGAGAATTAAGAACTCTTCTAACCCAAACAGACAAGAAGGAAAGCAAAGTTGGCTATTCGAGCCTTGGAGTACTTTAAAGAGAGAGGACTCTAGTCCTACTGGTGGTATCATAATCAATTGTTGGGCCAATGTGTTAGCAGGCAAAATTTAGCAGAAGTGAGTCTATATGTAGGTTGGGAAAATATTCTCCTGCTCATGTTTCACATGGGAACTGAGCATAGACAGCCATTGAGGATGAATTTAATGGGCAGGGCCTGCCTTTGTCACCGTTCAGATGTACGGTTCCTATGGGAACCATGAGCAGGACATTGTTTTCTCATGTTTGGGAGTTAGTAGGGATGTAAATGGATCATTGATTCTTCGATTATTTGGAGGTTCCGATTCGTCACAAACCGGGTCTGGATCTTTATTTAGACCCCGATAAGTAAATGGATCCGGGTCCGGTTCCACCTTGGTTCGGACCCGTGGATCTGAGACTCAACATAATACCTCAATTCTTGAAAATCTCTCCTAAAAGCTATGTTTTTATAATATCATTTTCTACCTAGACCTAAACCCAGATCCAAACTCTTCCCATATATGGTTCTGGTTCTAGTTCTGGAGTTAAGAAATCGGTTCCGAAATGGTTCTGAGTTCGAATCCGGTTCCACCTTCTTCTTAATGGTTCTGGTTCTGGGTTCATGGACCTGGACTGGAAGAGACCCATTTACAACCCTAGGTGTTAGCAAATGCTACTGACCCCACGATAGTATCTGATCTTAAGGATGAAAATTTCCTTCCAAAACTAATTTAATATGTTAAGTTGGAGCTTACAAACTCGCCATTATAAAATCTAATAAATTAATCATCTAAAAAAATAATCAGTGCCTTCATATAATGCTAAAAGTGGGCTGATAAACATATAACTATGACTCCTTTGAAATTGCTATCTTTTTTAATAGCTAATCAACAAAACCCGCTTTTGCTTTGAAATGGTTGACCTCCTATCTTTCTCATTTTTTTTCTTTTTTTGGTATTCAACCAAGGGAGTTGGAACCCATGAGAAATCCCAGTCATGGGAAAAGAAATATGCTCCTAGATAAAGAGATGCCCACTTATCCAAAAAGGATATTGAAAAGTATTTCAGCTGCCCTTTTCTAATGCATCAAGGTTTTGTTAAAATTGTGAACCAAGAAACTTTAATGTGATATTAGAGCTAATCAATCACGAGTTTGAATTCCAAAAATAATGAAAAGGAAGCCCACACAAGTGAAAAGAAGAAACTCAAAAAAAAAAGTGTGAAGAAATGTCTTATTAAATAGGAAGTGCCTTCATATAAATAATGCTAAAAGTGGACTGATAAACATATAACTATGACTCTTTTGAAATTGCTATCTTTTTTAATAGCTAATCAACAAAACCTGCTTTTGCTTTGAAATGGTTGACCTCCTATCTTTCTCATTTTTTTTTCTTTTTTTGGTATCCAACCAAGGGAGTTGGAACCCATGAGAAATCCTAGTTATGGGAAAAGAAATATGCTCCTAGATAAAGAGACGCCCACTTATCCAAAAAGGGTATTGAAAAGTATTTCAGCTGCCCTTTTCTAATGCATCAAGGTTTTGTTAAAATGATGAACCAAAAAAATTTAATATGATATTAGAGATAATCAATCACGAGTTCTAATTCCAAAAATAACGGAGAGGAAGCCCATACAAGTGAAACGAAGAAACCCAAAAAGAAAACAGTGTGAAGAGATGTCTTATAAAATAGGAAGAATGACATACATAAAAATTGATCCCTGTCGAGATGGGTGACTTTCTGGGGAGGGGGGATGGGTCCAACTCAGCAACCCATGTTGTCATGGGCAGTTACGTGGGAAATGAATCCCACAACCAACCAACTGGGCAACCTGTAGTTCTCATCTTTGACAAGTTGTCCTTATCAAAATGAATGGCTTCTCTGTTTCTATTTATTCAATTTGTTAAAGTAGACTACTATTGGAATTTGGGAAAGAGACAGAAGAAGGCTGTTTCATTCCTTTGGATTGTTTAGTGCAATGGTCACTGTCAATGAGGCTAGCGGGCGCAGATATAATTTCAAAAAGATGTACATGCCCCTATAAGGTCGAATACATTGCATCTGTCACATTTTTCCTTCCCCAGCATCGAAGTTGTGGTTTCTTCCACGGGAGCACCAGCATTGTGGTGGGTCCCAATATTACTTTCTATGTCTCTTTGGGACTCCCACCAACCCCTCCCCCCCTGCCCATGGGCCATGGCCGGCAGAACCTTCTTTTGGTCATATCCCAACAGAAGATAAATAAATAAATAAATATCTTGTTGATCAGAATCATCTTAGCCATTCATTTCTGATTTATGGGTAATGTCTGGCCGCTGATCAAATGGTTGGGATTGTTTGATCACAACTTGGATTCTCTTGCTACTCCAATTGCTCACATGCAGTCAAGCATATAGGGCTCACTAAGATGCATGTCTATTATGGAAGAAGAGCACACGGAAAGGCCTTCTTGTGGAAAAGGAGGAGCGGGTCAGCCTCATTATATTATGCTAGCCTTTAATTTAACTGGCTTAAAGTTTAATGAAGGTTTAATCATAATTTTTTTTTTAAGATTCAATTCAACGGTGGATGAAGGTTCAACAAGTATAAAATTGGGTATGATGCCAGATCGTTGAATGAATTTTTTTTAAAAAGGGTTGCACCATCAAAGGTGGCCCCATGGTGCTAGACTCCACATGCACTCCATCCATTGAAGGATTTTTGTCTTTTATTATAAAAGTAATTTTGCAAAAGCTTTTCCTTTTGGAGATTGCTTTTCTTTGCTGATTATCAAATGACAAGGTTTGGATTTGCTTTACCTACTGGTGAAGCTATTTTGGATAGTGATGAGGAGTTGAGTGGGACCCAGTTCTTCTTAATTCCAAACCATCATTTCAAACTCAAATGACAGGGCTGTCTAATCTAATTATCGTGGTGCAAATCACATTTAGTTTTTTTTTATTTAAAATTCGAGTCTGGATCCGGGATCCTCTAATGCATCAACCTAGAAAAATAATGAGTCAGAGTGAAACTCCACAATGGACCCATATACAAAAGTCTGGACCGTCCAAAATAAACGCCCTATAAGTATGTGGGTTAATCTCAAAGCTTATAAGAATCTGAGTTTGTCTTTCCATTGAATTGTCCATTTTACGAAAAGTGTGACAATGAACATGAATAGGATAATAGTAATTATATCAAATGGTGAAAAAACTTCAATCCACATTTGGATCTACCTACAGTACATTTATTTTGAATGGTTTGAATTTAGATAAATGGGCCGCACTACTAAGTCCCACTCCTTGTTAACTCAAGATTTCTCTAGCTAGGTTAAGGCCTCAAAGGAATTGGACTCTAAAAAACCCCATGATTGGGGCCACACAATGGGGACAAAGACATTAAATCTCGCATGGTGCTGTAAGGTCAACAATATTGATAAAAGAAAGATGGTTCAATTAATCCATTGGAAAGTACTAGTCAAATTAGATTAAATTGGTCCTTGCCAATTCATTGTTCATACATTGCCAATACTATTGGGAGTTGAATTCACCAAAGGTGGCCCCCTCGCTAAAAAGATCTATGTGGTGGGGACATTATTATGTTTCAAAATTCTACAGGTAGATAGATGTCTTCCTCGTTGACCAATGTTCTGTCTGTCTCAATTTTCTCCCACGTACTTTTGACCATTCCTTTTAAAAGTCATGGCTCCATTCACTTCACTCGAGCAATCATCACCTACAACTAATGGAGTAGTACCATATTTTAACCCATGCTAATTAGATGATCCCAGCCACTCAATTTAGAGGACACTTTGAAAATGAAATGGAGGATCAGGAGCAAAGCCAAATGGGGTGCGATTAGCAGTTCATTTCAAAAGCATCTGAAACTTGGATTGCTAGTACATAGCCTCCCCAAGGTAAAAACCTAATGGGAGAATGGTTCAGATCGTTTGCAGCCTATTCTATCCATGGTTCATACCAAAATCTACTTTAGCTTAGGCCTGTGAGTAGGATTGAAAACGAGCATCTTATTCTCCGATTACCCGAAAGTTTTAATTCATTTTAAATCAGGTCTGAAACGTATTTTATGTTTTAATTCATAAATGGGTTCGTGTTTGTTTGATAAATGGGTCCGGTTCTGGGTCTATATAGGTTCCAACCTATGGACCTAAGACCCGATATATGAGCATTTGATATTGCAAATTGTACCTCAAATTTATTATTTTTTTTTTTTGTGATATTCTTTGTGCATAATATCAGAGATAGTAGACTTGATGCACTGTTATAAGCTTAATGATATGCTTATTTTAAGAAAAATGAAGAATAAAGAGAAATTAGAATCGATTTTGGAACTAGATTCCATTCCTTTAGATGGACCTTGTTTTGAAACTGAATCCAGGTTTTTCTATTGAGACCATGTCTTGAACCAACAAAACAGGTTACGAGTCAAAATCGGATTCAAAACCGAAACTGTTATTTAGAAATGAGTCCGAGTCCAAGTCCACTATAGTTTTAATTCGGAAACGTTCCATTTGCAACCCTACCAATGTAGGTTTCTCTTTTCCATATATGCGTGGACTTTCTTGTTTCTGACCTCTTTTGTAGGGTTAAAAAAGAAGGGCATTAGTGTACAATTAAAGTAAATTTTAATGTTATGCTTTTGTTTTTGCCTTAGATGTGGAAAATTATTGGATTAGTGTGGCCCACCAGTTGAAATAACCAAAAAACGAGAAATAGAAAAGAAACTAACAAATGAAAAGGAAAGGCATGAACTTTAGATATTCCCTACTTAGGGCAAATATTCCACACGGGTGGTTGTGGATTGTGATGGACCCCATTAGAATTTCGTACGTGGGAACAGCCGGCTCTGTATGAATTTCCTTTCTTTTATAAATACAGCACGTGCACATCTCGCTTCCTCTCTCCCTGTGAAGAACCAAAACTCAAATCCGACATTTTTCCTCTCACTCTCTCTCTCTCTCCACACTGATCCATTTCTTTTACATGTGTGAAGAAGAAGAAGAAGAAGAAGAAGAAGCTCGAAGCCATGTTTGGATTTCTCTATGTATATGATCAAAAGCTGAGATTTTTCCAAGCTTACTCGTCTTCTCTATCTCTACCATATGGTAATTCCCATCTCTCTCTATGTATACATATTTATCTGTATCTCTCTTTCTGTGTTTGGGGTCTTGTTTCTCGATTTACCATGGAAAATCCCAGTTCTGTAGGATTTCTTTTTCTTCATTTCGGGCTTGCTTGTAAAGCTGCACAATCTCTATGGTTGTTGCTGGATGTGATTTCTCACTTGACTTTGTATAGATGCTTTTTTCTTTTGAGTCTCTTTTGGTTTGGGAATCAGGGTTTCTTATGATTCTGTTGGGTTTTTTTGGGGGGTTCTGTTATTGGGTTCAAGGGATTGGAGTGTGTTTGGCTTTACTTTGAATCACTATCGGGTTGAGAGTATTCTGGAAGAATAGATGGGAATCTTTTCTTCTGTTTCAACCAAAGTAACACACCTTGGGTATGGGATCATAGAGTATTGGGGCAGAACAAAAAGTAAAAATCAGTTTCTAGCGTAATGTGATTTCTTATTCTGAGCTACCCCATATCTTTTTTGATGGTTAGGACTCATGAGATTTTGGTGTATCCAGACACACCTTTTAAAGTTATCATTGTTACCAGTTGTTGGCAAAGCTTCTGCTTTGTTGGGTTTAGCGAGAGTCCTGATCCTCTGAAGATTTCCCCCACCGTGACCGTGAGTAGACCAATCAAGGTACGCCACGTCACCACATGCAGCCTTCCATTCACGCGGGCAGCCTGCCATACATCCAGACAGGCGGTGACGTGGCGGACCTTGATTGGTCCATTCACGGTCACCATCGGGGAAATCCTCAAATGATCCCGATTGGTTTAAGCAAATATAATGACAATCAGTTTTAGTAATGGATGGTATAACCGTTTTTCTCCCACCCCATCTTCAATTTAAGCTGCCGGGGTTTTTCTCTAGAACCTTCTGCACTACCTTGCTGCTTTCTGAAGAGTATTTGGACATTCCTTTGCACCTGATGATATTTCGGTATATGGGAGTCTGGATTTTACCAATATATCACAGAGTGGTAGAACAGCTTGCTAAGTTGCTATCCATTTTGTGGCATGCTTGGGCAATAACGGAAATGGGAAATGTTAGATGGGGTACTTGTTTTTCACTTTTCTAAGTAGCCTATTAATATTAGAAGTATAAAAACAAAATACTGTTAATGGTTTGTACAATATGTAAGATTTGTATAACAGTGAACTAATTTAGTAGTCACAGACTTGGGATTTACAAATTATAACCTTGCTAATTAATTTTACATGGTATAACTACTGATTTCCAGATTGTTATATGATTTTAGTTTTGGTACACTAAAGACACTGTGTTAGAACTGCCTGTATCCACCATAGAGTAATTATTTGTAGCGTGGACTATTTTGGGGAAGTATGGTTACTGTCGGCTTCCAACAGCTAATTCTTCTCTTTAATTTGAACCCAAACACGAGAAAGGAGTTCTGCCTGGATATATGATTCTATATTTAAGGTGATCTTACTATAGGTATGATTAAGATTTGCATGTGAAACCAAACCAAACCAAACCAAACCAAGCCTTTTCCCACTAGGTGGGGTCGGCTATATGGATTTGACGACGCCAATCAAGTCTGTTTAGGGCCATGTCCTCCGTTAGATCCATGTGGGTAAGGTCATGTTTAATAGTTTCTTTCCAACTTCTCTTGGGTCTCCCTCTCCCTCTCCTACTCCTGGCAATCTCTATGCCTTCACACCTTTTAACAGGTGCTTTCATTGGACGCCTTTTAACATGGCCAAACCATCTTAGTCGATTTTCTCTCATTTTATCTCCAATCGGTGCTATTCCTACTTTGCCCCTAATCTCCTCATTCCTAATCCTATCTCTCCTTGTGATCCCGCACATCCATCTTAGCATTCTCATCTCCGCAACTTCCATCTTCTTAACATGATTATGCTTTACTGCCCAACACTCTGATCCATATAACAATGCTGGTCTTACCGCCACCTTATAATACTTTCCTTTAACCCTGAGGGGGACTTTCCGATCACACAAGACCCCCGAAGCACTCCTCCATTTGGTCCACCCGGCCTGAATCCTGTGACTTACATCAGTATCAATCCCTGCATCATGTTGCACCATCGATCCAAGGTACCTAAAGTTTTCTTTCTCAACAATCTTTTGTGTGCCTAGACTTACTTCTATGTTACCAAGTGTCCTAATTTGGCTAAACTTGCACTCCATATATTCCGTCTTGCATCGACTTAGCCTAAACCCTTTTGTCTCTAACGTTTTCCGCCATACTTCTAGCTTAGCATTCACTCCTTCTCTCGTCTCATCTACTAAAACAATGTCATCTGCAAATAGCATACACCACGGCACCTCATCCTGAATATGTCTTGTAATCTCATCGATAACTAGTGCAAACAAGTACGGGCTTAACGCTGAGCCTTGGTGTAGACCAATCGTGATAGGAAACTCCTTAGTCTCTCCGCCAGTCGTCCTTATAGATGTCACGGCTCTATCATACATATCCTTTATTGCCTCAATATAAGCGACACACACTCTTTTCTTTTCCAGTACTCCCCATAGAATCTCCCTAGGAACCCGGTCATAGGCCTTCTCCAAGTCAATGAACACCATATGTAAATCTCTTTGGCCTTCTCTATACTGTTCCATTAACCTCCTCAGGAGAAAGATAGCCTCCATGGTTGATCTCCCAGGCATGAAACCAAATTGATTCTCTGAAACGTTTGCTGTTCTTCTTAGTCTTCTCTCAATAACTCTCTCCCATAATTTCATCGTATGGCTCATCAATTTAATCCCGCGGTAGTTCGCACAGTTCTGAATATCTCCTTTGTTCTTGTATATGGGTATAAGAATACTTTTCTTCCATGCATCAGGCATCTTCTTGCTCTTTAGCACTACATTAAAAAGTTTTGTCAAACAACTTATGCCATTCTCCCCTAAGCACCTCCAGACCTCAATAGGGATACCATCTGGCCCAACCGCTTTCCCATTCTTCATCCTTTTCAATACTTCTATAACTTCTTCCCTACTGATTCTCCTATAGAACATATGATTCGATTCTTCCCTAGAAATGGTAAGCTGTCCCAATTGTATGTCACTACTACTGCTTTCGTTAAATAACTTGTAGAAGTAGCTCTTCCAACGCTCCTTTATCTCATCGTCCTTTACTAATACCTTTTCATCCTCATCCTTAATGCATTTAACTTGGTTTAAGTCCTTGGTCCGCCTATCTCTGGCTTTAGCAAGCTTGAATATCTCTCTTTCGCCTTCCTTAGTGTCAAGTCGCCTATATAGCTCCTCAAATGCCTTTGCCTTGGCCTCACTAACTGCCTTTTTGGTTTCTCTTTTTGCTTCTTTATACTTTTCCAAGTTTGCTGCATTTCGATCCTTTTGCCAAGTTTTAAAGCTCTCTCTTTTAACTCTTATCTTGTCTTGAACGGCCTTGCTCCACCACCATGCCTCCTTCTGTGCTAGAGCACCCCCTTTGGATTCTCCTAAGACTTCTTTCCCTACCCTCCTAATACACTCTGCTATCTTATCCCACATATTATTTGCACTCTCATTTATCGCCCAAACGTCTTCCTCTAGTACTCTATCCCTAAATGCTAGTTGCTTATCACCTTTCAAGTTCCACCATTTAGTCTTTGAGCATCTATATAACTTCTTTTTTGTAGTCCACCTTTGTAGCTGCACATCTATGATCAACAACCTATGTTGGGAAGTCAAGCTCTCCCCCGGTATCACCTTGCAATCTTTACAAGCTAAGCGGTCTTTTTTCCTAGTTAAGAAGAAGTCAATCTGTGTCCTTGAGGAGCCACTCTTATAAGTCACCAAATGCTCCTCTCTCTTCCTAAAAAAGGTGTTAGTCACCATGAGATCATAAGCCACTGAAAAGTCCAAAATATCCTTCCCTTCTTCATTTCTATTACCGTATCCAAGTCCCCCATGTACTCCTATATATCCATTTACGTCGCGTCCTACATGGCCATTCAAATCTCCTCCTATGAAGACCATCTCGCCTTGGGGTATCTCTAGCAGCACTCCTTCCAAGTCTTCCCAAAACTTCTCCTTATGTCCATCTCCTAAGCCCACCTGGGGGGCATAAGCACTAATTACGTTCACTATCTCTTCTCCTAACACTAACTTAATTGCAATAATCCTATCTCCACAGCGCTTTACATTAACTATATCTTCCTTTAAGTCCTTGCTCACTACTATGCCAACCCCATTCCTCGCTCTATTAAGTCCCGTATACCATAACTTATACCCAGTCCTCTCGATCTCTTTAGCTTTCTGTCTCACCCACCTTGTCTCTTGCAAACAGGAAATTGCGATTCGTCTCCTTTCCATTGTATCCACCACTTCCATGAGTTTTCCAGTTAGGCTCCCAATGTTCCAAGTACCTAATCTCAGCCTTCTATTTTGGGCTAGCTTCCTTACCCCCCGCACTCGTCCAATAAAGTGTGGGGACCCTTGCCTATTTAACACTGCACCCGGGCGCCGATGCAGCGGTCCTTGCTCACTTATCACTGTACTCGGACTATACAGCGCGTCGCTAAGTAGGGGACGCCCCAACGAAATATCATTAGGTCTCAAATCCATAAAGAAATCCGACTGAGTATTGTGCTGGCTGTCGGCTACCTAACGCACAACCCTCCTCCTTTGTCCGGGCTTGGGACCGGCTATGTCAAGGATACCCCAACATAGGCGGAGTTAAGATTTGCATGTGAAGATAGTACTAATTCGGTCAGACCCATAAATCATGGTACCTCACAAGATTAAGATTTTATCTTAAATGATAAAAGGGGGATGAAGATAAAAGGGACAGGATAAATGTGAACTTATCATTAGCTTATCTTGGAGAAATTGTAGCAGAACTCTTGATTTCTTAATTTGCCCCTTGACATGACCTTATTTGTAAATCTCTTTAAAGGAACAGATGTGTAATTATACAAACAGGAAAATGATTATATAAATACGTGCTCTCATAGAAAGAGCAACATGAAGTTTTCCACCACAATTGTGCTGCTTTAAATCTTCTTCTTCACTTTTATTATCATCAATGTATATATGATAAAACATAGTACATTTTCAGTGACACTGTGGTGTAACAACAGCTCTGAGAGACAATTCTTTATCTAAGTTGATTGGCTATACATTTTTTAAAAGTCAGAACTGTTCTTACACCACAGCGTGTAATATTTTTTCGGATTGTGTTTTCAATAGTGAAATTGCACCAAGTTTTGCAATACCAGCTTTCTATCTACTGCATATTCCATGCTTTGATGAAACAGGCATTCAATAAGGAATGATTCCATTGGTTTTGCTTTTCAATAAATCTTTAATTAAAAAATTGGATTTGCAACAATTTCCCAAATCCTAATCGTGCATTTGCAGTTGAATTTGGTTTTTAAGAGATTAGGAGAACACTATAAAATAAACATGATTTCAAACCCTAGCAAGTTGAATCCAACACTCAATGGGAAAAGTGCACAAGATTCAGATGCCTCATGCGATTTACTGATTTGGAACAGTGCTGACCTAGATGACTTGTATAGCTGAATTTTAGAGTGTCCATATTGCGCGTGCGTGCGGCATGTGTGATTCATACCTTCAAAGATTAAAGCACGGTCATCTAAAAGTGAGACTTTGGAATTTTCATTTTCATGGTAAGTTTTGAGATTGATCTAGGGTTAAGGTAAATGTGCATGTATTTTTTTTTTTTTTCACTCTTTAAAAAAAAAAAGAAATTAGCACTTATTTTTAATATTGAAATATGCAAACAATTCATTTTTAATATTCAAAACATGGCGAAGCCTATAACCACTCATTCTCATAAATAACACCAAATTTATTTAAATTCTATGATTATAGATTTCCATTTTCCAGTTTTCTGTGTGGTTTCTTTTTATTTTATTTTATTTTATTTTCAATGCTTCTTGCATGATTTTGCTAACTTGGTTAACATTTAAAAAGAATTGCTAAATGCTGATACAGTCTGATTCAGCTGAATGCTTGAGTCAATCTGATACTATTGAGTTGATTTAGACATGGGGTTGTGTAGTCCCAGTCTGAAAAGCAAGTTTTGAATCCATCATAGTTGATAATACCATTTGCTATAAGTTTTTTGAGTCTTCAAAGTTCGGACTTCATCAATCTATACATCAATGCAACTATTACCTGATTGCAACTGTTACCTATATTTTCAGGAATGTAGGAGTGGAGACCTGGTTCTCGTGGTTTCTGGAACATGGAATCCTGTAACTGCATTGAACCACAGTGGCCTGCCGATGAGCTTTTAATTAAATATCAGTATCTCTCAGACTTCTTTATTGCTCTTGCTTATTTCTCCATACCTCTTGAGCTTGTCTATTTTGTAAAGAAATCTGCATTCTTCCCATACAGATGGGTGCTAATGCAGTTTGGGGCATTTATTGTTCTCTGTGGGGCGACCCACCTCATAAACTTGTGGACTTTCACCATGCATTCAAGAACTGTTGCGGTGGTAATGACCCTTGCAAAAATCTCAACGGCCATTGTGTCATGTGCGACAGCTCTAATGCTTGTACACATAATACCTGATTTGTTAAGTGTGAAAACACGGGAATTGTTTCTTAAAAATAAGGCTGAAGAACTTGATAGGGAAATGGGTCTCATTCGCACGCAAGAAGAAACTGGCAGGCATGTCAGAATGCTGACCCATGAAATAAGAAGCACACTTGACAGACATACAATATTGAAGACTACGTTAGTTGAACTAGGTAGGACTTTAGGTTTGGAGGAGTGCGCTCTTTGGATGCCAACCCGTAGTGGGTTGAACCTTGAACTTTCTTACACTCTACGCCACCCGATACCTGTTGGATCTACTGTGTCTATTCAGCTTCCTGTGGTTAATCAAATCTTCAGTAGCAACCGTGCAATAAGAATTCCACATACATGTCAATTGGCAAAGATTCAAACCCTTTCAGGGAGATATGTGCCACCAGAGGTTGTTGCTGTGCGAGTACCACTTTTACATCTCTCAAATTTCCAAGTTAGCGATTGGCTTGATGGCTCTGCCAAAGGATATGCAGTGATGGTCCTGATGCTCCCATCTGACAGTGCAAGAAAATGGCATGTGCATGAGTTGGAGCTTGTTGAAGTGGTTGCTGACCAGGTTTTGCTTAAGTCTACTCGCTCTTGTGGTGTTTTCCTTCAAGTGTATCATTATGGATTTCTTTTTTGCTTGCATCCATGCCTGGCTCTATTTCATCCACCTGTCACACGTTCGAGTCATGTTTGGTTCTATTGGTGAAACACCTTGTGTTCTCAAAGTGCTAGTTATGTTCAGTTTGAGCCTACTATATTGTATATTTTTGTGTTGGGTATCTTTATTTGATTATTTCTGTCGTACTATGAGTTGTTACAAAACACCTCCAATGCATTAGTATAAATGTGCATAGGAATTTGACAACGTATTCTAGAAAATAAAATTTGTGGTTTCGACATTATATTTGAGATATAATTTAAGTAAAGGCCTATTGTTAAACAAAAATTGTATGCAAAGGTAATACCAATGAGCAAATAATGTACTTATCTGATTCTAAACAAAACTAATAAACAGTTCAATATTTTATTTAGGTAACAAAGGAGGGAAAGAATGTAGTAATACTTTGTTAACTGCATAACAAAGTTTAAACTAGTACTAGAAGAATCCAGCTGTCTTGCAGAACTCGATATGTTAGAACTTAGAACCATAAGAATCTATCTACATTGCTCATTTTGGAGATTCATTGCTAAATCTTTTTTTTTTTTTTATTATTATTATTATTGAAAAAACAGCAAAACATCCAAATATAAGTTTCTTGTTATTTTATTATGTCTCGACATTGTTTGGTTATAAGTGACCGCACCATAAACAGTTGAGCTTTTTGCATGACAAATGTATGCATTGAGGGTTGATGTGTAATTATGACAAAAAATTGTTAACAGATAAGAAATGACACAAAAGGAGGAGAACCGTGAAGCCTTAACCTAACAAACAAAGTTGAATATGCAACATGCTAGATAAAAGTAGACCTTGTTTAGCATATTGATTTAAGTGAACAGAAACGGATCAACAAAATAGTTTTACGAGGATGAAAATCCTGGTCATTGAAGTGTGTTGATGGAAATGAGAGGGGTTTTGGACATAGCGTAGATGCAATTTTATTTTTTATTTTGGCTTGGTTGGGTGTTTGGAGTTAGAGTTTGTTAGCCATGATTATGTCCAACTCATGTCATTGCTTGCTATTCCACCCAGTAAGCTGATCATACGGGGCCAGCCTTTTTGTGTTGGAATTTCATCCACATTTACAGTATAGATCTCTTACATTGTATAGCTTTTACACCTGTAATTTCTATTTGGCAATAAACATTTTGTTAGGGTTACAAAAAAATCTGCATATGCTTCAGTAATTTAATATAAGTTGGGCGGAAATCTACTTCCTTGCATACAACACTTTTTAGAAGGAGATTTATAATTTAGACAACTTTCCTAGTATTTGATCCCTTTAGTGCAACTTTAGCAGATTTAAGAAAATAGCAATTACCTCATAATCGTATTGTTGTGAATGCAAAAAATACAATGCAACAAATAAACAAGCAAAACGAGAACACAGTAAGATTTTTATGGTTTGGCAATGTGCCTACATCCATAGTGCAAAGAGAGCAATAGTTCAATATCTCTGAGAAATTAGGGTTACAATTAATGGGGTTTTTACTTTTTACTCTCCTCACACCCTCATATTAAAACTGATTTCAATAACCCTAAACAACCCTCTCAGAGAAAATTTGTCATCATCATCATCCAAGACTTGTCTAAGGGTCGGCTACATGAATTCTTTTTTTCCATTCCAATCTATCTTGAGCCAAATCCTGAGAAAATTTATATTCGGCACAAATTACCAAAATACTCTTGAAAACCTAGTGGGCAGGGGCTCTGCCCACAAACCCACAGATGGGCATGCTGCCCCCTGTGGCCCCAAGCTGGGGGGCTATGCTGTGCACCCAATGCCCCTCATTCGAGGACTAGTGCTCAGTTCGAGCTGGTGTACTATATGAACCAGAAGATTACTCACCATAGATCACATGACATTTATCACACCACTTATATCGTACATTTAGTGTATTTCACACTCTGTTATTTAATGCTGACATATGATGTTATAAATAGAAATGGCTTAGTGATTGTAACAGAGCGGGTCCATGGAGCCAAAATATTCATTTTGTGAATGTATGTAGATTGCTTACATTATTTGAGATTCACACCTTGTGTCAGTGTCATCGTAGTGGATCATCTGATAGCCAAGGTTGACCTTTTTCTGCTTATTGTTTTTGATACAGGTAGCCGTTGCTCTTTCACATGCTTCAATACTAGAAGAATCCATGCGGGCCCGTGATATGCTCATGAAACAGAATGTTGCACTAGATTTAGCTCGACGTGAGGCAGAAATGGCTATCTGTGCTCGCAATGATTTTCTTGCAGTTATGAACCATGAAATGCGGACTCCAATGCAAGCAATCATTGCTTTGTCCTCCTTACTTCTTGAAACTGAACTTTCTCCAGAGCAAAGGGTGATGGTAGAGACTGCTTTAAAGAGTAGCAACCTCTTAGCTACTCTTATTAACGATGTTTTAGATCTTTCAAGACTTGAAGATGGAAGCCTCGAACTAGACATTGGAACTTTCAATCTTCATGTAGCGTTCAGAGAGGTAATCATTTTATTTTATTGTTTCCATTGTTGAACATGTACAGTTGAATGCTTTTTCCTAAAAGATGAGAAAATATATAATTAGATGCTGTATGCTTCCTTTTTTGAAATTTGAATAGTGGAAGTGTGAAACTATATGATGTGTAATTATACCGTCTACTCAACACACATGTGGGACCAATCTCTGTGGTAATCCAGACTATTCATTTCATTGGCCTTTTTGTGGATGGGGGGGATACCATGAGTATGTGATATCAGATCATACTGATCACCTGATTCTTCTCTCATTAATTGTGGACATTTGGTTATAATTCTCTGTCATCTGACAGGAGGAAATTAGGGGATAACCCATCATTTCATGATGGATCCCAACAAACGGTTGGATCGGATAACTGTAGAGAGCCTTACCTCCACAATTTCTTATTCAACAATCATGCAATACCTTGCTACAGAGTATTAAATCTCTAAATTTCTTGTTCATGTGAATGTTTTCTGTTTACATTGCAGGTAATAAATTTGATAAAGCCCATTGCAGCGGTGAAGAAGCTATCATTGTCATTGATGTTGGCATCAGATGTACCGGTGTTTTCTATTGGTGATGAGAAACGCCTTATGCAGACAATTTTAAATGTTGCTGGTAATGCTGTGAAGTTCACAAAGGAGGGCTATGTTTCAGTTACAGCCTGTGTCGCGAAGCCAGAAGCATTGGGGGATCCAATGGCTCCCGACTTCTATCCAGTCTTGAGTGATGCCCACTTCTACTTAAGAGTGCAGGTTGATTGATAGTTGACCTCTTTCAGCACAATTTCCTTGTTATATATAAATATAACTCGGCTTTCTACATTCACTATTATTAGTCTCATTAATGTATTGGGCACTGATACCTAGACTCTTCCATAGACATAGATATCGAGCTTGATAATACCTTGTTCTTTGGCTTTTAAATAGCTATAGCCAACTACTAGCTTTGTTGCTTGCATGGAAATTGGAAACTCTAAATATATGATACACATATACATAGTATGCATAGTGCATCAAGTACAGAAGTAATATTATTGTTTCCAATTCTGGTATCTCATTTGAGAGGGTAGTGCCTTGCTGTTCTTGTTCATGCAATCGATGCAGTATTTGGGTGCATAGTTTCGAATATTTGTTGGACTGTTCAGAAGTTTTTTATTTTCTCATTTGCATCTATTTCTTTATCTTCCTATCTTTGTCCAAGTCCCATCACTTTGATAAAAGACAAAAGATAAAAGCATTTGTCTATTTCTTTATGAGCAGAAGGATGTGATGAACATATCGTGTTGCAGGTCAAAGATTCTGGTTGTGGAATTAGTCCTCAAGATATTCCATATCTTTTTACCAAATTCACAGAGTGTCGGGGTGGAACAAATAGAAGTCAAGGGACAGGACTTGGACTCGCCATTTGTAAAAGGTATAACTTTATAACGACCTTTTCTTCTCAAAATCTCCTATTTGTTCCTAGGGTAACCATATATACAATTCATTTTTCAAACTTTATTAGTGAAATGGAAATGATTCAATTGGAAAAACATAAAAAATGAGATAAGTATTGCGACATATGATAGAAAGGAAAAGGACTACTTCACTAAAATGATACCAATGGAATTTTTGTTATCCATTACACCGCCCTATTGATGTGATCCTTAGATAGTATATTAGTTACCTGGCCCCTTGCTCACCTTGAATGAATGGATGTCTAAATTGGAGAGAGCTCGGAGATTTATCAAAGATAAAATTGAATCAGTGCGGACAAGGTCTTCCGAAAGTTGTGACAAGTATGCTCATTTTGAAAGTTGAGACAGTACCAATATCGGGCATCATTTATACTCATGGGATGACTCTCTCTTCCCCCTCCCAACAATAAGCTTGTATGACTAAGATAATTCATACCAACATAAACTTGCAAAAAGGTTTAAGAGTGTTACATAAGTTATCTTATGCACACCTTTTTTTTTTTTTTTTACACACCATGCACACCTCATAGTGGGTCCCCACCTGATGCCCCACCTGAATGGACCACACACATAGGACCCCCTAAATTACACTGGTCCCTTTTTTTACACCCATCCGAATGGATTGTACTGTTGGATCGATGGGTCAGTCTTGAAAGGGGTGAAACTTGTTGGCTGTTGATGAAGGGGTTAGGATGATGAGATGGGCCCATATTTTATACACAGGTAGGCCCGAATCAGATGAAGAGATCCCTCTAGTCTCATCTCTAAGTGGGGTGCCAGGTGGGCCCCACATTCTGTGCACACCGTGTGCATTTGATAAGCCCTCAAGAATGTTATGCCCAACACAAGCAAAAACCTAAACACAAAAAATGCAACTACAAAAGAAGAGCCATCAATGGATAAATCTTGTCCACCCCTTGTTTGGCTAAACTATCTTCCATGCCATTCGTCAACCGACCCACATGATGAACTCCACTTGGATAGATAAATCAAGTGCTCTAATCTCATTGAAGTAGAATTGAAATTCAAGGAGTCCGAATGTTAGAATTCACCCATGAAATATTAATAAGAAAATCACTTTCCACGATTAACCTAATTTTGAAATATTAGAAAAAATTCTCAATGCTTCCAAGATGGCAAAAACTTTATGCTTCATTTGACTCCTTGACTTTGACATCAACAAACCTTCTCCCTTAGTTTGCAAAGAAATCCTACAATACCTACCAGCCCTAGTTTGCCTCATGTTGCCCCATCAACATGGAACTTTAGAGTTCCCACAAGGGATTGATGCCAACAAAACACTATTCTTTCCTTAGATTGACCTCACAACATGCAAGCCTCTTAGTTGTGTATAATGTCATTTAACTTCAAATTAACTAATTCCTTAGTGATCTATAACCACCTTGCCATCCTCAAAGATGAGAGTCAATAGATGGCGATATTCCCCCAAAAATCTTATCATATCTTGCTTTCCAAATGGTCCACACAACAGCAAATGGATTACACCTCCAGAACAATCGACACCATAAAGTAGGCCCAATAGTTCTCTTGTTATTGTTCTTCTTTTTTCTTTATTCCTTTTTTGGATTGAATGGTTTCTCTTCTTGTTATTCTTTGGAAAACTTATTAATATCAATTTTCTGGAGGATCAGTATTTCATATCCTATGCATATTCGATTCACATATTTTCATTGATATCTTGGATCTTGAAAGTGAAGCGGCCTTGTTGTATTGTATTTAACTGAATTATCTTCTTCTTCGTCCCTTTTTTTAATTTTTCATTATTTGGTGTTGGCATTGTAAGTTCTACTTTACTCGTTCTTATTTAGGAGTTACATGTCAATTCTCTGATAATGATGTGGCCAGGTTTATCAATCTCATGGAAGGTTACATTTGGCTTGAAAGTGAGGGCTTGGGCAAGGGCTGCACTACTACATTTGTTGTGAAGCTTGGCATGTGCAACAACTCAAAGGACTCTTTGCTGCAAGTGTTATCTAGACCACATCCTAGTCCAGCGGAACTTTCTGGAGATGGGGTAATTTCCTCTAAATTCCAATCTCGATACCAAAGAAGCCTACAGATGCCTAGTTAAACTACAATGTTTCACAACCTTGAACCGGTTTTGCTATGGGTCAAGGTCATAAAGGCTTGTTCTGCACTTGAATTGAGAGGGAGATAAAAGAGTTGGGTCAGAATTATAACTTGTAAAATGGAGTTTATTGCATTGGAAGTAGCTGATGTATTATTATGTATGAGCCGACTGCTTTCCAAATTGAATGACGAGTTATTTATGAACAATTCCGAGTATTGTTTCAATGCATAACATGAAGATTTGAATATTTCAAAAAAGTATAAAAGTTTTCCACAATTCTTTCAATCAAGTCCTCTCCATAAATTTTTTTTGAGAAATGAAAAAAATACCCTTCCCTTATGACAGTTTTGTCTTTCTTTAACCTCTTTCCCACGTCAAAGTGGCCATTTTAATTTTGATGATCATAATCATTTGAAAAAGCTATTATTTTTAGTCATTTGAAATCCTCTTTTTAGAACCATCAGTGCATAAAGGTAGTTGAAGTGGGCCCCACAGTCACTAGATCATTTTTGCCAGACATGATCATTTCTCTTAAATGATTTATAAAATAAAATTTTGAGAATTGACATAAGGGTATTTTTGTCATTTCTATGCTTTATTTTATTTTTTTTTAATTTTTATGTAGAGGACTCTATTGAAAGCATTGTGGAAAACTTTTATATTTTTTTGAAAACGAGTTAAAAGTGTTGTACTTTTTGAAAAATTCCCATATGGATTCGGTTTTCTTGAACTCAATAAAATTAGGACAGAAATGGGTTGATTGTTGTTTCATATCATTACTCAATAGAGTCTTGTATCTGATTTGTAGATTTAAAGATTTGAAGCATGTATCAAGGTGGCAAATGTATGAAGCATGATCCACCTGCTTTGTAAATGCTCCCTTCCACCTGAAGTTGGGGCTGAACTATTTATCAGGTGGGACTGACAGTTGGCAGTGGAAACAAAATGGATAATGGAAGAAAGGAAAAAAGAAAAGAAAAAACCCAAAAACTAGCCAATGGCTCACAGTCAATTGGTTGTGATGCCCACATGATTGGACAGGAGAAATGGGTGCAAAAAACTATCATCATCTGATGCCAGCCAATCCATGAAGCCTAAGTGGAAGCCACCATAAAGGACAAAGCCCAAATATTGAGCCTAGTCCATCAGGCCCATGTTAGGACCTGGTTAGGCTTTATTTTCATGCTTCAATGAACTATTATATTTGATGCTCTAATGACGTCTAAACGGAGAGAGTTTGGCAAGCCAAGGCCTGTGCAATTTCTAACTTTGATAGACTTATGCCCATTTTATAAAATGGAAGGATAGCGATGAATTAGGGGTATTTTATTCATCTATTCTTGTTTTTTCATGTTTAGTTCTTCTTGGTTTTGAGAACTTCATATGAAATTAATAATCAGGGTATGGTCATGACTTTTGCCTTTAGAAAAGCGACTTCTTCCTTGTGGAGTTTATTAGGCCCAATCCAGGGCCCAGTGGTGAACTTGAAGTTGGAAAAATCTTTATCTCAATCATAATTGAGACAATGTTTTCTTTGTCTGAATTATTTTAGATCTTGTTTGTATGGATTTGGGGATTTTTAACATGACTCAAATTTACAACCTTGTGATGTAGACACTGAGCATTGAGCAGCTTCATACTGTAATACAGGGCTCCTGTTGCCTAGTGTGCTAGTTGGGTAGCCTTGAGACCTCATTTATTCAGTTGATTAGTTCCATCAAGGCTTTGGTAGTTTAGATCGGATTTGGAATACCTTCCAGTTTGATTAGTGATTAAAAAGAAAATTCATTGATTGTTGGATACCTTAACAGTACTACTACAATGGACTGTTCTTTTATACGCAAGCATACTGTTGTATAATTGGAAGAGAACATATATTCTAATATTGTATGATATGAAGGGAACATGGTTTCAAAGAGTGTTTTTTATTTTTTGGGGGGGTGGGGGGGGTTAGAAAGAACATGGTTTTATAGTTAAAGCCCAGTTTGTATTTTGGGTACTCAGTTACCCTGTAAAAATATTATCTGCTAGTCTAATTGTCTTAACTCCAACTAACCATTCTCTGTCATGACACAAAAGCAAACTACGGGTCGTTTGTCTTATATAAAAACGTGCACACGTGAAATACATTATCATGTTTGTTTGGAAGTTCCATTTTCACAAGAATAAATGTTGATCGTTGAGACTACATAGGTGAGATCTTCACATTTCCAAAAAATATTTCGCAATTTAAAACATGAAATAAATGTTTTGGGTTTAATGGGTTCATAAAAAAATATGAACCCGTTCGGATAAAAAATTTGGAGCCTACAAGAGTTGAAAAAAATGAAAGGCGGTGATGGGATTTGATATTACAAACTTCGGCAGAAGTTGCAGTGACACCTCTCTAACCGCCAAGGAGCTTGTTCACCCAAAAAAACTGCCAAGGAGCTGCGAAGGTCTGAAAATACTATCACACCTTTTGGGTGTAGAATTTTTTATATGAAATGCCCCATTTTTACACCTCAGTGAATCATGGGTTATCCAAATGCATGAACATGTAAACCAAGTTACCTGCATTTTGTTTATGTAAAATCCAAATTGTTACATATGTAAACCCAGTTGCTTTCATATGACAATGGGCTCATCTGCTTACAGTGAGAATCAGAGATTGTAATGAAGCTGTCGCTTAAGGATCGTGGAAAGACATGTAAACTAGAATCTTTTGCATAGCTTGCACTTTTATCTTTGTTGTCTGGGATGATTTTTTTTTTCTCTTGGCATCTGAGCTGCACCCTCTTCATTTTTTCTCTCTTTTCCTTCTGCTTTTTTAATAAACAGATTGATTATCATTTGAATTGAGTTCTGCAAATTCCCAATAGCTTTACTGCAATCATCCAAGAGCACTTGAAATTCAGCATGCTAGACAGAACAAAGCACAAAAGATTTGGTGATCACCCTCTAAACTGCAAATAATAATGGACGGCCTAGATATTTTATATTCATATTCAGACATGCTTAAGCAAGAATATAATGTAAATCTAATTTCTTTCTAATTCTGTCCCGGGAGATATTTTTCATCTTCTTATGGTTTACATGGCAGGGTGAAGACTTAACAACTCTTTAAGGCTCTTTAACCACCCATTTACTTTAGTCACAAAACTGATACAATCCATTGGTCATGGTTCTTTAATCAGTGTGAACTTTGAGCTCTTGCACGTCCAAGATAAGACCCATTTGGTGACTGGTTAGATCTTATATATTCCTCCCCACCTCGTGTAAAAAAGTGAAGCTGCTAATAAAATGCCTGTGGGATTAAAAAGTAAAGAATGGCTATTGGCTAATGCAATATGTAGGTAAATTTCCATAGCCTCCCATTTTTTCCCTAAACAGTAAACTTTAAACCTCTCCCAATTGTAGCTTCTTTCCATATCCAGCATTTCCAGCCTAGGTCAAAACTTACAAACTAAAAAAAAAGGGGGGGGGGGGGGGGGTGTTGGGAATAAAAAAGATTGGCAATTGATCTGGAGTCTTCCAAACAAATTGGTTGGCGGTCTGAAATCAATGAGCACATCCCAACCACCATCACCATTATAATAATGGTTGTCCCAATCACAAGGGAAAACAAAATATATCAGTCAAGGTCAACATTTAATAAATAAATCAACGATGTTGGAGTTGTTCATATTTGTTTCTTGGGAAATAGGACCCTCAACTTGGATAAATGTAAGGGATTTTGACCATACGACTCCTCTTAAGACGTGACATTTGTCCATCAACGGTTGAAGTTTAACAAATTCAGTTTAAGAAATTCTCGCAGAGCCTATAGATGTATGATATTGCACGAACAAATCTGCAGGAATTTGTTAAACTTCAACCGTTGATGGGCAATTGTCAAGTCTTAGGGCAATCGTACGGTCAAATCCCTAAATATAAATTGGTGTGCTACTACTGCCATATTTGCAGTGGATGCTGGAAGACTGATATCATAGCCTAGACCATTAAATATAATTGAGTTTGTTGAGAGTCCCACCTCCCAAGTATATGAAAAATTAAATAAAATGAAACACAGAGTAGCCACATGGAACAAGGAACACCTCTAGTTGAAATATTAGTAATTGTTGGGATCATTAACAAATAACATATAACTAGATACTACTATATCAACATCACTCTGAAAGAGTCTCAGTCAAAGTGTTAACAAGGTTAGTTTGTGATTTTTTTAATTTCATTCCTCATCTTGAAAGGTACTTGGGAGGACTAGAACCACCAGAAATTGATCAATATAAAATTCCATATAAACAGCAAAGAAACCTCTCTAGACTCTACTGCTGAAATCAAAATACATATTTCTACTAAAACCAAAGTAAATTCCACCAAATGTGCATATTTACAGTACTTCTATATGGTAAATTCCTTGTACGAGACTAATGATGGGATTTAGCAAATGGGTTTAAGCTTATGAATGACTAACAAAACTGAGATCAAAATGATGGTTGACATGGGGGCCATCTAATGTAAGAGTCATATACATATAAACATAGTATCATATGTCTGAGAGAAACAGCATAGAGCAATAAAGTGCTGAACAACAATGCAGACCTACCTGCTTATGCTCATATGCTTGGTTAGAGAAGCTACAAGGGATGAACATCTTGTGAGGGTGAGGAACAGTGAAAGAAGAGACATATGGCTGAACAGTCATCCATTGCTATCCCCCGTCTATTGCGCTTCCATGCTCGGGCTGCACACTCAACAAGCCTTTTAGCTGATTTCTCTCTCTCTGGAGTTGAGGAAACAATCTCCACTGCCTCTTGGTTGGATATGACATCCCATACCTGAAAAATACGAAAGGAAAAGCTTAAATGCCAGTTTTGCTCCATTAGAAAAATCAATTCCTTTCGCGATCAAAGCAAAAGGAAATTTAGAAAATTGTGTCATAGGATACATTGTATATTTTGAGAGTATTAGTATTTATACTGGCTATAAATAATTAAAGTGGATTACAACATGGATGCTCATAAGATATAGTTCAAAGTTCAAACCATATCCTACTGAATTCAATTTATCATCTTTTGACATTTTCATTGTATTTAAGAACTAGAGAAACTGCCAATATCTGCATGTTCTCATAGATTGATTGCCTTTATCATATGCAAAACCTGTAACAAACAATGCATACCCCATCAGTTGCCAGAATAATGAATTGGTCTCTGTTGGTTATATGTCTTTGTGTCACTTCAGGTACAGATATAAGGCCGAAGTCTTTGACACAGTAGTCGCCAAAAGATCTTGACATTGCCAGTCCTGGTGTTTCCCCATCTGGTAACCACACCCTATGCACTCCCGGTTCATCATCTAAACAAAACACACGTCCCTTGCATTGTCTTATGCGCTCGGCTTCCTCTGAGATCAGGAACAGAAAAAACATGGCAATCCCCAACAGGGGAGATCAAATGTTTGTCACTTAAATTTTATTGTGAGATGTAACATCATTTATTCAAAAGAGAGGGTAAAACCCAGACCGAAGGATTATATTTAGTTGCAAATCTAAAATAGAGCATATCTGACCTGAGCATAGTATCCAGTTAAAGTACCTAACAGACTGCATACCGGACACATAGCATTATGATCCCTGGTTCAACTGTCCCAATGTGGGCGTTCATTTTATTACTTCAGTATCAACGACAATGGGTCAACATAGGAAATTTGTAGGACCAAAGTACAGCATCCAATGAGACTATGGATGCCATTGGGGATTGCATTTAAATTTTCTTCCGAATTATCTGTATATCCATATGGGGGAAAATGAAATTTGTTGAAAAAAAGAATTTCTGAACAATAAAAATCAATTGTCAGCCGCCACTCAGTGTGTCCAAACATAATCATCATCATCAAAACCTTATCCCATCTATTTGGGGTTGCCTAGTTGACCAGTAATGAGAGATGAATCGCAACAAAACCATCAAAATCAAAGAGTGGGGGTGGCAGTTAATGAAAAGTTGCTGTTCTCAAGAGATTTCTTCTCTTTTATGGCTTGGTCTTAATCGAGGGTCTTAATGTGGTAGTTCTATTGGAAGATATTTCTTTTCAAGTACTTCTAGTGAGCAATGAACAAGAAGCTGGCCATGTTAATGGAGCATTAAACAGAATATAATGCTGTATATGATTGACAGCCCTTAGAGATACTTACGTGGCAAACTCGGTTTAAATTCAACGGTGAGCTGAACTGGAACCAAGCTTCCATCATCCGAAGTTGTTCCCAACACAGCACGAGAATCACCAACATTTGCAATAACTATAAGCTCACCCTAGAAGAACACCAAAATGGAGACACTTCATATAAATCCTGACTAAGTTTAATAGTCTCAGAATATTGTGATAATTCCTAAAGCTGCAAACAAAAGCAGGTACTTTGATCACACTAAAATGAAAAGATCAATATATCAGGAGAGAAAGGAAAGAGAGATCTAAGGCTGTAATTGGCTCCCCACCACGTTGGGAGGAGAGAAATTTGTTCTGGATTCAAGATTTCTATCAATAGGCAACAGCCCAAATGTGGAGAGTTTTCCTTTGTTTCCAAATGTGGCACAATGCCAAATGCAGGCATTGTTACCTAAACAACTTAAAATATGAGGTCTGTTCAGTAACCTTATGCAACTACTAATTTAAAATCCTGGCTTTCATTTTGCTGGAGAGCAAGTCCACGACTTGTGTTTCTGGAAGCTTTGAAGATGTGATGAAACTTTTTTTTCCCTTTTTTCATGTTATAATACCAGGGTCTGGTCTTCACTTTAGAAATGAGCTGTGATAGCCACATTATTATGGAAGTTCATTTGCACTATTCACAGTATGATTAGGGCATTGAAATACGAGCACCTATCTATATACTAGTTGATTATCTCATCAATAATCTAACCCAATCTCCTACCTCAAAACAGTCCTACTAACAAAAGGACCACAGATAAGCACAACAATGCTAAAAACATCTAGTCACCATTTTACATGCACTTGTTAGTCAAACACAGACTATTCCAGAGCTTTCTTTATCCTTCTTGTTTTTTCTCTAGAATTGTCCTATGAAGAGAAATCTAGAAGTGTCTCATCACCTCCACCTCACCCATTCTGGAATATTCAAGTCTCCACCGACCATGTCCCCTCTCCACTATAAATAGAAGTGCATGGGGTCATTTGTGAACAACTCAAGTGAAGAAGTGAAAAGTCCACTGAAGTGTGAGTGAAGTCTCTTTCTTGTGTGAGTGTGGAGTGATACACACTGAAGTGTGTAGTGAGAAGTAGAGTGAGTGCTCTTTTGTAGTTAGTGTGTGTATTGAGTAATTTATAGTCAGTGAGTCTTTTGCTTGTAAGAGTGTAGTCTTAAAGTGTGTGTAAGTTGTAAGCTTTGTAATAGTGTATTGTGTAAAATTTACAAAGTGGGTTCTTGTTCTTAGTATAATTCGTATTTTGTAATTAAGTTGTAGCTAGTGTATTTCTCCCATTGTCTAAGTTATAGAAGCCATCTTCCAACAGCACTTTCAAATGTTGCAGTGATAAGGAAAGAAAAGATTATATTATGACTAAGAAACCAACCATTCAAGTTTACAAGCCTCAAAAGAAGAAAAGGTACCAAAAGCACAAAACTCTATCTAAGAACTATATTTGAAGTTTCCAAGAAACTTATCCAATATCCTTGCTTAAAAATGAATGGCTATATCTTAGTCCATGTCAACATAAAACACAACCTTCCTCAAATAGAAGACATAAAAATCTACTGTGACCAACACTGAGTACAGTCTTGTCTATCGTTTACGAATTCATGGGATGAATGGACTCCATTATATTACCACTACCCTTTCCCAAGCATCCTCCTCTGTTGTATGATTTAAACAGGAATAGAGAACAAATACTTTGGAGTATTACAAACTGAACTGAAAAGAAAGGATCAAAAGGTTGCAAATGGGGAAAAAATTACTAATGCTTGGTTGCTCAGATCAATAACACAAATAACAGCAAAAGAATAGGCTAAATTCAAACCCACACTACCTGTTTGACGACTGTTAATGCAGTGGTACCGCTGTAAAAACAATCAAACCCACGATGCTGCTCCAACTCCTTGTCTATGACAGCACAAGTTCTCAAGTATGACTGCTTCCAAACATCGAACCATTGAACCTTTTTATCAGATTCCAGGCCAAAATCTGAATCAAGAGAAGTAAGAGCAAGGGTTTCCTGCCAACTGCAAAGCAAAGACGACGGCAACGATTCTCTAACCCTTCTCGCCACAAAGTGTCCCCAAGGGCCATGCCCATCAAACACACCACAGAAAATCATATCTTCTTGGAATCCAAACTCCTATGTAACCCATACACAACACACATAAAAAAAATCAGTAAAAAAGTATCTTTTAGCTCAAAATCTAGTTCCGAAGCATGTAAGGTCTTCGCATTAATCTAAAAGCAGATGTATTCTTGATTCTCTCTGTATAGAAGCTACTCACAATTCATGTGGTGAGAAACAAACAAAGCACAGAGTTTAGGTATCCAAATCCAAATCATGCCTAGAGTGAAATAGCAATGAAATACATTATACACTAGATATAATAGCCTTTCAACACATTCTAAAAATAGACAACAATACTCATCAGCCAATTGAAGAACCCCACAAATTCTTCCTGAGTAGATCTCTGTACAGAAAGCTGCATTATACATAACTAATCAAAATAGAAGCCCACCCATTCCCTTATATCTCCCTCATATGGGTCATTTTATAACTTGATACAAACTCATCTCCCACACTTTGAAAATATCTCTCTCTCTCTCTCTCTCTCTCTCTCTCTCTCTCTCTCTCATATATTTATATACACTATCAAAATTGATACAAGGTAGTTATAAAAGAGGACTTAGAACAAGAAAAATTCAATCTTTCCATAGAGGAAGGAGGATTACCTGCCACACAACAGAGCAATCCTGATTCACCCCTTTCTTTCCTCCCTGACTAAAAACAGAGACAGAACTCTTGGAACCATCGCCATGAACACTGCCCGAAGAGCACAGAATCAAATCCTTCTTCTTCGCCTCTTTCGCCAGCGACTCCGCCGCTTCCCGTCCAGCATCATCACCACCATTCTTCCTCTCTCCCCCGACCGAGAGCGAACTCGCCAGCCCATTCAACAGTGACAAGAACTGCCTCATCTTCACCGTCCAATTGAATTCAATAACCACAGTCCTCCAATCCAACGGCCAAGATCAGATCAAAAGAGCTGCGAGATACTAACTGTCTTCCACCTCGAAAACGGTATCGAAATTGAGGACGAAGCTGTAAACATGGAAAGGGAGTTTCCTGAATTGAAGAATATCCGAGAATTTTAACAAGAAAACAGAGAAAGTACGAGAGAGAGAGAGAGAGAGAGAGAGAGAGAGAGAGAGAGAGAGAGAGAGAGAGAGAGAGAGAGAGAATATTTTTTCTGTGTGTGTGTGTTTTGTGTTTGGATGTTTCTTACATGGAATTCCAACAGCAGGAAGAGTTGTTAGTGTTTTCCTCCGTGAGATGAGAGAGACAAGTGAAAAGCTGTGGAAAGGTTGAGTTGTTGTTTATTAACGTAACGGTTTATCATCACTCTTTACTCTTTCCTTACCCACAGAGAGAGAGAGAGAGAGAGAGAGAGAGAGAGAGAGAGAGAGAGAGAGTTTTTTGCAGAAGAAGTGTGAAAGAGAAGCTGTTTCACATGGGCTTTCTCTCTTGGTGTGGTGGAGGTGTTTAAAGAGAAAATTCACATGGGCTTTCTCTCTTGGTGTGGTGGAGGTGGGGGGAGGGAAAGGGACGGAAAAGACAATGCATGGCATGGCACTCTCACGCATGTGTCTCGTCCGAAACGGATCCCCTCTTTTGTCCGAACAGGAGTGGACACGTGCAGGGCGGAGGAAAGAGAACCCGCCTGTTTGGATGAAACTGGGGATTCGGATCCGTGACCGGAATAAATCCAGATCCCCTGTTTGGTCCAACCAAATAGTGGGTGACACAGTATTTTGTACTCAAAAGACAGAGTAGGTGGCTTTTAAAGACCAGCGGTTTTTAAGCTCAATAAGTTCACTTGTCACCCCCGATTGGTCCAAATAGTGTTTCCCTATTTAGACCAAACAGAGGATCCGGATTCGTATGGAATATACATGATTTTGATCAATTGGACAGGCACCCGGACCCGCTTGTGAAAAATGAATCCTGATATTTCAAAGCTTTCTGTTTTTCTTGGATTCTTGTGGCTTTAAAATGGGCGTGTTTGATTATGATACGCATGTGATGCAACATTTCTCACTTCAATTTTTTGGGTAAAAAAGGTTAGATGGAGAAGTAAAGTTATTATGTGAGCTTTTTACTCTATCACATACTCTGTAAAAAATTAAAACAAGTGGAGTAGATGAGTAAAGTTAGTATTCAACACTGCTTGTCCCTCTTACTATTGTCTTAGTTTCTTTTTTATCTTTTTACTACAACAATTATGATAAATTTATAGACCAGGATCTGAGTCTCGATCCTGGAATCTTGGCAGATTTGAACCTTATTATGATTAATGAGGTCTAGGTTATCGATATATTAAAAAAAAAGGGTCTAGGTTGATTCTTTGATTATAACTCTAATAATGTGTAAATAAGTTGAGAGTATCTTATAATAGTTATATTATTGTAATGATTGGATTTGAATTTGGTCCATTCATTGTAGTATTTGGGTCTGCCAGGTCATTGCCTCTTCACCTGTTTCTGTAAGGTTGAGAATTAACTTTTGAGCCCAGATCCAGCATTTTGTTCACATGCAGATGACTGCATAAAAAAGTATGACCTATTTTTATCATGTGGCTGAATAAATCAATGGTCTGATCATCAGAATGTGGGCCTCAATTGTACATAATCAAGGCTTGAGAGTCTTGATCAGGGCTATCTGAGTGGCATGCCCAACTCACCCAAGTACCAATGTTAATTGTGCCATACTGACTCAGTAAATACCTTTTTGACTCGGCTGAGTCTCTGAGTTTCTCAAAGATTTAGATCACTACAGGTCGAAATGCTCCTGAGGTGCATAAAAATAAAATGTTCCAATTGATTCCTTGCTGATCAACAATCATCATCCTTGCTAATTGGTATTTCAATCAAGCACTATTATTTTCTACAGATTCCATCATTCATTGCTCATTATAAAATGAGAGACACTGAGTATAGATAACCCACAAAAAGTTGGGGTGGGAGTTGTATTTTAAATAACATGTATTCATTCCATGTACACAGAGGGAACAGTGTATGCACTTCACCATATTAGATGCCAAACAATCACCAGCCAAAATGAGTGGGCCACACTATAAAAGCTGATTGGATTATCCCCTGACATTTATTATAGGTAGGAATGTGGGCTTTTCCTAGGACCTTAAATTCTTCTCCAATTAAATGGTAAGCATGTGGCCCTTAAAACATTCGAATAGTGGAATTAATGAAGCAAATGGCAGAGAATACAGGGTGGGCAGAACTACAATAGTATGGTACAACGTCCACCTTCAATCATGGTGGGGCCCAACCTTTTTAAAATCCAAGCCGCTTATCAGCCCTAACACCCTATCAAGTGGTAAACGTGTAAATTATTATTCAATCATGTAAGATGACCACATTGCATTTGGCTGTATTTGAAACACGTGATGAATTTACCGTACTTTTCTTTTATTGGATAGGGGGCCCCTCATTTATCAACAATCTAATGGTTGGTCCATTGATTTTTTTTTTTTTTTTTTTTTTTTTGAGAATGTAGATGTTATGAATATAATGAGTGTTGGGGCTGGTGATCGATCGGGTTTAATTTTAAAAAGTAAACCTCACCATGCACTGAAAAAGTGAAAATGCGCGCCATACCATACTATAATGCAGGGCCCCTGCATTGGTGTCATGCCCAACATGGCCAAAGGATAAAATGCACACCCAGTAGTGGAAAATCCCATTTTCTCCACTTCCACTGGGAAGATCATTTCAATGTCCTCAATTTTCAAAATGTTGAAAACCACTTTTCATGAAAGCCAGCAACCACACATTACAGGTCATGACTGAAAGTAGAAGAGCAGTCAAAATGACTTCAATTCAAACTAAAGGGGGTTGTTGGAAGAGATGATGGAAACTGACAGCAAGACAAAAAAATAATTGGATTATCTCCACCTAAACCCACCAATTCCGTAGCAACACCACCACAAGCAAAAAAAAAAAACAACAAAGTCGTCGGATTTTTTTTTTCCCTCTCGGGCAATGATGATGTATGTGTCGGTAATATTACATATTTAGTACTACATTTTTTATGATTTGACACTACATATCTACTAGTAAATCTTGAAAAATTGAAATAATTTTCTTTAGAACCTTTCTACTTCATGTAATTTATAGCCTACAATTGAAGTTATATAAGGTTGAAAATGATGACAAAGGCGAAGATTCAAAAATGACCATCAAACAGCCTTTATTTAATTGAAATTGAATGACGGGAAGATGAAAAATGAATACCTAATTATCTCCCTTATGATTCAAATCCTAATTCAAGGTACTATCCACATCTAAACCTTATATCCCACGTGACCTTCTTCACCCATCATCTCATATTTTCACCCTACATGCAGTGATGTAGATGCAACATTCACTTTTCTAGAATTTGAATTATTAGGGAAGGTGGTTGGGTATTCATTTCCCACCTCCTCTTAATTCATTTACCATGGGAGGCGACATAATTTGATGGTCATTTTTTAAAATTCACACTTTTTCAGTTTTAGAATTTTTTAAATAGAAGTATTACAATTCCTATGTATTTAGTTATATGAAACAAATAGGCCGTGTAATCATAATTGTGACTTTGTAGTATTGCATTTATAGTAATAATGGTTGTTTAAAGTAGAAATTCTTTGAGTAAAATTGGTTGAAAGTTTAAATATCTGAGAAACTACTAATAGTTGTTTTCTGCAACAAATAACTCCATATATTTACAAAAGTTCGTAGTTATATAATTAAGGTAGACCTTTTCCATTGAAACTTCATAGAAGCTTTGTATTGTTCTTTGATTTTTTTTTATTTTTTATTTTTATTTTTTGATGAAGCCTTGAACTAGTTTGAGCTTTTATTTGGAAAGCGAATTTTTTCAGTACTTGGAATTAACTGTTCATTTTTAATATCTAAGATCAATGAACAATCTTTTGATAAATCCTTGCAAACAAACCAATTATTGGGACATAGAAAATTATATAAATTGTAGGAACTCTTGATATGAACCATCCAAAACGTTGTGTCATGTCAGCTACAACTAGGTGACCTAAGTAAGAACTAGGGATTGTTGCTCAGTTGGTTGGCAACCCTCGAGTCTCACCCGGTTGCGCAGGGGTTAATACCTGGGTATGTCACTCTTCCCACTTGCATGGGCTCTCTTTTCCACTTGTGTGGGCTTCTCTTTTCCCATGTGTGGGCTCTCCTTCTTATAATGTTGGCTTCCTCTTCGCATGTGTGTGGACTCTCTTAGGTCTCGGTTCCCTAGGTGGGATACCAAAAATTAAAAAAAAAAAAACCTTCCCATAGTGTGGGCTTCCTCTTCACATGTGTGTGGACTCTCTTAGGCCTCAACTCCCTCTGGCTGGGATGCTAAAAGAAAAAATAGGAAGCGAACGAGTTATAGACATGGTTTTACAGTTTAAAGGACTGGTCAATGACGTCCAATAGCTTCATATTGGAGAACTAGCCAAAAGCTTTAAATATAACCAGCCAACCAGGTGTATATGATATATCTCCCTCTCTGCTACATTTCGATAAGTGAGTTAGGAACTGACCTACACATGAGAGTGAGACAAGGCACCGACAGAGAAAGTGAGATGCCTTTAATGAGGCATGTCTCATATCAGATGTTAGTTTTTGTTACGTAGGGGATTCAAACATTCCCACTCCCATTCATATAATCATTTTCTAACCAGTTGAGCTATAAATTGGAACATTAGTTTGTTTCAACGTGGTCTCAAAAGAAAGATATTTTTGTAAGGGATATTTGAAACTCCAGTTTTACATGATGTACTTGATTATTGTCCTCATCAGTAATACAGGTGCGAGTCCTATTTCACATTGGTACTCAGTATCGATTTCTTGACTGTGGTCGAATTTGGTGCTGGTTTAGTGGAATGAGGGGCACTTAACAATGGCAAGTGTGCGGGTTTAGTCCTCTTTTTTTCGATAATGGTAAATTAAATTAAAGACTTAAAAGGACACAACCAAAAAAAAAAAAAGGAGAAAAAAAGAAAGCATGTGGGATTATAGTACTCCTCTTCTCCAAAATAATTTGCAACAGATAACACAGTGTTGCTATGGAGTTAGGAGTAACAACGGTTGTGCTTGTAGATAAATGGTTTGGTTGCTTGTAAGAATGTAATGCGGATAGCTAATCCATGAAACCTTCTTTTAAGGTATCTTCCTTGCACATCACATGTTTTGTGAGCAATAAACAATTCAAAAGTCATTGTCTTTGATCGATAGTTGGTAACATTTAACGAGTCAAATCTTATATTAATAGCTAACCCATTAAACTTTCTTTTGATAGGTCCCACCTAGGATCATATATGTGTGCAAGTTTCTCTATGTGCGTTAGGGCTGCTCCTGCATAGATGTTTGCATGTAGCAGACCTTGTGGATTATTTACCATTTGCATATGTAAGCTATACTTTTTCTTTGATTCTAGACGATAACATTATTTTGCTAATCCACTAATTGCTAAGTGATGAGGCATTTTTCTTTCCTTAAGGACAACTATAGATTGATCAGTTGATCAGTACCCGGTTATTGCCTTGTTGGTTAGGAACTTGTGTCGGGGATGTGGATGCATGAGTTCATAAGTATTTGCGACAGAAAAAAATGCCCATACTACTATACACCTTGCAATTAACAGCAAGTGACTTGAATCTCACTTCAATTAAAGAAGGACTCATCGTTAAATTGACTGCCGCGTTGAAAAACAAGATTGAAAAACCAATCCAACTCTTACAGAAGTAAATTATGCTTAATGCATATTTAGAGGAGAGCCCTTATTTTGTATGTCTTCTTAGATCAGGTAAATATGGTCCTCCTCCTTTCAAAATAACTCCTCCCAACTAGAACTTTCATGAAGGCATATGCTCATTTCTATGCATACATAAATTTTTAGAAAAGATATATATATATATATATATATAGAGAGAGAGAGAGAGAGAGAGAGAGAGAGAGAGAGAGAGAGAAGACAGTGGGTGATGCCAACATAAAGCACAAGGAGGCTCCGACCATGATCTCTATCAATCTGACTATAATATACCACGTGAAGGGTTGATGGGCGGAAATCAAGATTATGGTAGATCAAATCTAGTGGGCGGCAAAAGGAGACAGCAACAGCTACTCAGCCAGCTGCCTCTACATAATAGCAACATTACAGAGGAGGTCATCTTCTTTTGATTATTTCCTCTCTTTAGTTTGAACAATTCATTCATTCCAAAATATTAAATTTTCTTCTTTGGTTGCCTACCTAGCCTTAGATGTGACCTAATGAAAATCTATTGGACCTGAGAACAGATAATAAACTTAAATGCAATAATATAATCCATTCCACCACCTCAAAGCCCAGCCACATATAAATAGTTATCAAAGGGGAGATAAGAAAGTACCATGACAGCAGGGATATAGAGGGGTTAGGGATTCAGTTCGGTCAATGGTGGCTGGCCCAGAAAAAAGATACTACTAGTTTACAACCTGGCACAAGTCTACTGTGCAAGATTCTAACCTGACTTATAGCCCAACAATAAGGTTAACTACACAGATTTTTCAGCTCTCTCTCTCTCTCTCTCTCTCTCTCACTCACACACACACACACACACACACACACACACAAACTCTCTCTCTCTCTCTCTCTCTCTCTCTCTCTCTCTCTCACTCACTCACACACACACACACACACACACACACACACACAAACAAACACACACACACCACAATGGAATCCCATTAATTGATGACATGCCATGGCATCCATCCTCTAAGCAACAAATTTCAGATGTAGACATCAGAGAGGGAAAAAAGATGAACTAAGTTAGAAGACTCTAGGCAAGGCAATGACTATCATTCTCTTGATATACTTTCACAAAGCCCATAGCTTTATACAATGCATTTCCATGATTTCCTCTCTAATTAGCCTGGAGCAGCCACCCCAAACAAATTAAAAAAAAAAATCTTCCTAAAAATAAAAATAAAAAAGCACCCACACCAAAACACGAGGAGATAAGACATCAGTTTTGATTCTTAAACATTCCGAAGCATGTAAGAAAAACACAGTTCATCATCTTTGAAGAGACAATACATCAGTTTTATTTTCTGTTCTATCACTAAACAAAACAGATCCATCCACAGAATTAGTTTAATGAAAACAAAATGAAAAAAAAAAAAAAAAAAACATATATTATTGAAAGAATATTTTATTTCAGTGTTACAAATACAAGTACAGCATACACTATGCAAGGCCAAAAGCCCCATTTTTCTTTTCTATTTCTTTTTAACAACACCCCATTTTTACTTCTTTTCTATTTCTAACTTCGGCATTTTTTTAGATACAGTGTGAACTGAGGGTGTGGCCTTTGAAAGTTAATTGGATGGATGGTAAAATCTTGTGGGAGGGGAGACAAACATCAACGGCACATTGTGACTTAATGAAAGACTTGTGGCGAGGCATAGTACTCACTTTCATTGAATACAGGTCTCAAATCTTCTTCATTGCACATGAAATCCAGCGGAAAAGAAACAAGAAGACCTTTCACTGCCTCTAATCTCTCCATGGGATCAAAGGCTTTGATAACTCCATTCTGATGGGATTCCAGCTTATCTGGAGCTATCCCAAGATCGATGGTGGTATGCCCAAGTCTATCCTTCCAATAGGCCATACTTTGCCTGATTGCCGTTCTGCACGAAATAGCATTGTGAATGTGTAGTCGATATCTTTAATTTGTAAATAGCACTAAAATGGAAAAGAAAGAATTGTGACCCATGTTATACCTGGAATGAATCAGATCATTTGGAATGCATGCAAAGACATCTTGGTAGATCATGGTATTTGTCTGGAATTAAAATATAGTAAACTTCTTAGAAATGAATTGAAAAAAAAAAAACATTAAAATGATAATTACTAATTTAAAGAAAGCAATTCCTGCCCCCCAGCGACAACTCCCAAGTTTCAATTTGCAATTTAAAAGGACAAACAATAGAGAAAGCTTTTTTATTTCAATCTTATGCAAGTGAAAGCTTTTTTATTTCACTATCTACTACATAATGATATTAGAGACAATGCTTGGCTAAATTTCAATGACACACACAAAGGGTCAACCATTATATCACTTGACTACAGAATTCCAACAAATTTGGCAGATGACATTATTATTTGCCAGATGGAACTGCCAGTCTCTCAACAATGCTTGCCAGATAGAACTGCTGAACTGAACTTTATATACATACATGTGTATATGTGTTCACCTGGTAAACTGTGGGCTCATCACCCAGTTGGGGTGGGAAGGGCTACCTTTGGATAAAGGGCTCACCAATCTCAGATCCAACCTTTTTCAGAGCATTTCAATGCTTAAGGATTCCAGAAAACGAATAGCACTGTATGAATAATTTTTGAGTTATGGGAGTTAAGGGGAAGACCATCTCGGACTCAAGTTTTGAGAAGTGACCTGTTAAATTCATAATATCGCTCTCAATAGGGATGAATTATAGAACTCACTAAGCCAACCCCAGATAGATAGAAATAAGACTATGAAGATGATGACCAACGATTCTTGCAAAAAGTATTAACTCATAACCTTTCTGTATCTGTGCACCCTCTATTGCAATAGAGACAAATAGGTAAAACACAAACCATCTACGCAACAAACCCCTCCTGGTTTTTTTTTTTTTTTTTTTACAAACAAGAAATACTATTATTGAGGAGAGAGAGGATGCCCCAAAAAGGAAGGCTGTAAAAGAGAACTAAGAAGGCTTGGACTCAGAAGGCTGGAACTCCACTAGGAGTGAATCCCTGCCCTTTAGGAATAGACTGAGATTTAGGTCACAATTCGGTGATAGAATAAAAATAATCCTTCTAAAATCTGCCGGCATGGCAATATTCTAGGTAAAAGAGGCATGGAGAATAAAGGAACCAAGACAATATAGAAGTTTTTATTCTTATCAACTGAACTTCTTTATTGGACATTGGAACTTCATTAGTGACATATTTATTTTATTTTATTACCTTCGCAGTCGCCATCCAAATATCTTTGTAGGTTGCATCATCCACAGGGTCACTGATTCCACTGATCTGGAGGTCAGAACACTTTGAGATATTAGAGAAATCTATTGCCCATGAAAATTTAGCATAACAGCGAGCTATCCTCTATGTATGATAATTAACATACAATAAATCTGCCATGCATCAAAAAGATGCCAACTGAAAATAAGCTTGCATCTTTAAGTCATTTTTTCATGGGGAAAACTGCATCTTTACAACCGACCTAAAAAATATACAAACTTGTTCAACTCTACTAACCTCTCCAGGATGAAGACCAAGGTGTTCGGACCATAGTGAGAGGCGGAGACTACGAGAAAACTTTCCAGCTTTCCATGGAATTCCATTCATTAATGAATCAACAAAATCTTTATCTTCAATGAGTACACCAATCTGGATCAGAATAATTGATGCGGAATGGGGAAATTCCCACAATGAGAAAACTTGATGAGAGAGTTCTTGAAAAGGGACTATGTGATGGTTTTAGTCTTGCCTGTACCTATAATGCAATGCAATGACAGGCGCACACGCATGAGCGCATGCGCGCGCGCACAGACAGAGAGAGAGAGAGAAGGTGCTTGCCAAAGAAAAAGGAAAAAAGAGATTCACAACAACAATAAGAATTTAAATAGAACATTTAACAATGGAGGAAATTCCATCAAAAATTCATATATACCATATGAATTCATCTACCTATATGTTATGGCATCAAAACTATAACAGAGGAAGTTGAGTCCCACTCTTCGGAAAACCCATATTCACATGGAACTTGAATTTGTGGCAGGTATTAATTCCACAAATCCAAGCCCTATTTTCTCCTCTTCTAAACGCAAAACTGCTTATTTATTTATTTATTTTAGTCCAATCTGCCTACATTTCTTCTTTGCATCAATTACCAACATAATCATCAATTCATCAGTCAAAATCACCTTTTAGCATGCCAATTTAGTTTGTCAATAAAACCTGATGTAATCCCAATTTGCTTGGACACCAAAGCAATGCAAAAAGGATACAAATTGAGTAGAGATGATAAATATATCCTGTTTTTGTGTGAGTGGGGAAGAGATTGCACACTCCAGTTTGGAGAGAACAGAAAATGAGCAGCGATTAGATAATACCTTGAGATTAAGGAAAAAATTTTCCCTGGTATAAAGATAAGTTGTTATTCCCCAGCGTAAAGATAAGTTGTTAGAGTTAAAGATGATGAAAATCCATTCACTAGAAAGAAACGAAAGATAGAGATACAGAGAGCAAAGATTAAAAAAAAAATTATTATAAACTTGACAGAAGAGATGGATTTCATAAAAGAATTCTAGATCGTCTCTAAGAAGTATTTATACATCAAGCATAGGGATGAAAAGAGGATTTTCCCTCAGTTGGCACCTTTCAGCAGAATCATAATTTGCTCTATTAGGTGGAGAATGTAGTCATGTCAATGCTATTGCTACTGTGTGGAGAATCAAGGCTCCCTCTAACACAATCGCATTCACATGGCTGACCCTACTCAAAAGTATTCTCACCATCGACCAGCTTCATAATAGGACGACTATAGGGGTTGTCTGGATTCATGCAGAGCAAAATATCAACATATTCAAATATTGTTAGATTTCATCTGCGCAGAACAAGATATTGTAATATTCTAATATGGTGATAATTGTGATGTTTAGTAATTTTTTAAAATTTCAGGCCTTCAGCAGAGCCTAAAGTGTCAGGCAATTATAATGATTCCATTAGATATTGTGCCTAAACGAATGAAAGTAAGTAGAAATCAAAGTTCAGTTATCCTGGAAGCACAAATAGAAGTTCAAGTAAAATCCAAGAAAATGGAACACGAGTAGTTTAGTTATTCACCCAAATCGCGTATGGGCTCATGAACCCGATGTATATCAGATTAGAAATGCACAATGTATCCAAGTGGTAAATACAATACAGAAGAGAATTCCAAATTAGAAAGTATGGTACCTCAGAATCTCTTGACCCTAGCAAACTCCTATCATTTATATTTGCTGATCCTATCAAGACCATTCGGTCATCAACTATCATCACTTTGCTGTGAACATACACCTGAAAAATACATGAATTATACAACTCAAAATAACAGATCGCAACTGCTAATCAATTATATATCACATTACATGACTCATTGTGGTATGGTTGATTTTTTTTTTTTTTAAACAAGTGATATTTATTGGATATCAATTAAGAACATAGCAGGGGCATAAAATTAAGAAAAGTGACCAGCTTGATTAGAAAAAAAATCTGCGACGGCACTTCACCTTTAAATATATCTATTTTTAAATATTTGTTTGATGAGAAAGAGACGTGTATACCAAGATGGAGTTTCAATAAGTCACTTCACCTGATTGGTAGCAATAAGACCACCATCACGGAGTCTGCCGTAAGTTCTGAGACCGTAGAAGGAAATATAATCATGGGTTTTAGGTCCAAGAAGGTCATAAAGTTTCTGCAATATTGAATTGGGCCCTCTGCAAATTGTACGATACTGCCAATGCATTACCGCTCTCACAGAAGCAGCTCCACCATCATCAGGACCACCCTGTTGAATCCAAACATCAAAAATTGATTTTCGGTATTCAGCTACAAGGGAAGATGCTAAAAAATAGTACCTGAAACCCAGGCAAGAGTGGTATGACAATAATAACCCTAAAGCACTTCTTTTCTTTATCTGCTCGCATGATACGGCTGTACAAGGCTTCTAAAACACGGTTCCGTATAGTCTCATCTCCTGAAAGACCTGATATAAAAAATTGATTCTGTGCAGCAAGTGGCCAATAAAATAGCAATGATCAGTAACATACTAACACAAGCTTAAGAGAATTTAGTCCGTAAAAAAGTTGTAAAAATCACATTAAACCAGATTATCTTGCATCCATTTAATTTTTAATATGAGAATACTTGAAAAGTTCCATACTGATTTGTAATTTGATGAAAATACTTCTTCCTTGATGGATGATAATATGGATCAAGTCCGTTCAGAAAATTTTCCAGAGTTTAGTATGTTATGGATGTGCATAATTAACCCATTTGATAAAGAAACAAGACATGATTTCTACATTTTAAAACAATCAATATGTACTTAAGTTCAATTCTAGTCACTAAAATTTTGTCCATGAATAACAATCGATTATCATCCTTTCAACAACAGCGCAAAACAAATGATGATGCAATGCACTTATTCACAGGAGAAAACTCTTTAACAGGCTTTGAATCCCTGACAATTCTTTGTACAAATTACTGATCATGGAGCAGCTAAAGATCAGCAACAATATTGGACATATGGTTCAGGTGCAATGACTTTAATATACAATAATAAAAGTGAAGTTCAGTCACCTCTTCTCTTTGTTTCATAATTTTCATAAGCCTGAGTACTTGGGTCCATGACCTAAAGATGATAAGATTTCTCCTCCGTACGAGAGAGAACCACAATGCTTCCATCATCATCATCATCATCATTGAAGTGTTATCCCATCTATCTAGGAATGATCCTGTATGTCTATTTGTCCACTCAACCTTATCTATGCTGTTTTCATGGTAGCATATGGGCAATACCAACCTCTTAAAGAAAATTCAGCTTCTTGAATAATCAAATTTTCATTTTTTTGGGGGAAAATATCATAATATCTTCCTATTACTTCTATAAGTGAACCTCAGTGAAATTTGCTGAAGTTACGGTACTGTTGATGGCATTTAATCATTCCCCATATATGCATAATTATCTAGTATGGTGGTGCAACGAAATTGTAGGGCCCAAAAAAAGAAATTCAAAACCTTGAGTATTTTTTTCATTTACATATGCCCCCCTCAAAAATTGTTTCCATAAATGTGCAAGGGTGGAACTAGGCTTGCAAACGAGCATCTAATTATCCCAGAATCCAAAGTCTCTGGTTCTAAATAAAGTGGCCATGGAACCTATATTTTGAATCCTAGAGAAACTCAGACCCGGATTTGGATCCTTACATATAGGATCCAGAACATTAGGATCTAAAAGCGGATCCATGTATGTTTTGACCTGGGGATCCGAATCCAAAACAATTACATTCACATATTAAAAATATATGTAAGTTTTAAGGGCTACATAGCTCGAGTTATATTCATATTTGAGAATCTACTGAGCTTTAATCATATAACATTTAATAGCTCCACTTGTTTATCTTTTAAAAAATATATATCTTTAAGCCATTTTATCCAATTATACCAACGCGCTCCATATCTTATTCCGGAACTGGATCTAATTTTTCAAGTTGATGTCATATCCAGATACAACAGATAGGTCATGTGTCTAATCCAGATCTATAAAGACAGGTCCAGGTCCAGATCCACCATGGTTCCACCCTAAATCCTACACATTCATCCCTAGTTGAAACCAGGAGGAAAGGGCAAGCAGACGATGGCCATGGCCCCCCAATTTTTTTGAAATCCTTATGTTTTTCTGCATATGGCCCCCTTAGATTTTTTTTAAGCGCCCTTCCTCGAGGAAAATTTCCTGTGTCTGCCACCAGGCAACCATTTTACAGGGGAGGGTGGATGTGTAGGGAGATTGTTGACAAGGGTGGGTCAAGTTTTACCCCCCATGCAACCATCCTGGAGCTATGCTTTTGGGTCTTGAAGCCCATCACAGTCATAAAAAGTAGAATGATTGAATGTAGGTTAAACTTTGACCCACCTCTTATCCACATTCTCCTCTACATGCCCAACCCAATGTATTAATAACTTAACAAATTAATAACTTACACACACGTCACTTTTTTGGAGCAATGGTTTCACTTTTAAGCAAAGTGCAGCCCTCCCCTCTTGCTATTTGATCTTGTTAATAGTGGGATGGACCAATTACTGAACAAACATTTGCTAGAACAAACATCAACTAAATCCTTCCCTATTAATTGGAAAAATATTGCAGGCCTTTTATCAGCCCTACAAAACTCACTGACTTGATTATATGCAAAATTCTATGAGAACTACAAGGTCATGGGGCCCACATGGCCCAACCTATGATCCATCTACCATCCTTACACTCACCAATTCTCATCAAACCACTACATACTCTCTGATTTAAAAGACCATTGTTTCATATGGTTTTTTTTTACTGATCTCTGGGGCAACAAAATCTAAATCTTTCATGATCTCATTATGTTGATTTTTGGGAGCATCTATTATCTATACATAGACCTTCAAACAACCCCAAACACCCACACCACCCCCCCCCCCCCCCCCCCCCCAACCCACCAAAACCCCACAATGATCATTGTTCCTCAAAGTGGACCTAATAAAAAAGGACCACACATGAAAACATTAGTTCTTTATGCATGAATGGCGATTGTTAGACATGTATACTGACCCTGTACGAGGTCCAAAACACCAATTTCTAAAGATACTGAAAACAGCATCGAAAACAATGATCGCGACAAACCTTGTGATCCACTAAGGTGTGATCACTAATCATGGTAGAAACGGCCATGTTTGCGTTAAATGTCATGTGAATCAGGACAGTTATAGGTCAACACTTGTCATGAACGCATCCGGTGATGCATAATGGTCTCTTCCTCTGTCATAGGTCAATTTGGGTCAATCCATGTAAATGATGGGCAAGTGATCAAAGGAACAGAGCAAATGAGTAAACTAAATAGTAAAAGGGAGTCAGTGCCAAATATTTCATGAGAAGGATCAGCATATTTCCCGAGTAAACCCTTCAAATCCGATGGTAAGAAAAGGGGATGGGTTGTTTTGAAAGAAGATGAACGAAGGGTGCATGAGTTGGATCATGTACTTGTATAATTGATGCCTGTGTGGGAATGAAGAGCCCTGCGATGGCCCGTTTCGGAGAGTTGACTTGCACTTTGCCCAGGGTCTTCCAAGAATAGGGGTTGATTGAGGATGTCAGGACTTGCATATTGCCCGCTTTAATGTTTGGGGTTGATGAAGTACCCACTCAAGGTCTTTCCTATGCAGGTTCCAATGCACGTTTCGACCAAAATAGCTTTCCTTATTTGGAATCAAATTCATAATATTTGGCGGGGGGTGAGAAAATGGGGAAATGCCTTTGGGATGTTTTTGGTCTTTTGCCTATTTTTTAGATTTTTGAAAGAAGTGGGCTAGAATGGGCCTAATTACATTCAGCTCTTTCACCAACGCTTTCCTTGTCCCGAAGGGATTTAGAGAAAATAGAAAAGGTATGCGACACTAAACGAAATGCGGACTAGACGAACTGAAAATGTGGTGAAGTGAATGACAACCATGGCGGCATACATGGCTTCCAATCTAATGGAAAATGCAAGAAATCGAAAGGATGAGATGCAATGAGATCACCTGATTTTAGTCCAACAATCCCTGACACTTCGATCAAACCAGCACTCTCAAGGGGAGCCACCTTCTCTTATCCTTCGGACTCTCCACCATTCTCTCTGATATTCTGACCTCCTTTCATGCTCTGATATGGTCTGATGCCCCTATCAAGTGAAGATAAGGGGTCTATTTATAGGCCCAGGGTAGTATGAGGCTCCCTGAGATTAGGAAGTGGATACGGTTTTGGCTAACCAAAACTCAAATTTAAATATGGAAGTTGCTGCAGAAGGGAAGTTCCACACAGAAGATTTAGCGTTTTTGAGGTTATTCAGATGTTTTTGGCAATAGTCCTATCCCTAATCCCCTGAAAAGGTGTGCCGTACCTCATCTAGAAGGAAATACTCCAAAGAATTCACCATGTCTCCTAAAACTTCAAGTCTTTCCAATAGCTTTATCCCCTTATTCCTTGAAACGAATCCTATATGAACCTTTAGACCCCTAAGTAGGTTATTTGACACTAATTAAGGATCATAGGGCCCAAAAATTTGTGAGAAAGTGGGGGAAAGGGATCCTCATGGGGCTTTGCAGGCTTCACACCGAATGCCTTGCAAGGTTTCACAGGGACCACAATGAATGTTTCAGCATGTTCGTAACTAGTACTCCAAGCCAAATTCACACTCTAATATTCAATGCCATTCTTGCATTTTGGGCTTTCAAGGAGTCAAACTCTTAATGGGTAAAACTTTTGATCAAACCATCAGATTTTGGAGTTGTATGTACTATTGGAAAGCTCTTAAAGTGTAGATTAACCCAGCACAAAGATCTAGGCCATCTGAAGTGGAAAAGTAGCTGAAAAATCAGACTTAATAGGACTGACTTCCTTTTGACAGAATACGGCGTATTTTTTTTTATACAGTTTTAAAGATATTTAATGGCAATTAGGGACGATGGGGCATAAAAAATGGTGAAAAGGAAAGGGGAAGGGGTCCTCATGTGGGTTTTCAAGGTTCACACCAAATGTTTTGGCATGTTCCCTGAAACTAGTCTCACATCATAATACTCAATATTTCTTCCTGAGTTTTGGGCTTTCAAGGAGTCGAACTTCTAATGGCCATAATGTTTTATCTGACCATTGGATTTTGGTGGTCTAAGTTCTGTTGGAAAGCTCGTGAAGTGTAGATTAACATGGTGCAGAAATCCAGGCCCTCTAAAGTCGGGAAGTTGGTGAAATTTTGGACTTAATGGGACAGGCTTCCTCTAGACAACAAGCATTGTATTTTTTACCACCTTAAATGGTTGTAGCTTTGTACCCTAGTTTCACGTGTTTATAAAGTATGACGTCATTAGTGATCTTCTCAGTTGTTCTCAATTACTTCAAAAGGATAATATGGGGGCTTCAAAATGGGATGCTAACTGAGGTGTCTATGGTGATCTCTTGGGCAACATTACATTTTAAAAGGTCATGTTGTGACCAACACAACCCACGTCCTCTGCATCTTTAGCGAGGATGTCTTGTGCGCCAAGGTCTGGCACAAGGACAAGGGAATTCTAAGGGCCAACATAGAGAGGTGGCCACAAGGCGCCACAGAGCGCAAACCCCCCCACCCCCCCTCATCCACAAGAATTCCAAGCTGCGACATGTGCGTGATCGAGGAGGGTGGAGGGTTTGGATTCATCATAGGAGGTACCCATTAAAAACTGTTTATCTAATTATAAAAAAAAAATCTATCTGGAAAATTTCCACATCTTCGCTCCTTTCCAATTTTGGACCCAACAAAGGTGGAGTCTCTGCGCAATCAGAGGAAGCACTGAATTCTGGATAATGGCATTCTATAGCAAAGCCAATAATAGTACCATTAACACACGTGGGCGCGCACACACACCAAAACCAAACCAAACCAAGTCTTTTCCCACTAGGTGGGGTCGGCTATATGGATTTGACGCGCGCACACACACACCAAAAAAAAAAAAAACCAGAGAGAGGCTTTAAGGTTTAATTTCACAAGAAGAAAAAGGAAAAGGAAACGCAAACAAAAAATACATCCAAAATAGACACAAATCAGAAAAATAAATCTTCAACACGATCTGTCAACGTTGATAGGTTATGGTAAAAGTTAAAGCTAATTTCTTATAGAACCATTCACCTCAATATAAATAAAGTATTCTGCCTTTTCAATGGTAGAACAATAAGCATTGTGGATGCTCTCTTCAGTTAGACCCGTTCCTGCAGACCATTGGCCAACGCTCCTGATAACCTATAATCAGAGGGCCACAGAATGGTTACCAACTTGACTAAAGATATAATAATAATAATAATAATAATAAGTTGCAACACAGATGAATCATGTGGAAATGAAATACCTGTATACATTGCCAAAACCACATGGAACCGTTTTCGTTCAAATTTTAAGTAGGTAAATTAAAGATAAAGCACCTGTGTAAGTTCCCAACATTTTTCTCTGTTGCTGGTCACTATTATTTGTCAATGGACAACTACCCAAGTCACCTTCAAATAAGTTCCCTCATAACAATTATTCCAATGGCGCAGTATTGAATTTGCCCTTCAAAAGACCATGATGACGAGGGGCTCGAGCTTTCCTTTGATGGGTGATAGATATTATATTTGATGACAGATTGTCCAAGAATCTCAATAATGCCATGACAAAAAAAGAAAAAAATATATACTAGTTATTAAGATGGGAATAAATCGTACACAGTTAGACTTAACATGATGGTGGATATCAATTCAATCGCAGTCACATTCAAGGAAACCACCTACTATTATGGGTGGAGTTTGATCTAATCATTTACCTCGATGTAAGGTGGGCCCTTCAACAAATAAACCCCAAGCCTAGTTGTCAAGTTAAACTTCTTATTTCATTCTTGAAGTCTTAAAAGTTTAAACCCAGATGCTTATGGGAAAAGCTAATTACATTTGAAAAAGAATCCCTTCTAGGTAAAAATCCAACGAGTAAAAAGAATAAGAAACTCACACCAAAGGAGATCAGTTTGGCCAAACTTGAAGAGACCATTCATGTTGTAAAAAAAAAAAAAAACACACGATCTAAGATTCAACTCTCAGAATAATTGCAAGAGGTGAAATCAACCTGGCAACAACATGGTGTGCAAGGACCAGCTTGTCCAGCTTCATCCGTATTAGCAACCTGATCAATCCGCTCTTGGGTCTCCCACCACTCATCCAAATGCAGTATACCTGGCTGTGCTTCCATATCCAATGACATTTCTTTATGATGATGCATAGAATCATAGTCATCCACATAACCACTCATCTGAATATCTGGAACTGAAGGTTCAAATCTGGACTCATGAAATGAAGAGGAAAGCTTCCGATTAATTTTGCTTGGATAGTCAATGAGACTGTCGGTCATGCCTGAACAATTTATTTTTTCATCTTCACTCGCATTTTCTAATTCATCAGCCTCTTGAGGCAAAAGCAATGGGATATCTTCAAAGGATGATTGCGAAACTGAGTCCTCCCTTTCAAAATCTCCGTAGTTTTCTTCCTGTTTTCCATTCGGGGTATCCATTTCTTTGCTTTTCCCCATGTAATGTGGAATAACCATGTGGTGCTGAGGCATAAGTAATGGAATTGTTTGTTCATGTGGAGCTTTGCTTCTCTGAAGGAATGCATAACGTATGAGTAATATCCAGAAAGCACTTAATTTTAACTAATTGAAATCAAGGCAAAGATGGAGCCAACCTTTGCATAGTTCCACCGTTGAATAAAGTGCCTTGCTACATCACGACAAGGCGGTCCCCATAGAGCACATTGGATATCATGCCATGGCATGCGAGGAAATTTTTCACGATCTAATTCATCTTTCATCGTATCTTTCCATGAATTTGGTTCTGACTCCCTGATTTTACAGAAAAAAAGTAATCACCACAAACTCTAGGGAGAGACAGTCACAGAATATAGTATCAACTATCAAGGTCTTGTGATAATCCATAGTATTTAAGGATACAGAAGTACAAGCCTATAGAACAGATCCTGTTCAAGTTCGTAAGCTCTAGTGATAATTCATTCAGCTTTCTAGTGACCCTTAAACTATTGGGTAGGATAATAACAGTAAAACCACTTTAACCTGGGGTTGTAATAGTCCTTTCCAGGCCATATCAATGGAGGGTAATCATCAATCCTGTGCTCCGGGGTATCATAGCGACCAAAACATAAATCCAGCCCCCCAATGTAGCAAATTTGATAGTCAACGATCACAATTTTTTCATGGTGAGACCTATATGTAAACAGAAACCTTCATCAGCAACTGCAGCAACCCAAGTTAATGGATATAAATCACCATAAAGATGATATAGCTTCCTATACACCATAGTATGGCACAAGAATTAAAGTTGATTTCAGGTTTGATTCAAATTGCATACCAAAGGTAAACTCCAGTGGAGAAATGGTCAGGAAACCGTAAAACTTTCACATTCTCATGAATGTTAAGAAGTCTTCGCTTACTGTACAAGCTGCTGATCTTCAAAGCAAGAGCAACTTCCTTGTAAAGAAGGATGTAAATCTGCAAGTTTCCATTCATCAAATAACATTAAGTAGAGGAGCAAGTATGTAATTTAGGCTGCTCTGAGGTTTGCACGCCATCATAATACAATACCAACGACCTTTCAAATTTAAGAAGGAAATTCAGAAGCCATGCGATTCGTAAATCATGTAGTAAGTCGTCATAGAATGATTGCATAGGAATGATTAAAAAAACGATAAGTACCTTAACTCCTTGCTTAGCTTTCGCTTCCAATAGGGTATCAAGTCGAGAAGACCTATGAACTTGAAAAGGGCGCCGCAGATACAGTTCGGGGCACAGCCACCAATCTGTAATGAATATCTGCATGGAACATTGATCATCTCAGCATTTTATAAAAGGAGATCCAGCATCCCAATATGATTGCAAGTACGCAAGCATGGAAGAAGCATACCTCTGATTTTGCTTCTTCGATTGATGAAGCAATTGCCTCAAACGCAGCTTGCCCATCTATAAACCATTGAGTCTGAGTACCATCTTCAGTCAAACCCCTTGGAGGAGCAAAAGAACCATACCGGTGAGGATGGCACCAGCCCTCGGGAGACCTTAAAGAAGCATCATTAATTGCAGCAACCCAGTCTTTTACTTTAGTATTACTTTTAACACGTAACTTAATGGTCCGATTCCCACAGGACACCTTTTAAAATGATCAAATGACAATTAGACACTGAATTCACAAGATTATTATCTTCATTGAAAGCACATTGTGCATTATTGTTGATTAAACATGGGAGATTACCATTTCAAAAAAAAAAAAAAAAAAAAAGACTATAAGAGAGGGCATGATAAAGTACATTTAGGGGCTGAGATCATGCTAGAAAATACACACTCCAGCTCAACAGATCAAAATGTTCTTGCGTACCAGGACCATCATGCAGCATTTTTCTTTCTTTTTTTGTGGAAAGATCCATATTTCATTCAAAAAATCAGGACCATCAGGACCATCATGTAGCATGCTATCATACATTATTTTAAACTTAAACGTACAGAAGTTGAAGATGGACATCTGAGATAGAACTAATTTAGAATAGTTTCCATTTCCTTATGCTTCGAATACCAAGATTACGAGCTTTTTGTTTCCCACATCACAAATATAGCATAGATATGTGATACTAACCAATTGATGACATCCATTAGTCCAAAGTATGGACACAAATAAAATTAAATTATGGTACTAAACCATGAGGAATTTTTCTAAAAGCTCCTCCAAGGTTCGCTTTATTTCTAAAAGACCCCCAACCTTTGAGGATTTCTGAAAAATTACCCTTAACTATGAAACCCGTTCTAAACAAAGAACCTTGAAAGATGGTTTTTGACTTTTACAGTTTCATGACAATGTTTGGACAAATAAATGAAAACATGCCCTCTTCTAAAAAAAAACCAAGAAATGGATTTAAAAAAAATCTCCTTCCTACTCTGTTAATTTACAAAAAAAAAAAAAAAAAATCTCTAAGGAATAGTATTCTTAAAAGAGCTCTCAAAATTCAAGAACAATTCTAAGTAGATCCATACAGCTTCATCAGTCTAGAGAACCTTCTTTTTTGTTAAATGGAAACATTAAAAACATATTTAAAAAATTCCGGAAAGACCACATTACCCTTAAAAAACCATAACCCAATGTACTCTAAATTTAGACGTTCCTCCGTAGTTTCAACAAAATGCTCTCTGATGGCTTCTAGAATAGACACATGGAAGAGTTTGAGGGGTCCACTACCACCAAAATCAAGAGAGCACTGGGATCTACTCATTTGCAAAAATATGGTCCATTTCATGTTGCCAACATTCCATTTCGAGGACTTAAATCTGACAGTTAATGTTAAACAGGCCCAAGGCCCATGAAAAGATCCAGTCTAGCACATGATATATCACACGTGGATGTGATTGGGTCAATAGTAATACAGCTGTACATATTCTATTAATTACTTGGTTTCCTATCTTAGAATAGCAATTGATGTAATTAGTTCGTAAGTTAGGAAACCAACTAATTACATCAATTGCTATTCGAAGTTAGGAAACCAACTAATTAATAGAATATGTACAGCTGTATTACTATTGACCCAATCAAATCCATGTGTGATATATCATGGGTTGGATTGGATTTTTTCATGGGCCTTGGGCCTGTTTAACAGTTAACAACATCCAATTGACCAAATCTTTTGTAGAAACGCAGATCCCAAAGCCCTCTTGTATTTTGAAGGATTAGGCAGGCACCACAAACTCTGCAAATGTTTCCTATTCTAAAAGCAGCATAAAGCATCCTACTATAAAAGATGTAGAGGATTTGGACCCATATGCTCTCTCTACTCTCTATATTGTGCTAATGCCTTTTGAAATAAGACACATTGCAAAGTTTATGGGACCTAGACCTACCAAATACAAAAGGGTTTGAGTATTAGTCATCTTAAAAAAAAAATTTGGTCTATTTTCATATATCCAATCTAAGGTCATGAAATGTATGACCAAAATAGAAACTTTAATGATCGTTACCTTATGGATCTAGATCAAACGGTTGGCACATCAAATAGATGGATCTTTTGTAGTTGGATAATACTCAAAGAAACCTTACATTTGGTGTGCCAATGGGCCCCATAAATGCATCTTCATGTCTGATGTCAAGCTTCCTAATGCACATAGAGGAATCCAAATTATGTAAGGCCAAGCCTTCAAAAATTCCACAAGGCTTCCTTAGAATTCCATTGGGCCAACCTAAACTACCCAAAACAACCATCCTCCATATATTAATTCTCGGTAAAATTCCACTCCAATCAAAACTGAAACTACCATCAGATCAATCATGTGTGGAACATGTTATTGCATTTTAATCACATCTTTAAATGTGATCAGTTTGTTGTTGGATTGAATTCTGATTTAAGAAAAATTTAGCCCAGAGCTAACACGCAAAGATGTATGCTTTGGGTGATTTATATTTAGTACATGGCCCACTAATGGATTATAAGCCTGGCCTTAGAGGATACCAATTCATGTATGGGAAACCGTTACTGATATGCAATTGCAATTGACTCTTCTATCTTTTACGATCCCGACCCTCGACAAATTCTATGAATGCTTTTTAAAATAGGATATGCAACAGGACTTTGCGCCTTAGGAAGTGGAGAGGTCTTGTGTTAGACACCTACTTCCGTTGGCCACCTCCCATAGTTTTACCCAGTGCATGTGGATAGGAGGGTTTGCATGTGCCCCTAGGGATTAGTTCTCGGCTGTCCAAAATTGAGTGTCCCTCGGGCTTAGGGCCAAAGGCTCCTGGGCTGTGCCGGGGGGGAGATACCCTGGGTTATAAAAAAAAAAAAAAAAAAAAAAAAGGATATGCAACAAGGTTTGTGGGGCCTATTGGTGTTACCAAATGCAAAATGGATTTAAGGATTAGCCATTTATAAAAAAAAAAAAAAAAAAAATCAAATCAATTGAATGCTGTTATTTATCCAATTTAAGATCATGAAATAGATGTTAAAAATAGAATCTTTGCTAGCCGTCTATGTCATGACAACCTGATTTTTTTTATAGAAAGCTAATCCTCAAAGCCTCCTATATGGGGCTAGACTTTGTCATGTCATATTTCAAAAAAGCAATAGAGAGTTTCCTATGAGCTACTAAAGGTTTTGGATACGTCATACTTTGGTCACTCATTAGCGACCTAGTTGGGAGTTGGGACCACTTTCACAATTATCTTTCTCAAGAAACTATTGTCTTGAGAAAATTTCTTTGGGTCTTTCCTGAGTAAATTAATTTTACATAATTAAAATTAATACATAAATGAAAAATAAATATAAAATACTTCTAACATTTTTGTAGTTTTTTTTTTTTAACTTTTCCTATTTTATTCTATTTTTCTCATGATCTTTTTAGTTTGGGAAGATTTTGAACATGATAGTATCAAGAAAGTATTGGTCCAGGAGAATATCGAAATAGTATCGAGAAACTTCATAAAATTGTAGATGAGTGACAGTTACTAGGACGTGCTTGGGATGAGAGGGTGTGTTATGGTGAGATTTTGGATTTTGAAAACAGGATTTTTAATATTTACACAACAAAACAATGGTAGGAAACAGTTGAAGGCAGAGTCAAGAGTGTTTTTTAGATGAAGTTTCATAGTTCAAGGTGTTTTCTAGAAAACCTTCAGGCCCTATTTGTTTGCATTAACATACATAGGAATTGAATACATAGTGTGGTAAAAAATGAAGATCAAATGTGAATATCCAAAAGTGGGCACCAAATAGCATTCTCTTTTGATTCTATTTCCCTAAAAGAAAATGTTATTTGATGTTCATTTTTAGAAATTCGCCTTTAATCTTCATTTTGGAACCACCCTATGTATTCTAATGCAATGAAGAAATAAAGCAAACCTTAGGGAAGTTTTTAGAAAAACCCCTTACAAATATAAGTGAATGAGCTCTTAGATTGGGACCAAAAGATCAGTTTTTTTTGCAACAAAAAGGGATAGAAGATCTTACCATAAATCCATAACGTAAAGGATTGCGTTCCTTTATCTCTTTTGCTAGTGAAACTCGTCCTTCTCCATTTCCATCTGAAGGTGGGAGTACATCAAAAACTATTATATCTAAAAGCTTAGTGTCAAAAGGATCTTCCAGCAAGGCCAAAAACCCAGGCTTTAATACAGCCCACACCTACACACAGTACATAGTTAGAAAACAAGTTCAAGTGCAATGGAATAGTGACAAGTTCAAAAAGAACAGAACAACAGTCATGCACAAGGAGATTTGAGTTAACCATTAAGCTATGCCAATCATATGGAATTGGCATGGCTAGTTAGATTTGGTTTTCATTTATTCCAAACCATCTAGTGTAGCTTTAAGGTAAATTATCTATGGCCATTAACACTGTAAAAAAAAATTGTTATTAAAGAAACCTAGATTTATATACTAGAGATTCTAGACATGTTCTCTAGAAAGGAAACCTTGCGATTGCACCTAGCATCTTGGCTATAGCTGGCCTTGTGCCTTGATTGTCCTAAGCGCCTTGACAACCTAGCGATTGCTTGTCTAACACCAACCCTATTTTGTTTTGGATCAAAGGAACCACGCATGCTAATACACGACATAAGTTAGAGGAATCATCTGTGGATGGACATTCGAACTAGACAAAACCTTGCAATTGTGCCTAGCATCTTAGGCTCTAGCTGGCCTTGGTGACTTGATTGTTCCTAGTGCCTTGACAACCTTGTGCTTGCTTGCTGAAGCCAACCTTTTTTTTTTTTTACAGTCCGAGGACCGATACATGCTGATACATGACAGAAGTTGGAGGAATTATCTGTAGATGGACATTCGAACTAGACGGCAAAATGAGGCATATGAGGTATCAACACAACACTCACACGAATTAATCCTATAATGCATGCCACTGATTAGATGACAACATAACAACTGATGAGTATAAGAAAGATAACCTCTTTCCATTCTACAAACTTTATGATGTATGAAGTAATTCCCACAATCATATACGATAAAAATTAGATACTAATGATAATATTGAAGTTAATGCAGATACAAAGAACAAATTGTGATGAGGACATGAAAGTTCCACCACACAAGTTCTACGAGAGGAAGAAGAAGATCAAGAAGACACACATGCAGGCCTCTTTGTGGTTAGATAACCATTACCTGGGGTTGGCTCGCAACTCTAGTGAAGATCCAGCATTGGATCTTGATGCTGCTAAAGATAGACAGTTGGATCTAGTCCGATCTAACACGTGATCAAGATGAAGACCCCATGTGGTAAAAATCATGAAGACCCCACATTGGGATGTGCCACATGAGAGGGACAAGAAAAGAAGAGAGGCATCAAAGAGTATTGAAGATCAAGAGGAACCACCTAGAGGGGCCCACCCAAGTGACAGTACGGTCCATACTGCCCAATCTAGTCCAATTATTTCTTTAGTTTTGTTTTATTTATTTAATTATGGGATTTATTTTCTTAAGTTGTTTTTTTTCAAGTATTTAAGTTGTGGTGTTATAATCTTGACCGTAGGATTGGATAGATGGTTGAGATTTAGTCTAGGGTTCGGTTTGATTATTTAAAACATTGTAACGTTTTTTTTACAATTGATGATAACGATGATGAATGAAAAGAATCCTAGTTTTTTACTCTCTCTCCTGTGAGTGGATTTGGTGCGAGACAATTGGCGTGAGGCCACGAATCCAGGTCATCTTCTACTTATTTTTCCTTTTCCATTATTGAGGTTCTTCTTGGTTTTCATCTTCCCAAGTTCTGCCATCTTTATCAAATCTCAAACCCCAACCATATCTTTCACATCCCATCCAGTTGCTTCAAGAAGCCTTAACATCCAAATCACAGCCATCCCAAGTCAAGATCATCAACACCACTACCCTAAAGCCCATAAGGCATAAACCCATTAGTCAACCAACCCGAAACCCAAATCTCTTTGGTCGATCATCCCATCCTCAAAATCCCTATTCCCAATAGCCAAATACACCCAAAACCCCAACTGCTGCAACCCCAATACCCATTCAAACCCTAGCCACCCCTCCTATACCCAACCCAACCCTTGTTTTCTATAGCCAAACCCAGCCAGCCCTTAAACCAGCCTGGTTGAACCCAACTTAGGCCCTTTTCAGCCTGGCCGAACCCAACCCAGCCAAGCCATTCTAGGGTCCTTATCCACTTGGCGGAACCTATATTTAGGATTTTGGACCCTTTTGAACATTCTATTCAGTTTCTTTATCTATATTTCTGATTCCTAGTAGCCTATTGCTCATTTGAACATCTAAACAATAAGAATTAATATGCACAAATCTGAACTACTAGTTCCTCCATTACACACATCAATTTTTTTGATAACCTATTTGAACCTGGCCCTTTTGTCAAGTCCTCAATAGGGAAATCAAACCTACTAGTCATTGATTGATCCCTAAGCTAGTGGAAGAGATATTCTTCCATCGAGACTCCCAATTCAGATTTTGGAGATCCACAATGTGGGATTGTGGCAAGGCCTAGATTCATCTCTATTTTCCTAATTGAGATGTATATGAACGGTGAAATTTGATTTGATTTTTATAATTTAATTGTGACTGTGTTAGCACTTTTCTGATCTCACAAAAGTCATTTAGGTTAGCATTGCATTGTCCTGCATCAAATTGACTAGACATGCTCCAGCGGAGGCCAGCAACCATCTTCGTCCTAGCATCACATCTTTCATGTTATCAGTCAAATTAAGTCAGAAGCCACATCAACATGTTGCTTTCCCTATCATTTATTGACTGGGTTCTGTAAGAAGCAAAAAGCTACTTAAGGTGTAAGAGGCACTACGACATGCTGCCTATGTTTTACTTGCATGGATGGAAACTTAGTCATAACAAGGATTAACCACTGGAAATTGCATGTTTTTTTTTTTTTCTAATTTTTCAATAGGATGAAAAAGAACAAGAGACCCACCCAGCATAGCAGCAGAATACTGAGCTGTCAAATATTAGCGGTAAGATTGTGAAGCCATGGATACCATTTTCTGAATATAGGAAGTCATTGTAATTTGTCTTATGGGACAGGATAGACTGGAATGTGAAACAGAATTCATGTATGATGGGGACATCAACCCTAATTCCCCCAATTCCTTCAAGATATACAAGCGACAGAGGCGTAGAATTGCCGATCAAGCTAATTTGTGGATGGATGACGAATATCCAGCTTTGATCATCCTTACTTAAGACATAAACCATACTAAACAACTCTAAATAAAGGGAAATTTTCAAATAAGGCCTTAAGTTTTTGCCTTATTTCAAAAAATGACACAAGTTTCAAAACTTTTCAAATTAGGGCCTAAGTTTTCAATTAAGGACAACCAGCCATTTAAAGTTATTTTCTAGCGACTTTTTCTCTTAATTTTTTTTAAAATACCCAAATTTACCTTCATTTAAAGCCATGACATGCTTCCGGCACCCACTATATGTTGCCGATCGGTATGGGGAAGTTGGTTGCCATCAATCACTATGAGGACGCTAGTGAAGGAACGGAGGAGAAAATGGCAAAAGTGAAAGTGGGTTTTATTTCAATGAAGGGCAATTTGGGTATTTTAAAAAATAAGGAAAAAAGTCACTGGAAAATAACTTTAAATGGCTAGTCGCGTCCTTAATTGTAACTTACTGGAAAACTTAGGCCCAAGTTTGAAAAGTTTTGAACCTTGTGTTAATCATAAACCGAATGGACTGGGCCAATGGACTTGGTCGAACCATGGGGACATGGGTCTTTCCTGTATCAATGTATCGTGACCCAACATAGTTTTTTTTTTTTTTCCCTAGACGGGGACATGGAACGGTACTAAGTGTGAGACCTATTGATCCCTGGGTGGTCAAGTGGAACTTTTTTAGTTTGTCTTTCAAGATTTTTCATCCCTTTTCTCCTGTATCTTTGGACGTGTTGTGCAATTTTGGATCGTAGGTTTTCTCAAATTTTTTGATGTAATGATTTAAATTTCCACAAATCCTCAATGGCATGCTTTGTGCCTACAAGTACTTAGTGGCATAGTTGTCAATATTTTTTCAGACCCTATTTTAGTCTATCCTATAAAATGAAAAGTTTTGGCCGATTCGGAATTTCAGTGAAACTTTTTCGAATTACTTTTCGAGGAAATAGAAAAAAAAATTATATATATAGGAAAACAAAAAAATAAAAAAATAATTATGGATTTAATCCATTCTAGTAAAACTTTTTGGAATTACATTTTGGGGAAATATAAGACATACAAAGTATATATATGCTAAAAAAAAAAAAAAACCAAATATTAATTTTGTTATGTCAAAAAACATTTCAGCAAAAATCGGCCCAAATCCAAGATTTCGGCCGAAATAGGCTGAAATTGAAAAAAAAAAGTTTTAACCCAGTCAAAATGAAAATCTTCAGCCATTTTAGCCGAAACGGCAAGAAATTAATAACTATGCTTATTGGTCATTTATCTTTTATGCTGGGATATGAAAATAGGATTTATATATGTAAAATATGCATGTGAATTTCACATATGTAAAATTTGCATGTGTGAAACACAATACCACATTTCTTCGGGAGCACCATTTTCACAAGAATAAATGTTGAACGGTTCACAATACATGCCAAAAAAATTTATTATTTCAAAATCTTATGAATATTTAAGATATGAAACTAAATGTTTTGGGGCTTGATGTGTCAATAAAAGTTTCAACGGTTAGGATTAAAATTTTGGGGCTCACAGGAGTTGCAAAAATAAAAGTTGAGGGTTTTGAAACTGCAACCTATCAAACGCGTCACTTGTCCAGGCACTCCTCTAGCCAGAGATGCGTGTAGCACTTTCAAACTACTATGTTCACACTTCTTGAGGTAAGTAGATTTTCATGTGACAAGGACCTAATATACACAGCATTTTCATACCTCATTTACGCATGTGATGCATAAATGAGTGCAAACAAATGTGACCGTGTGTATTTGTTATGCATTTGCATCATTTACATATGTAAACAAATGTAAACAAATGACTCATTAGTGTGCTTTGGATTATTGACGCTGGGGGCACACCTTCACAATTTGGACCACAAGGCAGATATTTTACTATTTGAGGCATTCTCGGCATGCTTCTTATTGCTGCATACCTCATGAATGTACCTCAAACCATTAATAACTTATGAAAACATTGCCTTTTCAAATACATTATTTGTGCGTTGGATCTTTTACCCACCTTAAAAATTTGCTTGCCAAGGCAGATATCTGTCGGTGAAGTCTTGGCAATTGGAATGCTTCTCAATGTTGGATACCTCATGCACTGTACCTCAAACCATTAATAACTATGAAAACACTGCCTCTCCAAATAAATTATTACTACTTGTTCTTCTTCCAGTTGAAAGAGGAAAGAGCCAAATCAAAAAACAGAAACAGAAATTACGAAACAGGTGGTGATAGAGTGTACAAGGAATAGTTTCCCACACCGTAATTTTTCAGTCCTCCCAGTTCAATTCCTTAAAATAAGAAGAAGAAGAAGAAGAAGAACAAAAGTAATCGGACAAGTACAGGAGCCCAACAGATATCTAATGTCTTCTCAATGTGCTAGCCATAGTTATCAGAATCCTATGATTCGTATCCCGAATCCCGATTTGTATCCCGAATCTTAAGGAAAACGATTTGTATCTATAAAATGAATCCCATTTACAAATGAATCTTAGGATTCAGATATGAATCCTACGATTCGATACTCGTTTCATTGAATCTTACGATTCAAGCGACTCGACTAAGAGAGAATGGCTATAGCCAATAAGCTAATATTAATAATCTTTTACCCTTTTTCTTTCTTTATTCTCTCTTTCTTTTATCGCTTGTATTTTTAAAAGGTTATTTAGTAGTTAACGAAACCTCGTAAGAATTTTTTATGGCTTTGATAAGGTTTTAAAGAAGAATAAAGAACATGCATTTAACTAAAGCATTCGACTGTCCGTATAGTTCTTGTTTATATCTTCTTTTTTTTTTATCTATTTTGGTTTTTTTTCTTCATGAACACTTTCTTAACTTTAAGAGATATTCTACCGTGTAAGATTAATGGTTTGGGTTTTATTTTATTTTTATATTCTGATTTAAAGATAATAAAAAAATCTATATTGATATTTTAAAATTATTTAACTATTTACACATCATTTATTTCATATATATATATATATATATATGTAATAATATATGCCATAATGTTCTTGATATGATTGTATGATAGACTTACTTGTTATTATATTTATACTACTATAAATGGAAAAATGGATGGTTACGAATAATTACTTTTTTCTTTTTATTTGAATTTTCAATTATTTTTCAATTTTATTAGAAAAATAAAAAATCCTACGATTCGCGATTCGATTCAATTCATGGGTATGAACGATTTGCGATACGATTTCGATTTTGAAAACTATGGTGCTAGACTCCACAAGAACAGCCCTGATGTATACGCATTATAGCATTTCCCCAAGTCACCTTCATTTTCTAAGCTCTCAATTCATTAAGACCTTGCAGGCATGAAAGCGCCATGGTTTTCACCCTCTATAGAACCACCGCATCCAATTGGGTGGGAAAGGACCTTCAAATATGACTATGCAAATTCCATATGATACCTTCAATTCCAACCTTCTTTGGATGATTATCAAATGAGCATCCATTGAATTTCAATTTTAACTTTTCCCTTCCTCTGGAAGGAATCAACATATCACTTTCTAGACAACTGAATCAAAATGTCATTCTATCTATCAAGCCCTGCCAAAGCTAATCTGATAATAGATCTAGTAGATCTGTCCTCTGACCACCCACATGATAACCCTCTGTGTAGCCTTTTGTTTCGATGTCCATGAAAGTCTAGTGGTTTCTTTTATGGAAGTGCAGTGTTTCTTTAAAGCCCAATGGACATAAGTGCTGAGACAGAAGGCAAAGAAATTCTCTGTCTTTACCTTCCTATGGAACTTGACCATCTACATGTGTCAAAAGGCTTACCCCTCTAAACTGGGGCAGAATCCATTGAGAACCTATTCAAAAAACATTGTCAGATCTATGAAGCTGCTTTGCAAGTCGATAAAAAGACAGTTCACATCTTCTCTGCTTTTCTTCACAATGCTTCTTTTAATTATTTTCATATTTCAATAGCCTTTCACCAAGTGTACGATGATTATGTAGACATTATTTTCACTTTAAGTAGCAATTTGGATATGCCGATCTCTTGGCCTTTTTTTGAAGATTATCTACTTTGTTTACACTATTTTGTTTACATTTCCTTCACTATGCACTCTCTTTTCTATAATATTTATATTTTAGTATGTGTATGATAGTGTAGAATAATTCTGGGAACATTCTCCAGTTCATGATTTATTGGGTTGCCAAGTCTGACGCCTCATATCCATACTAAACACTGACATCCACATACTTGTAGCATAGTTTAGAACTTAGATCACAATAATACAGGTGCCCAAAAAAGAAACCACTCATTCGTACAGAAAGCAAAAGCATTGTTTTTGTTTATTAATGATACCTTCTGCCAGTTGTCGTTACAACAGTTGAACCACAGGCATGTGCAACAATACCTATCATCGTCCTTCTGTATTTTTGGCAGGTGGTTCACCATTACGTAATCCTCTTTCAGTTTAGACCCATACTCTGGTGAAAATGATAGCCTGGAAACCCCCAAAAATTTGCACACCTACAATTTATAGACACCCAATAGTGGCCATAAAACATGTCACGTGTGAGGAGATTGAATTCAGAAGACGGTGAATGCAAAGAGAAAAAATTTAAAAATATTTATGTAGATAATTAGCAACAACCTATTAACGACAATCAATTGACAAAAATAATAACAATGTAAACATTACGTTAAATGGAGAAAACTGCAGTTTCAATTTTGTTGGCAATATTGCAATGTGCATTGGGGTGAAAAGAAGTGTTCCTAAAATTATACTGGCATCAGCCCTCAAGGTGCATCAATCTCTAGCAGAAATGATAAGAAAATTAGATTAATGGTGAATATTAAAAAGAAAAGAGCAATTATCCATGACCCAGTGGCACAAAATCACCTCATCAATTCTGAATTGTTTGAAGCAGACCAGTTTGCAGTATAGTGGGTAGTAATATAGGAAAATCCTACCAAAGTGTTCTGAACAACTAAAAGTGAAGTGAGGAAAAACAAATAAAAAAAAGGGACCACCACTCATGTTTCACAAATCAAGCAAGTTTGGATACAACTTGACTCTTCTTTCTTTGCAAAAGTATTCTTTGTAAGATTTACTGGACTGTACCAAAGGAACCCACTATATCCATTTCTTTTCACGATAGTAATGGAGGGAATGAATAAAATGCTAATTGTACATCAAGTTATCTTTGCTGAGAGGTTTCTTGAGAAGGGATATAGAAGAAATGGATATTATGTGTGAAAATGACCCACAACACCCAGGTTTATAACCCAGGTCCATTACCCACTTAAGGCCCAAACCCAATTATAGCAAATATATCCTCAACATTGGTGGTGACTGTATCACGACTGCATATTACTATCCTAGGAGATTCTAGATGTGTTAATATTAGCAAGTAGATTCATTCTCTGATTGTAATTTTTCTTAATTATCGCCAATTGAGTTCTATATAATGATAGTTGATTGCCAAGGGAGAGACAACTTTTCACCGCAATACATCTCTTCCTTGGGTTATACTCTGCCCCATATTATTACATGGTATCAGAGCACTCAAGAATTCAGTTAGTGATCGTGGCCCATCTCCTTTGAGGTGTGCAACAAGTGAAGATTCTGATCTTCACTGTCAGTGTTCGTTTTTTTTTCATCTTGATATCCATCGCAAAATCTTGAAGATCTTCGGCGCTTCATTTTTAGATTTTCGGTGCAATCTCTCCAGCAACTTTGGTGTGTTGAATCATCGCTGATTCGTCGCTTCTTCACTCTCGTTGTTGGCTCATCGCTGCTTTGTTCATCGCTGCTTCTAAAGGTGTTTGGGCCCTGAAGTTTTGGATTTATTATCAAAGAGGGTGGTGTTAGGGTTCATAATTAGGTGACCGAACCCATCAGTTATTTCTACTCCGTCATCACACTACGATACTGGATCCTAGTGTCTTCCACGCTATCGGTAAGCACTATTGATATAAATTGTTATGCCGTTCACTAACAAGTCGAGCTTTTGGTGTTACTAGTTATTAACATGATATCTGAGCCAAAGGTCACGAGTTTGAAACCCCTAGGAGGCATGTTACCTCCATTTGTTTGTCTAGTCCGTCTGTTCTGTCGGTCTATTGGGCTTCGAATTCGAACGGCTTCCCATTTGAGAGGGGGTGTTGATATAAATTGTTATGTCGTTCACTAAAAGCTTGAGCTTTTGGAATTTGACTTCAACAAATCATTAGTCTACCCAATCCAGCTTGGAAGAGATCTCGGCATCTTCTCTTCATTGTCTCGTCACGTGTTGGCTTCAATCTTGACATCTGTTTGTGCACCCAACATAGTATTCGTCTTCCAAGTTGCGCCAAGGCTTGAATCTACTTGATCGTGCAACTCTTCTTTGGATCCCGGAATCCTCGATCAGATCAGGTTGTTCTTTTGCAGCCAAGGTTGCCTCATAAAGTTGGGATTTTTTGCTTCTAGGTTGGCGGATTTACAGATTTCCTGTTGGCTACATTTCTCAAAATTATTTTCATTTAAGCCGTTTAAGTCTCTGTTCATTGGTCTAATTGTCCTGAGTGTAGGATACAAGGTTTATCGATACATCTACTACATCCTCTGGAAAAGAGATCTGATAGTTGGGATTTATTTCCTAAATTTTTTAGCCAAACTAGTCTGAAAATTTGTGTCGCCCAGAGCATATTATGGCTACTTTTGAACAGTGCTTAGTTTCTATTGTTTTGCTGCTATGTTGCTTCTTTCTTCCTCTTCTCTAGTAAAAATGGATAAGATTGATATAAATCTAGTCAAATTCAATGGAACCAACTATGTTGGATGGTCTTTCCATCTCCAACACTTTGTTGAAGGACAAGGGCTGGCTGAATTTTTGGATGGAAGGACAACTGAACCAACAGAAGCCAAGGCAAAGCATACTTGGAGTCAAAATAGCTCTAAAGTATTCATGTGGATTTTGAACTCTATGGATCCATCTATTTCACTGTCTCTACACTAATACAAAAAGGCTTCTGAAATGTGGACTCATTTGAAGACACTTTATCACCAAACAAACAAAGCCCAATCGACTCAAAGTTGTCTAAGTATAGTCAAGGTGATAATCTGTTAAACAATATTATAATGGGTTCCCCACTTTGTGGCAAGAAAAGGATTTGATGATCCTTGAAACTGTATCTAGTGTTGCATGTACTCAAGTAATTAAAGTGCAAGGGGAATCACATATCAGTCAGTTCTTAATGAACTTGCAACCAGAATTTGAATCAATCAGTGTAGCATTGATGAATAGAGAGACCTCTCCAAACTTAGACACTTGTGCTCAAGCGGTACTTTGAGAAGAGATCAGACTTCAGTCACAACACTCCCTTATGGAGGAACGAAAAGCTTTTATTTCTTCTTCAACTTCTTCAGCATCAGCATCTGATGAAAAAACCCTTATTTCTGGTAAGGGACAGCCACTACAATGCTTTGAATGGAAAGAATATGGGCATGTTGCTTGAAATTGCAAGAAGAAATTTTGCAACTACTGTAGGCGCAATGGACATGTTATTTATGAATGCACTAGGCGCCCACCAAGGGAAAATGAAGCTTCTTATAGACATCCAAACCAGAACCCAACTGTTCTTCAGACATAAGTTGCACCACCAGTTGAAGCTTCTGCATCTCCAACTATACAACCGACTCTGGAGCATATTGGAGATATGATCAATACCACTGTCACATCTGAACCTCCATGGGTGTTAATGGTCAGTACAATTCCCATTCTTTTGCTACTTTCATTTCTCCATCCTCTTGGTATATAGACTCAGGCACCTCCAACCATATGACTTCAGTTGCACACAACTTTGATGAAACAAAAACCTACACTGGAACAGAACAAATTATTGTTGCAAATGGAAATACTTTGTCCATTTCTGGTATTGGCTCGATTGCTCTTACAACCGCACAAAACCAATCACTTGCCCTTTTACTTTGTGCCTACTCTTATCGGCCAATTTACTTTCTGTTGGCAAGTTAGTTGATAGCGGCTATTTTGTTTACTCTACTTCTGGTTGTGTCATATAAGACCAGCACAATGGGAAGGTGATCGGGATTGGGAGTAAATGTGGGCCGACGTTCTTGTTGAATGTTGGATTGGGCTCTTTATTTGCTTCTTCTATAATACTAATAAGTTGTGGACCATCCGGCATCAACCCCTTAGTCATATGAATAGTGCCAAATTCATTTCTTCGTTTAAATGTGGATGTTTAGATTCTATTAATAACAATGTGTTTATTTCTTTGTCAAAATCCAAATGTGCATCTTGTTGCTAGAGAAAAGTAATATTTTGCCATTTCTTGTTCATTATTCACGGGCTACTACCCCTTTTGCATTGACAGATACTGATGTTTGTGGTATTGCACCAAGTTTAAGTAAGCTGGGTAATCAGTCCCGTTTCACATGGGTTTATCTTTTACGGCTTAAATATGAGGTTTTGCCAACATTTAATAAATTTTACAAATTCGTAGAAACTCAATTTGCTACAAACATTAAGATTCATCACTCTAATTCTAGAGGAGAGTATCTCTCTAGAGACTTTTCATCTTTTTTATCTGAAAAGGGCATTGTTCATAAAAAATCATATCCCTATACTAACCCTTAGCGAAATGGGATAGCAAAATGAAAAACATAGTTCTTGAGACAATCGGAACTTTAATGATTGAATCCCATGTTCCTACAACCTTTTGGTGCGAAGCAATTCATACTGCCATCCACCTTATTAATCGATTGCCTACTCCTGCATTAAACAATATCTCTATTTGAATCATTATTTCAGCATCCTCCATCTTACACTCATTTGCATACTTTAATTGCCTGTGCTTCTTTCACCCCCTTCCTTAAAAAGAAACAAGTTTTCTGCACAAGCAGCTAAATGTGTTTTCTTAGGGTATAGTGATGAACATAAGGATTTCGTATGTTATGATCTGGCGGCTCATCGTACTCGCATCTCTCATAATGTAGTGTTTCTTGAACATATTCAGTTTTTCTCACTCAAACAGGATTTTCATACCATAGATTTTTCTTGCCTTCCTCGGTTCTTCAGCTCTCCTCATGTTCCTAACAAACCCTTGCAGGTCTATAGTCGACGTCAACAACTTCTGCCTGCTGCCACACATATTCCTAATTCCTCACCCACGCAAGATCCTTCAAGTAATGTTTCTCGTGAACCTCATCCAATTTTGCGTGGTTCCACTCAGATCTCCAAACCACTTGACCGTCTTTGTCTTTTTTTAGCCTAGACTCTACTTTTGTTCCCTCCTCATTTTCACAAGCTAAAGAACTACCATGTTGGCAAGATACTATGACTGAGGAATTAATTACCCTTGAATCTGATCAAACCTAGGATCTAGTTTCCTGCCCTCCCGGTCCTCAAGTCATTGGCATTAAATGGGTATATTCACTCAAATTGAAGTCTGACGGTAGTCTAGAAAGATACAAAGCTCTCTTGTTGCTCAAGGATACAAACAAGAGTATGGCATCGACTACGAATAGACATTTGCTCCAATAGCCAAAATGACTATAGCCCATGTCTTGCTTGCAATTGCAACAATTAGGAGTTGGCCTTTGTGGCAAATGGATGTTAAAATTGCATTCTTACATGGTGATCTCAGGGAGACTGTCTTCATGAAGCCCCCACCAGGATATGTTTCTCTTTCACATCATGTTTGTGGACTACGAAAATCCCTTTATGGCTTAGCGGGTAAATTTCGAGTAGCAATTCTTCAAGCTGACTTTAACCATAGTCACAATGACAACTCCTTATTTGTTCGACGAACTCCACGTGGATGTACTCTATTACTTCTTTATGTGGATGACATGATTAGTGGTAATGATGTCTCTCGCATTTCAACTCTCAAAACATATCTTATGCATCACTTTAAAATGAAGGACCCTGGACCCCTCACATATTTCCATGTGCATGAGATCACTCGCTCCAAGGCTAGTATTCACATTTGTCAAAAGAAATATGCAGAGGATCTTCTTTCCAAGGCTCATCTTACCGACTCCAAGGTCTGTGATACTCCATTAGAATGTAATGCCGAACTTTAGAACGAGGAAGGAACTCCTCTTCCTGATCCCACATTGTTCTGACTACTTGTTGGGAGCTACACCTTACCATGACTCGTCCTAATATCTCTCACATCTTAGGATGATAGTCAGCTTGTAAGTAACCCTTGCAAACCACATCTCTCCACAGTCCACCGGATTCTTCGCTATCTTTGTGGTACTCTTGATCAAGAGCTTTTTTACTCTTCCACTTCTAATATAGATCTTAATCGATATGCAGATGCTGACTGGGCTGGGTGTCCAGATTCTCGATGTTCAACTACTAGATGGTGTATGTTCATTGGGACATCCCTAATCTCTTGGAAGTGAAAAAAGAAACCTGCAGTCTCAAAATCTTCTGCGGAAGCATAATACACATCCATGTCGACTGCAAGTAGTTTGATTATTTGGCTTCGTCATCTGAACTCGGCGCTCCTATCATTGGTATGACTCCACTTAATGCTGACAACACTAATGCTATACAAATCGCCAACAATGCTGTCTACCATGAGAGGACCAAGCACATTGAAGTTGACCACCACTTTAATCGTCAAAACCTGCTCACTGGCCTTCTTCATCTTCCTCATGTATCATCTCAACTTCAGTTGGCAGATCTCTTCACTAAAGCCTTGTCTCGTCCACGGCATGATTTCCTTGTCTCTAAATTGATGTTTGGCTCTTACCCACATCAATTCGAGGGGAGGGGGGTGTCAAAATGACCAACAAGACTCAGGTTAATAAACCAGGTCCATTACCCACTTAAGGCCCAATCTAGTTATAGCAAATATATCCTCAACACGGGTGACTGTATCATGACTGTATATTACCATCCTAAGAGATTCTAGATGTGTTGATATTAGCAAGCAGATTCATTCCTTGATTATAAATTCATTGTAATTTTTCTTAATTATCGCCAATTGAGTTCTATATAATGATTGTCATTGTCAATCCCAAAGGGAAAGATAACTTTTCACTACAATACATCTCTTTCTTGGTTTATACTCTGCCCCACATTATTACATTATGCATTTGCACTTTGCAAACAATAATTTGTTCCGGTGTGATAGACACATCAGAAGTTCTTACCAACCTCTTTGCTGCACTTAGGTATTATGAAGATGTTTTGGACCCGAAGATAAATCTCAAGAAGACTGCATTATTGGGATTTGAGAGTAGGCCGCAGGTGTCACCAACATCTTTGTTCTTTGTTCTTTTTTTTTTTTTTTTTTGAAAATGAACATCTTTGTTATTCTCACAGCTTCTCTTCAAGTACAATGGATTGCAAGCTGGCCACCTCAACCTAATAAGTATCTTGGTCCTCCACTTGGAGCAAATCCAAGATCACCCTCCAATTGGTATGGTTTGCAAAATATTTAGTCATCGAGAAAGTCATACCTTCGAAGGCAGAATCACTCATACTCTCTAACCTTCTGGTCTGTCTTTTGTCTTTGTTCAGAATTACAGTCTTGGTTCCAAATTAATATAAAAAATCCAAAGGCACTTCTTTCATGATGGCAAAGGTGACAAGAAAATGATCCATCTCAAAGGGACAAAAACTAGAGAGATGAGGGATTGGATTCAGGATATTGGCAACATCAGTAGGAATCTCCAAGTAACATGGAGGTTAAGAGATAAGAGAGGAAGAGGGCTTCTTGTGGATGGAGATGATAAAAGTGAAATGTGGTGGATAGGTGCAAAGAGGCTCCGGCTCTTAGTTCTACGAGGAAAACTTAATTGGCATGGTTTTGCCTTATGGAGTTGCTCCATTTGGACATCTTATGGCCTTGGGAAGTTGATCCCTTTGGCCATCCAAATTTCCCAACCAAGGAATACGAGAGAATAAGAGACCACCTGAGGTCGCCAAATGCCAGGTTTAAAATCTACAATTTACCATGGATGGTAATAGTTTGAGGCAGCAGGAGCATGGTTTGAAATTCCATCTAGGCACTGAATTGATTCGGATGAGTCTATTTCATACTGGTCGATACCAATATAAGTACCGGAATCCCAAAAATCCCAAACTAGACCACACTATCAGTACTGATGGCATGGAGATTAGCATGGACAATATGGGACTGGCACAGCCACACAGACCAGTACAAGATTGGTAAGAGATAAGTCACAAATGAACTCATTTTTCTCACTTGTTGTTTGAAAATTTTAAAGTGAAATGGACGAGGAATAGTGAGGTACCCAAAACAAATTCTTACTCCACAATATGTACAGTGGCATCCTGCAGGGAGTATTGGTACGGTGGTAGACAGTACCAGATTGATTATCAATGCTACATGTGTTTTTTCTTTCAGTATGACAATGAAGCTGGAGTTGTTTCATAAGAATTCTAGCCATTTGGGATTTCTAGAATAATCCAATAAGAACTGAAGACTGTAATAATAATAAAGATAGGCACTAGCTAGCTTCAAACTTGGCAAGACATTGAAGAATTAATTGCCCCTGTGGTCCCAAGCCTCCACCCCTTAGTTAATATTATAGCTGTGGTTTATTATTTTATTATTGCCATCAATGTTAAGTTATAAAAAGTTATTACATATTGGTGATTTCGTGCTCTGTATATATTAAACGGTCTTTACATTAGCTATAAGAAGTGGTAACATCATGTTAGCCTAAAAAATTAATATATTTTGATTAAAATACAATTATATTATCAAATTTACAAATTTTAGCATTTTTCTATTTTTTTATCAGTTTTTCTTGCTTTTAAGAATTTTTTGAAATATTTTAAGACAGGCACGCCTGCACCAGCCCAATAGAGGAGGCACCAACTCATCCTTGTCAGGATGGGAGGAAAACTGCCATAATGATTTAAAACCCTAAGCAGAAGGTCAAAATTGAGAGAATCACCTTTCACGGCTACAAACATGATTTGCATCTCCACCAACTCTCCACATCCATTAAGTGAAGAACCAAAAACCTCCTGCCTCATCAAAGTCCCTTCCTTGCAATGGCACTAAAAAATTATGGATACCAGAACCCTGCCAAGCTCTAATGATACCTTCATTGACAACTCTGCTAGATCGTTTGATTGTATATAACCATCAAAGTTAAGGTTCAATCATCCCCTGGGGACAGAGCCTGACTCACAGCATGAATAGAGCTATTATTTGTCCATGGTTAAAAATGAAATCCTAGATATAAATTTTTTTTTAATTAATAACAATTCCAATATCCTTATTAAAAATTCAAAAATTAATAAAATAATAATGAGTAAAATATGTCGTTGTTCTCCATGGGTTATAGTGCTTAAAGATTTCTTCGTTGTTACTGTTTCTATTTTATGGAGGGGTTAGTAAACCTTCTCGTGAAGTTCCAATACATATTGAGGATTGTATTTCACTTTCACAGGTAGTCTCGCTTTTTTGGCAGGTATCATTATCATACTCTTTTGCTCTTAATGTAGTGCATCAGTCACAATTTGGAAAAAGAAATCTTCACCATGTCTAATTTTCTTTGTTAGGCTGGTTAGGAATTTCCTTCTGTCCAACAACATGGGTTAATTTAATTGGTCCTTATCTTAGAATAATTCTTTGTTTTATGGCTCTTTCTAGTCTCCTTTTGCGGACATTTGGTCTATCATGACATTCCAGAATAAGGCGAAGAACCACAGAGAATGGTTTCACTGGGAATTTTATGGGGCATTTGCAAGGATCCAAGTAAGTGAGAATTCAAAGGGAAGTGATCTTGGATTGTAGAAGTGTAAAAAAATGATCAAACAATGGTTCATTTCTTGGGCTATATCAACCAAAGTCTTTGCATGAGTTAAGGCAAGGAGTTGCAAAGAGAGTGATTTTAAAAAATGACTCCACCATTGGATCTTCTATTGAAATTACATACAGATGGTTTGTCTATTGAAAATTGTGGCCAGACTTCTTTTGGGTTGGGGTGTGGGGGTGTTGGGGGGAAGGGATATTCTTAGTGACGCAAAAAGGTTTGAACTGCTTTTAGGATCGATTTTGGGTGGCAACTAAAGAATCCCTATTGCATGTGTGGCCAAGGAATGCCACCTACTTTGGGAGTTTGATTTTGTAATCAATGAAATAAGTTGAAGTTTTGCTTCTCGCTGGTTCCAAGGGCAGCGAATCAGAGGGGCGGGGTCAGAAGGCAAGGCACCATTTTGTTGGATTCTTTGTGATTAGATAGTTGTACATTTTCTGCAAGTGATAATACATTTCCATCAGTTGCAATAAAAAAGCAACTTTCCTTTCTCGTCACATACTTTCAAATTTTGATGTGATTCGTATAAGAACGGAGCTCATATAGAAGTAAAAATTCAAATCCGAATTTTAGGAACACTCCATTTAAATTAGTCTTTTACGTAGTTTTTCAAAAATATCATTGATATCATGACAAACATGTTGAAAGTACACTTATTCATGGGAATATTACAAGATTCCAGTATCTGATTGTTAATTATCTCATACTATGTAATTTCTAGAATATTAAACACAAACATCTTCCACCTTCATATTCTCCTAGTCTTTCCAATGAACAAATAAAATCTAGCATTTAAGGAAGAGCCATATCACAATGAAAAACAACCAAAACAAATAAGCATACCTCCCGAGAGTTCACAATGTCCATGTTTTCCAGAAAGTGGTTCAAATACCCTTGCATAGCCACTTTTGCTCTGTCTGAAACAGATTGTTGTCGTCCTAGTGCTGGTCGAATGATTGGCAATGCGGTACTATAAGGAATATCTCTGCACAAAGAACTAACAACTCTAAGAAATCTAAGCATTATCAAGGAAGAAAAGGTACACGGAGTAAAATAAATTAAATCTAAGCCACCTGTGTTTAGCTGCATAGCTTTCTTCATGATGTAAAGGAACATGTTCATCATCAACTTCATCATCTTGCGCAGCTGCATTGTGCTCTCCTATTCCTAGGTTTTGAAGCCATTCTTTAACCTTCAATGTGAAGTGCCAAGCAAAAGTACATCAATCTTGCACATATACGCCTATTGATTTAGCTTTCATGACCAAGTGCTAAAGCTCATTCAGCACTCAGCAGTTCAGAGCTGTTAGTGTGATGCTAACTCATGGTACTTTCTTTGACAAGCAATAGTACAAATGGGCCCATCAAAATTCCTAGGTACGAAATCTAAGCTTGTTTAATGACACATCATATCCCGATATCTTCATTAAAAAATTGTTCTAGCTAATTGATTTGTGGTCACAACTGGCAATTGCACCATCCCAAGCCCGAATGGAGGAGGGTTATGTTAGGTAAGTTAACAACTGGCATAGAACTTTTGCCATAATTACTACATGAAGTCTGAAAAACTGGCATTTCGTGATCATGCTATACGTTAGATTAGAATGGCAAAACAAAATTCAAGTAGATGACCCCAACATAGTTTTTTTTTTTTTTTTTTTTTTTTTTTTTTTTACTTCAAAAGGGAGAAACGAAAAACAAAGCCAAAACCAGCTTACAAACATGAAAAAAAAAAAAAACCACCAACGCAACACTTACTAAAATACAAAAAATTAAACATCAAAATTAATAGAGGATCCAATAACTCCCTCCTTCGCTAGATCATCCGCCACTATATTTGCTTCTCTTAAAACATGACGAAAAGTAGCATCTAACTGCTTGGAAATATCTTAAACCTCCTCCACCCAATATGCCAATCTCCAAGGATAAGAAATCTTCCTAGAGCCCTACTGAATAGCTGAAAAAGAATCACCTTCAATAATTGCTTTACATCCTCCCAACCTTCGTAACTGATGACATCCTACTAGAAGAGCATAATCCTCTGCTTCATTAGCATCTAAACAATACGCGGGCCTGAATAACTTCTCAACACATTACCACTACAATCCCTTATAACACCTCCAATACCTCCTTGATTTGCTGGACAAAACTTCCATCAAGTCCCTCAAGAGTAGACAACCAAGGAGGTAGGCGCTTATTTTTAGCATGTCGAACCCCTGTAACAACAACTGCTGCCCAAGATCTATTAAGATCTTCTAGAATGACCCCATCATGTTGGGACAAGGCTTTGATGATAATGACAGTGATGATGATGAAATAGAAATTCCACCATTCCAACATTTGAGTTAGAATCAGATGGTTTGAATCCTGCAATCTGGAAACTTTTATAATAGCTCTGATCCACAAGAACCATCAGCACATTAATGTCTTGGAATTTAGATCCCTAAATGGTTGGTCCGTTTGTACAGAGTATGCAAGGCCAAGCAAATTGCACGATTGAAGAAAAAAAAAGTGAATATTTCCTCTCTCTCTCTCTCTCTCTCTCTTTTGAATGGTTGAATATTTCCTCAATGATTATTTTTTTTTTTTTTTCCAAATGAAGGGGGAAAAATCAAATTCAGCAGAAAAATCAGGGAAAAAAAAACTAGAGTATTATATATAAGGATAACACAATCCATAGATGGAAACTACAATCAATATATACCTGCTCTTGTTTCTCATGGATTTCCTCAATAATTGCCCGTCTCTTCAGTGCAAAATGTAGAGAGAAAACTTGTGAAGGCTTCTTCAATAAGCGCCACTTAAACTGGAGAAGTACACACCATTAATTGTTAAAAATACTTCATCTCAATAATTCAAGTGGAACTTGAGACTAAAAATCCATAAGAAAATAATAACAATAATAATAACAATTGAGAGAAAGTGTATGTGGGTGTGTATTTAGTTCATAATTGGGAGGCAAACATCATTGCTGCCAGTTTCGAATTTCGACAATTACTCCTTGAGAAAATCATCCCCAATCATCTATATCTATGATTTCGCATTTTATTTTTGTTTCTTGTGACTAGTAGACTGCATAGGAATCAGAAATGTGAAACAAACAATCCAGTGATATGGATTATGGACCCATCATCCAGAAATCTTCATGAGGCTCTTCAGCGCAGCCCACCTATCAAAGATCTAAACCGCGTAAAATACATGACCCGATCAAATTTCACTCCAATAATAAGAGTTAAAAAGACCACCATCACATTCATCACATATAAAACACACCAACAAAAATATGTCATAAATTCATGTTGTTCTATAATTTATGAATATCATGGTGGGCCCAACTCCTATTAAAGCGAATTTGGCTTGGGGACATTTATTTTGTGCGGTTTAGATTCTGTTTTACAAGTGGGTCCCACAATGAGGGGAGTTGACCATAGCAAGATAATCATACGAACGACAGTGGCCCATGAGATGGCCCGCGAATCGCACGGCCTAGATTGATCAACACAATTCCTAATTTTAATTTTAAGATTGACATTTAGAACAATTTACTTAAAACCACATCCAATAGCTACTACTCTCTGCATCAAATCATTCTCAACTTTCCAACCCCATGATTCAAATTCCCCCAAAAAAAAAAAAAAAAGATCACATCTTTCATTCGCATAGAGAAAGAAACAAAACAAAAAGATCCGATTTTTATTGCCTGCTTGTACTGGAATTCGATGGTGTAGGAGAGGAGCAAGGGGCTGATATCGCTGGGGTCGGGCCGGGAGACGGATACGATCGACGCCTTGGGCAATTCCTCGAAGATGATGGGATCAGATCCAGACCGTCCGTGGTGGTGGGCCTCGCCCGAGATGAAGGGCTCTGATAATGATTCCTCCCTCGACATTGAAGAAGGCCGTTACTCTCTGGTCGGATAAACCGGTTTGGCATTCCTTTTCGGGTAGGGTTCCGGTCTTGATGAATCGTATGAATGGGGAGTTTGAAACGCTTCTCTCTCCCTCTATTTAAAAACACAGAAGCTGGAGGTGGGGGCGGGGGCGGAGGTGGAGGTGGAGGTGGGGAAGGAAGGCCTTGTGAAGTTGTGATGCAGACACATGCCGCCTCCGTTTTCCACTATATATATTCTTTGGTTGCTGAATTGGACATTACTTACAAGTTACAAAGAACAACCACCACAAGTTCAACTTATTATGGAAATAGTTTTGATTCATTAGGGTGTAAAATGGTGTGAATGGTCCCATTCTCCGATTACACGAACGTTCCGACCCATTAAAAATCGGGTGTGAATTTTTATTCAAGTCCTAATAAGTAAATAGTTTCGGATCTGATTTCACCTTGGTTTGGACATGTGGACCCGATGCCTGACATATTATCTTAATTTTCTAAAAACCTCTTCGAAAAATCATGTTATTTTTAATATGATTTTCTACCTAAATCCAGACCCGAATCCAAACCCGTCTCATATATGATTTTGGTTCCAGCTCCAAAGCCAAAAAACCAGTTCCGAAATGGATATAAATCTGAATCCGGTTTCATATTCTCCGTAACGGTTCCAGTTTCAAGTACACCATGGACCCGGATCGGAACCGACCTATTTACAACCCTAATTAAACAAGGTGTACCCATTTTTACACCCTCAATTATTATGGCCAATGTACCCACGGCCCACCTCTAGGTGGTAAAATCTGGCCCCTCCCGCTAATTTGATTCAGGTGATCTAATTCGTATAATTCGTTTCATTAAAAACATATTAGGATTAACCCACCTAATAAAAACTCTCCCAGATTGATAATAATTTGTACATTTGTGTACCCTATTTTCCACGGAATTACATAAATTAGATTATGCACTTAGGTAAAATTTATATTAAGTGCGGCGCTTTTTCACAGAAAAAAAAAAATTTAACAACAAAGAAAATTTTCCATAAAACTGATTTTCCGTGACGCGTCCGCAAACATAAGTCAGAATCTTAGAAACCTATGGATTACAAGTGCTTCATATTGTTAATTTAAAATATAAACACATTAAAGTTAAGAAGTTGATGTATGGAGTGAGAGAGAAGGGATGTTTTGCAAATGCCACATGCCCCACGATAGTGGGTGTAGCAAAATTAAAGTCTAATGAGAATGACAAAGACTGTTGGATTAGCCAACATATAAAAGAGTGATTTAGATGGTGTAATGATGAACATAACTTCATATTTGTAGGACTTTTCCTGAATATACTATTCTATAAATAAAAGACGAACTAGATAGAAAATTTGTGACTAGAATTTGGGAGGTTGGGGTTTTTTGGACATAATCTGACGTGACATCTTATCCCATATCATTTGAAATGCTTTGTTCATTTCATTAGAGTTTTAAATTCCAACCACTAAAAGGACTTTTTGGAATTCTTTGAATTCTACTCTCTAAACTATTTGTTGAAATTTTAAATCCCCCGTTAAAAATGAAGGATTTGAAATTCCATCCAATGAGACAACTTTTGGAAATTTTGAAATTATACCTGACATATATTCTTGGAATTATGATAAAGAAACGGGCCTATCTTTATTAGAAAGGACCATATTACCTTCGTTCCAAGATTTTAAAAAATATCATTTCTTTGTTTGAATGTGGGATCCCCATTTGGTGAAAAACGTTCATGAAAAATTTACCCTGTAAAAAAAATTACAAATTACGATTGAATCATGATGCATGTTCAAGTGAAAATACGGCCAAAATTGTTGGTGATGGATGACAGAGAACACCACATTAAAAAATATATCACGGTTTGCGTGAAGCTCACCTGAAGCATGCCAGTGACAAGGACAAGGGTGCCATGAAAACTCAAGTTACCCTCTTTGCTCGTGCAATCGAAAGGGTGAGTGAGATGTACATTAAAAGTGGGAAAAATCTCACCCAATCAACGCACAATTTGTGCGTGTGACAAGGGGATTCACGTTGGAGAGAAATATTGCGTTGATTTTTCGTACGATCTTTTATTTCCTAACTATTTGGTGCGATACATTTTACTTACAAAAAGAAAGAGAAATGATCATATACACCCACAGTAGTGAGGATTTTAATTTCTCATGAGAAAAGTGGGAATGCCGGCTTCTTCTCTCGCACTAAACTTTAAAGTTGTTAAATGAAAGCTAGAATAATAAGATGGGATTGATTCCCTCGTGAGACATTTACATCTGCCTTCCTCCCATTCATAGACATCTATCTAAGTAGATCTTATGAGCTAGATTTCGTATAAATAATATGCATTTTGCTTGATCGGAGAACAATCTAAATGATTTGTATATAAGTATGTTTTTAATTCAATTATCAGCATATATTAATCAGATTAGTCACGAACGTGCCTGCTTTGGACTGATCAGAAGTAGGTCCCACTGTATGGAAGGGGTTTGTAATAATTCATCCAATGTGATATTTTTTAGCTTTTACTGTTTTTGGAGCATACTATCCTTCCTTTTACACCGCCCATCATGTTAATCACTTACAATGGGCTCCACGGTATCAACCAACTAGCACTAGCACTGCTAATTCCGAGGAGTAGCTCAATTGGCTTATGACCACGGTTTGCACTTGGAGATTGTAGGTTCGAAATTACACTAGCACACGAGAATCACATGAGAATTTTATCCGGCTTTCTCTCATGAGTCCGTAGAAATTATTCTAGTCCCAACCTATTTTTATAATGGCCCAAATTTAAGACGAAGATACCAAAGAAAGAGAATATGGACAATAGATTCCTCGCAATATTCGGGCAATGTGGGAGTTAATGCATGTGCCCCATTGGGCCTGAGCCTCCGGCTCCAATGCATTAAAGGACGATTCCTAGGCATATTCGAAATTTAGTCAGTACAAGTGTTTGAATATTCCATGATTCCTTCCCTCCTTTCCACTCTAACTGATCATTATCAAACTTAGAAAAAGCCATTTGATAGTTATTTTATTAGAATGAAGTGATGATGTCAATGGGTCCAATATGTTGGACCAGCAGATGGCAGTCGAACCCTTTACCATTGAAATAATGATGTAAACACTTCTACCAACTATACTACTACAATTTTATATAACATAATTTACCACAAAAACCATATAAGACAGATGGATAAGTGTTTAAAATAAAGTTTTAGGGTTTAATATTCTTTAGCTCTTTTTTTTATAGTGAGCTTATAGCTGTTTGAGATTGAGCAGTGAAAAAAAAAATCCTTCAAAAGGTAGAAAACAAAAGACAAAAAGTTTTAAAAATTTTTCAAATGATGGTATAGGTAATGAGCTTATTAGTTATAATTTCGCATAATATAGGTACATAATAATATTCATACAACGGATTTATTCAAGTGAGAGCTAGTTCTCACCTAATATATGAGAACTTTCAGTGGGGCCCAACTGTGGGTCCTATTTGAGGATGGGACCAAGGGGGATGGAAATATCTACGTGAAACCACCTCAAGTATTAAATTTGACCCCAACCCCTTGCTCCTAACCCATTCATCCATGGCTCACGAGTTTAATGACTTCATATTCAGAAAAATATTCAACCCTCAATCCAACGGTTCAGTCCAATGAGATGTGTGCCAATCCTAAGGATCAAATGTATCTAGTTCTTTTATAATTATTTTCATTACTACATTATTTTCATAATTAATTTATATATTATAATATTATATTATATCTTCTTTTATTTTAATATAATTTACACATAAAATATGATTTTTTTTTAAATTTTCATTTTTTTTAAAAAAATTGTAAGTTTACTGTAATGTGAACTATATAACCCATGCTAAGCAAGGGCATGTTTTACTACTAGAATTTGATTGATAGGTTCCCGTACATTAAACTTTTTTTGAAGGGTCTACGCCAGATTAATAGTCTAGATCAGCAAATGAGCAAGTATTATAGAACCATATAAAACCTAGACTTGGGAGGTCTGGATTTTATTTTTTTTCTGTCGAAGGATTCTTAACTCTTTGAGCTGTACTAATCCTTCCGGGCCCAGAGTGAAGTCGGGTGAACTCCCCATGTAGCCCCAATGTGGTAGTACAGTTTCTAACCTACAACCTCCAGGTGCAATCTGTGGTCCTAGAAAAACTGAGCTACTGCTTGGGAGGTCTGGATTTGGAAGGTTTGGATTGAATATCTAGATGCTCGTTTACATGATCCGATCCTATTAGATTAATCGTCAGTCTTCATCATCGAACCAGAAGCCACCATACCAATTATGAGCCAAGTCTGCTTACTTGCTGTTAACTTTTAACATTACTTTTTGGATACGTTTAGCAACACGTGATCACGTGAGGAATCCACCGACTTAAGGATCCTTCACTATCCCTTCAACAGGGATTTCTTCATTGAAGATATGTACAGCTGAAGATAGCAAAAGATTTCACATTGATAACAATGTGCTCATTGAAGATATGTACAGCTGAAGATAGCTAAAGATTTCACATTGATAACAATGTGCTGGATGTACCTAAATCTACCAAAAAAAAAAAAAAATCCAAGTCCTATTGATGAAGGTCAGACTTAAAATTCCACACAATTTAGGAAAAAGAAACAATTCCACACAATTGAGGATCTCCACAGGCCTAAATCCTCTTAAATTCACCACATGTTGTCCACCATGTATAAATGAGATTCCCTCATACTACAACTGAATACAGCATTGGATTGACACTTTAACTAGAATGACGGGCTAGTTTGGCACTTTACAAGAGATAAGATGTAACATCAAAAGCATTTTAATTCAAAACTCCTTTCATCTTTTTCAAAGAAAAAGTCAAAAGGCAACTACCTTTATCCTATAAAAATACAAAAATCTTCCACTTTCCCATACAAAATGTCAAAAAAATTCTATAACAAACAATTAAAAACAAAACAATATCATAATCCACTTATATTTTATTATTTCTTCAAAATCAACTCTACTTTACTTGACTCTGTTAGTTCCCAAGGGCCCGTTTGGCACGTTACTAATACAATACAAATCAAGTAAAGTCTCCATTTTTTATACAAGATGTCACATCAAATGCACTTTATTCAAAACTTCCCCCATCTTTTTCATACAAAAAGTCAAAAAGCATCTACCTTTATCCACTAAAATACAAAAAAAACTCCACTTTTCCATACAAAAAGCCAAAAAGATTCCATAACAAACAACTAAAAATAAAATATCATCATAACCCACTTATATTTTATTCTTTCTTCAAAATCAACTTTACTTGACTTGACTATATTAGTAGAGTTACCAAACTGGCCCCAAGGGATAGTTTAGTTGGCCTAGGACCAGGGTTTGCACCTAAAGGTTGTGAGTTCGAGACTGCACTACCACACTGCGGCTACATGGGAGTTTATCCGACTTCTTTCTAGCCCGAAAGGATTAGTCTCTCCCAAGGATTGAAAACCCTCCAATAGTTATATATAAAAATAAAATAAAATAAAATAAAAAAGGGACTCTATTTAGTAGAATTGCCAAAATGGCCGATGAAATGCATCTGAGTCAGGCCATGATATGATGTTAATTAATGGGATGGTGCTGACGTCATGCATGTGGAGCTCTAGGGATGGCAATACTAACTGACCCGATGCTTTACGGTTTGGGTTGAGATTTCTGACATCATTGATAAATGCATGGAAAGAGAAACAGGTTTCTTTACTCTGCCCCTTACGTGGCGAGCCCTGATTTGTCTAAATAGGGCTCACATATTTGGACGAAACAGGGGATCCGGATCCAATTAATAAATGGGCCTTGATTTACAAAATCCACGAAAAACCCATTGCCATACCTGCACAGATTTGTTTGTCAGGACATTCCTGAAACACAAGACCTGATCAAAATTTAAAGAAAAAAAATAATAGCAAAGTGTTGAGACTCCGGTAGATGTCTTTGGCTGCCATGTATTTATAATCTATACATGATCGAATCACAATTCGGAGAGTCATCGGTTCTCATTTCAAAATCAAAAACCAATAAGGATTATAAGCTCTCGGTTCTCATTTCAGAATCAAAAGGGAAATTTTCAAAGAACAAAAATTTTCGCTCATTTAAAAAAAAATTACATGAAGATTTGAATATTTCAAAATAGTACAAAATTTTTTCATTTTTCTTTCAATCAAGTCCTTTCTGTTAAAATAAATATTATGCGCATGCGTAAGGAAGCACGAAAACCTACGATGGATCAATCATGCCACACAAGAGATAGTACATAATGCCACACAAGAGATAGTACATAATTGATGTTGGGAAATCATATTGCCTGCTAACTATTTGAAGAAACTCCCTAACAACAATTGGCATGGCATGAGGGCTGTGATTTGCCTTCAAGTGGGAGATTGTTGTAAATGTGTTGCGTGTGTGGAACACATGTGTGAAGCCAAATCCCCTTTATTTGTTGTTTGATTTAAGAACTTAAGCAACTTGACATTAAAATTGCATTCTTGCATAGTGATTTGGATGAAAAAGTCTAAATGTCTCAACCTGAATGTTTTATGGACAAAACTAATCCTAACTTGGTTTGCAAGTTGAAAGGGGGTTTGTATGGATTGAGGCAAACATCAAGACAGTGGTACAAACAGTTTTGACAACTTCATGCAAGATGAATGTTACATTAAGGGTCCGATTATTGTGTATATTTCAAGGGATCCACACATGACACAACTTTTACTATTTTGTTGCTTTATGTTGATTGCAAATAATGAAGTGAATGAAGTCAAGAGCTTGAAAATGCATATGGCTAAATGCTTTGCTACAAAAGATCTTGGATAAAGCCAAGAAGATACTAGGCATGACCATTGAACGAGATAGAAAGCATGGTAAGCTTTGGTTAAATCAATCTAAATAAATTTCTAAAGTACTCGAGCGTTTCAATATGAGTGATTGTCAACCTCTTCACACCATTGGCTGATCATTTTAAGTTGTCCAAATCCCTTTTCTCACTTAATGGTGAAGCAACAATTGGTATAAGAGCTTGAATTGTTGCTTCAATATTAAGTGAATTTTTTTTCAAAATTGCCCTTTTTACAGGTTTTGTGTATTCTTCCTCTTTCCTCAACAAAATGGATTGCTTTTCTTCCAATTCCTTCCTCCTCCAAAACCCATGGGCTCAACAAAATGGATTGCTTTTCTTCCAATTCCTTCCTCCAAAACCCATGGCCCCTATTCGGATGTTTGGTTGAAAAATCTATTTAGCAAGAAAAAAAGGAGAAATGTCTACCAAAATCACTCTTTGATAGGGATCTTCTAGTGGACCATCCTTTTAATTTGAACCATTGTCATTTCTAACCAGGTTCGAGCCTTGTATTTTTTGTAATACAAAAGTTGAATCTAAATTACAAGGACAAGGACATTTTAACAGAACATGCAACATGTGACAAGAAGAATGTTTGGTGGTTAATAGCAGCTTCTTGTTGATGAGTAAACGATAATTCAACCAGGACGACTATTTGTTGGAGTAAATGGGAGACATTCATGGTAGTCTAAGACAATCCTAGATTATAAGTACTAGTGTGTAGGAGTAAATGGAATTCATGCACAAGTTTAAATACAGTGCAAAAGAATTCATGGTGATGTGAGCTGATTTTAGAGTACAAAAGAATTCATGGTGATATGAGCTGATTTTAGTGCCATGGTCGGTGGGACAAAGATTGTTTTTCAAGCCATAGAACTATAGATAGAGGAAATCGCGGACACCAATTCAGAATAGATGAGTTCATGCTATAGAAGTATGTGAAGATAGATAGATTTGCAACCTAACATCCAATACAGAGTGTGGGTTTTGGAAGAGAAAGGAGAGGACCTGATCGAAAGACGTAAGGAAAACTTTTATACTCTTTTGAAATATATAATCTGTGTACTTTTTTTATAATGCGCCAAAAATTTTATACTTTTTGAAATTTTTTCCATCAAAATAAGCAATTCCTATATCATTTTGCACTTAATAAGACAATTAGTTACCATTTATGGTCATTGTCCCTCATCTTCATTACCAAACCCAGTGACCAAAAGCCCGTTTGTTCGCATAAAATACATAATAATTGAATACATGCAAACTCATCCCATAAGTGGCTAAAACTTAATACATAATAATTGAATACGTGCAAACTCATGCCATAAGTGGCTAAAACTTAATACATAATAATTGAATACGTGCAAACTCATGCCATAAGTGGCTAAAACTTAATACATAATAATTGAATACGTGCAAACTCATGCCATAAGTGGTTAAAACTTTTAAATAAAGACCAAAAGGTCAATATACAAAAAAGACCAAATAGCGTCCCTTTAATGGAAAAAAAAAAAAAGAAGAGAATATGCTAAACAAACAACCATTCATCTCTCTAGGAAAGTCAATATCCCATCTACTTCGGTACTTTATATCCTTCACCTGACACCTCAATCTCTTTAATAATCCTTTGGTGGAGCTTTCAAATCCTAACTAATCTAATGCAGACAAACAGGCCCTTAAAGACTAAACAGGGTGAAGCATTAATTCACATCAACACAACTATAACAAGTAAAGATTCCCCACTACTCATCACTAGAATCTAATCCTTGTGTAAGTTTACATTCTACAACCTAGACTTTATCCAATTCTTTCAAATGGCCAGTTTATACACCCCCCAAGTTGCAAGCTGTCTAAGAAATCAAATCATCATCCAGATACATGTTATGCGAGCAAAAGCCTAGTAGTTTTGGGCCTCCGTAATTCAGAAAGGGGGTTTGGAAACACACATTCTCAACAACGGAAGCCACACAACACAGAAGAACCGCACACATTTCCCTAAATTTTTTTTGCATAATGATCTAAATGACACACTAAGATAATGATGCCTCTCCTCCAAACAGCTGACCTTCTCAACTTCCTGATGGAGTAAACTCAACACTTGCTTAGTTTATATGGTTAAATAAATAAAATAATATTGTAAAACACAACTTATCTTAAGTATATTATCAACCTTAAGATATATGCTCCAAGTATCGGTTTTAAACTGTTTAATTTGTTATTCAGATTTCTACTGCAACCTGTTAATCCCCTAGAAGACTCAGGGGAATAAGTTTACTAAAGCTCAATTTCTGCAAATGGCCACATAATTGGTGAGCCTTTGAATTCATTTTGTGAATGGGAGGTCCCCCTAATATCTTCAATGGTGGCCAAGAAATCAACAACGAAAGAATAAATGGTCCCAAAAGAGACAGCACAATGCATGGCTATTATCCTATAGGTCTAGGATGTATAGGGCCATCTCCTATCCAACAAAGAGGAGTCCATCATATCATGTATGGATTCACGAACCTTATAAGCAAGTAACTGTAGAGTCTGTACCTACACACAAAACTACTGAGCAAGCTGCATTTCCATTTCACCAAAATCAACGATCCAGAAGGAAGCCATGGCTGAATGGATTATTCTTGTATGCATGCCATGCATAAAGGCTGATTGTAATTCTCAATCTAAACCATAAGCCCCTTTCAATAAGAAAAAATCTTTAATATTAAAACCCCTTTAAAATGGAGGCTAAATGCAAACAAATAAAAGGCATAAGCCCCTTTCAATAAGAAAAAATCTTTCATATTAAAACCCCTTTAAAATGGAGGCTAAATGCAAACAAATAAAAGGCATAAAATAAGACAAGTTCAAATATCTGTTAAAAAAATTTAGCAAATTGTTCCTGATATCCAAGAAAAAAAAAACTGCAAAAGCTAACCCAACAAAGACAAGTCACACTTCGTACCTGAAACCAGATTCACCTTTTACAAGTAATCACTTCTTAGCCTTCTTACTCCCACTGCAAGGCAACACACAACATTAGCTTAAAAACCCTTGTCACCACTGCTTGCTTCAGAAAAACGCACAAAAGAGTTTAAAAAGTAAAAATAAATAAAGAAAAAACCCTTACCCAGCTGATTGAGGTGCTGGGGTTGTAGGTGCCCGCTCTCCAGGTCCCTGTTTCATGTATAGCAATATTTACCAAGTTAACCAAACTAGGCAAAATTAGAAAAGCTTTTGTTACTGTTATGATAGTTTCTTAAAAAGGACTGCAATTTCTTCTACTCAAATTGTGATAAGATGAGATTCAAGTCTGCGAAGTTTGCAATCTGCAACTCGTCAGAAGAAAATTTCTCAAAGTGTTAAAGAAATTTCTTAAACCATTGTATCGAGTGATTTTCATCTTACTTTTCAAATTTGATAACTCAGTGAAAGATTTGGGAAATAAGAACTTTCTTTCAAAAACCCATGATGGGTGTGGTCCAACAAAAGAAATTGGTAGAGAGGAAAATTCAGTATTTCTGCAAATGTTCTAACTAATCCACAAATGAAAATATGGGGGATGTACTTTGGTTTTTGGGTTTTGGGGGGGAGGGACCGGCCTTACATGTTGTGCAGTCATTGTCTTGATTTACTTATGACTTAAAACCATAACAGATTGAATTTTTAACATGTGGTTTATCGTAGGTTTCTGAAAACAATTACCATTAGGAGAAGGTGATCACAGGCTTACACTTATAACATAAATGACACTAAAAAGCGCATCTCACCTGGGCTAACCGTTCCTCTCTCCTGGCAACCTTCCTTTCTCGGCTCGCCTTGCTCTTGGCTCGCTTTGCCTCAAACTGGTCAGATAAAGTCTTCTCTCTTGCCTTTTCAGCCTTTGACTTGTGAATGCTCTCCATCAACACCCTCTTGTTCTTAAAGACATTACCCTTAACTTTCATGTACATGTCATGATACATGTGCTTGTCAATCTTCTTTGATTCTCGGTATTTGCGCAGCAAGCGCCTCAGGACACGCATCCTCCTCATCCAGAGGACCTTAGTAGGCAGCCTAGCCTCTCTTGTACCCTTGCGTTTACCTGAAGCATTTCAAAAGTAGTCTATTGATTGTAATCCCAATTCCCAACCACAGTCAAACAACAACAGTTTTTTTTCTTAATGGTAATTGAGCTTTATTAGAGAAAGAAAGCCATATCGCATAAGAGAAGTAAAATAAAACAGCTCCCAAGAAAGACACCCAAACATCCACAAAGATCAATATGAGGAACACCATGCTCAATCATTAAGCTATTACAACTAAAAATACTTGCTAAATTAAGTAGATAGCATACCATATCCAGAATGTCGACCCTTCCTCTTTGCCTCTGCAGCTCGGCGTGCACGAGATCGAGAGTGGATCTTCGTTGGTTTCTTGATTATGAAACCATCTTTCACCAACTTTCTTATGTTTTGCCCTGCACCCCAAAGATGAGGAAGACCACCAAAATTAGATCACAGCAATAATCCAACAGAATATAACCGCACTTGATTGATTAGGTGAATTGAGACGGTAGAGATCATTAAAAAAAAAAGGACGTATAAGGCGTGCTTTCATCAAGATAAGTAGGGACAACTACTAGATTCCAACCCCGATGATGCGGGCTCAAGCAAGCTTATCAACCAATGATATACTTGAAATGCAGAACAAAGGCATCACAGAGCAAACAGATAGTACACTACAGGCGCATTTGTTTTGTCAGTACTAAGCACAAAGTATCCAAAGCAATACCTCCCTATTGAAAATAGTAAAAGTGAAGAATTAAAGGTGAAGACCTCTAAAAGGGGGCCTTCAAATAACCTCCACTTTTATTATGGAAAAGGGTAGCTCACTAATCACCATAGTAAATCAAATCCTATGGAAGTGATGATCCCATCTAAATTACATGACCTCAAATCCTTCACTCCTCACCTATTTGATACTCCTTTGATTAAGCCCTCTTTACTATAAATATCTAGGAGTTCAACACCAATTAGGTACTGAGCAAGCCCTATCTGTAGAATACATGCATAAATAACCAAACTAAGCATCATATACTGAAAAAAAGAAAAAAAAGGGGGAGACACCCACTTTCAAACTTCATCTGGGGTTGGACCATGACATGAGATTTCTACAGAAAAAGCCATTCAAATTCAACAAATAATACTTGAAAATGGCAACCAATGATTTTAACTTGAAATCATTGGTGGGATACATTCTAATAGAAGAATCCCAAACTAGCAATATGAAAAACAGATGATCTGATAGAAATGAAAAGAAACAACATTTCATCTTATCTATTACTTCAATATATTCCTATGGATACTGGGATTGATAGAAATGACAAAAGTAAAGTAAAGTAAAGTAAAGTGAAGTAAAAGATGGTAATACTAGAATTGGCCATGGAGATCTCGCTGGACTCATTGGGGTCAAGCCAGACCTTGCCCCTCCCGCACTTGAGAACGCTGGAGGCTAATCGCTTCTGCAGCTTCAGAGAAACCATCTTCTCTTCTCTCCTGGGAATATGAGAAGTTGAGATGAAAGAGGAGAAAGGGGTTTTAAGGTGGAGTGATGGGAGCATTTATATAGGTCCATTGTAGCTAGGGTTTCTCTCTGGGGATGATCTTAGAATGGTTGAGCCAGACCAAAGCCTGTCCAAGGTTTGGTCTGTTTGTTTATTGGGCCCAATTTTTGAACCCGATCCGGATCAGAGTAAAGAAATTTACATATGCTACTTGGGCCTTTAAACATATTGTAGGTTTTAAACATTTTATTAATATTTAGAATTGTTTTTCCACTAGGAGCATAAATTGAAGGGTGGCAAAACTTGAGTTGACCCATAACCTGATCCGTATTTGACCCGTCAAATCCGACCCGCCTTAAATATAGGCCAGCACGTTGGGTTGGAAGTGGTGCATTTCTCATTTCTCCTGCGCTTCTTTGTTCATTTTTTCACATTGGTTTTATGTTCATTTTAACTTTATTTTTTCTTTTAATGAAATCTTCCGTTATCGTTCAAAACAAAAATGAAAACCAATAATCCGCATTAAAAAATGGCCCACATGGCCCACATCACATTGTTCAATTCCCACTGCCACCATTTGAGTTTGCATCAATAGAGCCTATGTGTGAAATATTTTATTTGCCCATCCAACCATATTTAAAGATGAAGGTTTTGGTGGTTTCAATTACACATCAGATATTCATATAACCCAATATTTTGCATAAACATATGAATTAGGTATGAATTTTTATTTTTATTTTAGCATTAAATTTTCCAAAATATTGCAGCTTTTCCATTCATTAAGATGATATTCTACCTCTTTTACATTCTTTTTTTCAAAAATTAATAACATTGTGCTCTTATCAAATTCCAAATCTAAGTGTTTGTTAATTTGATTTGATTTTAAAAAAATTAATATATTTTTAACCGAAAATTTTATTTAATTTTAGTTTGTGTGGGTTTTGTAGGCTCCAGTCAAGGGATTAGTCCTATTGGACCTTAGGGGTACCAACATAGTAATAATAATAATAATATCTCCCAAGCCAATTGAAGGGACTCGCAATTACTATATAGTATAAGGATAGGATTCAATTTTGAATTGAGCTCCGATTTCAAAATTGATTGAGAAATTGGAGCTCAATTTTTATTCCAATTTTAATCCAATTTTAATTTAGAGAGAAGTTTTATGTTGAGCTAGGACTGGAGAGAGGCATATTCGGGATTTTAGATCTCATCTTTACTAAAAGGAAGGACAGATAGGGCTCAAGGGTAGGCCCCACAAGAGAGGAAGAAGGAATAAGATGAGGAAACATGACTTCTAAGAGTGGACGTCGACTCTCATTTGTTATAACGAGGGTCAAAGTGAGGGTTGATAAAGAAAATGAGGGTCGACGTCAAACCTCGAAAAAAAATAATATATATATAAGGGTTTTTGGAGGGCTGGTTGGTGTGAGTTTGTCTAAAGTAATTTTTTTTGTGCAATGACCACCTAAATTTTTTTTTTTTTTTTGATAAAATCCTCGTGACTTTATTTATAGTATTTACTTTCATATGCGGGACCGTGTAGTGGTGACAATGAATATGTTTTTGTAAAGTTGTAATTGTTTATGATAGCTATTTTGATAGTTTAAGTTTAACGAAAAAGTGGATAGGTGGTTTTTTTTAGCTTATTTGAGTTCTTTATTAGATGGATATATACTTGTATTATTAATGCTCAGTTAAGTTTAAACAAAAATATCCGAACATTTTCTTGAAGCCAAACATACATACAAGTTGGGGTTGTAAGCTACTACATTTCCTGTGAAAAGAGATTTATGTTGCCCATGGACATGTGCTGAGTTTGTTGAATGAGGAGAAGGGTCGTTAACTCGTTATAGATGGGATCCTTAAGTTTGACGTACAAGGTGGAGATTTGACTTTTGGAGATTTCTCTTTTGGACAATATCATTTCATGGCCAGTATATAAAACTGTGATGTGACTAATTCTAACGAAAATAATGATATATTTAAATGACTTTATTTCTAGTATTTACTTTCATATTCGGGACCGTGGTAGTGGTGACAATGAATAAGTTTTTGATCGTTTAAGTTTAAACAAAAAAAAATGGATGGGAGAATTTTTTAGGTGACTTGAGTTCTTTATTAGATGGATAGTGGATGCTTGTATTGTTGATGCTCAGTTAAAATTTTCAAAACTTTAGGATTTTTTTAAAAATTATAATTTTTTAAAAATAATTATAAAAGGCTTTTTAAAAACTTTTCAAAAAATAATAATTATAAAATCCTTTTTAAAAACTGTTCAAAAAATAAAATGACAGCTCAAAACAGTGTTATAATGTCTATTGTTTTTAGGTTTTATTAAAAGAAATTAACAAAAAATGTTCCCTGTGGGTCGTGGCTCATGTTTTTTTTTTAACGACGTCACTAATTTTTTTTTTTTTTTTGCAAAATAACCGCCTTTAGTCGTCGTTTGTTGAGCTTTTAATGTGGTATAAATGGGGTCTGCAGTTGGATTATCCAACGCATTTTTAAAACAGGATAAACTTTTCGAACCCACGCGTACTTGCTGTGGTGGCCATTATACTATATTAAGCTTAAGGTGTTTTTGGATTTGATTTTGACTGTCAGCTACGATTTTGACTGACAGTTATACCTCTTTGTTAAAATGTTTTACTTTTTCTCTCCATAACTATCCACTCACATTCTTATTTCATCAAACCACTCACTACTCTACACTTTAGTTTTGCTTTTTCCTCTTTTTATAAGTCTCTTGCTCCACTCATCTCTTTTACTCCCTTTCTCCCCAAATTTATTTTTTCATTTATTCAACTTAATGGATGGTAAGACGTAATCCACATTATAATATATTAAGCTAGGAGGTTTTGGATTCAATTTTGACTATTAGTTATAATTTTGACCGGAAGTTACATTAGCTATCTTCTTTATCTCTTTATCATAACCACTAATAACTGCTCTCCACTTTTCTTTTCTATTTTTTTTTCAAAGACTTTGTTCTAATTCAAACTCTATCATTCCCTTTCTACTCCAATTTCTTTATTCTTTTTCCATTATATGATACCAACTCTTGGATTACAAAAATACGTACTCATAAAAAAAAAATTTCTTTTGCTTTCTTTCTAAAAATAGCTATGGATTTTTTTATAAATTAATATTTAAATTGCAATGTTTGCGATATCCGTGCTGAGCACGGGTAATTATGTTAGTAACCTTTTTAATGTACAAATATTTAATTTATGATACATGGATATACCGTGCTAAGCACAAGTGGTTGTGCTAGTCTAATTTGACTAGGGCCGGCCCGAGCCAATGTAAGGCCTACCGTGAAAATCCTAAAGAGGCTTTTTACTATTTTTTAATATTATTATAAATATTTTATTTAAAATCTATTTTTCTTACTTTTTGTGATGCTCTCAAATACCATGCCCAATTAAGTCAATCTCGTAACCAACGTCCAACAGATGTCTCACCTTTAATGATATATGAAAATGTGGCAACTTGGGATGGACATGCCTATCTTGTAACCAATGATTCTCTCTGTACCTCTTATAATACATGAACTGATTGCAACTTCGGATGAGTATGCCCTTTTTGGGAGAGAAAAAAGGTACTTTTGTTCATATTTTAACAGAATCAAGGCCTTGAAAATTGAATTTTTAGGAGACTGTTTTGAGGCTGAAATTTTTGGAGGCTTGATAGTTTTGGGGCCCTAGGCAATTGCCTTGTTGGCCTAAGGGTTTAGCAGGCCTGAATTTGACTATATGTGCCTATTGAATACTCAACTTCAATTACGTGCGGGTGTAGCCACATCTATGGTGGTAATGGAGCCGAGGATTTGTGGCTAACAATAAGCGATTTTTTGTGAAGAAAATCATAAGAACTACTTACTGCTCTTCTGGAAAATGGAAGTCACAAAGCATAAACAATTAAACATAAGAGTTGGATTCTACTAGAAGTCTAGTAATTCTTTCTACGGTGATCTCAACTTTTAAACTCCCTAAAAACAGAACATAATGTTGTGACATTTTTTTTTCCCTTGTTCGAATGGACTGTGTATGTGTCCATAACTCTCATGTTGGACAAAGGGAGTAGTATTAGGACATATTAACATGTTTGATAACGGGATAAGAATCCTCTCTTCATATGAATTCTTAGTGCTATGAAATTAGACTTTTTTCAAAAGGAATTTATGAATCCTTTCAAGTATGTCCATGGCCCCCAAACCTTTGATTGTGCTCTCAATATACCATATGAATGCATTGGTTAAATTCACTGTAAGATTAATGATCTCAATTTATACAACCTAATAATAATTCAAATTTAAATAAATCATTATCTCAATGTAAGAAATTCTCATCTCTAATAAACCTTAATCAAATCCTATATCTCTAACAGTTGGTGCTTTTCTGTCATGTGTAAGGTTTAGGTCCATCCTCACAATCAAAACATAAATACCATCAAATTAAAATGGATGGGAATTCAGAATACATACTCCCATCTGACTCATATACCAAGCTATAAACATCATCTTTCATCTTTCTATTTATTTGGTTGGTATATGAATATAACTATAAACTTAAAGTTCTTCCAACCACAAGTTCACATGTTCACACATGAAGAAATTTAAAAACCCCTTAGTAAGGCATTAGAAATCACCACCATTGCTTGTGTGAGATGGTAGAAATTGTTGTTCTGTCTCGTCAATGGCGATTCCCGAGGCGGCGGTTGCTTGAAGGTTTCCTCGCACCACTGGCCAAATTGTCCAGCAGACCCTGCATAATCTTGCATCTTGTTGTAAGCCTTGGAGCTCAGAGCATCGGACGCATTCACTAGAGAGTCCTTCGCAGTGTCATACCAGTCAAAGCATGTGTTGAAGCATTGGATCAATCTTGGGTCGTTGGTGATGCTCTTGTTCTTCCAAATGATCTCATTGCTGATGTTGGTGGCTAGTACCAACCCCAGATCAATGGAGATTTCGCCGAGGCCGGTGAGGTTTGCGTTGGGGGTTCGACCATCGGAGTTAAGGATATCAGTGCAGTATGTGGGATCATCAGTGTAAACACAGACCTTGTTCACCAGATCATTTGACGATGAAGGTTGGATGAAAATAAGGAGATAAAGAAGAACAAGGGGCAGCATGGAAGTAAGGGTGATGGTGGCCATTTTCATACGAGTGAAATATGTAGATACAGGGATTTAGGGAGGGTGGGGGTCATTGGGTTGTTATTTATAACCAAATTCAGCAGACCCCAATACTCAAAATAGGCAATGTATCATTTCAGTCGTATCTAATAGTTACTACTTACCTAAAATCCTTGTTCCTGCCAGCTTCGGTATCCTACTGCTTGTATTTGGATATCATAGAAATTCAGCAGTAGAGACTCTCATGGGCCCAATTCAAGTCCAGCTTGCTCAAAATGGGCTGTGTTTTAGGTCTATAGGCTGGCTCTAATATTAGTTTTAAGAGATTTGTATGGGCAAGCCTACTTGTTTATATGTTGTGTGGACCTCCTATCCAATACATTTAGCAAAAAACTGCATATATTTTTCAAATGGGCTTAAACCTGGCCCAATCTTCTTGTTGATAATTAAAAAGTCTGGCATTTGAGAAACTGTGGTCCGGATTCACCCAGATCATGAAGGCCAAATCTTTCCAATGGTGAGGCATGAGTTTTGGTTTTTATTTTTATTTTTTGCTATCTTTCATCGTATCATCTTTACACTGTTCTTCTTGATCTAAATATTAAATCAGTGAGCGTTGCCTGCGGATTTTTAGGCCTATATCATTGCTGGTCTTAAATGGAAGATCTAGTACTATTCTTTCTAAAAATAGGACACATGATTTAGTTTTTGTAAGATCAATTGATCTGATCAAATATAAAAGGATTTGGGGATTAGGCTAGCAAATGTTGGCAAATTCGGTCAGTTGATTAGCAATTTAAAGATCATTGATTGAGACGTAATAAATTTAGTGATTTGGATTTATTATTATTAAGCATGAAAATAGTGAAATTAAATGGGAGTTGATCATTATTAATGAAAAAAAGAAGATTGTGGATCTCCATAGAGTGAAATGTTCAGGGACCTCTCGCTGAATGCCCTAATATTTTAATGCTCAAGGGGATATGGCTCAAAAATCCCTAAGAGTTAGAATTCTAGTTGGAAATCCCTACAAACAAACAGACCTAAGAGGCAACCGGATTGCTAGGGGAATGTATCCATCTATATGACTTAAAACAATCCTTTCACAGACTTGGGCATTGGACATGCTAAGGCCTCCATCATATTTATTGCTTGTAAATTATAAGAGCATTCCTTAGTAAGAGACTCATAGAGAATATTTATATAAGGTGCTACTCATGATCCAGAGTCTTATACTCAAATGGTTGAGGCAAACCACACTATCTCATAATGACTATGGTGCTATAACATTTCAAATGAGATGCACAGTCTCATCATAGGTTGTGAAAATACTTTAAGTATAAGAGTTGTGATCCATGTCTCCTGTATGTGAGCTTGATACACACACAGATTACATTTAATATAATTATGGGCTCCGGGTCATCTCATGAACCATCATGCCATTTTGTATCAGTTATCATGTGTAATCATAGAATAAAATACCATTGATCACATGAATAAAGCATGAAATTATTAAAATAAATCAATTTATTCACATCATCCACTAGATTGAGGACATACAATCTAATAGTGGAAATGAGACTCAGTGATGGTAGAACTAACCATTTTGCTTTAAGAAACTAATTTACCTAAGACAAAGGTGCTAGCTAGGAGGCAATGATTCTCAGAATCAGGTTATGCCCAACCATGACTCATTAGATGCTTGAGGAAAGTATACTAATGAAGAATCGCCAAAAGATCATTTCTAGCCAAAAAAAAAAAAGGCCCCAAGAGGATCTTAAGTTTGGTCTTTGGAGCAAACCAGCCTCCTAGTCTAGTCCCAAGGGTTGGTTCAAAAAAGTTACCAAATAATGCATACAGATTGATGAGATAGTTCATAGCAAAATTACTAATTAGGATTTGCTGTAAGTCCTCGTCGGTGTTGGAGAAGAAGAAAGGGGCGCATCCACTTGACGCCACACTCGCCGGCCATTGCTGGAAAAGAAGATCGAAGGAGGCTCTCTTGGAGAAGGCAATCCTCTCCTTCGTTTTACCAAATTTTCTTTACTTGCAAAAAAAACACCTTTTTTTCTTTTCCTCATTCCAAATAAGCAACTGAGAGTTACAATGGTGATATGGCATTTTGTATATGTAGCGAGAGGGGATAGGCTGAAATAGTGTTATCCTATTTGGTTGAAACAGGAATCCGAACTCACGTGTTTTGATATGTTGTGCTTGTCATCTTTGGTCATAGCATCTTTATGGCATCCATTCTTTTTGATCTCTATATTCATTGCTGGTCTTAAATTGAAGATTTAGTACTTAGCCATTCTTGCACCCGCACGGGCAATGGTTATAACCTGCTAAATACCTGTTGTAGGTGTCATTATAAATATAGCACACATGGTTCAGTTTGGAAGGTCAATTGACCCCATCAGATAAGAAAATGAAATCAAAGTATGTTTCAACATAAAGAAAATCCCTAGATCAAGAGCCTCTTTGATCTGCTGGAGTCAGCTAGACATAAAACCTGCCGTGCATCTTACTTTGGAAATAGAGGCTTGGTAGATCCGCCATATGAAATAACTCAAACTTCTAATGCTACAAAATTGACAATTTAAGCATGGGAAGATTTCAAAAAATTACATAACTTTTATGGCTCATTTTAAAAAAAAATACACGAAGATTTGAATATTTAAAAAAAATGTATAAAAGTTTTTCATATTTCTTTCAATTAAGTCCTTCATAAAGTTTTTTGAAAAATGACAAAAACATCTTTATGCCAAATTTTTATCTTTTCTTAACCATCTTTCGTCTCAAGACCATCCTAGAAATCACTTTATAGTCCTTAGTGATAAATGTTGATGGTAGGATAGAGATGAAAATCTGGGCAGGTTGCCCAGGCCCGATACAACCCAGCGTTGAAAAAAATCGTGCCTAGGCCGTTGACTTTTATTTTAATAGTTTTAACTTCATTTCAAGTTAAGAACCCCTAAAAAGTCCAAAAATTTTACAATTTTTTTAAAACAATTTAGAAGAGGCATGTGGGTTGACCCATGGACAACACGACGCAGCATGGCATGGATAAATCTATGCCTTGGACCGTATTGGGCTTAGCCCCAGCTGCCTGGGCACAACAAGACACGGCCCAGGAACGGCTGGGCCCGCCCAGCACGGCCCAGCCCAGTTTTCATGCTTATGGTGGGATACCTTGTTTTGATTGTCCAGTCACGTAGAAGAATGCCACAATGGGTCATGGGGCTTTTTTCTCCTCTAGATTCTCATATGACCCAAGTTCCAACTTGGTTTTGATTATCATAACCAAATGAAGCTAGTTTTCGGGTTATTTGGAATCCATATAAATCTTTCCTTCCATAAAGGCTGCTGAAGGTGGCCCCATTAGGTTGTTTGGATTGGACTTCATCGTTCCTCTTAAATGACCCATTAAAGGGAAATTCTAAAAAATCCCATATGGGCATTCTTTTTTATAAGATATGGATCTTGGGTGGATGCCCACTTAAGATAAGTTAGGGTTAGATTTAAGGTTCCTCTCTTATAGGGTTACTTTGCATATAAATAGGCCTCTCCCTACTGTATTTGTACACAGATAATGAGATAATAAAAAACTCTCTCTTCTCCCTCTAATATTCTTTCTCTTGATCTCTCTATTTTATAAAACGTTATCAGCACGATTTGTGTGCAAAGAAAAAAAAACTCGAAGCCTTCCTCGTTTTGCAAAGCCTGCCTCGTTAATCGACGAAGTAAATACTGCTACTGTCTCATTTTTATCTCTCTCTACCCAAATTCTATTGTTTGATTTGCGTGCGTTACTGTTCTCGTTACGCACGATTGATGAAGGTATTTGCAATATTAGCAGTTTATGTGGATGATATAAATTTGATAGGGATTCCAGAAGAGCTCAAAGAAATTACTGATTATTTAAAGAAAGAATTTGAAATGAAAGGCCTTGAAAAAACGAGATTCTGTCTCGGCCTGCAAATCGAGAGAAATTCTAGTGGAATATTGTTTCATCAATCTAATTATACCGAGAATGTTTTAAAACGATTTGGTATGGACAAGGCACATTCATTAAGCACCCTAATGGTCGTCCAGTCTCTAGATATAAAAAAAGATCCATACCGTCCCATCGAGGAAAATGAAAAGGTATTGGGTCCCGAAGTATCATACTTAAGTGCTATTGGATCGCTGACGTACTTGGCATAAAGCACTAGACCAGATATTGTATTTTCTGTTAATCTACTTGCTAGATACAGCTCCGCACCAACTCAAAGGCACTGGATTGGTATCAAACACATCCTATGATATTTGCGTGGAACAACTAATTTAAGAATATTTTATTTTTATGATCGTAGAGATTCTAGTTTTGTAGGATATGCAGATTTAGGTTACCTTTCTGATCCTCATAAGGGTCGATCACAGACATATTATGTGTTTTTTAATGGTAATGCAACCATTTCTTATCGTTCTACTAAACAGACTTTGGTAGCTACTTCCTCCAACCATGCTGAGATTTTGGCCCTTTATGAAGCCAGTAGGGAATGTGTACGGTAAGATCTTTGATTTAGCATGTTCATAGTTCTTGTCAATTACCATATATTGCAGGTATCCTGAATATTATATATGAAAATAATTAAGCATGTATAAGACATATTCGAGAATGTTTCATTAAAGGAGACAAGACTAAGCATCTAGTACCGAAGTTCTTCTTCACTCATAAATTTCAGAAGAACGATGAAATTGAAGTCAATCAAATTTGTTCGAGTAATAACCTGACTGATCTGTTTACCAAATCTTTGCCAAAGTTTCTCTGATTGCATTGAAGGATTTTGGATATCAGCACATATTGGGATTAGCAAATTATGCAATATGTTAATATGGCTCATTTTAAACTGGGAATGACTACTTCATTGAGTATGGTGCAACTTACTCGAAATTTGATGATGTTGATACCATGATCAATAAGTGAGGTAATAACTGAGTGTGGGATGTAGATTCTGAGAAAATACATAATTGCATTTTTTTATTAAAATATTTTAAAAAAATCCATTATCATAACATTTTACTACACTCATAACAACAGAGTGTGGGATGTAGACTTCATAGGTGTACTACTAATTAGTTTTCTTCTTCTTTCCGGGCCTATAGGGAAGCCGGGTAAACTCTCATGTCTAGTGTGGTAGTGCAGTTTCAAACCTACAACCTTCGAGTGCAAACTCGGTCGTATGCAAACTAAGCTACCTTTTGGGGTTATTAATTAGTTTTGTTTACTTAAATATATTTAAAGAAAAGCCATTCAGTAATTTACAGATCCACAAATACTGACTAGTAGACCCAGGATCCAGACCCAAATTATACTGAGGTCTATCTATCTTTGTGGACTGAAATCTTAGAAGGAGACAATGCAAGAAGACAATATTGCTTACCAAGTGGACAAAGTCTCTCACAGCAATGGCGAGAATGTCTGCACACGAAACTACTCCCGGACACTTGCTTTCCACCAACACCTTCGCCTTCTTTATGCTATCGAATGCTTCCACTGCCAGGTTCTTGTTATCCTGCGCGTCCTTCTCCGCAAGACCACCACTTCCAGGTTTCAACGACAGTAAGATCGACGCATCACATCCCTACAATCCAACCCAATCCAAAAGATCAACAGTCAGATTTAAATACTCACATTACCCAAGAATCACATACATAGGGGGTGATGGTGCTTGTGGTGATGGTGCTTGGTGGTCCACTGGGCAAATAGGGGGAGGAAAGAAATCAGAAAGAATGAGAGAAAGAACAGAGAGAGAGTGAAATGGGTGGGAAGCTAGGAAGAGTGAATGAGGAGGAAATAAAGAAAGAGAGAATAGAAAATCAGATGGGAGATGAGATGAATGAGTGGAGAAGGGAGAGGGAAATGAGAGAGGGGGCTGCTGAGAGCGTGGAATGAGAAAAGGGAAAGGGATATAAGGGAGAAGGATAGGAAGAAAGAAGAAGAGGAGGAGGAAAAGGCGGCTACGCAGGGCAGAGGAGAGGAGAGGAACAGGGGAGGAAGAAGAGAAGAGAGGAAGAGAGAGAGAACTAAGGGAAAGAGGAAGTGGTGTGCAGGTGGGCACAGGGTGGAACAGAGGAGGAAGCAGGGGAGAGGGAGAGGAACAGGGGAGGAAGAAGAGAAGAGAGAGAGAGAGAGAGAGAGAGAGAGAGAGAGAACCAAGGGAGATAGGGAGTGCTACGTGTGCAGGTGGGCGCTACAACAAGCGCAGGCTAGGGGAGATAGGGGAGGAAGAAGAAGAGAGGAAGGGAGGGAGGAGAGAAGACAGAGAGGGAACAAAAACATGGGGAATGAGGGAGATAGAGAACAGAGAAGAAAGAGAGGAGAGGTGTGCGGTGTGTGCAGAGTGCAGGAAGAGGGATGGGTGTACCTGGTGCAGGGGAGGCGTCCGGCGGCGTGAGGAGGAAGATGAAGGCTCTACCAGCGTCCGGGGGCTGCTGCGCGTGCTTGGCAGTGCTGCTGAAGTGGGTCGTCGGCCTGGGAGAGGTCTGTAGATAAAGAAAGCGATGAGCGGAGGACGATGGAGAGGTGGGGGCGATCGAGATGGGCTTTGGAAAGGGAGGGAGAGAAATCGATTTTGGAGAGGTGGGAGCGATGAAGCAGGTGGGAACCATGAGGGGGAAATAGGGCTTTTGGAGGGAAATGGGAGAACTGCGCCAGAAATAAACGAGTCACGCAGGAGAGGGAAAATAGGGATTTTTGGAGGCGGGAGAGGAGAAATATATTCACCGAGACGTTTCGTATTCCTTAAGTTGATGGCATTTGGCTATGGCGGTGAAACAAAACGCTGGAAACAATTAAATAGCTTTTGTGTCTAAATAAATCGCCGCAATAGTAACTAAAATCGCCGTAAAAAAGGGGATGGTCACATAAATCTCATAACTTTGCAACGGTATATATTTCGCCGCAAAAAAAATACCTTTAGCAGCGATTTCTTTTCCAGCGCTTATTAAATCGCCGGAAAAGCCCTTTTTCCTTGTAGTGCTTGAGTTCTTTATTAGATGCATAATGGATGCTTGCATTGTTGGTGCTCAGTTAAAATTTTCAAAACTTTAGGATTTTTTTAAGAATTATAATTTTTTAAAAAATAATTATAAAAGGCTTTTTAAAAACTGTTCAAAAAATAAAATGACAGCTCAAAACAGTCGTTCAACTAATGTCTATTGTTTTTAGATTTTATTAAAAGAAATTAACAAAAAATGTTCCCTGTGAGCCGTGGCTCATGTTTGTTTTAACGATGTCACTAATTATTTTCTTCTTTTTTTTGCAAAATGACCGCCTTTAGTCGTCGTTTGTTGAGCTTTTAATGTGGTATAAATGGGGTTTGCACTTGGATTATCCAACTCATTTTTAAAACAGGATAAACTTTTCAAACCCACGCGTACTTGCTGTGGTGACCATTATACTTTATACAATAATAAGCTTAAAGTGTTTTTGGATTGGATTTTGACTGTCAGTTATGATTTTGACTTACAGTTATCCCTCTTTGTTAAAACGTTTCACTTTTTCTCCCCATAACTACCGACTCATATTCTTATTTCATCAAACCACCCACTACTCTAAACTTTAGTTCTACTTTTTTCCTCTTTTTATAAGTCTCTTGCTCAACCCATCTCTTTGACTCCCTTTTTCCCCAAGTTTTTTTTTTTTTCATTTATTTAATTGAATGGATGGAAAGAGGTAATCCACATAACCTTTTTAATGTACAAATATTTAATTTATAATACATGGATATACTGTGCTAAGCACGAGTGGTTGTGCTAGTCTAATTTGACTAGGGTCGGCCCAAGCCCATGTAAGGCCTAAGGTGAAAATCCAAAAGAGGCTTTTTTCTATTTTTTAATATTATTATAAATATTTTATTTAAAATTTATTTTTCTTATTTAAAATCTATTTAAGGCCCAATTAACTCAATCTCGTAACCAACGTCCAATAGCTCTCTCACCTTATGAAAATGTGGCAACTTGGGATGGACATGCCTATCTTGTAACCAATGACTTTCTTTGTGCCTTTAATGATACAAGAACTGGTACAACTTAGGATGGGTATGCCCTTTTTGGGAGAGAAAAAAAGGTACTTTCGTTTAAAAGGTACTTTCGTTGATATTTTTACAGGAGTCAAGGCCTTGAAAATTGAATTTTTAAGGAGACTGGTTTGCCTGATAAACTTTGTTGGCCTAAGGGTTGAGCCAGCCCTCAATTCGACTATATGTGCCTATTGAATACTCAACTTCAATTACGTGCGGGTCTATGGTGGTAATGGAGCTTAGGATTTGTGGCTAACAACAAGCGATTTTTTGTGAATGAAATCATAAGATGTACTTACTGCTCTTCTGGAAATGGAAGTTACAAAGAATAAACAATTAAACATATTCATTGATTTGATCTTAAGAGTTGGATTTTACAAGAAGTCTAGTAATTCTTTCTACGGTGATCATCGCATTTCCTATTTTGCTAGCATAGAGGAATCATTAATGATTCCTTCAAGCCCACATTTGTTGACAGGAGAAGAATCCATGGGAAAAAATCCCAATGATAAACAAGCATTGACTATCTCCATCTCAAATTCATTATCACCACTCATCATATCTTATTTCAATAATCGCCATCTCCAAAATTTAACCCATCACCTATTCCTCACTAACGACAAACATATACTTTTCGAACTTGTTTTTATGATTTATTCATTCCTATGGGGGCGGTTGGACCGGAAAAATCCATTCTCCCACTTATTTGGAAACTCTGTGTGCCCGAAATCCTGTGGATTTTCCTTGCTTCCGAAGAAAAATGGAAAGGAATCTTTTCAGTGGATGCTTACCAAATTTGCCCTGAAAAAAAATGGAAAGGAATCTTTTCAGTGGATGCTTACCAAATATGCCCTAGAGATGCAGGAGGAGAATACGAGATCATTGAAATAGGCTTCACTCTTCATGACCTAAGGGCATTGATTGGACAGCCAACATCAATGGATCTACAAGACATTTTGATCTCACAGAATCTCATTATCCCAACTCTGATAACATAATAATAATTCAAGTTTAAACTAATCCTTATATCAAGGTAAGGAACCTGGAAATGATCAATAATTGTTAACAAAAATAATAAACTTTTAATCTTAAAAAATAAAGTGGTAAATTTCTTGCCGAATCAATCATCATGTCTTCTCATGGTGATCCATCACCATCATGCTCCTTGCGAGTATGTCCATGGCCCCCAAACCTTTGATCATGCTCTCAATATACCATAAAGACTTTTAAATAAATGAATGCATTGGTTAAATTCACTGTAAGATTAATGATCTCAATTTGTACAACCTAATAATAATTCAAATTTAAATTAATCTTTATCTCAATGCATTGGTTAAATTAATCAATCCTATATCTCTAACAGTTGGTGCTTTTCTGTCATGTGTAAGGTGTAGGTCCATCCTCAGGGGAGGACCTACATGTAGGCCTAGGGGGGCCATGGCCCCCCCTAAGTTTTTAAATTTTTATTTTTTACTATTAAAATTTTTGTAACTTTTTACTTTTACTCCAAATTGTTAAGATTTTCTTTTAATAATTTTCATTTGGCCCCCCTTAATTCCATTTTCTGGGTCCGCCCCTGTCCATCCTCACAATCAAAACATAAATACCATCAAATTAAAATGGATGACAATTCAGAATACATACTCCCATCTGACTCATATACCAAGCTATAAACATCAACTTTCATCTTTCCATTTATTTGGGATATGAATATTACTAAAAACTTAAAACTTTTTCCAACCACAAGTACATGTTCACACATGAAGAAATTTAAGATCCCCTTATTAAGGCATCAGAAATCACCACCATTGCTTGTGTGAGATGGTAGAAATTGTTGTTCACACATGAAGAAATTTAAGAACCCCTTACTAAGGCATCAGAAATCACTACCATTGCTTGTGTGAGATGGTAGAAATTGTTGTTCTGTGTCGTCAATGGCGATTGCCGAAGCGGCGGTTGCTTGAAGGCTTCCTCGCACGACTGGCCAAAGCGTCCAGCAGACTCTACATAATCTTGCATGTTGTAGTAAGCCTTGGAGCTCAGAGCATCTGACGCATTCACTAGAGAGTCCTTCGCAGTGTCATACCAGTCAAAGCATGTGTTGAAGCATTGGATCAATCTTGGGTCGTTGGTGACGCTCTTGTTCTTCCAAATGATCTCATTGCTGATGTTGGTGGCTAGTGCCAACCCCAGATCAATTGAGATTTCGCCGAGGCCGGTCATGTTTGCGTTGGGGGTTCGACCATCGGAGTTAAGGATATCAGTGCAGTATGTGGGATCATCATTGTGAACACAGATCTGGTTCACTAGATCGTTTGACGATGAAGGTTGGATGAAGATAAGGAGATAAAGAAGAACAAGCGGCAGCATGTAACTAAAGGTGATGGTGGCCATTTTCATACGAGTGCAATATGTAGATACAGGGATTTAGGGAGGGTGGGGGTCATTGGGTTGTTATTTATAACCAAATTCAGCAGACCCCAATACTCAAAATAGGCAATGTATCATTTCAGTCATATCTAATAGTTACTGCTTACCTAAAATCCATGTTCCTGCCAGCTTCCGTATCCTACTACTTGTATTTGGATATCATAGAAATTCAGCAGTAGAGATTCTCGTGGGCCCAATTCAAGTCCAACTTGCTCAAAATGGGCTGTGTTTTAGGTCTATAGGCTGGCTCTAATATTAGTTTTAAGAGATTTGTATGGGCAAGCCTACTTGTTTATATGTTGTGTGGACCTCCTGTCCAATACATTTAGCAAAAAACTGCATATATTTTTCAAATGGGCTTAGACCTGGCCCAATCTTGTTCTTGATAATTAAACAGGCATTTGAGAAACTGTGGTCCGGATTCACCAGATCATGAGGGCCACATCTTTCCAATGGTGAGGGATGAGTTTTGGTTTTTATTTTTATTTTTTGCAATCTTTCATCGTATCATCTTTACACTATTCTTCTTGATCTAAATATTAAATCAGTGGGCGTTGCCTGCGGATTTTTGGGCCTATATCATTGGTCTTACATGGAAGATCTAGTCTTTTCCATGCACCTGCTTGGGTGATGAGTATAATCAGCTTCCTGAAGGTATCTTTCTAAAAATAGGACACATGATTGAGTTTTTGTAAGATCAATTGACCTGATCAAATATAAAAAGATTTGGGGATTTGGCTAGATAATGTTGGCAAATTCGGTCAGTTGAGTTAGCAATTTAAAGATAATTGATTGAGATGTAATAAATTTAGTGATTTGGATTTATTATTATTAAGCATGTAACTAGTGGAATTAAATGGGAGTTGACCATTATTAATGAAAAAAGAAGATTGTGGTCTCCATAGAGTGAAATGTTCTGGGACCTCTCGCTAAATGCCCCAATATTTTAATGCTCAAGGGGTTATGGCTCAAAAATCCCTAAGAGTTAGAATTCTAGTTGGAAATTCCTGCAAACAAACAGACCTAAGAGGCAACGGGATATTTGTTAGGGGAATGTATCCATCTATATATATGACTTAAAACAATCCTTTCACAGACTTGGGCATTGGACATGCTAAGGCCTCCATCATATTTATTGGGGAGGCTCAGATTTAGGGCCTGGGGTCCATGTGAAGCAGGCCCGAACATACACCCTTCAATCCCTACAGGCCCAAAATTGGGTCCAGGTAGGTCAGGCCTAAATCCACCCCATTGATCGCCCTTGTGAAGCTTCACTCCATCCTATGAAAACTCTCTTCAAAGCTTTCAGGAGAGGATAAGTAGGGCAGTAAATGATCATAGATTTCACTTGGTCTTTCAAAGTCCAAATTAAATGACAATAGATTCAAATTATTGTCCCTATTTGTTCCATGGCTAGAGTCCAAACTCAAATTGAGAGTTCAAAACTTTTATTGGGCTGAAACTTGTGGTTATTGATGTAAATTTAAGTCCAATCTTTTAATACTGCAACTATGCAAGTGCACGGCTGTCTTTTTGAGACAGTAGCAAGTACAGGTTGAATCCCACAAGGAGCATTACTAAGTTAAAATTCAAAATCTGATTTTTTTTAACCAATGATAATGACAAGAGAGATAAAAAAATAAAAATAAGATTGAGAAAATCTAGTTCTAAAGTGTAACAATAAAATATAAGAAAATGCAGATCAGAATATCATGAATCCATTAAGTAGTTCCACTAGCATTCTATGCAATAGATAAAATAAATTTGTCCCAAAATTTTTTCAAGTCAGAATCAAATTAATGTTTCTGATTCGGATAATTTGTCTATCAAAGAGCACAATTTTTCATAATTTATTTAAGGCAAAAATCTCTTTCACCTAATGAAATTATAAACTTAACTAAATATCACATATTAATCAAAGATAGATTATCAAAGAATTTCTATCTAAGAATAATCTATTAAGAAAACATACATGATTAAAGCATTGTTCAAATAAAAAAAATTGAATAACATAGGTTGTTAATGACAGAAGGCAGATTTATTATTATAATCAATACGCAATAGACAAAAATATCACATAAATTAACGATGAGAAACACTTAGGGCGTGTTTGGATGCGTAGTGAGGTGAGGTGAGGTGAGGTAAAGCATCTATTATCTAGATAAGAAAAGACAATGAGTCATATCAAAAGTACACAATTTCAAAATTCTCTCCATCATTTTCAAAAAAAGTAAAAAAAGCAACCTCATTTCTCCACTAAAAGACAAAAAAGATATACTTTTCTATACAAAAAGTCAAAAAGATTCCATACTAAACAACTAAAAACAAAACACCATCATAACACCTTATATTTTATTCTCTCTTGATTTGATGCTTCACTTCACCATACTTCAATTCACCATACATCCAAACAAGCCCTTAACTTCATCTGACACTCTGATCCAGGGATCTACTCCTCCATTGCAAAAGATGTGATTTTCATTAAGAACTTCATAGCAATTACAATTTTCTATCACACTCTTCTAAACTAGTTCTGAAACAGGGCCCTAGAATACCCAAAAATAACTCTTAAATTCTATTGATTAGGGAAATAAGAGAAAGAGGAGAGAGAATAATTATGGACGTCGGAGAGAGAATAATTATGGACGTCCAAGGGGAGAGAGTGAATCCCGTATGCTATCTTTTGGTTCCTTTTCATATCTCCGGTTATCTATTAGATACATTGAATCTGGACACCTTCTCTGCAGATTTGATTTATCTTCATTAATAAAGTATATCTCTTATCCTTTTTGAATTTGAATGAGGTGAAAGCTTCTAGAAACCTCTAAGTGGGTTGGCTAATCTTCAGATGGGGTCCTACAAGGGATGTACAGCAATTGATTATCAACGGTGTGGATTTAATTGCAATCCAGTCTAAAAATGAACATGAAAATCTCTAGGCCCATAACTTTGTCAATATAGCTCTGATTTGCAAATTCTTGGGATCCACGAATATTTACTCTAAATAAGCTTTCCAATGGTAGGTAAATTTCATCGATTCGACGGTCAGATTGAAAGTTATGGCCATTTGAAGATAAGTTATCCCGAGAAAAACGAGATTAACTTTTAAATTTTGATTTATAATGGATTCTATCTCTGCACAACTTTCATTTTCGAAAGGACATCATATGTGGATGATTCAAACTCTTCTTCTTTTGTTTCAATCAGAATTGTAATATTTGAATTATCCAGTAATAATTTCAAATTTACAACTATTGCGGACCCTGTCATATGAGACATTTCATCTGCTTGCACAGTGGGCCCTATGAGAAGTCTTCTACTGTAGTTAGGACTCTTCAACTGACACGATGAGTGAGCCCCTCCATAGATCGATTTGCATATGGCTTGTGTGTGGAGTTCGTGTGGTGAATTCTTCAATTTACTTCTTTTCAAGCTTCAATTCAACAATGCAGAGCCCATGATGACTATGTGTGCTTAAAAGTGGGTTCCGTGACAGAGGCCTACAATTTTCATTTTCTGCACATTCTAATTCAACACATCAAATACTAAAGAGCCCATACTGAAGCGGGACCCACCCGGACAAAGTTCTACTCCAATTGGGACTCTTAGGAGAAAATTTGCAAAACATTCTAAGTTAATGCAAAAAATATATGAAAAGTATGAGAATTTAGGTTTCTAGGTGAAAATGCATGAAATGATGAAATTAGATGAATAATGATGCAATTCACCTAATTAAATCCCCAATTCATCCTAAAATGATATGTAAATGTGCAAATTCATGAACTCAACAGTTATATTAGAGATAGAGTGGAAAAATCATGAACAAAAAGAAGGAGAAGATACAAGCAACAATATTGTAGGCATCTAAGCGAGGATATCCCCACCAATCATCATCACAAGTTTTAAACTAAGAAGGTGTTGTTTTTGTTTGTTTTTGTTGTTAAGGAGTTGTTTTATTTATTTATTTGTGTTTGATTATTAGGAATTGGGATTTCTAATTCAATTTGAGATGACTGTCTGAAAAGGGAAGATGATAGTGAAAGCGAGATTGGAAAGATAGGTGTCAGTTGCAGTATGAAGTTAGTTAGAAGAAATAGAAAAAAAAAAAAAAAAAAAAACTAAAGAAAGAAGAGACAAAAAGATGGGTTAGAGAGAGAAGGTGAGTTCTGTAAGATGACTTCAGATGGATTTGTGTGGTTGTTGGAGAAATACCAAAGTGGATGGGAGTTGGTTTTTTTGGTTGTGTGTAGAACAAACCAGCGAGGAGGGTGAGCATGGATAAAAAAAAGAACCCCTACCGTGGAAACATGTCTTTTAGGTCCATTTTGGTCTACAATGAGATGTTTTTTTTTTGGGTAGAACCCCCAAACAAAAATCACTCTCCAAGCACATTTCATTTTACTAAACACCAGTACAAGGTTTTCATAGGAGAATGGACTCGTAAAAGCTGTGTATATTTTTCAATTGGACCTAGACCTGGCCCAATGTTGTCGTGGATAAATAAATAGGCCAGCCAAGGAGATACTGTGGGTCGGATTGACCTGGATCATGAAGACCATAGCTTTCTAAGGGTGAGGCATGCATTTTGGAGTCCGGATCCCCTGTTTCAACAAAATAGGAGAACATTGTTTTGACCTATCCGCTCTCGCCACTTGTACAAAATGCAATATGAGAATTATACCTCTCAATTGCTTATTTGGAATGAAAAATAGAAAAAAAGAGGGCGTCTTTTTGTAAATAAAGAAAAGTGGGTATAACAAAGGAGAAGATTGTCTTCTCCAAGAGAGCCTCCTCCGATCTCTCTAGGTTCGGACGACGAGTGTGGCGTCAGGTGGCTGCACCCCCTTCCTCTTCTCCGACACTAACGAGGACTTGTAGCAAGTCCGGACCCTTTGTCTGCTATGTCTTCTCCAGCTACAACAGAGCAGTGATCTTTTCAGATTGCTCCAACAAAATATGTTGGACGGCAAGTGCAGCGTCATGTTGTCGCTTCCTCTTCTTCGATACCGACGAGGACTTGCAAAAAGTCCGGACCCTCTGTTTGCTGCGTCTTCTCCTGCCATAGACAAAGGACATTTCTTTTAAAGGTATCAATCGGTGCAATCCAATAGGCGAATGGTCTCACTATGGGGAAACGATTTATGTCGGGAAGAAGCTGGTTATTCCCTGATCAGTGATCACTCCTTTGGGAGATGCTATAATTTTGGGAATTACCATTCATAATCACCAATAGTCTTACTCAAAGAAACAAGACAGCAAAAACAAATGGAGAAACTTATTAGTTAGGAAGGAAGCAAGTTAATTTGTAAAACTTGGAATGTATTTTTTACTTTTTATTGTTGTTGTTCTTATTTCATTTGAGAACCAATAGCTTCAAGTGATGGATTTTGATTTCAATCTCCGGTGATCTTTGGAATAACTTGTGGAAACTGGACACTATATCTGGGATTTTTGTTTTTATTTTTATTTTGTTTATATCATTTACAATTTTTGCAACAACCTTCTGTTAAGAAACTGATTAAGAAAAACACATTTGTTAAGAAAGTACTAACATTCTGTAAACCAACCCATCTCCATCTTGAAATATATAATCTTTATGCCATGTTCTTATTGAAGAAGTCTTCAATCTTCTCCATGTAGGAGGTAGGTGGGCCTTCTAGATGGGTTTTCAAGTCTTATGACCCACTTGAAGCAGGGATCAAACACCTAAAAGGCCAAAAAACCTAATCCCAGGATCTAAAAGCCCAATTTCATACATTAAGATCGAAGATCTACCCAAAGAAGATAGATAAAGAAAATAAACAATAAGATCTCCTAAAATAAACTAGTTGTAGATCTATATATGAGGAGCTTGCTTATGTTTAAATCAAGAGCTTGATTTCTTGATTCTACGAAACGCTTTTGCATATTAGATCTACTTAGCCTTGTGTTTTTCCACGTTATAAGCCTCTTGCAGAGAACTTCACAAAGAGAAAAGTGGGACCTATAAGGAGAAAAAACCCTAGGAAGTCAAGAAGGAAACAAGAGGAGAAACAAAGAGAGAGAGAGAGACACTTGGGCTTGTGAGAATGTGTCAAGATCTCTAGCCATCTCCTCTTATTTATAATTTATGGCAAACCTCCTCTCTGACTAAAACTAGAAGTCTCTTTTCTATATCTACTCTTTGTCCTACTCCTCATTTCCTTAAGAGTCTCAATTGGAATAGAGCTCTCTTTTAGGGTTAACATGGGGACTACTAGGGATTCCTTAAAATCTGTCTCCAACTGAAACATCCGGACCTCACATCTCAAGTGAACATCGGACCCACTGTTAGTTGAAAATAAGTCTACTAAATAGATACAATTGCACTCCAGTCTTAAGAATATTTATAAGAAGACCCTAAACTTTTTAGTTACTGTAAGTAGCTAGGTCCCTCTACAAACATATCCATGGATCTATTGGAATTAAAGTGTCCAGCCAGATTGGATCCATCTCTTATTATCTATGTGATTTAATTAATTACAGTAACCGTCAGTACCATCTGATTAACTCTTAATCAAGACGGGTGTGCACTTACTAATGATAAATTTCATTAATTGGCACAAGGGAATATTTCTCTCTTAGATGATAGATTCTATCTTGAAAATTATATGTTCCCACAACTCCACTATCACGTACCAAAGATACCGAGGTGTTGACCTACAATTGGCCCATTCATTGGTAAGTCAAGGTAAATGTATAGAAGAAACTTGAGTTCATTAATCTCTTATGATTAAGAGCCTATTCCTTGGAAATTATGAGAGCATTCCTTAGTAAAAGACTCATAGACAATATTTATATAATGTGCTACTCATGACCCATGGTTGAGGTAAACCATACATCTCATAATGACTGTAGTGCTATAACATTTTCAAATGGGATACACAGTCTCATCACTAGTTATGAAAATACTTCAAGTATAAGAGTTGTAATCCATGTCTCCTATATGTAAACCTCATACACACATAGATTACATTTAATATAATCGTGGGCTCCGGGTCATCTCTCATCATGTCATTTTGTATTAGTTATGTGTAATCATAGAATAAAATACCATTAATCACATGAATAAAGCATGAAATTATTAAAATAAATCAATTTATTCACATCATCCACTAGATTGAGAACATACAATCTAATAGTGGAAATGAGACTGAATGATGGTAGAACTAACCATTTTGCTTAAGAAACTGATTTACCTAAGACAAAGGCGCTAAATAGGAGGCAACGATTCTTAGAATCAGGTTCTGCCCACCCATGACTCATTAGATGCTTGAGGAAAGTATACTAATGAAGAATCGCCAAAAGATCATTTCTAACCAAAAAAAAAAAGGCCCCAAGAGGATCTTAAGTTTGATCTTTGGAGCAGACCAGCATCCTGGTCCAAACCCAGGGTTGGCACAAAAAAGTTACCAAAATATGCATACAAATTGATGAGATAGTTCGCAGCAAAATTACTAATTAGGAATTGCTACCAAGTCCTCGTCGGTGTTGGAGAAGAAGAAAGGGGGCGATCCACCTGACGCCACACTCGCCGTCCGTTGCTGGAGAAGAAGATCGGAGGAGGCTCTCTTGGAGAAGTCAATCTTCTCCTTTACCAATTTTTCTTTATTTGCAAAAAAAACCTTCTTTTTTTCTTTTTCTCATTCCAAATAAGCAACTGAGAGTTACAATGCTGATATGGCATTTTGTATACGTAGCGAGAGGGAATAGGCTGAAATAGTGTTCTCGTATTTGGTTGAAACAGGAATCCGAACTCACGCGTTTTGATATTTTATGCTTGTCATCTTTGGTCGTAGCATCTTTACGGCATCCATTCTTCTTGATCTCTGGATTCATTGCTGGTCTTAAATGGAAGATTTAGTACTTAGCCATTCATGCACTCGCACGGGCAATGGCTATAACCTGCTAAATACCTGTTGTAGGTGTCATTATAAATATAGCACACATGGTTCAGTTTTGGAAGGTCAATTGACCCCATCAGATATGAAAAGATTCTTATATTTGTCATTCGCAGATAAGAAAATGAAATCAAAGTATGTTTCAACATAAAGAAAATCCCAAGATCAAGAGCCTCTTTGATCTGCTGGAGTCAGTTAGACATAAAACTTGTCGTGCATCTTACTTTGGAAATAGAGGCTTGGTAGATCTGCCATCTGAAATAACTCAAACTTCTAATGCTACAAAATTGACAATTTAAACATGGGAAGATTTCAAAAAATTACTTAACTTTTGGGGCTCATTTAAAAAAAAGTACGTGAGGATTTGAATATTTAAAAAAAAAGGTATAAAAGTTTTGCATATTTCTTTGAATTAAGTCCTCTTCATAAAATTTTTTGAAAAATGATAAACATCTTTATGCCAAATTTTTATCTTTTCTTAACTATTTTTCGTCTCAAGACCATCCTAGAAATCACTTTATAGTCCTCAGTGATAAATGTTGATGGTGGGATAGAGATGAAAATCTGGGCAGGCCGCCCAGGCCCGGTACAACTCGGCACTGAAAAAACTGTGCCTGGGCCGTTGACTTTTGTTTTAATAGTTTTAACTTCATTTCAAGTTGAGAACCCCTAAAAAGTCCATAAGTCTCTTTTAATTTATATAAAAAAAATTTACAAATTTAAAAAAAAAAAATAGAATAGGCATGTGGGGGGCTGACCCATGGGCAGCACGACTCAGCATGGCATGGATAAATCTATTCCTTGGGCCGTGCAGGGTTGAGCCCCAGCTGCCTGGGAACAACACGACACGGCCCAGGAACGGTTGGGCCCGCCCAACACGGCCCAACCCGGTTTTCATGCTTTTGGTGGGATACCTTATTTTGATTGTCCAATCACGTAGAAGAATGCCACAATGGGTTGAGGGGCTTTTTTCTCCCCTAGATTCTCGTATGACCCAAGTTCCAACTTGGTTTTGATTATCATAACCAGATGAAGCTAGTTTTCTGGTTATTTGGAATCCATATAAATCTTTCCTTCCATAAAGGTAGCTGAAGGTGGCACCATTAGGTTGTTTAGGTTGGACTTCATCGTTCCTCTTAAATGACACATTAAAGGGAAATTCTAAAAAATCCCATATGGGCATTTTTTGTAATAAGATATGGATATTGGGTGGATGCCCACTTAAGATGGGTTAGGGTTAGATTTAGGGTTCCTCTCTTATGGGGTTATTTTGCCAATAAATAGTCCTCTCCCTATTGTATTTGTACACAGATAATGAGATAATTAAAAACTCTCTCCTTTTCTTCTAATGTTCTTTCTCTTGATTTCTCTTTTTTATAACACGTTATCAGCACGATTTATATGCCAAGAAAAAAAAAAACTCGAAGCCTCTCTAATTCTGCAAAGACTGCCTCGTTAACCGATGAAGTAAATACTGCTACTGTCTCGTTTATATTTTCTCTCTACCCAAATTATATTGATCGATTTGTGTGCGTTACTGTTCTCGTTACGCAAAAACAACAGCACCAAGATTTTTTTTTCGTTGCTTGTTGTTCTTGTTACACGTTATAACACGTGTACACAAGTTGAAAAGTCATCGTGATTCATGGTACCCAAGATTTTCTTGTGTACGCTCATCCAGGAACTTGTGTACAAAAATCCTTTCTTTTCCACCTTGGGACTCGGAATTTTTTCTGCTTTGCCGTAACTTCTTCACCCAACCTCCGATCGACAAACAGCTTGATTCTGCGGATTCATAGCGACAAGCATTATTAAATAAACACAACAGATCAATATTTCAATGGTCAAAATTTTTTTGCTAGACTATGATCACAGTAATTGGTATCCAAACTATAGTTTAAAACTAATCTATTAGAATGAGTTTGTGATACTTATTTACTGCAATTATAGTGTTTGGTTACTATTCATCGTCTTGTACGATTTTTTCTCTTTTTAATTTAAATTTAATAATACTATGAATGGATCACAAAATAGAATCAAAAGTTCTAAATATGAACTTGAAGTTCACCTATCCATAGACCAGCAGTCCTAGAAGTTGGAATAGTGATATGAACCTGTAGATTCATATCCATAATCAAAACCGAGAGTTTTTTTATTCAAATCCAAATAAATTATATGGCCATGAAATTAAACATTTAAATTTGACAGAACAAGAAATTATGATCAGTTGTTAGAACCAGAAGTTCTACTTCAAACCTGAAGATTTGACAGAACCAGAAGTTCTGATAATTTGACAAAACCTAAAGTTCTCCTTCAAACCTGAATATTTGACAGAACCTGCAGTTCTAACTTCATGTATTATGAACCTGGAGTTCTAAATCAAGCCTGAAGTCTTAACAGAACCAGCAGTTTTGATTCTCAAAGTTGTTAACCTTGGCCTTTTTTTGATTTGTTTTGAGGATGACGACAACCAACCTCTGAATAATGAGGTATTTAGGACTCTCTTGGGAGCACCCCCTGACATGTTCTAGAAGACCAATAATTATTTAAACTTCACAAACTTAAATTTTTCTTTAGTTCATTTGAGATGCATGTTACTTAGTTTTTTACTTTTTGATGGAGAACTTTATTTTTATTAATGTCCTAATTTATGGTGAATGTTTTAATTATTTCAGTTTCAATCATGTGATTACATAGTTATCTGCTTGGTAGATAGTGGCACAAGACACACCATCTGAAAAATTAGAAATTTTTCTCAGAATTGATGTTCATTCCACGAAAGGTGTCCACCATAGCTGGATCTGTGTAAATAATTGAAGGCTCCGGAAGAGCCCATATGATGTTACCCCATGGTACCTACATATTCATTAAAGATGCTTTGTTTTCAAAAAGTTCCCGAAGAAACTTGATTAGTTTCAAAGACATCAGAATGAATGGGTACCACATTGAGATTGTAAGCGACGATATCAAGGAATACTTATGCATCGTTACTAGTATTGGAAGCCAGAAGTAAATACTAGAAAAACTAAGTGAACTCTGTTCAGGGTTATATTACACGACAATCTCCAATGTTGAATCACATTCGGTTATAAGCAAAACAACAAGGTCAAGCCTGAAGCTTAGTGATCCTAAGGCTTTACATCTTTGGCATGACAGGTTAGGTTACCCTGGGGCCACTATGTTGAGAAAAATCGTAGATAACTCATTTGGACATTCCTTAAATAATCATCAATTGACCATACCTAGTAGGTACTTATGTACCCCATGTTCACAAGGAAAAATGATCACCTGACCTTCTTTTGCTAAGGTTGAATACGAACACATCCTTTCTGCAAAGGATACACCGTGACATTTGTCGACTCATAAATCCCCCGAGTGGACCTTTTTGGTATTTTATGGTTTTGATTGATGCCCCCACCCATTGGTCAGATGTTTGCTTACTTTCCACTAAGAATGTAGCTTTTGCCCGTCTATTAACTCAAATAATCAAACTGAGGGCTCACTTCCTTGATTATCCCATTAAGTCTATAAGACTTGACAATGCAGGCGAATTTACATCACAAGTTTTTATGATTTTTATTCATCTCTCGGAATTATAGTCGAACATCCTATCCCTCATGTCCACACCCAGAATGGCTTAGCTAAATCCATGATTAAGCGCATCCAACTAATTCCTAGTACTCTACTGATGCAGTCCAAATTACCAGTTACTGCTTGGGGACATGCTGTGTTGCATGCATCAATGTTAATTCGACTTCGACCCACGACCAATCATCAATATTCTCCTGCACAACTTCTATTAGGGCATCAACCCAATATTTCTTGCCTGCGCAAGTTTGGTTGTGCAGCTCAAGTCCCAATACTACCTCCTAAGCGTACTAAGATGGGACCACAACGTAGATTGAGAATCTATATAGGTTATAACTCGCCCTCAATCATTCGACATCTATAACCAATGGCAGGAGATGCTTTCATTGCTCGTTTTCCCGGTTGTCAATTCAATGAGATAATATTTCCGCCGTTAGGAGGAGATAAGATAGTTCCTAAAGAACATATTGTTCCTGTAGAACAACCCGTTCCTGAAGAATGACGAGAATTAACATGGAATATTTCCACTCTGTCTCATCTGGATCCACGACTTTCACAATGTGAAAATGAAGTACGGAGAATTGTGCACTTACAAGAAATATCAAACAGATTACCTGATGCATTTAACGATGCAGCAAAAGTGACTAAGTCACACGTGCCAGCTATGAATGCACCTGTTAGGATTAATGTCCCCTTAGGACAAAGTCAAAATACAGCAGTAAAATAATTTGCAATAAGGCGGAAGCGTGGTAGACCTATAGGTTTAAAGGATTCAGCTCCGCGGAAAAGGAGAAATGAACAATCATCATCATGTCCTCCCGAAGAGGCACGTAACGCTTTTGAAGAGATTCCTCCTGAAGAGGCACATAACGCTCCTAAAGAGGTTATGGTAAAATCCGTTCTCTTTAAAATAATGGAAGTCCCTAATGAGACTCTGGATGCCCCTGAAGAGGCACCGGTACCGGATAATGAAGAGATCTATATTCTTTATAATTATTTAAGAGAGAGATGGAATAGAAATAATATTGTCATTGATGATGCTTTTGCATATGCGGTAACTACACAAATATCAAAGGACAATGTTGATGATGATTTGGACACAGAACCACGTTTTATAAATGAATGGCGACTAAAAAATGATTAGCTAAAATGAGAAAATGCCATCAAAGTAGAGTTAGAGTCTCCCAGAAAACATGGTGTGTTCGGACCTATAGTACAAACCCCAAAAGATGTTAACCCTATAGGTTACAAGTGGGTGTTTGTAAGAAAAATGGATGAAATGAATGAAATTACCAAATATAAGGCACGATTAGTGGCACAAGATTTCCCGCCAAAACCTGAGATTGATTATAAGGAAACGTACTCTCCTGTCATGGATATAACAACATTCAGTTATCTAATAAGTTTAACAGTTTCTCAAAATGTAGAAATGAGACTTATGGATGCTATAACTGCTTACTTGTATGGGGACTTAGACACAGAAACTCACATGAAAATCCTAAAAGGATTTCCTTTGTCTGAAACAAAGCCAAGGAGTTAGTACTCAATCCAATTAAGACCATCATTGTACGGCTGAAGCAATTTGGAAGAATGTTGTACAATCGTCTTAGTGAATGCTTGTCTAAAAGGTGGTATGCAAACAATCCCATTAGCCCGTGTCTATTTATAAAGAAATTTTTGAAGGGATTTGCAATATTAGCAGTTTACGTGAATGATATAAATTTGATAGGGACTGCAGAAGAGCTCGAAGAAATTACTGATTATTTAAAGAAAGAATTTGAAATGAAAGATCTTGAAAAAACGAGATTCTGTCTCGGCCTGTAAATTGAGAGAATTTCTAGTGGGATGTTGCTCTATCAATCTAATTATACCGAGAATGCTTTAAAACAATTTGGTATTGACAAGGCACACCCATTAAGCACCCCCATGGTCGTCCAGTCTCTAGATATAAAAAAAGATCCATACCGTCCCATCGAGGAAAATGAAAAGGTATTGGGTCCTGAAGTATCATACTTAAGTGCTATTGGATTCCTGATGTACTTGGCACAATGCACTAGACCGGATATTGCATTTTTTGTGAATCTACTTGCTAAATATAGCTCCCCGCCAACTCAAAGGCACTGGATTGGTATCAAACACATCCTATGATATTTCCGTAGAACAACTAATTTAAGAATATTTTATTCTTATTATCGTAGAGATTCCAGTTCTGTAGGATATGCAGATTCATATTATCTCTCTGATCCTCATAACGGTCGATCACAGACAGGTTATGTGTTTCTTAATGGTAATGTAGGCATTTCTTGGTGTTATACTAAACAAACTTTGGAAGCTACTTCCTCCAACCACGCTGAGATTTTGGTCTTTTATGAAGCCAATAGGGAATGTGTATGGTTAAGATCTTTGATTCAGTATGTTTGTAGTTCTTGTCAATTACCATCTATTGTAGGTATCCCGAATATTATCTATAAAGATAATGAAGCATGCACAAGATAGATTCGAGAATGTTTCATTAAAGGAGACAAGACTAAGCATATAGCATCGAAGTTCTTCTTCGCTCGTGAACTTCAGAAAAACAATGAAATTGAAGTCAAGCAAGTTTGTTCGAGTAACAATCTAGCTAATCTATTTACAAAATCTTTACCAAAATCAGTATTTTAGAAGTTTGTATATGAGATTGGCATATATAGAGTTTATCATCAAACTATGTAAATTGTTGTTATCATTAAAGGGAGTGGTTTATCAGGGAGCATCTTGAAGTATGCTACCTATGGACATTTGTGCGTTGTACTCTTTTCCTTCTCTAGGTTTTATACCACTGGGTTTTCCAAGTTAAGGTTTTAACAAGGCAACATTATACACGTCCAACACCAGTTTAATGATCTTGGAGAATGTTGTACTCTTTTTCCTTCTCTTCAATTTTTTCCCACTGGGCTTTCCTTGGCAAGGTTTTTAATGAGACGACTGTCTTTGAATGTTGGTCATCCAAGGGAGTGTGTTATAAGATATAGATCTTGGGTGGATGCCCACTTAAGATGAGTTAGTGTTAGATTTAGAGTTCCTCTCTTATGGGGTTACTTTGTCTATAAATATGCCTCTTCCTATTGTATTTTTTGTACACAGATAATGAGATAATGGAAAACTCTATCTTCTCCCTCTAATATTCTTTCTCTTGGTCTCTCTCTTTTATAACATTCTTATCATTTTCCAAGTTGTTTGTACGGTGAGGACTTGATTGAAAGAAATATGATAACCTTTATACTCTTTTGGAATATTCAAATCTTCATGTACTTTTTTTGAAATTGAGCTAAAAGTTTTTCCTATTTTAAAATTCCATTTTTAAAACAAGATTTTTTATTTTAGCAACATGGTTTGATAGTTTTTTCTTTTTTTTTTTATTTATTTATTTCCTATGGCTAAATATCAAAGTCTCTAAATACCCATCTGAGTATTGGTTCTTGGCATAAGGTGACTTCCCACATATTGTGTTTGACACCTTCTAGATTTACTTGGTATAGGTGTTGCGGAATCGTGCGTGTTCGTTCGGGTTTGATTGTGTCGTAGCTCTATAATTCGGATTAGGTTTATCATTGGATGAACTGCATTGCTAATATTGACCCCAAAAAAGAAACAGTAGGTACATCTAGTCCATGAACAACCAACCATCGCACTGTAAAAATTGAATAGGTTCGATCTATGGTCATTGAGGCCTCCTAAAAGGATCTACTAAATTCATCGAGTTGTGCCAAAGGATCAAAACGACCACTTATTAATGAAAATTCCTTGTCGGCTCTCTATGAAATACGCGTTTGGCCGAGGGCTTCCAAACACATCGTAAGCTAAACCTGTGCTGACGAATAACCAACCCGCAATGAATCGGGAAGGTATAGTAAAACTACGAATGACCCAGTATCTAATACTGATAATAATATCAGCAAAAGAACGTTCTCTCGTGCTTCCAGACATGCTGAGCTCCACATATTCTTGTACAGTCAAACAGAGGATCGATTCCATGAAAGATGGGATCAGTAAATGGAAAACTACTGATATTTCATCCTTATGAGATTGTCAATAGTGTACCTAAGGTGTATTTAGAGTATACCGAATCAGTATAACTATCCTTCCTCTGACACAGCAATGCATTTTCAATCAGTATCGAAAAGAAATGAAATTTTCTATTGAATGACACGCGGTAAAGAGATTAATCATTTTGGGTCAAATACCATTGAGACACCCTCTTAAAAAAAAAAAAAAAAAAAAAAAAAAAAAAAAAAAGCTTATTCATGTTATGACTTATGAGGCGCAAAACTCTACCGCTTGTAATATTTTAAGAGGCAACAATAATGTAGCCATCTATATATGACTTAAAATAATCCTTTCATAGAGTTCCGATTTGGCTGCCAAAAAGCCTCATCTGACAGGCCCAAATCCATGTTCCATGGTCTATATGTTGAATTTGAGTTTGGACCCAAGCCTGCCAATCGATTAGTTCCAAACCTTTTCCTTGTGGGTCCAGCCCAAATCAGCCCAACTTTGACCTTTGACAGCCCATAGAAAATATCTGCAAACTTGGGGTCCGTTGGGCATTCTTCTTGTAATGTTCCTAATTTTGAGCTCAAGTTAGGTTGTCCTTTGGTTGTGCCAACATTGTACTCTCCGTAACTTAACTTGTTTAGTTACATTATAAAAAGTTGACTTTACTCAAAGGAATGAAATTAAGAGAATCATGATTTACAATGTGGACCCACCTTTTATTATTTGCGGCACTCTATAAATGTCATACACGAGACCCACCTATGGAAATTACAACGTGGTACCTACCTTTAATATTTAGAACATGGAGCCCATATTCATAGGATTTAACTAAAATGTGGGCCCATCTTTATAGGAATTATAAGCGGGGTCACCATTTTGTAAATGTACATATGGGACTCACCTTTAAAAATTACAGTGTCGTACACATCTTTAGAAATTAGAATATGGGGCTCAATTCTTAGGATTTACAGTGAGTTCACATTTTATGAATGTAATCATATGCCCCATATTTAGGAATTACAAAGTGAAGTCACAGTTTTTGTGATTGCGATCACATGACCTGCTTTAAAAAATTAAAATGTAGTGCTCACCTTTAGAAATTAGAACATGAGGGCACATTCATAAGATTTACCATGCGGGCCCACCTTATAAAATGATAATGTGGGCCATCTTTTTTATTGATTGGGAACATGGGACCCATCATTAAAGATTACGCGGTACCCACCTTTAGAAATGAGAACATGGGGCCATACTCATAAGATTCACAATATGAGCTGCTATATTTATAGGATTTACAATGTGGCTTTACTTTTTACAATTATAACTATATGGCCCACTTTTTGTATCTGATAACAAATTAACCTTTTTTGTGATTGTGGCCACGCGATCCACTTTCTAGACTTACAATGTATGCCCACCTTAAAATATTAGAACATGAAGCCTTATAATGTAGTCCCACATTATATAAAATTATAATATGGTGGGCCAACAATCATACGACCCATCTTGAGGAACTAAAAAGTTGGGCCACATTATTTTAAATTGTGAACACCCTTTTTGTCCCAAAAGGATTTGAAGTATCTAAAAGGCGTTTTTTAAAAGATAAGATAAATAAAAAAAAAGTGCCAGCAAGATGTTTTCTAAAAAACTGCAAGCCTTCTTTACCAACTTTCTTATGTCAATGGGTTAGAGATTATGTCAATGGATTAGGATTCTAAAATTTCTTCGTGAGAATAAAATTTGAAATAGTTTAAACTTACCAAACATATTTATGAGAACATCAGAAAGACCCCAAATGCACCCTTGGACTCAGCCCTGCAATTGATTAGGTCCAAACCTTTTCCATGTGGGTCGAGTCCAAATCGGCCCCAGAAGACCCAGAACTTTCACCTTTTACAGTCCACACGCAGAGAAAACATGGGCACCTACTGACCTACATCTATGCTGCACCCATTTTTACATGCAGAAGGTCTCTGAGATCTACTGGCCCACCAAATCCCAGATATCTTGCTTGCATTACCGACCTACAAAACCTAGGTCAGGTGGACGTCAGGTGTGAGGACAAAGAAAACCTAGAAACCCTCTATTTCATATCATTGATTCAGATAGTTTGTGATATTCAATTCAATAAACATCTGATAAGAAAAATCAGCCCACCATATTCTAATTGACACTGATCATAGTAGTGTTTTATCACAATCTCAGCCAGATCAGAGTAATTAAAGCTCAAAAGACAACATTAAGTCAGAACTAATCTCCACTTTGCATAATAAAACTTATCATGTCTGAAACCCCAAACCAAATTTCATTTCAGTGACACCACTACATGGTTTTCATGTGAAAACCCCTCAAACCCCCCACCCCACAAAGTTAAAAGATCCCAACAACCAAAACCCACTTCAAAAAGGAGTTTTTTTTCACCTTTCCCACTACACCCAGAAGAAAAGACCCCAAAACCCCACAATCCCAAAAAGAAGGAAAGGTAAAACAAAAGTAGAAAGAGAAAAACAGCTTTCTATCCATCTAAGTAACCAAGTAAATAGGCAATGCAGAAGTCGACATCCGGTTCTCCAGATTCAGCTCTCTCAAACTAAAATACGGAACATCAACCTCCCCTCTCCCACGCGGACTCATCGCCCCCTCCAGCGGCCCGGAGCTCGTCCTGCTCCGGCTGCCGGTCTCCAGCACCCCGCCGTACACCGGCCCTGAAACCGCCCGACGAGGCTTCGGAAGATAGTGGTGGCGCGGCCGCTCCTCCTCCACCCACTTCCATTTCCAGAACAGGAGCGCGTTTCTCCACCACCTCCGCTTCTTGAACTTCTTCAGATCGTCATTGGAGTTGGGTTTCTGCAGCTTGAAATGGATCGCGTCGATGGATCGAGTTTCTCTCTTGTGCCTCCTGGCTTCTTCCAGTACCTGCTATATAAAGAGAGAAGGGGTAAAATGGGAAAGTCCAAAAAAAAAAGTAGAAAAACAGAGGAAACAGAGAAGAGGGGAGATGGGGTACTTGGAAATAGTCGATTTGAGGGTCGAAGCCATAGTCGCTGAAATGGTGAGGCTCAGGCATCAGAAATATGGGAGATTTGGTCGACATTACCCTCTTCTTCTCCTTGTTTTCACCTTTCTTGCCCTTTGAGCTGTTGCAGACAAAGAGAGAAGAAGAAGAAGAACAGAGAGAGACGTTGGTTGAACTGCTCAAGACTACTGATCAGAGCCGTATCTCTGTTTTATATATATTTCACCTTTACAGGACCAAAAGGTCTTTAATTACGCCATTGGTGTGGGTCCCATTTGGAGAGGTTTAATGGCCGTTACAGCCGCGTGAGTGCTCTGCACGTGTTGGTCAGTCGGGGATGGATGTCCTTCATTGGTAAGGGTTTTAGCGGATAATAAGATCACGCGCTAGGGCGCGTGCGCCTTAAAAGGTGGGTCCCGAATCCGGATGTGATGGAGGGGAATTTAGTGGGGCCAATGAATCATGCAAAATAGTTGTAATTAGAGTCAGGTGGATTACGTTTTGATGTGAAACGGTTGGGATAAGTCTAAATTGGGTAGTAGTTAAATTCTGAGGATTTTACTGAAATTTTTCATATTACATGGGTGTTATATGAAATAGTGCTTCTTAGATCGGACAGTACAAACAAGTATTTGAGACGAGGGACCTCCGCTCGTCTCTAATTAAGCACGCTAGAGTCACTTCCCATAATAACGGGAGGAATATTTTCACGTTGGATGAGTTAATAGACACTATCTCGTACAACGTCCAATGTAATAGGAATTTTTCAATAAAAATCCTTTTAAATCTTTAAAGATTTAGTGGTCATCCAATAGTGGACTCACCATATGAGCAGGTATGTGGCTTTGTGGATTCCCAAAATGGCAGTTATGAACCCACATGGGTCAGCTTTTCGATCTGGACTCTTTTTTTTTTTTTTGACTGCACCACGACGTGAAGTGCGGATGAGGGCACTCTACAGTTAGATCATTAAAATCAGACACACCATGTAGGTTGGGGTGGGTGTCGGGGTGGGAAAGGGATTAGGGTTACCTTGGTTGTATGAAAAGTTGAAATTCAACCCCCATTCCAAACTCTCTTTTTTTTTTTAATCCCAAACGTGAGTTAATATTGGAAGTCTTGACCTCGCAATGAGATTGGTTGCTCCTTATAAGGAGCTGATCGAATCTATTCAATCTGTATTCAAACTTTTCCATTTTAAAAATGGGTCAGCTAAGCATCCGTCACCTGATGTAGGTCAACCCAACCCACATCTAATATGAATGAATCCATTTAACCCTATCTGGCCCAACTCAACTTTAAGGTCTATTCCAAGGAGTTTTTCGAATCTTGCATGTGCGGTCACTCCCGTGTGCTAACATGGTCTGCCCCTAATCTTTGTTGGGTTTATGGGTTTTGGCTCGTTTTGTAGGCCCATTCTTTTGTATTAGGGTTGAGGGATAATTTGGTCTTTGTTAAAAACTATATATTATCTCTTTTGCTTGTAACCCTATGATGGGAAAAAAACTCTGACTAGTGAAAAGAAGGAGATGAGCTTTTGTCCGTGGACGTAGGTGTGAAATCACCGAACCACGTAACTCTGTGTTTTCATGTGGCTTGATTTGTTTGCTTGTTGATCGCACGCTTCCGCACACACGATCACAACAATCTTAACCAAGGCCATTTTATTGATGCACATATTTATCTGACTCGTGATCGACCCTTATAAGATTCAGGTCGGAGTATGCAGGTTGTATTTGAGCTGCGTTGTTGGGCAATGGGTTACTGATTATGTTAAAAAAGGAGGTAATTCATAAATCAAATTGATATGTGTCCATGTATGCACATTTGCAAGCTCATTTCTTTACAAACAACTGTTCTTTCTTTCTTATCATTCACGGTGACGGTATACATAAGAAAGGGAGCATTTTGAAGAATCTCTTTGATGCTGGTCATTATCTAAGACGTGCAATGAGCTCCTGAAACTAAGGTAGAAAATCTGACTCAACTGAAAACCCAATTCAAATCCGACCCGCATATTCCAACCAGCAATATATATGAGTCTAGCAAATTTGACCCATATGTAAATTGAGTAGGATTAAGACCAACCCACATAACCCATTTAAACATATGAAGATATATAGGATTGTTGGTATCTCTAAACGCATTTAAACTGAATGGCAACTTAACATTTTCGTACTTATAATATTTTTTGAGCTTTTGTATTTGGCATTTTTCCCTATAACCAATCACAAATTTTAATATATTAAAGTCAATGGTTTTGGATGAAATTTTGACCCTACTTCATAATTTTAACAAGCGGTCGTCATTTTTTTTATCTTGAACGATTGCAGTTCTAACTTCTATCCCACTTTTTATGCAACTTTCATCTCCAATTAATTATCTCTTGTGACTTCCATTTATTTCTACGCTAGCATGTAACTACTCACATCTCCTCTCTTTTCTTGTTTCCCTCTCTTATGAAACAACTTTATTCCTCCGTACTCTCATATTGTCTTTCTAACCTAATCTACTTCTTTCATTGCCCTTTTATTCTACCTCTTTTAGATTTGCAGAAAGATGTACTTTTATTATCTTTTCTTTTTTTAGTTTTCTTTCAAAAAATAAATTTTAATTATTTATTTAATATATAAATTTATGGTTATTCAATTTGAAATGTTATTGATATACCTCTACTAAGCTTGGGTTTTTGTGATAGTTTATCCTTACGACTCAGTGGCAAACCCAGCATCTTCGTTTGAGGATTGCGAACTTTAATAGGTAGTTTGGTTTTGAGGGCAAAATGAGGATTTTCATATAGTTATTTAAGGAAGACCCGCAAGTTTTATTAGATTTTTTTAAGCACACCATGGTTTAATGGGTACGATTGTACTTACGTGGTCGTGCCTAGGTCTGCCCGGTTAATACTTGAAATCTATTCAGCTAGGGTCAAGCGTCGGAAAATGAGGTAGGGTCCAGTTGAACGGTTTGACCCACATGGATCCACACTGGGTGCACTAGATGCCTGTTTTGACCAACAACCAAAACTCAACCATAGCCTTGACACTTGAAATCGATTGGGCCGGATTGGGACAAGCTTCTATGAATTTAGATGCATATATAATATGGAACAACATGGAATGCGGTTGGAGTTATATGAGGCTGGTTTGAAAATGGGTCAGATACAGACTGTCAGCCTCTATACACTCTTAGTTAAACTGACCGGACCCATACTTCAAAGTGCATATTTACATAGGTGTGCCCGTGACATACATCATCTCAACAGCAGAAAATGTTGTTCAGTTTGATTTATAACAGTTCATGTAGATGTATGTTTTACCAAAAAGTAAAAACAGTTCATGTAGATGATACATGTACATGTACTTACAACAAATTATCCGCATCTCCCGGGTCCCTCTACATGTGAAAGTACTTGTCATGTGTATTCTCTGCTTTGTAAGGCAAATGTTGCAGAAGACAAAGTATATTTTTTTGCAGTCATATTGATGCATTGGTTTTGGAGGTATCGATGAGAACCTGAACCACTCTCAGAGAACGACTTGTCTATGGAAACAAATGGAGGCTAAGGCTGTAACAAGGCATGTGCTGCAGCCTGCAATCGCTTTCTAGCCCCATTCAATTTCCTCACTTTTCTTGGCTTTCCATTCCAAATGGGTGTGTTGACTATTCCCATCTTAGGATTTGGATATCTCTTCGACCCTACCCATGTGACCAGCACTGGCTTGTGGGACAAGATGATAAATGTTGCTCATAAACCGTGCCAGGCCCATGTCCCTCTGTGAAAGGGCAAAGCTAGAACTGAAGGACAATGCCAGACCCATCATAAAGAAACCGGATCTCACACTCATGGGAATTCTTGAGGCTCTTCAATAGGACACACTCATCAACAGTATGTATCTTAGATTGGATCCAGCAAATTTTCACTCCCAACACATGTAAGACATCAATCTTTATTCATGTGATTTATGCATAAACAATCCATTTTAGTAGTGGGCTCAACTCTTATTGAATTGAAATGATTGTCTTTAATTATAAGTTGGCTCTTTATATATAGGCACCAATCCTTTAATTGCAACTTTGAAGCCCTTAGAAATGCAGCTGCAAGCAAGAGATTGTGGTCATGGGAGGTCCACACCTAATCCAAGAGGAGACCTTTTAATCTCTCTTTGCCTAGTAGTTGGAATGAACTGAGCTGAAGCCCAACTAGATGTGCAGCTTTGAAAGTTTTGAAGAATGGATCCCAATCAAAATTTTCTATTTTCTCCTTTTTTTCATACAAAATGGAAGAGTTTGACTATTTTCCATTTAGATTATTGATAAAGAAGGGCCCTACCGAGAGCCTCGCAGATTATCCCTGAGTGGGTAACTTTTGAGGACGACTCCAATTTGGCTAAGGTTATTTTATTTTATTTTCTTTTCGCTATTGGAGATTTCAATTTTTTGAACCAGATTAATCCCTCCGAGCCCAGAGGAAAGCCAGATAAATACCTGCCCACTAAAGTGATCGCACTAGCAGACTTATCGTCAACCTGAGCTAGTGGGAGACTGACACTAGCAGTCCAAGTTGCAAACTTGCAACAGTGGAGGCTGTGGAGCCTATCACATGACACCTTTTTTTTTTTTTTTTTGCTATCGGAGAATTCCCAATCCTTTGGGCTGGACTAATCCTTCCGGACCCAGAGGGAAGCCGGGTAAATTCCCCTGTAGCCCCAGTGTGGTAGTAGTGCAGTTTCGAACCCACAACCTCCGGGTGCAAACCGTGGTCCTAGGCCAACTGAGCTACCCCTTTGGGTTTATCACATGACACCTTGGGTGATTATAACTGAATAAACTTGGGGATCCACGTGGAGGATGCTTTACCTAGAAGTAAGTTGGGTTCCAACTGATCTAACCGCAGTCCGCGGCTCATGAGCATATCACATGGAAAACTACCATACCTATATATAATTTTCTTGTTAGAGTAATGGGTCCTTTTTATGCATCCCACTGCACCATAAACTTTTATTTTATCTCTAGATTACTCCATGGCTGAGCCCATTTTACTTAAGACAAACGATTGGATGTAATCCTCCCCCGAGTTGTTAGCAGTCATGTTAAGGTATCACTTCGATCAAGGTGATGTTCACCATTAAATTGATAATTATATCTAGGGTAAGCCTGCCTGCGCTCACCACTCTACAACATGTGGTAGGGCCTACATTTAGATCCATCCAAGTAGATCATAAAACAGGAAACCATCACCCCTAGTCATGGGTCCTAAGGTTTGGTGGCATCCATCCGAATGAACCGAACTGTTGGATTGAGTGTGCACTCATTTTGGAATGTGAAAGCTTCTTGGTAGTTGACGAAGTGAGGCCGGTGATGATCAGTGCCTTTGTAAATGTACACGACCTGTGTTGGGGGAGACTTTTGAACCCTCTCGTCCCATGCCTAGGTGGGGCAAGGTGGCCCCCACAAGTGCTGGTGAGTGTCAGCCAAGAGTTTTCGCTTTAATTTTGACCATAAGCCTGACCGACTCAAGACAATTCGAGGCCTAAAGCGACAATCCTAAATGAGGCATTTTCTATGTTTTAATATTATTATAAATATTTTATTAAAAATTTATTTTTCTTATTTTTTTGTGATGCAAAATTACCAATTGAGATTTTATATTCGAAGTTTAGCTAGCTATCTTAAGTCCACCTCCAAAGCCCACATGAAAGTTTTTGGGCCCATCAACACCCCCCCAAAAAAAAAAAAAAAAAAAAATCCAAGATAGACGTTAGAGGTGTGCCCTGTATGCACTGTGGGCAAGTTAATAAATTCCGGTTGACTTGAAATCTCAAGCTATGGTTCTATTACAACCACATCATGGATTAAATCTGAATGGTCCCCTATTGACATAGGACACACAAAAATAATGAGAAATGCTCGTAAAGCAAGTTCATGACTGAATTAATGATTGAGATTTCTAAAATCAATTGGACTCCTAACAATAGAAATATAAGGGGCATATTTGGAAATATAATAGGCCATAAATGACACTTTAAGGTCCCGTGAAAATCTTAGTAGGATCTTCTCAAGCGAAAGTTATTATGGGCCTTATATTTTGGGGAGAGAAAAAAGGAATGGCAGTTGACAAGTTTTCTTTTTTCTGGATTTTAAAAGATGTCAGTTGCTATTATGGGGCCTTTTTTTTTTTTGCCATATTTTTTAGGGCCTAAAAGCAATGGCTTTGTTGGCCTAATGGTATAGCCAGCCCTCACCATAAGTTATGATTTTGACTTGGGGTTATATCTCGCCATTTTCAACATGTAACCACTTATCTTCTCCATTTCCACCATGTAACCATATCTTCTTTTCACTTTTCACTTTCCTACAAAAGCTTCATTTTTATTCCAAATTTCATATACATTTTCTTTCTCTATCCCATTATACTATGTTGAAGCCAAGGGTTTTTTTCGCTTTAATCTTGACCATAAGTTATGATTTTGACTTAGAGTTTATCTCCTCATTTCCAACATGTAACCACTTATCTCCTCCACTTCCACCATGCAAACATGTCTTCTTTACACTTTTCACTTTCTATTCCAAATTTCATATACATTGTCTTTCTCTATCCCATTCATATTGACTTGGCATACTTTTACATTGAGAAAAGTGGTACTATTATAATCTTCTCTTCTTTTATATTTTTTAAAATTTTATACACTATCAATAGGGGTGAAAGTGGGTCGGGCCGTCCGCGGGCGAGCTCGGCTCGAAAGACAAAAGAGCCGAGCTAGGGCCTACTAGGAGGCCCGTTTGCTTAAAAGGGCTGAGCTCGGGCTTGATGAAGCCCGGCTCGTAAGCCCTAGGGCCTACATATATTAATACATATATTATATATATATGTACACTATATAGTATATAATACATATATGATATAACATAATCCATAAATCCTAAACCTTAGTTTTAATCTAATATAAATAATCCCTAAATCCTAAACACTAAACCCTAAGCACTAAATAATCCATAAACATTAAACCTAAGCACTAAACCTTAAACCCTAATTTTAATCAAATATAAATAATCCCTAAACCCTAAGCACTAAATAATCCATGAACCCTAAACCCTAAATCTAAGCACTAAATAATCCATAAACCCTAAAGCCTAAACCTTTATTTTATGATGCTAGCCGAATACTTTATTTTATTCTATGATGCTATTGGAGTTTAATTTGATTTGTATTATTGTTGGAGTTTGATAATGCTCATCTACATTAACATTGAACTATTATGGAGTGTTGGAACTGAGCTCCCTTTGCTTTTATGGAGTCTTTCTTATTTTAGTTAATTTTATTGCTGCAATCCAAATTATGGGAATGGGAATATGGGATGAATGCATGCATTTGACCATTTTTTGTTCTAGTTTGAATATGCAGATTTCTTTAAATTCCGACAGGATTTTTTTTTCTTGAAAATATTTTCTTTCAGCTAGTGCTATATCATTATAAAACGGGCTGGGCTCACGAGCCGAGCCTAGGGCCTCAATCGGGCCGGGCTCGAAGGGCCAGCGCTAGGGCCTCATAACTTAATAAGAGCCGAGCCCGAGACAGGGTTTTTGAGGCCCTCTCGAGCTCGGGTCGGGCTAGGGCCTACTGAAAAATATTAGGGCCGAGCCTAGAGCCTCTCAAAGCCCGGCTCGGCCCGACCCACTTTCATCCCTAACTATCAACACCAAATCATTGTCATGAGTATTTGAGGATGATTTTATATTATTTGATTTTTTAATAAATTATTAAATATTGTTTTCAATTATTGGTGAACATGCCCATGCTAAGCATGGATTGCTTTGTTAGTATACCTTAGCACAATTGCATTTTTGGATTCATCAAATGGATATTCAACAGTTTGGATCGAGAAAAATGAGTCCCATAGCGGTCTTTAGAATTCGTACTTTTGGCCATTTGGGGCAATGGATATGTGTGATGTTTCATGCATTTTGAAAACCTGAATTATTCCAGGTGACAATTGAGGATGCATATGTGTGGGCTCTCTCTCTCTCTCTCTCTCTCTCTCTCTCCCCTCTTTTCTTTCTTTGAAATGAAGCAGAATTGAAGTTTTAATTCCGTACTTGTTGTTTGTTCAAGAAAATGCATTCATCATAGAGAAATTGCAAGATATGTCATTTCTACTCTACTATTATAAAAGAGGCAATGTGGTATAGTTTTTTCACCACACCATTGTGGGCCCACCCAAAATATTATAATAAAATATAATAATATATTATTATTATATTATAATAATAATAATATAATATCTATACTCTTATTATCTATTCATCTCATACAAACTTTTTTACTACACCTTTGTGGAGCCCACTCCAAAATATTATAATGCAAACTTTTTCACTACACCATTGTGGGGCCCACCCCCAAATATCTACTATCTACTATCTACTTCTGCTATTTATATTTATATTTATACCATTATAAAACAAGGAAAGTTGCAAACTTTTTTCACTATACCATTGTGGTGCCCACTCCCAAATATTATATCTTCTATTATAAAATAGGCAATGTAGCATAGTTTTTTCACCACACCATGTGGGCCCACCCAAAATATTATAAAGAAATATAATAATAATATAATATCTATACCCTTAATATCTATGCATCTCATACAAATTTTTTCACTATACCACTGTGGGGCCCACTCCCAAATATTATAATATAATATAATAATATATTATTTGGAGAAATTGCAAACTTTTTCACTACACCTTTGTGGGGCCCATCCCAAAATATTATAATGCAAACTTTTTCAGTATACCATTGTGGGGCCCACCCACAAATAGTATAATATAATATAATAATATTTTATTTTGAGAAATTGCAAACATTTTCACTACACCTTTGTGGGGCCCACCCCCAAATATCTACTATCTACTATCTACTTCTCCTACTACTATTATAAAAGAAGGAAATGTGCAAACTTTTTTCACTACACCACTGTGGGGCCCACCCCCAAGTAATATAATATAATATAATAATATATCTATTATTATGAGAAATTGCAAACTTTTTCACTACACTTTTGTAGGGCCCAATACCAAATATTATAATGCAAACTTTTTTACTACACTATTGTGGGGCCCATCCCCAAATAGTATAATATAATATAATAATATATTATTATGAGAAATTGAAAACCTTTTCACTACACCATTGTGGGGCCACCCCCAAATATTATAATATAATATAATAATATATTATTTTGAGAAATTGCAAACTTTTTCACTACACCTTTGTGGGGCCCACCCTAAAATATTATAATGCAAACTTTTCACTACACTATTGTGGGGCCCATCTCCAAATATCTACTATCTACTATCTACTACTATTATAAAAGATGAAAAGTTACAAACTGTTTTCCACTACACCATTGTGGGGCCCACCCCCAAATATTATAACATAATATGATGATATATTATTATGAGAAATAACAAACTTATTCACTACACCTTTGTGAGGCCCAACCCCAAATATTATAATGCAAACTTTTTCACTACACCATTGTGGGGCCCGCCCCCAAATAGTATAATATAATATAATAATATATTATTATGATAAATTACAAACTTTTTCACTACACCTTTGTGGGGCCTACCCCCAAATATTATAATCTATCTACAATTTTATCTTATCTTATCTTATATCTTATTTTTATATATATATATATATATACTCTATACTATTATAAAAGAGGAGAAATTGCATACTATTTCACTGCACCTTTGTGGGGCCCACCCCCAAATATTATAATATAATATAATAATATATTATTATATTATAATAATGATAATAAAAAATCTATATCTATACCCTTATTATAAAAGAGAAGTGGCATACTTTTTCACTACACCTTTGTGGCCCCCCACCCCAAATATTATAATATAATATAACAAGATATTCTTATTATATGATAATAATAATCATATAATATCTATTCCTTTATTATAAAAGAGAAAAAAAGTGTCATGCTTTTTCTCTATACATTTGTGGGCCCCACTTAGTATTATGATATTATATATAAAATAAAAGAGAACTACACATATGTGGGCCCCAATAAAAGAGAAGAACTTATCATGCTTTTTCTCTACACATCTGTGGGCCTCACTTAGTATTATTATATTATATTATATATAAAATAAATAAGAACTACACGTCTGTGGGCTCCATTTAGTAGAAGAACTTGTCATGCTTTTTCTCTACATCTAGACATCTGTGGGCCCCACTTAGTATTATTATATTATATATATAATACAAGAGAACTACACATCTTTGGGCCCCACTTTGTATTATTATATTATATATATGTATAAAATAAAAGAGAACTACACATCTGTGAGCCTCACTTCGTAGAAGAACTTGTCAAGCTGTTTCTCTACATCTACACATTTATGAGCCCCACTTAGTACTATTATAATATCTGTATGCCCCACTTAGTATTATTATATTAGATATATATAATAAAACGAGAACTACACATCTATGGGCCCCACTTAGTAGAAGAACTTGTCATGCTTTTACTCTACATCTACACATTTATAGGCCCCACTTAGTATTATTATATTATATATATATAAAATAAAAGAGAACACATAGTAGAAGAACTTGTTATGCTTTTTCTCTACAGATATGTGGGCCCCACTTAGTATTATTATATTATATATAATCAAAGAGAACTACACATCTGTGGGCCCCACTTAGTATTATTATATTTCAATGAAATGCTTAGCTTAAATGATCATGAAAAAGGAATGTATTTAAAGAATTTGTTCATTCGCTGCAAGAACTCAAATGAGAAATTTCAGTTGAGATTTTCATGTGTAGAAACTTCCAACTTCGATCCCTATGCCTGTAAAGACACAATTTGCTTGTCAGAGGAAGAGATAAGAATGCCAAATACTGTTTGGAATCCTTATGATTTGTTGTTGATTTATTTAAAACTATGAGTTTGGTACTGTTTTAGTTGGTTAGTAATTTGTTTTATTGAATTTGGTATGTATTTGACGCTAGGTTTTAAACAAATTTTAATGGAAAATAGGCCGGGCTATCGATCTATATTGAAATTGGTGAGTGTTTTACCTAATCATGTATGTCTAGAAAATGTTGGTTTTCAACTTTTTTTTAAATTAGTTTCCTTCCATATATCTTGTTATTCCATCTTCTTCTTACTTTTTTCTATTGAAGCTTTTACTAAATTTCATAAGAACAATGAGTGATTGTAAATTACTTAATTTGTTACATGGTCATTCTCCATTGAGATAGTTAATATTGAGTTTTTCAATGACTTTATTTTTTTAGATTATCATACTGACAGAGTATGTTTCTTGCACGTGCATTGCACGTGCCGGGCTCCACTAGTTTTCTTTAAATGTATGAAAAGCAGAGTTTAACCTTTCCCCCATGGAAAACCCCATTTTCTTGGAATAACATTTCTTTCTTTCTAAGGGTTACATAGATAGGTCCCAAGAGATATGCATGGGTAGGAAATTTTGCAAGTCAACTACGTGCAAGGCAAGTGTTCTAAGGGTCTAAGAAGGTGGCTCTTGGCCCATTTCGTTCTCTCAACACTCTGATGTGTTCATTAAAAAAAAATAAATACTAAGGGCACGTTTGGCAACGGTCCATGTTAGGGAAAGGAATCCTCTATCAAGATGATTCCTTCGTTCCCCCGGAACCATAAAATCAACATTGAGAATTTCTAATGGAAGGAATCATTGCATTCCATGTTTGGTAAATAACTAAGATTCCTAAGGACAGCACGTTTTTTTTACTAATTTCTCACAATCTATGATGAATTGAGCCCTAATATTCCATCCCCAAATTACTTTTGTTATTCTAGAGATTCTGAATGGTTCAGATCATGCAAGTGTGGCCCACATAAATAAAAAAAATTACTTTTTATGATCAGGACATTTCACAAATATCTAAAAATCCATGAAGAATCTATGGGTGAAAATTGACCCCATAGCCCTCTTTGGCCTTTTGGAGATTCTGAACTGCTCGATTCATATTTATAGGGCCCACAGGAAGAAGAAAATTGAAAATAATGGACTGTCCTTAAATCTTGTTTTTGGCACTGTGACATATCAACGGTTCTGAGTTTTCCGCAATTTTTTCATGATCCAGGAGGAGTTAGGATCCCAAATTTGAGCCTTTAATAATTGTGGCCTCTGAAGAGGTTTAACGGTTCAGATTATTCAAATGTGGCCCACAGAAATTGAAATAATGCCATCTATTGGTCTTGATGTTTTTGAAAATATCTCCAAATCTGTGACAAATCAACAGCTGATATTGGTTTTGATGGCCGTTTTTAGCTGTGTGAAGTTGATAAACGGTTTAGATCGTCATTCATGGTCCCATAGCATCAAAAAATTTGAAAAACATGGTCTGTTGCAAAAGACCGTCTTAGTCACTATAGCTCCGCAAATCCTTGCGTGGGATGATTTGCGGAGTCAGACGGGGGAGTGTCGGACGTGCGTTTTCTCTCATTTGACTGATAGCTGCAGTCAACTGATTTTTAAATCTAGACTTGCCAAACGTGGGCAGTCCGTGATTGCGTGGAAAATGGCAACAGAATCCTTTGAGAGGACTGTTGCCAAACATGCCCTAAGAAATTTCTCTAGCATAAAAGGCAAGGGAATCAGGGCAGTCAACAAACTTAGCTTAGTAAAATTGACAACTTCAATAAGGGCGCTCCTCTCACACTTTTACTTGGAGAAATCTTGAGTTAAAAGAGTGGAAGTACACACCTATAAAAATATGAGGTGTTCAAAATAAACACCTTCTTGTTATATGGCGCGTCCATGAATTTCACCCCAATAGTAGTTTTTTCCACTATAAGATAGACCATTTGATTAAAATGTGATTAACACAATCTTTAATCACATTTTTAATCAAATGGTCATTCTTACGGTAGTTTCTATTAGAGTAAAATTTGGGGATATACATATGACGGAAGGAGGTTTATACCAAGTCCAATTTTCAATCGATGGGCCTCACAGCAAGGTTCCACTCCTTTGACTCAGATCTCTCTAAGTAATTAAGTCAAAACAACAAAAGATGTGGACTCTTTAATTAAGTTCACTCAGCAGTCAGCTGGGCCCAAAAATATTAATATTTGAGCTCGGAGGAAGTCATGTGTAGCCCATAAACAGCTCTACAGAGAAAGTAGGGATATTATAAGGGCATGCTTGGTAAATAGAGAGGATTCCTACATTCCCCTGAAACCATACTATCCTATGTAAGGATTTCTAATAAGAGGAGTCCTTGCATTTCAAGTTTGGAAAATACCTGGAGGAGTCACTCCTTGTAATTTAGGTGTTTCTTTGCCTTAGTGGATTTGCAAAATTCGATTGGGGGGGGGGGGGGGGGGGGGGGGGGCGGTTTTCATGGGTTTAGAGAATTTGGAAAGTCCTCACTTTTCCTCTCTTCACCCAAACATGGATTTTCCTCGCAAGCAAGGAAAACTAGAGAGGATTCCTCTCCGAGGATATTATCCAAACATGATCTTAGTAGCCATGATTTGAAGCAGCCAAAATCATCAGGGATTTGTACTTACCAAACTTAAATTCTAATTGATACCGTGGAAAGCAAAAATCCTTTCCTTGATGATTTAATTACCAAACGTAACCTTTTAGTCATTCCTTGTAGACAACTCATGGATGTCATGAGACATTATGTACACATTGTGTTTCAAATAACAAATTTTAAATTTAATTGGGGCTATTGTGGAAGAGGATTCACCCTTATCCGCTTTGTCTTGACTTGTACTTATTAAAAACTCTGAAGAGCTCAACTTGAGTCTTGATTTAATCAGTTTTGGAGGCAAGTGAAGAAAGTTCTTTCCCCACCAAAAAAAAAGAACAAAGTTCTTTTGTTTGGAAGTAGTCCAGCAGCTATGGATAGCAGTCCAATCTGTGAAGCGCACATGCTTACATACTTATCATCATTGAGGGAGATGATGAAAAGATTTATGTATAGCTCAATCATTTGTAAGAAATCATTGTCATTCCAATATTTAATTTTATTGGATTTTATTGAGACACTTCCAGATAATCCAGCTGACAAGTCATCTCATGAGCCCAACTACGACTAACTCAAACAAGAAGTCAAAGATACATCTACCAGCCAATAAAGAGATAATCTCAACAATGCCAAGCATTCAGGAGAAATAAAAGCATATGAAGTCTATGACATTGTAACAAACATTATGTCACATCCCCGGTCCCAAATCACCCTGGCCTAGGGTAATCCCCGAGGTGCGACACACGTACTCCCGTGATGCTGTACCTGTCTGGAGTAAAAAACAACACACGAAGGAGAAAATAACTTTTTCCACACATGAGTCGAGCTCACTAGAACCTGTCAATAACATTTAATTTATAGCGGAAGCTGTAATTCATACACCTGAATGTATCATTTCCCATTCAGTCCAATTAACATTCAAGTTTAATACAAAAGAATTACACGATTATATACTCTTTTTTTTTTTTTTTTTACAAAAGAGGGTGTATTACCCTATACAACTATACAAAAAAAGAGTCAAAAGTATAACTAACAACTAACTGTGACCCACACAAAAAAGGGGTAGCCACACTCTACTTGATCCCTCAAAATATACATTGCGAGCTCTGAAGGAGGAAGTAACTACGCTGGCCCCTGCTCCGGCCACTCCTCTAATCTTGGAAGAACCTCTTTGGTACCCTTCTCTCCCTCCTAGGCCTCTTCAAGGCCGAGAGCTGCACCTGCGACTATGGCATCAAGAGTAGTATCTCAACACGACGATCCAGCAAGTATATGAATTAATAAGGAAATACACAATGTTACAAATTGAATTAAAGGACAATTAAATTAACAGATGTCAATGTTAGGTAATAGCCAGGCAAATTGTGTGAAAATTGGATAATTTATGCTTGCGAATCAAGGCAGAATAAAAACATACTAATTGGCTACTACATTGAACTCATATTCTCAAAAGAGAGCGAATTTAATTGGGATATCACCAGCGGCTCGGCCAAAGGCTAGCTGGCTACCCGGGTCTGGAGTTCTAGTGCTCCAGATAACTTACTGCAGTAGTCTCGAATAACTAAATTAAGGTCAACCCTGTCGGGTATCATAGGGTCGAAGCTAAGTAGTGTCGACTCAATCGAATTAAATAATAATCGAATTTGAGGAAATCTATATTCTTTTGTTCATAATCGAATCGAATAGTACACTCATACGGATACTTATTCAATCCACAATTTCAACGAATACCGAAATAGTTGTGCGACAATTAAGACACGAATTAGAATTAGAAATTCGAACCAAGAATTAATACTAATAGTGCAACTAATTAATAAATTTGGATTTGATCTCAATAAGGAAAATTTACTTCAATATGAAATGCAATAATTAGAGAATTCAAGGTCTTTACTACCCAACCCTAATCTATTTCTCTTAGTCCTTCACTGTCCAATGCAAGGTAGTTCTGGAAAGTCGACGTATTACTATCTTGTTGGGTGTCACTTGTTATGGGAAATAGGTTCAATTTCCAGAACTAACCCTCATGGCATAGTGCTGGGCCAATGATATCTATTAGACCAAATAACAAGATCAATGGTTCCTTTCTAGGGTCATAAAGGTCTTTGAAGTCTAAATTTCCAATTGAACAAGGTGGTGCACCATAATTATCGATTAGAGATAATTAGGATGGGTTATGATAGATTAGGGGTGATAATTCACCCTAAAATTGGGTAAAAAAGAAGCCTAGTCTACAGCTTCAGGTTCGCTCGAGCGGACCCCATCCAAAGGATTGGTCGCTTGCGCAACCCTTTTCATTCGCTTGAGCGGTGGTTTTTAAAGAGTGTTCGCTCGAGTGGACACCATCAAGAGAGGTAATCGCTCAGGCGGTCCTTTTTTATCGCTCGAGCGAGTGTTTTAGGAGGAGGTTTGCTCGAGTGGACCCCTGTTCGCTCAAACGAATGCTCTAGAATTCCTGAATTCATGTGTTCTTCCTTCCATTTCTTCTCACACCTTCTTCTATCACAAAACCTGCAAAATGGAGCCTCCTTGCTCTCATTTACCACATTTAATCCTTCCATTAACTCCGTCAATTAATTCATTAAACAATCTAACCCATTCATTTCATTAAAAGTAGAATCATCAAAAGAGAGTTTTATTTGAATCAAAGGCAACTAACAGCATGTAAATCCAAATTTAAGCTTATACTTGCCTCAAAATAGAGCTTTCCAAATCCTCTCTTCACAACTTGACTCAAAGAAACCAAAAAAATCCCAAATATCAAACCCTAATCACAATTATACATGGAAAAACACAAGAATATGCATGTATGGTCAAATATGAGTCTCTTGACTCTATTTCCACTCAAAAACATAAACAAGGAGGGTTTTGGCTCTTACCTTGACAAGAAGTCCAAATTTGGCAAGAGTAGGGAGTGAAGAAGATGGGTTCTTGTCCACAAAGGAGAGAGGAAGATGAAGAGATGAAGATGAGTCCTCTCCTAGCTCTCAAGGTTCATGCACCCTCTTCTAGTAGTGATTGGAAAAGAGAAAAGAAGGCAGTAGAGGAAAAAGAAAAATAAGAGGAAAAGAGAAAGAAGAGGAGCTCCTTTTTGCTACAAGGAAGATGGTCAATTGGCATGGGTTTTGAAAGGGATATAAGGGGTAAGGTTCCCCTTTTTATAAGAAAACCCCATCCACTCTCTAGTATTTTCATAAAGAGTCAAATGAAAGCTCACTTACTCAATGGCTGGTCAAATGAGATAGAGTCTAATACGGAAATCGTCGTGCTCGTCGGAATACACACGATGACGCCAAAATGATATGGAAATTATACAAAATGAGAAGATCGATAATTATGAAAAAAGTCCTCGACTCTACCCAACCGAGTCATATCGGTTCTAACTCACCTGTTAAGGCTCAAGACTCAACTAACTCAACCTATAAAGGCTAAGTAACACTAATTACCATAATCAGTAACTAATTATAATTAACTTAGCTAAAACACATTAGCACTAAACAAGATTAAATTAGGTCGGGGTGTAGCAAATACAATTTTATAAATGGCCAATGCTCTCTCAGTGAATATCAAGTCAATACAAATCAAATTCTCTGTTTTTCAAATCTCTTTATGGTATCAGAGCACTGTTGGCTCACGTCCATAATCATGTCTTCTTCTGCCTCTTCAACTAATGTTGTATCTTCCAACTCATCCTCTCCTATTTTTCCTTCCAATCATCGACCTTCTGTCAAATTATCCAAAGAAAATTATCTCTCTTGGAAAACTGTTCTTTTGCCCAATCTTCGTAGTCATCGATTTTTTTGCTACGTTGAAGGTCCCATTACTGCACCGACCCAAACCATTCCCATCTCCACCTCTGATCCTACATCTACACCAAATCCCGCCAATGATAAATGGCTTGAACAAGATTAAACCATGTTCTCAATATCCTCATCTCTACTCTTTTTGAGTCACTTATTCCTCATGTTGTTGGTATCGAAACATCTTGTGATCTCTGGGTCACTCTTGAAAATATGTTCTCGGCTCAATCTCAAGCCCATATCATCCAGCTCCGTCGACAATTAACCTCACTCAAGAAAGGTAGACTCTCAATTCAAGATTACTTCTAAAAGGCCAAAACCTTGGCTGACACTCTCACTCAATTGGGCAAACTGTTGAAGCTTCTGATGTTGTTGCTTATATTCTTGCTGGCCTACCCTCTGAGTATGACTCTCTTGTTGCTGCTGTCACCACTCGCATTTTATGTCTTGTATTTTGGGTTAATCAAACGGATTTAGTAGTTTAGTCAGGGTCATGTTTTGGGTGAAGGCATATTTTGGCAATTGTATCATTCTTTCCAATGGATTAATGGAAGAGCAGGTCGAGAGGTGTATGCATATGAAAATCTCAATACAGTGGGTCCCTCTAGATGGTCCATCCGAGTAGACCACATAAACACCCGTTCACACACCTCCTGGGCTTACACCCATGCCAATGGACTGGAACGTTGGATAGACTGTATGCACACGTGAATGGAATAGACTTTATGTGCCACAGATAATAGCCGATTAGCATGACCCGATGGCGGATGTTTTTTTTATGCATAGGTGTGCCCTTCACAAATATTAAAATCCCTCCAAGTCCCATCACGAAGTGGGCCGATAGCGAGGCCCTGCATCACAGCATGCATAGAATGCTCCATGCATGCCACATGCATGGATCATGTCCCTACATATGCATGACGAGGGGTGAAGGATATAAATTAGAGGTGGTGCAGACGGAATGTTGAGTTTCCTAATTATTTGCATTGCTAGGGTGATGATGGGTATTCATTTCTCATCTATTCTTGATTCATTTTCTACTAAAGTGGAGATTATTCGATTGTCAATTTTGGATATTCACATTTATTTATTTCATCATTTTTTATGGATTTTTAATATAGTTTTTTTTAGAATTTATAGGAATTCAATTATTTAAAATAAGTGGGCCCTAAATGCGAAATTCTCTATTTTGATGATGTTAATAATGTCAAGTTTAGTAAAACCCAAATCACTTTAATAAATTCTCTTTTCATTAATACTATACCAATTGTCACTCTAGTTAAATTGGCTCATTATTTGATTGCAAATTTTAAAACACAAATCATATCTCGTGCCCCAATCCGACCAAAAGCCAATATAATTCCGAATAAAGAATTTGAAAACTATGTACCAATTTATCCTATCCATGGCCGTCCTTTTGACGAACTCATCAAAAAGTTAGTGGATTTTTATACCTACTTCATCAATATTTCATAAAAATAATGTTGCAAGAGGATTTCGTAATAAAGATAAAATTTCTCATAATTTTCCTTATAACGTGATTGTTCAGTGCAATGCTTCTTTTGTGGTTAAAAGAAGAGGATCTTGATTTCCTTATTGAGAGCTAGGAATGTAATATTAGAAATAGAAATTTGAAGATTGTAGAATCCTTTTGTTTCCCAAATGCACCCAAAAGGAAAAACTCCCCCCTCCTCCCCATTTTTACACAACCTCAAAAAGCACTGTTTTGATTTTTATTTTTACTAAAACTCTGCGTTCAAATTGGAAAACAAATAATTCTTATATTTTTAAGAAGCAATGTTTAGGCTCAGAATATCTCACTAACTCAAGTTAAGTTAGGTTGAGCTCATCTAGATGCAAGATGATTAAGATGTGGATTAAGAAAACACGTAACATGAAGTTGATCAAATCGTCATAACCCCCTTCATTTTGGTCCTCAAAGTTTAATGATTCCACATTGCACAAGCTTCTTGTTAGAAAATCCAATGGTGAATGAGGCTTAAGATATTGAGAAAATAGATTAGTTCAAACTAGGGTTTCAGTGTTTCAGTGTACGTAAATGGGTTGGATTGATCAAAAGTGAGCCTCCTATGTTAAAGCTTGTAAGAGAGTACTTTGGCAAAATTAATTATTCAAGCCATTTGAGTTTCTCTTAGATGTACAAAAAATAAAATTGGAGAGCATAATTTCTTTTTAGGGTTAATCATCATTACTCGAAAGAAATTTTAATAAAAAAGAAAAGTAAGAGTTCTTTCAGGCTGTGTAAAAATGCAAAGCTCTTTTGTAAATACGAACAAAAAAGGAGTTTGGATCTTCCATCACAGCTATGACACAGAATTGTGTAAAATTTTTTTGGCGAACTCCATCATGGCCCCCACATAGACATAATCTGAATCGTTTAAGATGATGCCATCTCCTCTAATCATATTTCCTCAACTTTCAGCTTAGCAAGAGTGGGTTCCACTCTCTGATTGGGCACCACGATCGAAATGCGACTCGGCACTCAGGTGGCGTTTTTGCTGACGTGGTGTTATCACATTTTCATCACGATGCTCAATCTCACCAACTTCTTTTAAGAAGAGACTTAATAAGGACATGTGATAGGAGGAGACAAAATTCATCTTGAACCCTCCTCATAATCTATACTAGTATAATAACCCGTGCTTAGTACATGTATTTACAACTTATACATTTATGCATGAAAGAAATATCCATAAATTTTAGAAAGAAAGCAAAAGAAGAAAAGAATACGAGAGTACCAATTTATGTAATCTAAAAGCTAATCACATAGAAAGAAAAGATGAGAATTGGAAGAGAAAGAAAATGGTAGAGTTTAAGTAGACAGGGAGTTGAAGTGGATTTTTGTAAACAGATATAGTTAATTCGTATAAGATAAATGTGAAGAAAACCAAAAATAATTGAAAAAAAGAAACAAACTAATTGTCAAAATCATAACTAATAGGAAAAACTAAAGCGAAAAACCTATTGTTTTTCAAAAATTATAATGTGGCTCCACTAAATAATTTCAAGAAAGTGTGAGATTGGACTAAAAAAAAAAAAAACAGACAAAGAATCACTTCTTCCATGGTCCCGATGTGGACCGTTACAAACTCCCAAAAATTATATAACTGAAACCAAAGCAAAACTGTGCAACGAACCGCCCACTTCTAACTTGCGCCGACCCTATCTCCCTTCTCTCCTTCCCGTACCAGACCTTTTCCCGCAAAAAAGGGCTCTGAACATTTGCCGCTTTATGACTCTCTCTCTCTCTCTCTCTCTCTTAAAAACGAAACAGAAACAGTACTCCTTCTCTTCGTCGTCGTTCTCTCATGGCACAAGACGACCAATACGAGGAACAACAAGACCAATCTCAAAAACTCCATAATGTCAGTTTCCTACTCTCAAAATCGAACCTAAATCAATCCAATCCCATATCCCAATCTCATTTCATCTCTTCTCTCTTCATTTTGCAGGAAATCGAAGCATCAGAACAGAACCTTCAAAGATCCGGCGTCCCAGCAGAAACAAGCATCTCTTCTCGTGTACGCTCTTCTCGCCACAGAAAAGAAACCCCCAAAAAAAAAAAAACCCTAACTTTTTTTTTTTAAGAATCTCTGCATGCATTGTGATGATTGATTCCTCTATTGGATGTTTTAGGTCTTGTTTCTGCTAGGGGACATCACGGCGGGTCCCGCGTGCCGGTTCGCTCAATGGCTGGAATCGGTACGCAGGCGCAGCGGGCGGTACAGATCGTCCGGGTTCCCCAGTCGGTCGCGGAGGCTGGAAGATATGCCATTTGGGTCTCTGTCTTTCAACCGACCACAGTAAGATTCATTGCATTCTTTGTCTTTTGTGGGAGAATGATTTTGAAGTGGGTCGTCGGGCCCACATTTGAATTGGAATTTATTGGGTGTTGGAAAGGACTAGGAGGAGGGCCCCATGATGGCACCCACTTGTCACTATGATTGTGATGAACTGATGATTATCAATTCAGTGACCCAAAGTGGGTAATTTGAAAGTATTCGATTTTCACTGTCCATTATTGTTTGATACTGTTTTTTTGAAAATTGACTCATAGTCTTCCTTTTTTAACTAGTTACAGTAAAAATCCTACCTATTCAATTCTTATGTATGTTAATGCAAACAAGCAGGCCCTTGGAGAGACTTTGTATATGGCTCATTTATTGTGTCTGATGGATTTATGGATTCTTTGTCATTCCATAATATAACATTTTGCCTTTTAAGTACTTTCTACTTTCTCTCGTGCTTCCATTGCACGGTCCTATTCCCTTCCCCTACATTGTAGTACTTAGTTGCTGTGGACAGGTGGTGTTCCTGGTCCATCTTTAATTTGTTTTATTGGAACTCTTAGTAGATTTCAACTCACGAACTTATTCATAATTCTATCCTTTCTTGTTACTCCATGGATCTATCCAGGGGTGGAACCAGGAATTTTATTTAGGGGGGCAAAAGAGAAAAAAACAAGAAGACTATAAACAAAACTGCAATGTAAAAAAATTTATGAAGGAGAAAGTGGATTTGTCATTTTCTTTTTTTATTCATGCCTTAAGGTTTGTTGGGTAAACGCCGTGGAAGAGGAAACGGTCCGCAGAATCGATTTCCTACCACCCTAGGTGGGAAGTGCGGATCCTAGCCATCGTGGAATTGAAGCACAAACGAAGGGAAAAATCGGGACATTTTGTCGCTGCACCGAACACATACGGGCGCCTTGTCTCCTCCTTTTTCCACGGCAAACTTCTCTGTGTAAGGCCATAGGTTTCCTGTTCTGCAGCTTTGGTTTCCAATGGGGGTAGATGGGATTTTTGGAACCTCTCTAGCAAGGAAAGATAATATAAAATCTCGGAATTCCTTGCATTTCCGCCGCTGCACCAAATAAGAAGAAGAAAGCTTCCAGATTTTATCCCTTTTCCGTTGAAATGTTGCTTGCACAAACAAAACTTTAAAGTCTTTGCAAGATGTGCTTTCTCCTTGTCCTCTCTTAGATCATAAGATTTGGGGCAAGTGGAGACGGTTAGAATGAATATTAAAAAAATTGTTGCAGAGGGGGGGGTGGTTTCGGGGTGGGGGTTGGGGCATCCATTAATGAATGGCCACACCATGGAGGGGCTAAAGCAAACTTCTTAGAGAAGCTTATGAAGTATGGGGGGCCATGGCCCCGCCAGCCCCCCTAGGTCTGCCCCTGGATCTATCTTATATTCCCATCTTGCCCACACATACTTTGTCTTCCTGTTTAATTTTGTCACCTAACCTTTATCTTCATTGACAATGTATTTCTAACTATTGCTTGATAAAAATGTCATTTCGAAGAAGTATTCGACGATCAGATAAAACTCTTCTAGCTTGTCTCTGCTTACCCTTTTCTAATCCTTTTCGGAATATTCCCATCAGTTTTCTACTTTGTTTTATAGTTTCTTGCAGGTATCAGAACCTAACAAGATGTGGCATCAATGCGGTTTTCAATTTTGCCCCAACCTTCCTACATTTTGAACTGTTAGAAGTGTACTCCATATTATTCCTTTATTCTACTAATTATAAACTATATGACTTGAAATCTTTTCTAAATTGTTCCAACTTACACTCTGTCTATTTTATCAAGCCAGCGAGTTCTATTGAAATCTTCTTGTGGTATGTGGAAAAATGCAAATTGGTGGTTCTTTCCTGTGAGGATATGCACTTCCAATTTGATGCCTCACTTTTATTTTTCTTTCTTTTAATCAGCTAAGTCGAGCACTTGAGCTATATGGGTGGAGTTCTTGCTATTTTGGTGTTTATTGCGCCATCTGCTATCATTTATTCTATTCTCCTCGTGAACAGTTCAGAAGAAACAATTGCTGATTCAGTGGACTCATTTCCTTCTGAGCAAACAACGGAGATCAGCTTGTGGGAGAGACTTGGTAAAGCTGCTATGTTAGACATAGAATCAAGTGAATTTTCATGGCACTCATTTTCGTCGTTGCACCATACTGAACACAGTAGTGGCGGTGAGTTTTCTGAGGATGAAGTGAATAAAGCTGTTGAGGTGGGTCACATTTTTCTTAGTTGTACAAGTTATGTATTGTTTTAGGAGGAATAGATCACCCACAACATGTTTAACTAGATTATTTTGGTAATCTATCAACCATACAGTAAAGGGTAGATTGCTCAGTATCTATTTTCCTCATTCATGTGGCATCCACATTTATTAGAGTGAAGAAAATTGGATAGCTGGATATTGAGCAGTTAATGCCTAGACTTTTTACATTGTCAAACTTTTCTTTGCTAATACTACTGCCACTAAGTGTTGTGTAATGGTGATGGCTATACTATAATGAAAATGGGGAGAATGTAAAAAAGACAATGTAAGGCCCATGAAACTTATAATGGTGATGACTATAGTTTATGATGGTCGTTACTCGTTACTATATTGGTGTATATTGGCAGGCAGCGTTGCATGAACCTTTGACCTCATGGCTGCAACAATTTATTTGATGTAGTTATACTAAAATGATGGTTGTTTTCCCTAAAGTGACAGTAAGTTTTTTTGACAAATGAATGAACTATGTTTTCTTTTGTAACCCCCATGTACATGGGATATGGTTCTGATGACAAAGATGGCAATATTATGTTCTGCAACATTATTACACAAAAAAATCTGGTGTGACAAAAGAACAACAATCATTACTTTCCGCAGTTTTCTTTATAACTGAAAAGCTTCTTCTGTGTTGCGACTCACAGCTGTGACAATAAGCTCCTTTCCAACTGTGCCACAGCCTTCACTCTATAAGCCAACTGTTATTTACATGTGCATCAATTTTCTTAACTATGAGAATTAAGTGGTTGGTCCCATTAACTTAGCCTCTTGAACAGATCATCATAGACTACATGTTGAAATTATTAATAGCTGCCAGTATATAAAATTCTGGTATCTTCTTGACAAAATAAATGCACACTCTTGATTCTCATTTTTTGTATCATGTGTTTGCAAAGCAATTTTCATTGATGAATGGAACTTGCAAACGTCTTGATGCTGTTGTTGAATGTATTCCTTTTGGTTTTCTGTATTGATACATGTTTTCTGAACTACTTAATTGGTGGATACAGGTGATTGTCAATTCTGGGGGTGTTGTTTTCTTTGCCCTGTTCAGCATACCTGAGAATGATGACCGTACGCAAGAGGCAGCATCAGTTATAAAGATCTCCTCCTCAAGGATGGCCACGCAGTCAGAACGCCTCGGCTATGAACTTGCAAAATGGTTAGGAGTTCAAACACCACAGGTATTTATGATTCTTTCCACTTTGACAGTCTAAAACCTTGATTCTGCTAAAGATTCAATCTCATTGCATTTGCTAACAATTCCTTGAATGTTGCAGGCTAGAGTCATTCACAGTTCTAATTCTGAATGGCAATGCATCAAGGATGCTGCAGAGATAGCAAGAGATGCAGCACTTTCAGAGGGAGATGAAATCGGTCAAATGACTTGTTCAGAGCTGTTGGAGGCTCTTGAAATGAGTCGGTGCCTTCTTCTGATGAAGTGCACACACCACCTGCTATCACAGTGAATGTCATATTACTATCAGGAAAGGACATATGATCCCTGATGAAAGGTTATGCATGGTATCAATGGGCTTTGAATTTTTTCATGTGGGGCGCATTGTCCAGATTGTTGATCTGATGGACTCTGCTAGGGATATGATATAAGCCTGGTTGATAGATCCTAAGCATCCATTATTTGGCCATTTTGTTAGTCTAATGTGGATTTTTGTTTTTCTTGTTCATCTATTTTCATGCTGTCGTTCTAAGACTTAGGGTCGTCCTGTTAGGGAAATTTCAGAGCAGGGTCTTTTCAGTGTCCATCATCTCAACAGTTTGAATTGCCAAACTATGGGCTTTAATCGTACAGACCCAAGGTGGATACTTTGCATATTCTTGTGTGGAGGATCATACCATTCCTTTACAGTTAGATTTCTGTTGATACTTAATAAACTGATACATTTTTGCAGTTATGTTCATGGTTCACCTCTGCTAGAAAGCCCAAATGCATTTGCTTCACGAGAAGCTGCTGAAAAGACTGCAGCAGGCCTCAGTAGGATCTTGATGTTGGACCTTGTCATCAGGAATGAAGATAGACTTCCTTGTCGTCAGCTAGGGTGGCGTGGTAACTATGCAAATTTATTGTTGGCGGATAAAGTGATGCCTGCAAAAACGGATGTGTTGGATGAATCCTTTGGTTCTTCATTAAGAAGTTACAGACCTAGGATAATTAGAGCTCTTCAGAAAGAAAGAAGATGCAACTCCGTGGATGGTAGATTAAGTCCCTCTAAGCCTGACCTGATGTCCCAAAGCTCAGATGTTTCTGATGTGATAAATTCACCTGAAGCATCTCATTCAACCAAAATGAATCAAGTCCCAAATGCACTGAAGTCCAGTGATTTTCATATTGTGGCAATTGACTCTGGTGTTCCCCGAAGACCTCCTGCAGGAAAACGTGCAAATGACCAAGCACATTACCCCAAGTTGGTTGAGCTCATTCTCAACAGTGCCGAGTACTCTTCAAACCTGTTATATGAAATAACAGGAGGGAAGATGGGGGTTCCTATAGCACAAGAGGCTGCTGCACCCATAGATTCATGTACCACGGACATCTCTACAATTGTCCATGAGTTCCGGGTTGGATTTCGTGCGGCTCTCAGGGACTTGCAGGGATTCCATATATTCCTTCTTACAGTTTACCAGAAACTGGATGGCCTCTTACGCGCTTTTCTGTCAATAATAGAGAAAAGTTCATCAGGTGATATTGACAAGGATGATACTGGGATCTCCGCGTCACTGTCACAGGCGCCAGCAAGTGGTGCCAACTACTACTCTCCTGTGAGCAAGGAACGGTGTATGGGGGAATCTCAAGCTGACTTAAGTGATTCTGAGTTGCAGAAAACAGCTCCCAGGTCCTCATCTTCAGGATGCAGAGAGAGCCCAGATTCACATTATTCCATTTCACGGGAGAATTGGCATGGAAGGTTCTCCAAGGGTAGTGGGGAGCCCTTCCGTAGCCTGCGTCTGACAATGAAGCTCCGTGACTTCAACAAGTATGCCAAGGTGCAAAGTAGTCTTCTCTCTCTCTGAAAAGAAAGTATATCATTTATTAATCAAGTCAAAAACTATATAAATCAGCAAAGGGATTGTTTAATATAGCTAGGATTGCTGCAGAAGAAGCAACTAAAATCTAAATGAAGGTTCTTGGGTTAAACAAATGTTATTATACACTAGCACACAATACTTATCTAATTATTTATGTCTTGAACTCCTCGGTAAAGATTATACCTATAATGATTTTGGGACTTCCTACCTTGAAATATGGTATTGTTAATATTCGGAGAAAAATAACTACATGTGTTTCTTGTTGGTGCTTATTGCTTCTTTGAGGCTTGAACTAAGTCTTTTGCTAACACTGTGCTTGACTCAGATCGATGCAGAATTACATAGAGAATTGGAACAATGGAATGAGATGCTCAGAATGGATGTGGTCAAACTGTGTCAGGAGAACAACTTCAATACAGGGTTTTTCGAGGGAACTGATAACAGCAGTGTCATTGATGCTTATGAGTTGAAGGTATTATCTTTTATCTCTTTTGTCCACTTCAATTCAGAGTGGGAGTTGGTAAAGTTTGGGGTATTACAGGTCAGACTTGAACACATTCTTGAGAGGATAGCCCTAATCTCTGATGCCGCAAATACAGAGAGACCATCATCAGTTACTGCTGACCTGTTTATTGGTGGAGCTCTGGCTGCAAAATCTGTATACACTCTCCAGCACTTGGGCATCACACATATCTTATGCCTTTGTGCAAATGAAATTGGACAGTCAGATTCTCAGCATCCTGATCTTTTCGAGTATAGAAACTTTTCTGTAAGCTTTTCTACTTCTTCTTGTGCATGAAGCTTACTAATGGTTCATATGGATAATTAGATTAATATAATGATTTTTAACACCAAGATTTCGTGAATCCTTTCTGGAGCTGAACTTCTGCATCAGGGTTTTTTTTTATGAAATTGCTCCTAGCTGTTTTTTTTTTTTTTTTTTTTTCGGTAAAAAGAATTTACTCACGGCTGTTAGCAGTCAAGCAGTTCCTCTTCTGCACCCAAGGTTCACAAATGGGATTTTAGTGTCCTGGCTATGACCATGTGCTGCAGTTTCTTAAAGTAATGTGTTTACCTGCATCTTGCCCACAAAAGAACTGGATATGATTCATGAACTGTTGCTCCATGGGGTATTGTCATTGTCAAGTGCCTCAGTGCCTGACAGTGTAAGTAAGACACTCTATTCAATGCATGTGAATTCCATGGTCAGGTATTGACATGCTCCCATGTGATTGGATGATGCTTCAAATATGTCCCTACTCTGAAAAGGTCCTGTTTATCCATTTTTTCCCCTTTTCTCTGGACCTTTCTGTACTCTGTCTATCAACTTGCTTTAGGTGATTAATTTGGGTGGAATCACAGCATCACCTATCTGTGGTAAGACAAGTTAGGCCAATGTTCTTGATAACTGAACCATTGCTGCCACAAGTATGAAATTTTGCACTTGACAAGTTAATACATTTCCAAGGCAAAGATTCTGATAGTTTCTCAATGTACCGAGTGACTGGATACCATGTGTTTTTTTCTAAGGAAAAAACACAATCAGTTAAATTCCAGTGCACTACTGTAAACCCTTAGGTATGGGTAAAATTATTATGATTCAAGCATGTGATGCCTTTATATAGGGGCTGTCTGGTGCAAGATCAGAGTTGCAGTTTTCTGGCCCTTCAGAATGTTGGCATCTCCATGTTTGGTGCATTTGTTCTTAATGCTTGTAAACCCATGGAAAGTGTGCATTAGAACTATCTCTGCCTATCATGGATACACAAAACATATATGCACTTAGCTCCATGCGCCCAAAGCATATATGCAAGTTGAGTTTCAATGCTGCCTAAGTGATCCTAGTTTCATTCTGATTTGATTTCACCTAATGCTGACCCAAGTTCACATTGCACAATCAATGTGATCCTAAAATTGCCGGTCAATATTGTTCATTTCTACTAACCATGAAATGCTTGGATAATTCTGTGTATTGATAATGGCTGAGAATTTACCCTTCATACAGATATGTGATGATGATAATGCAAAAATCAGTGATATTTTTGAAGAGGCTTCCGATTTCATCGAAAATGTTGAGACCTTGGGGAAGAAAGTTCTAGTTCACTGCTTCGAAGGGAGAAGCCGAAGCGCCACAGTTGTTCTTGCTTACTTGATGTTAAGAAAGTAAGAATACTATTTTGTCACTTTTTGAAATCCAAGAATGCCATGAGATTTATGTTTTAAAAGCCTGATGTGAAAAGAAAAAAAAAAAAAAAAACACTAATTGCCATTATTTTTCAGGAACTTAACTCTGTTGGAAGCATGGACTAGACTGAAAAGGGTTCACCGCCGAGCACAACCCAATGATGGGTTTGCAAAGATCCTTTTGGATTTTGATCGGAAGCTGCATGGGAAAGCTTCTATGGAGTGGCAGCATAAGAAACCTGCTATGAAAGTATGCCCGATCTGCGGGAAGGATGCAGGTCTGAGTAGCAGCTCCCTCAAACTTCATTTACAGAAGTCACACAAGAAGATTTCATCAGGTAGCGTGGACAGTGCAATGACCATGGAGATACAGAAGGCTTTGGTTGCGCTGAAGATTAGCCAAGGTAGTAGCGTTAGCCCAAATCAAAAGCAGCCTCAATAATACTGTCTGGTGTAGATGATCACTTTGTATTGTCTACATGTTTAGTTTAGCTTCAGTTTAAATGATTGATTTGGAATAAAATATGTTCATGAGAATGCCTTTTTAAACATATTCTTTTTCTGTTCTCTATATAAACAGGGGTCGGGCAAATCCTGACCATGTATCTTCTTAGTCTCCTGGTGGATGGACCATGATCATAAACTGTTGGTTTTTTGCAATCAATTATTCAACTTCTTCTCTTGAATGTTGAGTACTGATTTAAATCATCTTATGGATCTCATCTGTCTTCATTATGACAAGAAATCAAGAATATTTCTGTGGGACCGCAAATGGACCCCAGCATAACGGTGGTTGAAATTGAATGGCCACTTGAAAACATCCCACCATCAAATTGATCACATGAATAGTGTATATGATTAGCGTCTTGGATTTCACAAATCCGGTATGAGGGCCCATTATAATTTCTCCCTAGACCTACTTCCATCTACACGATAATGTTAAGGGATCTCTGCCTAATTTTTTCCTATATTTTAAAAGTAGTTACGAAGTTGTTTTATTTATTTATTTTTTTTTACTATTAGTGGGAGTTCTGGGCATGGGTTTATATGGCTCCTAGTCCTAGTATGTAGAAGTGGACTCTGGGGTACTACTAATTGAGTTGAGCAATTAAATTGTATAACTCATTTCATTGGATTGGATCATTCTACAAAACCTTTCTAAAAGGTAAAGGTAAAGAAAGTTTTGAATACATGATTTTCCCGAATTTCCATTCACCCTGATGGGCCTTAATTGTTAGTGGCTTTATTTGCACGGTGGGGGTCAAATTTTTTATGGCCTGGATGATGACAAGTGTACCACATGGGATGCCCATCTATCTAGGCATGGTTTGACCAAAACCTTATGCACCGTCTGATTTCTTCGTTGAATATGATTATGATGCCTCTGCTCTCTTTGCCGTTTCTCTTGGATTCAGGGGTTTATTTCCTTAAAAAAAATAAATCAAGATTTAATTTAGAGAAAACTATGGGAAAAATCCCCATAGCACGCCTGAAGTATGGAGAGGACCTAGCATTAGTTTAGAGACGAGAGGGTTCCTTTGGGTGGGTTTCTTTTTTTTCTTTTTTTTTTTTTTTGTCGTTTAGCGATGTTGTCGATTTCGACAATATAGTTGTCGATATCGACCATTATGCTTAAACCCTTTTTATGTCACCCAGTGTCTGCATTTCTTTGTCAGAACTTTTTCATCGACAACAACGTGTGCTTTTGCGAATTTCCTTATCAGAAAACACCTCAAAAATTACTCTAAGTGGTGCTTAGATTCCATTAATAGGTTGGTACACACAATAAACACCTTCCTATATTGCATCATCTACTAAAAAATGTCATAAGTTTGATTCCTTTTCAGTAATTATTTCTTTCAGTTGTGGTCTGAAATCAAAAGGAGCCATTTTAAAACTGTACCAATTGTGTAAATGCATATCTGTATGTATCTTTGCTTAAAGATTACCATTTGTATGGTAAATGTCATTTTTGTTTTGTGCTTGGTTAATATCACTTTCGTTTTGGGTTTTTAGGGTTTGAAGAGGAGTTTCTTTTCGTTTTGGGCTTGGTTAATATCACTTTCGTATTGGATTTTTAGGGTTTGAAAAGAGGTTTCTTTTTTGTAGCCGCTGTTTTTTTCTCTATTGCGTTCTTTCATTAAGTAGCACTTAGTATAGTTTCTTGATTATCACATTACATTACTCTAATATGACCATAGACCTTATTTTATGATCAAATAAGGGTCAGCATGGGCATTTTAACAGTGGGTAATTGGTTTAGAAATATACACTTGCTCTGTCTTTCAAAATGTATGTATCTTTCATATTTCTCTAAATTATGTTCTTGTGATTTGACGTTAGCATGTCAGTTAGCAAGGTGTTGGTCATATTCCACTATGATGGTGACTTCCAATTAGATATAATCCGTCCGGGGTACAATGGAGGAAATCAAAAGATGAGATATTTACCAATGGATATAACATATGACTCACTGGTTAACGAAGCAAATGAAGCATCTAATTGGAACTCATCCATCCAGAAATGAAGCATACAGTACCTTCACCACAATGGACGGGAATTTTTAATGGCAAGCATCGACGACGACAATGATGTGAAGAGAATGTTCAAAGCATTGGAGAATGATGTGAATGGGATATATCTATATGTCTTCAAAGAGCCCAAGAACCGGCAAAGTATAGGAGGAGAACAATGGAGGTATGTGCATATGTTGTATCGCTAAATCAATAGATTACCAAATACTAAGTATGTCTTCCTAGTTGCTTATTGTCCTTTGTTGATTCATTGTAGGTATGAAAGGAACGTTCGAGGTAAAAAATGTGCAGAAAAAGTGAGGACCTTGTCAAGAATTTGTACGGGAAAGCATGCCATAGAGCCAACGCCCACTACGGAGTTGCCTACCGTTGATCTACATGAAGACAAAGACATGCATTACCCTTCCGTGCGTAATGAATGTAGTCCACATCAAGCGACAGGAGAAGGTGTTGATATTGACGTTGGAATAAACAATCATGATGAGATTCAGTCCGATGAACATCCTGCCATCGGACAGATTCATCGAATCCCAATGCCGAAGGTCGAAAGCAACGGTGTCGAGGTCAATCTAGTTAACACTGCAGATTGTTCAAATGAAACTTCAGTTGTTCATTTTGAAGACATAATGGAGCCTGAGAAGGTGAACACGGAGGTTGGTAATAACGCGGCTCAGGAAATGTGGGTTGGCCGTGAGCATCCTGATCGACAGACGTTTCGGAATATTCTTGCAAAGTTTGTAATTTATGCCAACTTCACTCTTAAACAGCTGAAGACCAACTCGACGAAGGTGACGGTTGGCTGCAAAGATCCGGGTTGTCTTTGGCGGATCCACGCTTCTATTGTAGAATCAAGACCACAATTTAAAGTTAGAACATACAATCCTAACCACCAATGCTCGAAGCCAATGATGGGCATGGCACATCGACAAGCAACTTCGGCCCTTATTTATGAATTCATCATGGATAGAGTCCGACAGAACGTTGATTTAAAGCCAAAGGAGATAATGAACGACTACCAAATAAAATTTGGGTCGACCATTAGCTAAGGAAGGCACTTATAGCAAAGGAGATGGCTCTGCTATAGTGCGAGGATCATACGAGGAGTCCTTCCAGCTTCTGCCTCTATACCGTATTAAATTGCAGAAAACCAACCTTGGCACAATAACAAACATAGACACCACGTCTGATGACAGTTTCAGAAGGTTTTTTTGGGCATTTGGACCCTGTATAAGGTCATTCACGTCTTCGCTGAGACCGATGATTGCTGTAGATGGTGCACATCTCCGAGGCAAGTATCTTGGTGTCTTGCTTGTAGCCGTGACATACGATGTGAATCATAAGCTATTACCCATCGCCTTTGCCATTGCGGAAGCCGAGCGTCGTGATAGTTGGGAGAGGTTTCTTGCGAACTTGTTCATAGCGCTTGGAGAGCCACCCAATTTGACCATTGTTTCTGATCGTCAGAAGGGTCTTATTCCAACTCTCCAGAACACTATACCCTCCATAGTGTACTGTTACTGTTGTCGTCATATAGCTGAAAATATCAAAACCGCTTTCAGTGACGGCGCAATCGTTATGAAATTCTGGCGTGCCGCAAAATCCTATAGGCCTTATGTTTATGAGGCATATATGGCGGATATACATGCAGTCAGCCACGAGGCAGTCAGCTATATTGAGGCAATTGGGAGGCAGCTTTGGGCAAATGCATATGTACAAGGCCGTTGGTATGACATGCTAACTAGTAATGCGGCTGAGTGTACTAACAGCCTGTTAAAGGACACAAGGGTAGTGCTTATTGTAAAACAGGTCGAGGAGATACGTGCCAAGTTAATGGAGTTCTATTAAAAGCGCCATCTTCAATCAGAAAGTGTAACTACTCGTCTAACTCCGTATGCGGAAAAGATCTTGGGCCAAGAAATGGAGGAAGCCCACAGGGTTCAAGTTCGCTTTGATAGCCTGGTCGAATTTCAAGTACAGTTCGTAGAGTACGTGGACGTAATCGATCTCGAATACAAAACTTGTACATGTCGTGAATGAGAGATTTTAGGCCTCCCATATTGTCATGCACTGACATCAATGAAAGTAAGGAATTGCGATCCATATGAGTTTTGCGAGCATTGGTACCTATCAAGCATTTATCGTACAACATACAATGAAGTTCTCCATGCTACCCAAGACAGCAAGCAATGGGAAGGCACAATTCAAGAAAGAGTTCTTCCACCAAGAGCAACTAAACAACCAGGGTGTCAAAAAAAAAAAAAAAGGATTTGTACCGAAGATCATGGCCGCCAACGAAGGGTAGTTACGTGCTCCAATTGTAAAGAGAGGGGGCATAACTGTGGAGGTTGTTGCAATCCTCCGCGTGATGTGATACGTTGAATCAGTCTTTTTATATCTTGAACTGTCAGTTGAAGAGTGCAATGTTTTTTTTTTTTTTGGGTTGGCTGGTGATGTAAATGGGTTCCATTTTGGCATTTTTAGTGGAGTTATTTTTTGGTCCGATTGATGATGTAAATGGGTTGTTCAAGCTTTGAACAGTGCAGTGATTTTTTGGGTTGGCTACTGATGTAGATAGGTTCTATGTTTACTCGAAGATTGTAGTTATTTTTTGGTTCGGTTGGTGATGTAACTGGGTTGTTCAAGGCTTGAACAGTGCAGTGCTTTTTTGGGTTGTCTGCTGATGTAGATGGGTTCCATGTTTACTGGAAGATTGTAGTTATTTTTTGGTCCAGTTGGTGATGTAAATGGGTTGTTCAAGGCTTGAACAGTGCAGTGATTTTTGGGTTGGCTGCTGATATAGATGGGTTCTATGTTTATTCGAAGATTGTAGTTATTTTTTGGTTTGGTTGGTGATGGAAATGGGTTGTTCAAGGCTTGAACAGTGCAATGCTTTTTTGGGTTGTCTACTGATGTAGATGGGTTCCATGTTTGCTCGAAGATTGTTGTTATTTTTTTGTCCGGTTGGTGATGTAAATGAGTTGTTCAAGGCTTGAACAGTGCAGTGCTTTTTTGGATTGGCTGCTGATGTAGATGGGTTCCATGTTGGTGATGTAAATGGGCTGCGGATAACATATTTTCAACATTGTAAAAGGGATTTATGTATATTTGAACACTGTAGATTTCACTTTTTTTTAGTGTTTTGCTACATTTCTTAAGTATTTGACAATTGTGAAAATGTTGGAACGTGAATGGTGATATAAATGGGGTTTACGTAAGTTTAGATGGTTGTATTCAGTTGCTCCTTGGTGTTTGTGCTTAAGTATTATTTCCTGTCACCATAAGAATGGTAAAGCAACTGTATGTTGGCGTTCACACTTATTTTTTAACATGACCTTGCAAACTTGTTCAGAATGAATGAATAAAAGTTGTCGATATCGACATCTTAAATCTGTCGATATCGACAACCTTTATCCTTTCAACCATCAAGTGACTTACAACTTTTAATTCTTCCCACTGACGAAACTAGTCGATACCGACAACTTAAACTTGTCGATATCGACAGATTTTATCCATTCCAGCACGTAATGACTTATAACTTTTAATTCATTCCACTGATGAAACTAGTCGAATTCAACAACTTAAATCTATCGATATTGACAATTGTTAACCATTTCGGCATCTATTGACTTACAACTTTTACACATCCAACTGATGAAATTAGTCGATACCGACAACTTAAACTTGTCGATATCGACAACTTTTATCTATTCCAGCACCTACTGACCTACAACTTTTAATTCATCACACTGACGAAACTAGTCGATACTGACAACTTAAACTTGTCGATATCGACAACTTCATCCTGTCAGTATCGACTAGTCTACTTAGTGGGATTAAGTCAGTATGTGCTGGAATAGATAAAACTCATTGATATCGACAAGTTTTTTCATTCCAGTATTTTGGCAAGTTCTAACTCAACCTACCAAAACTTCAAGATATATTTTTTATTTTGACGACAACAACTTCATTGGCCTCCTTACAAAAAAAAAATAAAATAAATACAAACAACAACTTTATCATTCCACTCCAAACTGTATATCAAACCCACCATCTCTTCTCCTTAACCGAAAACAACTCCAAACTGTAGCTCAATCGCAGTTGCTGTAATAAAGATTGCAAGTGCTTTTTCAAGCATTTGCTCTCAGCTGCATATTTCCTAACAATCACACAGTTGCTATCAATGAAAATGTTGGTATGCTCTCAACTCAGAGAACATGAAGCAGTAGACCAAGTGGAACACAAACAAATGCATTCATTAAACCTTTGTGGGTCCATAACATGCATTCAACCATTCTATTGACAATCTGCTAACAATAAAGAAATAAAAAAAGATTCCTAGTTACATGCATTCATTAAACCATTCTATTGACCTGTACTCCATAGATAGGATCCTATATACAAGTTTAATCGATTATGCACAAAACCAAAAGGATGCAAAGTATAAGTCTATCAACCTAATAGACTGATGAAACACCATCTCAAAGGCAATGTTGCAATTTTCAACAAAAAAGGTACAACAAAAACAGAAGCTTGGTAAGCACCCATTTATCTATTCCAAAACAGAACACATTTTTTTTTCCTGCGCTCTGCACCTTGTTGGAAATCACCATCAAACCCATCATGGGAAGTCACTCAAGTCGGTCAAACCTAGTCTGTTGGCATTCAACCGCCAGCTCCTTTTAAATATCTCTATGACGATTTTGCTGCGAAAGTAGGGAATGTCTTCTTGAGTGAAGTTGATGCTACGGCGGTGCGCACAATGTTCCATGAATGCCATTGCAAATATTTCACAGTCATTTCCATTTTCCTGACGAGGGATGCCCGTCTTTACAAGCCAACCCCATAAAAAAGGGTCTGACCACCCGAAATGGCTATACATTTCATTCAACCATGTAACCTACGTGAAGCATTATTACAGTGCACTTTTAGATTAAGTCAAGATTCGTGTACGCCAATAGGCAGATGCAAATGACGCAGAATTTGAAAATGACGATTTTAAGGTAACACAACATACAAATTTCGAGCGTGCTTTGCCGATCGGCGATCGCCTGGCAAGCTATTATAGAACTCCCATAATTTTTCGTCAACAAATCCGACTAGCAAGGAGAAATGTGATCTGTGATAGAGAATAAAAATTAGTGTGCGTGCTTCCCTTGCGTCCCACACTCTATGTCAATGCTTCCCAAATACAGCTTCCACGACAGAATCAGAACCATCCGACCACCAACTCTGCAAGGAATATTTCGGAAATAGTCAGCTAGAGCCCAGAACCGGAACTACTTACTAGTATTCTCCTCTTTCACAGCTAAGTACTTACACAGACGCTTGGGTCAACAATAAAACATGTATCACATTCCTCCCGTAATATTTCAAAATAGTAGTACATGATGTTAGTGTCCATCCAAGTCCCTTCTTGAAGCACCTTCTTCAGATTCGAGCTTGGGATCATTGTGCAGATGCTATCCAGCTCATCCTTCCTGTAACAAATCATAAACAAGCACTTAAAATTCAAGTAGGCATTTTATCATTATTAATTTAGCTCCAATACCTGACTTCTTACCTTTCCTCGTAGTATTCTTTGAATCCCTTGAAAAAGTACTTATCAAGGTCACACAGCATGTAACTACTGTGAACTATATAATGAGCATAATCTTCAAACTTCAACGGAATTTTGCCCATACGAGGCAGCCGTTCCATCCTCCATAGAAGTGAGTTGAGTGTAGCGAAGGGGGCCGAAACCACCAAAGCGGACTTACTGGAGACTGAAATTGGAGAGGTGAACAATGTTCTGCTTACTGAAGGGGTACCAAGGACTACTTTGATAGGTGGTACTTCCGGAGAATGAGGCCTACTATTAGAACCTTCTGTTATAAACTGCTGGAATGGTTCGGCATCAAATGGTGCTGCACTCCTCTTGGCGCTTTTCTTTATCCCCGGACTCTTGACAGCATCTCTTTTCCGATGTTTAAACGTTATTGTAACCTTCTTCTTGACGTCCTCTTCGTTGGAGTGCGAGCTACTACACCCATCCATAGAAAAGTCCTCAAATGTTGTCCAAAGGCACCCTTAAACTTTGTCAATTTCTTCCGGATTGATTTTGTGAACTTCGCAATAGACAATTTCCGACGCTCTGCTCTATCACAGGAGCCTCTAAACGAGCCACAAGATCCTCCGCCTGAAAACGAAACGCACCAAATATTAATTTATCATGTCAGACTAGCAAAGCAACTGTTTTAATAGGAAAAAAAATACGAAAAACATTGTTTCGTGCAGTAACTTAATGGAGTGATTTCTACTATACATGCTTAATTGGGATGGTGGGTTCCGCAAGTTTGGTGGTCTCCTCCGCCTGGCTATCCTCTCTATGCTCCACCTGAGCGGACCTCCCAATAAATAATAGCGAATTTTCACCGTACCATCGTAAATACTCCTTGGAGTGGGCTTTTCCTTACTCTTCTCCCCATATAGAACAAGTTGGGCTCTAGCAGCCCATAATCCCTCAACCTCCTCGTCCACCCGCGTGCTGTAATCAACGACAACATACCATGTTCATTCTTGTCTGACGAATGGCATATTGAATGGGGGTGGCACCAACTGTTTAATCCAAACTGCTTCATAGCACACCACATATTGTGTCGTTCCACGATCCAAAAAAACACAAGGACGGTGGACGACGAAAATAAAGCACGATAAACTTTCCGCACCTTCTCAATAAACCTTTTCCCGTAACCATTATAGGGTTGCCAATTAACTGCACACGACATGAGTTAGAAAACATTAGCGATTCTCAACAGACAGTGTATTATGCTAAAAAAACTACAACAGGATTTCAAACAATGAAAAAAAATAACTTTTTTCAATACCCGATCAGCCTTCATATTGTTCAACTGATTTCTAACTTCTTTCACTGTTGCAAGAGCTGGGTGTTCTTCAAGCCTCTTCTGCCAGGTCTTAAACAATGGAAATTGTATATCCTTCTTCCAACTATCTGCCGATTTAGGACGCCGCCCGATCAACATCTTCGTGTAAGCCCATAGCTACACCATTCCACAAAATATTTAAATGTTATACATGATTGAATTAATACCACTGAAATAAGATGCTAAGAATGAGGACAAGGACTTGTAACAGCCGAAGAGGCTCGGTGGGTGTCTTGAGTTAGTATCCTTCTTCCTCTCCGTGTATATTCTTCCCCTCCTCTCCCTGTTCATTCTTCCCCTCCTCTTTTACCCCGGCCTTCTCCTTATTCCACCGAGTAGCGTTTGCCAACATCTTGTAAAGATTCGCAAGACAAGCTGGTGCCCATTCTGTAGCAACCCCGGACCGAGCCCGCGGGCCTGATCCGGGATCGGGACTATATTGAAAGATTATATTTTTGGAATGATAATGCCATATAGCTTTTGAACATATGTTAACCTTTAGCCAATGCGTATACGGGTCATCAAGGAACAAGATATTGGTCGTGCACACGATTTCCATAGGTGTCTGCAGTGAGGATATCACAACAACATAAATATTTTTGCTTAAGTGCGGAAGCGTGTAGCAAATCTGATTCACAACTTCATTCCCAAAATACAAGACTGATAACACAAGAATAACTTGATGTCAGAGTGAGCAATGATCAAAATAGCATATTCCCAAAAGGTACATGTTAATATTTATACGAAATATTAGTTAATTAACATTTCCCAAAATAGAGGCCAACAAAGGCCAATACAAAATATAAATCCCAAAAGAATAAGATACTCGCAATCCCCAAAATGTTTCACAACTCGGGCGACCGAATGTCTACACGACATCATCGGCATGCCACTCAACTAGATGCTGCAGTTCACCAACTGCCTCTTCAGTCTCCTCGTCAAGGTAGCCGGCAACTGGACCTGAGTACCAAAGAAATGGATCAGACACGACAATCTGGCAGGTGGGTGAAAAGATATCACAACATAACAATAATTGAATTTACCTTGGAAAACATATAAAACCTGCTTAAACAATAATTTCCATGGAAGAGATAAATCATTTATTCAAAACATATATACAATGTAAAACAAATAAAGGTAACCAAGGAATCGGGAAACAAGCAAGATGGCAACCACACGAAGCTAAGTCCTCTATCACCAAAGTGACAAGTGCATAACAGAGCGTTGATCTTAGTTACGTGAGGTGAGGAGATATAACGAAATATACATATACATATAATATACAGGACATGACCACGGTAGTGAGCCAGGCATAGAGAACCATGGTGGCGAGCCGGGTATCGGGAACTACGGTAGCAAGCCGGGTGTCGGGACAAGACCTTGGTAATAAACAGGTAGCGGGATCCAAACTACAACTGGCGGGACAAGAGGGAGATCTCTAAGTCGGTTGATCAAACCGGCGAGGTCATCCAAGCTTAGTGGTGCCGACTCATAGGTTAAATAACTGAAATCAAGATATGTATGAAATATATCAGTTGCAAGTATATAAACGGGCAAGACGAGGGTGCTTAAGGCACAATTATCACTTCAATTCTGGCAATGCATATCGGGACTAGTAAAATGCTGCAAATACAAATTTCAGTGCTTTCGGAAATGATAAATCATGGATATTTGGAAATGTACATCAAAATTCGAGAACAATGAAAACACCATTGAACTTTCGAAATTGCAGGACAAGTGTCGGAGTTCAAGACTAGTTCAACGTGTATAGAGGTCCCGTATGTCGATTCAATATAGACTTAGTACTCTTGAGTTTGGAGACATTCTGGGCTCCTTATACACCTTAGGAATTTCAAGACTTTCGATGAATTTTCATAATGTGGATTCTTTCTCAAACGGGCTTCATACATTGCCTCATAACTCTTCCGATACAAACGGATTCCATTAGAAACCTCTTCCAAACATTACATCATGGAAGTAAGGTTCTAAACATCTCCTTCCCCCCTCTCCAAAATCTCCTTTCGTGCTCCAAAAGTGGTCCATACCCGAGAGGGGGTGTGCTCGAGCGGACCAAGGTGCGCTCGAGTGGACCTGGGCTGTACAGGAAGGCTGGCAGACAGAACATCTGGGCTCGCGAGCGGCCAAATGTCCACTCGAACGGACAGCCTACGCACTCGAGCAGACCTCTGGCCGCTCGAGCGGGTAGTCATTCTACTGCCAGAGCTGCAGTCAGATTGACTGTGCGATCGAGCGACCCGATGTTCGCTTGAGCCAGCAGTCAAATTCTGCTGCTCGAAAAAGAAGCCATCTTGGCCTTCTTCTCCTTCTCCTCCAATACATTTTTCCCGCAACAAAGGCCTCCTTGCCTCCTAATAAAAACCATCAAAACTTCAATAAACATCTAAATCCAAACATCTTCTTCTCAATCACATTCAACCACAAAAGAGGAGAGAAAATCCATAATCACAAGGATTCATTTATACCACAAATAAGTAATAAATGAAAGGCTATAAATGCAATGTTTCCAAAAGTTAAACAATCCACAAGACTTATTCATGAGCATTTATTTCAATTCAATGCAAGTCAAGAATAACAAGAGTAGAAATAACAAAATCAACACATTTCTCATAAAAGCTATTTAATGCTCAAAATATCAAATCATCCACTTGCCTTGGGTCTCTAATCAAGAAATCAAGCTCCTAATCACACTCTTCCAACCCAAGAACAAAAGCTATACAAAAGCCCCCAAATACAAAACCCTAAAAGAGTCAAAACAAGGAATGCGAAAGAAAGAGCTTTAATAATGAAAATGGGGACTCTCATAAGCTAGGAAAACACACATCAAAGAGAATGGGAGGGATTGCTTACTTGGAAGTTCTTCAAATGAACAAGGAAGGCTCAAAGAGGATCTTGAGATGAGTGGTTCCCTCCACAAAGGATATCAAGAGAGAGCTCTAGTAGTGAGGAGGAAAAAGATGACCTCCATTTTTGCAATTGATGCAAGGTTGGTAGAGATTGAGATGGAAAAGCTAGAAAGAGAAGAGAAAAGAGGAAAAAAATGCTAGATTTTGTTGGATTTGAACTAGAAAGGGAAAAGAGAAGGAGTGTTATCCTTTTATACAAGTAGAGAGTGGACTCCACTTTTAGAAATATCTTTGGGATCAAATCATGACTTTCGGGACCTCGAATGAGTTCGACTAAGAAAGGAAAAACAATCGCCGAAATATCAAGTATATTTTTCAAGGGTTTCGGGGATATCAAATTTCATGCCCAGATTTAGTGTAAAATGACTATTTTGCCGTCAATGCTAGGAAAGTCGCGTTTCAGGGTTCTGGACGGGCACGGGATCAACACGGGAATTATAGAGATTAATGAGATGAGTCAAACGAAGTCAAAACACGAATTGTGGAATTCTAGGATAATTCCCCCAAGTACACGCAAAGTCACAAAAGGATCCCTCCAAAGGGTCCCACTAATAACAAAAGCACTCAAAATTCCCCAAGGCTATATCAAAAGCTATTCTATTCCCGACTTAACCAAAATTCGCTAATCAAGCTTAGAACTAACACACGATTTAATTAGTACTAATCGAGGTCACTCGGGTCGGGTCTTATACATGCGTATTGTTTAAAATCCTTAAACAACTCAAGCAGATAAGCAGGGCCTCGGGCACCAGAAGTTTGCGAGATGATTTGGCTGGACACCAAGAAGAAGAGGTAGGCCCTTGTAGCCTGAATCTCATATTCCTTGTATTTCTTCTTCTTTTTCTTCTTCTCCAGTTCTTCAGCCTTGAAATTGTCCTCAAGCGACTTAAATTTCAATGTCATGCCAACGTAGTCAACCTTCTTTCGTGGGTTAATACCTAGCAACTCCTGACATACTGTTTGAACTAGCCTCCTTGGGAAAGTTCGTCCCGTTACTCGGTCCCCATCAATGGGTAGACCGTATATATAAGCAACGTCCTCTAACGTTATAGTTGCTTCTTCGGATGGAAAATGGAATGTATTTGTTTCAGGACGCCACCTCTCTACCAATGCCGTGATTAACGCATGGTCGATGACCATACGACTTATCTCCGCCAAATGATGTAGACTCGCCTGCCTCACGTATTCCTTCTGGGTATTTGTAAGACCCCATATTGCTGTGTCCGGGTTTGTTAGGATGCACCTGAGGCGACCAAATTCCTGCCAGTATCAAGTATTACAAGGCTAGTTAGGAATCATACATCAAAAGGAAATACATCACTGCTTGATAAAGTCAAGGATGAAAGTCTATATGTAGTTACAGTATACCTAGCTCTCCCTAACGAATTCCTTCCGATATATGGTTTTGTTGGTTATATAGGAGGACTCTCGGAGCCTCGGCGGGAGCACGATCGTTTGTCCACAAAGTAACAAAAATAACTATTATTATATTGGAAATCATAGGTGCCTTAGCACAGAAAGGGTCAGATATTTGATGCAAAAAATCAGTATAAGCAAATGTTTATTCAAAGGTTATTTCTGAGTAACCACTAACACCCATCATAGATACTCAAATGAATTTCCATCAGGGTTAGAAATTGATATATGAGGGGGATTTTTAAGAACAAGAAAGATGATGCAATGAGATTTGATGCAGACAACTATTGATTGGGTCCTTGCAGTTTACCATTAGAAAAATATATAATCTTTGTTTTAGGAGCCTATAAACTTCATGCATGATATTTTGTAGTGCTACACTTGAAAAGAGTGTCCCAGTAGTCTCACAAACCAAGAAATCATTGTCTCCACTTCAAAACGAAGAAGGGTATATAGCCAGTCAAAACTAAAATCTCTACAGTAGACAAGAGAAATTGATAATCCACACAAAACCAATAGAATACTATTAGTCACATATATATGATGCCCATTACTGATCTCTATGATGCACAAATACATACACATACTCACTACAAAATAAATCATAACATCACATAAACACCATGATATTGAAGCAAGATAAAATTAACAAAAGCATATTCAAAACACATTCACTCTCAAATTCAACTTCCTTATTTCCCATAACAAATGTCTTTTTTCATAACAAGTATCTCTCCATATCTCAACAAATTTCAAAAATAAAAAAGGAACTCAGATCACCTGAGTGTCTCCCACACACTTTGCATAAGTAGGATGGATGGAACTCCACCAAATAGCCCACCAATTTATAATCCAAACCGTTCAAGATGAGGCTACATCTCACACAGTAGTAATATTCTCGCTAGCGGACTAAAACTCAATGAGATGAAAGTGAATTGCTTTACCAAAAAATTAACATGAAAGTGAATTATGCTATTACATGATTTTTATGGTTTCTGGCAAGTTGAGAACTTGTATGAACTTTACTTGTATGAATTATATTCCCACTTTCATGTAATCAGAAACATTTTTTAACAACGAGTCTAATAATCAAGTTAAAATCTTCAGAAGCTCTCACAGAGTTTTTATTAGGCATGCATCATTTTGTATAAACGAGGAATAGGATGTACAAATCCTGGAACACAACTGAACAAATAGTAACTTCTAATCTTTGTCAAAAGTTGCAATTTATCAAATTATCACAACAACCTTCATCCAATACTAGCTTTGTGCCATTGCACCCACCACCTAGAATGTAATGTGTATGAGTGAAGAGAAAACATATACAGTTATGGCATATATCGGTTACACGTAAAAGTATAAAACTAAAAAAAAGGGGCACTGAGCTTTTCATTTACTATAGTTAAGCATCCTTTTAGCAATGAGTTTGTTACTTATAATAGCTGATTCTTTTTTACATAGTATGTAGAAATGTAGTGGAAATGATAACATAGGTGAATATTTACAATGAATATTTACTTCCTTTTTAGTAGATTGATAAGAAAGTGCAAAAGGAAACATCATTGCTAACTATGGATCAAAACTTAGAGCATATGAAGAACATCTTGATAATGGAGATGGTGCACATGATACTTTTGAAATCAGTAATAAAGCAACATTTATGATAAGAATTTATGAATTTCGTATAACAGTTCAATTTTATGCCATATAGGTATTTTATCAAAACATGAGTGGTGGATTGTGCATTTTACATGTATATATGTATGGTTGTTGATATGTGTATGGTCAAGTGCCAATTTATAATTTGGGGCTGTGTTCCTTGGATGAAATTTTTTTGATGATATAAAAAAAAGGGATCTTCAAGTTGCAAAAAGATGAATTGTGATATATTTAAAATGATTAAAATTAAAAAAAAAAATGGGTGCTCATGACTGTTCAGTTACTGCAACATCGAGTCTATGGGCCACATCACACAGCATCCTACATACCAACTTGTAATCACCTCTTTTTTATTCTGGGACAAGAAGCTATCTGAACATCTGAGTTTATCTAATCGTTCCCTAAATTTCATTTATATGAATGTCATTGCTACTTTAAATGTCAGTATTTTCACAATCAACCAGCATTACACCGTGTAGAAGTATTCCTAATTTTGTCTGTCCCTATTGGTGAAACCATATTCTCTCTCGTCCCTGGCCCTTTATTAGACAAATGCGGTAACGTGTAACTATTACATCTGTCCATCAATGGCCAAATGTGGTAACATTTGTACACTCCAATGTTACCACATTCAATGAGCGAAACCAGTAATTTTTAGAATTTTCCCTCTTTTTTATATATGTGATGGCATTATATTGATGTTCTAAATCTACAAAAAAAATCTATTGATGTTGTACTTCCAAATGTGTGCTTTTTGCAGGAATTGCAAAACTAAAGATCACAATTTGACACACAATTTAAGGTCTACTGTAAATTATCACCACTACATCTACAAGCAACATACACTAATAAGCTTCATCCTGGATTTATTCTTTGAATGTGATTATTTGAGACAAGTAAATGGAATTAAGTTTAAAATAGGCCTTCAATACAAATCTAACCCATGTTACTCCTACCTCATTCATGTCTCATCCTCTATATAATCACCCAAGATATACTTACTAGTTAGTGCGCGGCAAGTTTTCCACAATGGAATCCTATGTGACCATTTCTAAATCAATCAATATCTGTCATTTTCCCCTTAATGTTTTTCATATGTCTTCTCAGCAGTAAATGGGTTTTTATTGTGGATTTATTAAACATAGATTGAAATCCATTTTCGAAAAACGGAGGGCCAACTGCTTCCCCTTGAACATACATACATACATGCATGCACATAAATATATATTTTTTATTTTAACTTATTTCAAAAAATGCTGGTCCAGTAGTACGTACTGTTATCTTCACAGAAACGAAAGGCATCTACGATAGGATACTTTTGTTTTACCTACAAGTTTTGTCCTCAACAGTTTAATATAAATCATTCCATTAACGTATTTATTTCAATATATATAAGTGAATGTAGGAATAATACATTGATTTCTTAGCAATGATAATGAATTGAAAAGAATTTACATATATAAAATTTAAATAAGATTGAGCTACAGGCAAAAAAAAAAAAAAAAAAATCACACGCATGAGAAAAAAGTTTATATAAAAAATATGAATAGGTTAACAAACATAAAGTCCTTCGTATCAGCCTAGCTATAAAGGTACTTTATACGGCTTCTAGAAGTCATTAATAAGAGAGGTAAACCATAGTTATTAGTGCGTGGCATGTACTGATACGGGGAATGGGAAGGTGCATTTTTTTTAAAGGTAAATTGTATTAAAAGCAAAAGGAAATATGGGCTGAGAAAATCAACCATAATGACAAAACATCTGAGGACTCAACAAGGAGGAGCCTAGCTAATATAGAAAGCAAGTTAAAAAAAAGAAAAGAAAAGAAAAGAAAGCTTTCACCTAAAGAGAGCTAAATACATAAAGATAGGGCAAATAACAGCAAAAATCAACATGCCTTTAGCTTTTACCAGTGCTAACCTAGAAGGAGAAGAAACCCATAACCTTGAATAGAGACATCATGAAGTTTTACTTTAAAATGGGAGTGATTGAGATTTTAAAAAAAGAACAAATCCAAGGAGTTTTGTTGCTAGGAAATAGTAGTGTAATCTAGATTTAAGGGATTAGATTTAAGATTATAACTATTCCTACAATTAGGGGATGGGATTTGAGGAGATTTATTTGGGTTGAGATTTTAAGGGGGGAGACTTGTTTGGGAGGAGTGTAGTGGCCCACATTAAACCCAAAGCCCACATTAGACTGAACCACCCTAGTTGCAATTTTACAATTTAGATTGAATTTGTGTTTCAAAATTTTCAACCATCAGTCCTGTGTTATATGAATTGTCATAAATTTATAGCCGTCTTAAATAACAAACCCAGAATAGTATGAAAGACCTTTGTTAGCTTACTTCCCTTTCTCTCCCCAATCAAAGTATGCATCTCTTCTTTCTCTCTAGATTCCTAAGGATCCAAATATCAATTGCCAAACACTACATGGTGGATAACCTCCACAAGCTTCTAACACAAGAAAACAACGTATGCATACAATCCCTTCCTTTTGCATAATAGCAGCTTCCTAAACCCTTTTCTCTTTCAAACTACGCCCTTGTTTGGCATCACTAAGTTTTTCCTCTATTTCTCAAAATCTCTAAGATGAAAAAAAAAGAAGAAGCAGGTGAACAGTGTTCTTGCCCATTCAGGCCAAAGTCCATTTTTTATTTTTTATTTTCCCCCTCAAAATCTAAGAGTCTAAATCAAGATCCAAACCGTTAGAAATGTTCACAAGATAAAACACGGCAACGACACAAGATTTCAGATGTTGGATCATTACCAAACTCGAGATATGTGGAAAAAAATGAACCATTTGATGCAATTTTCTGAAATCTGTGGGCCCCAAACATCAAATCCACATCATTAGATCTCTTTGGAAGGCTGAAATGGCTATGTGGTCAATTTTCAAGGCTTGATACCTTGTGGATCTTGAGATTTATGCAAAACAATATCAGCTATCGATATACTGTGCTAGATATTGGATTTGTCCATGAGCAGTAATGTTTATATATATATATATATATATTATTTCTGGTGTAAATCAAGATCCAAACATGTGGGAATGTCAAAAGGATTAAACAAGGCCATATATGACACCAATTTTCAACCGTTGGATCATCCCAAATCTCAAGATATGTGCAAAGAATGTGAGCCATTGGATGCAATTTTCTGGATTATGGGGGCCCCAAACACAAGATTTAAATGTTAGATCTCTTTGGAAGGCTAAACATGGCCATAGGGTCAATTTTCAAAGCTTGATACCTTATGGGTCTCGAAAGATTTTTGAAAAACTATCAACCATTGATGTAAAAAAGTCTATTTAACATAGATTTTTAAATTACCAAACACTTCTTTTCATTCTAGCCTCTTTTTCTTTATAGCTCTTCTTTTAATGGCTCTATTTTGATGAGTCTATCAAAAAAAGAGTAGAGGTACCAAACAAGGCCACACCTACTACTCAATATGATAGTCATCTTTCTCTCAGAAAAGAATAAATTAAAGAAAACGAAAAGAAAATGAATAAATAGAAAGTAAAATGGAGAGAATTGAAAGCTTGTACCACTAAGGAGAAAGGAACGAAACATATGGTGAGTTTGCATCTGGTTTATTTGTTGGACTTTTATATAAGACGTGGTCATGATAAGGAAGAAAGTGGTTCATTTGTTAGAGTTTTATGTGAGACATCTGGTGATATCGCTAGATAAGGCGAACATCCAGCAATATCAAAGGATATTTAAATGCAAAAAAGGTCAAGAAAAAAAAAGGAAAAAAAAAAAACAAAAGATAGACACTCACACATTATCATTAAATTTTTTGTCCTCCTACCACTGCATGCAAGTGTAAGGGTGTTTTTTTTTTTTCCTGTAATAACCTATTAGAGAAACCTAAGATTGGAATGCTAATTGGTTGATCCAGTTGCACAGGGGATATTGCTTTGCCTCTCCTTCTACCTTATTATTCATTGGATTGGATGTATAGTATATTTGTGGTAGCCAAGAGCAAGGGGATTGGGGCCCGCAGGGAGATAAAGAACTTGCTCATGTGAGGAGCAAGGGGGAGACAAAGGGATCAATCCATGGTCCTCCACATGAGGGGCAGGGTTGCCAACTAACTAGGCGACCTCTCGGTCTTGATTGGATATATACTGTTGATGTTAATAAATTGATTCTAATTTTTTTTACTATGGGCTCCTAATGCCAATTGTATCACAACATTGTAACAACTCATTTGGTTGCATTTTGAATGACCTCAGTATTCTTTTCAAACTTAGTTTAGGTATGAGAGTCAAACCCATATTAGAAGTGATCTATCTGTGATGTCAATATTACTATCATTCATGCCAATGAGTAGATAAGTTGTAGAGGATTTTACCAAAAAAAAAAAAAAAAAAAAACACTTTAGGTTACTAGTGGGCTTAAAAGATTATTTTCACCGACCTTGCACCGAATCAGTCATTTTGCCTGAAAATGGATTTTTTTAACACTTTCAACTAGCTTCCCTAGCGACCTTAGTTTTATGTCATTAAGGGTCCCTAGGGACCCTGCGGTGTGGACAAATTAGAACAAAATAAGCGTTTCCTCGTGTTTCGTTATCAACAACACGTTCGTTTGCACCCATTTCTTCCGACCCAGCCGTCCAACTGTGGTCCAATTTGTATCCATGGGCGAGGGGAACTTGGTGCTCAAGATACTAAGTCGGGACTGCCCCACCACCAGCATCTTCTGACTCCTCCCAATGAACAGCTCCAAAGACAAGTTCATACACCTGGCGGCATCCGAAGGCCAAATAGAGGTGGTGAGGAAGCTGCTAAAGCTAACAATGGAGAATGATATGGGAGCGGAGGCCCCACTGACCAATGTGACTGGGAACACTCCTTTTCATCTGGCTGAAACCCATGGGCACGAGGAGACTTGCAGGTTAATAATTGGGATCTTTTTCCTTATGTGAATGTAGTGCCTCTTGAAAATCTTCAACTTGCAGGTCAATAATTGAAGAAGCTCCTGAGATGGGCGCGGCTAGGAATGTAGATGGGGAGATGCCCATCTTCGTGGCTGCTCTAAGTGGGTCTAAGAAGGTGTTTTCCACACTATCCTCTATGCTTACCAATGCTGGGGACATTTCCTTGATAGGAAGGAATGATGGGAACAACATTCTCCATTGTGTTGTCTCTGGGGAATACTTTGGTTTGTATCCCCTCTCTCCCCCCCTTCTCTCTCTCAACCTGAACACCCCTATTTTGTTGTAAATTATGTACACCGCAGGGTCCCTAAGGACCCTTAACGTCATAAAACTAAGGTCGCTAGGAACCCTTAACGTCATAAAACTAATGTCACTAAAGACGCTAGTTGAAAGTGCTAAAAAAAAAATAAAACTTTTCAGGAAAAATGACTGATCTGGTGAACGATCGGTTAAAATGATCTTTTAGGCCCACTACTCACCTAAAGTGTGTTTTTTTTTTTGGTAAAATCCTCTAAGTTGTATATACTGAAGTGACATTAATTTAATGTTGTCAACTTTGTTCTTACCAACTTGATTACATGTGATGAATTGCGACAGCCATGACTCCGTATAGAATGCGAGATAAGGCTAGATGACTCAAGTCATTAATGATGTTGATAGAGACAATGATGTCTTGATTAGTGTGTTCTCAATGATGTTGAGTGTACCAACAAGATGGTTCTACTTCTAACAAAAAAAGAAAAAAAAAAGAAAAAGAAAAAAGACTGAGTGTATATTTGCATTCTACCTTACCATTTTATTAATAATCTACCTAGACATTAAATGGATGCAAGCATTATGGGAATGAGGAGTAATTATGAATGTTTGTCAGATTCAGCAACATTTATGAAAATTTTCTCATTTCTAGCTCTCATATGCCAAACAAATTCAATTTCAAAGGAAGGGAAAGATGCTTATGTTACCCAAAGTGCTTCATTGGCTTTCATATATATATATATATATATATATATATATATATATATATAGAGAGAGAGAGAGAGAGAGAGAGAGAGAGATACAAATACATACTAGCATAATAACTCGTGTTGAGCATGGATATAGCCAACATTACAATTTAAATATTCATGCACTAAAAGAATTTATAGATTTTAGAAAGAAAATAAAAAAAATTAAGAAGGTTATGAGAGTACTGGTTTATATAATCCAAGGGCTAGAGCTAGTGGTGTGGAAAGAGGAGAATTTAAGTAGAAAGGGAGTGGTAGAGTTTGGATTCAAATGGAGTTTTTGCAGTAAAGGAGAAGTGTGGGTGGTTATGAGTGGTTTTGTAAATGGATAAAGTAGGTTGTTGCATCACTGGGGAGAGAAGATTTAAAAACAGTAGAACTTACTATCAAAATTCCGATCGACGGTCAAAATTAAAGTGAAAACCTTCCTCTTTAATATAGTAAAATTGAAATAATAACAAGAGGCACTCCAATTCTAAAATGTAGGACCAATCTGATAATAATTTTCTATGCTTCTAAAATGAATAGTAATTAGCTTGCATTTCTGATAAATCTTTCTTATACTAGATGAAAAAACGAATGCACTTTGGGCCGCCCTTTCCCTTGCATATAATTGGTCGCTTAATTACCATAGTTTATTACAGAAAGGGAAACCCCTTTTGTATTTTGTGGGTCCATTGGGCTCATCCCCTTCTTGGAAGCTTTAATCTAATCTAATTTCCTAAAAAAAAAAAAGAAAAGAAAGAAAATTGAATGATGACAATAACATTATATGTTAATCAATGAAAACTCTAAAGTTACATCATATCACTGGCCACCATAGCCTGTTAGAAATGAAAGGTCAAATGTACTTACAATGGCAAGATTTACTGCAAATTGATTTATTTTTCATGAAAGGAGTAAAAGGAAAGTGGGGGTCAAATTATAAATAAAGTAAATGAGTAGGGGTTAAAGTAAAAAAAAAACAAAAAACAAAAAACAAAAAAAACTAGGGGCCTCTTCATGCAGACAAGTGGCAATGTAATTCGGATCTATTAAATAAGAAAACGAAAAGCCCACCGCTGTAAAAAAATAAAAAAAAAAAAATCTTTTAGCCCTTTTCATCGCTGACAAAGATTGCATCAAACGATCCAAATCCAGTACGCTTCCAAGAAAATGGGGCTTGCACAAACGCACCCTAGGAGATAAAAAGTTCACTTGGTTGAAGTGCAAAAAGTAAATAGCCAAATTGGAGTAAAAGGCATTAGTGGTGTCGCATCAAAGTTTACTTTCTGCTCCCTTGCATTTTTTCATCCAAACAACAATGAACTAAAATAATCACATCACCACTTTAATTCTTTAATCCAAAAAGTCTGAAAAACCACATTATATCCGTTTTTACTCCATTACTATTATTTATGCCAAATAAATATGCCCGGGAGAGCTGTGTTGAGAACCGCTCGCTGTTTAGGTGTGAAATTGAAAATAAGATACGCAGTCATGTCCACTTGTTGCCTTTAGTGGAGGCATCATGTCCCCATCCCTTCAAATCAGAGGGACCTTGCCCTTATTTTATGTCAAAACCATTTCATTTTGATTTAGGGACTCCTTCCCTTGTAGGCCGGTATTCAATCAGACTATTCAGACAAGCCTCTTTGGACCCTGAAGAGAAAATTAAAACTACTTGACCTAGTAAATTTAATAAATCCTCAATTTAGATTCTCACATCATCAATTCCAAGATAATAATTTGTCAACTGGAGAGCTTGTACCTAATATCATGTGCAGAAACATAGTTCACATGGACAATGATTATATTTGAAAAGGAAATAACATATATTGATTGCAGCTCTAGTAAACTCTAACCCCTACTAAACTTCCATGCTATGCTTGGCCTTAGGCAATATAATTAAATTAGATCATACACAGTAGAAGTGACCATAAGAAAATCTTCAACCAAGGGCTGAGATGATATATATATATATATATATTTACACACACACACACACACACACACACACACACACACACACGCACATATATAAATTATCCTAATGCACACCTCATGCATAGTGTGCATCTCTAGCTAGTAGGGCCCACCTGATGGTCAATACGAGTGGAACAAAAAACCCCACATTCCTATAGTACACCCGCCCTTTGGTTTTTCGCCCATTCGAATGGTTGGGACCGTTGGATCGACTGAACACCCAACCAAATGGATTGGACTTATGGGCCTTAGATTATTGGATGAGGCTGATTTTTTTATACGAGAGGCCCCTGAGCATATCTTCAAATGCCTCTAGTCCAATTCCAAAGTAGGCCAGCACATGGGCCCCACAATGAGATAGACATGGAAAGCTCCATGCCCACCTTGCATATTAAATGAAATGACGATACAAGAGAAATAACTTAAAAACTCTTGCACTCACACCCGACCCTTGTCCTCTTAACCAACTGAGCTACAGTGGGAGGACCATATCTTTTTTACTTCCTATTAGTCTTAGTGGATTGGGGCCCACTGCCATGTAGCCCAACATTGCCCCAACCACTTATGGGTGTAACACCCCTCACTCAGAAAGGGTGTTTTCTCTCTTTCTTATTTCTCATTTGTTTCTTATTGAATGGAGAAATGAAAACCTCTTTATTCCTCTTTTATTTATCTCTTAGACCGCTCTCCATGGTGATATAAGGAGAAACTAGGGAAAGAAAAAAAAAAAAAAAAAAAACATACAAGAAACCGAAGTCGTCTTCTTTTGCTTTTGTTCTTTGGTTAGCCCAAGTATTCTAAGGGAAGAGAAAAATTACCTACAATCCATCCACATATTTGTTCATTCATCAGGCATCAATCTTTAAGACTTTGAACGAGAATAAGGAGTGATTTGAGTGGGAGAGATTTCTAGTAATCTCCTCTGGCGTCTTTACAATGCACTATCTCATCCTTCGCTTGTATCGGCCTCTTGTGTTGCAGCGAACTCGTTACATTGATCCAAAGCTTCCGTGGCGATCTCAAACCTACACTTCCACCATATGTTGCTATTTAAAAAGATTGTACACAATACTCCCCTCAAGAAACAAGCACAGAAGCCTCTAGTACGTACACACACATAAAGCGAGATATGCATACAAGCGCGGACACAATAGATTTATAAAATTGAAGATTTTTTAATTCAAAGCTTTTCACCACTCAATTTTAGATATGTGATATATAGTTTTACATGATTTTTCCATTAGTAACCAAATGGTAATACGTTCCTTTATAAGTATACTAGATTGATATGTACACATTTGAAACGCTATCCTGCCCTAAACTAAAGGGCATGATATTGTAGTGTTTTTCACAAAGGGATAGGGTCGACGAACATTGATTTAATCTTCTCTTTTATCTCACCCGAAGAGTCAGTGTATCCATCTCCATGCAAGTAGATGACTTCGATCATGCGTGTGAGGTTGACCACTCGTGTAAGTAGAGACAATGGGAAGAGAGTTGGTTTAAGGCAGAACTTGTTCATGTCCTTCCATGCTGATGTAACCATTTCTCGAATCTTTTCGCATGCCACTAGTTGTGATACACCATGCTCCTTCATGTGGCTCTCAATAACAGAAGCAGCATGTGTTCTCTTTTGCTCAAACTTCAAATACCATCAATGCAAAACACAAGGTTATTCCAATTATGTGGATCATGATTAATGTTTGTGAAGAATGTGGGGGTACAAGGGCTCCACGGGCCCTCCTATTGTCCATGTGAGTTTTAGGACCAATCTTGGTTTGTCTAATGACTAGGATTTGAACTTTTTTTTTTTTTTTTTTTGGATAAGTGGTTTTGAACAATTTTGAAGTACTGCAAAGTACCTCCCCTGATTGAATGGTTCCCAATTTTCACACATAGGTAGGACATTGAGAGACTTGTCAAGCCTCCGACATTCCTGACCTTCATACCCATAAATGTTATGCTACTGGTGTACTCCATAGGTTGGACAGTTCCCAAAATTTAGGATACAATATATATATATATATAGAGAGAGAGAGAGAGAGAGAGAGACTTGAAGACTAACATAGAGAGAGACTTGAAGACTAAAATCTTGACTTGGACTCCAAGCACCATCACAAAAGAGTTAAACCGAGTTCAACAAAATTCCATCAAACTCACCTAAGTTACTTATCTCGATGCTCTTCCAAGCGACTTGTGTTGGAAATTCTTAAAATAGTACAGAACCATGTAGACCTTATTTCTAGTATCTTACTTCGGATATGACGGAAAATAAAATGTCATTTATTTATGCTTCTTAGTGTAACTCTATTGAGTTGATTTGGAAAGGCAAGGGCCTAGACTTGGAGCTATATGAATCATTAAGGAGACCTATCTTTTGCCATTTATTGAGCCCAACTTGGGTTGAGTCGATATCCATTTGAGTTGGGCTGGTTTGGGCATAACTTAGGTTGGTCAAGATCCAATTTGGTTTGGGTTGGCTTGCTTTTGGGTTCAGAATGGATAATGGTTCAGGTAACCAATGCGGACTTGAGAGTTGGCGTGGTAGTTATTATCTTAACCACCATGGTAGTTATGTCTAAATACCCCTTATCCAAACGGATGTATTCCTTCAGAAACAACTCTTACCAAAGGTTGGTTTCTGCAATCGAGTTACCTGCAAATTTGCCTCCAAGATAAAACAGGCATATGTTGGACTGTGGTCTGCAGTACCCTGACTAACCCTTGAACACCAATGGTCTCACGTAAAGCATGTAATTGATGGCTAAGATATGATTAATCATGTCTATATATAGAAATCAATTGGCTGCAATTGTAGGGAAATGACTCCTAGAGATTTAAAATGAGCTTTGGGGGTTTGAATTGGCAACCTTTGGTTAGTGTCGTTTCTGAAGGAATACATCCATTTGGACAAGGGGTATTTGGACTTAACTACCATGGTGGTTTAAATACAATAAATACCTACCATGGTGGTTTAAATACAATAACTACAATAGTGGTTAAGATAATAAATACAATGCCAACTCCCAAGCCCACATTGGTTACTTGGCCCATTATCCATTCTGAACCCAGAAGAAAGCCAACCCGGACCAATTGGATTTTGGCCAATAAGTTATGCCCAAACCAGCCCAACTCAAATGGATATCAACTCAACCCAAGTTGGTCTCAATAAATGGCAAAAGATAGGTCTCCTTAATATTGATTCATATAGCTCCAAGTCCAAGCCAATGCCTTTCCAAATCAACTCTATAGAGTTACACTAGGAAGCATAAATAAATGATATTTTATTTTCCATGATATCCGATGTAGGATCCTAGAAATAAGGGGTAAATGGTTCTTTACTATTTTGAAAATTTCCACATAGGGCTCACTCAAGTTTTATACCTATTAAAAGAGCCCTTGGTGATCAAGAGAGTGGGTTCGCTTGATCCCCAAATGTCACCAGTTCCCATGGGTTTGCACCAATCCAAATTGACCGGATAAATCAATGGGGTAGGATAATTTGGCGGGGCAAGAAATTTTATAGAGATCATATATAGGAACCATAATGGTGGGGCCCCAGGTGAGCGGATCATTACTTAATTATACTTATGATAAAGATACGCATTGATTTTACCTCATTTGACTCGATATCATTAACGAGCCGACTGATTAAAGATGAATCCATAAGAAACTTAGGACGAGTCTTTATCCAATCCAATGCTTCTTTAGTCACCTTTTCTCCCATACCAACAAAGGAAGCTGCCGTCAAAAAAAGATATCCGGCTGAGAGTAATGAGACTTTAAGATGCTCTTCTAGTGTAGGCACATAACCATTGCTACACCATTGAGCTTCTTGGAGGTAGGCTTGAATTAAAACTTTTGTCTAATCAACACAATCCAACCACCACATCGTTAGACATTTAAACTGGCAGTATTATTCCTTTTCATGGGTAAAAGAAAGGAAAAAAAAAATAGAGAAAGCAATCACAACAATACCATCAAATTAAGGAACAAGATAATAATTAGGGGGTGGGGGGCAGCAGCAGTAGATGGAAAGTATTGATTAGGAAGGTTATGGTTGGTAGTTATGTGTTGGATCTGTTTTTGATATATTAGGATATTATAATTAATTGTGATTAGGTTGGGCTGAGATAAAATTTCTCACAACTTTATATAGTTAGATTAAATTGGTGTTATGATGTGGTTAGGTTTTCTAATTTATCTCATTGTACTCTATAAATAGATGGCGTAATTTTTAATAGACTTAAATGATTCAGATACAATCTTTGAGGTCTTTCATGGTATAAGATTCATGGTTAGCTTCAATCATACAATTAGGCCGCCATGTTCTTAGCTTCTTCACGAAAGATATTATGTAATGGACCATCAATTAATATAATAGACTTAAAATGGTTAGGGCTCTACGGACAAGCAGTGACTACTAGCAAAGCATGGACCCTTTAAAGAGACACCGACCATTTATTTTAAGAGAAACAAGGTCCATTTAATGCGACAAATTGCACGACCCTTCCTTAAAAGAATCATGTGATTGCATGAGAATGATAGAGAATACAAATTAGAAAGGCTCTTGATTCTTCTCATTTTATTCTATAAATATATATGTCATGTAGTTCTCAATAAATTTAAGGCAAAGTAGATATAACCATTTGAAGGTTTTTAGCTCAGACAATGCCTTTAAGAGAACTTCCTCTTTATCCATATCAAACAAAAATTGACCAAAAATGGGAATTCTATTGGTGGTTGGTTAAAATCATTGTCAAATAAGAAGGGAAATCATGTCATACCTTGCAAAATACATATCATAAACTAAAAGTAAAAGAACCTTGAACATTTATAAGACACTAAAAGAACTTGAGTTGTATATGTATCTCATACTTCATGTTTCAAGAGGTCTGTACGGACGAACTTTTCTCCGGGCAACAATTCATTCTCTATTTCATTGACAGTACTTAGAACTGCATGATAAATAGGCCTCATATATTCTGGCAGTTGATCCATGGCACTGAGATCCCACCTGTACAATCAAGTGTTTATTCACAACCATTTTCTCTTGAAAACAAGCTTCTTAAGAGTACAAAATGATTTCACCCAGGACAAATAACAGAATATATCTTACTGCAGAATGCACATTACATAGAATTGTGAGCTTATAATTTACAACTAAGATAATTGATTAGATCATCTTTAATATGCATTACTTTGATCCTAGAAGAATGTTTGATCTACATATCAGAAGGTTCTTCAACGTGTTTAGTTTTCACAACAAAATGAAAGGGCAAAGGACTAGTTAGAATATCCGAGGTTGATTCAATACTCGTCCAGATTCATTCAAGCCCATGTTGTTGGATATTTTCTAAAATCCAATAATTAAAAAAAAAAAAAAACCTCCAAGCAACATTCGAATGTGTCTTTAATTTGAAAACAAGTGTTTTGTACCCTTTGGATGAGATATGTCTCTTTGGCCCATTTGAATGGATGTGACCCAATCCTAAGGGATGCTTTCAATATTATAAATTGAGGTGATTAAAATTTTTCCAAAGTATTCAAGAAGATCCAAATGAGTATTTTATTCTCTTTTTTTTTTTTTTACTTTGATTTAAGGGTAATTTCATATTTCTGATTTTGGTGTGTAGACTTCGAATTAGATTTGGGCATTGTATCATGGGGACATAATTTCATAGAAACCACCTGCATGTGGGAAATTGCTATCTTTAAGAAAGCATCTTAATTGGTCTGCCTTGCCCATTTTTCTTTTGCTTTCTTATTCAATTTCACACATTCACTATCATTTACATTATTCACTAATTATTTATAGTAATTGTTTATTTTATTTTATGATTGCACGTTCTTCGTAAGTAATTTCCCCAACATAGGTGACTCATCTGATTTGGTGATCTTAAATCGAGTTGACTTGCCCTGACTTGGCCAAATGAAAATCAATTTTAGATCTATGATTCTAACAAATTGCTCATTTGGCCAAACTTCCCTTTTTTGAATGCACTGGTACATCTCACACACCTAGACATAGACCATTAGCACTACAACCAAGGATTGATGCCACCGAAACTCCCAGTGGATTATTTTGCATTTGTGCAAACTGAATGCATCATAAAGAAAATGATCATATGCATATATAGACTATGCAGCATCAGTAATAGCTCTTTGGCCACTTTCCATCCCTTACTAAGATTATAGGTTATACTTTACATCTTGGACGTCTTAGAAATCGTACTCTCATTAAAATTGTAGTCTATAACTTACATAGTGCATGATTTCATCTACTTCGTTTTTGGGAAAAGCATGAGAAAGGACATGTAATATATCATTACCTTTGGAATGCTTCTGTAAATACTTTGAGATCCTCAAATTTACCATCGACGTCAAAAGTGTCATTAATGATTGAAATCAGTTTAAACATTTTGACAGCCATGTTTCTAGCTCGAGCATATTGGGGTTCAACATATATAATCAATATCCACAAGTAGCCTTCTACCAATCGATCTCTAGCATAAGGATACTTAGCCGTAAGGCCAATATCCTTCCACCACCTATAAGAGCAGCAACGTAAGCCGTATTAGTATGGGAATGAACAATTTGTGTGGTGTGCAAATAATGACAACAGCTGGAACAATCAATGTCAAAACTTCTATATATCAATAATGTATTAAATGAGATATATATATAATCTGTCCCAGGCTGCTGCTCAGTTGTTTATGGTCATCAAATGCTCCCCGTAGGCTACTTATAGATGTTGGAAAACCAGTCAGCTTTAACTATCTTTGTGCAAATCAACGGAAAACAAAGGCTACTTGTAAAAATTCTCTCATATCTAAATGCACCCTTTCTATTTTTATTTTAGGGTTTTGATTTTTATTTCAGCGAAGTGGCTACGAAGGAGTCGCTGATTTAGAGCATAAGAATGCAGCGAGTGGTTTCTCCAGCAAACTCGCTCTTGATCAGGTCTCGTCCGAGTTGTCAAGTAGGAACTCGCTCTACATCAGGACTCATTCGAGCTGTCAAGTAGGACCATTTCTTTAATCGATGTTTCTCTGTATACCTATTTAATCATTATTATATTTGTAATGGGTTTCGGGTTTGCTCATGAATAGGACATCTGTCTACCAAGTGCATGTTTGTGTTTAGATCCCATTGGCAAAGAATAAGGAAATCAAATAAATATATAAATTTGAAAGAATGCTGAGATGGTTTGGTATTGGTTTCATGAAATAATTTTAGTTCTTTGGATTGATGGAGGTTTGACCTTTTTTAACAGAAAATAATGAATATTATTAAAATTAGCATAAACAGCTGGAGTGGTTCAGTCTTTCAAGGCTGTAGACTACAAAGGAAAATCAATTGCTTACTTGCTTTTCTAATGGAAATATCATTTTAGGCCACCACTTCTTTTGCTCAAGTTTGAAATGGATGTGAACTGAAAAGACGAATTTATTTGGGTTCTATAGAATTAGAAAAAAAAAATTGTTGCCTTTGATCTTTTGAAATGGACATCTTCCTGTCAATGTAGAAAACCATTAAAACAAACTATATACATAGGAAAGATTAAGGAAAGGGAGAGAAATCAACTTTTTTTAGTTAGATTCATATGAACAAGATCTACAAGGTAGATGAAATGGATTGACAGTTTAACAAGAATAAAAATTCGTCAAGTAGATTGACTTTGGTTTAAGTGGGAGCAATGACGGACGACACAAAACTCACAATCGAGAAGTTTAATGGCACAAACTTCGCGTACTGGAAGATGCAGATTGAATATCTCATCTACCAGAAGAATTTTTACCTCCTTCTTGGGGGAAAAGCCAAGAAACCTGCATCAACATCAGATGCAGAATGGGAGATACTCAATAGGAAAGCCTTAGGTATTGTTCGTCTCTCTCTATCAAAGTCTGTTACATTCAATTTATCAAAGGAGAAAACCACTAAAGATGTTATGGATGCCCTATTACGGATGTATGAAAAACCTTCTACCTCAAATAAAGGTTTCTTTATGAGAAAATTGTTTAACATGAAAATGGTTGAAGGTGAGGTTATTGCTAAAGACCTGAACGACTTTAACACGGTCATGAGCCAGTTATTCTCGGTTAACGTACAATTCGAAGATGAAATTTGGGCTTTGTTGATTTTATCTTTTTTGCCAGACAGCTGGAATGGTATGGTTACATCTCTGAGTAATTTTTCAGGATAAACCACACTGAAATTTGATGATATTGTGAGTGCTATTCTTGATGAGGAAATTCGTAGGAAACCTTCAAGTGAATCATCAGGAAGTACATTGAATGTGGAAAACAGAGGAAGGTCATCTGAGAGAGAGCAAAGTTGTGAAAGATCAAAATCAAGGAGCAAGTCAAGATCTTCAAAAGGCAAGATTGAGTGCTGGAATTGTGGCAAGAAAGGACATATGAAAAAGGACTGCAGAGCTCCACCAAAGAAAAACAAGCAAAAAAGCGGTAATAAGGACACGAAGCTTCCGCAAATGTCACAGGTGATACTGTTTGAGATGTTTTAATTCTTGCTTTTGATTATAAATATGAATCTTGGGTTATAGATTCTGGTGCATCCTTTCATGCTACTACACATAGAGAATATCTCAAAAATAATGTACCAAGTGACCTTGGAAAAGTTTATCTTGGTGATGATGAACCTTGTGATATAATTGGCGAGGGAGATGTTCAGATTAAACATCCAAATGGCAGTATATGGCAATTGAATAATGTCATGCATGTAACCAACCTGAAGAGAAACCTCATATCAGTTAGTCAGCTTGCTAACTCTGGTCACATACTTGTTTTTGTAGTTGATTTCTAGAAAGTTACAAAAGAGTGTATTGTTGTTGCTCGCGGTAAAAAAGAAGGAACTCTTTACTTGACTAACAGCTCTACAAGTTCCATTGCAGTTGCAGATAAAGGCATTGACTCAAACATATGGCACTATAGAGTCGAACACATGAGTGAGAAAGTGATGAAGATTCTTCATTCTAAAAGTAAGCTAGAAGGACTCAAGTCCTTGGACTTAGAGTTCTGTGAAGATTGTATTTTTGGAAAGCTAAAGTAGGCAGGTCACTGAAGTCAGAAAGGTTGGACCTAGTACACACGGATATGTGGGGACAAACTCAGGTATCGTTTCTTAGTCGATCTTCTTACTTTATTACATTCATTGATGATGCTATCAAAAAATTATGGGTATATCCTATGAAACACAAGTCTGACGTGTTTAATGTTTTCAATAAGTGGGAAGCTTTGGTTGAAAGTGAAATAGGTTTGAAGCTGAAATGCCTAAGGTCTGGTAATGGAGGAGAGTACTGCAACAAAGAATTTGAGGAGTATTGTCCCGAAAATAGTATTAAGCGAGAAAATACCATTCCCAATACACCACAGCAAAATGGTGTGGCAGAGTACATGAATAGGACAATTGTTGAGCGTACCAGAAGTATGAGGATGGATGCTGGATTGCCCAAGCAGTTTTGGGCGAAAGCAGTGAATACTGCTGCATACTTGATCAATCGGGGGCCTTCAGTACCTTTGGATGGTGGACTACCAAAGGAAGCTTGGACCGGAAAAGAGGTAAATCTTTCACACTTAAAAGTATTTGGTTGTATCTCTTATATTTATGTTGTTGTTGAAAAAAGAGACAAACTAAATTCTAAATCTAAGAAATGCACTTTCATTGGATATGGTTCTGATGAGTTTGGTTACCGCTTCAGGATAATGAAAATAGAAAAATCATTAGAAGCAAGAATGTTATATTCAATGAGAAAGTGATGCATAAAAACAAGGACAAGGTGCAAGAGGACAGCAATGAATATTTAGAACTAGATGACGCTTTTGAAAATGATGTACCTGAAGTACATGAAAATGAAAGCCCGCAGGTGGACCTTCAAACACCTACCCGGTAAAAAGGTCACCCAGGACTCCTAAGCCTACTCAGCATTATTCACCTTCTTTGTTTTACTTGTTCTTAACTAATGGTGGTGAGCCAGATTGTTATGAAGAAACATTGCAGGTTGAAACCCGGGCTAGGTGGGAACAAGCCATGGAAGATGAGATGCAATCTTCATCATCAAACCAGATATGGGACTTAGTTCAATTGCATGAGGGAAAGAAAGCATTGCACAACAAGTGAAAGTACAAATTGAAGGAAGAACTTGACAGTAGCAAGCGACATAAAGCCAAATTATTTACGAAAGGCTTCCACCAAAAGGCATGTATTGATTGCTCTGACTTATTTTCTCCTGTGGTTAAATTGAACACAATCAGAAGTATTTTGAGTATTATGGCGGTAGAAGATTTACATCTTAAGCTGTTAGATGTGAAAACTGCATTTCTCCATAGTGACTTGGAAGAAGACATTTATATGCATCAGCTACAGGGATGTGTTACACCAGGAAAGGATGAAAATGGTGTGTAAGCTCAAAAAGAGTTTATACGGTATAAAGCAAGCCCCAAGACAATGGTATCTTAAATTTGATAGGTTTATGTGCAACACATTTTACAATCGGTGTCATGTAGACCATTGTTGTTATTTCAAAAGTTTTGATTACTGTTATGTTATTCTACTCTTATAAATAGAATAACGTTGCAAGTTCAAATATGCATGAAATAAACAATTTAAAGAAACAGTTACCACAAGAATTTGAAATGAAAGATTTGGGTGCTGCAAATCAAATTCTCGGCATGAGAATTAGCATAGACAGGAAAAATCGAACATTAAAGGTGTCTCAAGAAGAATATATTGAAAAGGTTCTAAATAGGCTCAACACACAGAGTGCTAAGCTAGTTAGCCCTCCACTGGCTAGCCACTTCAAACTCTCAAAAGATTTCTCTCCTAAGGTAGAACAGGAGAAGGAGAACATGTCCAATGTCCCATATGCTTCAGCTGTTGGTAGCTTAATCTATGTTATGGTTTGCACTAGACCAGACATTGCTCATGCAGTGGGAGTTGTAAGTTGATTTATGAGTAATCTCGGAAAAGCGCATTGGGAGGCAGTTAAGTGGATTCTCAGATATCTGAGAGGCACCACTAATACATTACTATGTTTTGGAGGACCGGGGATCAAATTGCATGGCTATGTTGATTTGGACTTGGCAGGAGATCTTGATAGAAATAGAAGCACTACAAGATATATCTTCATATTGGGAAGTATAGCAATCAATTGGAAGTCACAACTATAGGACGTCGTTGCACTTTCAACCATGGAAGCAGAGTATGCTGCCTCTACAGCAGCTAGTAAGGAAATGATTTGGTTATAGGAGTTAATGGAAAAGTTGGGTAAGAAGCAAGAGTTCAACAAGTTTTACAGTGACAGTAAGAGTGCCATTCATTTTGCAAAGAATTCAGCATTTCATCCAAAAACCAAATACATTCGGATCAAATATCACTTCATACAATGGCTTCTGGAAGAAAATGTGTTGAGAATGGAGAAAATTTTATCAATTGAAAAATCCTGCAGATATGTTCACAAAGGTGGTGACAACAAAGAAACTGAAGCTGTGCTCAGCTTCTGCTAGTCTTCATGCATGAAGATGAGGTATCGAGATTCTTAGCTGTGTTCTATTATTGACGAAGCCATTCTATATGATCAGTCTTCAAGTGGGAGATTGATGGGTTGGTGAAGCCCGATCTAGACTTTATTCTATTACAGGGGTTTATCTATAATTTATTAGTTTAATTTGGACAATCTATTATAAGGCTAAATCCGACGGTTGTGGGTGTCTAGAGGTTTAGGGCTTCATATATTTATTCTGTGTGGTGAGAGCATTGTACTAATGGTGATATTGAGATAGAACAAGAGAGACAGAGACAGTGGGTGCTTGTTCTCTTGTGGGAATCTCCAATAATAGTGAATGGCGTGAATCTCCTGTGGACGTAGACAATTTGACTGAACCTCGTAAATTAAATATGTGTCTCGTGGATTGATTGTGTGATTGTCTCGTAGATCGTACGTGTGTATTAACGATCCTAACAAAAGAGACATCAATAATTCCAATCTTGGATAGCAAAAGGCAGATTCGCTTTACAACAACCCTTACTTTTTGGGTTTTTTTTTCTCCCTTAGACTATCCCTTACTTTTCAAGAGAGGTGCCTCTTAATTTGGTTTTTCAAAAGCACCAACTAGATTCAACCCTCATTGAAAATAAAGGAAAAGAAAAGAAAGCAGAGTCGTTTTTAGTATTCTAAATTTTAGCATATTTTACTGGTTTATTACTTCTTTTACTATAATGAATAGAAGTTCGTTATGTTATCTAATAGAATCATTGTTTTTGTATCTAGAACTCCCATAAATGTCTGTAAATTCATTTGAATCATATACCCTAATATGGATTAATAGTAAATTACGCGTGAGTTAAACATCTCTTTCATTCAGTTACTTGACCTTGCAAAATAGATGATTAACCTTCAAGATTATGACCCTCACATTACCTTCATATATTTCTACATTGGGGTTTTAGAATACTGGATGTAATCATTATTTTAGTATTGATCTACTTGAGAAGGATTAAAGCCGGAATCAAAAAATTTTCTGTGCTTTCCCTTTTATCATCAATGCTAAGCAAGATTACTTATTTAGTTTATTGGAATTTAGCTTACTTTCTTGTTTTTTAGTTTTTGACTATATTGAATGACAATGTTTCAATGATTCATATACAAGTTATCAAGCTTAGTGCACAAGTGTGAAAGTGGGAATATTAAAATTTTAAGAAGGCTATGCATAGCCTAATTGTGGACTTTCTATCAATGTGTGAATGCTACCAATTCAAAAACATTTGATAGTGTGTTGTAAGTCAAGCTTTGACATGTTAAATACCTTGAAATCTTTATTTTTATCATCAGTCCAATATGCTTCACTCCGATTTGTACAAATATATGAGACAGAGATTTTCAAACAAACTAAAAGCAGTTTGTTCATGGTTTATTCATGAAAAAAACTAAATTATGAAATTTGATGTCATATACCTAATTGGGTTGCAATCCCCTTCTTGCAGACATATCCCGACTTTGGAAAAGCTGATATGCAAGTTTGTCCTCTCTTAGCTCCCTTTCAGATATTATTTTTGTATTTATCATTGATATTGCCATTTCATTGTTCCTAAATTTAAGTCTGCAACAGGTGGACATGACCATCGGCTTGACACAACTGGAAGATTAGGTGAATACACTGGTCATGTGGAATGCTATATGACCATCTAACTCAGACCATAAAAAAAATACACTTTTCTTACTGATCAATAGTCAAATATATGAGTGGATTGTAGGTAAGGACATAACCATATGGGTGTTGTAGTTTCTAACCAAAGGTTTCTTCACTCACGTGTGTCTTTGTATTTTTATGATTAATCACATATAAAAATTATTCTAGGTATGTTGTATTGGAAATTTGATTTTTACTGTTACATGTGATAATATCAATGTAGACAATTGACTCTACAGGCTAGATGTGTAACTTGAACTTTCTTTTAGCATATGTGAAGTTAGTAAATAACTCATTTATTTTCAAACTAAGGATACGCTCTAGACTATTTATGTTGGCTTCATATTTTAGGCCTTTGAATTATAATTAATACCACGAATATTTTAGACTACTCATTAAATTTTTTTATAATATTTAATATTATCAATTACATTCTTTTCGCTAGTCACACTTGAACCGGTGTCCAAAACATAAAAAATAAAAAAAATTCATATCAATAAAATTTCAATTTTATTTTGAGTTCACAGTCACTCGTCTAGGTGGGTCTAACAAGTTGGAATGTTATATTGTTGTTGGAATCATCATTATCACTTGGGTAGCCTACAAGCTATTCATAAACAATAAACTAAATTAATTAAATGATGTTAACATTAACACTTGCCTTGTTAGCTCTTTTAGCTCCATTCCATACATTGACTGTGCCAAATTGAAATCCAACTTTGCAAGCTCTAGGAAAATTTCATTCGGCTGCTTATGTTGTTGGAAGAGTGAGATATAAAATCTTGCATCTAGCCTTGCAATGCGCTTGCGCATAGGAAGCTCAAGAGCATGGCCAACTTGTGCCCCAAGAGGACCATCAAGATGGGTTATTAGAGACGAAAGATGCGTTTTTGTAAAAGAGATGGCTTCATCCAATATATCTTCTCCATGAGTGCCATAAAATGCCGCTTCATATAGACTTAACAGTCCCTCCACATCACTACTTAAACCTTTATTGAAGTTGCCTTCTTTGTCTTTAAAATTGTTCAATACATCTGGTTCATGATCAAATAATTCATGATTTCAGTTACCTAAAACGGCCAAGTCAAAATTCGACATTCATCCAACCATGTCACATTGGGTTATTCAAATGAAGACAACAACTCAAATAGAAAGTTATATTAGATTGGAAAGGGCCATTTGGGGCTTCGAGTAGTGGAGATCTAAATCAAATAAAGGACATAAGCCTAAATAATCCCTTCAGGCCTAAGAGGAGCCGGGTAAATTGCCTATGGCTCCAGTGTGGATAGTGCAGTTTCAAACCTACAACCAAATACCCAATTTAACTTGTTAGACCATAATTTAACAACTTAGAAGCTTGGCTCAACTTGGAAGGTCATTGGGCCAAGAAGGTTGAGCTTAGTCTACTCAGATACTCTATCAACTCAACTCAATGGAGTCGAGTCAAGGCCACACCATTCGAGTTTTGAAATTATGATTTAGACTCCTCCCTACTAATCGGACTGGGTGACTCATATTTGAGCCGATTTGGTTTGCACAGAAGAATCAAACTAGTGAAAAGTAATGATCTTTAAAAGTTATTCTTCCTCGACAACTTATTTAAGTGCTAAAGTCGCCTTTAGAATTGCAAAATGAGCTTTGATTAGAAAGGAATCCTCCAACTTTTCCTTAGATGATATTATCTCTAATTGGGGATCTTGTATGGGATGTGGTCCTGTTAAGTTGAGGACTTATGTTCCTTGGTGCCTGCCCGCTCATGGGGGTTACGAAGTTTAACGTGGATGGTGCTTCAAGGGGTAAGCCGGGTCCAAAAAAAGTAGAGGAGTGCTGCGCAATAGTAGAGGTGAAGTGCTTCTTATGTTTTCCCATCATGTGGGTGTCTGCGATTCTAATGAAGCAGAGGTGTTGGTTATTCTGGAAGGTCTCAGGGTTTTTTCAAGAAGAATCATTGGGTCTCTGGTTATGGAAAGCAACTCTTCAATGCGATTGCATGGGTATCCAATCGGAAGTCTGATCCTTGAAAATCTCAAATCCACTTTAATGAAAATAGGGAGTTATTGGCTACTACCAATGTCACCTTCCATCGTTAATTAGATTAGATTTGCCAATTCCATGGCAAATGCATTAGCCATGTAAGGGGTTGATAGCTAGGCTGTGTCCTTGGGTAGGTCTGATCATGCAATTTAAGTTGGGGATGGTGCATCTTTTTTTCACCTTCTCAAATATGTATATATATTTTTTTCTGTATTGTGAGCTTTGATATTCTTCTCCCTTTTAATGAATTCTGTCGTTACGTCTAAAAATAAATAAATAGTGAAAAGCAAGTCACTCAGTGGAGAAAGTTCACCGGAGGAGACATTATAGCCCTCTTCTCTTAGTAATCGGAATCGAAGAGCGACAGTCTTTAGATCTTTATAATCAACATCGGCATCATTTATATGTTCCAACGCATCGTTGATCTCCTTCTCAAAGTGATAGGCCACTCCAAGTCGTTGGATATCATCAATCATGATCATTTCTTCAACTGAGCCCTTGGCCCTGATAAACATCTTCTTCACTTCCTCATTCAGCTCTCCAACCCTTCTAGTCCATGCATCTATTTTCTGTTCAAATATATCCCATTGCAGATTATAAGAAATCAGTTAGTAAAAAAACTAATTTTAGATTAGATAGATAAGAAAAATAATGACGTGAAAACATGTGGTTGTGGGGCTTATTGCGGGGCCCGCTAAATGCCACGTTCTATCATGTTTTTAGGTGAGATATTGGTAGGGATGTAAATGGGACCCCGATTTTCCGATTACCCGGAGGTTCCGACCCTCTAAAAACTGGATTTGGGTCCTTATTTAGGCCCCGATAAATAAATGTTCCAGGTCCGGTTCCACCTTGGTTCGAACCCGTGGACCTTATACCCGACATATTACTTCAATTTTCGAAAAATTCTCCAAAAAATCATGTTTTTTTTTTTAATATCACTCTCTGTCTAGACGTAAACTCGGATCCGGACTTGTCTCATATATGGTTCTTACTCCGGTTCCGGAGTCAAGAAACCGGTTCCGAAACTGTTCTGGGTCCTGATCCGGATCCGGATCCGGTTCCACCTTCTCTTTAACGGTTCCAGTTCTAAGTCCACCATGGACTCGGACCGGAACCACCAATTTACAACCCTAGATATTGGGAATATCTCATCCTAGATAGTGGTTACGATTTTGAATGAGAACTTGTCGGCATGATGATAGCAAGTGTAAAGTGTTTTTATTTTATTTTAATAACAGTGTAATGTTAAGATGGTTTAATCCAAGGGTGACTACTTAAAAGAAAGGATATGATTCAGTTACATCAAGATATGGATCATAGGATTTTAATCCCCCGCGTTCAATTCTTATCAGAACCATGCATCTGGACAGTTGTAGAGGTGGGACCACACTAGAAAATCACCTGCTGTAGATGCGGATATATGGTTCTCATTAATTAGAACCATGCGCGAGAGAATAATTTCTATGCATCATATCCAAATAATTCACTTTTATATGTGAAGTTCTTGGGTGGGTGTGTGCAATTCCAAATTCCATAGAAGCTGAAACACACTTTCCGTTCTGTATGCCATAAAAAGAAAAAATATTGGAAGTGTGGATTTTATTTTATTGTGAGAGGAAAACGGAGTCTGACTAACTCCCCGGCCCAAAATTCTTTCCCGCAAAAAGAGAAGCTGGTTTTGTTGCGCGGGATATCACCACTTACTCATGTACAAGAACGGCATATCGCCTATTCATGTTATCTCGTACTCGTATTTACGTGGAAAAGCACTCACTGTACCATATTTATCATAGTGCAAGTAAGAGGAGTTTTTATCCAAAACCGTGTCCATCCACAACGGGATATATTCATTCTTGATCCCATCTCAAATCATGATAGATGCTAGTATTAAGCGTACGTGCCCCAAATGAGGTCCCCACTTCCATAGATTTGCATAAAAGCATCATCTTTCTTATCTATTTTATCTGGTAATTTTATTTTATTTTTTTTGCTAACTAACATTTTTTTATTTGCAATGCGATGTGAATAGATAATAGATGCATCGACAAAAAATCCCTCCACCTATATAAAAAATAAATAAATAAAAAGGCAACCTTCTTTCTCTAATAAAAGACAAAAAAGCTCTACTTTTCTATACAAAAAGTAAAAAAGACTCCATACTAAACAACTAAAAATAAAATACTATCACAACTAAAAAGCTCCCCACTCTAGATTTGATGCTTTACTGCACTTTATTTTACATGTAATATTACCAAACAGGCCCTAAGGGTATGTTTGGGAACTTTATATGTAGAGTAGAGTGAAGTAAAGCCTCAAATAGTGAAATAATAAAATATAAGTGGGTTATATGATGATTCCATGCACCTTTCCTTGATTCCTTACACTAATTTCCCACGATGCCTAGGTACTTGCCCTAATTTTTTTAATTAGAGTGATATAAATCATTGAGTTGGTCAAATAAATAGAAAAATGCGGAACTAAATAAAGTTAGAGTCTGGATTCGGTGAGGTTTTATCCCATGGTGACGTGGTGGACAGTGGTTGTTCCACCACGGTCGTTGTAGGTAAACCTCCTCAGAGGTTCTCGATTCATAAAGTTAATGCACTCTTTTTTTTTACATTAATCATAATAGAATAAAAGTTGGAGACTATATCTTCACGAGAAGGTCTACTATATGAATGGCATGGATCAAATAAAGATGAACCTCACCATATTTGACTTGACATGGAAGAGATTGTGCTCGTGAGATCATTCTTCCTAACCAAGGATATGTGTATTTTTACCTTGTGATCTTCACTGTAAGAAATGAAGAATTCTCCCCAAACAGAAGGATGAAATGGTGATGGACGGTCAGCACCATTTTTGTTTCTATTCAGAGGTGGGGGATGGACAGCAGAAGAAAGAGGAGAGGAACTTAGGGAAGCCATACTCCTTGAAAGTCTTGTCTAAGAAAAATCTGTTTTGCAGTGTGTAGGAATCTAGGCATTGCACTAATGGCTATTTATTAGGCATATGGAAAGGAAAGTTTTCCCCGTGAACAGACATGTGGCTTATACTATACTTGATTTGGTGTTTTCTCGTTTTCTAAAAGACTGTATTGTACTTGTTACTGTCATGGCTATGTGCTTAAAATGCATTTACAGGTGTTTTCCTCCCTTGATTAATGTATCTTACACATCAATGCTCCACTTTCTTCAAGGGAGGAGGATAAAAAAATAAAAAGGGGTTGAACACGCATGTATAATATATTCTACTATGTTTAACACGCAGGTTTTATATATATATATATATATATGTGTGTGTGTGTGCGTGTGTGTGTACACTGAAGATTTATTTGCATTATTATTATTATTATTAGATATAATAAGGACAGTGGTATATGGGCCGGGCGGGTCATAGAAGAGTGGGTCAACCTAGCCAGCAACCAAGGAGCAACGTGCCCAGCTAAAAACATGACTTAATTAAAGTGGTTCAAATCAAAACGTAGTAGTGGTCATCGCCATGATCTGAACAGTGCGATGACAACTAATAATTTATGTTATTCCATCAGCATGCAATCAATAGGAGAAATCATGTGACCAAGGATCTTGACCAATCGATCACAACATACATGCCTAACCATGTGGGCTTGGGTCCATAATGGGTTCAGGTTCTGTTTTTTTTAATCTAACCCAGTCTAGTACACACGTGGGCTGCCCGGCCCAGACAATTGCTTGTGATGTAGAGAGAGAGAGAGATTGATATTGTGTGAGAAAGATGACATGAGGGAGACCCCTTTTATGGAAAGAGAGAGAGTCTAAAAGGAGATAAAGATGATAGCTCTCTTCTTTCCTTTCGAATGGCTCCCATAAATCTAGAGAACAAGGATTGTCCCAAGAGAGGGATTAAGATGGAAAAATATTCAAAAGAATAAAGGTGCTCACTTATCTATCAATCATATCAATTATGTGGTGCAAGCACCGTACTCGCGATAATGTGTGCAATAACCTAAACAGTCCTACCGAGCTATGAATTCGTCAAGGAACCATGACAGGGGTCCATCCTAGAGTTCGGGTTGCCTTTGATACGCCAAGACCGCACCGTTCGTGGCAATGTGCATCTAAGACATCCATGTCCGAAAGAATTAGTTACTTGGTGTTCTTAAGGTATTTGATTGTGAAGACCTTGGATTCGCACCCTATATACTGGATATGATTTCATTTGTATCTCTAGAGAACTCTCGGGAATGATGGTTGGCTCGTACCTCATCCCCTACGTCCAATTTTGATGTATTTCACAAATTCGGGTTCCAAGTAAACTAACCATGCCTAAGGTACTTGTTCCAAACCCAAGGAACATTGAATTTTTAATCACACCAAATTATCAATTTGAGGGGCACCAAATGGCCCAAATCCAAGCCTCACAAGTCCCCAAAATAATACCCAAAAAGTGGGCCAAGATGGGTGTGCGGGTCGTTCTTCTTCTTGTTATTTTTTCTTCTGAATCTGTCGGTCTTCTGCTTCTTCTATTTCTGTGGGTCTGGGCCAAGATGGGTGTGTGGATCCCTGGAATAATTGGGATTTTGTTGATATCAACTAAGCAAGGGTAAAAAGGGAAACAAAAAAATGGATTTTGGGAGGGAGGTCGTTGTCTGATATTATAAAAATCCGGGGTCCACAGTTGTGGTTACTCTATTTAAAGGAATTTTTTTTTGGAAAATGTCCGTAAATAAAATTAGATTTCCCCATTTTTGTTTCTTTTTTCTAGGAGACTGTACTTCAAACGAGCAGAGTTAGAGTTAGAGTTTGTGACAATATTTTTTCTTACTTTTATGCATTGTACACTTCCTATGATTGGTGGAATTGCACAAGACAACTTATTTAATTTCTTCTTTTCACAAAAGAATTTATGTATGAATAATTTATAAATCCTCCTCTTAAGTGGAGGATCTACAAGTGCCAAGAATTTCGGAATTCTGATAATCACAAATGACATTTTAGACTCATCAAATGGCAGAGATTTGGGATTTTAATAAAGAAATATGGTATTTGCAACTGCCAAGGGGACAAGCCTTCACGTCTTGTCTGTAAATTTTTAATATCTCAAATTTCATAAAAATTCTAATAAAAAAGTACCCTCAATAGCTAAAGCAGGTCCGTTCCTTTCCTTTCTATTTCCGTTACATTAGGAAGTGGAACTCGGGCATTTCTAAATAGCCTTTTTCTTTCTAACCCAACCATGGATTAAAAAATCAGCCGATACCGATTCATATCGGCCACGGTAGCGAGCCGGGCATCAAGAACCACGGTGGCGAGCCGGGTATAGGGAACCACGGTAGCAAGCCGGGTGTCGGGACAAGACCTTGGTAATAACCAGGTAGCGGGATCCAAACTGCAACTAACGGGACAAAAGGGGGATCTCCAAGCCGGTTGATCAAACCGGCGAGGTATTCCAAGCTTAGTGGTGCCGACTCATAGGTTAAATAACTGAAATCAAGACATATATGAAATACATCAGGTGCAAGTATATAAACGGGTAGGACGGGGATGCTTAAGGCACAATTATCACTTCAATTCGGACAATGCATATCAAGACTAGCAAAATGCTACAAATACAAATTCCAGTGCTTTCGGGAATGATAAATCATGGATATTTGGAAATGTATATCAAAATTCGGGAACAATGAAAACACCATTGAACTTTCGAAATTGCGGGACAAGTGTCGGGGTTCAAGACTAGTTCAACGTGGATAGGGGTCCCGTATGTCGATATTCAATATAGACTTGGTACTCTTGAGTTTGGAGACATTCTGGGCTCCTTATACACCTTAGGAATTTCAAAACTTTCGATGAATTTTCGTAATGTGGATTCTTTCTCAAACGGGCTTCATACATTGCCTCATAACTGTTCCGATACAAACGGATTCCATTAGAAACTTCTTCCAAACATTACATCATGGAAATAAGGTTCTAAACAGCTCCTTCCCCCTCTCCAAAATCTCCTTTCGTGCTCCAAAAGTGGTCCATACCCGAGAGGGGGTGCGCTCGAGCGGACCAAGGTGCGCTCCAGTGGACTTGGGCTGTACAGGAAGGCTGGCAGACAGAACGTCTGCGCGCTCAAGCGGCCAAATGTCCACTCAAGTGGACAACCTGCGCCCTCGAGCAGACCTCTGGCCGCTCGAGCGGTTAGTCATTCTGCTGCCAGAGCTGCAGTCAGATTGACTGCACGCTCGAGCAACCTAATGTTCGCTTGAGCCAGCAGTCAAATTCTGCTGCTCGAAAAAGAAGCCATCCTGGCCTTCTTCTCCTTCTCCTCCAATACATTTTTCTTGCAACAAAGGCCTCCTTCCCTCCCAATAACAACCATCAAAACTTCAATAAACATCTAAATCCAAACATCTTCTTCTCAATCACATTCAACCACAAAAAACGAAAGAAAATCCATAATCACAAGGATTCATTTATACGACAAATAAGTAATAAATGAAAGGCTATAAATGCAATGTTTCCAAAATTTAAACAATCTACAAGACTTATTCATGAGCATTTATTTCAAATCAATGCAAGTCAAGAATAACAAGAGTAGAAATAACAGAATCAACACATTTCTCATAAAAGCTATTTAATGTTCAAAATATCAAATCATCGGCTTGCCTTGGGTCTCTAATCAAGAAATCAAGCTCCTAATCACACTCTTCCAAGCCAAGAACAAAAGCTATACAAAAACCCCCAAATACAAAACCCTAAAAGAGTCAAAACAAGGAATGAGAAAGAAAGAGCTTCAATAATGAAAATAGGGACTCTCATAAGCTAGGAAAACACACATCAAAGAGAATGGGATGGATTGCTTACTTGGAAGTTCTTCAAATGAACAAGGAAGGCTCAAAGAGGATCTTGAGATGAGTGTTTCCCTCCACAAAGGATATCAAGAGAGAACTCTAGTGGTGATGAGGAAAAAGATGACCTCCATTTTTGCCATTGATGCAAGGTTGGTAGAGATTGAGATGGAAAAGCTAGAAAGAGGAGAGAAAAGAGGAAAAAACGCTAGATTTTGTTGGATTTGAGCTGGAAAGGGAAAAGAGAAGGAGTGTTATCCTTTTATACAAGTAGAGAGTGGGCTCCACTTTTAGAAATCTCTTTGGGTTGAAATCATGACTTTCGGGACCTCGAATGAGTTCAACTAAGAAAGGAAAAACAATCGCCGAAATATCTAGTTTCTAAAAAGTATATTTTTAGTGTCAAATTTCATGCCCAGATTTAGTGTAAAATGATTGTTTTGCCGTCAATGCTAGGAAAGTTGGGTTTCGGGATTCCGGACGGGCACTGGATCAACACGGGAATTGTAGAGATTAACGAGATGAGTTAAACGAAGTTAAAAAATGAATTGTGGAATTCTCGGATAATTCCCCCAAGTACACACAAAGTCACAAAAGGATCCCTCCAAAGGGTCCCACTAATCACAAAAGCACTCAAAATTCCCCAAAGCTATATCAAAAGTTATTCTATTCCATATTTAACCAAAATTCACTAATCACGCTTAGAACTAACACACGGTTTAATTAGTACTAATCGAGGTCACTCGGGTCGGCTCTTACACATGCGTATGTTTAAAATCCGTAAACAACTCAAGCAGATAAGCAGGGCCACGGGCACCAGAAGTTTGCGAGATGATTTAGCTGGACACCAAGAAGAAGAGGTAGGCCCTTGTAGCCTGAATCTTATATTCCTTATATTTCTTCTTCTTTTTCTTCTTCTCCAATTCTTCAACCTTGAAATTGTCCTCGAGCCACTTAAATTTCAATATCATGCCAACGTTGTCAACCTTCTTTCGTGGGGTAATACCTAGCAACTCCTGACATACTATTTCAACTAGCCTCTTTGTGAAAGTTCATCCCGTTACTCGGTCCCCATCAATGGATAGACCGTATATATAAGCAACGTCCTCTAGCGTTATAGTTGCTTCTCCGGATGGAAAATGGAACGTATTTGTTTCCGGACGCCACCTCTCTACCAATGCCGTGATTAACGCATGGTCGATGACCATACGACCTATCTCCGCTAAATGATGTAGACTCGCCTGCCTCACGTATTCCTTCTGGGTATTTGTAAGACCCGATATTGCTACGTCCGGGTTTGTTAGGATGCACCTGAGGCGACCGAATTCCTGCCAGTATCAAGTATTACAATACTAGTTAGGAATCATACATCAAAAGGAAATACATCACTGCTTGATAAAGTCAAGGATGAAAGTCTATATGTAGTTACAGTATACCTAGCTCTCTCTGACGAATTCCTTCCGATATATGGTTTTGTTGGTTATATAGGAGGACTCTCGGAGCCTCGGCAGGAGCACGATCGTTTGTCTGGAAAGTAACAAACATAACTATTATTACATTGGAAATCATAGGTGCCTTAACACAGAAAGGGTCAGATATTTGATGCAAAATATCAGTATAAGCAAATGTTTATTCAAAGGTTATTTCTGAGTAACCACTAACACCCATCATAGATACTCGAATGAATTTCAATCAGGGTTAGAAATTGATATATGAGGGAGATTTTTAAGAACATGAAAGATGATGTAATGAGATTTGATGCAGACAACTACTGATTGGGTCCTTGTAGTTTACCATTAGAAAAATATATAATCTTTGTTTTAGGAGCCTATAAACTTCATGCATGATATTTTGCAGTGCTACACTTGAAAAGAGTGTCCCAGTAGTCTCACAAACCAAGAAATCGTTGTCTCCACTTCAAAACGAAGAAGGGCATATAGCCAGTCAAAACTACTTAAATCTCTACAGTAGACAAGAGAAATTGATAATCCACACAAAACCAATAGAATACTATTAGTCACATATGATGCCCATTACTGATCTCTATGATGCACAAATACATACACATACCCACTACAAAATAAATCATAACATCACATAAACACCATGATATTGAAGCAAGATAAAATTAACAAAAGCATATTCAAAACACATTCACTCTCAAATTCCACTTCCTTATTTCCCATAACAAATGTCTCTTTTCATAACAAGTATCTCTCCATATCTCAACAAATTTCAAAAATAAAAAAGGAACTCAGATCACCTAAGTGTCTTCCACACACTTTGCATGAGTAGGATGGATGGAACTCCACCAAATAGCCCACCAATTTATAATCCAAACCGTTCAAGATGAGGCTACATCTCACATACACTACACCATTTCAAGACATACCTAACGGTCCAAAACTGTTACTAAAAAAATTTGTAACGGTTTTTTTGGGTCACAGTTTGGGCGTTTCTAATCTGTTATAAACATCCCTAACGGTTATAAACCATTACAAACATATTAATTGTAACGCTTTATTTCCGTTACTGAAATTAGTTCCTAACGGTTTTAATACTCATTTGTGTTAATAATTTTTAATAAAACAGTAACAGTTTCGCAAGTTTTGTAACGGTATTTTACACTTAAATATTTGTAACGGTTTTGTAAACTCTATAACGTTTTTTTCGTGCCAAATTTGTGTTACTGATTCATAACATTCCTAACGGTTGTGAAATCTTTTGTAACGTTTTTAAGTGTTGCTATTCGCACAAATTAGTAATGGTTTATAACCGTTACAAAACTTTTTCATGTGTAAAAAAAATTATCCAAAAACCACCCCTGAATACCAAACCTGCTGCATATATAAAATGCCCTTTTACACAGTTCAAACATTATGTGGTTGGCTCAATCTGTTGGCTCAAACATTACTGAACAGGTTATGTCCAGTAATCATACAGAGTTAAAATCCAAAACCCAACATCCACGTATGCAGCATCTGTTGGCTCAATCTCAGCATGAATAATTTCCACTCATCACAAGATAAAATTATTTAAATCATCAGTTTGTCTATATGGACAAACTCATGGACAGAATTTTGGACAAACCGTCCACGTGGCGCAACGTGAGTCCAAATAGACTTTTTGTTAAATCATATAAGAGTTTAGTTTTTAGGTAGCTCATCATGTACAAATAGAGAAGCCCAAACCAGAACAGTGGTTGCAACTAAAAGTAAAGCAAGGATTTATTAGTACCAGAAAACAAAGCATTAGCAAAAGGTAAACATTTGGCAATTAGTGAAAGTTCCACCTGAGCAGTTAAAATAGATAATCCCAATATATAAATGAATGAACTGGAAAAAGTTCAGATTTTGCCGCCAAGGCTGGCTAAGTTGAAGACTGCATGTCCATGAATATTTTACTAATAGGTGTATGTAAAAATGATTCTCCTCTTCAAAAAGAGAACAACTAACAGACCTTAAAGTAGGACAAGCTTTGTAACCATGTGTTACGCAGCCTGATAAGTTGCCATATGCCGGAAAATCATGAATGACCCACACCAACATTGCCCTTTAAGTAAAATGCTCTCTTTTGTGCATGTCATAAGCTACAACCCCTTCTTCCCATAACTGTTGTAACTCCTCAACTAGCGGTTGAAGGAATACATTGATGTTTTGACTCGGTGCTTTCGGCCCAGGTATTAACAATGACATCATATGGAACTCAGATTTCATACACAAAGACGGTGGGAGATTATAAGGCACCAAGTAAACAGGCCAACAACTATAACCAGTGGATTGAACTCCACGTGGATTGAATCCATCAATTGCAATTCCAAGCTAGACATTACACCCTTCCTTAGCAAAATCTGGCCAATCATCTTTACATGTCTTCCACTGAAGCGAATCAATCGGATGCCGCATATAATTCCAAGAAGGTGTAGCTCTATCATGCCATGTCATTTCACGCGCTATCCATGGTATTGTGTACAACCTTTTGAGTCTTGGGATCAATGGAAAATGTCTCAATACTATTCTCGCCTCTTTTGTTTCTTTCTTCCCCATTTTCCCCTCCTTCACTTTGTATCTAGGTATTTGACATTGACTACACACCGTTAAATCAGCTTTGGTCTTCCAATATAACATATATTTATTTTCGCAGGCATCTATACGTACACTCAGCTTTCATTCCCAGATCTTTTAACATTGCCTTCATTATAGGATACTTAGAAGGCAAAGTGTTTCCGTTTGGCAACCATGTTTTTAACAGAGACAAAAGTGCAGTCACACTATTTTCCGACCATTTATGCTGCTTCTTCAAGTTATGGAGGTCTACAATTGCAGAAAGAGTTGTTACAGGAGCCTCGCATGAAGGATATAATTTTTCTTCTGCTTTTTTCATATATTCATGGTATCTTTTACCCAAATCAGGCTCTAGAACAACAGGGTGTTCAACATCTTCGACCTGACTTCCATCACCTTCATTCAAATCATCCGCTAACTCTTCATGCACACCATAAGCAACATCAACAAAATTCTCCATCCCTAGTCCTTCTGCCTCACTATTTTCTTTTTCAACTTGGTTTATCATTCGATCCATATATGGGTTCTCGCCATGTAAAGCCCATACACGATATGTTGATTCTATACCGTAAAGAATCAAATGTTTTCTAACTATATCATACGCAAACCTTTTCCCATTTCGGCATTTTTTACAAGGGCAAGGACACGTGGTTGATGTTTGGTCTTTGCCACTAGCAAATAGAATAAAATCCGAAACCCCCTACTTGTACACACTCCCAAGTCTATCTGTTTCATTCATCCATTCTTTTAGAATCGGCTGAGACATTCTGTAGGTAACACATCAAGTAAACACAAACAAGTAATTGTAACGGTCAATGTCATACATAATCATGCACTTTCAGTCATAACCATATAAAAAAGCCCAAGAAAAAAAAACTATCTTTAAAATAAAATAAAATAAAATAAAAAACAACTTTCTCAGAGTTTCAACAGCCCATAGATCAAAACCATCAATCAAAAAGGAAAATAAAAAACAACCCATCCAAATATTCACCAAAACCAAAGAAAACATGAAACAATACCAAAGAAAACATGAATCAATAGTCATAACAATAATAACAATATCAGATCAACAGTTTGGAACTCAAAACCGGCCACATCAAGAACTTTTGGTTGTTTTTGACGGCTGATGGCCGATGCCTCTGAATCTTAGAAGGCCAAAATGTCTTTACCAGTATATAAAATCGGGTGACAGAGACAGTTTAAATACACCTCCAAACTTTTAAAGAGGAAGTGTGCAGTGTGAGTATTCTTTTCAAATCGTTTCATGCTGTTTGAGCTGTGTGATTAAATGTGTTCTTTAATAATCTTAGATCGTCCATCTCTACGGTCTTTACATCGAATGCCTGACCCTACTCACATTAGCCATTTCATCTCAGGTCAGAGTTTCCACAGTGCAAAAGAAGTAAAACCCATATACTTCAATGATGGAGGGTTTACAGGTAGACAGTGAAATAAAGAATTGGGTCACATTCAATGGTTATATATCAGGCATTCAGATTTGTGACAGTGTTCATTGAACCAAGGTGCCCCACATGCAATCTTTAATTATGCAACTAACCTGAGGAAGATTGAGAGAAAAAAGTATTTTGCATGTGGGAAGAGATCACCTTAAAGATTGAGAACCAGGGCCGTAGCGGATATATCAGGGTATGATTGGGACTTTGGAATTCAATTAGAAAAAAAAAAAAAAAACAAGAGGAATCAAAATACAATAAAAAAAAAGGGCTATAAAATGAAGTAAAAATGAGATATAGACACATCAGATCAGCCATGAACCCCACTTGTAAGAATGGTATGTAAATTCACATATATTCATGCATCAAAAATCAAAATACCCTAATACTGAATTCCAAAAATTTCTTAAAATGAATTCCAAAAATTTCTTAAACTGAATTCCAAAAATTTAACCATGTAAGTATGACTTTCTAACCAAAAAAAAAAAAAAAAAAAACCATGTAAGTATGACAAGTAATATAGGCATGGCAATGGCCAAAGACCCATGTCCCTACATTCCATCCGACGCTTTCCCCTCCATCTTCACATCCACCATCTCAAACCATCAACCGAGTATGGTTTGTACCGATTGCAATTGGCCCATGGTGAAGACCATCATGTTCAAGTGTTGCATCAAGGAGTGAGGTCTGATCAGTTTATTCTGAGATTTCTTGCAAGATCGAACAGAAAAACACAACCAAATCAATTCAGAATGCCATCCCTTTTTCTTTTTATTTGGTGTTCCTTGTTGGATTAGATTTGGGAAGAGAGGAGGAAGAAGATGTAAAAACTTTTTTTTTCTCCAAAGAGAGTCGATACAAACCTTCACCTATTTAAAGGAGGGTCGAGATTGTGCATCAAATCCCATATCCAATGTTTCATTTTGGGAGCAACCTTCACCTATTTAGACGAGGGTCGAGATTGTGCATCAAATCCCATATCCAAAGGTTTCATTTTGGGAGCAACCTTTCCACCAAACGACTCCCTCATTATCCTAAGATTCCATAATGCAATCCAAACCATCCCCAATCTCCAAATCGTAGCTATTAGCTCTAATCGATCAACATAAGAACACTCCCACTCCAAACCAAAAAAAAAGGGCCAAGTGTCAAAACAAAACAACATCCACCCCACAAATTTTTTTTTTTCATTGTCTTGATATTTCACAGAGCAATCCAAACCGGCCACTAGAGGGGGTGTGGGGTTCTCACCTGGATTGGGAAGGGATTATCCTCGCTGGAGGGTGTCTACGAGCTGCTGCGGAAACCCCAAGTTATCCTCGCTGGAGGCGGCCTCGTCGTCAGTCTCGGAGGCGTAGTCGCCCTCGGCGCGCGGGAGGGCACGATGCAGAAAGAGAGAGAGAGAGAGAGAGAGAGAGAGAGAGAGATGTTAAAAGGGCTCTAGCAGGGTGCGGGAACAGGGCAGGAGCAGGGGAAAAAAAGGGGGAAGGGAAGAAAAAGTGGGTTTCGGATGGATTTTTGCTCCCGCCAAAAGTATTTTTTTCTGTATTAACGCTTACTGGTGGAGCAAAAAATGAAGATACCGTAACAAAATAATTATTAAATCGAATAAAATTAATGTAACACTTTAAAACCAATGTTAAAGTCCATAAAACGTTAGGAAACTAGTTACACTTAAAAACCATTACTTACCAAAAACCTTGAGTGTTACTAATATCCTACTTTGGTGTAGTGATAGTAGTAATATTCTCGCTAGCGGACTAAAATTCAATGAGATGAAAGTGAATTGCTTTACCAAAAAATTAACATGAAAGTGAATTATGCTATTACATGATTTTTATGGTCTCTGGCAAGTTGAGAACTTGTATGAACTTTACTTGTATGAATTATATTCCCACTTTCGTGTAATCAGAAATATTTTTTAAGAACTAGCCCAATAATCAAGTTAAAATCTTCAAAGTTCTCACAGAGTTTTTATTAGGCATGCATCATTTTGTATAAACGAGGAAGAGGATGTACAAATCCTTGAACACAACTGAACAAATAGTAACTTCTAATCATTGTCAAAAGTTGCAATTTATCAAATTATCACAACAACCTTCATCCAACACTAGCTTTGTGCCACATTGCACCCACCACCTAGAATGTAATCTGTATGAGTGAAGAGAAAACATATACAGTTATGGCATATATCGGTTACACGTAAAAGTATGAAACTAAAAAAAAGGGGCACTGAGCGTTTCATTTACTACAGTTAAGCATCCTTTTAGCAACGAGTTTCTTACTTACAATAGCTGATTCTTTTTTACATTGTATGTAGAAATGTAGTGGAAATGATAACATAGGTGAATATTTACAATGAATATTTACTTTGTTTTCAATAGATTGATAAGAAAGTGCAAATGGAAACATCATTGCTAACTATGGATCAAAATTTAGAGCATATGAAGAGCATCTTGATAATGGAGACGGTGCACATGATACTTTTGAAATCAGTAATAAAGCAACATTTATGATAAGAATTTATGAATTTCGTATAACAGTTCAATTTTATGCCATATAGGTATTTTATCAAAACATGAGTGGCGGATTGTGCATTTTACATGTATATATGTATGGTTGTTGATATGTGTATGGTCAAGTGCCAATTTATAATTTGGGGCTGTATTCCTTGGATGAAATTTTTTTGATGATATAAAAAAAAAAGGGATCTTCAAGTTGCAAAAAGATGAATTGTGATATATTAAAAATGATTAAAATTAAAAAAAAAAAACTGGGTGCTCATGACTGTTCAGTTACTGCAACATCGAGTCTACGAGCCACATCACACATCATCCTACATACCAACTTGTAATCACCTCTTTTTTATTCTGGGACAAGAAGATATCTGAACATCTGAGTTTCTCTAATCGTTCCCTAAATTTCATTTATATGAATGTCATTGCTACTTTACATGTCAGTATTTTCACAATCAACCAGCATTATACCATGTAGAAGTATTCCTAATTGTGTCTATCCCTATTGGTGAAACCATATTCTCTCTAGTCCCTGACCCTTTATTAGACAAATGCGGTAACATGTAACTATTACATCTGTCCATCAATGGCCAAATGTGGTAGCATTTGTACACTCCAATGTTACCACATTCAATGAGCGAAACCAATTATTTTTAGAATTTTCCCTCTTTTTTATATATGTGATGGCATTATATTGATGTTCTAAATCTACAAAAAAAATCTATTGATGTTGTGCTTCCAAATGTGTGCTTTTTGCAGGAATTGCAAAACTAGAGATCACAATTTAACACACAATTTAAGGTCTACTGTAATGTGTGTGTGAGAGAGTGTGTAAAAACTTTTGTTGTCTTTCTATTTGTCAATACAACAATTATAGGTCTAATTATTACAATAACAGTTGATAAGGTCCTTCTCATCTTTGCTCTTGTAGGAATGGTTTTCTATACTCATGCAAAACAAACAGTCACAAAAGCAAAAAGAGCAATTGAGTAAAGCAAACCTTTCAGTAAAGTGCCCAAAAAGTACTATCCCTTGTTAGTGTAGTATCAATACTATTAGCCCCTTGATGTAGAATATACAATTAATAAAAAACAATATTGTTTAACTTGTCTGTTCAAATTCAGTATTCAAAATACTTTTAAGTTGCAATACACATTTTCATACAAGTATAGATAATTTGCCTACATTTCAACATATTTTCATGATCTTCAATTTAAGAAAATATCCAAATGAATGTATGTTGTATATGGACGCCCATGCCTTGCACATGTAGGGTACCACTAGCTTTGTGCCAGATTGCACCGATCACCTATGAGTGTGGCCATTGTGCCTTGAAGGAGCCTCTTCATTGACACACATGTATGCAACCTTTTTTTGTGACTAAAAGGGAGGACTTACACACCACATGATTTGACCCACCACATGGGCATGTATTCCCACCGTATAAAAGTTGTCTGTGGCACACCTTATTGGCTTACACACCACATGATTTGAACCACAACTCAAAATTCTCTATACCTAGCTTTCTACTCAATTTCAGTAGAAAGGATGGATGGTTCCAGGCATATGTATTGAGCCACTGAAGAGAATTAGAGGGAGACATCACATGGAAAAGGATTGCACTTGTATGCATTACTTGCAATATTATAATGTAGTAATGGTTAAGGATAGAGGGGAACAGCAAAAGGTATAGGTCTGGTAACATAAATATAATAACCAAAATCAGCATTACATAGTTGAGGATTCATTACAACATGGAAGTGTATCATTAGACTATAGAATATTAGTTCTAACAGCCAGGGAATATCAATATTAGTATTCCACAACATACTTAGAGTTGGTAGTTATAAAGAAACAACTTGAAAAAGGGCTATGCCGACAGCAAAACACCAGAAATGCATTGAAATTCTATGATAGTGTAGGCCTATTCGAAATTCCCTACTGATTGTGGGGCCAATAAGATGATTACTAAATCATGAGCATTAGTTGTAGGGTACAACACTTTGTAACACTGCACTATTACTTCAGCACCTCTTTATTCCTCGTACTGAATTATCTAGGAAATGCACCAGCATTTAGTTCGAACTAGGAAGTAATAGTCATGTGATTAACAAATGTAGGGAAACTAATGCAAGCTTACAAGGGTATGAAATGTTTGATAACTAACATGAAATTCAATATGCAAAAATATTAAAGCATAAGCACCCACCAAAAGCCATAAAACTACAGAAATCCAAATTGGCTTTTCCCAATTTTTGCTGACGCTGCCAGCAAGTGAGATTCTAGCCAATATATGTATCCATTTCTTGTTTCAGTCATATAAGTTTCACAAATAGTATTAAAGATGTGATGGAGAAACATAAACACTAATATAATGCACAAACATTTTGAGATCTAATTCTTTTTTAATCAACAATCTGTACATGGACTCTTTAATCTCTGTCTAAATCTTTTTTAATCACCAATCTGTACATGGACTTTTTATTTTCTCTCTATGTATGTAAATGTATAACCAATCTAAAATATCTCTATGCTCAATAAAGGTGTGAAACCCAAATCTAGCAAACATTTGTCATCGTGCATATAAAGGGTTTGAAAAAAAGAACCCCTTCTCAGCCGGGGAACATGGAGCCAGACAACCCATTTTTTCTTAAAAAAACCCAATCAGCACACCTTATCAGACAAAATCACTCTGAGTTCATTTAATCTAGAGATTGGGTTTCATGTTTAAGAATAGTGAAGAAAAAAAAAACTTGCAGTTTCGAACCAATGAAAAACCCCGAAACCTCTGTTTAAACCTAATGCAAACAAGTGAAAATGATTACAAAACTTACCTCCTCCATGTGCTTGCCAACTGTCTATAAGCTTTGAAAGAAGACGCAAAACGATGCTTGGGACCACTACCTGGGACTAGCGAAAAGGAAAGGTGCCGACAGTGACTGTGGAGGTGGAAAAAGGAAAAAAGTAGACGACGCAATGGGGAAGAAGGGGGTTTCTCGTGGTTTTTGAAAAACGGATTTATTGTCGATACTGACAATATCACAATATCAATAAACATCGAAAAAAAAAAAACAAGAATGGGCCTAGAGGGCCCCTTCAGTCTCTAAACTCATACTAGGTCGTCCACCAACCCATTGCTTACTATGGGGCCTTTTCCCGTAGTTTTTCCTTTAATTTACAAAAATATCCTATGAAATTTTGACGACTATTTGTCATGTTTGGCAACCAAATCATTATAATTTATTTGGAAAATTCATGTTTGGCAACAGTAAATCTTTAAGAATTTAGACTAACAGAACCCTCTTATTTAAATACATGACTACCAATATTGACTTTAAAAATCCTCAAACTCTTTGCCAAAATGAAGAAAATCTTTGGTTTTGTAGATTTTTTCATTGATACCAATTTTACACAATGAGGGCCTATTTGGAAGTACAAGAAAATACACGAAAGTAATAATTTATAGAATATGATATTTTATTTTATAAAGAAAAAAAATCTTGTGCGTTTGGTAATCCAAGAAAAATGCGAAGAAAGATCATTTTTTTTTCAAAAAGCTCAATAATTTTCCTACAGCTCTCCCATATAGAAGACTTTTTACAATATAAAAATCTTTTAAAATGAGGCTTACAAAGTGGTAGAGTAAATAAAGTAAAGGTAAATATCATATCACGGTAAAGGTGAGGTAAAATAAAGGCAAGATAAAAGCATATGGTGAAGTGAATTGGGAAAGAGTGGTAAAGTAGGTTTCTTTTTTTACTTATATGATAAAGAAAAAGTTACTTGTGATAAAGTTTACGGTAAAAAAGTGGTCTTCCACACTATTTTTTCATCTAAACATAGTAAAGAGATTATATCTCACATCTAAGTTAAGACATATTTGTTTATATATGTGGTAAAATAAAATAAATGTTGATGTCACATCAGAATAAAAGATGAACTAAAGTAAGATAAGATGAAATATGCAGCGAAGTAAAGTAAGAGAGAGAGAATTGTAAAGTAGTTGCCCTTTGTATAGACTTTACTTTTCTATCATTTACATGGTTTTATGTGATAAAAGAAAAATGACTTAAGATAAAAAAAATTGGCAGATAAACTTTACTTTACCACATTATGTTTTTCATCCAAACATGGAAAATTTTATATGAAGTAATTATTTAATAAAGATTATTCTAATAATGAATTTTACTACAATCAATAAATTACTTGTTATTTTGGATTTTTAAATATATATTAAAATCATAGTATCTTTAAAAAAACCGTAATTTAAAAACCGTAATATTCTTTAAAAATTGCTAAACGGAAAAATATTATAATATTTTAATAATACACTATTCTATTATATATTATTTTATTTTTATAATATTTAAATTTATAAATATTGTATTTAATAAACATCCAAGTGGGCAAATGCTAGGTCCATCCCATCTGCTTGATATCTCCAAGTGTCCCATGTGAATCGTGTGCTGGAGATAAAGTTCTTCGCTGGCTTGGAAATCCCTACCTAAATTGGGTAGCCGGATTCTTCCCAACTAGATTTAAAAAAAAATTTTATTGCAAAAGGCAATTAAAAAAACTAATTTAAGTTTTTTTGGGCTATCAGAGGGTTTCCAATCCTTTGATCTGGACTAGGGCTGCACATGGGCGGCTCGAATCAGTTTAACACTAAAACCAACAACCAAATCGAACCTGTCGGTTTTTTAATTAACCGATCCGATCCGACCTACAGAGAGGGCTTAAACCAAACCAAACGGTTCGGTTCGGTTCGGTTTAGTCGGTTAAACCGTTGCTTTTTATTTATTTATTTTGAAAATCAAGACATTGAAAATTTCAAAATGATGATACCTCGTCCTTTGCATTTATTCCAATGTTTAGTGCAAAAATAAAAATCCAATATTCCAGACTGGACAAAATGCATATAAAAAATAATTATACTCCAAAAAAAGAGTTTGGACTAAACGCAAGCGCACAAACATGTAAATCAGCTTACAGTAAAACATTCATTCCATATGATACCATTTGGAATTACAATTAAATAATAGTTCATGTCAAGAAAAATCACACACAAACGAAATCTGCATCAGAACCAACATTATTTTTCAGAAATGAAGGTTTCTTAACACATTGGTTAGGTGAGACCAAAACTACCTATCAAAAGGTTAGGCTCTACTGCCTTTTCTAGCATTTTTAAGAGTGCAACCTTCTGATAAAAACTTTATTGAAACGAGGTGGGAATTATGATAGAAGAAAAACAGCCCGTACAGTAAGCCCTCCATCTGCAATGAAGTATAAAAAAGCATTTGAGAGATTAAAGGAGATGCATTGAGGCAATATTGATGGTTGAATTCATGTAAGAATGGAGTTGTGGAATATAACTTTAAAAGTATTCAAAAACGAAACCCTAAGGCTAAAATAGTAAAAAAAGTAATATTAAGTTAGTGCATACGGTCAGTTCAGCTTAAGTGGTTAATCGTGGGCTCAAACCGATAACTGACCGATGTAAGCAGTTTTTATAATTTTCAAACCGTTAACCGAACCGATCTACTATAAATCGATCCGAACCGCCTGATTCGGTCGGTTCGGTTCGGTTTTGTGGTGATACCGGATTTTTTATGCAGCCTAGTCTAGACTAATCCCTTCGGGCTCAGGATAAATTCTTCGGTAGCCCAATGTGATAGTGCAGTATTGAACCTACAATCTCCATATGATGCCAGTGGTCCTATGCCCACTGAGTGCCCCAGGGATTGAGCAAACTTCCCCATTATTAAATTGGTAGACGACGCACACCAGATCCAGATCCACATCCACAACGATCTATTTTATTCTTCACGCGCAAGAAAAAGGAGAAAAATCCATCCCCAAAACTGAAGTTAGGGTTTGGAAAAAAAAAAAATCACTTTGACGGGACGAAAGCTCTCTCTCTCATGGCGTCCTCGTCTTCTTCTTCTTCCTCCCAATCATCATCTTCTTCTACTTCATCATCTGATAGACGCCGCCATCGTCGCCGCAGAGACAGAGAAAGAGAAAGAGACGCTCTCAAGATCCGAAAGAAGCATCGCCTTCGAACGAAGAGAAAGCGCCGTCATCACGATTCCGACGATTCTCTCTCTTCTTCCTCCCAAACACACAGGTCTTTCCCTTCCATCACGGAGGCCTCTTTTAATTTTGTAATTGATTGATCTGATCTTGATCTTTTTTACTTCGATTCCTGTGGTCTCTTTTAATTTTCTAATTGATTGTATCTGATCTTGATCTTTTTTTTTTTTTAATCTTGTGTCCTTGTTACCGACTATGCAATTTATGTGAGATTCTTTGACTGATTCTGTAAAAAGCTATGGATTTCTTGTGAATAATTTCTTGGAGATTCTAATGATGTTAGATTGCAGATGGGAGAGAGGATTTGCATCTCATTTGCACGTTGAATCATATGTGAATGAGAGTTTCTTGTTGGATTTATGGTCATCATATGTCCAGAGATCGATTGAATCATATGTTACACATCAAGTACTTGTGTGTATTCAAATTTGTTTCCCTTCATGCACACACCAATCTATCCCTCTAATACTATCTCCCCTGAGATGGGGACTGAAATGATCTTCCTTGTTCCAATTGAGGGCTTGAACCTTGCTACAGGAGCCTTCCTCATGAGGACTTTAGTATCTGTTACCAACTGTGCTAGGTAGATAAGCTCGCTTCACTATTATACATTGAGCTTTTTCATATCTGTTTGTTCAACACAATATTGATGGGATGAGGTTATGGTGGCGGCGGCGGCGAGAAGTACGATATATTTTTTAATGAAATTTGAATTGGAACACCTAGTCAACTCTTGATGCCATGAAAATTTTTACATGATTTTTTCAATCCCATATTGATGGGATTTGACTGTTGATCATGATGAATCATAAATGATTTGAGGGCCAGGCCAATCTATGATAAGGTTCCTTGTCTGCATGTTTTTGCTTACAATGGATTCAAATTAATTAAGAAAAAAACCAAATGATGAGTTAGAACAATCAGAGAAAGGATTTGAGCCAAATGAATTGAGAAATATTTTTGAGTGATAGTAAGATGATTTGTCACTTGTGTCAAGTAACAAAAAAGGGACTTTTTATTTCTTCATGAGAGTGGCACAGAATCGTCCTCTAAAGTGGCGACTTTGTGAGCATTATTTTGAACCCTTAGGCTTTAGGGATTAGAACATTTCTTCTTAATTACTCCCTTCCTCCAAACTGGGAAAGCTATCACTCTGTGGTGCCAAGGTCCTGATATTTTTAAATTTTGCGGATAGAACTTCCACTATATCTTTTTACCCCCTTACACTTGGTAACATGGCTTGAACCCACAATTACAACATTGCAACTGTGTAAGCACCTCCCGCTATGCCACAGGTTCTTTTGTCTTCTTCCATTAGATCTTATTGATTGAGCAGTTGATCTAGAACCCACTGTTTTATTCAATCATTCAACATAATAGAAATGGCAACTTAATTTTAGTTGCTTATTCAATGTTGATTGCTTGTTTGTGTTCTACAGCGGTAGTGAGAGCTCTTCTGATGGTGAGCATGAAGTATCGAATCATGCAAGGAAGCACAGGCAACATGACCGATCAAAGAAGGTTGAAGCTGATACCTGATTTGGTGCTCCCTTTCTGCTTTCTTCTTCTTCTCCCATTGCATTTTGAACTTTTTCCCTTTATTTTTTGTGCGCTTCATTTTGTTTAGGTCAAGGAAAAGGAGAGAAGCAAGACTCATCGTCACAAACGTCAAAAGCACAAGGTGAAAGAGGTAGACTATTTTATTTTACTTTGGAGGTTGCAACAGGGCTGCAGTCTGTTGTTTGAGTTTGTTGTTTGGATTGTGGTATTTTATTTAGAAAGTGCATTTGTAAATGCTTTTGGACATATTTCAGCTGCATAACCAAGGGATTGCTAGGAACATTTATACACTTCCCTATCTTGGACAATGCTAAAAATATTTTATACCATAAGGAAAAAAAGGTCCTACATAAGTTATTACATACTGGTATTTTATTAGAGTGATTGGATAATGTTGTTATCCCTGGACATAAGCTATGCTTTGGGACCAACCTTATTGTAAAAGAGATACCAGTGACCTTTTTTGCATGTCTTCCTTTGGTCTTGTAATTAGGATACTTCTGTTTCATTTAGTGTTTTCTTCCTTCATGGTTACTGCTTACTGGTATTTGGTCAAGTGTGATTGTTGTTGATATATGAGGTGCTTATGTTACTTGCTGCCTGTTTTCTCTGGAATGGCTCTTGACATTGGAGCTGGGGTCTGTGACCTGGTAACTGGACTCTGGATTGGCTGGCTGGCTATCATTTCTGGTTCGGGTTTCTACTGGCCATGGGAGCCATATATAGAAGCAGCAAGATGAGAGGAGCAGAAGCCCTGTACAGCTTTCGAAGGTTCTTATCTTCAACGTAGTTTAGATTAGTAATGTCAGCATTACTGTGTTACCGGCTGTGCCACTCACAGTATTCCTTTTGTTTGATTCAGTTCCTAGGACGTGACAAAGAAGGCGGTGTTCGTCGCAGTGCTGTGTCTGGTAAAAAGGTGGAGTTTCTTCACTCTCTTATTATTTTTCTAAGGTAAATGGAGATAACTGGGGGCATAATTTTAGCAAATTTGTTGTTTATTTTGTCAGATCCTATTGAAGCTTGATAAATCGAAGGAGGATAAGTTGGCAGAAAACAACCGCAATGAATTGTTGAAGTTCTTGAATGCTAGTTACGATTGACTTCTGTTGGTGTTGGCATTTAATTTTGTTCAAGGAGGAACTGGGGTTTGGCAGCTAAATAGCTAGAACTCTATGAGTTTCAAGTGACGTGACCTTCAGTGGTTACTGCAGATCTTTACTGTTTTGGGTTTTTACTCTGGAGACTTCATTTGCCTTCCATGCATCTGCTCATATGGTGAATGATTTTGTAGAGCACAATTTAGCATTCTTGATCTTGAAATGGTCTTTCCCTGATTTTATTTAAAGAAGAAAAATTATGTTCTTTTGACTTTAGAGCCTGTTAATTTCAATTCCCTCGATTCCCTGTGGGGGAACAATTGCAAGTTCTGCAAATGCTGCTGCTTCCCCAAGCAAAATTTCCAAATGAGTGCAATACATCATTCATGAGGCTTGAATTATGAGAATTCCAAAGGTGAAAAGTGACACTGAGGAATTTCAAACGCTGCTTTCATGGTTGCTATCTGAAGTTCCCTGCATGTGAACCCCCTCCCCTCTGTATCATTGGGAATGTGTTTTAATTGATAATAACCTACTAGTTATGATGCTGGGACCCAAGGTTGCCCACACGTGGGATGGAAGCTCACACTTGTGGGATGGTAGCCCATACATTGGTGAAGAGTGGCATAGGGATCATCATCCACCCATGGGTGAGGACGTACTTGTAATGCCAATGAGTTTGCTTGAATTCACTAGGTGCAGAAGACGGGCTCTGGTACCGTACCTTTACCCATAATTTCTTTTTGGTGCATGTATGTGATGGGATCAAAGAGCTATTGGGGATGGAACTAACCTGGGATAAGCCAAGATTTGTTCAAGAATCTCAGCATAATCTTCAGCCTGAGCCTAGGATTGGTTTATATATAAGTTTCTTGTATGCAGATCTATGTTGCGTGTTTTTTGTCATATAGTATATCCATCCTGAGATTAATGGTATAAGGCTTTGATCATGATGAAGTTGATTAATGTATTAGCATAATATATCTGGTTCAGGGGTTTCCTTTATGGTCCACTATCATCCATCGATTTCCGAGCCTAGTGACCGGTAGAATGTCTTCTCAAAAAGCCATTGGTGCTACCACAGTTTTTGTGATATTGCTCTGCCTTATTGTGATGTTGCAAAGCAAAGCTTTTATTGAATTATGCGAGTTCACATAGAACTACACTTTTTTCTTTATAATTCAATGCCAATTTTAAGTAATCTGATAAACTTTTGTAATATTGTAAAAATGTAATAGGGAGGAAATTGATGACTAATGGTGATCATACAGGAAAACTCCCTAATTTAGATATTTAAAGGCCCATTTGGATATATGAGGCTTGAGCCCGTGATTGATGCAAATTCCTCTCGAGCCAAATATGCTTTTTTTTTTTTTTTTTGCTTGTCATCAGAGGGTTCCAAACCCTTTGGACTCGACTAATTCCTACGGATCCAGAAGGAAGCCGGGTAAACACTTTTGTGGCCTCAAGGTGGTAGCACTAGTGGACTTAACCTTCGATTCTTGAAGAAGGGGGAACCAGGGGTCGAAACTAAAACCTCTAGCTCCGGTAGAGGGAGAAACTGTGGTCCTAAATACTTGGCTAATCCATTGGGGTTAGCCCCATTATGCCCTACCCGAATCTGTTTTAATGTGGACTACTCAACGGACTCCCATGTATACGTGTCGTGGTAAGGTTGGTGTAAGATTATCATTTTAGCCATTTTCAAACGGACAGACTTAGGTTAACTCTTTCGTCATAATTATCATACTGTCGTCTTCGTCTTCATAAAAAATGGCATAACAAGACAGATCAAATTGTCATGGTTTAGGTTCACCCCAATTGGACCTGGGGGACGACTCCTAGCGATTTGACCTCCCAATGTAATATGGATCTCCACTTAACCAGACTAATTGCACTGTGTCTGTGTGTCAACCACCCAATCTGATAAGATACTTGAGAGCTTGACTTGACATTTCATTTTCTGAGTGGGTACAGGTTTGACATTTAGAATCCAGTAAAACTGGTTCGGGTTAGAGTTAATAATGATACATAGAGTGCTTGCTATACATGAAACCCGAAATAGTGCCACTTCAGCAAGTAAGGGCTTTGATATGTTTTAATTAAAAACAATGCAGAGGGTAGGAAACAAATATCTATTAAGAGGGCATTTTAAGACATTTTTATGCCGAATTCCTTGTCTAAATTCACTAAAGTTGCCTATGGGCCTATCTGAAAGGAATGAAAAATCAGGTGGGTTTAAGCAGTGTCCTTCATGACCCACCTTTCTGATGTATAGGAGTATTATTTAAATTTGATGTATGGTTGATTGTCGAGTTATGGTGAAAATTAAGATCGCATTAAAAAGATGAGCATCAAATAATCTTTCTTTTTAGGAAAGTAGAATCAAAAGAAGATGTGAAATGAACTACTAGTCCCTACTTATTTTCTTTTGATTCTATTGCCTAAAAGGAAAATCTATTTGATAATCATTTTTAAAATTCACATTTGATCTTTATTTTTAACCACTTATTATATGAATCATATGTATTTGATTTCTATATATTTTAATGCAAAGGAACATGCCCTAAGAGTCCCTGCATAATGAAAAAAGTGGCTGTGCCCCTATTTGACTCCTTTTTCTTTGTTATTTTAGTAGTCCCTTTTTCATATGGTATTACTGTATGACTTTCACCAGTTCTTATTGTATTTTCTGCTTTTTCTTTTTTCTCTATTTCTTTAATACAAATTCTTCTCTCCTTTAGAATAAATCTCTTTCCTTAATCTTTGTCACTAATTACTTCATTTTATGTTACTTACTACCTTTTTCTCTATTTTAATTTCTTTATTCTATTACTTTTATTTTATGTTTTCATTTACAGTTAAATAGTTGTCTATAAAACATATTTTTATATATTAGTTATAATTATACTTTGAGTGGAAAAGTAAGATTTACAAAGTTGTTCAACATACATAAGGTAAGGCTTCTAATGATGATGACGGTAGTAATTACATTTACCCCACCAAAATGGATTCTTTTTTTAATTTTTCCATTCTTTTCCTCTTCATCTTTAAAGTCAGATAAATTTAAGTATTAAATCTGCAAAATTTTATGTGATTTTATCTTTCCCAAGAAATTTACTCTACATTTTCTTTTCTCAGTTTTATTTCATCATTAACATGGACCCTAGAAACGAATGAAGATTAAGACTTACAATTTTATTCTTTATTTTAGTTGTTTCTTTTTTTTTTTTTAATTGAGAATTTTATCCGAAAAAGCACCTTAAAGGTCTACTAACCAAAAGAGGTACCCATAGTTTTGATGCAACAGAATCGGTATTCCTAGCAGAATATTTATTTATTTTTTTCCTTTTTTCAACAAGCAACGACATTGTCGCTTAATATCAAGAGTTAGTATTGACGTCATCGCTAATTCGTCAAATCTATCTTTTCTTCGACTTTTATCATCTAGGATTGCTAGTTTCTATATAAAAATGAACCAAAACAGAACTCTCCCCCAACATTGAATATTCCTTGTGAAGGTTGTTGACCTCCATTAACAAGGTATGCATAGAGCAAGGTTTGACCTTCTTTTATGCATTATCTACCATAGAGCTTGAGTTTCATGTTTATTTTTCGAGAAAAGTTCATTAGGGTTTTGATATACAGTTTATTCATTTTATTATCTTTGTTGTATGATTATTTTTTAGTGGCTAAATCATCAAGGTAAGAACCTTTTAAGGAAAGAGAAAAGGAAACCGTTAGAGAAAGGGAGAAAACAATGGGAGGAAGAAGGTGAAAATGGGTTTCAATTTGACGACGACATCGTCACACGTTTAAATCTTTAATGAAAAAAAAAGGAAGTGGTCCCAGGAGACCACTTCCGTGCCATATTAACTAGTGGCCATCTAGGGTCATTTTTTTTTATAGTTTTCTCTTTTTAATTTTATCTTATCATTCAATGTTTTTCTTTCATTTTTTTTTTCTTTGCATTTTAATCGTTCCCTCGTTATCAATAGATTTTCGCAACTTGTTCACCATAAACTCATAAAATCTCTTAATATTGGATTTTGATTTTTTCTTGTTTTAATGATTTTTCTACCTTGTTGGATATTTTATATATATATTTATATTGATTTCTTATTATTTATAGACGTCAATTTTAAACTTTAGTTATTTATTTATTTCATTTGCAAACCCAATACCTACGGAATAAAATTTCCAAGATGATGATGCATCCATTCATAGTTTCCTTTTAGATATTTAAAATCTCCCAATGTTCTTATCGATAGTTTTCAATATATTCCTAATCTCAGTGTAGACCTCATCCTCCACTTTTTCTGTTGTTCGCAAGATCTCACAATTCTTTAAGCACAGTAAAAACGATTAAAAAAGAGGCACCGAAAGCTATATTATCACTCTTTTCTCAATTTAGAATCAATATTTCTAAATCTTTTGTTTTAATATTTCTTTCAACATTACACTTACTTCTTGCTGTTAGAACAAATAACATATAAGGAGATAGAGATTGAATTAAAAACAAAACCAGGTGAATGAGACAACAACAACCCATAGAGAGATGAAAAGAAAAGAAGAAAGGTCAATGCAAACACTAATTAAATCGTTCAAGAATCAAGAGAGAAGCTTCGCAATGGCCAATGCAATGCCGCATATCTTGTTGAAATCATCGTTTTGGCGGGTCAACGGAGACGGGTGGCCTGGTTCATCGTTGAATTCATCCTCGCATGACTCTGCATCGGACATGGCGGCCGTCACCCAGGTATTAAAGTCGCTGTATCCATTCGAGTCGAGCGCCTCTTCTGAGTCGTCGATCTGTTCCATGGCGTCTTGGTAATGCTCCGAGCAGGCAGAAAGGCGCTGCTCGACGTAATAGTCGGTGGTTTCGCCTTTCAGGGTGGCGATGTGCTCCAATGCATCGGCTGCGCTTTTGTTCGCCGCCTTCAGAGCAATGGTCACAAGGCCTTCGAGGTCGGCCTTTTGGCTACTGGGATCCGCCCGGAGTATCGATAGGCACAGGTCATTGTGCAGGGTCTTCTTGCATGTGTCCACAATTAAGTCGTCAGCAATGACCGTTGGGGAGGAAAAGATGAGTGATAGCGAGAGAAGGAAGAGGCAGTGTAAAGGTGTAACTGCCATATATACCTCTGTTTTAAGAGAGAGAGAGAGAGAGAGAGAGAGAGAGAGAGAGAGAGAGTAATGTAAGAACTGCTGCTTCCTGGTTTATGGATATGGGTCTCTTTTGCTTTGGGGGTTGGGGGGTTGGTTCTTTTGTACGAGGAGCGAATTGAGAGAAGGAAGGAGTGGTGATGTTATAGTGAATAGGAGATCTGATGTGGGAGTGATTTTAGCTATTCAAAGGGCTGAGAGTGAGAGACTAGTTAGGCTTGTTTGCAGTTATGGAGGTTTGAACGGGACTTGGGGTGTCATGTGTGTGATTGATATTCCAAGATTCAACCATGAAGAATCACTCTTGGGCAGTTAATGGAATTTCCGCTTGTGTGGCTGAGATGATTTCATGTCAAAGTTTTAGTTCTAGAATCATTTTTATTGTTTTCTTCGTGTTTTCCATGGACTTCAAGAACACTATCGGCACGTTTATGTAACCAGTTTTCGTGGAAAGAAATTACTAATTTTCCTAAAATAAAATTGGATTTTTACGTGTTTGGTGTGACAAAAGTATGTAGAAATGCTTTTCCACCGCGTCAACAATTTCCTTGGAGAATCACTGAGACTATCTCACTACTTGTTATTTCTTTTATATTTCTTTTGGGGTGGAGGAACCAAAGGTGGGTGCCATCAAATGAACTCACTTCATGGGGATGACAATGGTTGGGCCAAATGGGTTATAACCCGACTTGCTTCTATTAGGGGTGGGTTTAATTTATAGTTATTTTTTATATGGATTTATAGAGTTTTTCGAGTTCGGACATTCATATTCAGCTGCCCCAAAAGGCCCTGCCCCATCTATAACCACTTGAACATACTTTTTAATGGCCTTTGATGTACTTGTCTTCTGTACTGTAGTAGGTAGGATACATTTAAAAGAATTTAAGCAAGGGGTTGTGGGTTCAAATTCTCCTAAATGTAAGAAAAAATCTCGTTAAACTTTACTATAAAATTTAAAATAAAAGTCTCTACTATCAAACATCGAGGGATAGCTCAGTTGGCCTAGGACCACGGTTTGCTTCTGGAGGTTGAGGTTTCAAAATTGCACTACCACATTGGGGCCACATGGGATTTACCGGACTCCCCTTGGGCCTGTAAGGATTAGTCCGGTCTAAAGGACTGGGACACGCACCCTCTGTTATATAAAAAAGAAAAAAAAAAAAAAAAACACTTGACTTGACCCGTACTCTCATGGGGTGGGTTTGGTATGCAAATAACAAATACAAAATAGGGTACACATGGGGCAAGTGTAAGTCATTGATTTAGGTTTTACATGATACATTGCCATCCCTATCACTTGCAAATAGAGGCTCGAGGTCTATTGGGGGAAGAAGGATATGCTCAAACTCAAGTATTGACTAATTTACTTGACTCAACTCAATGGTTTTTTTTAATGAGATAGAAAAGAGGTGTTGATGTTAATTCTTATATTGCATGCGCAAAATTGCAAAGATATATGATAAATCAGTTGGTAAATTTCCTATAAGTTAATGTTTCTTTTAATTCAATTCCCTTGCATAGAAGGTGTAAGATCCTTGACCCTAATTGTGTAATTAGTATAATTAATTATAATTATAGATAGTTAATTATGCTTAGTGGATTGATGAGTCAGTTTTAGTGTTAGGAGTAAGACTTGCGAGTTTTGTAGCATTCGGAGCAAGTTTGAATGTAGTAGTTGGTACTTTACAATTTGGAAAACTCTAAGGGGTTCCTTGGAATTCTCGGATCTCGATGATTTTGGGTGCATTGGGTAGGCCTCATCTTTTATGTCATTTTCCGTGAAGGGCGCGTTGCGATCCGGTAGCTTGAAAGCCATCAAACACCTCATTTTTCATTTAAGTCCCTAAACCTCTCAAAGCACATTTATGTAAATCCTAGAAACTTCTCCTTCAAAGAAAGGATGGACCCCCCATTCTGTCCTTTTTACTCTTCGCGCCGGGTTCAATCTTCCCTTTCTCCGTTCTCCTTCATCTCCATTGACTTTCATGCTTCTCCAAGCCAAGGTGATTGCTTCCCCAAAGCTCGAAGGCCATCCCCATAATCATCTTCTCCAGGCTCTTCTTCCTCTTCACTCATTTGGTAAGCATCTTCCCCCCGCCCCCCGCATTTTTCCCATGCTAGGACCTTGCCTGTTAGCTTAGACTTTGTTCTCTTCTTGTTTTGGTTGGTAGGAGTTGATTTTGTGCTCCTCGGCTTGAGTGAAATTGATTTTGAGGCTTTGAAGATAAGGGAAAAATCACCAAACAAAAACACTAATGCAAGTGAACATTTGTTTCTAATATGACATGTATGTGGTTTGGAGTCTTCCGCCCTTCCAAACTCATTTAATGATAAATGATAGGGTTGTTGAGCATTAATGGTATTTTGGTTTAATGGCTTTTATGGAAAGGTGTAATGTGATGGATAGGGAGTTTAAGGTGCCCCTAATGTGATGCCCAAGACTCATTTTCTGTAGGTGGAAAGAAACTGTCCCTGGTTTCTGAACTGAATAAGTTTAGAAAATTGATTATTGGGAGCATATGGCTACTCGTAGGCACTCTACGACTAACTGTAAGCCCCAGACAGTCTCAGACATCGTTCTCTTTTCGGAGTTTTGACTAATAGAAATTGCACTATCGTGAGACTGCAGGAGACCCGTGGCTAGTCGAAAGATCCCCACGGCTAAACGTGTTTTTACTTTGTCGTCTTGGGTTACTATTCATGTTGAGACTTCTACTTGATAGGCTCTAATTCACAGTGAGCTCATGGAGCTCATGGCTAGCTGTAAGCTATTTGTTGAAGACCCCACGGCTAGCTGTAAGGAGATTACGGCTAACCATTATGCGGTATTTTCCAAGATTCAGGGGTTTGGATTTTTGGAACCTTTACCCCTGGACCATGACTCTTAGCTTAATCTAATAATCATTATGAGTACTGAGACTAATATTATGGGGATGCGTAAGCTTGATATCCTTTTACGGATCATCCGGTGAAGCATGTGTGAACCGTACCGGGTCAAATGGGTGGTGTGGTGGGTTCCTTGAGGATTGCATCGAACTTTGAAAGGTCCCGTGTACTTCATGAGCTATCTGGAAGCCACGTGACCATTGGCTTAAATAGGATGGTCTTTCACTTGTATACGGTGATTATAAACCTAGGTTGGCTATTTGTAAAGACTTCGTTGACTCACAAACTATTGGGTTGGATATATCTCTGCTTTGTACCTGACACAAGCATGTATCCTCGTCGATCGTTCTTGAGTGTAGAGTAGTTCCTCTTACACTTTATCTGGGAACGGGGGGAAATGGGGGTAGGAAAAAAAATTCTGGGAACGGGGGAAATGGGGTTAGGAAAAAAAATTGGAAGGGGGGGGGGGGGGGGGAGGTGTGAGAAATGACCAAACTGCCCTTTTTATCCTTTTGAAACTTTTACAAAAGCAATGACGAAATGATAATTTTCCATCTACCTCACAAACAAATAAAACCCTACTTTTTCACTTTTCTTCCGGGGGGGGGAGTGTGAGAAATGACCAAATTGCCCTTTTTATCCTTTTGAAACTTTTACAAAAGCAATGACGAAATGATTATTTTCCATCTACCTCACAAATAAATAAAACCCTACTTTTTCACTTTTCTTCCCCTTACTTTTTTACTTTCCAAACAAGATAATGTAAAATTAATTTTCCCTCCCCTCCCCTTTAATTATTTTTTTTCCCTCTCAAATTTTCCCTCCCCTCCCCTCCCCCCTTTCCAAACATAGCATTAGGCTTCTTAGAATGATATTCTGGCCAGACACTGTGTGATGTGATTTTTTGAACCCTTCAAGTCATACTTGGTTGTTTTATTCTCCCACAGTATACATACCACTATGTGGCAAGGACAGTATCATTACGCATGCCACTCGGGCACAGCGTACTTCGTTGCGAAATGTACGTAGGTGTACCGATATTCTTGACCGGGCTTCTTCCCACATACTTTGGTTTTGGCAAGGTTTTCCAACGCATAATTACTAGGCTTGCCTGGGCATTTTCGATTGGGCTTTTATTCCGTACAATTAATATATCTGGGTCACCTAATTGATAAAGTGTGTAGGTATAGCCTAATTATATATATTATATATAGAGAGAGGGGCCAGCTCTCCTAAACTGAAGTTTACCTTATCCTAAGTTAAAACAGTGCTGGTCCCACAAATCAAAGTTGATTATCCTTGTTTTTTGCATGATTATCGTCTCCAAAATTAAGATAAATCCAATCAAAACTAGATTTTTCAGTTCTATCATGCAAAAAATAGATATAATCGACTTTGATTAGTGCGACTAAAACTATTCCAGCTTAGGATAAGGTAAGCTTCAACTTAGGAGAGCCCTGTTCATATAAATATATATATATATATATATATTCGTATGGGATGATTTACATTCATGCATTACTGCTTAGTCCTCTCTTATTTGCTGCTCATATGATCAATATTGTCGTTGTTTCTTTATTAATGCATCTTATTATGTTACTTACATTTGTCCACCTACCGGATTTCGTAATCTTCCAATGCTACATTCGGTGCTTAGGTACCGAATAATATAATGAGCTTGCGGTTGATGCGATCGTAGATTATCCGCTAGCGAAGAAGTTCCACGAGTGGTGTGCCAACGATGTAGTTTGATGTCGCCTTGTTCAGCACATGAGAGCTGCCACTGATGATATTTTGGATAGATTCTTTTTTTCATTTACTTGATGTATATCTTTTGTTAGGCTAGGTCTTTTTTTATTATTATTATTAATGACCTTGTAGTTCAACTTTAACTTTTATGTCTTGCAAATTTAAGGTTAAATGCAACTTGGTTACTTGTATTTGCTCTATTATTTATTATGCTGTCTAAATAGTTATTTTTTATTGGATGCTTTCGCATTCAATTTATGGTAATGGACACTAGATTTATACCTCTCTACAGACTCAATCCACCCAATTGGAGGCCACAAATGTATTTATATCAAAAAATCTTAATTGGCCTTTAATCTCACCACCCCGGGGCTTAGTTAGATGTAATCGAATCCTAGCGGCATGATAGAAGGCAAGAAGGTAAACATATGTCTGTTCTGTTATTCGTGTGGTAGTCTTGCAATTCAGCCTACTAAGGTTTTTTCTTGGTTACAAAGTGTTTTTCTAATTAACAAAAAAAACCTTATTTCATTAAATATAGACCTAATAATAAGGTTTTCCATGATAAGGATTAGCGGTGTGATTTTCTTGATGGTTAGAAAATCCTTTTGGGTACTATATAAGGAAAGACGTCTCAGTCCCTCTTGTAACCTCATACGTTATTCATCAAATAGTTTCTATAGAAACAAAGCTAGGGAAGCTATTGTAGTTTGTAGAGGAACGGGCCATCCAAGCACCCAATCAAAGATATGGACTGTCATGCCCCTAAGATGAGGTTGGATCCTAACCCGATCTCAAGGGTGTGAGAATTGATGCCAATATTGAAATTTCATTTTTTTTCTCCTAATAATCACAATTACGGATCAAATATGGGTGGATCGAAGTCTGCGGTGAGATTATGTATGATGACCGCTCACTATAATCTAATCACGAAAGCATCAATAAATACATATAATCTACGCAGATGGTAAAACATAAACCATATAGATAACAGAGCACAAGTAGTATAGAAACGCATAAGCTATCCAAATAAGTTTACATATCTTAAATTAAATTAAGGCCCCTAACATTTCAGCCACCAAAATAAAAGGGGCATCAGCCCAAATGTAATAGTCCAAAAGTCCATGGGGTGTACGACCCAACGTAGGACTCAACAACTCAAACAACGTCGTCGGTGCTCCACTCAAAATACTTGACATCCAATGGAGCCTCCTGGCCCTCCTCACCCCCCTGTTCGACAGGGGCATCGGTACCTAAGCACCAAATATAGCATCATCAATAAATTGGCAAGTAAATAAATATTAGTAACATGTATGACATATGCCAATAGAAAATCAATAATAGGGTGAGAAATGAAAACATAAATAATAATGAGCGGAACCACAACTACATATCATAACAATCAAGCTCCCCACACAAGCTAATAAAATGAATGCACCAAGGCAAACACGGTCAGGATGATGCGACCCATGTAAACCCAGTCAAAATGATGCGACCCAGGCGAACCCGGTCAAAATGAAGCAACCCAAGCAAAACCTGGTCAACTCAGACAAGCTAGTATGGTGGTGTACGTCCACCTCCTGATCTTCAGATGGTAAGTACAAATGCATGCATGACTCTATCCAGAGAGAGGTGCCCTAACTGTAGGGTTACATAACCCTAGTGGTGCCTGACTTATAGATCCAGACCCACATGCGCGCGCGCGCACACACACAACAACAACGCCAAACAAGATGTTTGATTGGTCTTTCATTAGGTGTTCTCGTCACATCTTCAACAGAACTAGAAGGGGGACCACCCCATAAGCATAGTGAAAAGAGTAAATAACCAATGAATGAAGTGGGTGTATGCTCCAATCATGTAATATATAGAGAGTCCTAAGTTAACCTAACTAGATTATATGAGTAAAGGGCCAAAGGGAGTAGGCACTAACCAACCTAAAACTAAGCTCAAACATCACACGTAAGGCCCATGTTGTCTATCACGGAATTTACGTGGGTTTGGGATGACTTTTGTAGTCATTTTGTGTTTCTGAAGTTGTTGACACTCTAGGGCGCACTATTCCACGCACATAATCCAGCATGGGACCCACGGGCATTATCTCACAATTCACAAGGAGATGCTAAGCCCACACATCCCCTAATAAACAATCACACCTTGCCAAGTTAGACTAGTCTGACTCTTTTTTATAAAGCTTCTATTATAATTATACTGAACGCTCTGGGCTAATGCAGGGATATAGTGATTATTGGCCAAAAGCCCTCAAAAAAACTAGGGATAACTATACTCTTACTTTTAATGCTACAGTCAGTTTATCATCTCTACAAAATCCCTGTAGGATATGGCCCTTACCATGACTTCATCAATAAAGTGGGGAGAGCTGACATTGTTCTGTTAATTTGGCTAGGTGGTCCACCATGTGGAGTAAGAAAGTACTAATATATGTGACAAATGTAGTAAGACAAAGGATTATACAATTTTTTTTTTTTTAACAACTTCTACTGATAGGTATATGTAAAGAGAATTATGGCAGAGTTTTAATGATTCAATCAATAATATGTGGAACTTACAGCTGCCACTTGCTTGGGGCCTGCCCAAAAGGTGTTTTCAATGGATGCTAGCTATTCAAAGTCTAGACTTGTGGCTGCTTAATGTCACTAGTCTCGTTAATTTGATTGTGGAAAACCTGATGGTGGGGGTCTATATAATGAGGTTTTCTAGATCGGGCATGGTCATTGGCTTACATCCATTGCAAACCCATCTAAATGGAACCGTCACAAACTCCACCCACACCAAAGGTAACATGGTTTTTGGTTTGTTGAGATGATCAACCCATCTCAGATTCAGTCTTTGCCCATGCTCTTGTAGATCATCTCACTTTGACTCCACCCATTTTAACCCCATTACAAGGCCCTTTAATAGCTCTACTATTAATGCATTTCAAATCCATAACTACCAACCCAACACCATAAATGTTACACCCCGACTCGAACTAATCGTGATTAAGGTTAATTAATTATGATTAAGACTAATTAAGCATAAGTAATTGGGTTGATGAAGATTAATGACCAAGGAGAGACAAATTAGTCTCAAAAGATGCATTAAGCATAATGGAATGAATTTGAATGGAATTGAGTTGGTTAAAATGAATTTAGACTTAAACAAGGAAGGCTAAGGACTTTTTCGTAAATACGAGTTTTCACGTATTTCGTCAAATACGGAAGTTCTTGATACCAACATATGTATCTCGAATAGTACGTTAACTTTCATAATAGACACGATTCCATTTGACCTCAAATTGACCAAATGAGGCTTCATTTGACTCAAAATATAATAAGACTTAATAAGAGGGGCCTTTAATGTGAGAGAGCCTTATATTAGAATGAGATGAGCTCATTCCTTCATTTTCACCCCAAACAACCCTAGACACCCTTTCTCTCCTTCTCCTTTCACTTTCTCTCAATCTAGTGTGAAGATTGAAAGCTATGCCAAGTGATTGGAGTGAAGTTGGACTACTTCATCCATCTTCATCTTCTTCCTCAAGTCATTTTCCCCCATTGTTGGAGTGTAGAGCTTGAGAAAGATCTCAAGATTTCTCTTATTGAGCTACAAGTAAGTACTTGGAACTTTTAATGAGTTTTCAAGTTGTAATGAGTGATTAGGCATGGTTTCTAACATGAATAGCTTATGAGTTGTGTTTTTGGTGTTTTCATGGAATTATGGTTTGAAATTTGGGGGTATTCATCTCAAAAGCAAGCTAAACAAGAGGGCTTTGAGTTAATTGACTTCAAGAGGCAAGTATAAGCATTTACTTGTGATTAGTGTTAATCATTGTAGAAGTTCATAGAGTTTTCATGGATTTTGTGCATTTTCCATTGAGTTTTAAGGATTGTTTATGATTGATTAAGATGGTTAATGGATGATTAGAAGTATTATTTGTGAATGGATGATGTATGAGGAGGGAACAGAAGGTTCCAATGTCTATTGTAGGTTGTGGGAATGTAATGGAAAAATGAGACTAGAAGGAGGGAGAGAAGATCAGAAATTTTGGACTGGAATTCTGATAAGTCCGTTCGAGCGAACATCGTTCTGTTTGGGTCCGCTCGAGCGAACAATAAGTCTGCTCGAGCGAACCCCTTTCTGTTTGGTCCGCTCGAGCGAACCTGATACTGTCCAACATGTTAATTGTGAGTGAAAAATTGGCCAATTGATCGGACCTAGCGGTCCGATCGATTATGGATTTTGGATTTTTGAATGGACTATGAGTACTTGTTTTTATAAGTGCTCCTCAATTAGCTTAAGACTAATCATGAGATGAAATGAGACTGTCGAGAATTAAGGACAATAAAGGAAGAATTCCATGGGTGATAATTACGGGGACCATAATGCACACATAAAATATATAATTGTGATGTCCATTGAGAATAACACGTGCATTTAGGTAACCAATAATTACAACTAAATGGTTGTTTAGATTTGGAAAAAAATTGAGTAGAACCATAAAAGATCAGTGATCCTCTCATAGTGTCGTTGTATTTCAATCTAGTGAGATTGGTATTACTGTTATTCCCTTTCTCGTTATGAAGGAAATTATTGAATTGAATCGAATCCAGAAATGGATTGCTTATTGGAAAGTATTGACTCTTGAGTCTGGCACTACCTAGCTATTGTATTAGAACTCTAAATGAGTTCAATGAATTAACAAATGAATAAATGATTATTCCTACTGCAGTAGATGGATTTTGGGGCGTTCTAGAGCTCCGTGGTGATGCCAGTTGTCCCTGGCCCGGACAATGGTAAGTCTCATAATTCCGATCATATCTATGAGTATTGATCGATGCCTTCCATTTGGAAGATGAATCTTTAATTCCTTTGAGGGAAGATGGTTTATGAAATGAAAATGAATACTATGGTAGTGACCATCTTGTACATGTCCATAAGATTGACTTTTATGTTCACCTATTATCATGATAGGAATTATCTAAATTTGTCTAGAATTGGAATTGTTACTAATAAATTGAATGGGTTTATCTTATGTATTAACATGTGCTATTACAAGATCTGTTTATACATTATTGAATCGTCATGTTCACTGGTGTTACAGGCTCGATTGCCCTTGCCGATCCCGCAGCGACCCCAGCGGCAGCGGAGGAGATTGCTACGGTTCCTCTAGGAGGATTGAATGAATGGAACAGACGGGATACCATCTGATATGGATATCCGAGTGCAAAAACGAGTTGGAACATTTTGAGAAAGTTTTTTTGAGAATTTATTTTGTATAATCATTTTGAAATGTAATTAATTGTCATTTGCATAGTATTTTGGATATGGAGTAATTGACAAACAAATGATGGAAATGATACATGTATAAAGGACTTTATTTTGTATACATGTAAATCGTGGAATGACATTGTCAAATATAAATGTTTTCCGCAAAATTGTGTATTTGACAAGAAATTAAGAATATTATCCCTTGTGGATTCCGTTTTAACTTCGGTTAATTCGGAGTTTACGGGAGTAAGTAAGGAATCACGGCTCGGGATTACCAAACCTCAGGCCTTGTTCGTGACAATAAATGAACATAAAAGAGATTTTGAACATGTTTAAAGCATTAAAACCAACAAACGAAACATGCACACATTAGTATTCATATCTATACACTTGCCTTGTCTTGTTTGAACCACAAACCCTTTTTTAGAGCCTAGGGTTACCTCAATCCTTGCCCTCCCCACCTTCCCACCTCAAACCAAGTAAAGAACCAACTTCCTACTTGCCAAAATAAAAGGAAAAATCCACTAAATCACAAATGCATGGTCCTAGTATTGAATGAGTAACACTACATGAGTTTTGGGGAAGGGTATGCTTACATATTGGTGAAAAAGAGGAAGGAGGAGGATGAAGAGACGGTGGGGAGCTCTTGAAGCTTGGGGAAAGCCCTGACAATCCTTGCAAGAACCCTAGCTTGGTGGTTGAAGGAGGAAAATGAGTAGGTGCTGGGTTGAAGATCGTGTCATAAGCTTCGGATCGAGTGTGATCAAGAGTTTGCTACAACACAAGGGCCCCATTTAAGAGAACTGGAATCAGGCTCTAATACCACTGCTGGGTTGAAGAGCGTGTCGGAAGCTTCGGATTGAATGTCACAAGTCTGCTACAACGCAAGTGACCAATACAAGCGAAGGATGAGGTAGTGTATAGTCAAGAGATCATAGGAGATTTACTAGAGATCTCTTCCACTCAAATCACTCCCTATTGTCCACAGGCTTAGAGATGGATGCCTACAATGTATTGTCAAGAGATCAGAGGAGATTTACTAGAGATCTCTTTCACTCAGATCACTCCCTATTGTCCACAGGCTTAGAGATGGATGCCTGATGAATGAGCTAATGGGTGGATAAACCGAATCTTTTGTAATAGCCAAAAGGAAAAAGAAGATAGGGATGGTGGATTTTGCATTTCTTCTTCTCCCCTGCATCCTCTTTATATAACCATGGAGAAAAGATTCGTTGAAGTGGGGCATAATTAGGGTTCAATGGTCTTTTCCATTCCCTTGTGAAGAAGAGGAAACAAAAGAAAGAGTCAGTTAGAGTGAGGGCAGTTTTTCCCATGTATGGTTGGGGCCATGTATGCTGACATGGGAGTGGGCTCCAAACCACTAAGGCTAATATTAGTGAGAGTGTAGAGAATAGAAGAGATAAAATGAGATGGGGAAATGGGGTTTTAGGGCTTAGTAGAGATATTTTGGGGGTTTTACATATAAGGCGAAGGATTCAGGGTATTTAATACAAGGTCCTTGGCTAATGGGTGTGGTTCATGAGGGGGTCCGTCTTGGGCCACTAGGCCAAGATGAGTTCAATGCCATGAATGACATACATGATCCACTACATAATGCACATCACCCACTAATCATAGTGCTTAGGCTACTAAACCCAATTAAGCACCCATAATCATAGTGATTAGCTACTAACCCAACTCATTAAGGCCTGGGGCCTTACATGGACCATTCATCATACATTTCATTGAGGCTACATGCATACCGTACAATTGTTCATTTATCACGTGTTCAATAATTTTGTGAACCTCAATTGTTGATTCTACAACTCTAGATAGACCCAAATCACTTGTGTTTTCTTTTTGTTTCTCACAATCTCTAGTATCATATTCATTAGTAGTAAGGAGCCTTGTGTATCAAGGTAGAGATTATTAGAATCATATAAATTGAATCCTTTGTTACACGGCACTGTCGATAGCGGTATTTGTTACAGTGGCTATAATTAGTTAGAATTGGCTGACTTCATTGTGCAAATTCTGCTGCAGGAGACCAAGATAAAAAAGATCAATGGCTAAATAAATTTTCTCTTGATCAGACAATAGTGCAGGAATTTGGATGTTGAAATTGAAACAAAGCGCATGGCAACTACACATGCATGTAAAGAAGGTGGTTTGCTAAAAGAGATTTTATCAATAGTTGTGTTGCATTTAGTATGAATCCAACCACTGCGGCATAGTACAAATATAAAAAAGGGGTTTCTCTAGCATTTTGTGGTATTAGAGTGAAAGAGAAACTTGGAATTTTGAGCAGTCGGAAGTTGAATTTCTTTTTGTCTCTAATACTTTCAAAAATTTTCTTAATTATCTTGCTTTAGGCAATAATTCAAAATAATGGTTTTGATTTTCTGTTGGAAAGATATTAGGGATGAGTGATCCTCTTGAGGTGGAAACTTGCATCAAAACCATGCAAAAAAAAAAAAAAAATCAAAGATGATCAGACCCTTGTCTAGTTATTGTCTTTGAGAAGATGTTGTTCGAGCCTCTTAAATAATCAATGTAAATATTTTTATAATGGTGATCATGATCACATATATGAAGACAAGACATAAGAATACGAAGAAATAAACATGGCAGTAGAGATGCGTATTCTTCTTCAAGTCGAAGAGACCCATTTCATGGCAATCCATCAGAGAACCAGCAACAAAAGCTCTTGTCTAATGCCCCAGCGAACCAACCGGCAATAGGCCTGGTGTGTAAGGGACACCGCTCAACTTGATCCATTTGTCCCCTTGGATGAAATTCTGGGCGGTGAATCTCTGAGCATGCGCCTCAGTTATGGTCTTGATGCCGCGCCACTTAACCCTGCGCTCCATTGATGCACCCTTTCCTCTGTTGTCGAATTCAGCATAGAAGCATGTGTTAAGAGCAAAATCTCCATTCCAGGGCAACCAACCATCAGGATGAATGACCTCATCAATCTGAGACTGTAGGATGAAGGTCCTAGAGTACACTTTCCATGGTCGGCCGAGGTATGAGGGAAGCTTAGCCCTTAAAGGAAAGTAGGCGGCTTCGCCGGTGATGGTGCAGTTTTGGAGGATAATTGCAGTCGGTTCGTGCCTATCCTTCCTGCCCTGGGCAGTGACAATGTTCTTTTGCCCGTCCATTGGCCTCCTTACCACCATTTTACAGTTCTGGAACACAACAGCAGAGTTGCCAAAGATGAAGTCGACAGTGCCAGAGATGGTGCAGCTCTGATAGAATTGGCGTTTGGCATGTGCATAGAGGGTGTCTTGGTACCCATCAATCTGACATTTGTAGAAGATGGATCTGTCCGATTGTACTCGCAAAGCTACTGCTTGATGCTTGTGGGGGCCGGCGGTGTTCTTGAATCCCATGTCCTTGGCCATGAAACCTTCTCCAACCACAGCTGCACAACATATTACAAAAAAAAAATCATGTTGTGAACAAGGAATTAAAAGTAGAGCTTTTTGAAGGGAAACAGAGTATAGATATATGGCTTGTTAAAGTGTTAGATAGTGCAACATTGTGGGGGTGGCATTACTATGGAAGTGGAAAGGAAGAGAACTGTGTAATGTCCATACCGACGGTTGCGGTCTTGAAGGTGGGTGTTCCATCAGCGTAGTTCTTGCTTCCAGTGACAATCGTCTTGGTCGGGCCATCACCAATCATAATCACATTCCACATGCCTTTTCCAATCTCCACATATTCTTCATAGACTCCCTCCTTAATGTAGATGACATAGGTCTCATTCTTCTTTTTGGGGATACTGGCAACAGCCTCGTTAATGGTTTTGAACTGCCCACTTCCATCCTTAGCAACTGTGACATTGGGCTTGATGGAGTTGAAGGACGCTTGGAGGAGTACCCGCCTTTCGCCGGAAACCCACATCGGGAAGTCCTGCATCATGGGATCATCGAAAGAAAGGAGACGACGATGAAAGAAGGGGAGATTGAAAGATGAGAGCACAGATGATATCTCAGTCATGATGGCAAGGACATTGCTGGTCAGCTCATAAGCACCCTTGAGGGCCGCCTTCATTTTGTTACTGGCATCTCCCTTAGTGCCCTCAAATCCATCAGCGCATGTCTCTTGGTAGGTCATTGAGGCACTAAGCCATGTCCTGAGATCATCAATCAGATCATCAACCTTGCTCAACTCAAATGTCCCCAACTGCTTGAGGGAAGACTCAAGATCATCTATAGAATAATTCATGAGCTCCCCACAGTTCTCGAGCGCCTTCTTCGTTCGTGGGTCCTTGGCAGCTTCCTTCAAGACTTTGGATTCAGACAAGGCCTGCTTGACCTTATCAATGGCAACCTTGAAGGCGACTTGTATGAGCTGTTTCGGGTCGGTCGTGTTTTTATCAGCGGCAGCCGAGATACTGCTCACACAAGCTTCCTTGTAGTCGGTGGGCTGGCATATCTGCGTGATCGCCTTGGTGGAGGTCTGGATTTGTTGGGTGGTAGCTCCGTTATTCCCAATTGCCGCCTTGTTAGAGACGCCGACGGTGACCGCGACGACCATGGCCACCAAAATGAGAGAGGAGACACCCATCAAAGCCATCTTCTTCTTATTAAGATTAATTTCGCCGGACCCAATGGACGCCATCTTTATAAAGCTCCTCCTTCTTTGCAGACTCAGCTATGGGGATTGTACAAGGACAATACCCTGCAAGAGATTTGCTGCAATGTGAAGAAAGAGATTATAGAGATGGGGCCATCTTCTTCTTCTTCTTCTTCGACGTTGTCTTTTTCTTCAAGAGAATAGACATATACTTGCAGGTTATATAGGGACAGAGATGCGTTCAAATAGGAGTATGTTAGGGGGTGTGTGGGAGAGATGATGAGGGAGAAGGAGTCCACAAACGACAAAATAGAAGGCAGTTGATTTTGGCCCTTTTTGGACGAGGAAGTTGGATTTGCAACTGTAGTAGACTCGGTCAATATTGTTTTTGTACCCGTGTGGAGGAGTCCATTAGTGGGCCCCGCCTCTCAAATTGGAACTTCTCATTTCTGTTAACCATGATCATCAGCCCGATTAAAAATCAAAAATTAAAAATATAAAAAATTATAAGATTATTGTTAACTACAATGAATGAAAAATTAGTCAAATTCAAATCATTACTATAAGATAAACGAAATACAATGCACTTGTTGTTATTTCCTTAAAATAGATTTCTTCGGTCATACTTTTCTAGCATGGATAATAATAATCAAACAAAAAAATATAATTATATTTTTTTATCCACGATGGATAAAACTCTGATTAAATTAAAAATTTATATAATAATAGAACACAAATAGACATTAATTTTAAGATGATTAGATTCCAATATGATCTACAAAGATTGAAAATACATATTGACATGTAGTAAAATTAGTACATCTATGTAATTTAAAAAAAAAATTATAGAAGAGAAAGCGGGTTCGTAGTTTTTCTTGTTTATTCATATTTGAAAATCTTTTCAAGTCTGCAACCAAAAACTCCTTTCAAGATTTACAATAAGGAGACATTCTTTCTCCTCTTCCTCTCTTCGTAAGATTTGGGGCAAGTGTAAATAGATAAAAATGAAAATTGAAAAATCTATTCTCCTAACCCCATCAAACCTTCCTTATTTGTTCTCATTTTCTTTATTTTCCTTTCTTTCTTATTTTTCTTTGCATTTTAAGTTTTTCCCAAAATCAACACTACTTTTGTTTTCTTTTTCTAAGAGCCATGTTAAAAAAAAACTGAGAAACGATGAAGGGGCCATCCATAGAAGGCCACATGATGGAGGTCCAAAGCACCGATTAGCTAGAGAGGATTTCAAGTGGGGGCCATGGCCCCTGCCAGGCCCTCCCCCGGTCCGCTCCTACACATAAGCAAGTTGGACTTCGATCTCGTATTTTGACCCCAATGGAACGTAAATAGACAAACATAAGAAAGAAAATACAGCTAGTACTGTCTACATATGGAACAGGTTTATCTAACCAACATAGTTAATGAGGTACAAGAAACACAAAAGTAGATCTCCCTTTCAAATAATAATACAAGAATACAAACAATACTGGGTGTTTTTATTACTTCATATGAAAAAAAATAGAAACAATTTGAAGAAGAAGAAGAGATTGTCCATGTTCATTACGGTAAACCACCCTCAAACGGCACACCTGTAGCAGGTAACCAAAAATCCCCATATATGAAATTCGAAACAGTGAAATTACTCGCATCAGGAGCACTCAACACATGATACCCAGGCCATGTGACTCTGTTGTTGGTCCAAGAACCTGACCCCATGTTGCCATACTCCCCATAGAACAAAGTACTTAAAGCAAAATCCCCATCCCATGGTAGCCAACCTGCAGGATCGATCAACCCATCTATAAAGGATTGCAAATAAACAGTCCTAGAAAACTGCTTCCATGGCCTTCCAAGATAAGTTTTTGTGGTCCCATTAAAAGAAGCTAATTCAGGAGCAGCTGTAACTGTACAGTTTTGAATGGAAATGCCTGTGTTTTGATTTGGGTCCGTTCTACCTTGAGCTGTGAAGGCATTGATTTGACTTGGTAGAGGTAGTCTTGCATAGAGATTGCAGTTTTGGAAGACGACTGCTGCATTACCGAATATGAAATCTATGGTGCCGTAGATGTCACAGGCTTTGTAGAATTGCCTGAAAGAATTGAGTGTATAATGTGTCTTGGTATCCTTCAAAGCTGCAGCTGTAGAAAGCGGAGAAAAATCGGCGCCGTTTCGAACAGCGACTGCCTGGTGCTTGACTGCTCCGGCGGTATTGCGGAAGGTCATGTTGATGGCAACAAAGCCTTCTCCCACCACAGCTATGAACCCCATAAAAGAAATCAAACACACGAGTTTGAAATTTGAATTTGATTGTTTAATAGTTGTATTGGCACTAGTGCATGCAAAGATTAGATCACAACTTCAGATTATAATTAGGGGAGAGGCAAAGATTAAAGATGCATCGAGCCCACGTCTCAATGAGGCGTGCTAACGCTAAAATCAACCAATTTTCACCCCATGCACATTGATTGAAATGAATCCATACCGCCCAATAAAACATAGTACTCCAGTTGATAGGGGTGTAAAAAAAAACCGGAAAACCGTCTAACCGAACCGAACCGATCCGAACCGCGGTTAATAACCGTATTTCACGGTTCGGTTACGGTTACGGTTAATGAAATCCAAAAACCGCATGGTTCGGTTCGGTTACGGTTTTCTATAATAATTCACGGTTATTAACCGAACCGAACCGTATGATACGGTTCGGTTAACCATATGCGGTTAACCGTATAGTTTACAAATGAAAGAAAAAAAAAGAAACCGTAAACGTACGGTTAACCGTATAATAAAGATTTCTAATCAATGGGATTTTTATCCAATTGCTCCTTATGTGTCATTTTACCTTCAATCATTAACATTTATCCCCTTATGTTTCAACGATTATTAACCGTAACCGAACCGTTTAATACGGTTAACCGCGGTTACGGTTTCCACGGTTTTTATATATACGGTTACGGTTACAGTTTTCAAAGGCAGAAAACCGCGGTTACGGTTCGGTTAACGGTTTTCCCAAATTAACCGGTTAACCGAACCGTTACACCCTACCAATTGACATGAAGCATACCCTAAAAATAATATTGCTCGGATCCAGATCATCTTCATTCAACTCTTTTTTTTTAACATACCATCAAATTTCAAATGGAGGGTCAAAAAGGTCATTGCGGTTTTTGAGTCAAGTGCTGCTAGCTACACACTGTAAATAGCTCTCCACACGTGCATTTTTTTGAAATAAAATAAAATAATGAGTCCCTAAACCACCCCTATCCCTCTCCTTCCTTTCTCTCCCTCCCTGCTCCGGCCACCTCTGCCCGACCCCGTCGCCAACCCATCTCCCTCTCCTCTCCCTGCTCCAGCCACCTCCGCCCAACCCCATCACAGACCCATCTCCCTCTCCCTCTCCTTCCATGCGTCATCCGGTGAGGTTCAAACTCACCACACGACAGTCCGAGTCACAAGAAACTCCTCGCCACGTGCAGACGTCAGTATTCTCCAACTTCCATTCGTCCAACACATGCAAAGGGTCTTCCAAAAACGATCTCTTCACCTCGAAAAGCACCCTCCGATCTGAGTCACTCGACTCATCCGACTCACCCTTACATAACCCCAACCCGAACGAAAATCTCACATAGAGAAATACAACAACCTTCCAACCGGCGGAGGGAGAGAGAGAGATGGGGAGAGAGAGGGAGCGAAAGGGGGGACAGGAGCGGGGGCTACTGGTGGCAGGCGAGAGGGATAGAGAGAGGGAGAGGGAGAGGTGGCGGCGGGGTTAGGCAAAGGTGGTCGGAGCAGGGAGCAAGGAAGGAGGGGGATACGGATAGTTTAGGGATTTTTTTTATTTTTTAAGATACAGTGTGTGGAGAGCTGCTTGTAGTGTGTAGGTAGCCACTCTCTTTTGAACTGTAAATTATGTAAGCATATATCCACACCACCCAAATCAGGGACCCCAATTAAAGCACAGCCCAAAAATCACACTGTTCAGATCATCATCAGAACCCTTCATTCAACTGTTTTTTACCTTCAAAATTCAAATGATTGGCTGAAAAGCTCATAGTGCTATGTACCACACCACAGGTAACCAATAATATCTATAAGTTTCACTATACGTCAAATAAAATCACAAGTCACTCGTTTTTATTCTTAAGGTGAATTAGTTCCTTACCGAAGGTGGCAGAATTGAAAGTCGTCCAACCATCAACGAAGCTGCGACTTCCTGTGATAATAGTTTGATTAATCCCATCACCGATCATCATCAAGTTCTTCTTATTCTTAGGAATGGACACATACTCCTCATACACCCCTGCTTCAATGAATATCAGAAAATACCCATCACTGATATCAGTGTTATTGGGTGCAGCAGCTACAGCATCTTTAATGCTTGTAAATTTCGCGCTCCCATCTTGGCCCACCACCACAATATCACTGATCAAAACGCTGTCCAGCGACGCCTGAAGCAGCCTTCGCCCGCTTCTTAACTCAAACACCTTTCGATTTTGGCCGGATATTCTCAAAGGCAAAACACCATCTCGGCGGAAATTTATATTTGAGAAGAGCTTTCTTCCTGGGCGAGGTTGCACTCTCCCACTCTTCTTCTTCTTGTGAACAAATGCATGAGTTGAAGAGCGCAAGAGAGACTCTATAAAGCTTTGTATCATTGAATAGAGGGGTGTAGAGACCGCTTTGGTCGCTCGAAGCGGCCGCGGCTTGAAGGCCTTCTAGGCAGGTCTGCTGGTTGGTGATGATGGCACTGAGAAGCGTCTGCACATCCTCTGTATCTATACTAAGAAAGCCATCAGTAGAGTTGAGCGTAGTCGCAGCAGATAAGAGGAAATCGATGTTCAATCTCGATAGAAAATGGCAATCTTCCAGCGCCCGGATGGCGGTTTTGGGCAAGGAGGATTGGAGTTTGAAATAACGGTCGACCAGTGATGAGAACTTTGTTGCTGATTTTAGTGACTTTTTTTATAGAGAAGAGACCGTAGTCGCTGAGGTTGGAATCTCCATGGAGAGAGAGGATGGATTTGCAGAAGTTGGGAAAAGGGGTTGAGATGCAAGCAGTGTATGGGGTGATGGGAACTTTGGGTGAAGAAGGTTCGTCTGCTAGAGATGGAGATGGAAGGAGGAAATAGAAGAAGAAGAAGAGAGACAGATGAAGAGAAGGGAACAGTCTGGAAGCCATGGTTTGGGAAAGATGGAGAGAAAATGGCTTGGGGTCTCAAGTCTCAATAAATTGAGAGAGTGCGAGAGAGTAGATATTAGGACTTGATAGTTGTTTCCCGTGCATGAGTGCGTTTACGAGAGTGGAAAGTACTTTTTTAAGTTGAAGTGAAAAGTCAACTTGTCGACCGCGTCGTTTTCATTCACGACAGGAAATCCAACCAAGGGTGGTGAATCGTGATATTATTAAAATCGCAAATGGGGCTTCCAATGCCTCGACACAGGTTCACTCTCGTTTCCTAGAATCTAGATTTCCGAAGAACTTTGGTTTCGGTTCCCTTTGCTTTCTTTATTACTCTGGCCAGTTAAACTCACCACTCTCGCTTACACATTAATGCCCTTAGCGACCCGAGCAGTACAAATTCAATATGTAAGAATTCATTGTCGAATGACTCGTCGGATGATCAGCTCCACAAAAAAATTATTAAATAAGTGAAAGATGAACGGCAGGGGAGGCTCCACCAATGGGCAAAAAATTCCCTTGCTTTCGGCCCAAAAAACAAGGCCCCGTAAAAATCATCTTTTCAAATTTTAAAAAGGAATTTTTACCAAATAATTAAGTTTATATTGTAAATCATCGATTTTATGAAGAATAATAACAAAATCACCATTTAGTTGTTCGTACCTCTTTTTTTGACGAAATTGCCCTAGTTGTCGATATCGCCCACTGAGTTAGCGATATCGTCAACTTTCTGTATAAGAATCAATGCATTTTCTTCTTCTTTTTTGTGAAACAGTCTTCTCTCTTGCTCCCATTCATCAGTTTTCTGTCACTAACTTTGAAATTGCCTCTAAGCATTTGGGAATAGCTTTGATATTTTCTATTTTATCTTCTAATGTCACTAGATATAAGGGCATCATCTGCAGACTGCAAGTGGCTGGCAGAAAGATCTGACTTGCCACCTTTAGAACCTGCAACTTAACATGTAACCCCTAGCAACCAGCAGCATTCCCCTCAAAGCTTCACCCAAAAAAGGCGTGACTAGGCTGTATCATCTTAGGCACGTGGTTACACTAAAGAAACCATTCGGAGATCCATTCATTATCATCAAGAATTTAACTAAGAATAGCTTTTGTTTATCCTCCTTCTCCATGTCATATCAAACCCCGTCCTTCGTAGCCGCTAATGGAGGAAATGCTAATTACTCTACCTAAGGCTTTTTCCATATCCAACTCAGAAATGTGCCCCAGCCAGCTTTACTTTAATTACTTAGATATGAGACAGATCTTATAGTTATGGTTTGGCGAAACTCAATTTGAAGCATGAGGATACATACAACTAATTATAGAGAACATACAGAAGGCTAGCTATTCTTCAGCATGTGCATCACACATAAGTGCATATTTTCATGAAATATTTCTTCGAAGTTGTCCATCAATAATTTAGTTGGTGTTGCAAGAGAAAGACGGGGGCCAACAAGTGTGGAGGTGTTTTTTTGTGTTTCTGAAGTAGTAGCTATAATAGCGTATTCAGGACCAGCAGGAATGTGCAGTGCTAATGAAAGCTGAAATAATTTCATTATTATTGAGTAACTACACATCTCTGCATATGTTGCTGCATTTGATTCTTGCAGGAAATTTGAGTAGTGCTCATCTTGATTGGATGTCAACTGATGATGATTTCCCTTGGAGGTTAGCAAATTACAATGACATCTTACTCAGTCATTAAGTATCCTTTCATTGCCCTATTGGCATACCCTGAACTCTAAATGCACATATGGCCAATTACTCCCTTTACCAACAAGGCTTGAACCGAGGCTCTATCCCCAAAACAGAAGGATTTTGACATCCTTAGGCAGTGTCAGGTGCAGGTGGGCGAGGCTAATATTTAGGCAGTCCAGTAGTAAAAAAACTGGGTATTTGGTTCCTAAGTGATTTTTGGTGCTTTTGCTGTCTTATACATTGATAAAATGATCTTATCACACAACACCAGTGCTCTAAATCTTGCTTTTGCTGTATTATTTATTCTCCTTTTAATTTCTCCATAAACCGCCAAAAACATAAGGATTAAATTATTAGCAGAGTTGATGTGCGCGGGGAGGTGTTGTCTGATATCTGTATTAGTATTTAATGTTGTATCTAATGCATCTTATATAGATGTTCTTATCAACTCTTATCAGCTCTAGCTCTCTAATTCTTATATCATATTGTTCTACAGGTCTCTGGTTCAAAGAAGGTGAAGTTGTTCAATGGACACAAGCTCAAGCAAATGAAAACGAAAAAAATTCTCCTCTGGCCATCTTCTTTGTGAGATCAGTAAAGCTATGATGGAGAATGGGAAAGACCTTGAACAAGGTCTTATAAAACGGATGAATGTGAGCAAGAGAGAAGACTGTTTCACAAAAAATAGGAAGAAAATACATTGATTCTTATACAGAAAGTTGACGATATCGCCAACTCAGTTGGCGATATCGTCAACTAGGGCAATTTCGTCAAAAAAAGAGGTACGAACAACTAAATGGTGATTTTGTTATTATTCTTCATAAAATCGATGATTTACAATATAAGCTTAATTATTTGGTAAAAATCCCTTTTAAAAAAGCATTCAAGCAACTATCATAGTTTATTTTCTCCCAAGGCCCCATAATAGTAATTAATATCACATCTCATTAAAGTCATCTTATTCTTTTCACATTTAAACAAAGCATTAAAGCAAGTGTAATCCTTCTTTTATTTTCTCTATGTAGTATCTTTTTAAATCCCAACAAATCTCAACACAACCTCTTTGCCACCTCACCAGTGAGGTTTTTCAAATAAACATTTCTCCACCAACGCTTTTCCATCTCACGTACTTTTTACTCTCTCACCCTCTGTCTCTCTCATAAATTGCCTTTCTCTATAATTACTTTTTTTTCTTTCTAAAGCAAACTTCTTTAAAGATTTATTGATCTGGTTTTGTCTTCTTTTTAATAATATATGTAGATATATTCTAATAATATATGTGAGTCTTTTTATAATATATGTTAATCATAACCCACTAACTCAATATAATTTTTTTTTTCATAATTAAAAAGCTGAATCAAATTTGAAAAATATCTACATCTACAGTCTTTATGACCAATAATGATAAATCACTCAATCAGGTTCTTTGTTTTATGATTTTAAGATTTTTTTTTAATTCCATGCTCATATTGTATGTTTATTATAGTTAGTGTTTGTTTTATTTATAAATATTATTAGTTATAATTTATAAATGATAAATGTATTTATTAGAAAATATGAATCGAGATGCTCAAAACTTAGTGAGAGAGAGAAAAGAAGAATAGATAATTTGAGGCCTCACTTAGGATTGTCGTTTTAGGGCCTCACATTGTCTCGAGCTGGCCCTAAGATGAAGGACAAGTGGTGAGCGATGAAGGATATGGAGGTGATGTCAATCGAGCCTTCCTTTCCGTAGGATTTGAATTAGCAGGAGTGATAGTGGGGTGTTCATCTTCAATTTTCTCTTGATTCAATTTCCATTAAAGTGGAGAGGTTCGTCATTAATATTTTTGGATATTCACCTTTGGTCATGCATTTTCAGTCATTTATAAAAATATAAAGTCTTAGAATTCCCAAGAATTCAATTATATGAAACAATCAGGGTCCTTGTGAATTCTAGCCAGGGGATTTTCCCTCTTTTGCACAAATTCGGTATCCTAGGTTTTCTCATTCACTAATTTTTTATTTTTCGTGTTGCAGAAAGGTGATTCCAAACCTTATTTTACGAATTAGGAAATGGTTTTAGATTTAAATGGTTGCAGATTTAATTATTCTTTCTTTTTTTCATATGAAAACAATGCTACACTAAAAAACAGAAAAGAAGCAAGCACAGAAAAATCGTAGACTTTTGTGTGTTATCAATGAATCCTTACTGTGTCACAAATGTGCAGTGCCTCTTAGAGACTTGTTTTCATTTTGGAGATTTTACAAGTTGCTTTCTCCTTATCACCATCATCAAAGTCTTATTTTAAATATCTTGAGTCTTTATTTTACCTTATAATTATCAAACATAATTTTAATAACTTCCAATTGATCAGAATGTATCCTCTTAGAGACATTGTTTTCCTTCAACAAATAGCATTTTCTTCATTATCATTGTTAAAGGGCCGTGTTTTACTTATCCATTTCCAGTATTTCTAGTTTTTCAATTTTACCTTATTATCAGCCATAATCTTAACAACTTCCAATTCAAAATGTATTTTTTAACTACCTTTTACTTGTCTTTCTCTCTCTCTATCTCCTTTTTCTTAAATGTAGTCCTTCAATGTATCTTACACTAAGTTACTTTTAGCCAGTATTATGGAAATGACAGATCAGTAAAATGGGTTAAATACGATGAATTGGGTTTTCAGAATCCATAGGATCGTCAGTACATAAACATTGGATATGATGAGAATTCCTCGACTTTGAAATGAGGCATTAAGAGCTGTAACCCATAGGGGGCTGTGTGTGTAGGAGATTGGTATCCAATGCATTTAAGGATTACTAGAAAAAACACGATGTGTCTGATTGACGAGAGGAAGAATGACAATAGAGAAGGGGAATCATTCAGACTTTTTCTTCATGTGGGCTCCACCACGAGCAATGGGCAAATGGGGAGAAAGGAAGCAGGAGGAGAAACTCCCCTTTCTTTATTATATAAGAAGTAGTCACATATACACTATATGAGGGAAAAATGGAACAGGAAAGAAGGAAAGAAACAGAGAAAAGAGGGAAGAAGAAGAAGAGCAGAGCAGGGAGAAAGGTTTCTAGTTAGGAGGCCAACAAGGGATTCTCCTTGTTTTTATATATGGGTATGGCACGTGTACGGTGGCATGTGTATGGGCGTCGAGTCGACCAAAACTGCTGCTTTTATATATGGGATAGATTTTAAGGTTGGAAAGCCAGTGGATCCCCAGCATATATCTCACACGCTTCCTGTCAATAGTACGTGTGGAACTCCAATAGGGGCATACTTATTGATGATCCGAGCCGTTCAAAATGAATATGACATATTCTCAAACTCCACTTCAATGAAAGTTGGTTTCACCATAAGAATGAGAACTTGACTAATAACATTTTAAGCACAATCTTATGCATATTAATTATATGCATCAATCATGTTACCAAGCATGTGCATGCCCAATCTTATGGTGGACTAACTCCTATCAGGGGCGGACCCACGTATTAGGGAATAGGAGCGGCTGCCCCATCCATATCTAGAAAATGCCATTTAGTTTCTATAGGCCATCTGGGCCATGCACCCAAGAAACAAAATCATAATAGTCAATTTCGTTTTGTTTTGGCCGGAATTTTTCGTTTTGGTCCTTTGGCCGAAAACGAATGGGGGCAAAAGAAGCTCGGTTTGAATTCCGGTTTATTCCGATCATTTCAATCCATTTCGGTTGTCCATTCCGGTCCATTGCAGTTGTCCATTTCGATTTGTAGCACAATTTTTACTTTTTAAAAAAAAAAAATTCTGAACATTCATTTCAAGACACATGCATAATTTATATTTTTTTTTTCTATTCTTTATATATGTTTATATATTTTTTATATTTTTTATTTTGAGAACCTACTCCAAAAGGTTTTGCCAAAATACCAAAATGATCCATTTTGATGCTCGACTAAAATGATGACCGAAACGGAATTGACAACTGTGAATAAAACTTGTGGCCCCACTCACCCCAACCGAAATGGAAACCCTACACTCTCTCTCTCTCTCTCTCTCTCTCTCTCTCTCTCTCTAAATTTCCCCGAATCAGCAAATTCCTCTCTCATTCCCTCCTGCATCTTCCATTCCCTCTGGCATCGGCATTGCTGGAGGTATTCCACACTCTATCCATCCCTCTCACTCAATCCCTCTCTCTTTCCATTGAGCCTTCTTTCTCTCCCTCTTTAGCCTTTTTTTTTTTTTGGGCATTTGGGCGGAGGTTATTCAACTATGGTTTTTATTGCAAACGGTCCACGTGTTTTTTCCGTGGAGCCAAAGGTCCATTTTCAAGTTTTAAACACTTAAAAAGTCTATAGTGCCCCCTCTTAATACAGTCTGTGCAGTATACAAAAAAGGAAAACTGATTTCATTAAGAGTTTCATTTGGAGAAAAAAAGAAAGAAAATCCGTCAATTTTGTGAAGATTATTTGATTGCACAAATAAAGGATTACGATAGGTAAGAGAAAGAAAATGGGGAAAACTGATTCAAAGAATGATAAATCATCCAGAAAATTTGCAGGTAGGACTGGGCAAAACTCAAATAAGTTTATCTGAGAAGGAGAAATCATCCAGAGAATCTGAAAATAGGACTAGGCAAATTTTAGATAATTTTTTTTCAAGCTCGGATAAATCTGTTTTGGTCCAAACTCAGATAAATTTGTTCGATACTCAGAAAAGTTGTTCAAAACTCAGATAAATTTGTCTGAGTTTTGGCAAATTTATCTAAGTTTTGTCAGAAATTCAAATAAGTTTGCCGAAAATTTAAATAAATTTATCTGAGTTTTGGCAAATTTATCTGAGTTTTTGTCCAATATATATATCAGAGTTTCTGAGAAATTTATCTGAGTTCGGCGACACCGAAAGTCAGAATAAGGAAAATCAAATTCTAATAAAAAAACTCGAAAACCAAAACAAGAACACTTGATGACCATGATCCAATCGAGAAAAGAGAAAGAGGGAAAACAAGCAAAAGAACAAACTGCTCTCTTTCAAATTAGTTGTAGAGAGAGAGATTTGGAAGAGACTTCAGATAAAAGAGTAAGATAAATTAAAACCGTTTCTATCTTTGAAGAAATGAAAGAAATAGAATCGGAAGTCATGATGGCGACGAAAGGTGCTCTGCAACGATACCCCATAATCATGGAAAGGAACGGAAAATGGAAAATGAGATAGACGGAGACGAAAGGAGTTCTTTGGGACAACAGAGAATAAAAGAGAACTTGGCCTAGGGATGAGGGTTTAAAGGGGCAAATTAGTCATAAAAATATATGACGTGGAAAATTAGGGACCTCTTACCAAGATATCTCCAGCTATCTTGACTATAGACATTAGACAAAAAGTTGTTGGACTGGATGCCTTGGAAGACCGTGCTTAGGGACCGTTGGCTAATTTACACTATATTTTAGTATCTCTTGATTTGAGGTTTCACCTTACTTCATTCTACATGTAAAGTTATCAAACGAGGGTATTTGGAAAATAAGGAAAAATAAGTATTCTCAGTCCCTTTTGCCATAGAAAAGGCTATAGCCGGTATGTTGTAATAGGCTGTACTACAAAAGACTCCTCAGGTAAGAACATCCTATACATCAACTTCTTGACCTTTTGACCTTTTTAACATGTGTGTAACAATCTATACAATGTTGCACATTGGCTGGGCCTTCCCTGTAGCCCACTGGCTTTTGCTGGATATCGGCTGAACTTATTGGACTTTGGGTTAGGATGAGTTTATGATTTTGCCTCATACACTATAGTAAATAGGGTGGCCCTATCCCTATGCCTGTTTAAAGATGCAAAGAAATAGGCCGACCCAACCCAATTTGAAAAAGTTTAATGGGTCTACATATTAGATCCATGGGCCTGATCAGGGGCAGGGTACTACGCCCATTGACTGCCCAGCGTGACCCATGTGCAACACTATGGAATTGTAGGCCTTAATTGGATCATCCAATATATGAGACTTTTGGGCATCTCCATCCGTAGTGGGGCCATTAGATTAATATCTAGATTAACAAACTATGGTTCCTCCCCCATGGTTGCAATTGCAGGCTTTTCTTGCAGCACTCCATGCAGCCTACCGGGGCCTAAGCTAGGGATTGGTCAAGGTGTGTCACCCACTTTAACCCAACCCATTGCTATCCCTGTCTACTTACTTACATAAGTGTAGCCATCAGGATTCAAATACATAGGGGCACATCTAGGGCTCTGAAAGGGCCGGGTTGGGTGGCACCCAAAATTGTCCTTATCCAGCCCTCAATATATACGGGGCCTGCATTGGTGGGCAAAAGCCCTAGGAAAGCTAGCACTACCTTCGCGGGCCAGGGAGAAAACAAATTTTAGTTTTTCTACACTGCCATTGAGTATCGAGTGTCAACCAAACATTTGCTCTCCTTTATTCAAGGTTGGGACCAGCAACCTTGAATTTCTCCTCTAATTAACCCCATTTACAAAGAAAAAATAGGACAGATGCAGCAACAGCAAATGAAAATAAAGAAAATCAATGACCAACTTTTTTTCCTTGTATCTTATTATAAAATTACTTTCAAATATTGGCAGAATACATACTTTTGAACATGAGATTGCTCATGTAAGAACAAAGGATGGGAAGTAAAAGAAATGACCAAGCCCCATCTACACATTAATAAGCATGCACACAAGTAAGCATATGCAGTGATGTAACTACATAGATTACAACAACAGGGCATAGGTAGTTATGCACATTCTTATTTTTTACTTTTAAATCTAAAAGATGTTAGAATAAAAAGATATCCAAAAGATCAAATGCCAATCATCAAACATAGATTCATTTCAAAAGTATAAGAGCAACAAATTTCAAGTTATTTCCTATCCTATAAATATAAAATAATTAAAAAGCTTCATAAAATAAATCCCTAAAAAATACCTTAGAAGGGGGGCTTTGGTATATTTTAAATTATATTAATATGCATTATATAAAATAAAGAAAATAGAAGGTTCGGCTGAGTCAGGCTTAGTACCGTCCAAGTATGGCCCTCGAGCTTTTTCTTAACAACAAAAGCCCTCATTTTAGGGGCTTTTTTTATAGCCAGACCGGGCCGGGCCTCCTCATTTGAGGGCTAGATTGATAGGACAGGGCACATTTGCCTCAATGGTTTCCATCAGTATCTTGTGCACCAACTTGAAGAATACACATCCAACCTCACTCAAAGCCATCGACTAAATCGTGAGAAAATCCTCATTTCAGCATTTCATTGAATACCTTGTACTCCAAATTCACACCCTCAAAAGTTATGAGAATACACTTTAATAAGGGAAATGAGTGAAAATCAAGCATGGAAGCCACATACCTGAGAAAGATTGCCAAGACCACATAAATAAGATAACCGGGACACAAAATGCAATAGTTTTCACAAACTTCCCATCACTAAATAGATAAAGATAAAGCAACACATAGTTTTTTTGCAATGGAATATAACAATATCGTCAACTGAGGTAGTTTTGTCCCCAAAAAAAATGTACGAACAATTCTCTTATCATTTTATGATTTTTCTTCATAAAATCGTTGAATTAAGATTTAAAATTAATATTTTCGTAAAATCCCTTGTTTTAATTCATGTGTACACTTTACTGCTGCGACTTGGAAGGTGGAAGGATTGATTGTAGTAACAATATGGTTGTTAGGGCCACCGCGCAAGTTGTACCAAGTTGATTGTCTTTTATCTAATCCAAATAAATCTAGTCCAATAATAATTATATTTGTTTATGAAAGTAACAGTCTCCAAAGAAATAAATGTGATATGGCTGATATGGCAGTACAAACTCTTACATTCGGATGGACTCAGAAATAAATGTGATATGGCTGATATGGAAGTACAAACTATTACATTTGGATGGACTCAGAGAAATAAATGATGACTTGGAAATATTTGTGCCAATACCATACATCCGTCAGTTGGGCTTGTCTTTGAAATCCAATGTCCTACCATATTCTATCATTAAGGAAATGTTTTGTTTTTAACACAGATTTTGTCTAACATAAATATATCAATGTGGTTAAAATAAGAAAACAATATGATTTTGATCATCTGCTGTAGGATGCTATAATCTTGACCATGGGAATAAATCCCATTGAAGATTAATTTTCTTTAATGATACAATGATTGGAGAGGATTTAATTGAAAGAATTATAAAAACTTCTATACTATTTTGAGATATTCAATTTTTATATATATAAATATTATAAATATCGAGCAAAGAGGAAAACTATGCATATGGTAGTTGCCTTCAGATTGTCATCACATCCTTAGCCATGGTAGTTGCCTTGCTGAAGTGACGCTGCTCAATATAACCAGACTCTGCCCCTCAATTTGGAGAGATGTAATTTGGAGCCTTTTGCAGACTTCAAGACCCTTCTTGTGGATCGACCAATTAGCTTCAGCATTCTTCCCCTTTTCTTTTTTCTCTATGCTTATTACTGTAGCAAAGTCAAGCAGAGAAAGAAAGCATTGGTAATTAAACGTGGGATACAAGGATGCCATGTGGCTATTGCCAACTATATTATAACGGTTAAAGGAAATTGTCCTTTTTCCTTTGGAGTGAAAAGGCAAATCTTTTCACATCTGAACATTGGCGCATAATGAAAAAGAACCATGTTCCCCATAATTTCATGATAATCCTATTCCCCCAAGTCGTTTCATTGGTTTAGTTGATTTGTTTGGAAAACTCCCTTCTTTCCTTCACCTACGTAGACCCACAAAGATAACAGAGAAAAAAGCAAGCGAAGTGACAAAACCTACCACTCCACGTCACCTTCCACACTTCACAAAATATATGCAGAGTCGTCTTTCTCTACGGAAGCACTTGACTTCGCTTCGAACTTGCCCAAAAGTCACATCTCATAATAGCAACCATAAAAAATGGGTGTGGAAAAATTATGCGATCCTAGACTAGACTGCCATGGCGCACTCAAAATTGAGCTCGCCAGTGGCCGCGGATGAACTCCAATGAGTCTTTATCTGGTAGAGTTCTGATTGAAATCTGACTCTAGGTAGAAGGGTTTGGATCAGCGTAGGCTCTCATTTGATAGAACTCTCGTGCTTGTCTCAGAGATGTAGGTGGAGCCTACGATAGTTATGACTCCTCTTAATTACTCAATATAAAGGAGACGGCCCCCTTTAAGTGATTATCTAGAAAACCTGAGAACATTCACAGCAAATTCGTATAAATCTATCTCACACCGAAACGCACAAAACTATCAGCGAGTTCGGTAGCAACACCCATCTAAGATAGCAATTGGTATCAAAGAAGAACAGCCAGTCCCAATGAATTTAGACAATGTGTCACCTATCTTCATGGTAACTGGGCCAATATTTTAAAGTCCATCAAAGCACATAAAGATAAAATTTCATATTATAAGAGAGAAGGCAGAAAAAAGAGAAATTAATAATTTTTATGTTCCTTATGAGAAATTGATGGTTGATGCTCACTAAATCATTGCCTGCTGAGGTATTTGCGAGGCACTTGATGCATATGGGACTTAGATCTGGTTAATGTGCGCAGTACATCGTGTCAAGTGAGAGAATATTGGAAAATAATTGCGTGGCCCAATTACCACGTGACCCGTGTCAGATTGAGCTCAATAATGTGCCGCGAATGAACTCTCATGAGTCTTAATCTGGTAGAGTTACGATTGGACTTTTACTTATGGTAGTGTTTGATTTTTCATTGGACTCCTGTTTGGTAGGACTCCCATGCTAGTATGGAGATGTGGGATCTCAAGAGAGGTTGAGTCCATGATGGTCGTAACTCCTCAAAATTACTGTATATAAAAAAGTCATTGGCTAATCATTCAGAATTTCTAAGAGCATTCACAGCCAGTGCGCAATGTCTGTCTCGCACCGGAGCCATAAGGATATGGACGAGTATGATATCAACACCCGTTTGGGACCAGCAATGGGTTCTAGATTTTTTTTTCTTGAGAGATCCAGAGGTCTGGAATAATGGGCCACAATATGAATAGAGGATACTCCCAAAGGGAGAAAAATAAACTAAGAAGCAACAGATAGCCTCCATGGTTCTAAAACACAATCCAGCATGATATCAGCTCAAGTCTCATACCATTATCTATCGTTGTTGTTAACGGTTTTGGGCTAATATCTCTGTTTGTTTCGGCCCTTTTCTTTAAGAGAAAATAATAATAATAATAATAATAATAATAATATATTCAGAAAAGAGGAAAGATGTTTTTAAAGTGATATAGATGTCAATATAGAAACAAAAATAGAATAAATGGAGATTTTAGATGACTATATATATCCATGGAACATCAGTAAAGGCCAAGACCCAAGACCTGATCTATGTAGCAGGTGTTCATCGGAGTTTTTTATTTTATAACATTATAGCATTTCAACATTAATTACATGATGTAAAACTGAGATTGATAGATTGAATATCTATAAATTGTCATTGGACTCAACATCACAACAGTTGAAAGGTCCCCTGAAACACTGCCGACATCCATGCCACCTACTTGATCCGGTGGACCCTTGTTCAAGATATTTGTTTCATTTGTTCCACTAACTTTTCTTTAGGCAAATGGTCGTAAGAGGTGTGTCCGACTCATTCCCTGTTACCTGATGTTGCCACAATTGAGTGACTAAGGTGGCCTAACACCTGTCTATGTAGCCCTAGGTGAAGACACAAGGATGACCAAACTTGCTAAAATATCTCTTTTATTATGATAACAAAGTGGCCTTGCCACTTGTCTCATTTATACAAAACGCACTCCACTGCACCTTTTAAAGTGCCATCCACACGTTTGTGTGCAACGATATGACAAATTAATTGCCCATCCAAGCTAAGACCCGGCCCATTTTCAGACCCCACTATTCATTTTTAATGGAGTTTTTACCCAAAACCCATTGTTTTAACTCTATTGTAAGTGCCCATATGGGTTTTTAAACCCATTGTTTTTAAAGTTTTTAACTTCATTTTAAGTGTCTATATTGGCTTCTGCTAAACTGTGCTTGGAACAGTTTTTGTATGGTAAAATAAAACCATGCCCCTTCAAAAGAAATTAATGCCCTTCAGGAGCACTTAAAAGTTCAAACCCTGCTCCACCAATATATTTGACTCCAATGTGAGTCACATGGTTGGTTGAACATTCACCAATTTAATTATTATTATTATTTTTTTTTTCTAAGTAGTTGCAAATTGAATTAATAAGGGGAAAAGAGAAACAACCAAAAGAAGTCACATGGTTGGTTGAACATTGACCAATTTAATTATTATTTTTTTTTCTAAGTAGTTGCAAATTGAATTAATAAGGGGAAAAGAGTAACAACCAAAAGAAAGTATTGTGGGGGGGGGGGGGGGGGGGGGTGGTTGGGGGCGGCTGGCAAAGAAAAGAGAAACAGAGCTCTATCTCATGTTGGGATGGAGCTGATTACATAATAAAAAGAAAGAGTCTAGAGTAATGTCATTAAAAGGAGAAGACATTTTGCTAAGAGTGAGGGAAGCATTAGCCTAAAAGAAATTGATTGCGGACTCTAGGAAAGGATTCATATTATTGAAAACAACCAGGTTTCTGACCTTCCGTAAGCTGGAGAGTGCCACAATGAAGACCTCCCAGTCCCTTTTTTGCTTTGGTGCAAGAGTTGGCTAAAAAAGAGTCCCATTTGGAAGAGGCTATGCAAGAAGGGTGAAAGTTGGTTTTCCCTTTTCCCTCTAGCTAGGCCTAGAAATTCAAGGCAAAGGGTAGAGGAAGAACATACTGTAAGCTATTTCTTATTGATTGCCACAAATATAACAAGAGGACGCTATCTACACTCCAATGGATTGGGCCCAGGCATTGGTGGGAAGTTTGTTGTTGAATAATTTTCAAGCAAAGCAAGCAATGGAGGGCTTGAGAAGACTGTTCCAAGAAAACTTAGACCAAATTCTAGGGAGCCTCCTAGATCTAATAGACTCCCATGCTACCGAGAAGGAGAGGTGGTGGAAATTGGAACTCGACTAGATAAGCACATCTGAATCATTTGAGAGAGTGAAGTTTGCCAAAAGAGAGGAGGAGAAAGAGACCACCTGCTAAGGAAAAGAAAAAACTGAAGGCCAGTGGGGGTTTGAGAAAACTTCATGCACCGTGTCAGACCAAGGAAATGGAAAATCAGGGAATATTTGCTCCATGAAGAGAGGGCCATGCCATTTGTCATGCCAAAAACTTATGTTTTTCCCATTTAGGTCCCAAAGTCTAGTGGTTGTTTTGAAACAGAAAGTGAGAGCTTCTCTTGATAAGCCTCCAAATGCAAGTGCCAGTAATTAACGATCTTGGGTGCCAAGGAGAGAAGCCTTTGAAGTATTTTTCTTTGAACCAACAAGCCCGCAATGAAGAGGAGGAGAAAGCTGACCAACCTAATCTAACCGAATTGGCATAGATCAAATCCTCAATGCGACGAAAGCCCAACCCTCCTTCTCACTTAGGGAGGCAAACTGATTTTCAATTTATAAGGCTCCTCTTAGCTTGAAGAGATCCCCCAGACCATAAGAAATTCCTCATCCATTTCTCCAAGAATTTGCTTATCGAGCTCGGAATGGGGAGGACTAGCAAGATGTGGTTTGGAAGGCTTTGGAGCACATACTTAACAAGGATAACCCTACCCACAAAGGAGAGCATATTGCTTTTCCATCCAGCTAACCTTTGTCTAAAAGAATCCTTCATACTTTCAAAGTATTGGGCTTTTGGGCTACCTATAAAGAGAGGGACTCCCAGGTATTTAACCGGATAGGAAGCCTGAGAAATGCCTAAGATCCTCGAGATTTTAGCTTGGAAGGACTACCTGCTATTGCCAAAGAGAATCTTGTTTTTCCTGATGTTGGCCTGCTGTCATTTGATAAGCATTCAAAACTCCTTGAATAGCTTTGAAACTCTAGGGGGAAGCTTAGAAGAAAAGAAGGACATCATCTACAAACATAAGGTGACAAATAGAGGGAGAGGCTAGAGTTTTGTAGATCAGAGCCACTTGCTTCTAGGACACGAGATTTGCGATATTCAAGCTAAGGATTTCTTCCGCTAGGATTAAAAGGTAAGGGGAGAGAGGATCCCCTTGCCTAGGCCCACTCCCCAATTCAAAATAACCAGCAGGCTCTCTATTTATAAGGAATGAGCCTTTGGAAGAGCAAACACATTCTTGAATGAGGGAGATCCAATCCTTGCTAAAGCCAAAAAAAATCTAGCACCTTAAATATAAAAGTCCAATTTAATTTGTCAAAAGCTTTTGAAATGTCCAACTTTATACAAATTCTGTGACGCCCCGGAGTCCCACATCGACTATAGAGAGGAAAGTGAATGGGGTTATATGTAGAGCTTACACCCTTACTTGCATGAGGCTTTTTGATGGGTTGAGGCCCATCAGAAGCAAAACCGTGAGGCAAGATTGGATGCGCTTGGGCCAGGTCCTCTGGTCAAGTAGCCCATGAGCTAAAGCGGACAATATCATGCATGGGTATAGGGTGAGGCGTTACAAATGGTATCAGAGCCGACTCTCGACTAGTTCGAGTGTGGGTCCCCTGCCGTGGTTTGGTGCAAGTAGGCGGGTTTTTATGTGGGCGGGCCAAGAGAGCTGGCAGGCTACAGGGGCTGGCAGGCTACTGCATAGGGACGTGCAGCCTTAAGGGGGGTGGAATGTGACGCCCCGGAGTCCCACATCGACTATAGAGAGGAAAGTGAATAGGATTATATGTAAAGCTTACACCCTTACCTTGCATGAGGTTTTTTGATGGGTTGAGGCCCATCAGAAGCAAAACCGTGAAGCAAGATTGGATGCGCTTGGGCCAGGGCCTCTGGTCAAGTAGCCCATGAGCTAAAGCGAACAATATCATGCATGGGTATATGGTTGGGCGTTATAAATTCCTTTGCCTTTGACACCCTTTTAAAGTTTCTAAGTCAGCTTGTGAGCCAAAGCAATGTGACCTTGAATTTTTCTCTCTTTTAAGAAGGCCACTTGATGAATCGAAATGAGGTCTGGAAGAACTGAACCCAGTCTTGAAGCTAGAATCTTGGAGAAGACTTTGTAGGTGAAGTTAAGCAGGCTGATTAGACGTACGGTAATCACTGAAAGAGGAAGGAGCTGTAACTTTAGGAATAAGGGAGATTAAAAAAAAAAAGAGTTTGAAGCCTTAAGGATCTTTTTTGTAAGGAAATTTTTTTTACTGCAGTTATGACTGTCGTGCCCACTATGTCCCGACAGCTGCACACAAACAAAAAAAAAAAAAAAAAAAAAAAAAAAAAAAAAAAAAAAAAAAAACCCTACCTGAGAACCCCTTTTGAGGCTGAAAAAAGAAGCTCTAATTTCTTTATTGGAGGGAATGGCCTGAAGCATTGTATTTTTAGCTGGAGATACTCGACCTCTATTAACTTGGAAAGCAATGGGTCCAGCTGAACAGGGGATTGCTGGAAGATGTCTAAAAAGAATTCCACAGTGGCAGTTTGATATGGGATTGATCTTCAAGAGAATTGCCTTTAAACTCCACCTTATCAATTCGATTTTTGGAGCCTCTTGACTTTAGCTGCTAAGTGGGAGAATCTGGCAGTACATTTGTTGATATATTGTTTTCAGCATGCACTATATGCCAGTACATTTGTGTATTGTTAATTTATCACAGCAGAAGTCACTAAATGGATTTACTTTGGTAAGAAATAGTTTAATATAACCAATACTCCACAAGCCACAGTGTATTCTCAATAAAAATTCATGTTTGTTGTGATAAGAAATGGTTCAGTTGGTTCAGTATTGCATTCTCAAAAGATCTCTATATCTATTATATTAGTATCTGAAAAGTGAAGCAGATCCCCCAAGAGATCTTTGTGTTTATTGTAGTAAAAAGTTTATCAATGTGCCTATACTCCAAAATGGCTCCATGTTTATTGTGGTAAGAAATGTTTCACATTCTATATTGTATTCTCAAAAGATCTCTATATTTATTGTATTATTCTCCAAAAATTGAAGCATATCCCCACGAGATCTTTGTGTCTACTGTAGTAAAAAGTTTATCAATGTATCCAATGCACTACACAACGTATACTCCAAAATGGCTCCATATTTATTGTAGTAAGAAATGTTTCAGCGTATCTAATGTTCTGCAAAGTACAATGTATCCCCAAAATCTCTCCCTATGTTTATCACAACAAATAATGTTTGTGGAAACTCAATGGTTTCCAACCTTATAAATCAAGATGCCAATTTTGAGCTGGTTTTACTAATCGGTGCGGCCAGTGTGGGTTGGTGCAGCCTATGTTGGTTCCTAAAATATTGAGTTTGGAACAAAATAGAGAAATATTGTTTCAACTTATTTCGGAGTGCCGCTTGTATAAAAAGGTTACAACTAAGAGGGTGAAATTAGTGATATGATATTTTATACAGGTGACGCAATGAGATAGAATGTATTCCTTTATTTTACCGAAACAAGGGATCCGGAATCCTAAAGGGGTGTAACGGTTCGGTTAACCGGTCAACTGGGGAAAACCGTTAATCGAACCGTAACTGCGGTTTTCTACATTTCAAAACCGTAACCGAAACCGAATCTATAAGAACCGTGGAAAACCGAACCATGGTTAACCGTATTAGACGGTTCGGTTACAGTTAATAACCGTGGAAAAAAAATATTGATTCATTCTGTAGTGTTTAAAACAGTGAAGAGAATCAGTGAAGAGCACAAGATAACCCACAAGAGAATCAATGAAGAGCAATAGGATGAAAAACTTATAAATTTGGTCATAACCCACAAGAGAATCAGTAAAGAGCACAAGATAACCAACAAGAAATTGATATATTTCTACTGTATGAGGATTTTAACAAGGCCTCAGTTAAAAATTAGACATAAAAACATGAATTACAGCTCAGTTAAAAATAAAGACAAGGCAAGGTGATGCAGTCGAAGACCCTTTGGCCCTATGGCACTACTGTTTGGCCCTTCATCCCCTGCTTTTCACTGCTTTCTCATCATCCACTTTCCTATACAAACGATAGAAAAAGAAGGGTAAACCTTAGAAAACCATTATGAAATACCAAATGTTAGGGCTCATGGAAAACTCGAGACCCACAGGACCAAGACTCAATTGGCTCAGTGAAGACTAGGATTACTAGGCCAAGGCTCACTCAACAGTCAGAGCTTGGACATGAGTAAAAATGTGCCAGTGCAGCAACCTAGCTCAAGCATCAAAGTACATATCAAAGCTGTACATTGGGTGTAAGTAGTTGAACTCTACATCCCCATCTCCACAGTCCACACCCCTAAGGACACAAATGACCAGCATAGTAGGGTCACTGCGGTGTTGGTATTTTTTCATGCCTGCACCTCTGCAAAGGCCAAAACATCATCACAATGGCCCATACATACAGATGTTCTTCTCTAAAAGTCAGATTAGAGTAACTAGACTAACAGAAAAGTGAGCCCCCATCAAGAGGAGTACTGATGCAATTGACAGAATCTATCACTATAGAAGAGAACAAGAATGATACCTTGAAGACGGGAAAACAACGCATTTGAAGATCATAGAGGAAAACATTCCATTTCTTTATTGCTCTCCCCTTCCCAATTCCCATAGATAGATATGATAAGGATTTGATGGTAATGGTGACTAAACTATATGCTATAGTACTGTAAAGAATAGCTAAACATTCAACAAATAATTTAATCAGTAATCGTTAGAACCTCTGCGTAATTTTCAGGCTGTTCTCCTGAGATCTTGAAATGATAAAGATGTAGCCAATGATTTCCAAAACCACCAGGTCAATACCCACCTGTTGCTGAAAACCCACTATCAACATAAATTGCTAAAGATAAATTCTTCTAATGCAAATGTCCCAACACATTTCCAAACAAAGCATAAGTATCTATATAGATATGCAAATATCTCAACACATTTCCAAACAAATCATAAGTATCTAATAAGCATATTGGTTCACTCTGTCACAAATATTACATAATCTATGATCATAACATCACAATTCAACACTATAGACAAATCAATAAATATAGAGCTCATTACATTACATCTAACATCTCAACCTATCAAAACCCCAAACTGATAAAGGAAATCACACACACAAAAACTAACCCTAAAACCCAATCAACACAAACAACAATCTTCAAAATGCATCAAAAAACAAATCAGAGCACAGAATTCAAGAGAGAGACCTAAAACCCAATCATTGCAAACAACGATCTTCAAAATGCATCATAAAACAAATAAGCAACACCCAAGAAAACTTAAAAGGAAAGAAAAGGATAAGAAAACATATCAGATCAAACAAATCTCTAGAAACAATATCAGCAAGGATCGAAGCATCCAGCTCTGTTCACTACTACTACCATCCACCAAAGATTACAAGGAAGAAGCAGGGATTACATAAGAACAACCCAAATCATTATTTTATCATTGTTGATGCCCCAAATATCTGGAATCTTGGAAGCACATGCGTCTGCCTTCACCTCAATTCAAACCCCATCAAAATCAAATTCTGACAAAAAAAAATCATTATTAATCATTTGATTTAATTTAAATTCACAACAAATTTGAAATAATATGAAATCTCAAGAGAATTAATGAATGTTTTACCTAACTCCTCGAAGGCTTGAAATTCCTCCGGGACATCTTCCAAACCAGCTATTACATTTAAACCTCGAAACCAATCTTGTGCACAAATCAGGCCTTCTACTGTTTTGGGAGATAGAAAACTACGGTATGGATCTAACACACGACCTCCCGTACTAAAGGCAGATTCTGAAGCAACAGTAGAGACAGGAATAGCCAAAATATCTCGTGCAACTTGAGAAAGAATTTGATACCTTGAAGAATTTACTTTCCACCAAACTAAAATATCAAAATTAGAATTGGCTTGAGCTTTTTCACGAGGAAAATCCAAGTATTGTTTAACTTCATTTTTGTCCACATCATTTTCTACTTCTGCCATATGCTTTTCATATTCCCCCAGCTCATCATTTTCAACAAAAATGGGTTGGTCAACCTCCAATTCAGAACTATGACTTGAAGATGAAGCATTAGAGCACTCAAGTTGTTGGTACTCCACATACAAAGCATTAAGTGTATCCATTATCTTTTCAATAAGCTCAACCACCTTGGAAGACTCAAGTTTGAAATAAAATCCATAACACCATGTCACATATGTCAACTTGTAACGTGGATCCAACACAACAGCAATCAACAACATCATATTCATTTTCTCAATTGGTTCCCAATACTTCTGAAATTTCAATTTCATTTTGGCAGCCATAGCTTTCAGACAAGGATCAAAACCAGACATCAAGGTATTCAATTTGTTCTCAATGGAAACAACTATAGGAAAATACAAATTAGAAGTCACATATGAAGTGCCAGACAATTTAGTTGTAGTATCATAGAATTTCTGCAAAAAAAGTGGTCAAGAGCCTACAGTCTTCCCAATCCTCGAAGAAAGGAGGTCCACCTACGTTCTCAAGCTCTTTCTTAAATTTATCATCATCATCAATCATTCGATCAAATGCCTTTTCAAATTTAGTTGCAGTTTCCAACATCAGAAATGTAGAATTCCACCTAGTTGTAACATCCAAATACAACATCCTGTTACAATCTATTCCCTCCTTTTCCACACAAGACTTAAATATCTGTGTCCTTTGTGGAGAGCTCCTAGCATATTTCACAGCAGCCCTAATTCGATTTATGGCACCATCCAACTCATCCAATCCATCTTTCACAATCAAATTCAACACATGTACACAACATCTCATTTGAAAATATCGACCGCCTAAAATAAAACTGTCATTTCTCTTAAAGAACTTTCTTTTCAAATAAATAATGGCAGTGTCATTTGATGTAGCGTTATCAACAGTTAATGTGCAAAGTTTCTGAATTCCCCAATCAACTAAACATTCCTTAATCCTTCGACCTATTGCCTCACCTTTGTGACTAGAAATCACACAAAAGTTCAATATTTTTTTGTGCAAGTTCCAGTCTTTATCTATGAAATGAGACATAAGGCACATATATGAAAGGTTCTGATTTGATGTCCATGTATCAGTAGTGAGACATATCCTTTGTTTACTTTTCGAAAACATACTCTTCAATTTTTTTCTCTCCACCACATACAAAGTCATACAATCATTAGTAATTGTAACACAAGAAATATGTTTGAATTGGGGCTGCATCATGCTACAAAAGCGCCTAAACCCCTCATTCTCTACAAATTTGAAAGGCAATTCATCTAAGATGATCATTCTTGCAAGTTCCTCTCGACAAACATCCTGAGAAAATTTCCAAAGTGCAATAGGATTAACATTTTCAGCTCCACTACCAGATTTCATTTTTGAAGTAATTTTCTTTTGTCTTTGACTCTTTGCATTTATATTTTTTGGAAACTTAGGACAAATTTTCAAATGATTCTCATTGCACTAGTTCCATTAGCACTCAACCACTTAACCTGAGCATCACAATAGCCACAATGGAGTGTATACTGAATCTTAGGATCATAATTCTCAGGTCTAGGAAAATGCTGCCAAATATCTGATTCTTTGTTATTTTTTCTTTTGAGAGATGATACCTGACTTTGACAGTGACTAGCAGAGTGAGGAGGAGCATCAGGCTAAGAAGCATCGGGCAGAGGAGCATCAGGCTGAGGAAGTGGAGTCTCGGCAATACTTGACATAAATATCTGACACTGAAATTGAACAAAAAAAAATACACTCAGAACAAAAAAAAAAAATGATATATATATCAATCATTCTCTTTCTTTCCATCCTAAAAACCCAACACATCTCTTCTGCCTCTTTCAGAATAGGACTGACTTCATCAAATAGATCACTAAGTATTGACTCTTCCATGTTGATAACCTATTTTCAAACTGTTCAACCACTGGGTTCCATAGATCACTAACATCTGACTACGGTGGGTTTGCCATCTCAATTCTACCTGTGCGTGACCACCACTTGAGCTATAACTTGGAATTATAGTAGAAGAATTCCAATGTATTATAATGCAAACAAACAGGCCCTCAACAGAATACATATGATTTGAATGCATAGAATTCATGCAATTAGTAGTTAAAAATGAAGATCAACTTTGAATACGAATGCTCTAACTTGTTTAAGCAGACCTAGCATTATCAACTTTTCCAAACTTTATCACCCAAAAATGTAATCAAGATTTCAATAAAAAAAAAAAAAAAAGAAGTCCGCCCAAAGATTCAGCTAATCAAAAACCTAAACCCAGGCATTGAAAACCCCAGCCTAAATCTTGCATCAAATCCCTGCTGAAGCCTTGATTGGGTCAAGCACCATTCAAAACACGTCCCTTGTCCAACCCTAGACCTAAACAAGAATACCACCATTTAACAATTGCAGACTGTGCAAATCAACCTCTCCACAACAACCTTGAGATCCCAAAAAAACAAAACAAAGAGAGAGAAAAATATACGAGTTTCTTGGAGTGGGTTTTCACATCTGGGTTCTTTTCTACCTACACTTCCAAAATCAGATCCACTTCAACATCAAACACTACAATCATACAAAAAAAAAAAAAAAAAACTAATTGTCTCTCTTTCTCTTCCCCGTCGAGGATCTTACCAGAAACATCTCTGTGCATGTATAAATCCAAAATGCAAATGGACATTACACAAAAAGCACAAAAAGAAGGGGCAAAAAACAAAATGCAAAGAGATCGAAGCATCTGAAAGAAATCTGGAAATAAAAACAACAGGGTAAAAAAAAACAGCAGGGTTTCGATGAAGTTCAGATCTCACAACCGGAAACAAGATAAAAACAGCAGGGTAAAAAAAAAAAAAAAAACCCCCTAATCAGATGAAGTTCAGATCGAAAAAAGACCAGATTTCGCGGAAAATTACCTTAGATAATAGGAGAATCCGCGACTGAAACTCAGACGTGCAATGTCTTCGTAGGTTATCACGCGATGGAGGAGGGCAGTGGGCGATGAAGATGATGGAGACGCTGAAAGGGGGATGGAGATGATGGACAGCCAGAGAGGCTAGGGTTTCGATATGTTATGAGTTATGACTTATGAGTTATGAATAAGAAAAATTTCATTCATGCCCACTTTTTTTTCTTTTATTTGTAAACGGTACGGTTAACCGCATACGGTGAACCGAACCGTATTATATGGTCCGGTTCGGTTAATAACCGTAAATTTTTACAGAAAACTGTAACCGAACCGAACCGTGCGGTTTTTCGATTTTATTAACCGTAACCGAACCATGAAGTACGGTTATTAACCGCGGTTCGGTTCGGTTCGGATATACGGTTTTTCGGTTTTTTTTTACACCCCTGTCTAAAACATCGTAAGAAGATGTGCTTTGGGCCCATATTAGCACGTGTCCCTTTCACTGCAATGTTGATAGATTTATTCTTATGTTTGTGGTTAAGTTATTACATACTCATCCTGTACCGATCTCGGACCAGCCTATATCATCCCAAGCCAGTTCGTGTGAGCATGTGTGCTGATCTCATGCTGGACGGTGTCAGTCTTAGTGCCAGTCGTGCTGATCCATTTTGCTCGAGTCAAAGCTTTCTTGGAATTCCGATACACAACTTGTACTGACGTCAACCAGCACTTAGCTGACTTTTCGAGTGGACATGGTGCTAGACAAAATTTCGAGCCATATTGTGGGATTGGCACGTTTGGTAAAGTACCCTCAATGTGTCAGCCGTCAACAGTCAAATTTCTCATATGAAGTGTCTGGATTCCCTGTTTTCTACGAAACAGGAAGATGTAAAATCTTTTTTTTTTTTCTTTTTCATTGTTGAGACCCGTGTATTAGCTGACGTAATATTTTACACACTTTGGTATATGCGGATTGAATGAAATAATATCTTTCTATTTTGATAAAACAGGAGATCGAGACTCAACTTTATATCACTAAAAACAATCTCACTCTTTCAGTACTCTAGAAACTATACAAAACATGAGGATATGCAGCCTTCTAGGTCCTCATGTGTCTAAAGTGGCCTTATGTTTGCTTGATCTGGCCTTCCTACCGTGATTAGATCGTGCCTGGAAAAACCTCCCACATAGGATAATCTCAACATCTTAATTATAGGTTTGCTAAGAGATTATAATATAGAAAGAAGAGTCCGGATCCCCTATTTCATAAAAACAAGGGAATACTGTTTCATCCAATCCACATTCGCCACCTGACAAAACTTCTTTCTTGATTTTTTTTTTTCATTTCAATGAAACAATTGAGAAGGTGCATTAGCTGCCATAAGATTTTATATAGGTGACGAATGTGGATTTGAGGAAATAGTATCTCCCTGTTTATACGAAATGAGGGATATGGACTCATAGAAATGCAGTAGCAATTCGTATGAGGTGCGAAAAAGGTGAATATTTCAACAACGGTTGCTCTTTCCATTTTCATCTATTATATAACATGGGTTCTTAATTGATTGAAGTTATAGGCACTCTACAACTTTATTCCACCACTGAGGTCAAATCTCGCATTTGAATCGGCACAATTTTCCTTTTCTCGTTTTTTCAGTATTGTGCATTAATCCATGTACAAGATTATTAATTCAATTCATGCTTATTTGGATTAAAAAAAATTTACACGAATTATTGAATAACGGATCCATTATTTGAGATAATCTAAGTACATAAATGAATCAAACTTGGCCCGTGCACAAATTAATAGAACAATCCCTCATCGAATAATGTATTAATGGATTTCAATAAATATTATACTCGCTCTAAACCAAAAAATAATGAATAATGAATATAATAAGAAATAATGCACGGATTATACATGGATTAGCATGAATTTTTTTTTTGAACGCGCTAATCCATTAATCCGAGCACAGGTTAGGGTCCATGCATGGATTTGTGCGCGAAGAAATAAATTCGTGCACAAGATTATCTATTAAAAAGTGTATGGATTAGCATGATAATGAAATAGTAGATAACTATTTAATTCTAGATATTTCAAATAATCCAGCATTAAGTGGACTACCATGAGTTCATTTATTTTAAAATTGAGTAATGAATCAAACTTGTGCTCGGATCCGTGTATTTGTTGTGAATATAAGAAATATATTTTAAAGTTTTGTTTTTGTGAATACATTAAGAATTTGAGATAAGCTATATTTTTTATTTTGTAATTTATTTGAAAATATATTTATTTTTCCTTCATATACAAATTTTGATTAGGACTCTTTTTTGGGGCCTAGGCTGGGTACAGGCCTCCCTTTTCTAGTTTGCTTTATGTAATTGAATACATATTCAATGTAAGATTTTTATTCTTCAAAATGGTTAAAATTGAAGAAGAAAATATTAATTCTCAAAATGACTCAAATTACCCCGCTCCAAAAAAAAAAAAAAAAAGAGAATCAATGAGAGGTGAGAAATCAATACCCAAACACCACCCTATACTAATTCAAATATTCGAAAAATGGGGTCTACATCTACGCGTGCACCTAATATCGTTTCCCCCTCACATCTTTAATACTCAATTTGTTAGAGCCTATTTCACCATGAATTCCTCCCATGAATGCAAGCATGGAAACAAATAAGGCACAAACTTGCTAATATATCTCGATTTTTTGGTGCGACTAAAATTTCTCTTTTATAATATGAAAAGTTAAAAAAAGGCATAAACTTTTGGTTCATTTTCAAAAAAGTACGTGAGGGTTTGAATATTACAAAAAAAGTATAAGAATTTTTCATATTTCTTTCAATCAAGTCCTCTCCATAAAAAATTCTTAAAAAGACAAAAATACCCTTATGAAATTTTTTTGTCTTCTCTTAACCTTCTTCCATCCCCGAAACCAACCCAAAAATCACTTTATGTGCCTCATTGATCAAGTGTTGATTGTGGCGGTACCTTCTTTCAATGGTTCAGACACCTAGGAGAATGCCAAAATCAGTTTTGAAGTTCTTTTCTCTGGATTTTTATTTGGACCAACTTTCAACTTGATTTTGATGATCATAACCATTTAATGAAGCTAACTTTTTGGTCATTTTGAAATCCCTATAAACCCTTCCTTTTAAACCAGTTAAGCATTAAGGCAGTTGAAGTGGGCCCTATTAGGCCATTTGGATTGGACTTGATTATTTCTCTTAAGTTATTTATTAAATGAGTTTGAAAGATGACATAAGGGTATTTTTACCATTTTTTTATATTTTTATGGCGATTGAAAAGGCATATGGAAAACTTTTATACTTTTTTCCTTAGTGTGCTTTTTTGATAATGAACTAAAAATTTTATACTACTTTAAAAACTTCCCTTTATAATAACAGAGTGGCCTTGGCACTTTCTCATTTACAAAACACACTCCACTAGTGCCGTCGACACGTTTGTATTCTTTGTACTATGATATGACAAATTAAGTGCCCAAGCAAACTTAGACCCATGTTTTAGTTCTCACCATTGTTCTTATGGAATTATTACCCAAAAACCATTTTTTTTAAACTTTGTAACTCCATTCTGAGTGCCCATATGGGTTTATTGCTAAATTTGTGCTTGAAATAATTGGTATGCTACAATAAAAACAAAACCCTATTCTAAGAAATTGATGGTCTTCATGAATGAAAGGTTCAAACCTTGCTTCACCAACTTGATTCTAAGGTCACCCTCATGGTTAGTTGAACATTTACACCTTGTACTGTCAATTTACCACAGGAGGAGTCATTAATGGATTTATTTTAGTAAGAAATTGTTTAAGGTAATCCAGAAAGTACAATGCATCCCAAAAAAAAAACTCTTCAAGCATGTGTTTAATCTGTGTAATTGAATTCCTAGAAATTCCAACACTCTATATTTCTATAGATGTTTAAAAATGAAAAACCACATGTAAATATCCAAAAAAGACCATCAAACAATCTCTGCTTTAATAAAGGTTAAATCAAGAGAAGGTGGAAAAATGAATATTCAACCATTGTCCTAGTAATTCAAATCCTACGGAACTCAATGCCCCATTACATTACTAAATTATGTCCTTCACCCATTCTCAATACAAACAAATAGTGAAGTGTGTCCCAAAAGATCTTTGTGTTCAGTGTAGTAAGAAATATATCAGTGAGCCCCATCGTTCCATAAATTAGAGCCTATGCCCCAAAATATATGCATACTATCAAAGTAATGTTTCAACATATCCAAGAACAAAGATCTATGTGTCCGTATCAGGAAATATTTCTAGGCACTCAATGCTCCACAAAGTGTAGTGTGTCGCCATAAGAGATCTACTAGTTGGGCCAAACTCTCCTCCCAATAGAGGGTTTGTGCCCCAGAATTATTCTAGAGAGTGATAACATGTTTGGATTGAAACAAGATAGATATAATCAGCAATGTTTTAATATAACCATGAACATGTTTTTAATAGATAACATGACTCTAGCCCAGAGCACCCAACAAATAAACACCATCAACTAGTGAGAGATGTCCGTACTGAACACTGGCAGGCATCAAACAACAATTGCATTCAAATTATAAAATATTGAAGACTTGTTTTGATATAATCCAATTGATGAGTAAAATGGGTAAAATCAAGGATATTCTACACTAAAAGATTTTTACATAAAGAAATGAATATAAAAATTGTTGTTCACAATGTACTATAGCCTATCTTTAATTTGAGGTTATGTTCACTAAATTATAATTCCACAATTCTACATTTATTTCCTAACCACTTCATTGGAGTCGTATTCAGTCTCCCCGTCTTAAGGATTAAGATGGACTTACAAATCTGCACATCCGACAAATGCGGAAAAATCAGGTAGGACATGTAACATAGACCTATTTTTATTCTATGACTACATATGTAAATACCTTGCATTTACCAATAATTATTATCATGTTAGCAGCTATACACTGACCATATGGGTTTCCAAAACAGCATTCAAAACTACCAATTTACGTATTTAAAAGGTGGGGTGGTAGTTTCCACCGCCTGTCCAGGGTTAAGCCCTAGGATTGGATGACGGACTTGAAAAGCCACCTATAGACGCCTTACGCTCAATCACTCCAGATAACGCTTGCACCCTCTGTCTTACCGCGGCAACTGGAACAGAGTTAGCCGATACTTATTCCTTAGATATAGTTATTGCTTCTTCTCTGGGAAAAGAAGTTCATGACTTGTGGGCTTTCTACCTCCATGCGGCATTGCTCTGTCAAGCTTTTTGCCCATTGCGGAAAATTCCCCACTGCTACCTCCCGTAGGAGTCTGGGCTGTGTCTCAGTCCCAGTGTGCCCAATCATCCTTTGGGACTAGCTACTGAACACGTGAGATGAAAGGGAAGCAGGATTCTCCCCGCCTTAAGGCTTAAAATGGACCTAGAAATTTGCATATCCGATAGATGCAGGAAAATCAGGTAGGATATGTAACCTTGACCCATTTTTATTCTATGACTATATATCTAAAGGGAAGTGCTCCTATGAGAGACACTCTCACCAACTTGGTGAGAGATGGGTGGGGGCCCTCATATTTAAGTTGGGGGTCCTTGCATTTAAATTGGTGAGAGTGGATATGGAAGTGAGGGCCCCCACCCATCTCTCATCAAGTTTGTGAGAGTATCTCTCATAGGAGCACTTCCCATATCTAAATACCCTACATTTACCAACAACAATTATCATATTAGTAACTATACACTGACCATATGGGTTTCCAAAGCAACACTGAGAACTACCAATTTACGTGTTTAAAAGGTGAGGAAGTAAGTCGTGAGATAAAATGAAAGCAAAATCTTCATAAATGAATGTGGGAAGGAACATGTGAAAGACGAGGACTAGGGGGTCAAAATAAATTGGCAACAAAGTTAAAATCAATTGCATAAATCAGACTGATCTCTAAATTGAAATCAACTAGGTTTATATTATATAATAGGAACTTGTTGCCAGTTTAGGAGCAAATATTACTACTATTAAATTGATATTTAAGCATATCTTTGATCCCTAGCAAGCATAGTTGTCAATTCCGTTTCGATTGCTAATTCAGTCTGGCTCCAAGATGAGATATTTTTGTGTTTTCTGAATTTTGGCGAAACTTTTCTGAGTGATTTTTCGGAATAATAAAAATTTAAAAATATATATCTATATAAAAAATAGAAAAACAAAAATAAATATAAATTATGCATGTTTCTTGATATGGATATTGAGAACAAGAATAAAAAAGAAGGCGGAGGGAATTGTATTTGCAAACAAAGGACTACAAAGAATACAATACTACAAAACCGAAACGGGCTAGAATGGACAACCAAAATGGAGGACTGAAATTGGCTGGAGGACCGAAATCAGCCTGAATGGACCATAATGCAAACTAAAAAGTTTTGAGCTCCATTCCATTTCAACTGAAGGACCAAAATGGAAAGTTTTGGTCATTACATCCAAAATGAACGGGAATTGACAACTATGCTAGCAAGGCATTGATCTAATATTTACCTTGAAAGTTTGGCTCTCCATTGGAGATCTTTTGGAGATGCATCCCTCTTTCATGTGTTCAAGCTACAATTAATTGGACTTCAAAGTGGTATGAGATTTGGTCAAATGAATGAAATGCCACTAAATCCAATTGAAGCTCCCGAGCTTTTCTCTCTCTTTTCTTTTCCTTTTCTTTTCTTTTCATGTAAATTGGACGAGTAACCTGTAAGTCCAAAAATCATTCATTTCCAAACTACTATTACTAACCCATTCTTTAAATTCTAACGATATCGTTTTATATAGTGTTCATGCAAGTTACCTTGATATGATTGAATAATAAAAAGCTAAGTTTTAAATGTTCTCTACCATTAAAAATAAAAATTCTCTTGATAAGATTCACTTAAGAAGGGTCTGATTGCCCTTTAATCCATGATGAGGACTTCTTAGGAATTGTTCACCCAATCCAAAAAAGAAGAGTCAGAGACTCATTACTGTTCAACCTAGATGATTCATCAAGTAGAATGAAAATTACCAAAATAAACTACATTTTATTTTACACTGCTAAGGTCATCACCGACCCTGACTTAGAACTTTTTCCGAAAACGCTCGGAAAAGTTCCAACTTTTGGTCAAAAAAATAAGAAGCTTGTGTCGGTGATGACCTTATTTTACACTGCTAGGGTCATCACTGACCCTGACTTAGAATCTTTGTCCCGAGAACGCTTGGAAAAGTTACAACTTTTAGTGTAAATAAGGTCGGCACCGATGATGTGAAAAATAGGTTAAAAAAAATTGAAAATTCAGCCCAATTGCTCTAATTGGTGCACCACCATATAAAGTGTTTGATCGCGTCATACGTGCACTTTAAGTGTATTTTCCGGTTAAATCCTCAAAGAAATAAATAAAATATGCTATAGGTAAAGATAAGATATTAGGACAATCTAACTAACTTGGAATTTGCAGACAAGTAGGTCACATCTAGATCTTCGAATCCCTCATCTCCCCTATGATTGGTGGGCCCCAAGTGGGCTCCACAAGGAAGTTGGTACAATATGTATGCAAGACATCTACACAGGAGCGTATTATATATATATAGGGAAATATACACGGCGCCCAAGCGTTTGAAAAAGAGAAACGCCCATGCATTTGATGAATCAGACAAGGACGAGGTGTGCTTGCATTAATTATTATTGTTTGGAAAAAAAGGAAAGCAATAGATTAAAGGGTAAATTAGCGAGAGATCCCTGAGTAACGTGTTATAATGTCTCTAGTACACAGTATTAATGTTTAAGGCCTAAAGTCCCTTGCGCACGGGATTAATTCGGGCAGTGGTCCCTAAGCATGCCACATTAGATTTATTTTATGATTAATTTGCCTTTCTAACCGTTTGAACGTGTATCATGCATCATAATCCTGGTTTTTAGCTCCAACTCATCGTCTTTCCCGGGTTATTTTCCAATTTAAATGTAGTGAGATGCTTTTGGCTATCCACAACTCATCCCAGTTCAAAGCAAAGTCAAATAAAATCATAACAAAGTCAAATAAAATTATAACAAATTCATTTAAATAATTTCATATTAGATTCGGATAAATTTTTATCAAAGATAGATAAATTCAAACCAAATCTAATGAAACCAAACCAAATCTAGTAAGATAATTTTATATCAAATACAAATAAATTCATATCGAAGTGACTTAAATTGTTTTCAAACTGGTTATGATTTCAAATACAGGTAAACTCATATAAACTCACGTCAAAGTCATATAATGTTCACATCAAAGTCAGATAAATTAACTTCAATCTAGTTTAATTCATATCACACTCATATTAATTCGAAGCAAACACAGATAAATTTATATCAAACTAATAAAAATTCATACTAAACACAGATAAATTTATGTCAAAGTCAGAAAACTCATACAAAACTTACATAAATTTACAACAAACTCAGAAAAACTCATATAAAACCAAGTAGAATACATTTCAAAGTCAAATAAAATCATGTAAAATACAGTTAATTTCATACCAAACTCATATTATTTCATAAAAAACAGATAAATTCAATAAAAACAAAGATAAAATCATGTCAAGGTCAGACAAATTCATTTGAAACTCTGTTTAATTGATAGCAAATGTAGTTAAATTGAAATCAAACTTAGATAAAATCATGTAATATATAAATAAATTCATTTAAAGTCTTGTTTAAATGATCGCAGACTAAGATAACTTCACAATAAGCTTAGATAAATACATGTCAAAGTCAAATAACTTCATATCAAACTCAAATAAATTCAAACCAAAAATCAGATAAATTTATGTCAAACTCAATTGAGTTCAAGTCAAGATGATTTGCATGCTTGAGGTCACCGATGAGTTGATTTTGCTTCATTCCGCAGTTTCCTTCATCTTTGCTTTCGAAATCTTGGTTTTGCTTAGTTTTCGGAGTGTATGATGGTTTCAATGTTTTTATGCAGAGAGTGTTTGCTGACATATAGAGTATATAAAGAGAGGGAGTTTTTGTCCTTTTGACTTATTTAGTGTTAAAAAGAGGACCGTTGCCTCTATGAAAAAATGTCTTGGACCCCAGGCTATGAAATGTAATGTTGAGGGACCAGTCACCAAACGCCCCTAGATTAAAAGACTCCTAATGCCCTCCTGATTTTTCTATCATAATTTACAACTCCTCAAATTCTCTCCTAAGGGGAGAGAAAATATTTGCACACTCTAACTTATTCAAATCAATCGAACGCTACTTATTTTGGGAATTACATATTCCTCTTTTTAAAGCTCTTCATACCTTATCTATTTTGCTAAAAGTAGACATCGAATCCCAATTACTTAGCAAAGAGACTGAAACCATATTAATTAGACCTCATCCTTTTTAGTTTGAGAAAATTTGAATTTCACATGAGTTGCAAGTCAAAAGAAATTGAGAGCTTTTTATGAGTGCCTAGATTTCAAGGCATATCAATTATTGGTGGTAGCCGGTGTCACACATTCGTGGGCTGTTGTCCCCTTTTGGGAGGGGTATTCTGTAGAATTCCTCATATATATATATATATATATATTGCCATAAATTATCAAGCATTCCATATATCTAGAGGAAAATAAGAAATTAAGGAAACCTACATAATAAAGATAAAAACACAATTAGAAAAATTGCACCTTCATTGATCACGTCTCTTCGCGGAACTAATAAAAGGAATCAAGTTTCACTTTCTCAGATTACAAAATCAACCCTCCATTACATACATCTTATCCTTCTTCATAAAAAAAAAAAAATGATTGCACTTGAAAAGGAGAGAAAAAGTGATGGGAGGGGGCATGAGAGAGAGAGAGAGAGAGAGAGAGAGAGAGAGAGATGAGAGGGGGCAGCCCCCTTGGGCATGGAATTGCATTGGGTGTGCATGCCCCCCATAGTGTGTTTAATGGTTTTTGCAATTTCTTGCATTCCAAGTTTAAGTGCGAAAAGGAAACTTTCTTGCTTGTGAGAAAGAAAAGGTAAGAGAGAAACAGAGAGAAAATAGGAGAAAAAGTAAGATGAAAAGGGAGAAAATAAGAAATTGTAGAGATTTTCCTTTCCAACTTGGGCTCCTTATTACTCAAGCACTTTCCTATCTTGACTCATCTTCCATCTTTGCAAAAAATTCTCTATGCGATCTTGTTCGTAGATATTCTCTTGATCAAACCTTACTTGAATAGAATCCTTGCAAATTTGGAAAGTCTTCTCTCTTTTTTAAATTCAAATTCTGAATTTTAAATTTTCAAAATTTACAACTTCGAAAATTTTGAATTTCAAATTTTTAACTTTGAATTTTTTCCTTGCTCTCCAAATCTTGCCAAAGATGAACTCCTTATATGCTTAGAAAGTCTCCACTTGTAGAATTCTTCTCAAATTGGGAAGTACTCGAATTGTTGCCTAATTGGACTCTTTTTTTGAAATATGAGATTTCTAATATTTTAAAAAGTAGGAAAGAAAATTATTGCAGATTCCCTGGGCCCCCACCCCTTGGGCATGCGACCTTGGGATTCATGTCCAAGGTAGGATCCACATGGGTGGTCTTCTACTTCTTCAATTCCTCTTTGTTTCTCTTCTCTATTTTCCTCCTCTTGAATTTCTCATGCATGTCCCCCTTTAATTGAATTTCCTACTAAAAGAAAATAAATAATTAAAAAGAATAATTCTTACATAGATAACTATCATGCCATGCACGGGACCCAATTTGACACGTATGAATTCATGCAAATGCACCACCTTTGGCAGTTTTTCGTGTACAACTCAATGGTGCAAGTAAATCACATAAGTTTTATGTGTAGATTTGAAGTTGTTCAAGAGGCTAGTAGGATAATCCGAAAATAATAATTTCATAAACACATGTGATTTTTCAAATTTAAACCAATTTTCTCATCAAATCCACTTTTAAAGCATTAATACATAATTTTATGAAATGCAAACAATTTAATCCTACCAATGATATGCAATTTTATGAACTTATCAACATATCATGTGACACAAGGTAACTATGGGCAATACAAGATTTAATAATAGTTTGAATCATTGTACATTCTCTAATTACGTGTGAGGATATAATGCATTTTCCAACACATATTTAAACTTTTCCAGTGGAAGCATAAATGAACAATAACACATAGATATCATTTTTATAAGGTAAACAGAGCAAATGCAGACTCAAAATATTTATAATATAGGGCATTTAAGTTTACATCATAAAAGAAAAAGTATTTTATACACAATCCATAAAATCAAAGATCATCATCACAACTGTCCTCCGGAAACTCTCCCAAGTAATGCCCTATGATGTCAATACATTCATTCACAAAAACACTGTCTCATGTGACGAACTCAAGCTCCCAGATGGCTAAACTATGTCATCAAGAGTCCACTGGGCTATGCGATGAGAAGTTTGATGAACCTCCTCAGTCCCCTGGCTAGTGTTAGAGGTTTTGTCAGTGTAATGCCAAATGTTACATCAGAACCTGAGCAAGTAAATAGGTATAATAAACATAAAAAGGATGTATCAAAGGTAAATAAAAATCGCCAGAATCAGGTAAAGACAAATCTAACATGGAATCCTAACAAAATGACATTTATCAACATAAGCTACATTTTTTTCATAACAAGTGTAAATGTGAAGAGAGTGTGAATCATAATAAACATATCAAGTATACCCAACATATCTCATAATGTGGCCATCTTATTTCTAACAAGGGATACATGGAGTATAATCCCTCTCATATAAGGACTCTGCTGCAGCTAGCCATAACAAGTAAATATAGTCTACCTTTCACCGTGTCCAGTTACAGTAGGACGAAAGCCAAGTCGTGCCGACATAGGAATAACATTCATGTAAAAATTGGATTCACTTCTAATGAAAATAGACCCACTTTCTAAAAACAAGTTTAACTTAACGTAGCAGATATGTATAACATGTTATCTTAATCTTCAATGATCATGTAATATAAAGTAAAAAGGATATATAATTCAGCTAAACAAGACTTAGGATACATGAGTTGGTCATGTGAATACCGAAGTTGGATACGATAATGAATGAGGTACAATATATGGAAAATTAATGTGAATGCTATTTCTAAAGTCTGAATTGTCTAAGAGCATCACTACTCAATAGTGTGTAACTTAAAGGTTTCCAATATAAGCGTTACTAAAGTTAATTTGATGAAAAGTGACACTAGAGTAACATTTGATGAAAAGTGGCGCTAGGTTTAAGATAATATGTAGGTGTATGTCAACTCCAAACATCACCTACTATGCTTTTCCAAATATTTAGGGCACTTGTGGTAATAAAATCTGCGGTGAAAAGATTTTCTATTTCCACTATTATATGTTATATCCAAGTTTGGCAGCCGCAAATCATTACTGTTTTTTTGCGCCTAAAATCTACGATTGATATGATTTTGGGATCTGATCTCCCTTCATTGGATATATAAATCCTGTGTGCAAAAGGGGTGGGTATAAAAGCCAAAATCCCACCCCCACTTTCTACCGCCTCGACCTCTCCGTAAACTCACATATTGCTATGATGGATTGGATGCTTGGAGAGATAAATGGATCAAAGTAAAAATGAAAAGATCAGATGAAAATTCTAAAGATTTATTAAAACTTAATATCAAGATTCCGGTTCGAAATGATTTTAAGCTACGTAAGTGATAAACAAAAATTTTTATAGCACTTAAAAACTCACAAGTTGAAAAAAAATCCAGAAATGAGAAGACTTATGAGTATAGACACCCTGAAGAAAGACATACTGACGTTACTGTTAAAATAACTTTAGAAAAGATTGATATAAGATTGAAATGAATAGGTGGATAGTTTATTATCCACATATTTTAGTGTTCAACATCAAACATGGATTGATGAAATCCTCAGTGTCTCCACAGATATAACCAAACGTGGAATGCAAGGAATCACTAGCTATGCAAATCCTTGGCAATAATCTTACTTCTCCCTTAGAAGAGAGGAATCCTAAATCCTGCAGATTCTTCTCCGGTTACCAAACGTGCCTTTATTAGGGTTGTTTAAGTATTATTGGGTACCTTTCTAAGCTAGAAAACTAAGTCTGATAATAAATGAAACATAGGTGTTGTACGGCTTGCCTCATGGTTAGCATAAGAGGATCTACGACCATCCATGAGGTCACCATAGTACAATTTGTATTAGGGAGTATAGTTTTATGGAAAAGTTAGCCGATGCATACTTACGGTTAGCTGTGGGAGTCTTACGGCTAGCCATAAATCTTTATAATTATGAATTAAGCTTCAGAATTTTGTAAAACAGATGTGCTTCAATTTTGTTTCTATTTCTATTTCAATTTCTGTTTCACTTCCCTTTTAGTTTCAGCTTCTGCAGCTTAACTCTAATATTGTACTCTCATATTTGGGCATCAAAATCAAGAGAATGCAAAAAACACTTGGAGGTTACAGTGGTTATTTAACATGTTCAATCAAAGTATCTAAGGGATTTAACATTCATATCATGCAAATTATACCCATTACTTGCCCTAGATTAGATCCCAAGCTCCAGAACTCAGGCTCTAAACACTCTTAATTCTGAGCTTCCTATGACTTGCAGAGAAAGAAGATGATAAAATTGAAGATGGGAACTTGATGTGTACAGGCTAGAGAGAAAGGGGGAAAAGATGGGAGCTAGAGAGAAAGGGAAAGAAGGTGAGAGCTTGGAGGTTGGGAGTTGGCTAGAAAGGCCAGCAGAACAAGGGATGAGAAAGGATAAATATAAAGGGAATTAGAGAATTCTCAAAATTTGAAACGACTGGAATATTCTGAGAAATTGTAAAATAGTCCACATATGAAAAAACACACTATTTATGATTAAATGATACATTGAATCATCACAGTGGAAGAGAAAAAGTTACTTAGAATAACGCCTTCTAACCCGAACCCAAAAATCTAATATTTACAAATAAACCTGTAAGCTCCTCTGAAATTACAAGAATGTCTTCTCTAAGTTCAAAACCCCACCAAATCTATCATATTGATAATCTAATATACAAAAATATTTAATTAGCTAGTAACCAAGATTATATAGATATTAAACACATAATTAAAATAAAAAAATCGCATATTTGGCTTATTCATAAACTTATTTTGTTAGTTCAGTGAAGTAGATTAGAGTGAATGGTCGATTCAGGAGAGAATAAAAGAAAAACAGGGGGAGGGGGGGTTTGTCAAATCATGAAGTACTAAACCACACAAAAAAAGAAAAAAAAAATTATGGCGACCTGTCATTTAGTGTCAAGGGACGATAGTGCTTTTTGGCTTTTCTTGATAAAAGAAAAGGGCTTTTTGTCATTTCTAGTGGAATGAGAAATTGGTCTTTTTTTTTTTTTTTTTAAACTTTTTTGGTAAAAGAAAGAGGTGATTTTTTAAATTACTACTTTTTTGTTTAACCCATCTTGTATCGTTATTATAGTGCTAACAAGACCTAACACCCAATTATACATATAGAACCCCGCCTTTACTTGATCCAACTCACTCACATCACATGCCCGGTGTGCGATATTCAAATCTCACTTCAATAAAAGTAATACACAATCATTAAACAAATAAATCATGTTTACGCTACAGTAATATTTTCTACCTATATGATGAATCCAACCATCTATAGTGTTCCATTCACATAGCGAGAGTGGCCCCGTTTCTTTACTAGAATTCCTGACAGAAATTCAGGCTGTCTAGGAATTCAGAATTCCTGTGAGGAATTCTGTATTTCATTACTAGAAATTCTAGGCATTTGAAATTCCGGGCATTTGAAATCCCAAAAAACTCAGCATTTGAAAAACCACTTTAACAAGGAGGATTTGGAAATCTCACTTGGTACTGGAATTCTTCGAAAAGGAAGATGGCATTCCGAGAGCTCAGACAGGAATTCAAGTCATGAATGAAACAACGAATTTAGAATTCTAGAATTTTACAGCATTTCAAATACCCACATTTGAAATTCCCAAGCAACCACTGGACGTAAGTTCCATGAATTCTAGTAAAAAAGGGGCCTAAGTCTTAACAATCCAAAACCATGCCTTCACAAAAGGTTGAAAATAACCCTAAAAATAAAACTGGAGGGGCATATTGGTAATTTAAAGGAGCAAGTGGCGAGCGTACGTCTCGCCCTCACACGGGGCGTTCAATATATACATTGAAAGAAAATACTTGATACCTCCTGTAATATTATCATCTATCTCCTCGCGCTTGCTCTGTGTGGCCTCCGCTTCTCCTCTCTCTCTTTCTATTCCCTGCTCTGTTTTTTCATCATCTCTCCCCTTCAAAACCCTTCCAAAGTCGCTCTTTTTTCTTCACTCCCAACTCATCCAAACCCGATTTCGATTTTGATTTCATCGAGGGTCGCGACTCGTGAGTCGCGAATAGCTCTGCTTATGCATCCGAACTCTCATCGCTCCGTCTGGATTTCCCAAATCTAGTCCGTTTTCACGGTGTTTTGATGAGATTTCTCGATTCTTGATTCTTCTACAGGCAGCAATGGCTTCCGCTCCTTCTATGTCTGGTAAGTCTCCGTCTCGAAATCCCTCTCTTTCTGCATCTTTTGGTCTTTGATTTTGGGGATTCTCGATCGAGCATGCAGTTTCTGTTGAATGCGTGAACCTCTGCAAGCTCTCCAAAGGCGAGGGGGCCGGTGGAAGGTACGAGTGCAGCGTCTTGTCGTGCGCGTGGAAGGCGCCGAGAGCTATGACGGGGTTTCTCGCGAGCACGACGCAGCCTCAGTGTGCATTGCACGATCGGAATAACGAGAGGAGATTTCGGATGATTTGTGCGAGATCGGTATGTATGCCATTGTTGTCTGGAAAATTGAATTGTTCTGCTTAGTTTTGCGGAAAGGATTCAATGCGAAGGATGTAAGATTTGTGATGTTTTAGTGCTCATTGATATTTTTTGTGGTTCTGTAATTGGATTATAGAGTGAGAATTATGTCGAAGCTAGCGAATATAGGAGAAATTCAAGGATTCTAACTCTTGTAGTTAATGTTGAGTGTTCATGAACTGTTGATATTGATTGGGGATCATATTGATTAGAATGGAGATTCAGAGAAAGCAATGGAGCTTTCTACTTGTAAGATTCCACGGATTTATGAAATTGCCATTGTTGCGTATTTTATGGAGATGATATGATGATATGGTACTGCCTTTAGGGGTTTTTTGTTTGCATGGAATTGAATTCCTTGGAATTTATGGTAAAATGGATTCCAAGTGATTTGGGATGGGATCCTGTGAATTAAAAAGGATTTTGGAAGGATTCAACGAGGGACCAAGCTCCGAACACGCAAGCTTTCTCAAATCAGAGAAATACTCATAAATCTTTTTATTCATTAATCAAAGGCTTCCTCTTCCTAATGGAGGGGTTATTATAGGAATGGATGAGATATCCTTTCCTTGAAATTCTAATCCCTGGATCTTTCCTAAGAAATAGAAGGAAAGATATCTCCTAAAACTTTACTGGAAATCAATACCACTAATTATATCAAAATCTCCGAGATTATTTATGGTCTTCTTTTGTTTCTTCAATTCTAGCTACCTTTAGAAATACATTTTTTTAAATTCCTACTAATTCAATTCTGTGAAACAAATGGGCCCTTATGCTTGTTTTGAAATGCCTTTTTTTTTTCGTGCCACACATGGTTAAATAATCATCATCATCATCATCATCATCATCATGCCAACTATATTTAGAGTCGGCTACATTACTTTTGTTTCTCCATTTCAATCTATCCCAAGCCAAATCCTCAAATAAGTTGCATATCTTCAGATTTATTTTTCTTACCACCATCCACATCGTCTTTGGCCTATCCCTTCCCCTTGGTGGGCCATCAACCTGCATAACCAAACTTTTTCTTACCAACGCCGTTGCTCGCTTGCGTTGGACATGATTAAACTAGTTAACGTATGTTTTGAGTAACATTCTATGCATTCAATGCTCTAAAGTCACCTACACGTGTATTTCTATAGACACCATGGCTAGCTTCCATTCTTTGCAACATCTGCATCCCATCATGTGAGAAAATTTCTCCCATGAACATCCCACGAGAAAACAGTCTGTGCATGTGAATGAAAGCGGGCCTCCAAGCATTACAGGCAGAGAACCACTTTCAAGTTGTACGCCCCGTGCTGACGTCTGCATGAAAAAAAATCTCTCTCCATCGCATATCATTTCATCTTTTTTTTGTACAACGTCTACACGGGAAAATCACTCTCCATCGTCAAAGAGTCATGGGCCCTTTAGTAATTAGTAGTGGGTTTTCTTTATGATTTCTTTTAAGAGTTGTCCTGGGTAAAGCCTTAATTGTGACGCAAAAGATAAGTATTTGGTTATGGAAAACAGGAAGTTCCTAAGGTTAAAAAAGTAAACCCTAGACTAATGACACGATAGCTACACTGATCTAATTGTTGAGTTGATTGATACCTGTGATAATTTATAAATGAAAGAAAAGAAGTGTTTTGTAAAATACTTTCTTAATTTTCTTTATGGACCAGTATTTTTTCTTGTACCTATTTTTTATATCTGTTTCATCTGTTACTTTAGTCTGGCTGGAGGTGTGAAGACTGGAACTCTGCAGCTGGAGACTCTGCAGCTTATGGAAGACTTGCCAAATCTAGAGACATTCCTATTGGTCGCAAAGGATGGAAGCTGTGGTGTTCTTCTAATTCTCCTGAATCATTTGACAGAATATCACCTGAAACATTGTGGGAGGTATCAGAACTGACTAAATCTTGAATATTGTATTCGTTCCACTGTAATTTTTAAGCAGATGGTTCTCTGTTACCTTTTCTTTTCTTGAATGTGATATAACTCATTTCATTTATCCGTAATCCTTGGCATTCATTGATTTCTTGTACTTGAATTTTTCTTATAGGGGCCATTAAAATAATTTGTAACTGGGAAGTGGATGTCCTAGCTAAACAGGATGGAATGCTTCTGTCTTCAGTGTTTGGTCATGTAGTTATGTTAAACTAATCATGTGGCTTCTGTTTGTACCATTGTTGGCTGTGTGATGTTTATAACTGTGCTGCCTATGTTATGGTACTATCATCTATTCCGAATAGCAACTTTTATCATGCAAAAAGGAATCACTTTAATTATATGAAGATAATGCAAGAGTCCAAATCTTATAAATGATATATGGGTTTGTACCGATTTCTTGTGTTAATTTGTTTGTCCCTTTTAAGTGAACGAAGATCATGGACAGTGGCGGAACTGGGGCTGCCAGGCCCCCCGCCCCCCAAAATTATAGAAAAGCCCTTGAAGTTTTAAAGAGTTTTATAATTTTTTACTTATGCCCCTGCCCCCCCCCCCCCCCCCCCCCCGCCCCTCCCGCCCCTCTGGAAGTTTTCAAAAAAGCCCTTATATGTTTTAAAAATTATATGCACTTTTTTATATGTGGCCCTCGCAAGATTTTATTTCTACATAGTGGCCCCCCCAAGGAAGAATTCCTTGGTCCGCCCCTGGTCGTGGATTAAGGTTGACGTGTCATGATACTCTCCCTATTGTTGTATCAAAGGGCTATGCTATTTTAAGAACGTTTAGTTGACAGCATCTTGCATAAATTAAACAAACGGAAGTATCTTTGTTACTTTCCTTCAACTAAAGGTAGAACCCTTTTTTTTTTTTTTTTTTTTTAAGAAATACTTTTTATGCATAAGATAGAGTTTTATATTGGATTGATTTATATTTATTCCTCTTCTCAACTTTTTAGTTTATTATTTTATTTTTTCCATACTTCTGTTGTTAATTTAATCTTAGAAATCTGTTCTAGGAAATTCCATTATCTTGTAAAAAAGAATATAATGTTAATGTCGAAATGTTTTTGGCTGTCATGGCTGGCGATATATTTTGATGATGTATCATGGTTTCTAATGTGTTGCTAAAAGGATTTTAGACTTTTCGACGGCCTATTGATTATTAGTGTGATCTTTTTCTCTTTGATTGTTTAGGATCTGAAACCGAGTATTTCATATCTTCCACCATCAGAATTGACGTTAGTAAAAAATGCTCTGAAGGTAAATCCCAGGCACATGTATGCCACCATCAATGCATGTTCTGTTTTCAGATTTGTACCATTCATGGCATTTGATTATCTTGAATCTGCTTTTCATAAGTTCTATTTGGAGATTGGTGATTAGTTCTAAGTGTGCGGAACGGTGCAGCTGGCATTTGAAGCTCATGATGGACAAAAACGACGGAGTGGAGAACCTTTTATCATTCATCCAGTTGAAGTTGCAAGAATTGTTGGAGAACTCGTAAGTGATGAACATACACAGACATTAATTTGTTTAATAAGATATTGGTGGTCTTCATTATTCATATAATTCCCCTGTTTTCATTAAGTTTTACCTCTATTTCATATTGCAAGCAACACGTTCAATTGTTTATAGTGATGATGAAGTTTTTGGTAGGAATTGGACTGGGAATGCATTGCTGCTGGATTATTACATGACACAGTAGAGGATACAGATGTTGTTACTTTTGAAAAAATTGAAAAAGAATTTGGTGCTACTGTGCGCCACATTGTAGAGGGCGAGACAAAGGTTTATTTTAGTTTTACTCAGTGATTCTATAGACTGCCTAGGATTTGAATTTTAATATGATTTGATATTTTAATTAATTTCTTTTCTGTTGTTGATTCTACAGATTACCCAGCATATGCATTTTAATCTGAGTCATATTGTTTCTCTCTTCCTCATAATTTAGGTTTCGAAGCTGGGTAAACTGCAATGTAGTAACGAAAACAATTCTGTCCAAGATGTAAAAGCTGATGATCTTCGTCAAATGTTCCTAGCCATGACGGAAGAGGTTTGATTTGTGTTGCATTATATGGGTAATCATTTGCATTATTTTAGTTGATTACTTGACATGTTTTCATTTTAGGTCCGTGTTATCATTGTGAAATTAGCCGACAGGTTGCATAACATGCGTACTCTTTCACATATGCCTCCTCATAAACAGGTAATATTACCTTCTTAATTGTATTCATATTTGAGGGGGTACTCAATTATTATGTTTTAAGCACTGCTTACACAATGTGCAGTCAAGCATAGCGTTGGAGACATTGCAGGTCTTTGCCCCCCTAGCAAAGCTACTTGGAATGTATAAGATTAAGGTATGAATGCATGTGATTAATAAAGCCGTATTATGGATCTATTCTGCTTCTTATTTCTATACATGCAACCACATTAAGTAATTTACTTGTTTGAACAAGACTTCTTCATCCTTTCAAATCAACTTTCCTGGGATGCCCAGAAAATTCTTTATTGTATTTAAACAACTTTAATAAGCAAAATAATATATAAAATATGCAGATGTCTAGAGGTTCATAAACATAGGACGACAAGTGTTATATGACTATGAGGCCTTGATATGAATATGGAGAAGGGGATGGATATGGGACAGGGAATATGGGACTACACTTGCAAAATTTCATGACAGGTTAATAAGGTTTTGAAGTTTAAGAATTTGAGGCACAGTTCATGGTAAAAATAGAGAACAGCTCTTTACTAGCTCATACCACTGTATTCATATTTCGTATGCCTGTTGCATTGTAACAGCCACTTCATCTTTAAGTTTCAAGGATTTTGGTTATCCATTATTTTTTCAAAAAGAAAATTCAAAGAAAATAGGATGAACTGTTTTAGAGTATAAATCACAAATATGCAATTTGCATTGCGGCAAAGAAGTGCAAACTCTGGAGTTTCATTTTTTAAATATTTGGTCGGTGCTGTTTACCAAGCCAGAAAACTTCATTAGAATGTTCCATTTATCATTTTATTATTATCACCCTTGTTCCTTAATCTATCTGCCATATGTGACTTCTTTTTTGAAAGACTATTTATGGTCATTTGTAGTTGTATTTATTTCATGTTTCTCTACCTTTTTATAATAAGGACAGTTTATTGCAGTCAGAACTGGAGAATCTGTCTTTTATGTATACAAATGCTCATGATTATTCTGAGCTCAAACAAAGAGCTGAAGAGCTTTACAAAGAGCAGGAAAAAGAAATTGAGGAGGTATTGTTTATATTGCTAATCACAATATTTTTAATGCTATGACTTTTGATGCAGTCACTCATTTTGATGTATGCTAATAACTTAGTATAGCATTTTGTGCCTTGCCACCTTCCGATAAAAATTTATTCTTATGAAGCTCTTCCCCTGTTCCAGGCAAAGAGCATCTTGGTGGAGAAAATTGAGGAGGATCAATTTCTAGATATTATGACATTGGAAACAGAAGTGCATACCATATGTAAAGAACCTTACAGGTCAAGACTTGATCCTAATTTCTTTTATTTTGCATCAGCAGTTTTGACTACTTAATGAAGAGGCTAGCTTACACTATGATCTGTTTTACAAAAGTGCATGCCATGTCTTATGGATCTTGGAACTGGATGTCTGTCTAATCTACTGCCTTAGAATGGAGAACAACAGAAATTGATTAAATAAATGTTTGGGAAGCAAAACCTCTACAGTGAAATTGGAAGTATATATATTATTATCATTGTACACTTGGACGATACATGCATGTGTGCACATATGATCACATGCACACGGTAGAAGTGGGGGGCAGGTAGTTGTATGCTATGAAATTTGATTGTTCATCTCTTGCCTTTTCAGTTTTAATCATCCTCATTGAACTTAAAGGCTCTTTGGAGTTTCATACATATAACCTTGGAGAATAAGATAACTGTTTGGGGAACTGAAATCTTTGCCAGCAATTCAACTTGTGACTTCCAAAGTTGTCCGTATGGTAAACAAGCATGTAGTAGCAAATTATGGTCCTTGTAACTGAGCTTGATTCTTTAAATGGATAAATACTTGGCATGCTATGATGGGCATCGTCATTGTGATCAATTCTCTCTACCCACCTGTCCTATTTGGAGTTCGATCGTGTTGTCCTGTCATGTCACTTTTGACTACTTCATTCCAAGTCTTTGGAGTCTGCCCCTTCATCCCCTTTTTTCTCGCAATACTTCTATTATTTGTGCATAGGTCATTTCAGGTCTTATACATGCAACCCCAAATTAATATAAAATGACTTTCTTTAATTTATTTAATAGGTATGGACTTTGTTTGATTACCTATTCTATTGGTTTCTCTCGTAAATTTTCTCTTACATACTCATTCCCAATTCTTTCCTTGGTACTCCACACATCATCTTTGCATAGAAATTCTTACCCGACGTTTTTTTTTCTTCTTGCTGCTTCTTCATTAGCCGATATTCAGTTCCATATAACATACAGCACAGCATACAGGATGCAATGGGATTTGTATTATAATTCCATTATCATTGAGCCTATTAGAGCGCCTTGGTGCTTCACTCATCATCCTTATTCTGAAGAAAAATGGTGTTGTGCAAATTTCGGATCATATGCTCGTTAGTATGATCAGAAGCGCCCATGCGAAATTAGAGGAAGTTTTGGCTTCATGGTTGAAGCAAGTTCTCTCCAAGATGATGCAATTGCATTATCCCAATGCACGTCTGTGAATGGCCATTTAATTCTGGACGGCGTCCTAGAAGGTAATGAATGTGTGGATCCAAGATACATATTGAAGAAACTAGGTCTTATTCACAAACTTGATCTTGAGAATGACCGGCAGGACTCAGATTTTTTATAATATATTCTTTAGGCAAGAATCAGCCAAACTTTCTATATTGATTAATGGCTTCCCAAAGTTTTTCTCCTGTCCTCGAGGGACCTTGGGCTTAGAGACGCATTGAGGTTATAGGAAATACGTATGCTCATCTGACTGAAGAATCCGATGGGGAACAGTTCCGTTCTTACTTCTTTCATTATCTTTTTGGTGGTCAGTGAAGTTTTAGAGGTTGTTTTTTACATATGGGATATGCTAATCAAATTTAAATATGTTGAATGTATTACAATGTTGGTTAATAAACACCATTTCATACCATTTTACGTGCGATTCATCTTACACAATGAATAAGAAATTATGTATTGGGGTAGAAAGAGGAAGAGGAAGGATCTATCTCCGTTTTTGTACAATTTAGTGGGTTTTAGTACCGGAAAACTTCTAAATAGGAAATAGTGGATCTAATACACGATGAATGGTTTGGATAGTGAATGGGAGGCCCATTAAGTGCAGAAAACCAGAAAGTGGGACTAAGTTGTTTATGCATTTTTGCATATTTCTCAAAATCCATGAGGATCTAAGATATGAAACTTCTTGCATTGAGGTTTATCATGTCAATGAGAATATTGAATGATTCTGAATTTTGGATCATGAATTGGGGGCCCTACAAAAGTGCAGCAGAAAGTTGGATTTTGGTGTTTTCGTGTTTTTTCACATATTTCCCAAACTCTGAGGATAAAGATACAAAATTTGGCACTTGCAGTTTATCATTTCTATGAGAATATTTAATGGTTTGTTATCATTAATTCAGAGCCCACTGAAGTGTAGAAAATCAGATCTATAGGATTTGGTTGTTTGTGTATTTCACATATTTCTCAAAATCCATAGGTTGTAAGATTTGAAACTCCACACCTTGGGTTTTGTTAGTTCTGTGATAATGCTGAACTGTTTGGATCACAAACTCGAGCCCACAAGAGTGCTAAAAGACAGAAAATGCAGTAGGGTATTTGTGTTTTGAATATATAAAACGAGTAGCTAGTGGGATTCAATCTCTTGACCACTTTGCCGGAAGTTTCATCCAACACCAACTTGGCCGACCACTTTGCTGGAAGTTTCATCCAACACCAACTTGGCCGTTTTTATGATGTGTAAATGATTAATTTCATTTACATATATGGATGAATTTACCAGGGTGGGAGGCGTGGAGAATTTGGCATGAAAATGACCCCATTTACACCATTTCTCCCGCATGTAGTTTTACATATGTAAATCTCAGGAAACAAATGTACGGATGTAAGTGATGATTAAACATGAAAAATGTTGCAAAGGAACAAACCCTAAGTAGGATGTTTAGAGGCTTGTAAGCCAAACTTGATGAGCGGGTTTTATTGTGTTCAGGACCTTTGATACCCAGATACTAAAACAAGACATTTTACCGTATCCTACCATATTGATACTTCATGGCATGTCCTTGTCATACTTATGCCATCTTCGGGGATAACAATACTTATGCCATATACTAAAACGAGACATTTTACCGTATCCTACCATATTGATACCATATTTGAGTCATTGTTGTCTCCATGGCATGTCCTTGTCATACTTATGCCATATTCGGGGATAACAATGCAGAACATCATAACCAGGCAGCTGAAGATACATTCTTGTTTTTTGATGTGGATAGGGAATGTGTTATTAATATTCAGGTGGTCCATAGATGTTTTGAAGCGATATGGGGGCTAAAGATGAATTTCGAAAGAAGTGAATTGCTTGACATCTGGTTGCATGTAGCCAGATGAGTGAGCTGGCGAATATCATAGGATCCAAAACTGGGGGAGGTTCTTTCATCAAGTTGGATCTTTGGTTGTGTCGGTGGGGCTTTAAAAGGGTGGTGGGACCTGGTCATGGAGGGATTTGAATAGCGCCTTTTTATGATCAAGTACCTTTACTTTGTCGGTGGGATTACCTTGGGCAAAGTTACCCTCTCTAATCTTCCATTTAATTATGTATATTTATAGACATCCAAAATCTGTCTCTAAGAGTGATGTAGGACAGACAATAGATCGGCTAACCCATTGGGTCCAGTCCATAGGCCCAAGAAGACATCCATTTAGTTAGGAAATACTATTTTCTAGTTTGGTTTGTTTATGATTAATATTAGTTAGTTTTCTTTTTATTTTAGTTATGTTTCATATATTAGGAAATATAGTTGCTTAGGGATCAAGCCAACTCCTTTATAAAAGGATGTTAGGCCTCATTGTAATAGAGATGCTTATTATCAATTAATCTTTTGAGTTATGAGAGTTTTCTCTTCAATTATGGTGTTTTCTCCTCTTTTGAGGTTGCCCTAGTGGCCCGAATCCATCTTTTGATTCAATCAATCCTTCGGGAGATTGATCTATTGTTCGATTGCGGATCTTGGCTGCGTCAAAGAGGATCAAGAGGCTTCAACTAGACTTCTTGTGCCAAGGAGTGGAGGAGAAGACATGTATCTCTCCAGTGAGGAAATGATTTGCAATTTGAGAGAGCAGGAATAGGCATCGGTGTGCTTTTGTGTCATGATGGTGCCTTGCTTGGAAAATGGCTGTATCTACTTACTAGGGAAGGTGACAAGCATGTTTTTGGTTCGTTATCAGAGATAGATGTTAATCTCCCTGGATTTGACAGGTTTAATAGATGAGATACAGGATTTGTTTCATGATTTTCTATCCTTGTTTTCCATGTTCTAAGAAGTGCAAATGGAAAAGTGGATTCTTTAGCGAAAAGGGGAATTATGTGTCAGGTTTTCTTGTTTGGAATGTCTTCAGTCCCAAGGGTCAGATCATCATAGCTCTCTAAGCTTTCCCACATTGATGGCCGTTCTACAATATGCTTTCTTCTAATAAATCTCAGTTTACTTCCAAAAAAGTATGTGACGTGCTTTTGTAAATTGAATTTTCTGTACAATGGGGCTTATCTCACACAGTAGAAACCATCAATTCAAACTGCCATCCATGACATGGTGGTGCCTAAATTCATTCAGCGAGATGTGGACTGTTGGATTAGACGCTTTCTTGTCAAATCATGTTTATCCAATTCAATGCTGAAAGAGTGAAATTAATCAGCAATGGTGGAAGTAGTAGCATATTATATAGATGGTTCAGGTCCCCAAAAGATGGCCCTCAAATGTATGGACAATTGTAGCTATGTATGAAGAAGGTGGACCTTAGGTCCACTGGGGTAAACATAGGTAGGCAAATCATTTGAAACCGTATGGATTTTTGAAATGTTGGGCCTGCATGGTCAGCCTTAAGTGATGACTCATATAGATTCATGTGTGCATTTATTTAACAATGTTGTGTGCGTGCGTGGATCTATCAATATTTTTGTAGTGTTCATTTTTATTGTTCTTTGCAGTATTTATAAGTCAATGCTGAAATCTAAAGGTACAATAAACGAGGTCAACCAAATTGCACAGGTTAGTTTTGATATTTCACTGAGATGGTTACATTCATAAGCGCAATTGCCCAATTGTTTTTTAATTTCACTTTTGGCTAACACATCCTATTCCATTCGTTCCCAGCTTCGTATTATCATAAAGCCAAAGCCAGGTATAGGAGTCGGGCCCTTATGTAATGCACAACAGGTGAATTCTTGCCTCTGTCACTACAGCTGTGTTATATTGTTTTTCATGTTTTCTTGATTTTTATCAGTCTTCTTTCTATTCTCTATGTAGATATGCTACCATGTTCTTGGGCTTATCCATGGGATCTGGGCCCCCATTCCTCGAGCAGTATGTAAATTTATGAATGCGCCTGCAATCCTTTTTCTTTTCTTCTCATGATGAGCTATATGAAATTAAGATGTGTGGAATTGTTGTTGCAGATGAAAGACTTCATTGCAACCCCAAAACCTAATGGTTATCAAAGTCTTCATACGACAGTGATACCGTTTCTGTATGAGAGCATGTTTCGACTGGAAGTGCAGGTGATCTCATTAATGATGTTCTTAGGCAATTTTCAGAAGTTTGATTCCTTGAATAATGTTCCATGGAAACAGTTATAGGCTGCCTTTGGATGCAAGGGTTTTGTTGGAAATTTATCTATTTCATTACATGAAATAACGTACATTTTCAAGTAAAAAAGTATGGTGGGAAAAATGCACATTTCATTCTATTTCTCTCTCTTGGAGTAGAGCAATAAAAGCTTTGCAAGGGGCATGAGACAAGGGGACAGGAAATATGCTACATGCAAATAGAGGCATCCAAACAGCTCTGCTTTTTCTATTTTTAAAAAATGTAGTACATGTCCATGGAAATGAAGGTAGCCAAAGCACAACCAGGGTTTCCTTGGTGATGTCCTCGATATGGTGTTAAAGTTGAAATGGAAATAAATTGCTTTCTTTGACAATATGTGTACTGGCTCAAGCATTTTCTTCCTACTGAATTAGAAGTCCGAAGTGAATTGATTATAATTGGGAAAAGGGGGTCCTCCACTTCAGAGATAGGTCGTCCAGATTTAACCTTGGACAAAACCTTTCATTGGTTTCTATGGATGAAGCTTTAGTGTCGGTGTTGATTTTATACTTCGTTTTTCTCTTTTTCAGATTTTTCTTGTTTTTGAGTACCGGTACCATGATTTTTATTTATTTCCTGGTTTTATTTGCTTTTGGCAGATAAGGACAGAAGAGATGGATTTGATAGCTGAGAGAGGCATTGCTGCTTACTACAGTGGGAAAGGACCCGTCGCCAGTTTACTCGGGAATGGAATGCCTGGTGGGAGAAATTCAAGAGGGAAAGGAGCCTGTTTGAACAATGCAGATTTTTCTCTCAGGGTACTTTAATAATTTTGTTTTTCCAGTTATACTGAATGCTGTTAGTTGAAAGGATTTCTGGCAGGTGGTCAATATCTCCAAAGCTCCTTATAGGCAAAATGCTAACTTTAGGGCAACTTCTTGCCTTATTTTTCAGATTGGCTGGCTGAATGCCATCAGAGAGTGGCAAGAGGAGTTTGTTGGGAACATGAGTTCTAGGGAATTCGTAGATACTATAATGCGAGACCTGTTGGGGAGTCGTGTCTTTGTATTTACACCGAAAGGAGAGGTAACTTGGTACTGCAAAAATCACATTTAGCTTTATGAGGTTATGAATCTTGAGGTTTCATTGTTGTCATTTTGTATGCAGATTAAAAACCTACCCCAGGGGGCTACTGTTATTGATTATGCTTATTTAATACACACTGAGATTGGCAACAAAATGGTGGCGGCAAAGGTATGTTGGCTCGTGTCTGTGGAAGTTGATTGTTGAAATTTTATTGTAAGGACCTAACCTGAGCTTTTTTTTTTTTTTTTCCTGTTTCAGGTCAATGGTAATCTTGTCTCTCCCATGCATGTACTTGCAAATGCGGAGGTTGTGGAGATAATTACATACAATGTTAGTACATGTCTAATATATAATGTTCTCATGGTGCAGTTTTAACATATTATTTGATACCCTTGTATTTTATGTGTTTTTATTCTATTCTTTTTTGCCCCTCTTGCATACAATGTCTTGCTCGTTGTTCTTGAATAATTTGTTGGTAGTGACATGACAGGGTATGGTAAGATTTTGCCAAAAAATAGGTACAGGATGAATGATATTTTGCCCTGCTTGATGAACAATATCTAGTTTTTGAAAAAAATATTCTCCACTAGATGATCCTGACCATCCAATCAGCCTATTATTTAGTGGGAAGTCTCTCCACTGCATGAACAATGTGTAGGATACCTCATATCCACCATTAGACTCGCTATTTAAAAAATTAGGTCACGTTGAGATCTCCACCTGTAGAATTTGCTAGGTCCCAAGTGAATGCTTGATCTAAGACAACAGTTCCTCTATGACATTTGTGCTGCTCAATATCATGTATGAGCTTGTTCTATTCATATGCTTTGGGTTATCAACAAGATGTAACTTCCTATTATGTATCTGCAGGCTTTATCAAACAAATCTGCATTCCAGAGGCATCAGCAGTGGTTGCAGCATGCAAAGACCCGTAGTGCCCGACATAAGATCATGAAAGTAGGTTTTTGGATCTTTTATATTTTTAATCATTTTCATTTGACTATCTTACTGAATCAAACTCTGTTCTTTTCCAGTTCTTGAGAGAACAAGCTGAACTCTCTGCTACTGAAATTACAGCAGATGCAGTAAATAACTTCGTTGCTGATGTCGAGGATGAGAGCGAATTGGAGAAGTCATTCTCAGATTCTTCCAAAGACAACAGACCCATGTGGAAGAAGATATTTATGAATGTTGCAGAATTTTCTTCAGTGAAGAAAAATCACGGTGATCTCCTGCATGTAGGCAATAGAAGTATCACCCCCAAGGTTAATGGAAAACACAGTAGGAAGGTGCAACAAATGAGTATGAAGGTCAATGGAGAGTTATTGTCTCAGGGAAATGGTATTGCGGAGATGATCCATGCTAACATTCCTATGTATAAGGAGGTTCTACCTGGTTTGGAAAGTTGGCAAGCTGCCAAGGTTGCCTCTTGGCACAATCTTGAAGGGCGGTCAATTCAATGGTTTTGTGTTGTATGCATTGATCGAAGGGGTGAGTTTGTTCATTGCAAGAAGTGAAAATCGCTTATTTTATTTACAAGGGACTCAAACCCAGGCACCCATGCATGCTACCATCCCTAACCGGCTGAGCAACAGCCGGGGGGGACAAGCCTTTTTTTTTTTTTTTCCGATTTTTCTTTCACTTTAATTGCGCATTATTTGTTTTAGCCCCATTTTTTAATTGGCCCTTTTCATTCTTAAAAAAAAAAAAAAAGAACCTGAGGTTTTTCTTCTATGCCATATCTGACCATGACATGATTCTAATAAGCTGAATGGACCCTGATGTATCACATAAAAACTTTTCCCTCAGTTTACATCTTGGTAATAGTTTCCATTTTGGTAGTGATCTGATTTATAATCGCAGGGATGATGGCTGAAGTCACATCAACATTGACGTCTGTGGGGATCACTATTTGCTCTTGCGTGGTGAGTGGTGTTTTGGATGCTATTGCATCTGTGGGGATCTCTATTTATAACAGGAAGGTGCTATTTTTTTCATTGTCACTATTATTATGCATTAATTGGTCACATTTCTACTTGAATGTTTTGAATGAGCAGGCAGAGATTGACCGAAGAAGGGGTATGGGGGTAATGTTATTTCACATCGAAGGGAGTTTTGAGAACCTGGTATCTTTCTACTGACCTATTTTAAATTTTCATTTCTTCTCATTTTGCTACTCTCCTGACCTAAGAGGTGCTATTCAGGTAAATGCACGCTCAAGTGTGGATTTGATCCTCGGCGTTCTGGGATGGTCTACTGGTTGTAGCTGGCCAAGTTCATTAGACGATCACCACTTTCTGGAATGCTAAATCTTTGGAGCTAAAGTCTAACCTGCACAAGGGGAAACCAGCTATAGATGACTCGAATGGTCGAGGCAGGTGCAAGTGGTTGGTTTGTGTGGGATTTCTTCTACAGATATGACTGATGTTCCAGTTACTTTTTGACCATCGATTCAGTTTTAGCTGTTTTGAGTTTTCTTGTCACCTATTTGTTTAAAGAAGATTATAATAAACGAACAACAACCTATCAAAGATGGTCTGTGGGAATGAGGGGACTGTATATACAGAGAGTAGTTATAGAATCTTTAGTTTGGCCTCTGTTCATTTCAAGGCTCTTTGTTACATTTAAAAATAATCGAATAAAAGCTGTTAATACCCTTGATTCTTGCTTCTTTGCTCATTTCAAGGCTCTTTGTTACATTTAAAATTAGTCATATAAAAGCAGTCAATATCGATTTTTTGCAATATTTTTTTCCTTTTCAGCCCTTTTTTAGCAGGATCCTTTGTTGCTTCTTATCTTTCTTCGCCTGTTCTTTTCCAAAATGGATTGCTGTGTACAAGTATTCTACTCACAGTCGACTAGTCTCTTCTTGTGAAAGGCGAGCACAGAAGTTCCTTTCGAATGATATTGTAGCGGTTCTTTCCTCCCATCAGACTATATTCATTTGTGGTTAATTGCCCCACAACCCAAATCGACTACTCATCCCTGTGTTAATGAAGGCCATCTTAAAAAAAAAAAAAAAAAAAAAAAAAAAAAAAAAAAAAAAAAAAAAAAAAAAAAATTGGTAAGAATGGTATCTTTTGCCCCTCTACACATCAAGGCCTTTTTTTTTTTTTTTTTTTTTTTAAATTTTGACAGGCAACGATATAACGATATATTATATTAAAAAAGAAGACTACAACCAGATAGCAAGCGACATAATTTCATTATAGTAAAAACGAAACCCCTTAGGCGCCTCGGAAGAACACGTCATTAAGACCTTTTCAGAAAATCATAGAACAAACCCTCCGCTGATGGCACGGCAAGGTTTCTCTTGAGTGTTGACACATGGGTTGGCATTCTTACACGCTGAACCAAGTAATTGTGGTGTGCTTGTCCCAAACTTAAAGTCCTTAAAAATGGTATCAGCAGCAAGCCAAGGAAGGATAATATAATGTAGCAATGAGATGACTGAATAACAAACGAAACAAGATAAGACTACTCTTGAAACTGGATGTGGAATGGACAATGCACCACAAGCACCTGATCAAAACAGACAGACTACTCTTGAAACTGGTTATGGGATTCAAGATGATGCACCTGAAGTGACCTGATTGCTGTTAGATCCAGCTATATATGGAAAATGATGAATGAGTTCCCTTTTCAGCACAGGCCCATTCACGCGGGCCAACTAATATCCAAAACTGTTCACAATATACCTGAATAGAACCTCGTTAATAGCCTTCATATAACCTATTGAAATCCCCCCTTGGATCAATCGACTCGCTCCTTTATTAACTCCATACTGCAAACTCGGTTTCAATGGAGACTTGGACCAACTTACTGGGGAAGCTATTTGGAGGGGAATTGTGCAGAACCACATTAGAGCCATGGCGATCACATGGGCAGACATGCTACAACAAATGAACTTCAGGCCAAGATACCAGCCTCATTAGGATATAATACCTTCAATGATATGGGCATAAAGAAACTGATTATTTAAGGAGATACCCTAACATTACTTGAAAATCTTCAACAAATGGGTTGGTGTCTTGGGACCTAATGAGTCTGTGGAAGTAGATCATTTCTGGAGCACATAGCGTCCTAGCCTCCTTTCCAGAATGGCACGCAACCTTCTTTACATGTGGGGCCAACACGGAGGCTGACCACCTCTCATGTCCTACTTCCAGTATGAAGACTATATCAAAAGGATCTGCCTCCACCTATCTGGAACCTCTATGACCAGGATGAGACAAATGCCAATTTTTGTGATCAGCAGTGGAGTCTTGCACCGTCACGATGAAGATCCATGTTTTGACCTTCTTATGGATGTCAGGAAGAGAACACAAGCATACAAGTAGATGCAGCTGTTTTGTCCATCATTGGTAACAAGGCTGTACCTCATATCAGTAGTAGGGTAGTTCAGATTAGCTTGTTACTTTAGTTTTTTTACTCTCCTTTTTCTTGTTTTTAATAGGTAGCATAATGCCATCATCAATCAATATTATTTTCCACCTAAATAAAGTTCTCATCCTGTTAGAATATTTAAAAAAAAGAAGCATAAATGATCTTTCAAACAATTCTCAGGATACTATAGGACAATAACTGATAAGCATAACGATAATTGAAAAAAAAATTGTATTAATTAATGTTGTCAAACCCTACTCAGTGAATGACTAACTTCAATTGAAGTAAATAGAAAAATACAAAACCTGTCATTGTTAACATTGCAGTGGCTCCATTTCATGGGTAGCAAGGATCACCAATAACCACCACAAGAGCAAGAGCCATTCTTAAAGTGATGAAAGCGACTAGAAGCCCTCAGTATAATTTCATGATCAACAATCTTCGAAATAAAAGTGCTGGCACTGTGGCAGTCCCCGCAGACACGCAGATTCTTTGTGATCCTGATCGGTGCGCCTGGAGGCGTTGTAAGGATGCCAAAGGCAAGAGCCAGCTTTTCACTGTGCTCTGAGAGAAGGTAGCCTTTTTCCTCATCATCAACGTCGTGCAGGGCAAAGCTAGTTTCAGGCACATAACCAATGACCTTGATTCGCTGGATCAAGGTCGCAAGGACATTGTATATCTGATCTGACATCGGGTGCGAACGGTCCCTAACAAAAAATGCAGCAGTCCCTTTACTTCCTTGGATCCAACTGTACCCGGGTCTCTTTCTTATCCCTGTCTCCTTCATCAGGGATCGGATTCGGGCAACATCTCTCCAACGCCCAGCATTGGCATATATATTTGAAAGAAGTGTATAGGAACCACCTTTCTCAAACTCCAACTCCAACAGCTGCCTTGCAGCATATTCACCAAGCTCCACATTTGCATGGGTCCTACACGCGCTGAGTAAGGCAACCCATACAACAGAACTTGGTTTCATTGGCATGATCTTGATCAGCTCTTGAGCTTTGTCCAAGCGACCTGCACGGCCTAGGAGGTCAACCATACATGCATAATGTTCAACAGCAGCAGCTACACCATAAACTTTTCCCATGCTGTTGAAGTAACCAATTCCCTTATCTACCATGCCCGAATGGCTACATGCATAAAGCACAACAATGAAGGTAATACCATCAGGAACAAGACCGGCCTCACACATCCCATCAAACATGCGAAGGGCATTCTCACCGCACCCATGCATTCCGTATCCTCTCATCAATGATGTCCACAAAACGGAGTTCCTCTCAGGCATCCTATGAAACACAGTTTGAGCTGCATCAATGTCAGCACATTTGGAATACATGTCTATCAAACCGTTGGCTACAAACAGCATTGCTGCCTCATATCTATTGCGGATCACATAGGCATGGATCTGCTTTCCAAAGCGCAAGGATGCCAGACGAGTACAAGCCATTAAAGCACAAGAGATGGTGAAAGCATTCGGCTTGGGATTACCATCTTGCAGCATTTGAGAGAAGAGCTCCAAAGCATTGTTGGCATCGCCATGCTGAGCATAGCCACCGATCAGGACTGTCCACGTCACCACATTTCGCTCGGCCAGGGGCACCGTATCAAACATGACGGGAAGCACTTGCACACCTGCATTTGGAATACATGTCAATGAGGCCAGTCTTCACCATAAGATCGTCGCCATTGTCATTGTCATTCCAATTCAGAAGGCGTCGGAGGACGTAGCCATGGGTCTCCTTTCCTTGAAGCAAAGCTCCCACTGCAGCACAGGCAGATAGGACGGAGATAATGGTGACTGCATTAGGCTCTGACCCTGAAAGCTGCATCTGTCGGAACACATCGAGAGCCTCAAGTCCAAGGCCCCTCTGGGCATACCCAGCAATGACCGCGCTCCATGTCACCACGTCAAGCCTAATATTCTCTCCACGCATCTTTTCAAACAGGTGCAAGGCATCACTAAAGTAGCCACTTTGAGCATACCCAGTGACCATAGCAGTCCATGACACAACATCCTTGCACTCCATGCATTCAAACACTCGGTGGGCTTCATCCATCATCCTGCATTTGGCATACATATCAATAATTGCACTGCCCACAAACAAATTCGAGAAAAGACCACATCGAACAGCGAATCCATGCACTTGTTTGCCCTGAAGTGACACCGCGAGGGAAGCGCAAGCCAGAAGGACATTGACAAGGCTAACTGCGTCGGGCTGCAGACTACGATCACTTACCGTCATCCCAGCAAACATATCCAACGCCCGGCGAGGCTCGTCACTCTGAACATAAGCGGCCACAATCGAATTCCAAGACACAACATCACCAATCCCTCTCTGAAGAATCTCATCAAACACCTGCCGTGCATGCTCAATTACACCGCAACGGGCATACATGGCGACCAGTGCATTGCAGACGAAGACATCGGATTCAAACCCATTGCTGCAAACAACGGCATGAACCGCGGACCCTCGGCGGACCGAGGGCAACTCGCTCAAGCCTTGAGAACGAAAGGGAAGGTGAAATGATCAGGCCGCGTTCCAAGGGTGACCATGCGGCGGAAGACTGAGAGAGCAGCGTTGAGATTGGAATGGCGGACGTGGTAACGTATTAAGTCGTTCCACCAGAAGACGGCGGTGGGGGAGTGGCGCTCGAGGGCGGAGAGGGCATCGGAGGGAGAATCGAAGCTGAGGTAGGCGGCAACGATACGGGTGGGGAGTTGGGAGTGAAGGAGGCCCCTGGAGAGGATCTGTTGGTGGAGGAGTCTGGCATCGGAGAGGGATTTGCAGTCCTGCAAGAGAGTGGAGAAGGAAGGCGAGAAGGTGGATAAGTGTCTGGTGTGTGCTTGTGCAAGTGGCCTTGAGCAATAGAAGAGAAGCATTATATCTTCTCATTGCCACCACAATTCATCAAACACCAAGATGGAAAGGGACTTGTGCAAGGGAGAATAGAGGCCGAAGAGAGTCAGTCCACTTGAAAGGAAGCGCAACAACTATTACACGTCCCATTGCAGCAAATCCTCGAACATCTAGTGGGCAAGCGATTCGTGCACTGGAAAACACAAGGGAGAAGAGACTCACGTTGAAAATGAGCGCGCGAGTCTAAATTGGTGTTTAAGGATCATTTAAATTTTTTTATATGCTCAGGTCGTGTCACATGCGCGCCTCGCACACATTACTATGAGGCCCAATGGGGATGAAAACTGGGGATGGAAAGCACTTGATGGATCCTACCTCTCTATTAAATCGTAGGTCCATCCATAATCCTAACCCTTGATTAATGGATCATATAAGTAATGGTTTCTATTAAAAAGATCAGATGATTTAACTGTCCAATCCATTCGGTTCGGTATAACTGAATGGGGTCCGGTGTAATTCAGATTTCATCTGGGTCTGCTCTTATGGTCCAATCGAATTGGTGATCAAGTGGACCCCCACCTAGAGGAGGTAATGAGCCACCTTTGTGTTTTAAGATAAGAATATGCTATTATATGTTTAGGGTGGATACCATATAAGAATATATATTTACAATATATAAGAATTCCTTGGTGATCAAGTGGGCCCCGCCAAGGGCCAAAAGTTGCCTCTTCAAAAGAGGTTGAAGTGAGTGCGGTTTTAGCCTCGTTTAAAAAGGTAAGGAGAAATGGTTCCGACGGGGCTCATATTTTGATGAACGGTAAGGAGGTGGTGAAAGCACTGAAGGGAAATCATGATTAGTTCATAATCCCATCATTTTGGACATTAGAGTATTGGGTTCTTTATTTTGTTTTTGTAGACTTATATGGGGAATTTGGGCTTTGTTGTTAGTACTATATGAGCTGGACCAGTCCTAATGGGCCCGATCCACTAAGTGGGTCCCATGAGTGGGCAGATTGGACTCAAAGTGGGGCCCACCTGGCTCCATGTTAAGTTTGAACCTTGATCAGCTATATTCAAATTTTACACTAACAGGAGAAATGGGTTCCAATCGTGGGAAAATCGTGGGACTCTTATCTATTTATAATATGGGTTGTCAAAATGAATGTCATATCTATTGATAAAATAAAAGTTGTTGAGTGGAGCCCACTTTTGAAGTATTCTATTGAAAATGAATTCATAATTTACGCTCACTTGGGACCATGTTCACTTGGAACGGAAAAGGTGGACCACTGTCACGACCCGGACCCGAGATCAGGTAACCCCGAGCCGTGAGCCCATACTTACTCCCGTAAATCCCGAATTAACCGAAGTTAAAACGAAATCCACAAGGGATAACATTCACAATAAACCTGTCCATTTTCAAAGGCTGCGGAAACAATTTCACTTGACAACAGCAATTAAGATGTACACGTATACAAAATAATGTTCCTTATACATGTATTCTATCCATCATTTGCTTATCAAATAGTGCATGTCCAAAATATTGTGCAATGACCATTAATTACATCCCAAAATGATTATACAAAAGAATGACTTCACAAAATATCTCAAAAAGGTGATATTCCTTCTCGCACTCGGATAATCGTATCAAACGGTATCCCGTTCGTTCCATTCGATCAAACCTCCTGGAGGAACCGGAACGGTCTCCTCCGCTCCCACCGGGGGCGCTGCTACACCGGCATGGGCAATCGGGCCTGTAATGCCATCAATAACACTAGTGAACACGACGGTTCAACAATGTATAAATAATTCTCACAATATCATGTTAGTCCATAAGTCAAACTTAATCAATCTAATAGTGACAGTTCCAATTCTAGATAAGTCTAGAAAGTTCCTACAATAACAATATACAACTATAAAACTCAATCTTGTGGACCCGTTTTTGGATGGTCACTACCATAGCATTCATTGTCATTTCATTCATTTTATTTACCATCTTTCCTCAAAGGAAGGATTTATCATTACCATCTTCCCTCAAAGGAAGGATTCATCTTCCAATTGGAAGGCATCGATCAATACCCATAAATACGATCGGAATTTAGTGGGACTTACTAGTGTCCGGGCCAGGGACAACTAGCATCACCACGGAGCTCCGGAACGCCCCAAATCCATCTACTGCAGTAGGATTAGTCATTTCTTTCATTTATTAATTCATTGAACTCATTTAGAGTTCTAGTACAATCGCTAGGTAGTGCCAGACTTCAGGGTCAATGTTCTTCAGTGAGCAATCAAATCCTGGATTTAAATCCATTCAACGATTCCCATCATGACGAGGGAAGGGAATAATAGTGATACCAATCTCACTAGATTGGGACACAAGGTTACAATGAGGGACTTACTAGTCAACCATGTTTCTATTTAACTGTATCTCAAATCTAAACAACCAATGCGGTATAACCATTGGTCACCGAATGCACGTGTTATTCTTGATGGACATCACATTTGTAATATTAGTGTGTGCATTCAAGTCCCCATAATTATCACCCATGGAAGTTTAGTCCACAATAAATTATCTATGAGATCCCTTCTTTATTATTCATAATTCTTATCGGTCTCAATTTACCACATGATTAATCTTAAAACTAATATAAGGGAGTATTTATACTCACGAGGAGTGCTTCAAGTTTACGCCAAAATTCAAAATCCACTGGACTCAAACTGAGTCCCACAATCGATCGGACCGTTAGGTCCGATCGATTGGACAAATTTTCGCTTACAATTTCATGTTTGGGCCAGTATCAGGTTCGCTCGAGCGGATCTAAGTTCGCTCGAGCGGACCCAAACAGAATCTTCATCGCACGAGCGCACCTAAAGTTCGCTCGAGCGGACACTTTTTCGCGTCAGGCAGTAACTGGTTCGCTCGAGCGAACTGGGAGTTCGCTCGAGCGAACTGTCCAGAACTCCATTTCTGGAATCCGAACATTCACTCTTTCACTCCCCTTTCCAACTACCACCTGCAACTATATTCAAGGATCTCCTATCCTTTCCTCATTCATCATTTAATACACAAATAACACTTCTATTCTATCATTAATACATCACGAAATCCATAGAGCTCAAACAAATCCATAAAATCTCCATTTCTAACAATAGGGTTTGAGAACCCATCATTATAACTCAAAGAAAACTTGGATACTAGCATGTTCAATCATAAAGAAGTATTTATACTTGCCTTTGAAGTCTATTAGCAAGAAACCCTTTGATAGATTGACTTGAGACAAAAATCCCCAAATGAAAACCCTCTTCAAGCCTATTTCCATGGAAACATCAAAAACACAAACCCTATGAGCTAAATGGGCTAGCAATTACTCCTAAGCACCTAATAGAACTTGAGAATCCCATAAAATACTCAAACACTTACTTGTAGTGTGGTTAGGGAATCCTTGAGCTTCTCCTCCAAGCTTTAACACTCCAAATAGAAAGCAAGTACAAGAAGAAGATGAAGATGGAGATGGAGTTGCTCCAACTTCAACCCAAGCCACTAACAATCCTTGTCACTTGATGAGGAATGAGGGAGAAGAAGAGAAATGAGGTCTAGGGTTTCTCTTCAATGAAAATGGGGTGGAAAAATGAACTCAAGGGAGTCCCTTTTTAGTCTTATAAGTGACATTTTGCATTTGAGCCCCCATTATCAAGACTATTCATATATTGAGTCAAATGAAGGGTCACTCGACCAAATCCTCGTCAAATGACTTCGAGTCTATTATGAAAGTTAACGTACTCGTCGAGATACGCATGTTGGTATCAAGAGTTTCCGTATTCGACGAAATACGTATAAATTTCGTATTTACGAAAAAGGTCTTGTCCTCTTAGTTTAGACTTAAACTCATTCAATTCCCTTAATCTCTTCATTATTACTTCATTAAGTCCATTTGAGACTAATCTCATTGAGTTGGATCATTAACCATCATGAGTCTAATTAGACTAGATTATTTAGCATTAATTGTAATTAATTAGAGTTAATATTGATTAACTCGGGGCGGGGTCTTACAACCACTGAGCCTCACCTCACCACAGAGAGAAGTCCACTAGGCATAATGCATGTAACAAGTGGGCCCCACATTGGTTGTGGGGAGAATAAAAGAAAAAAAAGAAGCAGGTCATTTATTCTCTTCTATATGCTCTTTTGTGGAGAGAAATTCGACCAAGCAAGCAGGCACGACGTTACATTGCCTTTTATAGCATAAAAAACGGGTATAGAAATCTGAGAATATATCCATGCAAGGGGTATTTTAATTTTTAACAGGTGGGCCAATGGTGAAGTTCCACACATTGCGCAAAACTGGAACTAGGTGGGTGGGAACACTCAGGGAAGGAAGAGGATCAACTGCCGTGTACTGCACTAATGCTTTATTGAAGCAAAAGAAGCAAAAGCGGATGAAGATGGCCACTTTTTTCCTCTTATAACACAAGGACAAGATTTTTCAATCATTATCATGTATATACTTTTTCTCGCCTAACAAGACTCAATTAGAGATCGAGGTCGAGAGTGATATCTTGAGAAGAGAAATGGAGGAGTTGGAAGAAGGGATATCGCATCGGACGGTGAAGGTGAATGGCATAAACATGCACATAGCAGAGAAAGGCCATGGCCCACCTGTTCTTCTCATCCACGGCTTCCCCGAGCTCTGGTACGCGTGGCGCCATCAGATCGCAGGCCTCGCAGCTCGCGGCTACCGAGCCTTGGCTCCTGACCTGCGAGGTTTCGGTGACACGGACGCCCCCACGCCCACCCCTTCTCCAAACGCCTACTCCGCACTCCACATCGTAGGCGATCTCATAGCCCTCGTGGGCGCCCTCGAACTAGATCAGGTGGGTGGGCCCCACTCTCATCTCATCTCATTTCTATCTCATGTCATCGTAGCCGTTAGAGGCTCTATTAATCTGATGATTGATTGTAGGTGTATGTGGTGGGGCATGACTGGGGTGCGATCGTGGCATGGTATTTGTGCGAGTTTCGAGGGGACAGGGTGAAGGGTCTGGTTGCATTGAGTGTTACGTTTAGACCACGCAACCCTGCAATGAGACCTCTCCCTACTCTTCGCGCTCTCTACGGTGATGACTACTACATTTGCAGATTCCAGGTCTCTACCTCTCTACCTTTACCTCTACTTCAGTGCTGCTTGCCCTCCTTTTCCACTTCCTCCTCCTCTTCTTCTTCTTCTTCTTCTTCTTCTTCAGCCTTGTTCTCTTTGTTTTAGCCAAAGCCTGTGATTTAGAGAGTGTGTGCGCGGGGCTGTGAGAGCTCCACCGCGTCCAAATGCCCTTTGAGCGCCCACCCACAGTTCGCACGTGTGAAGGAAATGGAAGTGTGGGTCCGAATTCCCGCACGCTTCTTGTGAGTGATGGGATTTGGGCTTACCTTTTGGAAATCCTGTCCTCTGTAAATTAGCCTACTCCTCATGCACACCATGAGATTGACCGTATATTAAGAATGTCATTTGTAAGTGCCTAAATTATTACGGACTTAGTTTAAGTGATGAAGGGGGTTAGGAAAATCCTGTTCAGCTGGTCGGAGAAGTCACCGATGGCCTGAATCCTGAAAAGAGGGAAGAAAGAACAGTCAGGGCCCGAGGCTGCTGTCAGCCAAAGGCACTCCGACGCCTGAGTTAGTGCAGTCACTGAACTAGGGTGAAGTAGAGAAGAATGTGTTTAGCAAAATAACAGTGCAGGCTGTGTATTGCATGTACCTGTTCATGGTTCTCCATGCAGGCATATATAGAGGAGAGTAGAAGATTCCATAGTGGAGGTAGGTGAAGATACTTGTTCCATCAGTCCACACTTGGGATCCTTAGTGGGGGTAGGTAAGGATACTTGTCCCATCAGACATCCCCTCAAATCCCTTACATAAATGTGGATGTGATCTGTTGATAGGAACAAGCTCTTATCAATGGCGGTGGCCACCCTACTTGTCAGGGACTCCCTATAAAGTACCCGTCCCATCTCATAATGGGAGTTTGGACGCCCAGTGTTCACCTCGGCCGTGAGGCCGAACTGGAGAATTCACCGAGGTCAGCCATACCCGAGATCGGACGGGTATGTAAGTGTGAGGCTGAGCTCGGGAGGACGTGGTCGGTATTTCTACCGAGACCAGTCCCGAGACCAGTCCCATCTTGACAGCGGCTGAGATGCGGCTGTGGAGGCCTTCTTGGATTAGGACAATTGTCGAGGCCGGGACAACATCGGTTTCGGTGGAAACAGTCCACACATCATTAATAAACATAATTAAAGATATAAGTGATTGCATTAAGAGCATATTACGAAACAATTCCCAGTATACACGGCTGTTGCAAGAAAAGGTTCTCCCTAGTTGGGACCTTACAAAAGGGTTCCGTAAGGCCCAACTACGGGATACAATTTCGGCCAACGTCTACGTATGGAAAAAAATTTCGTAAAATCCTCTTGTATTAATATATTCTTAATCAAATATTTAATCTTAGAGTCAGACCAACTCACTCATGTTAGAATAACTCATGAGGATATCTGATACAAAGGAAGGGAGCCCATTTTGAGTGGCTTGGATTCTCAACAGGTGGATCCCCTGAGTTCCACTCTTCCACTCTTGTTAAGAGGAGTGGCACTTTGGAGATCTAGACTTCCAAAGTGGCCCAACTATTGAAAATCCAAACCGATCAAATAATCAATTTTCACAACCAAAATGCCTCTAAATTTTAGTGTGAGCATATATGAATAATGTGATTAACATAGTCAACTGCATTCAGTACATCATATTGGTTAGTTATGATGAGGGGGTCATGACATAACGTTAACTTGAATACAAGAAAATTTAAATTTTTTATTAAGATGCTGCTGAGAGGAACAAGAGGACATGGCATAAGAGAAGAGCTGCCACTATTCTACTTGGGGATGTCAACGTGACCAGGGCATGGTAGAATAGAACACGTACGCCGAGTATATAAATATTTAGTCACTAAGAACATGATGATGAGATCAGGTTAACATGATGCCTTTAGTGAGAAAACGATTACGATGATGACGACAACATTAGCCTCTTTCTAGTCGGCACTTCCATTGTTTCTTTTTTCTGAACTTTTTCTCTTTCTTTTTGACTTATCCTTTTCTTTAATTAAGTTAAATTTTAATCTTTTACGGGGCCTAAATTGGTTGGGTTCAGGTCACAGTACCATAATTGAGTTTCGTACGAGAGCATCTCTCACCTTATTATGAGAGATATGAGGGCCTCACCCTAGCTCTCATAGTAAGGTGAGAGATGCTCTCTTACATGAGCGTCTCCCATATTAAAACTCTAGTATGTTATTAATGTGTATTTATATGCATGTTGCGTATAACGAACTGGTATACTTATACATTACAACATTTAAGATTATGGGTCCGGATTTGATTGGACCTGGATTTGAGCCTTGTTGCTAATCACACTCAAAAGTGTGGATCTAGACCAGACCCAATTGCCAATCAGGTCCAAAAAAGAAAACCCTTTTGTATGTGCTGCAAAAAGAATTAGATGACCCGGATCCATGTTTTAGATTTGGAACAAGTTGAATATATTCTAATAAGAAAGCAAGAAATTTATATAATTACATAGTTGGATTATTACCATCATATAACCACATAGTTGGATTAATACCATCATATAACCAGCTTTTACAACTCACGGACCGCGCTTGGTTTTAAGGTTTTGGGCTCTAGTAATACTCATTCTAATGGGTTTATCAGGGAACCTAAAATGTGTTGAAAGTCCATTCTCATCGCCTTTGTATTTTACTTTGTCATTTATTTATAAGAAAAAAAAAAGATTTTTGGTTCTAATTCTAATTTGTAGAAATGTAAACTCATTCTACCTGCCCTATACCAAAGCCAAAAGGAACTTCTATGATTTTAAGAATGTAATATAGAGTCCCCCCATCCCCCAAGCTGCACCCGCACACACACTTACACGGGTCCACCAGATTTTTGATAGATCCGAATGGATTGGACCGTTGGATCAACTGCACATTCCATCCGAATGGACTAAACTTGTGGGCTTCCGTTGATAGGCTTGGGATGAACGAAGGGGGCTGATTTTTTGTACATAAGAGGGACCCAGGCAGATCTTCAAATCTCCCCAAGCCCTATCTCGAGGTGGGCCCCACAGCGAGTTGCGCACCGGATAGCGGCCCTAAAATCCAATGGTTAAGATGATTTGATTAGAGTGATTTAGGACAACTCCTAATCTAGACTATAGGTGTTCCATTCCTAGATGCAACTAAGTGGTTTCCATTTAAAATGGGGCATAATAATCTTGAAAATCAAACCCCATTTTGGATGGCACTCCCTCAAGAGCAATACACCCAAATTTTCTTCATACTGTTATTAACCATCATCCATGTTTTATTCTTCATGGGAATTCTGTTAAGTTCCTATTATCCCAAATAAGTGTCTCTATGAGTCTATGTACATCTAGAATGCTCTAAGCAGCACTGAATACGAAAAAAATTCCAATTTTTAGATATTTTGAATCATATTTAAATTGAATCAGTACATTTCGCAATGCGTAAGTGTTTCTGTGACTTTACTTCTAATTCATGTTTATAATTCATGTTTATATGCTTGTGGCCCTACAGGGGAGAGAGGTCTAATTCATGTTTATAATTCATGTTTATATGCTTGTGGCCCTAAGTAGGAGAGAGAGAGAGAGAGAGAGAGAGAGAGAGAGAGAGCAAACTCACTTCTACCCCACTTTCAAAAAGATAAAGAAAGTAAGCAAGAGAGCATACTGTCGAAGTCAAGGTAACTGTTCAATACATGAGATGGGGCTTTAAAAATTGCTGAGGATGAAGATGATTGTGGTGTTATATCTTCTAAATTTGGAATATTCTCAGTTAGCTTTGACTTGGGAAATGATGAAACAAGAAGTGGTTTTGGCATGAAGGTGGGACCCATAAGGTTTTATACTGGGTCTAACCTTGCAAGAGTATAATTTGGCTCATTGGTTGATTATCTATAAATATGAATATGAGCAGCGGAAGCAGCTTTTGATGGAATAATCTGCATCTGGGTGCCTGTCTGTGTCTTTAAGAGTTTCTGAACTCTTAACAAAAATAGCTTTAGTTTATTAAGTTTTTAGGAGATATTGCTCTTTTTTTTTTATAACGAGATTATTGGTTGGTTGTTTTGTTGTAGGAACCTGGAGCTGCAGAAGCAGATTTTGCACGGACAGGAACAGCAACATTGTTGAAGATACTTCTAACATATAGGCATCCGGGTCCTCTCATTGTGCCCAAAGGAGGATTTGTAGATTGGCCTGATAAGCAGCTTATATTGCCCAGTTGGTTATCAGAAAAGGACATTCGCTATTGTGTGGGCTGCTTCTACCGAAACCGATGTTGTAATCCTTTGGTAACAGCGCCAATCAGGGTCTTAACCCCCTTCTCTCCGACATAAGCAGCGTCTCAGCCTTTGCCGAGGTGGGACTGGTCCCGGTAGAAGTACCGACCATGTCCTACCGAACTCGACCTCACGCTGACATCCCAGTCCGATCTCGGGTATAGCTGACCCCGGCGCCTTCTCCAGTTCGGCCCCTCTGCCGAGGTGAACACCGGGCTTCCAGTTCCCATTATGAGATGGGACGGGTACTTTGTAGGGAGTCCCTGTCAGGTAGGGCGGCCACCGGCCAAGGATAAGGGCTCGTTCCTATCAACAGATCACATCCACATTTATGTGAGGGATTTGAGGGGAGGTTTGATAGGACAAGTATCCTCACCTACCCCCACTAAAGATCCCAGGTGTGGGCTGATGGGACAAGTATCCTCACCTACCTCCACTATGGAACCTTCCACTCTCCTCTATATATGCCTGCATGAAGAGTCATGAACAGGTACATGCAAGATACAGCCCGCACTGTTACTCTGCTAAAACATCTCTTCTTCTCCACTTCACCCTAGTTCAGTGACTGCACTAACTCAGGCGTCGGAGTGCCTTTGGCTGATAGCAGCCTCGGGCCCTGACTGCTGTTTTCTCTTCCCTTTCAGGTTTCAGATCAGCAGAGACACTTGTTCAAGCTAAACAACCTCTCTGTAAACCCTCATCATCAGTTAAACCTAAGTCCGTAATAATTAGGCACGCACAGCTATTATGCTGAGAAATTCGACAAGACAGGCTTTACCGGAGGACTGAACTACTACCGAGCTTTGGACTTGTATGTTATCTGCAAAGTTCGATTATTTATCTCTGTCTAACCAATGATTTGTTTGGATGTATCAGTCTCATGGATTAAATAGGACTAATTAGTTAAATAAGTTAAAGATGATGAAATCTTATTTGACATTATAAGGGCCTATTTGGTTGTTCGTGAAGCAAGCATACGTAACTCAGTTCATCCATAAATCAGGATTGTTGTGTTTGGGTAACCTAAGTTACCATTGTAAGTTACAATTATTTTGTTCTTTGCTATAACCAGACGCTTGGAAGCAGAGCTACAGCCTACCAGGCTACAGGTAACTAGATTTACCCGAGCAAACTGAGTTTGAAAATCCAAATAGGGCCTTAATGTCCGATTAACAAGAGTGACTCTCTTTTTCAGTCTTCAACGTAAGTACAACTATGATCTTTATATCATAGTTACAATAGTTGGATACTGTAATCAATAATCACAGAAGAACAAATTATAGGAGAGTTTATAAGTACCAATCCGTGCTTGATCGAAATTGAGCAGATAGGGTCAACTAGTTGTTGACCTGATAATCTTCTGAACATCTTTAGCAAGGATGATTAGTCCCATTGATGAGTTGAAAGACCTAGAAAAGACAAATCAACCCCATTTATAAGAAAGCCTTAAAATTCACATATACGTTAAGATTACCTAGATGTGATTTTGCCTTGTAAGACAGTAAACTTCTTTTCAGTTGGGTAAATCACTTGGACTTTAGCTCCAAGTTTCATTAGATATATATAGGTCTTACATTTAAGTGGTCTTTTTTTTGTTTTTTTAACTTGGAAGTGTTCGGTCTGCAGAAACTGGGAGCTGACTGCACCATGGACTGGGGCACAAGTAAAGGTTCCTGTTAAATTTATAGTGGGAGATCTGGACCTGAGTTACAACACCATGGGCACCAAGGAATACATAGACAGTGGCCGCTTCAAGAAAGATGTACCCTTTCTGGAGGATGTTGTGGTGATGGAAGGAGTGGGTCACTTCATCAACGAGGAAAGACCTGATGAAATCACTGCTCACATACACGAGTTCATTCAAAAGCACTGATCATTACTAGTAGTAGCTTACTACTTTTCAAAATAGAGAGACTGTTGCTTATTTTCCTGTGACAAGCTATCTAGACTAGCTTACTGTTTATCAAAATAAAAAGACGGTTTACTTATTTTCATGTTACAAGCTATGTAGACTTTGACCCGCATATTTACATTGCATGTTCATTAATGAAATGCCATGACTAGTGTAGCCTGTTGTTGTTCTCAACTTCTTATAAAATGGTTTATTGTCTTTACAAGTTACTGTACCATTGTAATCTCGCGTTTCACTTTCTTATAAGCCAAATGAAAATATGAAACCATTGTTCTGTCAAAAGAGGTATCAGAAAAACTTGTCCAGCGGCCCAAAATCACATTGATCAGACCAGGCTATTCCATTGGTGTCTACAAATTGATTGTTTTAAAGCCCGCATTCAGTGGTAGAAGTCCATTGATCTAAACAGTTGGGTGTTCTTGGGCTATAAAAAAGTCCATCGATCTTTGTTTTTGGGCAATAGAAAAGACCGTCGATCTGGTCAGCTAAATGTGCCTGGCCATATGGAACCATGTGGGATGCATAATGTGGGAAGAGTGTGCCCTCTGTCCAAGCTGCAACCATTGGGGGATCATGCTGCAGGTCCTCACAACATCATCTACCACAGACATTCTACAGATTTTTGCTTTGATAGATCCCAATTAGCTGTTAGGAAGAGGATTCTCCTAATCAAATCCATATAAAAGATCCTTCTGTAACTCGTGAAGCATTATTCCTGCGCACGAAGGATGATAAAAATGGCCATATGGCCTAATGAGCCATTTAAGAGATCTTTGAAGTATGAACTGCCCTTGTTTACATTTTTGTGACTCTTATTCACTAAACAGCAGGTCCCCCACTAGTATCTTAAAGAATACATGTTGATGTGGGGGTCCAAACAATGGCATAAGCAAATTATTTCATCTGCTGAAAATGACATCATCTTATATGTAGCAAGTGCAGCTCCGGTTTTTCGATCAATAGCTTCCATTCGTTGCAAAATCTAGCAACTGTAGCCCCATCCACAACTCTATGATCTGCTTATGGGTGCAAAAATAAGATAACAAATGTGTTTGACACGGTTACCAAAATTATTCAACAATGCTCAGAAGGAAAGGTTCAGTTTTGATCTCATAAAAATATGCAGATTGCTTGTCATGTACTAATCACTTCGGCATAAAAAGGAAAAAGAAAAATGGTTAAAACATGTGGCCAGTACCACAGGAATGGCGTCTCTTCGCTCCTTAATAAAGATACCTGTGTTGTTTACAGACCCAGATAAAAAAAAAAAAGCTATGCCTTAAAAGGACTCAAGGGACCCTCTCTTTTGTCTCCTCCATTTTCAGTTTTTATAACAGCTGTCACCTCTCTATAAAGTAAATATGCCATGGGATAGATATAACTAGTAAGACCCATTGGGTAGATATGCCTTCAAGGAATACATATAAAAGTGAAACAGAATAGCTCCCAATAACTAGTAAGACCACATTGTCAAAGGGTGGATTCATTCAAAAACTTCTAAAAGAGATAAGACTTCAGCTTGATCATAGGATCACTACTGGCCATTGCTCTGAAACCATAAAGAAATAAAAAAATAAAATAAAGAAATTCAAGTTTTATAAAGAATCTTCTCCGTCAACATGAGAGCTAAGGTATTATCAAGTGTATGGGCCTCAACATTTAAATAATATAAATGTCTAGACTTCACTTTTGCATGGGCCTGTGCATTTTGCACCTAGACATGTGTAGACATCATAGGTAATCCCACATGTAATAGCACCTAGAAAAAGACTACTGCTTAACAGGTTAGTGAGGTCAGTTCAGGTAGATCTGTGCCGGAGCAGGTCAGAACTCAACCCCAAAACCCCCCAATATCAACCTGACCAATTTAGAGCTGAACTAGCTGACCCAGACATTTGTCATCCTTATGCATGTTGGTCAGATTAGTGTAAATTGCTGGTAAGTGCCAATACACCAGGGTAGTAAGTGGGCTTCAGTTTGTTCTCCATAAGGGCATCCCATTGTCTGAAATAAAAAAAAATAAAGGAATTTCCTAAAAGCTCAAACATGAATATTATACCTTCAGATATAATGGCAAAACAATATATGGCAAGTTGCATAGTCCCAAGGATCAAGAGGGGCACTCATTACTCAAATAATCACTTCAATGCCAAAAGAACACAAGAATAATACAACAATCCTACACCTATGCATGGCTGTAATAAAGAAACCTTGCCACGAGGAGGAAAATTTTTTTGAGTTGAATTAATTGAGGCATGTTGACTGCATACCCTTAAGGATGAGCTCATTTGACTCCTCAATGAAGGAATTATTTAATAAAGGATATTTGCATAGAGCCACTGAAAGAGACTTCATCAGGAATGGAAGATATGTCTGTTTCACAGCTGGGTCTGTATTCTCATTTTGGAAAGCAGCTTTAAGTTCCACAAGAGCATCACAGTCCATCTCCTCTAGATAATGAAAATGTGGAACTTTTGCGGCCATGGTCATTGAATTCACCATTGATCACTGAAATCCCCTGAAAAAAGCAGGACAGTATTGACTTACTGATGTAATGTAGGACCTGTCTGGACTAAAGTCCAATGAATCCAGATCAAATTGACTCAGTCCAAGACCCAATTACAATATTCAGCAGAACGGGTTAGAATCCAGCAGCTGATAGCACATCCAGAAAGTAAATAGCATTTCAACAACCAGGACCAACTCAGCTATCATGTTCATGAAGAAACCAAATATAGCATAGTAAATTTGCCAAATATTAGACTAATGGACAACTCATGCAGAAGGTAAACAAAAGAGAAGAAAAGGACATCCTCAAATCTCAAAAACTTCGCTATATATTCTCCTAATCTGAACTGGGAATGAAACATATGATGATTTAGATAAGCAAAACAATGAAAAACCCTTCGACTGATCCTGACCTTGGACCTAATAATAATATTAAAATCTCAGTCACTAAGTAAATGAGATAGTGCCAACTAAGAATCCTAATATCAAATAATGAAATCAACTGAACAAGAGTTTATAAGAATAGGAAAGCATCTTTCGTCTAGAGAGAGTTTCAACCTCTCCCTTTGCTTGGTGTGAAACTAAATAGGTCCAGGCATTCATGCACGGCCACCAGACTTCGCTCATTTGCGTCACTCACAATCTGAAGTTCGTTTGCATGATTAGCTGAATTTCACAATGGTTGGATAAGATTATATTGAATACATTGATGACTGACATTGACTAGTGCTATGACTAAAATGAACCCCAAAAGCCCATGTTGGCCTGTGCATTATATTTTAGGTGTTCCATGATTATAACAATAAAAATAGCTAGCATGTTTGATCTTCTGGGGGTTCAATGATAGACACTGGCAAGTGCAACCAAAAGAAAGCTATGAAGAATATAATGATTCCCAAGTTCATGAGTAAATGCAATGTTACCTTAGTTGGTACGAAGAATATAATGATTCCCAAGTCCATGAGACTAGTCGACTGTGAGTAGAATACTTGTACACAGCAATCCATTATGGAAAAGAACAAGCGAAGAAAGATAAGAAGCAACAAAGGATCCTGCTAAAGAACGGCTGAAAAAGAAACAAATATTGCAAAAAATCGATATTGACTGCTTTTATATGACTAATTTTAAATGTAACAAAGAGCCTTGAAATGAGCAAAGACGCAAGAATCCAGGGTATTGACAGCTTTTATTCGATTATTTTTAAATGTAACAAAGAGCCTTGAAATGAACAGAGGTCAAACTAAAGATTCTATAACTACTCTCTCTATATACAGTCCCCTCATTCCCACAGACCATCTTTGATAGGATGCTGTTCGTTTGTTATAATCGTCTTTAAACAAATAGGTCTGAATCGATGGTCAAAAAGTAACTGGAGCATCAGTCATCAGTAGAAGAAATCCCACACAAACCAACCACTTGCACCTGCCTTGACCATTCGAGTCATCAATAGCCGGTTTCCCCTTGTGCAGGTTAGACTTTAGCTCCAAAGATTTAGCATTCCAGAAAGTGGTGATTGTCTAATGAACTTGGCCAGCTACAACCAGTAGACCATCCCAGAACGCCGAGGATCAAATCCACACTTGAGCTTGCATTTTTCTGAATAGCGCCTCTTAGGTCAGGTGAGTAACAAAATGAGAAGAAATGAAAATTTAAAGTAGGTCAGTAGAAAGATACCATGTTCTCAAAACTCCCTTCAATGTGAAATAACATTACCCCCATACCCCTTCTTCGGTCAATCTCTGCCTGCTCATTCAAAACATTCAAGTAGAATGTGACCAATTAATGCATAATAATAGTGACAATTTAAAAAATAGCACCTTCCTGCTATAAATAGTGATCCCCACAGATGCAAGAGCATTCAAAACACCACTCACCATGCAAGAGCAAATAGTGATCCCCACCCATCAATGTTGATGTGACTTCAGCCATCATGCCTGCATTTATAAATCAGATCACTACCAAAATGGAAACTACTACCAAGAAGTAAACTGAGGGAAAAGTTTTTATGTGGTACATCAGGATCCATTCAGCTTATTAGAATCATGTCATTGTCAGATATGGCTTAGAAGAAAAATCTCAGTTTTTTTTTTTCTTTTCAACGAAAAGGGCCAAGTAAAAAAAAGGGCTAAAACAAATAATGCACAATTAAAGTGAAAGAAAAAATGAAAAAAGAAAAAGGCTTGTCCCCCCGGTTGATGCTCAGCTGGTTAGGGATGTGTAGCGTGCATGGGTGCATGAGTTTGAGTCCCTTGTAAATAAAATAAATAATTTTCACTTCTTGCAATGAACAAACTCACCCTTTTGATGAATGCATACAACACAAAACCATTGAATTGACCGCCCTTCAAGATTGTGCCGAGAGGCAACCTTGGCAGCTTGCCAACTTTCCAAACCAGGCAGAACCTCCTTATACATAGGAATGTTAGCATAGATCACCTCTGCAATACCATTTCCCCGAGACAATAACTCTCCACTGACCTTCAAACTCATTTGTTGCACCTTCCTACTGTGCTTTCCATTAACCTTGGGGGTGATACTTCTATTTCCTACATGCAGGAGATCACCATGACTTTTCTTCACTGAAGAAAATTCTGCAACATTCATAAATATCTTCTTCCACATAGGTCTGCCGTCTTTCGAAGAATCTGAGAATGACTTCTCCAATTCGCTCTCATCCTCGACATCAGCAACGAAGTTATTTACTGCATCTGCTGTAATTTCAGTAGCAGAGAGTACAGCTTGTTCTCTCAAGAACTGGACAAGGAACAGAGTTTGATTCAGCAAGATAGTCAAATGAAAATGATTAAAAATATAAAAGATCCAAAAACCTACTTTCATGATCTTATGTCGGGCACTACGGCTCTTTGCATGCTGCAACGACTGCTGATGCCTCTGGAATGCAGATTTGTTAGATAAAGCCTGCAGATACATAATAGGTAGTTACATCTTGTTGATAAGCCAAAGCATATGAATAGTACAAGCTCATACATGATATTGAGCTGCACAAATGTCATAGAGGAAATGTTGTCTTAGATCAAGCATTCACTTGGGACCTGGCAAATTCTACAGGTGGAGATCTCAACGTGACCCTAATTTTTTAAATAGCGATTCTAATGGTGGATATGAGGTATCCAGAACATAACCAACACTACCCCTTGATCATTAAGCAGCATACCGTCAACAAAGAAACACCTGTAGGACCCGTCTTTCCCTAGCAGCCCCCATCAAAATTGAACTTCAAAACTCCTCGTGATGGTTGAACCAAAGGCACTAGTCTCTCCTTCGACCTTCTGCAGCAAAGAGAGGCTTTACAATTGTATAAAAGATGCCCTCAACCATTAGACTATTAGAGTGTTTTTTTAATCAAAAACCCACTTTGCAGCATGCACAAGCACCAAAGAAAGCACACCCTCCTTAGGCATTGAAGCACCTTTAAAAAGACACTAGCATTGCTTCTCTTTATAAACCAACCAAAAGAAAGCAAAAGGGACAAACCCTCCTAAGAGAAAAAGGGGACAACGTCCATGCGTCCATCATGCGTGAGACTAACAGAGAAGAACACCTCATCAAGACCATTTCAGAAAATCATAGAACAAACCCTCCGCTGATGGCACGGCAAGGTTTCTCTTGAGTGTTGACACATGGGTTGCATTCTTACACGCTGAACCAAGTAATTGTGGTATGCTTGTCCCAAAACCTGATTATCTATTTCCATGCTTCGAAAAGTATAATCCTTTATTATTTAGACCTTCAAAATAACAGCAAGATGAGAATCACTAGTGAAAATTAAAGTCCTTAAAAATGGCATCAGCAACAAGATACGGAAGGATAATATAATTTAGTAATGAGATGACTAAATAACAAACGAAAAAAGATAAGACTACTCTTGAAACTGGATATGGAATGGACAATGCACCACAAGCACCTGATCAAAACAGACAGACTACTCTTGAAACTGGTTATGAGATTGCAGATGATGCACCAGAAGTGACCTGATTGCCGTTAGATCCTGCTATAGACGGAAAATGAGGAATGAGTTCCTTTTTCAGCACAAGCCCATTTACGCAGGCCAACTAATATCCAAAACTGTTCACAATATACCTGAATAGAACCTCAATAGAACCTCGCTAATCGCGCTCATATAACCTATTGAAATCCCCCCTTGGATCAATCGACTCGCTCCTTTATTAACTACATACTGCAAACTTGGTTTCAATGGAGACTTGGACCAACTTACTGGGGAAGCTATTTGGAGGGGAATTGTGTAGAACCACATTGGAGCCATGGCGATCACATGCGCAGACATGCTACAACAAATGAACTTCAGGCCAAGATACCTGCCTCATTAGGAGTTAATACCTTTCAATGATATGGGCATAAAGAAACTGATTGTTTAAGGAGATATCCTCATATTAATTGAAAATCTTCAACAAATGGGTTGGTGTCTTGGGACCTAATGAGTCTGTGGAAGTAGATAATTTCGGGAGCACATAGCATCCTAGCCTCCTTTCCAGAATGGCATGCAACCTTCTTTACATGTGGGGCCAACACGAAGGCTGACCACCTCTCGTCTCCTACTGCCAGTATGAAGACTATATCAAAAGGATCTGCCTCCTTCTATCTGGAACCTTTATGACCAGGATGAGACAAATGCCAATTTTTGTGATCAGCAGTGGAGTCTTGCACTGTCGCGAGGAAGATCCCTGTTTTGACCTTCTTATGGATGTCAGGAAGAGAACACAAGCATACAAATAGATGCAGCTGTTTTGTCCATCATTGGTAACAAGGCTGTACCTCGTATCAGTAGTAGGGTAGTTCAGATTAGCTTGTTACTATAGTTTTTTTACTCTCCTTCTTGTTTTGAATAGGTAGGCATAATGCCATTATCAATCAATATTATTTTCCTCCTAAATGAAGTTCTCATCCTGTTAGAATATTAGAAAAAAAAAAAAGATCCATAAAAATGATCATTCAAACAATTCTCAGGATACTATAGGACAATAACTGATAAGCATAACGATAATTGAAAAAAATTGTATTAATTAATGTTGAATAAGGGCTCAAACCCTACTCAGTGAATGACTAATTCAATTGAAGTAAACAGACAAATACAAAACCTCTCATTGTTAACATTGCAGTAGCTCCATTTCATGGGTAGCAAGGATCACCAATAACCACCACAAGAGCAAGAGCCATTCTTAAAGTGATGAAAGCGACTAGAATCCCTCAATATAATTTCATGATCAACAATCTTCGAAATAAAAGTGATGGCACTGTGGCAGTCCCCGCAGACACGCAGATTCTTTGTGATCCTGATTGGTGCGCCTGGAGGCGTTGTTAGGATGCCAAAGGCAAGAGCCAGCTTTTCACTGTGCTCGGAGAGAAGGTAGCCTTTTTCCTCATCATCAACATCGTGCAGCGCAAAGCTCGTTTCAGGCACATAACCAATGACCTTGATTCGCTGGATCAAGGTCGCAAGGACATCGTATATCTGATCTGACATCGGGTGCGAACGGTCCCCAACAAAAAATGCAGCAGTCCCTTTACTTCCTTGGATCCAACTGCACCCGGGTCTCTTTCTTATCCCTGTCTTCTTCATCAGGGATCGGATTCGGGCAACATCTCTCCAACGCCCAGCATTGGCATATATATTTGAAAGAAGTGTATAGGAACCATCATTCTCAGACTCCAACTCCAACAGCTGCCTCGCAGCATATTCACCAAGCTCCACATTTGCATGGGTCCTACACGCGCTGAGTAGGGCAACCCATACAACAGAACTTGGTTTCATTGGCATGATCTTGATCAGCTCTTGAGCTTCATCCAAGCGACCTGCACGGCCTAGGAGGTCAACCATACATGCATAATGTTCAACAGCAGCAGCTACACCATAATCTTTTCCCATGCTGTTGAAGTAACCAATTCCCTTATCTACCATGCCCGAATGGCTACATGCATAAAGCACAACGATGAAGGTAATACCATCAGGAACCAGACCGGCCTCACACATCCCATCAAACATGAGAAGGGCATTCTCACCGCAACCATGCATTCCGTATCCTGTCATCAATGATGTCCACGAAACGGAGTTCCTCTCAGGCATCCTATCAAACACAGTTTGAGCTGCATCAATGTCAGCACATTTGGAATACATGTCTATCAAGCAGTTGGCTACAAACAGCATTGCTGCCTCATATCTATTGCGGATCACATAGGCATGGATCTGTTTTCCAAAGCGCAAGGATGCCAGACGAGCACAAGCCATTAAAGCACAAGAGATGGTGAAAGCATTCGGCTTGGGATTACCATCTTGCAGCATTTGAGAGAAGAGCTCCAAAGCATCGTTGGCATCGCCATGCTGAGCATAGCCACCGATCAGGACTGTCCACGTCACCACATTTCGCTCGGCCAGGGGCACCGTATCAAACATGGCACGGGAAGCACTTGCACACCTGCATTTGGAATACATGTCAATGAGGCCATTCTTTACCATAAGATCATCGCCATTGTCATTGTCATTCCAATTCAGAAGGTTTCGGAGGACGTAGCCATGGGTCTCCTTTCCTTGAAGCAAAGCTCCCACTGCAGCACAGGCAGATAGGACGGAGATAATGGTGACTGCATTAGGCTCTGACCCTGACAGCTGCATCTGCCGGAACACATCGAGAGCCTCAAGTCCAAGGCCCCTCTGGGCATACCCAGCAATGACCGCGCTCCATGTCACCACGTTAAGCCTCATATTCTCTCCACGCATCTTTTCAAACAGGTGCAAGGCATCACTGAAGTAGCCACTTTGAGCATACCCAGTGACCATAGCATTCCATGACACAACATCCTTGCACTCCATGCATTCAAACACTCGGTGGGCTTCATCCATCATCCTGCATTTGGCATACATATCAATAATTGCATTGCCCACGAACAAATCCGAGAAAAGACCACATCGAACAGCGAATCCATGCACTTGTTTGCCCTGAAGTGACACCCCGAGGGAAGCGCAAGCCGGAAGGACATTGACAAGGCTAACTGCGTCGGGCTGCAGACTGCGATCACTTACCGTCATCCCAGCAAACATATCCAACGCCCGGCGAGGCTCGTCGCTCTGAACATAAGCCGCCACAATCGAATTCCAAGACACAACATCACCAATCCTTCTCTGAAGAATCTCATCAAATACCTGCCGTGCATCCTCAATTATGCCACAACGGGCATACATGGCGACCAGTGCATTGCAGACAAAGACATTGGATTCAAACCCATTGCTGCAAACAACGGCATGAACCGCGGACCCTCGGCGGAACGAGGGCAACTCGCCGCAAGCCTTGAGAACGAAAGGGAAGGTGAAATGGTCAGGCCGCGTTCCAAGGGTGACCATGCGGCGGAAGACTGAGAGAGCAGCGTTGAGATTGGAATGGCGGACTTGGTAACGGATTAAGGCGTTCCACCAGAAGACGGCGGTGGTGGGGGAGTGGCGCTCGAGGGCGGAGAGGGCATCGGAGGGAGAATCGAAGCCGAGGTAGGCGGCAACGATACGGGTGGGGAGGTGGGAGTGAAGGAGGCCCCTGGAGAGGATCTGTTGGTGGAGGAGTCTGGCATCGGAGAGGGATTTGCAGTCCTGCAAGAGAGTGGCGAAGGAAAGCGAGAAGGTGGATAAGTGTCTGGTGTGTGCTTGTGCAAGTGGCCTTGAGCAATAGAAGAGAAGCATTATATCTTCCCATTGCCGCAATTCATCAAACACCTAGGTGGAAAGGGACTTGTGCAAGGGAGAATAGAGGCCGAAGAGAGTCAGTCCACTTGACAGGAAGCGCGACAACCATTTGACTTGTACATGCTTGTCTCTCGCACAACAATACTCAAATCGTTTGTGAGAGAGAGATCGAGATCGAGAACTGAGAAGAGAAATGGAGGAGTGGGAAGGGATATCGCATCGGACGGTGAAGGTGAATGGCATAACATAGCCGAGAAAGGCCATGGCCCACCTGTTCTTCTCATCCACGGCTTCCCCGAGCTCGATCTGGTACGCGTGGCGCCATCAGATCGCAGGCCTCACAGCTCACGGATACAGCCCCGGCGGCCGGGGGGGGGGGGGGGGCGCGCGGCATCAAAATGCCACACGGCCCTTTAATACGATACGAACCCACACGGTATTAATGGATTTGGATCGTTAATGGGTATCCGTAAACACGTTAAGTTATCAAGTCGTGTACGAATTATTAAAACCAGCAACCCGTTAACAATCCATTTAACCCGTTAAATTTTTTTCGCTTCCTAAATATAACTAAATTAATTTATATTCATCAAGAATAAATTGAAATTTATTGTCTTATAGTGGAGTTTTAGGTAAGATCCACTCGAGATCCTCACAATTTTATGTGGTTTAAATATATTTCTCCTTCTATTTTTATATAAATTTGTTTTAAAATTTTTAAAATGACTTACTTACTTAATAGGTTAACTGGTTGGGTCGTCTAACCCGTTAAATTAACGAGTCGTATTCGGATTGGATTTTTTGACCCATTAAGTTAACAGGTCGTGTACGGATTGAGGTGATTTTAATCCGAATTTTCATTAATCCATAATCCGAATTCATTAACCACAGTTTTAGTGACATGGCCCGCCCCTTCTCGAGACTCCTACTCCGTGCACCACGTTGTATTTGTCGGCGGTCTCATAGCACTCATGGACGCCCTCGAACAAGATCAGGTGGGTGGGCTACTTACTCATTTCATTTCTATCTCATATCATCATAGTTATTGAGAGAATCTATTGACCAAATGAATGGACTGATTGATTGTAATTAGAGATAATTAGCGAAAGGTCCCTCATATAGGACTTGTAAGGCCTTTAGTCCATGAACTTTTTCTCTAAAACCTGTAGTCCATGCAACTTGACATATTTCTGCGAGAGATCCCTGGATACAATTTTGATGACTGATTTACCTTTTCAACCATTTTAGACATGAAATTTTAAATTTTCAAATTTCAAATCTTTTATCATCCCTCTTCTTCTTCAACCCGGACATGTTGGATCTTTGCTTAGGGGAAAAAAGAAACAGAGGAAGAAATGAGAGAGGAGAAAGGAGAGAGGAGATGGGCCGGAGCCAAGTTGGCTGACGAGAACTTCATCAAGAATCACACCGGGCCCGGAGTCCTATCGATCGCGAACGCTGGACCGGGGATGAACGGGTCGCAGTTCTTCATCTACACCGCCAAGATGCAGTGGCTGGACGGGAAGCACGTGGTGTTTGGACAAATCTTGGCGGTGAGATCCAATGATATTAACATGTTTGGTTTAAATGACGATGCTTCGTCTACACTGCCATTTGTTTAAAATGATAGCGGTGTAAATGGCGATCTTGGCTGGTAAATGACGAAGCACGTGGTGTCTACATTGCTAAGACCATGTTTCATCATAAGAAGAATTTGGATTCGAGCAGAACACGTGGTGACGAAGCACGTGGTGACGAAGCGTGGGAATTTGGTTTTCGGCATAGGAAGCGATGAGGATTTGATCAAAAGAAGGGGGAATTTGGGTTTGAGCAGAACAAAGAATGAAATAAGAAGAAAATAAGAAGAAAGCATGCGCTGATGGGTTTGATTGGGTTCTGATGGGGGTTGGATCAATTAAGAAGGAAGAAGGTCTGTCGGGCTCATTGTAGAAGTGAAGTTTTCATATCGTTCGCCGAACGTAGTTGACGGTGCTGCGCCATCGTTAGAGAAGGAAGGCAGCATGGCTGTTATATTGTTTTTGACAAATCTATGAGTTTTTATGAAATTTATCTGAGTTTTTGGTGAAATTTATTTGAGTTTTTGTCAAGTTTATCAAGTTTTAACAAATTTATATCAGTTTCTATCAAATTTATCTTAGCTTTTCATTTTTTGTCAAATTTATTTTAGTTTTTGCGCAAATTTATCTGAGTTCTAGACAAATCTATCTGAGTTCTGGGATAAATTTATCTAAGTTCTGGACAAATCTATTTGAGATTTTGGCAAATTTATCTGAGTTTTTGAAAAATATAGCTGAGTTCCTGACAAATTTATCTCCATTTGGCAAATTTTAACTGAGTTTTTGAACTAAATTCAGGCTGTTCTTTTGAAATTTATTTGCATTTTTTAAAATAAATTTAACTGATTTTTGGCAAAAATATTTTTTTTTTGGTAATTTTTTCTGAAATTTGGAAAATTGGTTTATCTTAGTTTTGGCAAATGTATTTGCGTTTTTTTAAATTTATTTACATTTTTTAATTTTATTTACGTCTTTTGAAATTTATTTGCGTCTTTTGAAATTTATTTACATTTTTTAAAATTTATTTGGATCTTTTGAAATTTACTTAGATCTTTTGAATTTGATTTTCATCTTTTGAAATTTATTTATATTTTTTGAAATTTATTTGGATCTTTTGAAATTTATTTGCGTCTTTTTATATTGACTTTCATCTTTTGCAATTTATTTATATTTTTTGAAATTTATTTGGATTTCTTAAAATTTATTACCATCTTTTTAAATTTCTCTGCGTTCTTTTGAAATTTATTGCGTTTTTTGAAATTATTGCATTTTTTTAAAATTTATTTGCTTTCTTTCTAATTTATTTGTATTTTTTTAAAGTTGTTTTTGTTTTTTTAGAATTTATTTGCATTTTTTTAATTTTATTTGCGTCTCTTGGAATTTATTTTCTTCTTTTGAAATTTATTTACACATTTTGCAATTCATTTGGATCTTTTGAAATTTATTTACATATTTTGAAATTTATTTGGATCTTTTGAAATTTATTTTCATATTTTGAAATTTATTTACATTTTTTTAAATTTATTTGGTTATTTTGAAATTTATTTGGCCAATTAAATGATAGTTGACTAACATTAATGGCATATCCCACTAATCATGGGATATGATTTTGAATAAAGGATAAATTAGACATTTTAGGTCTTCAAATTTGAAAAAATGACCTATCACACTATGAAAAAAGATTGTGGATCTAAGACAATAAAGTGACATGTTCAGGGACCCGTTGCCCGAATACCCCTTGTAATTATTTGTAGGTGTGTGTGGTGGGGCATGACTGGGGTGCCTACGTGGCGTGGCATTTGTGCCAGTTTAGAGGGGATAGAGTGAAGGCTCTGGTTGCATTGAGCGTTCAGTATATACCACGCGACCCTGCTATGAAACCTGTCTCTGCTATTCGATCTCTCTACAGTGACGGTGACGGTGACGGTGACGGTGACGACTACTACATTTGTAGATTTCAGTTATACTTGCCAACTCCTCCTCTTTTTCTCATTTCATTCTCTTTCTCTCCTCCTCCTCCTTGATTTGTACATTCTTATACAAATCACTTAGACTTGAGCTCCATGTTTCCTTAGATATAGGTCTTACATTAAGTGGTCATTTTTTTCTTTTTTAACTTGGAAGTGTGTGGTGTGCAGAAACTGGGAGCTAACTGCACCATGGACTGGGACACAAGTAAAGGTAACTGTTAAATTTACAGTGGGAGATCTGGACCTGACTTACAATACCATGGGCACCAAGGAATACATAGACAGTGGCCGCTTAAAGAAAGACGTACCCTTTCTGGAGGAAGTAGTGGTCATGGAAGGAGTGGGTCACTTCATCACCGAGGAAAGGCATGATGAAATCACTGCTTACATTTTCGAATTCATTCAAAAGCACTGATCATTTCTACTGGTAGCTTACTGCTTTTCCAAATAAAGAGAGACGGTTACTGATTTTCATGTTACAAGCTATCTAGACTAGCTTACTGCTTTTCAAAATAAAAAGACGGTCAACTTATTTTCATGTTACAAGCTATGTAGACTTTGACAGGCATATTTACATTGCATGTTCATTGATGAATGCCATGACTACTGTAGCCTGTGGTTGTTCTCAACTTCTTATAAAATGGTTTATTGTCTTTACACGTTACTGTACCATTGTAATCTCGCGTTTCACTTTCTTATAAGCCAAATGAAAATATGAAACCATTGTTTCATCAAAAGAGGTGTCAGAAAAACTTGTCCAGCAGCCCAAAATAACATTGATCAGACCAGGCTATTCCATTGGTGTCTACAAATTGATTGTTTTAAAGCCCGCATTCAGCGGTAGAAGTCCATTGATCTCAACAGTTGGGTGTTTTTGGGCTATAAAAAAGTCCATTGATCTATGTTTTTGGGCAATAGAAAAGACCATCGATCTGGCCAGCTAAATGTGCCTGGCCATATGCAACCTTGTGGGATGCATAATGTGGGAAGAGTGTGCCCTCTGTCCAAGCTGCAACCATCGGGGGATCATGCTGCAGGTCCTCACAACATCATCTACCACAGACATTCTACAGATTTTTGCTTTGATAGATCCCAATTAGCTGTTAGGAAGAAGATTCTCCTAATGAAATCCATATAAAAGATCCATCTGTAACTCATGTGAAGCATTGTTCCTGTGCACGAAGGATGATAAAAATGGCCATAACGCCTTATGAGCCATTTAAGAGATCTTTGAAGTATGAACTGCCCTTGTTTACATTTTTGTGACTCTTATTCAGTAAACAGCAGGTCCCCCACTAATATATTAATGAATACATGTTGATGTGGGGGTCCAAACAATGGCATGAGCAGATTATTTCATCTGCTGAAAATGACATCATCTCATATGTAGCAAGAGCAGCTCTGGTTTTTCAATCAATAGCTTCCATTCGTTGCAAAATCTAGCAACTGTAGCCCCATCCACGACTCTATGATCAGCACCAATAGCAACCTGAGAAGTAAAAAAGGGTGCAAAAATAAGATAACAAATGTGTTTGACACGGTTACCAAAGTCATTCAACAATGTTCAGAAGGAAAGGTTCAGTTTTGATCTTATAAAAATATGCAGATTGCTTGTCATGTACTAATCACTTCAGCATAAAAAGGAAAAAGAAAAATGGTTAAAACATGTGGCCATTACCACAGGAATGGCCTCTCTTCGCTCCTTAATAAAGATACCTGTGTTGTTTACAGACCCAGTAAAAAAAAAAAAAGCTATGCCTTAAAAGGACTCAAGGGACCCCTCTTTTGTCTCCTCCATTTTCAGTTTTATAACAGCTGTCACCTCTCTATAAAGTAAATATGCCTATTGTAAGGTATGACTGCTTTTAGAACCCTACACCAACTTTGTAGTGGAGGTTGAGTTTGCTAGTGTACTAGACAACAGAATACTGTCTTCACCTGGGAAATCACCGGTGGAATTTGGTGAATGGGACCCACCTATGTTCAAGTTTTAAACTGAAAATGCCCGTCATTTTCAACAATAAACAATGTCAGTACCAACTGGCAATCCAATTGAGTGTTGTGACTTGTGTCTGACCACACATTAATCCTTTTATAGCTCAGTTCCTAAAAGGTTTTATGTGAATATATTGCATGCATATGCAATATATTGCTAAGTAGGTTGTTGGCCTACCAAGGGGAAAGGGTAGGCCAAAGAGGATGTGGATGGAGGAAGTAAGAGTAGATCTAAAGAAATGCAACTTATCTGAGAATTTAACTCGGGATACATCGGAATGGAGAAACAGAATTCATGTAGCCGACCCTAACATAGTTAGGAATTGGAACAGGGCTTTAATGGACAGTAACTTGTATGCACATGTGCGTGGAACTTAACACATACATAGTTGTACAAATATGAGAAAGTATCTAGGAGCATGCAGGAAGCTTCATATAAAAAGATAATGACTTACATTGGTGATGGAAGCTGGATAGATATTTCCATCATCTGCAAACCGTGGAAGTTTCTGAATTCGCCCAATTGCAATGATGGCAACTTCAGGTAAGTTGAGAAGTGGAGAACCAAACTTCCCACCAATTGCTCCAATGTTACTCAAAGTTATTGTTCCACCAGAAATATCCTCAGAGCTTAGCTTGTTGCTCAATGCCAATTGTTGTAACCGTGATAATTCCTTTGTGATCTTAAAAAAGAGATTAGCATGATTTAGTAATGTGCACTTCTACACAACCAAACCTACATGCAACCAAAATAAAGTTCTAGAAATAACTGCTAAATCAAGGTCTTCAAAATATTAATAAATTTTTCCAAAGGATGTATGTGTGTGTGTCTATCTATCTATCTATCTATAAATATATATATGGGGAACATTCATGTGCATCTATCCCTCACCATAGGGTGAGGGCACTTTCCCTTTTTGCACATGAAGACAAGGAAGCGTACCTCACCCTATGTACTTGAAAATTCACTTTTTGTACTTGAAAATTCTCATTTATGGAAGTGCCCCTCACCCTATGGTGAGGGATGGATGCACATGAATATTCTCATATATATATATATATATATATATATATGAGCAAAGCACTCCTAAGCTTAAGCTTAGGATAAGATTCCGTAAGCTAACGCTTCTAGCGCCCATCCTTGCTCCATCCAAATGGACCAAACACATGACCCCCCTAACTTGCACATGCCCACCAACTTTTGGTTAGATCCAAAGTTCTAGAAATAACTGCTAAATGAAGGTCTTCAAAATATTAATAAAGTTTTCCATAGGATGTGTCTATATATATATATATATAGTCTTAGCCATCCATTTAGTCTAATTTCCATTCATTTTGATGATAATGATGATGAATTTGATCAAAACAAGGGCCCCCCCCCCCCCCCCCCGCCCCCCCCCCCCCCCCCCCCCCCCCTCCCCCCAACAAAATAAATAAATAAATAAATCAAGCAATCAATCTCCCTCTCTGCTTTTCACATTTTGGCCATAACTACTCCCATTCACTTCAAAGTTGCAAAATAAAGCCCATTGGATAGATACCTCAAAGCCAAGCATGAGGACTACTTCTGCAGCATTTCAAATCCTTTTGGGACCCAAAAGCGACCCACAAAATGTGATTAAAAACATGGGGCCCACAAATAACTAAAAACCCATATAAAAGTGAAACAAAATAGCTCCCAATAACTAGTAAGACCCCATTGTAAAAGGGTGGTTTCATTCAAAAACTTCTAAAAGAGATAAGACTTCAGTGGCCCACTGGCTGCATCAGAAAATCTAGCACATGAGATGGGATGTCAAAGCTAACCTCCAATATGGAAAGTGACTGAACCTTCTTAATGTTTGGTACAACTAAACCATAAGACGTTGCCATGGCAACTCCAACATTGTGAGATCCTGTGACAATTAAATAGATCATGGGTTATGATTAAATTCCAGAAGAAAACACCCAAGGAAACAAAGGAAATAAAAAAGAAAAAAAAAGGCGCCATATGGTATAGATAATCATACAAAACTCTTCGAGTGGAAATGGGAAAAATTAACAACCATTATATTTTATTATATACTAATTCACAGAAATGATTAAACGATATTGAAAACTACATCTGCCATAGCATTGTTAATAGGTTGTCAAAAAAACTAGGGTAATGTTGCTTTCGGCTGAAATTTTGAAATAGCCAGATCATTCTTGCTTGTATATTTATGTTATAATAAGCTAAATATGTTACCTAGTGAGTATTTTACTCGTAATATATACTATTAAATGTTTAGTTACATGTTTACGTTCCTCCAACTTTGAATGCTTTCTGGTGGGACTTGTCAGGTCCTCAGTCACACCACAAGTATATTTTGCTAAAAATGGATTCCATACATGCAGGGCTCATGAATCCACAGAGAGAGAGAGAGAGAGAGAGAGAGAGAGAGAGAGAGAGAGAGAGAGAGAGAGAGAGAGAGAGAGAAGGGTCGATTTTCAAATTATCAAATTCTTCAAATCATGTAAAAGGCGCACCCCACGTAATATGCAAGGATACAGCAATAACTTAGCATGTTGGTGGTCATGATGGCCATTTATAGATGTCGGAGTCAAAAGCAATAGATCGTGTGTTGATCGAGAGAGTGCTGTTGCTGCAGAAGAGGACAACAGATGCACGGCCAAGGTGAAACGAGTTGTTGGGGTCAGGGGGATGTTACAGGCATAGATGGGTGGTCTTTGTAGTGGTGGATACGAGATGGAAACTGAGAGGAAGGGATGGAGAAGGGGGGAAAAATGTGAAGCGGGAAAGGCAGGACAATGGTCAGCTTGATCGTAGGATCACTACCAGCCATTGCTCTGAAACCATAAAGAAATAAAAAAATAAAATAAAGAAATTCAAGTTTTATAAAGAATATCGCCCTCAACATGAGATCTAAGGTATTATCAAGTGTATGGGCCTCAACATTCGAATAATATAAATGTCTAGACTTCACTTTTGCATGGACCTGTGCATTTTGCAAGGCCATAATATACATGTGTAGACATCATAGGTAATCCCACATGTAATAGCACCTAGAAAAAGATTATTGCTTAACAGGTTAGTGAGGTCGGTTCAGGTTGATCTGTGCCAGAGCAGGTTAGAACTCAACCGCAAACCAACCCCATCCCGCGCCACCACTCCCCCTCCCCCCCAATATCAACCCTGACCAATTTAGAGCTGAACTAGCTGACCCAGACATTTTGTCATCCTTATGCATGATGGTCAAATTAGTGTAAAATGCTGGTAAGTGCCAATACACCAGGGTAGTAAGTGGGCTTCAGTTTGTTCTCCATAAGGGCATCCCATTGTCTGAAATAAAAAAATAAATGAATTTCCTAAAAGCTCAAACATGAATATTATACCTTCAGATATAATGGCAAAACAATATATGGCAAGTTGCATAGTCCCAAGGATCAAGAGGAGCACTCATTACTCAAATAATCACTTCAATGCCAATAGAACACAAGAATAATACAACAATCCTACACCCATGCATGGCTGTAATAAAGAACACTTGCCACGAGGAGAAAAAAATTTTTGAGTTGAAATTAATTGAGGCATGTTGACTGCATACCCTTAAGGATGAGCTCATTTGACTCCTCAATGAAGGAACTATTTAAAAAAGGATATTTGCATAGAGCCACTGAAAGAGACTTTATCAGGAATGGAACATATGTGTGTTTCACAGCTGGGTCTGTATTCTCATTTTGGAAAGCAGCTTTAAGTTCCACAAGAGCATCACAGTTCATCTCCTCTAGATAATGAAAATGTGGAACTTTTGCAGCCATGGTCATTGACTTCACCATTGATCGCTGAAATCCCCTGAAAAAAGCAGGACAGTATTGACTTACTGATGTAATGTAGGACCTGTCTGGACTAAAGTCCAATGAATCCAGATCAAACTGACTCAGTCCAAGACCCAATTACAATATTCAGCAGAACGGGTTAGAATCCAGCAGCTGATAGCACATCCAGAAAGTAAATAGCATTTCAACAACAAGAACCAACTCAGCTATCATGTTCACGAAGAAACCAAATATAGCATAGTAAATTTGCCAAATAATAGACTAATGGACAACTCATGCAGAAGGTAAACAAAAGAGAAGAAAAGGACATCCTCAAATCTCAAAAACTACGCTATATACTCTCCCAATCTGAACTGGGAATGAAACATATGATGATTTAGATAAGCAAAACAATGAAAAACCCTTCGACTGATCCGGACCTTGGACCTAATAATAATATTAAAATCTCAGTCACTAAGTAAATGAGATAGTGCCAACTAAGAATCCTAATATCAAGCAATGAAACCAACTGAATAAGAGTTTATAAGAATAGGAAAGCATCTTTTGTCTAGAGAGAGTTTCAACCTCTCCCTTTGCTTGGTGTGAAACTAAATAGGTCCCAGGGCATTCATGCACGGCCACCAGACTTCGTTCATTTGCGTCACTCACAATCTGAAGTTCGATTGCATGATTAGCTGAATTCCACAACAGTTGGATAAGATTATATTGAATACATTGATGACTGACGTTGACTAGTGGTATGACTAAAATGAACCCCAAAAGCCCATGTTGGGCTGCGTATTATATTTTAGGTGTTGCATGATTATAACATTGAAAATAGCTAGCATGTTTGATCTTCCGGGGGTTCAATGATAGACACCGGCAAGTGCAACCAAAAGAAAGCTACGAAGAATATAATGATGCCCAAGTTCATGAGTAAATGCAATGTTACCTTAGTTGGTACGAAGAATATAATGATTCCCAAGTCCATGAGTAACTGCAATATTACCTTAGTTGAACTGTCTTATCTTCATAACATGATCCATCTACAACCATCGGGTGTGATGCTTTCTCCTCTTTTAGGAATGCTAGTTGTTCAGAGCTTGCATCAGATGACTCCTTGTACAACCCTTTCTCAGAAGCATATTTGAGTACATCTTCTTTTAAAACCCTTCCATCTTTACCAGTTCCACAAATGTCATTTATATTTACACCATATTGGTTGGCAAGGTCTCGTACACGAGGCGTAGATAGAACTCCCCCCACACTTTCCTTGTTAAGCATCGAATTTTGCATGTCTGATGCTGGCATCTCAGAACTCAAAGACATTGTATCACCCAAAACATCAGAATTACTTTTCATATTTTGAGTTTCTTCAACAGTTATTTTCAATAGAGTATCACCAACCTGAAATGAGCATTAACAACCAATGATGTAAGATGTCAAATTTAGATGGAGTAGGGCTTTGCAGCGATGACGATGATGACGACGACGACAACGTTCTAAGAGGCAATTATATATAGGATAATTTTCAACAGAAAACCAGTTCATTATTCATAAAATAAAAAAATAAAAAAATAAAAAACAATGTAATAACCTATAATTCAGGCCCTAATGATTATCCAAACCTCACATACACCTAACACCCTGAGTATTATTATTCACTCCGATTTTCTCTCATTGGACTAATACGCACTGTTGAATAAATCACAAAAAAAAATAAAAAAAAAATGCACTTTATCTAATGGTTTGAACTTTGAGGCCAAGGCTTTGGATGACTTGATTGTGGGTGGGTTCTTCTTTTGTGGAATGTATTGATTGTTAACAATGAAAAAATGGATTTCTATAATTGCCAATAATTAATATACAAAAAGTCTTTTTTTTTTTTTTTTTTTTTTTTTTTTTTTTAGAAGGAATTGATAAAGCGATAGTGAATGGTGAATATAACGAAATGGAGAATGGAAGTGCATGTATGATTATGAAATCGGGGTTTAATCAAGCTAGGGCCCAAATAACTAAGTGGGCTGGGCTCAGGCCTAACATGTTTGAGGCGTCCAGGCTCAAGCTACACACTTATGGCCCGATTTGGGCTTGGACCAGATATGAGGGAGAAGAGAAACTTTTTTTGTGTGTGTGTGTGTGTGTGTGTGTGTGTGTGTGTGTGTGTGGGTGGGTGGGTGGGGGGTGGATATGCCTCAGCCTGGCCCAACTCGGCCCATGAACACATGTCAATCATGGGGGTTTTGTGGGATGGCAACATCTATCGGATGGTCTTAGGATGTCCCAAAAATCAGCAAAATCAGATATCATAAGATGGGACTTTTGAGGCCACAAAGATCAATACTAATAACAATTTGGAAAGAAGGGGAGGGGGGGGTTGCGTGGGTGTTGTTGTTAAGGGGGATATGCCTCAGCCTGGCCCAACTCGGCCCATGAACAGCCCCACTTGGATCCATGTCAATCATGGCGGTTTGTGGGATGGCAACATCTATCGGATGGTCTTAGGATGTCCCAAAAATCAGCAAAATCAGATATCATAAGATGGGACTTTTGAGGCCCCAAAGATCAATGCTTATAACAATTTGGAAAAAGAAAATGTTTTCACTTTTCAATCCAACACTGAGTAACCTCTTATAAACGCCAAATCTGGGGGAGTGACAATTCAAAGAGGGGTTATTGCCAATTCATTGTATCTGCACGCGCATGTGGGGAACAGTTTTCCTCTAAAGAATCCTTATATAAATGATAAATCATATGTCTAGCAAAATTACCCAGGGTAATCCATCTGCTATCATGCAATTAGCGACTTGGGCTATGGGGCACACTTGGGAGAACCTATTTTCACTTTTACCCTCTCATAGCCAGTACTGCCCGTGAGTTGGAAGTTGGCACTCACCCTTTTGTTTTAACATTCATTAGACTTTTGCCCACCCTTGGACTGATCATGAGAAAGACAAAAATCAGACATTCAAAATATCCAGCTTTTGAGGTCCTCAGATCAAGTGTCAGGATGTCCCCCACCCCCCAATATATATATATATATATATATATATATAGAGAGAGAGAGAGACCTAATTTCACTCCATTCCAAAGCGATATAAACCATTGAATTGATCGTGTGAAATACATGTGATGTGACTAAATAATGAACACATTAACAATTCAAAGGCAAGCATATCAATTTTATTGCAGTGAAATTCAGGCTAGTGAATGGGCGCCACATGGGTCAAATCAGAAAATTAGCTCCATCTGTATTACTCGGTTGTCAGTACGGGATCATTTTAAGTATATAACACAATTTTCACTATGTTACCTTCACAATGTTGCCAGGAACATAGAGAGTCTGAAAAATTGTTCCCTTGTATCGGCTTGTAATCTCAATAGTTGCCTTGTCACTCTGTACTTCACAAATGCGTTGAAATTCTTCAACTTGATCCCCCTAACAGGAAAGAAATCATATTGCTATTTAATTAAGATACAATGTCAAATTAACAAGGTACATTCATAAGGGGCAATTGGTTAACCAGAACGGCAGATATGAACTATAGATCATAAATAGAGCCAAAGTACTATTCAAGTTATCTGTTTGATAGCTTCCTGCCAACAGATTCCCAAAAGATAACTGCAGAAAATAATACATCAGAAAGTGAAAAGATATTTGTATTACTGAATGTGAATTAAAAGCATGGAAGACAGGAAGAGAAGTACAGACAAGTAAATAGAAAACAAGTTCATTTTTATCACTTGTCTAATTTCAAATGTCTAAAGTTAATTACATGAATGATACTACAGAATTGTCTCAACTTTGAAGAAGAATTAGGTTTGACCGCTGGAGCAACAACATTATATGTTGGGTTAATTGCTGCATGGAGCATGGCTAAAACTGATTAAACTAAAAATGAGCAACCAATATTTTTTATGAAACCAACTGAAAATGAGCTCCATTATTGGAGAAGTGTACCCACTAAGATGACAGGCTACAGTTTACAGTTATCCAGGAATAAGAGCACTACAACAGTAATCCTGAGCCGCCCTAACAATGAGAGTTGATTTTTTTTTTAAGAAAAGATATAGAGAATTAGATGGAGCTTCAGTGTTGAAGCAGTAAGTGTTCTAGCACCCCACATAGATGGCACAGGTCCACATCTCATCTAGTACAAACTTTTGGCAATTTTATCATAAGAGCCTAGGTGGAGACATAAGCAAACTGATTCTATGGTCAACCATTTGGAGGCCAAACCATTTGATCAACTCCAAATTATGTATATGTAAACAAAATTTAAAGCTCTTGGTATTGATATTTTTGGAAGTACAAATGATTCAGGTATCTTCAGAATATAAAGTTGCACACACCTTTCATCACAGAGTGAAATTGAGGTGTTCTTAATATCCTGTTTACTTTCCAGTCTCACTAGTCAGTCATTGACTGGGAACAACCATTACAGTTAGTATTTCAATTTTCAATAGGAAACATAAAGCTAAATATTGGATCTTAGAGAAAAGCCCATGGGTCATTGCTTTGGTGCAATGGTAAGAGTCTCAGGTGCTATGCGTGAAAATGTAGGTTCGAGACCTGCGAGCAAGCAGTCACTTTGTGCAAAATTTCCAAAGGTTAGATCTGACTCCAATCCGGACCCTGCTTCAGCGAAGCCGCACTGGGTGATGATGTTAGAGAAAAACCCATGGCACAATGGAAGATGCTCACTATTGCAATCTTGAGGTTGAGTGGTTCAAAGTAACGTTACCAACTGAAAAAAAAGGCCCACTGAAGTTAAATATCTATGTTGTCAACCTCTTCTAAGAAGTGAAACCAAATGGTAACAAGATCTCCGTAGTGAACTTGGAGGTTCTATTCTAGAGTCTACGTGTATATTTCAGATGACACTAGTGCTACCTAGATAGCCTTTAATACAGTTTTACCGGAGAGCACTAAACATACATAAATAAATCGTCATTCCATCAAAGAAAGAGTGGACAAAAGCATAGTTACTGTTCCACAAATTTCCTCTCGCCTTCAACTGGTGGGAATTCATAAAGGGCAGAAACAGAGATATCATAACATCTTGGTTCACAAATTGATAATTATCTTTTATTGGTTGATGGATTGACATTCCTTGATCATCTAGCATCAATTAAACGAGTTTGTGAGGAAGATAATTCATTCGCACCTGCAGACAAACATACCCATCATAGATATGCTCAGTGGCTAATCCTATAGTCCTAGAACAATTACTTGGGTAAAACTTAAAATAAAAAATCTCCATGGCGATGTGAGATTGATACAGTTGAACAATTCATAGAGGTATTCTTCTTCGTAATGATTGCTTCAGCTATTCATGGCATTTTGCATTGGTATTGATGCTCTCATCATAAATGAGAAGCTCCATGGGTGCTTAGCTATTATGTTGATTATTTTTTATAACAATGCTCTCTAAGTGAAATGCAGCTTCTCCTTTCTCCAATGAAAAACACACATTTTAATGGAAATAACTAAAAGCAGCACTGACTCACACACTCCACACACAGTGAACATGTCGAAACAGCTCAGCAAGAGCAAGGGACAGCAACATAGATTTCATTAGTATAATACAATATTGACATTTATGAAACATAAACGACCAACCAAGAGATTCAAAGAAAAAAGCTAAACATTTTTCAAAACAACCATTACCCATCAATGTGCTATAAATCTATTTCCATTTTCCAAAAATCACCTCACGCCAACACCTATGTTGCACATCAATTAATATACTCAAAGAGAAACAGGCATAACATGGGGGAAAAAAATTTACTCTGCTCACCTCTTGCACAAACCATTGAAGAAGCTCACACTCAGCAATACCTTCACCAGTTTGTGCCAGTGGTACTTCTACAATTGCTCCTGTTGGAGGATCAACCCAAGCTTGGCTTGAAACACATCTCGCACTAATATAGTTCCTCTTTAATCATATAACACAGCAGACAGAAAGAACACAAAAATCAGTACACATTATCAGTATTCTCTGGGGGTTTACTGACTTGCAATTCAATTATCATGCCTAGCAAAGACATGACAAATCCCACAAGCCAAGTGTGGTGAAGGGAACTTGTCACCAGGTGGGTCCTGCATAGGGTAACAAAAACATCATAAATTGGGCAACCTCACCCACTCTGATTTGTGGGACTTTTGCATTCACTCCTGCTTGCCACCCACCAATATTATTTCACACCCATCTCTTTGTAGGATTGTTTGATGAGTAAGATAAGTTCTACTTCATAATTTCTACTTCTTATTTCACACCCATCTCTTTGTAGGATTGTTTGATGAGTAAGATAATTTCTACTTCTTATTTCACACCCAACTCTTTGTAGGATTGTTTGATGAGTAAGATAATTTCTACTTCTGTCAACCTAGTTTTGATCAGTGATACTAATATTTCTACCAAACCACTTCAATGTGGGGTCCAGAGACCACCAGAAGAAAAATTAGGGTCAAAGAAAATCACTTCAACTGCAATAGATTAACTGGCAAAACAAATGATTGGAGATTTCTGTCCATTTCAATTCAAGTATCGCAATCAAAACAGCTTTTTTGCATCCAAACGCGCCTAAAACCGATCGATTTGGAGGATTCGATTTCAAGAAAAGGTGGAGGAGAAGCTCACATCCTTACGGAGATCGAAGGCAGCATCAAAGAAGGATTGGAATCGAGAAGAAGGAGATAAAGAAAACCCTAGAACAGGAGTTTGCTGGTGGCGCGAAGGCGCGCGTGTCGCTGCAGGTCCAGAGACGCACGAGCGAATCGTCCGTTGCAGAGAGTTCCATGGATTCTTCTTTGTGATGCGTCTGCAAATGATCATGGCGACGGTCGTGCGATACCGAAACGGAGAAATCCGAAATTTCAATGATACGAAGAAGAGCGCTGAAGCTGAGCACGAAATGGCGTGGAGTGAAAAGAGAGAAGTGATAGGTGTGGGGCCAGTTTTGAGAACTTGGTTTGAATGAAACGAGATTCGGTTGGAATTATTTTTGGTAAACGAAGGGAAGATAGAAACTGAAAATGAGGTGGGGTCGGCGTGGCAGTTTTATCTCCAGGAGCATGCAACATGAAAACCACATGTGTATTGTGCCTCTTTTGAGGTGGTTAGAAGGAAATCTTGTCCAAACTTTACTAGGAGGATTACTGGGAATTTACTCATAAAATTACCTCCCCAGTAATGAAAATCGAACAAAAGATAGGTGGAAAATAAATACCCCGCCACCATCTTAAGGTGCTTTTGCACCTTGAATTTTCTTCAGAAGAGGAAAGGCTATTTTCACTTTGGGAAAGTCGTTACACCCCGACCCGATTTAATTTTGATTAGTACTACTTAATTGTGTCTTAACTAAATTAATGATGTTTGATTGCTACATATGGCATTTTAGTGTTTATTAATCCTTATAGACTGAGTTAGTTGAGTTTTGAGCCTTATATATGTGAGTAGAATCCGGGTTGACTCAAATGAGTAGAGTCAAGGGCTTTTTCGTAAATATGGACTTTTGCATTTTGCATCGTTTACACGTTAATTTAGCATCATCGCATGTATTTTGACAAGTACGTCGATTTTTGTATTAGGCTCCCCTTCATTTGACCAACCGTTAAGTGAGTGGGCCATTGTTTGACTCAAAATGAAAATATATTCTCTTAGTGGACTTCCTTACAAATGTTAGATTTACCACTTTATATATATATATATATATATATATATATCCTTATCTCTTTCTTTCCTTTCCCTCTCACTTTCCTTCCTCTCTACTCCTTTTCTCTTCTCCTCTTTCCCTCCAATCTGCTCCTTCATTAATCACTACAAGAGTGAAAGCTTGGGGCCTTGTAAAGCTAAGAAGTGGACTCAACTTCATCATCTCCTTCGTCTTCTCCACTCTTTCTTACTCAATTTTGCCAAGAACCCATCTTCTCCATTCTCTTCTCCTTTCAAACTAGGGTTACTTGTCAAGGTAAGAGCCAAAGACTTTCTTGTTGTGATTTTGAGTTGGAAAAGAGTCAAAGGACTCTAGAGTAATCATGCATGCATACTTAATGCCATTTTCCATATGTATTTGTGATTAGGGTTTGGTGATTTGGGGTTTTTGGGTTTCTTGAGTCAAGTGTGAAGTAAAGCTTTGGAAAGCTCTCATTAGAGGCAAGTATAAGCATTAATATGGATATACATCTTGTTTATTTTCATTGATTCAATGAAATCTGTACTCAATATTCTTAGCTCTTAATAAATGGATGGATTTGGTTTATTATATGATTTATAATGATGGAAATGAATGAAATGAGATTGTATGATGACAAGGGAGAAAGAAGGCTCCATTTGTGCAGGTAATGAAGTGGGAAGAAGTTAGAAATAAATAGAAAGATGAACAAATGAGAATCCTGAACTCAGGAATTCTGGACAGTCCGCTCGAACAAGCTGCCTAACCTGGCCGAGCTCGAACTGCCTAACCGACCTCGAGCTGCCTAACCTGGCCGAGCTCAAACTGCCTAACCAAGCTCGAGCTGCCTAACCTGGCTGAGCTCGAATCGCCTAACCGAGCTCAAGCTACCTAACCTGGCCGAGCTCGAACTGCCTAACCTAGCTCGAGCTGCCTAACCTGACCGAGCTGCCTAACTTGATATAACTGTCTAGCTACCTAGTTGCCTAACTGGGCCTTTCCCAACCCATTTGTAAGGGTGAATTATCACCCTTAATTTATAACAACCCACCTTAATCAACTATAACAGATAATTAAGGTGCTTACTGTTATCCCATAGGAAATTAGGAATTTTTAAAACCTTATGACCCTAGAATGGACCCGTCAACCTTATTAACTAGTCCAATGGGTAACCTTTAGTTTAATACTATGCCATGAAGGTTAGTTGAAAATTCAACGTACTTCTCATAAAAAAATGACACCTAATGAGGTAGTATCACGTTGGTTTTCCTACCTACCTTGTACTGAATGGTGGAAGACTGAAGATAATAATATAGCATCGGTTAATAAAAATACATTAATTCCCTTAAATTATTGCATTTCATATTGAAGCATAATTTCATCCTTGATATCAACTCTTACTCCATAGATTGAGAGCATCGTTTGTATTCCCTCGAGGATTAATCTTTTATATTCAGTTGTAATTTTGTATTGTATATCCGATTGATAATCATTGGAAATGGGGATTGAGTAAGCAATTCGAGTATATATGATTATTATTCGATTTGATTATAGTTAACTGAATATGAACTTACTCAGATCCGATTTTATTCAAGTATTATTTGATTCTATCAAGTCGGCACTACTTCGCTTCGACCTTGTGATGCCCGACGGGATTATACTTGGTCTAGATATTTGAAGACTACTGCAATAAGTCATTTGGAGTACCGGAACTCCAAATCGGGTAGCCAGCTAGCCTTTGGCCGTGCAGTTGGTGACATCCCAACTAGATTTGCTCTTTATTGAGAGGATGAGCTTAAGGTAGTAGCCAATAAGTATGTTTTCCTTATATTTGATTCACAATGCATAACTTTATTCATTATTGCACAAATTGTCTAGTTGATACGTATTATTAACATCTGTTAATTTATTCGTCTAAAATTAAATTTGATACATTATATTTCCATTATTATTGCATATACTTGCTTAATCGTCGTATTGATAGTACTACTCTCAATGTCACAGTCGCAGGTTCAACCTCCGGTCATGAGAAGGCCGAGAAGAGAGAGGAGGGTACCCAAAAGGTACCTTCAGGGCTAGAGGAATAGCCCGAGCCTGAGACCAAATAGATCTGTCATTTCTTCGAAGCGCGAAAGGATATTTTGGAGTTGATGCAGTGTGTGGTCAGCCCCTTTTTGTGTGGGCCACACTAGATGAATAGTAATTCTTTTGTTTATACTTTTGGTATTACTGCATAGGGTTTTAATACACTCTCTTTTATAAAACAATGTATATAATTGTATAATTCTTTTGTATTAAACTTGAAACGTTATATGGACTAAATGGGAAATTTGATACCTCACATGAATTAAATACAGTTTCCGCTATGACTACTTGCTATTAATGTGTTCTAGTGAGTCTTTACTCACGTGCGTGGAAAGTTGTTCTCTCTCATTCTGTGATGTATTTGGCTCGAGACAGGTACAACACATGGGAGTACGTGTGGCACACCTCGGAGACTACCCTAGGCCAGGGTGATTCGGTTCCAGGATGTAACAAAAGTGATTAAAAAAAATAATTATTTTTGGAAAGTGAGGGTTACATCTGGATGGATACCTTGTATCCTTCAACCAGTGGCTACCTTGTATCCTTCACCCCGCACCTCATACTTCACCTATCACCTCTAATCCTTGAGAGTTCATTTCTATGCATTCAAATCTTATGTATCTATTCAAAAAACCTTAAACAATGAAGAAAAACTTTTTTTTTATCTAGTAAAAATGATTTTTGTTATTAAAAATTAATATTTTGTCATTTAATATATACATAAATGTTAAAGATGTTTTTCTCTTGCCAAGTTGTATCAATTCAAATTAAAAAATGTAATGAATAATTACTAAAAGATGAATATCAACATGGGAATACTCCATCTCTAGAGATTTCCCTATTTCTTTAGATGGTGGGGAGGAGTCCCCACAAACTCACACATATACGGTGATTTAAGTTTTCCTTATGACCTGTGGTAGGAAACAAAAACGAATCCCTACACCTCTAATCACAAGTATTACAACCATCAATGTGATCTAAGGTCCCCCGTCTCTGAGGGAGGGACTCAAGAATTATGTGATTCTACCACTACAAATCCATAATAGGGCCTATAGCTACCTTTGATATTTAAACCACTCAAAATTACTTCCAACCTTTTTATATTTTAGAGAGATTTAACTAAAGGATTTTACCGGAAAAATCCTCTTAGACTGAGTGGGGATAAACAAAGAACACAAAGTATAGTTATCCACCATAGTGGTCCTAGGGGCTCTTTCCAGTTTTTTTCTTTTTAAAATTTCTTGAGCAGGGATATCCCCACTTCCTTGTTCTTCAAAATTCATCCAAATTTGTTCTTCTCCATGAGCTTTCTTCTTCTTCCTCCTCATTTTTTCTCCTCCGTAAGCTTTCTTTTTCCTCCTCTATTTTCCTCCACGAGTTTTATTTTTTTTCTTCATCTCCTTCTTCCTTCTTCCTTCTTTCATCCTCAACCTCTACTCTCCTCCATCAATGGTGAGCACCAGCTGCCACAAGGTGACCACAAGTTACTTCTCTTCCCTCCCTCTTTCCCATTCTACCCTCTTTACTTCTTTCTATTCCTTCTTTCTCCCCCAACCATGGCCAACGCCAACTGGGCCCTATTGCTGCTCTTCACCTATAAGGGCATTATTTTTTATAAATAATCGCTATCAAAAGCACTTCATATTCATCTTTGAGATCACCAAACAGGCAAGTCATTTGTGTAGCATATTCTTCTTATCTCATACAATTCTATTGTTTAATTTGTCTAATGTGGACGTTGCAAACCCCATTTAATTGGGACACTTGTATCAAACTCTTTTCACCAAATCAAAATTGTTTGTCTAACTTAATAATGAGTTTGCAGTGCAATTTGCTAACAAATGGATCGAGATTTCTTTTATTTAAAACTTTTCAAACCCTTTTAAACAGTGTGAGAGGTATTGATAAAGATTGGGATGGAAGAAGAAAAGAAATAGAACCCACCTAATATTCCATTTCCAGCACATTTATCATACTTGATTAAGCAGGGATATTCCCGCCGAGCATAGTCAAAACACTTAATTAGGCGATGTTTTAATTTTGATGAGCGGTAATATCCCTGCCCACTCATGAATGGTTGAATGAGAATATCCCCGCTCACCGAAAAGCAAAAAAAAGGGACAAAAAAGTGGTATCCGTCTCATGTATAAATCAGTAGGGATACCGCTGCTCAATGAAAATGCGGAAAAAAGGACAAAAAAGTGGTGGGAGGACCTATATGGTTTATATTAAAATTTGAAGGTTGGTCTTCAATGAGTTTAAAGGGATTCTTTCGATAAAATCCTCATTGAACTATAGCTAAATTAATTTGTGCACTCACCATTAAGTTCATCGTGTCAATTGTTGTCCCCCAAAAGTGGAATTCTAGAATAAAAATGGTTGAGTAACATTCCAAAAAGTGGACATCATAAAATTCTACATGTCAAGACTATCATTTGATATTCTAGCTTGTAGAACTCTTCTCACTCAAATGGGTCATTTGGAATTCCAAGGAGATAGCAACTCTAGAGTTGTTAGAAATTCTAGATGAAAGAGAATGCCTGTTGGGAATAGTTGAAACCAAATGGGCCGATACTTTTACTAGGATTTCTAATAAGAGTTTGATATATTCGGACTTCATGGACATGATGTGATGGCTTGTCCTTTAGAATTTGTAAATATCATATTCCTTTATCAGAATTCCAAAATTTCAACCACCTTATAAATTCAAATGCCCTTTTGGAATTCTTGAAATCCCAACATCTTTGACTTTTGTTGGAGATTATGGATGCTCCATCCAAGAGGAGGATTTCTCAACATGTGGAATTCTTAAAACATCATCTTGGGTGAAGTATCCTGAAATTCTCCAAAAGCTGTCCACCACCCCCACCCCCCGCATCCCCATGTTAAATTCTTGAATCCTCCTCTATACTTACACATCTAAAAATTACAGCAAAAAGTAAACAGGTTGAAATTTTAAGAATTCCAAATTAAGGTCATTTGAGACTTTTTACGTGGGTGAAAATTTGGAGTTCTTGTAAGGAAACATGACATTTGCAAATGCCAGGGAATAAGCCATCACATTATGTCCATGAATTCCCAACATACCAAATTCTTGTCAGAAATTCTTGAAAAAGAACGAGCCCTAATAGAGTTCCTAATGGAAATTCAAAATGTTGGGAATTTCCAACATGCTACGTTGTCCCCTTGAAATTGTTGAATGCAGTTTTTTTTAACAGAGTTCTTGAATTCAATCATCTGAAAAATCCCAAATGAACTTTTGGATTTTGACCTCCTTGGCATTTTCAAATTGTCCAATGAAGAGGAGGATTTAAGAATTCCACTTAGGGGACAACTTTCGAAGAATTTACAGAATTCTCCAAACAGAGATTCTTTGAATTCTGCTAAAAAAAAGGCACTTAATGTGGTTCACGCCTACACACATAAGTAGGGCCCACCTTTGCTTGCTCCATGACATCCATACCATACACTCTTTTACTATTATTTTATCAACCTAACATTACTCAAATTATAGTGGGCTAACCTTACTCAAAGTATAGTGGGCATTATTTCTACCAAAATAAATAATTAAGTATAGTAGCATTTATCAATTGGTTGGCATTGACTAGTAGACAACAAGGTTTTGAAAAGTTGGTTGGTGACCCAACATGTCACCCGAGTGCCTAGGGATCAATCCCTGGCTATGCCACTCTTCCCACATATGGACTTCTCCTCCCACGTATGTGGGCTATCCTTCTCACTTGTGTGGGCTTTTCTTCCCTCATGTTTGTGCTATCATTTTCACTGTGTTAGCTTCTCTTTCCTTGCTTGTGGACTGTCCTTCTCACAGTGTGGGCTTCCTTTTCCCACTTGTGTGGGTTCTCTTGGGTCTCAACCCCTAGGTTGGGGTATCAAAACTATAGTAGCATTTATCATTCTATTGATCAATAAAACAAATTCAATCCACTATTAAATTACTTATCTTGTTAATTGCATGTCTACTAAATCTCTTGCATATGTGCAACACACATGGGTGCTTATGGCTTAGGGCTTGGGACAACCCAATCCAAACTCAAATTGTGCTACATTGGGCTTTATTTCCAACCACATGGGGTATGACCAAGCGTTTTTTGTCCAAGTTGTTAATGGGTCAAACCTAGGTGAGTAATGCTTAAAAGGTTGACCGAATCCAACCCAACCTAACATACATAATTATAAGAGGATTTTAGTAGAGAAATCCCCTTGGACTTTGTAAAGACGAAAAGGGCCTTCAAATTTCAATATACATGATAAAACCCTTATGCCAATTTTTTATGTTTTACTTTTTCCCAGTTGTTTTGTTAAGCGGTGTCGCCATTCATATACTCTTTTTCTTCATATTATGTTTGCTTAGTCTGAGATAACCCTGGACAATGAAATCCTTGAAGCTGGTTATCGTTCTCATTCAAGGCGGGTAACAACCCCTCCCTATTTCTCTCTATCTCTCTCCCAAACACAACCTCATTCCCTTCTGTGAAGGCACCTCTCTCTCTCTCTCTCTCTCTCTCTCTCTCTCTCTCTCTCTCTCTCTCCAACTTCGCCTCATTTTCTCTTCTTCTCTTTTCAAATTAAATCATGTCTTCCAAACCAATTCCCCATTTTATTTTTCTCTACCACCCAAACTAAGTCCCCATTTTCTCTATCGCCCAAATCCTCGAATCTAATTTCTTCAAATGGGTGTTGGCTATTTTGATCAAATTTGATTAAATTTGGAGGTCTGGTTTCATGTTTTTGGTATTGACTTGAACTAGGAAGATGTGATCTGTTTGGTTAGTCTAACACTAGGAGGAAGAAGAAAAAATAAGCGTCAATATTGCCGCTAGAAAAAAAAATAAGAGGGTTTTTACAGAAAGAATCCCCTTAGATTCACTGTATACCAAAAAGACTTAAAAAATATGCATCTATCGTAGCTGTCCCAGGGGCCCTTTTTTGTTCTTTTTTCTTTTCTTGATTTGTCAAGCCATGATATCCCCATTCACCTACACATACAAGCGGGGATATCTCTACTTGTTTCTTCTTCTTTTTTCACAATGAAACAACGATATCAGTGACGTTTTGAATAATTATATATTAAATAAATTATTTAGTTATTATGATAATCGGATGTGTTTTAGTTAAATAGGTGGTTAGTCTAAGTGGGGACCACGTTAGGCCTAGACTTGGTGAGTTGGGCTTGTTGGATAGGTGACTTGACCTATAGTTAACTGAAGCCCAGTTTAGTGTGTGTAGTTCTTCTCAAACCAAAACTCTTTTACATCTCAAACTAAAACTCTTCTCTCTTTAGAACCCAAGTTCTATTCCAACTTATATTTTCATTTTATATATACTGATAGAGTGAACATTGGGTTGTCAAGCCTAACCTGTTGTATGTTAAAATAGTCAACCATTTAAACCAAATCACACCCATTCAAATATTGTATTCCCTAGTCTATAGGAATGTTACTTGAATATATGCCAGCTACAACATCATACACAGTATATAATGTATCTTATCTGATCCTAGATAGATAAGCTGAATCTTAAATTATTAAATTAAATTTCATGGTATCATAGCAAGTAGGTTCTCCTACCATGTCATTTTCTTTTTCTTATCCAAACTAGTTTTTCATTTTCTAGCTGGTGTTCATCGTCACCACTGTCTGCATATGACCCACACGGGATCTACATGACGTCTTCATTAGCAACTTCGTCATCTTTCTCTGCTGCCCTGACCTCCTCCCTATCATCCACTCCTAACTTCGTCATTTCCAACATTGCCAACCTGATTTCCATCAAACTGAACAGCTCTAACTTTCTTATCTGGAAGTCACTCTTTCACCTCATCTTGCGAAGCCATCGTTGAGAACCATTCATTGCAACACCACCGTACCTCTTTTCTTCTCCCACAAAACTCTTCCAACTTCTTTGGCTCTTGCAACCTAGAAATCTAACCGCTGGATCTCCGACCAGAGACGACCATCTTCCTCGCGAAACCCTCTTTACCGGAATCTTGTTTTGGGCTTTGGAAATAGGAATCTTAGTTCGTCTCCTCCAGCCATGAATTTGTGAATTGGAATACTTGTTTTCATCTTTAATTCGTGTTATTCTGCATATAGAATCCTTTGAATGCCCTTTTGTTTATGGTGATGTTAGAATAAGTTTTTCTCTTTTTGTTTGGGATTTAGTGTGGGAAGGTGTTTTGGTGGAGAGGATGATGTTGCGATTGCATAGGTAAAGGTATGGGGAAGAATTCGACATTGATCAGACCAGTCAGAGCTTCTGTCTAAGGTTCAATCGATCGGATGTGCTGCAAAGACCGGAAACCAGGGAGGCCCGATCGATCGGGTATGATGTCCGATCAATCAAACATGTGTCAGGCTTTCAGGAAATTGGAATTCTGGGTCTGTTTGATACCGATTTGCATTTTGATGCCTTTACTGATTTTAGGAAATTATTGCGGAGTCTTTGGGATTCCCATTCTGACTCTAGATTATTAATTGGACTTATGTAAATACCATTTAGGCACGTGGCATCTTTCTAACGTATGGTTCAGTACCTTATATGGCTCTCAATGAATTATAGTGAATTAGAGTTCAACCCATTTTCATCGGAAAACCCTTAATTGGGTTGATGCACCATAGATTGTGAAGAGATGCGTTGATCTTTTCTCCACTAGAGGTTCTTGTGGTGTTGTTAGGTACGAGACTGTATGTTTGACCTTAGATCTCTGGTTGTGAATCTCCTTTGACCTTGTGCTTGCATGCATGATTTAGATTGATGTTGGGTTGTTAGTTGCATACCCTTTGATGGTTTGGTATGGACCATGATGTGGCTTGGCATTAGATTGGGATTATGTAGAGGATTATTCGAATGATATTTTAGTGTTCAAATATGGTTTGTTATGCAGCTAGCCCTTCACTTTAACTTCGATTTCTATGTCAGAGTATTACTGGTTATTAGGTCTATTCTACTATTATATGTATGTATGTATGTATATATATATATATATGTATATCTATTTGGGTCATAATTGAACAAATAATTGAATGACTACAGTTCGTTTTTGGACGGCTAATTACCGATGTGTGCGAACACTAATATCCGATTTGTTTGTTTAAACCAGCATTCCGGATTATCGACCAGTTTATGACCACCGACGTGATTGACGAGTTCCCCTCGAATAGTTAGGGTTGACCACCCAAAACAATGGCATTGCTTCTGTGTTAACTTTTGCATTGTTCATTTGCTTAGATTTAGATTTATAATACATAGTTCTTTTCTATCATCGATTTATCGTCATTTTCTTATGATCTTATCTATCTTTACTAATTCTTTTTCTTGCATTTCGTTTACAAATTATACTTTCATACTTGCAGTTTACTTTGTGTTATTGGTGCATAGGTACCGATCCCTACCCTACCGATGAGACGAAGGAAGGTCAAACGTTTCAAGCGTTTTAGCCAATCGATGAACCTGAGTGGGGTGTCGGAGATAGTTTGAAAGCCGTCTGAGTCCCCATAGGAGAGACCGACATCATAGACTTCGCAGTTGATTAAATTTCATAATAAATTTTATTTCTTTTAGTTGATTTTAGAATTATTCAGCAAACTTGAAAATTAATGTATAGCTGGTTATGTGTGGTTTTGGTTATGGATATTTGATACCTATTAGATAATGCTTCCGCAGATTTAATTTATATTTTATTATGACTCTTCAAGGTTTGAGATTTTGTGTGTCCATATTTGGACGCTTGTGTTGAATTAAACACAGGAAATTTTATATTTGTTCTTATTTTTCACATTATTCCTTGGTTGTGTTTTGGGAGACGTGACAATATCATAGTCCAAATTAGATTTAGAAAAAATATTTCTTCTTTTGGATGGTAGCTGCCTAGTGATGGAGGTCGGATGGTGATGATGGGTGAAATTGAAGATGACTGTGAAACGGAAATGTGAGATGTGTCTCAATCGCAAGTATAGGGCTAGTTTAAGTGTCGTGAATTGGATTGATTAGGAAAGGGAATGCAGAGCGAATGAAATGAGATGATGATGGGGGAAGAAGTGGTTTGGAAATGGGCGATGGTTGTGTTGGGAGATGAGAAAAGATGTTGAGAAAGGTGGGTTACAGAGAATAAGAATTGAAAGAGAATAAAAGAAAAGAAGAAGAGAAAAAATGGGTTCAAGAAAGAGATAGAGAGACTGTAAGTTCTATGAGATGGGGTGAAGTCTCATTTGTTTGGTTGGAATAAGATGAATGAGTTCAAATGTGTTTGTTTAATTTGTGGGAGAAAGAGAGATGAGGAAGATGATGGATTTAGATGACTATATGTGAGATTGGGGTATTTCCTTAATAAGCTCCCACCTGCACCCAAGTCCAAGAGGTCATAATATCATGAATAAAAATATTGTGTAAGGGATTAGTTGGTAGAGTTGGGATCAATTGAAGGAAGAATGAGGAAGAGGAAGAAGAAAAAGAATAAACAAGCGGGGATATCCCCGCTCGTATATGCAAGTAAGCGGGGATATCGTCGCTCGGCAAGACAATAAAAAATGAACGAAAAAGAGCCCCTAAGACTACTACGGTAGAGATATATATATATATATATATATATATATCTGTCTTTTCGTTCGTTTTTTGTATACAATGAATCTAAGAGATTTTTCCAGTAAAATCCTTAAAAAATAAAAACAAAAATAAAAAAGTGGAAAGAGGGCCTTTATCGTCTATATTTAAATTTGAGGGCCTTTTTGGTCTTCACAAAATCTAAGAGGATTTTTTCAATAAAATATATACTCTATTTATAATTAGCATAAAGTAATATATAAGGCCTTGGCTTAGCTTTCGAACCCATAAGTTAGATCCAAGCCTAAATATTATGCCTCGTAATTGAAAGCCCTAAGCGAGTGCACGATCCAGAGAGGTTTCGGGAGGTTGGTGATCGCCGGTGAGATGGTTTCTTGCACGACCCCTTATGGGTTTTCTCTATATGTCGCATAGATATTTGTGCCATATAAATAGCATTCCACGACAAGGTCGGATTTCACCATTAACTCCAGAGAAATGGCTCCAAATTATGAGGAAAAGCATTCATGACTAAGGGCACCAATCATGCGTTTATCACCAAACACTCGTTGAGGCTCCATGGGCAAATTGTGCAGGGCCCATCAGGCCCCCATAGTTCAACAATAATAAGATGAGCTTGGGCAAGCTTTGTCCCAGCATGACCTAGCCCATGAACACTCCTACTATGGATGATGATGAGGCATAGCGCAAGTTTGAGCGCAGCTATTTGCAGCGAGTCATCAACCATGAGTGCCCTCCAAGTAGTGCCAATCGCTCGGGCACCAAAAAATATATGTATATTATATGTATGTATATTTACATGTCATTGCCACACACTATTTTTGCAAAATGTATGTTTCTTTTGCCATATGATCCCTTTACGGATGAAGTCTATATGAGCACAATGTGATGATCATATTCACTTGAATAAGGCTACAAAAAGAAGAGTCTAATTGTTACATGGCATTACCAAAATAGCTGGGAGTAGCAAGCCAATCCAACTGTTCAAGGATTTAGCCTAGCATAGACTCCAATAACAGAAAAAGATTAATGTAGCATAGTTGGGGGATGGCAGTGAGTCCCCAACCTGCTCCTAAGGCATGTTTGGTAGTAGTTTTTTTAGTTTGGAAAAAGTTTGGATTTTGTTGTTTTACCCCGCCCCGCCCCCTACCTAATAATATTATATATTTCATTACTGTGTGGGGGCATTTCTCGAACACCGAGATTGGGCCCACTCCGTCAATAATATGGGGAATACGCGGTATTTCGGCACCGAACTCGTCTTGATCTCGGCTCTAGCATCACAGTTCGGCGGAGATCTCATCCTTGCCGAAGCAGTTCGGTAGACTTGTTTGTATTGCTGACGCACCTCCCTCAGCTCACTCCTACCTCAGTTCGGCCGCATCTAACCTCGGATGTACTCGCCTCAATCTCGGTCGCCTAGACATGGCGTAACGGCCGAGGGACGTGGCTGTATGGTTTATGAGGCGGCGAATGTTAAGGGGAATGGGCAACGTTACGACTATAAATGGGGGATAGGTATTGACTGAGCCGTTATCACCATTTAAGGGGCGTGATCGACTGAAACAGTTACCCCGATTGAGGGAATCACGTCGATCGATCTGTGAGTCCCTATCACTATATAAAAGAGGACTCAGTCTCCTCAAAAGGTACGCACTCAGACACTTACAATTCGCATTTGAAAATCTCTACCCTACTGTCACGTCCTCGTACTGACTTAGGCATCGGAGAGCCTTGCGCTGCCCTCAGCCAGGGTCTTTGACTGCTCTTTCCATTCTTCCCCTTTCAGGTTCTTTTCTGAGGCATCATACCACATTTCTAGTGGGTCCAGAATTCATCATCTCCGGGTCCGTGAATTTTCGTGCACCTACAATTGGCGCCGTCTGTGGGGAAGGGTACAGTAAACACCTTTACTCAAAAATCTTCTCCCCTTACACCATGCCTCCAAAGAGCAAGAGAGGTGGTAAGACAAAGTCTGCAGACGTGACTGCACGTCCTGGAACGTCCCGCGCCGTATCTCGACATGACAAAAGTGCTGAACGCCCAGTCGTGGTGGAGAGCTACAATTCTGGCTCTGTCTCACCCTTAATGGAGGAGACAAGGCCTCCTCCGGGAAACAACCCTCCACCAAAGTCGCTGCAGAAGGGCAAAGGGCCGGTTACACACCAGGCGCGCGACGAACACACATCCTCATTCGCGGATATCAGGACCCAGAACCTGATTATCCAAGAAAAGGATAGGCTGATCTATCAGCTCCAGCAGCAGCTCCGGGAAGTGGAAAAGGCTTCCACGAATAACGTCGTACGTCCAATCATCCATGATGATTTGCGGCAACACCTGAACCGCAAGAAGCGCTCCCGAGATCACGTTGAAGGCTCGGGGGATAGCTGCTCCCAAAGAAAGCAAGAATCCACTTTCGACGATAAAAATGACATGAAGGAGTGGCTGACCCGAGAAGTCAAGCAGACAATCCGGCGCAACATGGAAGCAGCCGGATTCGCCCGCGAACAATTGGATGTCGGCGACGCGGAGAACCTTGGTACATCTCCTTTCTCGCAGGAGATAAGAGAATTTTCTTTCCCAGAGAAGTTCATCGTCCCACGGTTCGTCTTGTATGACGGAACCTCGGATCCAGGAGCACACCTTCGGCATTTCACTCAAAGAATGTCGCTTTGGGGAGACCTCGGTCACCTTAACTGCAGAGTCTTTTCTTCCAGTCTTGGGGATCTCTCTTTGAGATGGTTCTGTGCACTCCCAGAAGAGTCGATTACAAGCTGGCGACAGCTCCAAGGCTCTTTCTTGAAAAAATTCCAAGCACACAGAATCATCCCCAAGACCGACGCTGACATTATGGCGCTAAAGATGAGGCAGAACGAGTCTCTTACTCAATTCGCCAAGAGATTCTGGACGATTTACAGTCAGGTCGAAAACGCCACTGAAGAAGTGGCTATCAAATCGTTCCAGCAGTCTCTACTTCCCGGCAATGAGCTCCGTAAGTACCTGATCTGGAACCCTGTAACTTCCATGAAAGCTCTCATGGCCAGGGTAAATCGCTTCATAGAGCAAGAAGAAGACGATGCCCGAGCTCGGGAAAGCTTTGGCTTCACCCGGGAAGCAAAATTCTCCAAGAGGGAGAAGTCGCCTCGGAGGGAGGATGTTGGTCACGGCCAAAAACCTTCCAGTTCGGCCACTCCGTATACACCTTCCGCGGGTAGCAACAAGCTTAGAAGGGCTCCGCGCGACAGAGAGGGACAGCAGCGCGTTACGGCGTTCACTGCTGTCAACACAATTTTCAAGGAGCCAATCTATAGGATCCTTGGTAAAATAAAAACGCGACCATACTTTCAGTGGCCGCAACCGATGAGGGCTGATCCGTCCACCCGAGATCAAAATAAGTTCTGTTCCTATCATAAGCAGAACGGCCACATGACGGAGGATTGTTATAGCCTCAAGTCGCATCTGGAGAAGCTCGTAAAAGACGGTCATCTTCGAGAATATATCAAAGAAGGTGGCCAGGGAGTTAACCAAACTCAACGCGAGGAGCGTCATCCTCGCCGAAACGAAGATCGGGATAGTGATGAGTCCGAAAGAATAATCAACGTCATTCACTTGGCGTCTGCACCGAAGGGGAGTGCTCCGAAGGGGAACGACCAATCTCGCGCTGTGGCGAGGAAGGCTTCCCACGGCAAGCAGGTCCTGTCAGCCGAGCTCGAGCCAGCTACAAAAAAAGCTCGGAAGGATAGGCCAAAAATCTGGTTCGGAGAAAAGGACCTGGAAGACGTCCAACTCCCTCACAATGACCCACTCATTATAACCCTGAAGCTGAAGAATTGCAGAGTACAGAGGATTCTCGTCGACCCCGGCAGTTCATCCGAGATCCTCTATTACGACTGCTACAAAAGAATGGGTCTCAAAGAGGAAGATCTGCTGGAAGCACGAATTCCCCTTGTGGGGTTCAGCGCCAAACCAGTGTATCCAAAGGGGAAGATCCCCCTGAAAGTCCAAGTCGAAGGAGCCATCATCATGGCAGACTTCATTGTGGTGGACGCGCCGTCTCCTTACAATGCCATCGTAGGGAGAACTTGGCTGCATCAGTTAGAGGCTATACCCTCTTCGTACCACCAAAAACTGAAATTTCCTTTAGAAAATAAGGATGGCAAAATTGAGGTGGTGACGGTAAGGGGCGACCAGTAAATGGCCAGGCAATGCTTGATGGCCGTGGTCCCAGGGGAGGCAGAGCCGCAGCAGGTTAACATGGCCGAACTCGAAGAAGAGTTGGAAAAGGTCGGCCGCGCCCCCGAGCATAAAAGTGTTGAAGATCTAACCTCGGTCAACATCGATCCCAGCGATCCCGAGAAATACTTCTTGCTCGGCAGCGAGCTCGGTGAGCCTGAGAAGTCCGAGCTCTTGAACTTCTTAATTGAAAATAAAGAAGTATTTGCTTGGAGCCCGAATGAAATGCCCGGCATCGACCCCGAAGTGCTATGCCATCATTTGAATGTGGATCCCAAACAGAAGCCGGTCATCCAGAAGGCCCGAAGGACTGGGATCCCACAGACAGAAGCCGTGGCCGAAGAAGTCGACAGATTGCTGCAAGCCCGGGCGATCAGAGCAGTCCACTATCCAAGGTGGGTAGCTAACACCGTAGTGGTCAAGAAGAAAAACGGCAGCTGGCGTGTCTGTGTAGACTTCACCGACCTCAATAAAGCCTGCCCAAAGGACTGTTTCCCTTTGCCGAAGATCGACCAGATGATCGACGCCACCGCGGGCCATGAGAGAATGAGTTTTCTCGATGCTTATCGGGGATATCACCAAATCCCGATGTACGGCCCCGACGAGGAAAAAACCGCGTTTATAACCCCAAGAGGGATTTACTGTTATAAAGTGATGCCTTTCGGGCTGAAGAACGCGGGGGTGACCTACTAGAGATTGGTCACCACAATGTTTAAGGCCCTTCTCGGTAAAACTGTGGAGGTCTACATTGACGATATGGTCGTCAAAACCAAACAGTCCCAGGATCATCTAGCCGACCTACGCCAGGTGTTTGGCATCTTGAAAATATATCGGCTCAAGCTGAACGCAACAAAATGCGCGTTTGGGGTAGGCTCCGGCAAGTTTTTAGGGAGTCTCGTCACCAGACGAGGCATTGAGGCCAATCCAGATCAAATAACGGCTATCCAAGCAGTGCAAGGTCCTACCACTACAAAACAAGTCCAGAGATTGACAGGCATGGCGGCTGCTCTCAACCGCTTTATCAGCCGATCTTCGGATAAGTGCCGACCTTTCTTTCAGCTCCTCAAGAAAAATTCCTCGTTCCAGTGGACAGAAGAATGCGACCGAGCTCTGCATGAGCTCAAAATGTATCTCTCCCCACCACCCCTGCTTTCAACTGCGAAACAGGGAGAAATGCTTTATATATACCTTGCTGTCTCCGATCATGCGGTGAGCTCGGTGCTGGTTAGAGAAGAGGAGGCAAGGCAAGAGCCTATTTACTATACCAGCAAAATCCTCATTGATGCCGAGACAAGGTACTTGCAATTGGAGAAACTCGCGTTAGCTCTTGTCAGTGCTTCCCGCAAGCTCTCCCACTATTTCCAAGCTCATACGATCACGGTCGTAACGGAATATCCTCTCCGACAACTTTTTTACAAAGCCGACTTCTCTGGGAGGGTTTCCAAGTGGGCAGTCGAACTGGGCCAATACGATATCCAATATCGGCCCGAACGTCGATAAAAGCTCAAGTACTAGCGGATTTCCTAGTGGAGTTCATCTCTCCTAGTCCGGCACCGAGCCAACTCGAAACCGAACTGGGGGGCAACAAGAGTACCAGAGATGTCACCGACACCGACCTTCAAAAAAAACAATCTTGGAAACAGTTCCTTGATTCATCTTGGAAGGTTTTTGTCGATGGATCTTCGACTTCTAAAAGGGCTGGCGCTGGCTTGGTCCTCCAATCTCCAGAAGGATTAGTCATCGAGCAGGCCCTGACACTTGATTTCAAAGCTACCAACAATGAAGCCGAATATGAGGCGTTGATTGCAGGACTTGACAGCGCCAAAACTCTGGGGGCACGACATCTAGTCGTCTTCTGTGATTCACAACTGGTGACGAGCCAGTTGAACGGAGAATATCAGGCCCGTGATGGTAGAATGGCGGCCTACCTGACTCTTGCAAAACAGCACCTCTCTAAGTTTGAAAGAGTAGAAGTGAAGCAGGTCGGCAAAGAGTTGAATTCCCATGCAGATGCCTTAGCTAATCTGGCATCCGCCGTCGAGGCCGGAAGGAAAAGAATCATTGAGGTTGAATCATTAGCGAAACCTAGTATTCAGCTTCACCTAGCCCGTCAGATACTTTGTGTCGATCTCGGCCCAAGTTGGATGGACCCAATCATCTCATACCTCAAAGACAATCAGCTTCCGGAAGACAGAATTGCTGCTCACAAAATGAGGCTGAAGTCTACTAGGTTTTGGCTATCTCCAGAGGGTAAGCTCTACCGGAAATCATTTACAGGCCCCTACCTTCAATGCGTCCACCCAAGCAAAGTCGAGGACTTTCTCTTCGAGATCCATGAAGGGATTTGTGGAAGTCACATCGGAGGTCGGTCACTAGCGTACCGGGCTCTCAGCCAGGGTTACTGGTGGCCATACATGCAAAAAGATTCTCAGGTATATGCTAGGAAATGCGAGAAGTGTCAGAAATTTTCACATTCCCTACATCAACCAACGCAGGATTTGAGCCCGCTCTCCAGCCCTTGGCCTTTCGCCCAGTGGGGTTTGGACATCGTTGGACCTCTCCACCGAGCATTAGGAAATAAGAGGTGGCTAATTTTAGCTACTGATTATTTTACAAAGTGGATAGAAGCAGAACCGCTCTCGTCCATCACTGAAAAAGACACAACAAAGTTTGTATGGAAGAATATCATCACCAGGTTTGGTATTCCTCGAGTTTTGATCTCGGACAACGGGACACAGTTCGACTCCGCCTTCTTCAAAAAAATTTGCGAAGATCTAGGGGTCCGAAATCATTATTCCACTCCAGCCTACCCGCAGAGCAATGGTCAAGCTGAAATTTCTAATAAGGTCATTCTCGATGGCCTTAAGAAAAGACTCGACCAAGCGAAGGGAAGATGGGTGGAAGAACTCCCGAGTGTCCTATGGGCTTATCGGACTACTCCAAGGCGCTCCACTTCGGCGACGCCTTTCTCTTTGGCCTATGGTACCGAAGCAGTGATACCTCTAGAGATCGGACTTCCGACATTGAGGTCGGAACTCTTCGACCTAGGCCAGAACTATGCTAATCTTGGACGAGAGCTTGATTTGGCCGAAGAGCGACGAGAAGCTGCAGCCGTTCGCTTAGCGGTCTACCAGCAGCAATTGGCTAGAGGCTATAATCAAAAAGTCCGGGAAAGAAAGTTCTCCATTGGGGAACTGGTGTTGAAAAAGGCGCTGCCAGCAGACAAAGATCCAAACGAAGGCAAACTTGCGCCAACATGGCTCGGACCGTTCAAAGTGATCTCTGCAGCGGGTCAATCAGCTTACAGATTGGAGGACGTGGATGGTAAACAGTTACCACGACCATGGAATGCCGCTCACCTCAAAAAATTCTATTTCTGATCTGTAGTCGAATTTTCAAGCATCAATAAAGCTATTCTTTCGTTCCTTGACATTTCGATTTTTTACGAGTCACAGAGCTCGGCAAACTCTCCAACAGTTCGGCACAATGGCCGTCATTTCGGTGCCACGATTCTGCCGCAGAAGATCTCGGTACGCCTACCAGATCACGCGCAGAATTTCGGACCTTTGCCACAGAAGATCTCGGTACATTTACCAGATCACTGGCGAGGTAATGCCTACACCATTGGTGAAGAACCATTTGGTCATGTCAAACAAAACTCTGGCCACAAACGATCTCGGTCTTTATACCAGATCACTGGCAGAGACGGACTATACTGCCGGAATGAACCGGCTAGACATGTCCCACAAAAGAGTCCGAATTCTCGCTGAGACAAGCAAAAGCAGCGCGGAGTTCGGACAGGATCTCTACCGAATTGCCTCTCTTGGGTTCTTGGTTCATTGGCTAAAATTACTACGTGTGCTAATTCGGTAAAGATATACATTTCGGCGAAAATAGTGTCTGTAGATATTAAGGTCTAAGAAAGACGTAAAGACAATTTGCCTTAATGTTGGATTTCATTAAAAAGGGTTCTTACATCAGGCGAGTGTGACTCGCAAACCAAAGGGACATATGCTCCCACAAAAACAAACCAAAAGAGAAAAAAGAAGAAACTGCCAAATACATAAAGATACTCAGGGAGCGGGGGCAACAGGTCCATCGCCTTCTATCTGGATGACCTCGTTCTCAGCATGAAGGGGCTCGACGATTGGTTCCTCAACCGCAACGGGAGGAACCTCGGGAGTAGGAGGCAGGACGTTCGCAGGTACCGAACCAGGAAACTTGTCAGGATTCAAGAAAGCCGGATGATCGCTTTGGATTCCAGCTTTTTCAAGGGCGGCCTTCCAGCCCATCTCCCATGAATCATCCCTGACGCCGGTCACTTGGGCCGCGTATTCGGCCTCAGCTTCCTGGAATCCGTCAAGATATGCACTGTTGACGTCAGCCCGGATTCTGGACTCGGTCTCGGCCTTTTCCTGCTCTAGCTCGGCGATTTTCTTTTGGAGCTCAGCCTCCCTCAACTTTCCTGCTTGAATCTCGGTCTTTGTCTTGTCAAGCTCGGATAGAATGGTACGAGACGTTTCTTCATACTCTCTGATTCTGTCTCTGTTGGCCTCCAAAGACTTCTTGTACTCTTCAACCTTGGCCTCAGCATTGGCCTGGATTTTCCTGGCTCGCTGGACCCTTCGCACAGAGAGATGACATTTTTGCACGATCTGCAAAGAGAATAAACTTTTAGACAATTGCTACCGAAGTCAAGCACAGAAGAAAAATGAAAGAGATTAAACTTACGCTCAGAGCAGACTCCATTTGCGTCACTAGCAACATGACGTCGTCAAGCTCATCATGCTTCTCCATGTCTCGGGGCAAAGTACAAGCGTCGCCGAGCGCAGCCGCCACCAAGGGATGACCGCCAAGTCGATCCTCCACGGTCAACGGTCTTCCTGGCTGAAGCAGCAAGCTCGGCCTCCAGGGCGCCACAGAAGACCGTTGGCTCGTCGCCCCTAGGTCAGCTCCCCTTTGCACAGTTGTTAGGGCAGACTGACCCTCAGTTCTGACCCTTTTTTGCCGGCGTACCTCCTCTATTGCAGCCTCGTCGGTACCAACCCCCGAGGTTTGGGCAGAAGAAGAAGGAGGAACACCAGTACCAGGCATGGAAGGTTGGGGCCTGGAAGAAGAAGGTCCGGAAGAAGGAGCCCTGGAGGATGAAGCAGCAGCACTTTGAGTCGCACCCCCAAAGGCTGCAGACCGAAGATTCTTCACTGGGGGTTTCGGGCGGTTTTTGTCCATTGGCTCGTCTTCTCCGGAGCTACTCGTTGAAGAGCTTCCTTCCCCGAGGTCGGAACCTGAAGTGGATGCTTCAGCCCCCGGTGAATCTCGGCCCTCAGTATCGTCTACAGCCCGCGCCCGATCGACCTCCTCGATTTCGGTTCCCTCAACCTCGGCTGCGGCATCTTGGCGGTGTGCGAGGCTCTTCTTGTAAGAGCGGTATCTCGGCTCGTAGTCTAAAAGGACGAAGGCCGACCTATCTTCGTGGCCTCGATACGTCTCAACGGCCCGAAACCAGGCCGCGTTCTTCACCCATCCGACTCGTCTGGCCTCCTTTCTCCTCTCGCGCGCACCTGTAACATAGAAGGACATCAGTTCGGCTCCACAGAGAATAAGATGTAGCGAAAATCGACACCGAATTTACAAAAAAGCTATATTTACTTGGTGGTATGCCGAGACGGCGCGGGATCCGGTTGAACCTCTGCGACATCGGCTCGTCATCACCGAACTCCCAGTTACCTGAGACGAGCAGACGGTCGTCCCCGGCATATTTGTTCGAATCCTCTAGGGCACGAACGAATGCCGTTCGGCGCGACTTAACTCGGAGGTAAAAGCTATTTTTTGACTTACACAGCTCATAGGCGTCCTCAATATCATGAACGCCTAAATTGATCTCTAAAATGTCATTGAGCGCGGCAGTGCCCATTATGACTTTGAAGGCGTTGGGCATCAACTGACATGGACAGAGGTGCCAAGCCCGGAGACAGTCCCTGAGCAAGGGCTTAAGGGGAAACCGAACCCCGCCCTCTATTATGGCTACTAAAGGGAACGGCATCCAGCCATCGTAGATGCTGCCATCGATATAGGATTTGGGTTCGGGAGCCTTGAGGAAGACGTCGTCAGAAATCTGATACCTAATCCTAAGGTCTCTTAACGCTCCCTCAGATTCTAACCAATGACTGTAGACACCCATTTTTCTAAGAGAAAGAGGGGGCAGAGGCGAAGAACAGAGGGAAAATGGAACCCTAGATGCAGAAAAAGAACAAGGCAAAGAAAAGAAGACTTACAAAGACAGAGGCCAAGGATGGGACTCGATTCCTACAGCACTCCTTATCGATCGAAAGCCTTTTCCGTGAGAAAACTCGTCGGAAGAAGCCTTTCTCTTTCACAGCAAAATGCAGAGTAAAGAAGAAGAAAAGATAAAAGGAGTTCCCCTACTTATAGTAAGAAGAAGGTACATCCAATAAAGGCAACCCATCATGTGTCGTTTCGATATACACAGCGCCCTTTTGGAATTCGAAAAAGGCGGTTTCTATTATTTATTAGCCGCCATATGCGCCACTTCGAAAAGACTACGCATCCCGTGGAGAGTCAACACGTGGTACCGTCAGCTTATTTCCCGCGCCAGTCAGGGCGAGGCATTTAATATCGCAGATAGCGAAGCGACATCGGATGGACGTGAAGCGACATCGATTTGATCCGAAGTCTGTTCCAAAACTTGATATCCAAGGGTATCTCAAGTTCGGCAGATTGCATCTCGGCAGGTTGCAGCTCGGCAGGAGCTACAGTTAGGCAGGAGTTACAGCTCGGCTGGAACCGCAGTTCGGTATAATAGTTCCGCAAAGTTCCCATTTGAGAAAAAATGGTTTTATCTTCATAGGCATATAGAAAAGAGATTGTTGCTACAGGAATAATCAAGCAAAGCAAACACACAGAGAAAGAGATTGGACCACAGACAAATTTTGATTTTTTATTAAGTCATTTTTGTTACATGACATCTAATACAATGGATTACTCGACTTCATAAAAATTACAGATATGATCTTCCTGCTCTTGAAAGGCGTGTTCTTCGCAGAAGAGCAGCTCCACGATACGGGCAGAGTTCAATCCGGAGGCGTTCGAGGTCTCTTGCCCAGAATAAATCCTGCGCCATCTTCTGACATCTTGACATAGATGTCTTATCTCCTATCATCAAGAGATCAAGGTCTATCTCAGGAGAGATAGCGCAGTTGGCCAGAAGCCTCAGGAGAGATAGCACAGTCAGAGCACATTAGGGGGCAAGTTCCTCCCATTAAGCTCGAGCCAGCCATTGTAGTTACACCAAATGAAGCTTCAGGTTTGTAAAGACGGAGGTCTTTCTTCTTGCCGACGAGTGTTAACTCCATAGTGGCCAAGCCCCTGTCTTCTCGAATTGAAATACCAAACGTCAAAATTCAAGAGTGATTCAATCAGGAGAAGAAGGACCCTATTTATAGGCTTAGGCTGCTTATCCCAAGCACAGGAAATACGCGCCATTTACGAAGCATCGTTCTACGTGCTAAACACGGAAAACGGATCTCTCCATACACGAGCCACCATCTGAGCCATGACACGTGGCATCATCGTCTTGTTTTCCTACTCGATCGTATCACCGGTGCTTAAATGTCATAAAGATATTTCGGGATGACGCGAAGACATAGGGAAAAGGCAAGATGATAACAGCACAGCATGATCAAGAGACAAGCCCCATAGAAGACGAATCGTTCGAAGTCGGATATCTCTCTATAGCTCCCGACCTCGGGAAGATAACTCCCAAGGGTCGAAAGCTAGGGGGCAATTGTGTGGGGGCATTTCTCGAACAACGAGATTGGGCCCACTCCGTCAGTAATAAGGGGAATACGCGGTATTTCGGCACCGAACTCGTCTTGATCTCGGCTCTAGCATCACAGTTCGGCGGAGATCTCATCCTTGCCGAAGCAGTTCGGTAGACTTGTTTGTATTGCTGACGCACCTCCCTCAGCTCACTCCTACCTCAGTTCGGCCGCATCTAACCTCGGATGTACTCGCCTCAATCTCGGTCGCCTAGACATGGCGTAACGGCCGAGGGACGTGGCTGTATGGTTTATGAGGCGGCGAATGTTAAGGGGAATGGGCAACGTTACGACTATAAATGGGGGATAGGTATTGACTGAGCCGTTATCACCATTTAAGGGGCGTGATCGACTGAAACAGTTACCCCGATTGAGGGAATCACGTCGATCGATCTGTGAGTCCCTATCACTATATAAAAGAGGACTCAGTCTCCTCAAAATGTACGCACTCAGACACTTACAATTCGCATTTGAAAATCTCTACCCTACTGTCACGTCCTCGTATTGACTTAGGCATCGGAGAGCCTTGCGCTGCCCTCAGCCAGGGTCTTTGACTGCTCTTTCCATTCTTCCCCTTTCAGGTTCTTTTCTGAGGCATCATACCACATTTCTAGTGGGTCCAGAATTCACCATCTCCGGGTCCGTGAATTTTCGTGCACCTACAATTACTAAAGTTATACACAAAAACTCATGTGGTGCAAGCCATATTGTTGGGAACTAACTTAAAAGCAAGTGGGAAAAGATTGTGGTTTTTTAATCTCTACCACACTTATTTCATACATTTATATATTTGAAAACTTTTTTAAGCTTTAAATTGTAGCTAACCCAAACTCATTACGGGGGCATCACATGCCATTAACTTGTCATGGGGCAGATAAAATTTGAATGAGACAAATTTGAGATAGGTGAGAGTCGTAATTAATGAATCCTCAACAGAATACTAGTAAAAGAAATCTTTTTTTTTTCTTATAACTATAATCTCCTATTATCACCATTTCAGGGGTGAACGGACTGTGGCTCAGAGTTTACCCACGCATGACCATGGCTCGGTTAACCCACGCATAGCATACGCAATGTAAGGTCCTGTTTTTTTAGTAGAATTTCTACCAGGAATTCTCCATGTCCAGATATTTATGGATATAATGTGACAGGCTGTCCCTAGAATTTCTGAATCCCATATTTCTTTACGAACATTTCTGAATTTCACCTACATGAAAGTTCTCTTTTGACTTTTAGGAATTCAGGAATTCCATTTCCTTTTGTATTTTAGTGAAATTTCTGGATGTTCAAGTCCAAATGAGCATTCAAAAATTACACTATGTCTGAGATTTCAGAAATTCCCCAAATAAGAATTATTGAATTTTCTAGAAAGTAACACGCCCTAAAATTAAAAAAATAATAATAATAACTTATTTGGCTCAGAAAGTGTGCATGGTCTAGTCAGAAAGAGGACCCTATAAATGCTCCAAAATTAATTAACCAGTGGCCACTAAGCACCTGTGACAGTGATAACAGAAGCAGTGTACTAATAAATCCTTTTTCTATCGTTTCAACTCTCTCAATTATTCTCACATACGAAAAGCAGAGCCCAGCATGGGCTACGTGTAACAAAAATGGCACTAGACGTTACGTCATCGTCCTTCTCCAGCTGCTCCGCCTTATGGGGGGCCCCACTCCTCCACTCTCTCTCGCTCTTTTTTCGTCCTCTTTCTTTGGGTGCGTGTTCCTTAGAACCAAAAACAGGTGGCCATTTGCAAACCGTACAGGTGTCCTCTGTTTATGCCGATCCTGGTCGATCGAGATGGGTCTCTGCAGTTTTTCAGTTGCGCCAAAAAGGTAGATTCCACGAGCCGAGTACATACATGTAACATGCATTTGGTTTTTGCAAGGACAGCTAACATCTAATCCCATCAACACAAAATTTATTCACACCTTTTCCACCATCTATTTGGCTGAGCTCATAAATCATATAAATGGGGTTTTTTCCCTTGCCCTTTTTAGATTTGAGCCTTCTCCATCAATAGTTGAAGTTTAATAAATTTTAGAAGAGGGCTAGGGATAGGGCTAGGGCTAGGGCCATGCGATATCACATATTTATTGTATTAATAATATATGAAAATATTTAAACTTCAATAGTTCATGGTAAATATCAAGTCTAAGGACAAACAGACGTATGATCAGGATCCATGAATACCTAGAGTGATTTATTGTGCATAGATATTTTAGGAGAAGAGAGAGAGAGAGAGAGAGAGAAAAAAATTCTCTTATAAATACTTTCACACACCCTTCACACTAGTACCTCACCGCGAAAGCCAAGGATTAATCCCTCATTATTTATATGGAAGAGAGTGCTCGCTAAGTGAGCTAATAGTGGCCCAGACATTTTACAAATATATGTGAATTTGATGGTTTTAGGGAAAAAATGTCTTTATTGTGTGAAGAAAAGGAACAAACTTAAATTGGATTTTAAAGTCCCAGAGAAAAATATAGGGGAATTTATGCCTGCATTTATTTCACAAGTTTTTCTATTTTTTCCCTTTTTGTTGCACAAAATATAAGGGGTCATTTGTACAGCAATATTTGTCGCGGAAAGAAAGTGCCCTCCTCGACGTATTTATTGCAGCAACGAAACGACCAGAAATTCCTAAGATTTAGCTACACTTTTTGTGCTAGAGGGGATCCGTAAATCCTATCTTTCTAGGTTAGACTTCATTGTTATAGACAGCTGTACACAAACACACCTTAAATGTGGATTCCATTTCTTATGGAAATCATAGAAAAAATTTCACGAAGTGTATCGTGACATTCTATATATATATATATATATATATATATATATATATGTATGGGAAGTGCTCCTATGAGAGATACTCTCACCAACTTGGTGAGAGATGGGTGGGGGCCCTCACTTCCATATCCACTCTCACCAACTTAAATGCAAGGACCCCCAACTTAAATGTGAGGGCTCCCACCCATCTCTCACCAAGTTGGTGAGAGTGTCTTTCATAGGAGCATTTCTATATATATATATATATATATAAAATATGAAAAACACTCCACTGTAAAGCCGCCGCGCCCACCCCCCCCCCCCCCCCCCCCCCCCCCCCCGGCTCTTTATTTTTTTTGTTATAGGGTCTATATTGAGTCAATCTAGTCATGCTACCTGCTAAGAATAGTCACAAATCCAAGTTTGACACTCATCAAACATTTCCTCACCATTTGATTGAAATCATAATAAATTGTTGCCTCTAAACCATTAAATGTTTTAGCCATGGATCAAAAGGTCAGGATCATCTTATGGACTCAAGATTTTGCATTTAGATAGGACTCATATGGATCTTTCTTTCAAATAGACTTCTATGATCATCAAGCATCCTAGTGGGCACAATTAATAGGAAGAACGACCTGGCACTATGTAACTCTACCCTTTAATGTGTCTTGTATATAACTATGTTTTCTTTAGGATTTTTTTTCTGCACGGGATCATAATATATAGCTGTGTTTTCTGCACACAAACATGCCAGGACTACATAGGTCAAAATTTGAGACGATATTTGGACATAGAGATTGATGAATTTGATCAGTAAAAACAAAGGTGGGCCCCAAAGAAGTTAAGTCATTAGATCGATCACTGACTCTATTCCAATAACTTCAAAATTTCGTTTCTCCTTGCTATATTTGAATTCCAAGTTCTTTAATTCCATACTAAATATAGCTAGGGAATTATTACATGGAATAACTTGTCATATCTTGAAATCAATAGATGGCCATAAACACAAGAACTGTTACAATCTAAGTTACAGTAATAGATGTCCATAACTTGTGAATTTAGCATGTATAGACTGATTAATTAATAAAAGCTCATAACATAGTTGGAAGGTGCTCACTGCTGTGAAAGTTGTGGTTCGAGTCGTATCAGCAATTAAGAAAGAAGATGTAGACCATTTACTCTAAACCATTTGATAGTTAGGATGTAATTTAGTATTCAAATATTTTGGATCTTATACATGGAAATCTAGTTTTGCATCCAAATTTCTCCAAATCTAAAAATAGGTTTTATATATGCTCCATTTAAAATTGAAGAGTTTGGTTATTTGGATAATCAAATATCCATTTGCAACTCTAACTTGATCGTTATGGTCTCTCATCAGGCGGACCCAAGTACATACATGCAGGGGAGTTTGCACAATATTGGGCATTCGTCCGCTTCTAAAATCATAATAAATTCAGACTCTCCTTAAAAAATTCACATAAAAATCCGGCGTCCTCCATTAAAACCTACAAAAGTTTCGGGATTTGTTCCCAAAATCTAATTTCCCTGTTTTGTTTTTGGGTTTGTTTGCACCTAGGGCTATCAATCGTGTCGGGTTAACGAATTTGGGTTATGGGTTAATGAATTCGTGTTAATATCACCCGTACACAACCCATTAACTTAATAAGTAAAAAAATCCAACCTGAACACGACCCGTTGATTTAACGGGTTACACGACCCAACCCATTTAGTAATTAAGTCATTTCGAAAATTAAAAGAAAATTCATGCAAAAATATATAAGCCACATGAAACTATAAGTGAGGATCTCAAGTGGATCCCACCTAAAACCCCACTATAAAATAATAAATTTTTATTTCTTCTTTATGAATATAAATTCATTTTACCTATACTTGGAGACTAAAACAATTTTAACGGGTTAAGCGGGTTGTTAACAGGTTAATGATTTAATTCGTATACGACCCGTTAACTTAACATGTTAACGGATTTGACCCGTTAACGATCCGAACTCATTAATATCTTATGGGTTCGTGTCGTGTTAACTGATTGTGTGGCATTTTGACAGCCCTGCATGCACCCCTCAAATGAAAACTCAATCATACTTGGGTAATGCATGCCAGGAGTTGGCCAACTTTTAGCCATGAAATCCCACTCTGTAGAAGACGCACACTAAAGTTTAGATAGAGATCTTGTATAAATAAAGTCATGCCCAACCCACCATCTCCATGGAGGAGGAGAGACCATGAGAGATGGTCGGCTTGACGATTCTCCTCGAAGCCCAAAGGGACCTTGAGAAAAACCCACAAATCATCAACAAGATTACCGTGCTAAGACCCTACTCCCCTTCTTCTTCTTCTTCTTCTTCTTCCTCCTCCTTGTCTACCACTTCTTTTCCTGCAACTACTTTCCTAGACTTTTGTTTTCTATGCAAGAAGCGACTCTCACCTCACAGAGACATCTATATGTACAGGTAAAACAAAATCCATGTTCTTTTTACTACCTAAGTACCCGAATCCTACAAGACTTCGTTTTAGTTACATCCTTTCTCATTAGGTATCTTAACTAGATGGGACCAATGGGTTGGTAATCCATACAGTTGATTTAGTGGGTCACACCTTTGTTAGATCATGCGATCTATCTCTAACTAATATCAGAACATCCTTGCCAAATAAGCTGAGGATGAAGACTTGTTGCATTTCCTTGCATGAGAAGTCGATTGGAAAGTTAAGATGTAGTTCATGAGGTGAGACCCATCAGATCAAGGATCCAGGTAGTCATTAAAACTCGCCTCGCTGGTACATACTCAAAGGTCCATGCATCTTCTTCTTTTTTTCTTTCCTGTTTCCTTGTTTCTAGAATGCTTGATTTGATGCATCAGAGCTAGAAGTGTGGATCAGATTTTTGTTGGGTATAGTACCTTCTTTTTGTTCTTGTAGATAATAATTTTTTTCCTGGGTCTCTTGTTTGTTTCTCATAGAGGAGATAGAGCCTTTTGTAGTGTGGAGTGCAGATGCAGACAGATATTCATGGACGAGGAGAACCAGGACAGCAGTGTTAAAGAGAACTGCTCTGTTGCTGCTTCCCAAATCCATCCTAATAAAAGAAATAGAAATCGAGCTGGTGGACTCTTTGCCTATTGATGTGGAAGATCTCTCTCACTACTTTTGTTGTTGTTGTTGTTGTTTTACTGGTTTGCTAGCTTCCTTGGAACCTTGTTTCTCCAATCCTGCTTTCATGGGTAGGATTTTCTTTTTTTGTTTTTTGGGATGAGGGTTTGTATCTCTAATGCATGAAATTGGGGTTTGCAATGTTGAGAATTTGAGATGTCACATGCTATATGATATGATATTGGAAAAAAGGACACTTTGAGAAATCATAGTTTTGGTTTGAATTTTTTTTTTTTTTTTTGGTTTGATTTTTGTATAACATAGTTTTGGGATCTATGATTGTTTTGCCTGGGAACACCACACATGGTCAGTAGATGGTGGATAAGTCCTGCTCATGAGATGGGCCCCCGCTCTCGGCCAAAAGTTGTTGGCGATAATTGCACCGATCAGAAGATCCTAACCTGCACATCTCTCTTCATTATCTACAATGGTTAGGAATCAGATTACTTGAGTATTGAATTTTTTTGAGGTGATGGCCCATCCATTTGTAGTGATGATCTTATATGACTCATTGTGGGGCCCACAAGAGAAGAAACCTCCTTGGAATCCCTGTTGCCAGATAGGGTTGTAAACGGGTCGGTTCCGGTCCGGGTCCATGGTGGACTCGGACCCGGAATCGGAACCGTTAACAAGAAGGTGGAACTGGATCCGGTCCGGAACCGTTTTGGAATTGGTTTGTTGGCTCCGGAGCCAAAACCAGAATCATATATGGAACGGATCTGGATCTAGGCCCGAGTCTACGTAGAGAATGATATTAAAAAAATATGGTTTTTGGGATAAGTTTTCGAAAATTGAGGTTATATGTCGGGTTTCAGGTCCACGGATCCACATTAAGGTGCAACCGGACCCGAACCCAGTTACTTATCGGGGCCTAAATAAGGATCCAGACTCGGTTTTTAACGAGTCGGAACCTATGGGTAATCGGAGGATTGGGGACCCATTTACATCCCTATTGCCAGATATAGGGGTGTAAGCTGGTCGAGGGGAGCTTAGATTAGCAAGCTTAATCAAGCTTCGTCTAGGTTGATCAGCTTGGCTTGACAATTCATATTAACTAGGGGTTTCGACGTATTAGTCCTCCTTAAATTTGATTTTTTTTAATTTCACGATCGAGATTCAGATATGATGTTACCAAAGTCGCTTGATTTTTGTCAATATTTTTTAAAAAAACGTTTTTACCCCAGATCTCATAATATCATGGGAATAATGTATGACACGAAAATTGATAATCCCATGATATATCATAGGCCTACCCCATGATGTCATGACTTTTATAAAGCATTTTAGGGATAATGTTTTTCAAATGATAGAACTTGGAAATGATAGTTAGAAATGTATTTATGTTTCATAGAATGTCATTTTCTGTGCTATCTTAAAAAACAAATTCACTTGTTGGTTGCAGAAAGTGTGTGATATAGAAACTAATAAAGCTCATGATATCATGAGAGTGTCCTATGATATCATGGGATATGACACAAAAAAATTATTAAAAAAATGTTAATCAGAGTAAAACATCTCCGGTGACATTGTCCTAATTTTGGTGATGAAATTGAAAATTTTGGATTTAAGGAGGATCTAATATATCAAAACCCCTAATAATTATTAAGCATGGGCTTCAGTCAAGCCCAACACAAGTTCATCAGATGTCATGCCACCATTTACAAGGTTACCATTGGAGAATCCATTATGTGGGCTCCACCTTCACTTAAAAGATTAAGAATAAATGGATAAAAGCCAAATGCCCAGCTAGTGGTCCATCCTTGAATTTTTTAAATTTAAAGTATCAGTTTTGGCGAGTAGTCCAACTTAAAAAAAATAAAATTATCAGGGATCTCAAAAGCTAAAGCCTTGGCACTTGGAAGTGAAGAAGTGCTAGAAATAGGATCATTTAAATGTTGTTCTGGCCGATGAATGAGGTGAACACAGTAACATAGGCTCGTAACATGGCAAAGCATGAGTCCAGCACTCTATCAAAGCTGATTTAATTAGACATCCCTAGCTTCAGCTTGGCTTCTGATTCATGAGAGAATGAGCTTTTGTTCAAGCTCTACCAAGTCTAGCGCGGCTGTGACTTGCAAGCGTGCTTCTTTGGTAACGACCCTAACGAAACCATATATGATATTATTTTTAGTGCGTCTTTGCTTTTATAGCCAATCTTTACTATCACGAAAGATAGATGTGTTTGTATGATTTTGAGGGATTAGCCCCATATACTCATCACCAATCCTCAATGGGTTGAGTGGCCGGTTGCTTCACATGATTGATATCCATTAGATATGGCCCCTTTAGTTAGTAAATATCATCCATATAATCTGAAGTTTTGTAGGCTATAAGAATGGATGCTATTTCTAATTTAACCAATCAACATGCAGCGGAAATAACCAAATAAATAACATAGAACTAGCAATCTACCAATCACACACCATAAGAAGGTAAACACAATATTTAACGTGGAAACCCTATCCAAAAAGAAAAACCATGAACCAGAAATCAAGAACTCACTAACAGTTACAAAATATACTCGCAGCTCCTTTCCCTCGGTCTGTACGTACCTTGAACTAAGGACTGTAATTGTTCTTGTACAAAATCCATTGACAAGACATCCACCGTGTATAATTTTCCTTACTTGATCTTCTCGCACCTTGTTAGCCAAGAAGAGTTATCTTCTACAAGAAAGTATAAGCAACAAAATTTTTTAGAACAGCCTTTCAGAACAATCTCCCAATGCATCTAGAGAATAATTCTCTCTAAAATATCTCTTACTCATATTAATAAGAGAGGTGGTGTGCTTTAATCTTCAATATGCACATCTACTTTTAGGGTTGAGAGCAACACCCTATTTATAGCCTCAAATCCATGCCTTGTAGTTAGAACACAAATAGGACTCAAAGTGGGAAACAAAATCTCAAAAGGAAACAACTTCGTAATAGATCTGGATTCTTTCCCGAAATTCCTGCGCCATCCGATCGATCGCACAATCCATCCAATCGATCAGACCACCCAAATAACTAAAGTTCATCAGACCCTCTGATCAATCGGATAGAGGCTTTAATTGATCGGACCTGGGTGATTCGCCCGATCTTCTTTTCTCTTTGATTCAACTCTTCCGGCAATACAACTACAATCCATTCTAAATAAATTAGAAAATGGAACTCAATGGACCCAGAGTTTTGTCCAACTCATGAATTAGCCAGCATAAAAATACTTACACAATCACATGTCCGATTCTCTCTATCTACATTTTTAGGCAAATGGCTATATTTTAATAGAATTTACCGCATCTCTCAGGCCATAATTAATGGGGAGAATCAAGTGAAGAATCGTAATCAAATTCAAATTCAAATGTTAAAAACTAAAATCAATTTACCTAAAATGTAAAGTAATTTCCCACCTCTTGACTCCAGGAAATCTTGTGTCGTCCGCTTACCATGGGTCCTACGTTAAATCAAACATGGAATCAGCTAATAAAGAATAGATTTGTACATGATTTGTCCCACACAAATAAGACTCCTAATAAAATGAGTGGACATAGGGTGTTTTTTTGTGAAAAGTATCCATCAGTCTGAATCCTTGGGACTTATGTATATAAAAAAAAAAAAAAAAAAAAGAAAACCCGGGTGCTGAATATTGGTGCTGAATATTCTCTTCATTCTTACAGGTTAGATAGAGATAAAGGAATCCATGTAGCTTCTAAACGGCCGGAACGTACATGGATCTCTGACCACGTATTGGGGTTTTCGCATTGAGATTCGTCACCTAACATTTATGATATAAGCCAACTGTACACCTGTACACCCATGACAACTTGCTAGACTGATGAGCACATACCCATCAAAAACATTAATTAGGCTGCAGCAGCAGCAGCAGCAGCATGGAGTACAGGAGAGTAGAGAGTTCTTAATGTTAAATAACATGGGATGAGACGAGTGAGTAATACTGTACGTATCCATGCGAGCATGTTAACCACTTCACTCCTTATTCCTTGCAGTAGAACTCCACAGTGGGCTCATCCACTAATCATCTACTAAAATTCAAACTTCTCAAGATGGACATCCTACTCTTTATACATGAACTGTCTCTTAAGTTTACTCCAATAAAAATTAGCCAAATTTAAGATTAAATACATAATTAATATATTATTAATTATATATTTAATTTTACGGAATGACCAACTCTTATCCCAGTAGAAATTTGGGGCGTCTCATTAGAAAAGGGAGAACATTTATTTTAAGTTATTTGGATTCTTTATGGGTACTGGACCACACTGGAGGGTTCTAGACTCTTATGAGGGATCCAGACTCCTAATTGTACACTTGGCTGTGTCAATTACAAAAATGATAGAACTATTAAAAAGCGAGATTTTCACCCGTGGATGTTCGGCATGCACATAGAGGATAAGACTATCAAAGAAGCATGGGCTAGTTTAAAATGGAAACTCAATCTGAAAGTTAAAGGTGCCCAACATGACGATCATCATGTTCGCAAGAGAAAAATCACACTGTAATAGGATTTGAATACACAACTTCTAGTTTTTTTTTTTAAATTCTTTTAAAATCTACTCTAGACCATTGGCACAAGTAAGATTTTTACATCAAAATCAATTAAAGAAAATGTCAAAAGTAGTTATAAATAGGGTGAGCAACATAGGAAATGAACAATTCTTCTACATCACGACTGCATGCCACAAGGAAATATGCTGACAACTTCTCATTAATCCTTGTAAAGTCCACTTTTAACCATTAAAGCATGTAGATTTTCTTATCAAAGCTCATTAAAAAATATATAAAAAATAGTTATAGACCAGGAGATTTTTTTTTCTTTTTTCTTGGAATAGACAGGGAGATGAAAGACTGATCAATTCATGTCATAGCTTTTATTGGAAAATATGAAACATATATCATTTTCATGGTTTCTTGTATGAGATTGAACTCACAATATCTCACTTCTTGAAGTTTTTGAAAGCATTCTCTACCTTCAGTCAAACACAGGAATTTTAAATAAACACTCATTATAAAAATGTCAAAATTAGTTACAGTGGGGTTGAGCGGCCTCGGACACATGGGACATGAAAGATCCAATCCCTGTCATGTCATGGTTGCTATTGTAGCAAGGAAATATGAACCATATCATTGAAATGATTTTTTATATGGAGAATTTCAAAAATTTCTTTAAGATTTTATTTTAAGAAAGGATACAAATTTCAAAACTTTTCAAATTAATCCCTGAATTTTTTTAGGAATTTTTCAATTAAGGACATCTATCTATTTAAAGTAATTTTTCAACAACTTTTTTCCCTATTTTTTTAAATACCCAAATCACCCTTCATTATAATAAAACTCTCATTCACTTCCTCTATATTCTCTTCATTTCCGTCACCGGTGTCCTCACGGTGATAAAGGACACCCGGTATTCTCACAGCGATTGACTGCATGTAGTGGGTGTTGAATCCATATCATAGCTTTAAATGAAGGGTAATTTGGATATTTTCAAAATGTTGAGGGAAAAAGTCACTAGAAAATATCTTCAAATGGCCAGATGTCCTTAATTGAAAATTTACTAGAAAGCTTAGAGACTAATTTGAAAAGTCTCAAAACTTGTGTCCTTTATTGAAATAAGGTAAAAACTTAAGGCCATATTTGAAAATTCCCCTTTCTTATATGAGATGATCAGACCCATGATATATTTAGGGTCATTTCCTTTAAAGTACATGTGCCTACAATAATGATTCTATTAATTAAGAATACTAATAAAAAAAACTTAATTGATACCTATCAATTGATTTTATTCTGATTTTTTTTAACTTGGTGGAGTTGGCTTTAGATTTATATGTTCTATTTTTAATTATAGTTATGTATGTTAATAGGTACTATTTTTGCCTCCTTTGTACAATTTAACCGAATGTTATTGCAAGAAATCAATCTAAAAGATTTCAGCGGACATTAAACAAACCCGCCCTTTTTCTTTATGTTTTAGGCATATGTCATTAAAGATATATATCTATTTTGAATTCTATTAGAAGTATTTTTTTTAAATTTTTACTTCTATATTTTGGAGAATTTGCATTACTTGGGAGATGCACAAATTTTTTAACTTTCTAGTTTTTTGCATCTATTCTGGAATGTATTAAGAATACTTTTTCTCACTTTCAAAAACTTGCACCTTAAATTTGTACTAGTTTCTTATTTCATTAAAGAAAATACATTGTTTTATTACTTTTTATTTTTTAGTCAAACAATGAAGTCACTAAAATTCTAATTACAATACAATTCAAAAAACTAAGAGGATTTTACCAGAAAAAACAAATTAGGTGGCCACCATATCGAAAAGATAATTTTAAGTGTACTTGCACCAAATCAGTCAATTTGCCCCAAAACATTTTTTTTTTTAACATTCTCTACTAGGGTCCCTATATCGACCTTTTCTTTTTTAATGTCAGGGGTCCTTAGCGACTATGCGTTCAATCCGTTCATACATTTTAGGACATAGAAGCCCGATTAATTTTCTCTCTTGTTTGTTTTCTTCTTCTTCCTCATCGTCAATTGAGACTCCACATCAGCTGCTAGGCGTATTCACAGTGGTTCCCAATGGACCTCCATCGAGCCATTGTGGTCCCCTCCAACACTCTCTTTGTTGAAGGTATGTTCCCTCAAAAAACCCCTTTTTTTCATTTTGGTTTGTCATCTCATGGTCGGCGGCTGGGTTGTGCCTGAGGACATACAAAACACAAAAACATCACAAATTAAAAAAAAATGAAGACATTGATTTCCATCATTTTTTCCAGATTGATGCAAAGGCATGGGGTTAGGGGCAGAGTGATCCTCGACTGCAAGAAATGGTTTATTAGAGCGTGCGTCCAAATAAACACACAAGTTCTGAGTTAGTGACTCCGAACATAATGATGGGTCAAAATAATCACACAAACATACTTCCCAGCCCATTTAATGGCTAAACATTGATGAATTCAAACCTTCATCGTTGTTGGTAGCCAAAAAGAAAAAACCTACGAGAAAGAAGCATTTGCCAATTATTGCTATTCAAGAATGACACAAACAATCTCATTGTCCACAATACCACAGCTCTATGCACTTTAATATTCTCCACCAAATAACGGCGTGTGGCTTTAATAGTCTTTAAGAGGTGGGAATATCCTACGGAGGGGAAGCAAGTCGAGCATGGTCATTTTTTTTCCTAGGACAGGGAACAAGGGATGAGTTTCGTGCATTTATAAGCATATACCGCAGGGTCGATAGAGACCCTTAATATTACAAATAAAGGTTGATTGAGACCCTACAAACAAAGTAAATCGGTGTTCTGTAAAGGTTAGGATGGACCGCGGGGTCTCAATAGATCCTTAACATTGCAAATGAAGATTGATAGGGACCCTAGTAGAGAAGGTTAAAAAAAATACGTTTTCGGGCAAAATGACTTATATGTTGAAAGGGCACTTAAAATTACCTTTTCGGTATGATTCTCACCTAATCTGTTTTTTCAGTTAAATCTTCAAAAACTAATTATATTTTTAAAATGTTGATCCCCTGTCAGTTTTACTATCACTTCTTAGTTATACAAATACATGACCATGTTTTAAGCATATGTGGTAGAGCTGATCGTGCAGTTTAATCACTCATTCATCTGGTCATGAATATGATTAAGTAGAAGTGGCAGACATGTGCGTATCAATATGAGTATGATTCTAAAGGCATTTCATTTGATGATTGATTTGAAATGATTCTGGGAATAGGAGGGTTGTGGGCATTTCATTTATTTTGATCCTTTTATCCAAAGCACAAATCATGTGAAGCATATTTGAACAAGAAACACGTCATATTTGCATTTGTTTTCATCTTAGAATCATTCACACATATTTGCATTTAAGCCAGGCATTTGAATAACAATGACTTACACAGTAGTAGCTGCGGATCTGGACCCTTCTAACATTCGGATTTGTAATGTATCTGGGTGCTTAAGTTTGAGTCATGAAAAGGATGAAAATTGAATATGAGCTGGAATCACCCTGAGAATTCTTGTCTAGAGGATATATGAGAGTTCTTATTGTTTGGGGAAATCTGAATTTCCCAAAATCTACCCCTTCCTCAATTGAATTCACAAATGCTCATTTTTCCCGGACATTTTGAGAGCTAGATATCTGAGAAATTGAGAATTTTATAAGCTAAAAGTACCCAGAGACTCTGCAAATCAAATTGGGAATTTAAAAAGCTTAGAGGAGAGTTGTTGACAAGTTGTGAGAAATCCCCAACAGCAAGAATTCCATAAAAAAAATAGGCCCTGAGGTTTTTTTTTTTTTTTTTTTTTATATTGAGTTCTTTGCCATTCTATAATGAGGAATTTTACAAAATGCCCCTCCTACATGGGGCGTTTTTGCCCCCTCTATAATAGCCCGGTGAATCTGTGACACAAATTACCAGCAATAATTGTCATGCCTTGACATCTGTGCACTAAAAGTTGAAATAGCTCTCATGCAGTCGAAAAAGTCTACTTGTCCCGGGATTTAATCCCGGGACTTGTCCCGACTCCACATGGGAGGGGCAAAAAGGTCATTTGCCAACTTGGCACATCAAGGAGTAGAACGATTTTCTCCCCCCACCATTTTTGGTAATTTTACTTGTCAAGTAACGTCAAGTAAAGTAAAGTTAAGCATCAAATCAAAAGCACTTTATTTCAAAACTCTCTCTATCTTTTTCCAAAAAAGTAAAAAAGCAACTACCTTTATTCACTAAAAGACAAAAAAAAAAAAAAAAAAACTCTATTTTCCCATACAAAAAGTCAAAATTATTTCATCACAAACAACTAAAAATAAAATACCATCATAACATACTTATATTTTATTCCCTCTCTTTATTTTAGTTCACTTCACTTTATTTTAAAAGTAAAATTACCAAACAGGCGAGAGAATTTGAAGAGTTAGTTATACATTAAGAGAGAGATTAGGAGCAGCCATTTGTCTTGCTCTTTTGTTCGGACAACTACAATTAATGGAAGTACACATATCATTTTTGTCTGATTCGTCAAACTCATGGAGTCTTTTTGTCTTTTTAAAACGCTCAGGCACTATGCAGGGGGTTACTCCTCTATAATATAACAAATCTGCTAAATAGTTATAACTCTCTTGTTCATTATATTAATCACGGACGATAAAATTTAACCTTGCGAGGAAAAGCTTGCAAAAATACACAAGATTGTCTCACAAGGAGTTTAGTTATGTTAATAGATTATAAATCAACTCTTAAATTGAGTTCCATTAAATGCCACAAAAAAGAATTAATCTATTAACACTTACATGTCGCAAAAAGAATTAGAATTAAACTCTTCACACTTAAATGTCGTAACATCTTCTTTCTACATATTATATACATTAGCGAGAGATTTTTTCCTGTGGATATCTGCAGCAAATTTCATGCACCAAAATCACTTTTTGCATATGCCGTTGTTATGGCCACCATGTAATACCTCTTGCAGCAACTGGTTTGCACACACACATTCTACTGTGGATGTCTACAGTGGAAAACTTCGCATATATTAGCTAACTAAAAATAAAATAATATTGGTAACCTAATGTGTGTAGACCAAGATTTTAAACCCACTATGATTTTGTGGTTATAGATTGAGCCCTAAAACATTAGAATGCCTAGGGCTGATCCATTGGTAGCTCACTTGGTGGGCACCTCCTTTAACATAAACAACCAAGGACCAATTGTGTGGGGGTGGATGTGTTGGAAAGTTGTGCAGCCCAACTGCCTTGAGGCCCACGCCAGATCGAGCGTAACGGTGTGCCATGGATAACTTTCAATAATAAGTCTTGATCTAGTAGGGTAGGTAAGTATCAAACTCTTGATTGTAGAGTTTGGATCAAGTTCAGACTCCTGGTTTAACAGAATCCCCACGCTAGTCAAGAGATGTGAGATTCCAGGAGGAATAGAGTCCGTCGTAGTCATGACTCCTAGGGATTGCTCTATACTCATTTGCCGAAAAACTAAGTGAAAGGGTAAATTAAAAACCACTTTTCCATATAAATGGCATAAACAGTAGATATAAACAGAACAGAGGCCAAAGTTGTCATGGTATGGATAAAAAACACTTGTTTATTGAAAGAATCACTTGATTCACTATCTTGGTCAAGGGGTGTGGCTGAAGATTTCAAGAAAAACTAATAGGAAGATTTCAAATAAGTATTAAGCTTTTGGCTCATTTTCAAAAAAGTACATGAAGATTTAATTATTTCAAACAATTACAAAAGTTTTTGACGATTTTTTCAATCAAGTATTCTCCATAAAAAAGTTCTAAGAAATAACAAAAATACCCTTATATAATTTTTCAAAATTTTCCTTTAATTTATTATTCAAGAGAAACGATCAAGTCCAGCCCTAGTGACCTAGTGGGGCCCACTCAACTTCGTTTATGCTTAGACAGTTAAAAATCAAGCTTCATCAAATGGTTATAAACATCAAAATAAAAAAGGCCAGTTTTGGAGAAGAAAAAGGCTAGGAAAAGAAAAAAATATATCATAAGGGTTGGGTATTCTTTTCATTTTTAAAGAAAATTAGGTAGAGGACTTGGTTGAAAGAATTGTAAAACTTCCGAAACACTCAAATATTCACATGCCTTTTTTTTTTTTAAATGGACCAAAAGTTTTATACTTTTTTGAAAATTCTCCGCTTCTTTTATAACGAAGATGTCACTCTGATATTAACCCGTCAAGACTAATCCTCGCGCGCATGCACTTACCCCATATGTGCACCGGGTGTCTTTGTTATGGTCAAAAAAAAAAAAACAATTAGGGGAGTATTTGCAAATATCTGAAAATAGAGAATTCTGTAGATGGATGAAATATGGGGCAGAAAATCTTCCACATAGGGGGTGTCATTGGCCAAGCCTGTCAGGGGCACAGCTTGCTTCAGGCTGAGTTTGTGCCTAGGTTTTATTTCTAGGGTCATTCGAGGAAATTTGAGCCCTTTAGCATTGAGACAGGCTTGGATTAAGTGATAAAAAGCCTGGAGCCTAAATCCCATCCCGAAAAAGAAATATGAACATATATTGATGAGGAAACTACGGTAAAAATCCCCATAGGATCGACGAGGACCTAGTAGCATGTTGAAGACCGAAGGGGTCCTCAAACTCCTTTTCAATCTTTTTTTTAATCATTTTGCGATATGGTTGATATCGACTATTTTGTAGTGTTCAGCAAATAAGACAGTTACATGTTGGAACAAATTTGACTGACAGATTGGTCGATATCGATCATTAGGAGGAAGTAATAACGGTCGATATCGACCATTTTATTGTGTTCAACGAATAAGATAGTTTTAGGTTGGAGAAAATCTAACTGGTCGATATCGACCATTAAAGCTAAGTAGTGATGGTCGATATTGACCATTAAGAGCCAAGAAGAAAAAAAAAAAGCACTCTATCTCCCCCGTAGCCCAGCGAGAAGAACGCAGGTGAGATGTTCGACAAAATTACTGAGAGTACCAAGAGCAAGAGACGAGACAGAGAGAAAGAGGGAGAGATGATGGGGGCGAAGAGAACCTCGATCATCTGTTTTACAACATTGAATTTGGAGGTGGGTTGCTTTCTTTTTTCCTCCCTCTGGGTCTTTGACAGTTCTTCTGTTTTTGGGGTTTTGAGGCTGATTTGGGGAGGTTTTAGGGGTGATTGGGATTTATGCTTTTGTGGGTGTTGGATGTTGTTGACTGTGATTTGTGAGAAAAGGGTCGTTTTGGAGTTATTTCTTTTGGTATCATTTTGATGATACTTAGGTGTTTTAAGGAAATGAGATATTGATCAGGAAGTGGTTGAGAGTACTCAAGCTTGGAGGTCTTGGGGCTGATTATGCTGTATGGAAAGAAGGGTTTTGATTCATTACTTTATATGCTGAAGTAATTTGGGAACCCCGTGGTGTGGGAACAGCCTTCTCTTTTTCTTCTTTGGACTCTCATTTTTAGGGCTTCTGTCAAACATTAATTTGAAATTCTTGATGCTCTTTCGGATTGTTGCAACTGGATGCAACCTCTTTCCCTCTAGATTTTCATCATCCGTGGTGCTGTCATTGTGGTAAGACCCAGATGCTACTAATTCAGAGTAGTCCATGGAATGATTTTGCTCTCTATAGATTTGCGTTTTGGGGTATGTGGCCTTCATCTTTCCTTGCTCTCATGTTTGAAAAACATCACTTCCAAGATGGTGTACCCATATTCCAGTCTGTTGCTGCCCTTCAATGTCGATGGACTCAAATTTATCAGCCATTTTTTGTGCCTTTTCATTCAGTTCATTAGTTTCACTTGATTGATAAGAGAGAGAGAGAGAGTTGTTTGGTTACAGATGGAAGCAGGTCCTGATCCTATTAAGATGCGGTCACTGGAATAAAAAGATTGCCATGAACACTATAGAATGGTCGATATCGACCAACGTACAAAAGACCCCTCCCGTCTTCAACATGCTATTGGGTCCTCGTTGATCCTATGAGGTCCTAAGGGGATTTTTCCGGTAGTTTCCTCTATATTGTTCATATCATTTTATATTTGAATTTAATATCTTTATAATGTTATTTTTAGTGTTATTATTAATCAAGTTTGGTCGAGCTCAGCCCGAATTACTAAATAGGCAGATTGGGCTTGAGCCAGGCACTTATAACATCTGCAGTTTGGGCTGGATGTGGGTCTATGTTCCTAGAATCGTACCGGGTCGGGATGTATATACCTTAACCAGCCTTACCCAGCCTACAAAGTCCCTACCCTCACTCAAAGGCCCAGGTCTAACCAATTCCATATTTGGCCATGGAGAAAGGACCAAGACAATTCTAGGCACCCAACAATTTCATGTTGGGCCAAGGATTTGGACAAAACTATAGATATCCTTGGGCCACCCTAACTCAACTTATTAAAAGGCCCTCCACATCACATGTGTCGAATTATGAACGATCCAAAGCATTCATCAGGTTCAGGTGACCTACTTTGAATACGGCTAGGCCACCAAGAAGGTCTGTCCACTCATTAAGCAGATGTCTTTTTTTTTTTCCCAGCCAAAGGATCTTGCAGAAGCAGAAAGAGGTGACGTACCAAGGATTCAAACCCAAGGCAGTAAGGTAAGAACTGACGCTCCTTACCACTCCGGTAAAAAGTCGTTCTTCTCATCAAGCACATGTCGTGGAAGGTAAATGAAAATTTGATATTTGAAACAACAGGGGAAAAAAATTTCAATTTCCACATAGAGTGAAGGGTCAAAATGGATCATTTCAAGTAGGGGTGAAAGTGGGCCGGGCTGTCCATGGGCCATTATAAGCCTGGCCCGAGCTCGGCTCTAAAGACAAAAGAGTCGAGCTAGGGCCTAATAGGAGGCCCGTTTGCAGAAAAGGGCCGAGCTCGGGCTTGATGAAACCCGGCTCGTAAGCCCTAGGGCCTACATATATTAATACATATTATATATATATGTACACTATACAGTATATAATACATATATGATATACCATAATCCATAAATCATAAACCTTAGTTTTAATCCAATATAAATAATCCCTAAACCCTAAACACTAAACCCTAAGCACTAAATAATCCATAAACCCTAAACCTAAGCACTAAACCTTAAACCCTGGTTTTAATCCAATATAAATAATCCCTAAACCCTAAGCACTAAATAATCCATGAACCCTAAACCCTAAATCTAAGCACTAAATAATCGATAAATCCTAAACCCTAAACCTTTATTTTATGATGCTAGCCGAATACTTTATTTTATTCTATGATGCTATTGGAGTTTAATTTGATTTGTATTATTGTTGGATTTTGATAATGCTCATCGACATTAACATTGAACTATTATGGAGTGTTGGAACTGGGCTCCCTTTGCTTTTATGGAGTCTTTCTTATTTTAGTTAATTTTATTGCTACAATCCAAATTATGGGATTGGGAATATGGGAGGATGCATGCATTTGACCATTTTTTGTTTTGGTTTGCATATGTAGATTTCTTTGAATTCCGAAAGGATTTTTTTTCCTGAAAATATTTTCTTTCATCTAGTGCTATATCATTATAAAACGGGCCATACTCACGAACCATGCCTAGGGCCTCAATCGAGCTGGGCTCAAAGTGCCGGCCCTAGGGCCTTATAACTTAATAAGAGCCGAGCCAGAGCCAAGGTTTTGAGGCCCTCTCGAGCTTGGGCCGAGCTAGGGCCTACTGAAAAATACTAAGGCCGAGCCTTGGGCCTCTCAAAGCCCGGCTCGGCCCGGCCCACTTTAATCCCTAATTTCAAGGATGTATGAACACCTCTAGCTCACTCCCTAGTTACTTCGTTTTTCTTAGAATTTATAAATAATTACATTCCATATTTACAAACGGCCACCTCTATTTGCCTTTTTACATATAGCCTTGGATGATTTTAAATCTCCAGTATCGGTCCAATAGATTTGCAAATTGATATCTGATTATCCGACTATTTGACGGCCCTAGCTTTGAATAAAGCAGGTCTAGAACGTATTTTTTATTCACAGATAAATTCGGATCTGGAACCTAGCATGTTCCGACCTAAGGTTCCGGATACATGACAATTACATTCAAGTATAAAATTTATAAAGGTTTTATGGGCCTACATAGCATGAGTTATATTGTGCTTGAGAATCTACTTAATTTTAATCATATATCATTTATTAGTCCTACTTTTATATCTGAAAGAATTATTTTTAAGCTCTCATATCCAATTATACTATGCAATATACTTCTGTTTTGAATCTAGAACCGAATCTATTTTTTAAGTTGAACCCAAAACCAAATACAAAAAAATAGGTTTTGTGTCAAAACCATATCCAAACTATAAAAATGTTTATTCCCATTATAATGAATAGGAGTTGAATCCATATAATTTATACCATAAGTGGTTAAAAATAAAGATCAAATGTGAATTTTAAAAGTGAGCATCAAATAACCTTTCTCTTAAGGGAAATAGAATCAAAACAATTTGGGAGATCTAGGGTGGTGGCTAATAGTTCATTTCTCATCTTGTTTAATCTTATTTCCCTAAAAGGAAAGGTAATTTTATGCTCATTTTTGAAAATTCACATTTGATCTTTATTTTTAACTAATAATGGTATGAATTTTATGTATTCAATTCCTATGTTTAATAAAGCAAATAAACAAGACCTTAAAAAGAACTTTGATTGCATTTTCCATTGCACTCCTTATGGTAAATTTTTGCTGTATTGCATAAGTTAGTAAAAATAATGGCATTTCGGTCATTTTTCCCAAGGTATAGGCTTTAGTAAAATCCTTTTTGGTGTAAGGTCATTTAAGGTGATTTTTTTTTCTTTTTGAGGATTTTACATTAAAAAAATCACCTTAAATGCACCCTACACCAAAAAGGACCCAATAGTTCTCTTCATACAGAAGTGGTCCACGGGGGCCACTTTCAATTTTTTTTTCTTTTTTTAATATTTGAGGGGAGCAATGATATTATCACTCTTATGTTTCCTACTTAATGCTTGAAACCCTTTCCCCTTTTCCTTCCTCCTCCATTTCTCTATCGGGCGATTCCAATGTTCCTCGATAGTGGTCCCAGAGGTCCTTCACCTATTTTTTATATTTGAACCTTGCATTGTGTAATATTGAAACAATTCAAGGTATTATTCTTGTCTTCTTCTTCCTCCTCGTGCCCCACATGGTGATTTACGTAGATTTTGTGGTTTTCTTCTTATTCCGATAACCTTCTTATGATATCGCAAGGTAAACCACTTGCTGAGCATGCTTTGTTAGGAAAATTGTGTGGCCCGACTGCCATTAGGCCCACCCCAGATCGAGCCCGGCGATGTGCCGCCGATGAACTCCCAACAAGTCTTGGTCTGGTTGAATCAGATAAGGATTAAACTTTTGGTGGTAGAGTTTGGATCAGGTTCAGACTCCCGGTTTGCAGAATTCCCACACTGGTCAGGAGATGTAGGACAGGAGGGGTAGAGTCTGCAATAGTCGTGACTCCTAGGGATTGCTCTATATAAGGAAGATGGGAACCTTTGGTTGATCATCCAATAGATCTAAGAGCATTCGCAGCGAGTTCACAGGTCTACTCCACACTGGAACGCACAAGGTCCTTGGTGACTTCGGTTCCGACATCCATCTGGGACCAGCTAGTTCTTTCAATTGGTATCATTACCAGGTTTGTGCGTTAAAAGGTTCGGATCTTGCGATAAAGTTGTGGATCGACGGGATCTGAGTCATCTTCGCACAGAGACCAAGAAGAGGGCAAGTGTCGTTTAGCATGCATTGCAGGAACTGTTGAAGTCAAAAACCCATCTTCCGCTTTCAGCTTTCGATTTGAGTGTAAGGCAATTTTCTCTTGTCTCGGGACGCGTGCCTACAGAAGGCAACCAAGGCTTGCGTGTGTTACAAGACTGTTGTTTCTGTTCTTCCTTCTTGCCTTGGGGCACGAGTGCCGCCAGCCACCATGTTATGTGGTTTGAGTTCCGACCTCGGGAACAGCGCCACCAACCATCACATGACATGCGCCGAGAAGACCAAAAAGTCTATCGAGCCTAATTATGGAGCCCGAAAGGTAGCCCAATCCGAGCTGGAGGTCCAGCTGGACTACAACTGGACCCCACGTTTAAATAAAGAAAGCGAGAGCCCGCCCAATCTTTGGATAGCCCGCCTGAAATTTTAGGAGAAAGGGGAAGAACGGGAGCCTACTGATCTCTTTCTCTCGACAACTCTGAGAAGGGTTGAAGCGGAAGGGCTGAAACTGGAGCTCATCTCTTCCTCTCTCTCGATCACGAGAAAAATGCTTCATTTCTTCATCTGATTCTTCTGCGCTTACCGTTCTCTGCAAGTAATCATAGGTGCGTTCTCTTCTTCCCATTCTCAAAATCAAAATCACCGATTATAGGGTTAGGGTTTGCATTTGGTATTCTTCTTCTTCGTCTTCCTTCAAATCGATATCGTTTTTCCTTCTTTGTTGCGTTCTCTTCTTCCCCATCTCAAGCTCGATTACTCAATCTCGTCGTCGAAGAAGATGGACAGTGACCACAGCACCGGCAGCAACATAAACGATAGGCCGATGGCCTGTGACGACGGGAACCCTCCCGACATCGACGAGGACCTCTACAGCCGCCAACTCGCCATTGAAGAGAACGGCAGGGAGACCATGCGGCGGCTTTTTGCGTCAAACGTACTCGTCTCTGAGATGCATAATAGCATCCAGATCCAGATCTTGTTCATTTGTTCTCTCCTCTTTTTTTTATTTTTGGGTGATGATGTTTTCTTCTTAGTTTATGTTTTGGATGATCTTTCTCTTGGAAATAATTGTTTTTGTTTGAGTTCAGAGCTCCTAATTACGTTGGTTGTATGAATATCTGTTTCTGAATATGTAATTTCTAGATTGCATCTTAGATGTTTGCTAATTTTTTAGTGGTATGGATGTTGTGTTGAAACAAGTGGTTTTCATCAGTATTGCTTATTAAGGGATAATCATGTCCATGTCCAAATACATTTTTACAGGACTTAATGTTCTGGTGCTAAAAATGTGATTGTTCTGAAATGTAGTATTGAGAAGCAACCGTCTGATCTGTTAGGATCTTCAAAAATTGAGTACAGGGTAATTGGATAGTGCCTAATCAGTAATTAGGGCCCATGCATCTGATAATCTAAGCTATCTATAACTGACAGTTGTTTTCTTCTTTGCTAGAAACAATTACAGGTTAACAATGTCAATGGGCACGAGATTTACTCGTGAACTTAATGCAGTGCAGCTGAGTTCATTCTATCCAAACATGACCTTTGTGGTGTTGGGATTTTTTTAAAATAATGTAGCTATCAGATGATAGATCTTCTTCTATCCAATTTTTGAGATTCCATTGCTATTTTTTTCGTTTTTGCCCTTTTTAATGTTTCTTTGTTTATTGGTAGCTAATTGGCAAATTTGTGGATTTGTTTGAAGTAATTTCTATTACTTTCTTTGTGATTGGTTCTTATATATGAAAGAACATGCTTTTGTAGTGATTGTATCCTAATTCATTGGTTTGTCAGCTTAATGTGATTCTTGGGTGTTGCAGCGAAGAACTTAATTCTGGCTGGTATTAAATCCGTCACATTACATCATGAAGGTACTGTTGAGCTTTGGGACTTATCAAGCAATTTCAATTTCTCAAGAGGTGATATAGGAAAGAATCGGGCACTTGCATGCCTTCAGAAACTGCAAGAGCTGAACAATGCTGTGGTGATATCTACTCTAACAACAAAATTATCTAAGGAACAGCTTTCTGATTTCTAGGTTTGTTCTTTGCAATTGGAAAACTTTTTATCTGGACTTCTCTAGTTTATTATAAGATTTTATTGGATGGTGTTTACTATATTGCGTGGGTCAGATTTACTTAATTTTCATTGAAGCATATGGGGACTATAATTTCCATGGCACATTATGGGTAGGATGACTTAGTCTGCTGGCATATCCACAAAATGAGTCTTATTAGGCAATGATCTCAGCAACTTTAGACTTGTCACAGTTGGTTGGAATCATACAACACTTACCTTGAATTATAGGCTCTTTGTTTCTGCCTTCATTGAGTGCAAAAATAGAAACACTAAGCGGTGCTTTTAGTTGGTTCTAGTGATGATGTTGACACTGCACAGATAAGGAAAAAAAACTCCCTTTTGAATATTCTGAAAGACTCACTTTTATTTTGGATCCTCTATGAGGTCTACTAGATGGTACAGTTGGATCACTGAAAGGTGGAACTTGCCTTTAAGAATCCTGGCCGAAATAACAATATTGATGGTTATCAACATGCTTTGAATTGCATATCGATGGTTATCAATCTCTCTCAATATGATTCTAAAGTGAGTTCAAAGATCTGTGTGGTTGCTATCTAGGATGTTAATCTCTACTAACCCTAGTTGGAGGGATTGGCAAGATGCCCAACATGGAATGACACACCACCCTACATTTGAATTGCATAGGAGAGTTGCAAAAGAAATCTCCAACAAAAAAGATGCAAAAAACAAAATTCCTCTATGTTGTGTAAAGAGAGAAGAAGAGCATGCCTTAAGCTTTTGTGTAAAAGAGAGAAGAAGCAACAGGATGATTCCTTCTTGCAAATTTTTGGCTCTACATCTGTGAATAAGGACTTTTTGTAGTTGTCCTGAAGTGAAATATCTATTTCTATTAGAAAAACTTTCATGTTACTGTTATGATAGAAATGGCTTTGTGAAGATCCCTTCTTTTGTTTGTGAAGATCTTGAAGTAAATGGGTTTATATGCCTCTTCTGAAAATTCGAATTGGCCTCAACGTTTATGTCGATGTGGTGTTGGTAACTGTGTAGTCAAGGTTTCGCGATCATCAAATTATTACGGTAGACAATATTATTCATGTCCACGACCTTTGGTAAGAATGCAATAAACTTTGGCTTTTTCCTTATTTTTAATTCTTATTTATTTTTTCATATAGACAAATATGTACCTACTAACGACACATATTTGCCATTATTTGTAAGAGGAAAAAACAGGCTTACAACAAATTCATTGGTTGGTGTGATGAATATGTGAGATCGACGGTCAATCACCCATACCCTTGCCAGAGTACTCCGCACTATGCGCCCCCCCCCCCCCCCCCGAAGCTGAGACCCGTGTGGAAAATGTTGTTACAAGATTGGAGAAGCTTGAACAAATTCACGGTTGTTATGATTGTTTACGGTGTACTGCTTGTGATATTATTGTGTCGAATGTAGCATCCAAGCTTTACTCTTCCAGATTGGAAGCTACTATTATGTAAGGGGTTGGTTGATAGGTAAAATGATAGAGCCAGAATTTTTTTTTTTTTTTTTTTACTTTCATTAATGGAAGTTGCTGTTGTATGAACCAATTGTATGTGGGGTGAATGAATGAAGAACTTAATTTTGTATCTGTATATTCTCATTTTGTCGTCTCATCTTGTGATCACCTGATAAAGTTTTATTTGGCATTTTGAATCTTGTGAGATTTTGTCTAAAGAGGCCCAAGAGGCAAGTATTCTCGTCGATTCCATTTAAAGAGAAAATTAAATTTAGAACTATTAGAGATTGATTGATAAACCTAGAATGATTTCAGATATGAAAACCCCTACAATGTGAATGGAATTCCTAACATTCTTGCTGGAATGATTTCACTATACGTTGTGTTGTACCTTGTTGAGTACTCCTGTTTTGCACACTTTTTTAGCCCACTTACAGAGGGATTTTTTTGTTGAGATTTGGGGATTGCAAAGACCATATTATGAATGTAGAATCTGCTAATTTTCACTTAATTAAAATCACTTTTGCCTTCGTTTCAAACCGCGCATTTTTGTAACTCAGTTAAGAAAATCTGCAGGAATCAAGCTGAGTACCCCTATTTAGCACACTTCCAGAGGGCTTTTTTTGCTGAGTTTGGGGATTGCAAAGACCTTATTATGAACCTAAAATCTGCTAATTTTTATTGAGATATAATCACGTTTGGGGATTGCAGATGAAATCTCGCTAAGGACGTTAAACCCTCATTTCTAACATGGATCCAACCATTAATGCCACACAGATCTTGTTATCGTGGTAGGATAAAATGTCCCGAAAATACCCCTGAAAAAGCCTTTTACGAAAATACCCCCGGGGATAGTCGCTATAGCAAGGTGTGCGCCAAAGCTGGGCTCGCTATAGCGAGGTCTGTCCTCGCTATAGCGAGCCAGGCCTCTCGATATAGCGAGAGCTAGCTCTCCCGAGCCCTATTTTCTCGCTATAGCGAGTAAGGATCTCGCTATAATGAGACATCGTTCTGTACGTGCTACCTAAATCAGGGATATTTTCACTATAGCGAGAAAAGATGTCGCTATAGCGAGACTAGTCTCTGACTTTGGCATTTGCGCTCTAGCGAGAAAATGTGTTGCTATAGCGAGACCAGTTTCTAGACTTTTTTTAAGACTACAGGGCAATGGCAAGTGATACTCTGACTGATACTTTATCTATCAAATTTTTTTATTATATTTTCTATTGTTGAAAATTATAAAATAAGAATAAACAAACCAGAAATCATTCTTCCACTAAAATCAGACATTATATTATTTTAAGAGGATCTGTCAGACGAACTCTTGTCTAATCTATAATAACATGGAAACAACCATTCATAGTTAAAGATATAACTGAATGTCTTGTTAGAGATCACAGCCATTCATAGTTCAAACAACCACTCCATATGGCTAGCCAAGATGCATACAAACACCTGGCTGTATCCCTGATTTAACATAAGGGTACACACTACACATTACACTGTAATGTCAGCGACTCCAAAACCATTCTGCGTGTTGAAAATCTCAACAGCATCTGCTGCAATGGTGGCAAGCGCAAGACCAGGAGAGTGGTCCTTCATCTGGCCTGTAATCCAATGTTCGAGCCCTTTAAGAGCACTCCTCAAATGCCTCACTTTTCTCACCTGTAGCATTCCTGGCGGGCATCCTAATAAAAAGAGAACATAACTAGTCCAGTATCATTTTTTGAAGAGATTATATTAAACTGAACCAAAACCAACCTCCAACATCAACAAGATAACTAAACTAACATAAACAAACAAATTAGATACGATAAAAAATCCTAAAAACCTACAAAAATACCAACAGATTCATGACAATATTTAAGTCCAAATATGAACAATACCACAAATAAAATACCACATCCCAAAATTCGACAACTAAATTTCCAAATATTCAAATACCACAAATAAAATTCGAATCCTACAAATAAAATCCCAACATTTGCCAACCCATTAATATCCACATTCGAATACCACGATTAAAATTCCAAACCCATGTTCATTCTAACATGTCTTCTTAAAGGTTCAAACTAAAGATCTACTGCCTAAACCTACATATGTAACAAAAGTATATGAGGCCATATGCAATAAAGTTAAGCACAACATATAGAAAATTGGGGGCATTCTTACGGTTAAATTCACAGTCTCTTTTGTGTTGACGATCTCGTCTCCATGATTGACCACCGTCATACCCTGCACATGCACGAAGTTGATATCAATTAGATTGTGACTAATTGAATGCTATGTCTATTTGATTTCAAAAATAAAACTTTTAGACTAACCTTCTTTGTCATCTTTTTGCTTGTTTTCCGACACTTCCTAATATCTGTCTCAATCTTAGACTGTCTTCTTTTTTCTGGCGGCCGGCCCTTCTGGTGGCGTTTGATTGGATCACACACGTGATTATTGCTCTCTTGCCAAGAAAGATTATCATCATGACATGACGTTGAAGTTTTATGTACACCTATAGACATAAGTCTATTGCATACAGCAACCTCTTTAGAAACATCTAGCTCATCTTCCATTTCTAGCAAAGAGGACATTACCATCTGAGTCTTTTCATCGGCATCCATGGCCTTATCGCTGACCCAATTGAAAATAGTCAATATTTTGTTGTAACAATGCCCTTTAGGCTTCCTCTCCCAATTGTCATATTTGATCTTGATTTTTGTGTGGCTTCTTCTCACGGTTTTACTCCACCTCTCTAAGATGTATATCCTCGGTATATGATAAACCTTCTTCTTTAAAAAAAAAAAAAAAAAAACAACGATTATATGCCTACAGAGAATACCTCTAAACTCAAACAACCGGCAAATACAATTAGCTTCTCTTGATATCTCATTAAAATGAACATAAAAAGTAAAAGGTCGGATATTGTTTTCTCCCACTATCACATCTTCCTCCATATCAAATTCTGAAATTTCAACTTCTACCTTAACCGAGAAAATATTGCAATGGATCTTACCAGTTATTTCATTCTGAATCTCCTTAAATTTAGCAAGAGTATACGCTTCTTTAAATTGCCTCTCAAACTCATAAGGGGTAACACATGGAAGGTGTACATTGAAACAACGGGCGTCTTCCTCAGCTTCTAGTTGCACCTTCTTAGACAGAGAATTATCATATTGCTCAACAAACTGCTTCAATGTGGTCTTAGAATTGATGTAACCATCAAAAAAAGCATGCATGCTCTCACCACGTTGGGTTGTTGAAATCCTTGCCCAAGAAAAATCTTTCACAAATGCTGGCACCCATCGATACCTCTCATTATACAATCCAGCTAGCCATTCATGGTCTTCTAGCTGATATGTCCTAACAAACTTAGCCCAATTCTCTTCAAACTCCTCTTTTTTCATCGAATCATAGACAACATTAAGAAGATAAAATTTAATTGAATCGTAGTCATTATACCCCCTCAATTTTTCAGGAACCTTTTTCAAGATATGCCACAAACACTACAATTGTCGTGCTTTAGGAAATACAATTCCTATCGCATTTTGCATGGCCTTATCCTGGTCGGTGATTATGGCATTAGGAGGACACCTAGACATGCAATCAAGCCAAGACTGAAACAACTATATAAACATATCTGTGTCCTCTCGTGATATCAATCCACAACCTAAAAGTACCGACTGTCCATGATGATTCACACCCACAAAAGGAGCGAAAGGCATATCATATTTGTTAACTAAATAAGTGGTGTCAAACGTGAACACATCACCAAATTCAGCGTATGCTGCTCTACTCCTCGCGTCAGCCCAAAAGATGTTCCTTACTCGATGATCCATATCAAGATCAATGACATAAAAAATAAAAAAAAAGGATCCGTTGTCTTGCTGCATTTTTTTTAAATAACTTAGCATTGCCTCGGCATCCCCTTCCTTGAGTTCTAAGCATCTGAGTTTATCCAGGTAATTTCTTGCATCCTTTGCCAACCATGTCAAATTCCCATGCCCCCTCCCTCTACCACACATGAGCTAACAATCTTGTTCAATCGAATTCCCACTTTGTCATTCAGTTCAAGCTACCTCTTCACATGTGGTGGGATTACCCGATTACTCTTGTGATATTGAGCTTTGTTTCTGATTCATATCATGGTTATGTTCAAGTACAAATGAGTTCAAAAGCCACTTCCCGTCGAATTGCAAAGAAAGAGCCAACGCTGCTTTGCAATTTGTTTTCGTTTGTGGATGGGGTTTAACTGGGTTGCTTGCACTTGGTTTTGGCTTTCTACCCTTAGTGCAAGCAATTGTAATAAACTTCTTTTTTCCATCCAATCCTTTTTTTGAGGTTTTTTGGGCAACAGTAAACCTGATTTGCCGAGCATACTTGCATAATGTTCATGTACTTCTTCAATTGAATTAAATACCATTCCCCTCTGAGGTTCCGTTATTACCTCTTATATGCTTTCGCCTTCCTCCAAGGGCTTCTCCATCTCAACACTGTATATTTCCTGATAAGCCATCCTCAATTCATTTTCATTGTCGTCTCCATCAAATTCACGTAATAATTCATCTTCTTCCATGCTTCTAAAAACAAATAAAGCATTCAGGTTTTAAGAATAATTCGATAAAAGAAATTCAAGTGTTAAGAAAATGAAGCATCATTTTGTAAGTATAAACTCAAGCATTCAACTATTCTTCCTTTTCATTAGTAACATAACTTGAGCCTACAACCTTGTTGAAAATATGTTTCATTAGCAGCAATGATATTCTTTTTCAAAAGCATCTTACAACAAAGTCAATAGCCAAAAAAAAATAAGATCACTCAAAACTTAGAATATTAAAGAAATGATGTTCAAGTTTTCAAAAAGCCTGCTGATCCTTCTTCCTCAAACAAGAAGCCTGACTTCCGTGCAAGCATTGATCCATGGAAGCTAATAAGGTTGAGCAAAGAGAAACCACTGCCATCAGAAACCAAATGTGGGCCATCAATGAACCCAGGAAAGGAGAATAATGCCCAGGCATCATCACCAATTGTTGTTTCAAAAGGGTGGTTAGGGGGAACTCCTAGGCTGTTTTCAAGCCCCAGAAGGTAGTTTTCTGAGTCTCTAACTACATTCACTACTGTGGTGCCATCACCAAATCAAAACTACTGTAGTAATTTCTATTTGAAGCAGACAGGGATGTCTAGAGAGCTTGACACTTACATCTCAAGATAAGTGTTGTGTTCTATTTTGAAAAGGGGTAAGGAAGAAGTGTCACCAAGTTGACATTACATTGACTGCATTTGAGAGGGAGTTAGTTGCTTTGATGTTGTGTTTCTTAAATTTGTTCTTTTCTCTTTATTGCGAAAAGGGAGGGGAATTTGAAATGAAATTTCTTCATTTTACTACAATTGAATCATTTTTGTATGGGAGATTTGTCCCAACATAAAGACTCAAGCGTTATGCATTGTATGTTGTTTTATTGTGCATTTGGATGTAAGCAAAATTGCAATTTGTTTTAAGCTTGCACATTGTTAGAGTGGACTTATATCTATGCTGTTTGAAACTACAGAGGACCCATCATAGCAGGAGAAAAAACTAGAATTGATCACGAAAAAGGATAATCATATTTATTAAAAAAATAACAGGAAAAAAAAAGGTAAAGAACTCAAACACTGGTGAATGATCATCTGGGCAACATTCAAGTAGGCCAATGGGTCCACCTTTGATCACATACCTCCCTCACACCATGAATTGCCAGCAAACATGATTTTTCACTCATCTAAATTCCATTAGCTACTGGATTTGAGGTCCAATTTTTTCACCACTAACTTAGGGAGGAGCCATGTCTCCATGACTTCTATCTTAGATTCTTAAGAGGAGCCATGTCTCCATAACTTCTATCTTAGATTCTTTGGATCTGAAACCCCCGTCCCGCCACCACCACCAAGTGGGCCCCACAATGCTCTCACTCATAAAACCCATGTGCAACCTAGCTGAGATCATGAGTCATCAAATTGTAATTTCTTTTAAGCTTTCGCATTGTTAGAATGGACTTATATCTGTGCTGTTTGAAATACAGAGGACCCATCATAGTAAGTCGTCCAAAGCAACAAAATGCAAAAAAAAAGACAAGGATTCAAAGGGTTCCAGCTATAATGGGGTTACCTTTCTACGAGGGGGACGCGGCTGCGATGGGAAGGGACGCTGCTGTGATGAGGAGGAAGGGAGGAGCTGCGATGGTAGGCGGGCGACAGTTCGATGCTGCTGGTGGAGGCGGAGCCGAGTTTATGGACACACACCGGCAAGAGGAAGAGAGCTGTCGCGCACGAGATTGAGAGAGAGGAAGAGACGAGGGACGTTCAGCCCTCTGAGATTTACAGCGCCTCACGATCGAGAGAGAGAGAGAGAGAGAGAGAGAGAGAGAGAGAGAGAGAGAGAGAGAGAGAGAGAGTGCTGCACACGAGATTGAGAGAGAGGAAGCAATGAGCTCCCGTTTCATAGATTGATTTTGAGATGGGGAAGAAGAGAACACACCTGCGATGACTTGCAGAGAGCGGTGAGCGCAGAAGAATCAGATGAAGAAATGGAGCATTTTTTTCGCGATTGAAAGAGAGGAAGAGATGAGCTCCCGTTTCAGCCCTTCTTAGAGTTGCAGAGAGAAAGAGATCAGCAAGCTCCCATTTTTCCCCTTTCTCCTAAAATTTCAGGTGGGCTATCCAAAGATTGGGCGGGCTCTCCCTTTCTTTCTTTAAACGTGAGGTCCAGCTAGACCTCCAGCTCGGATCAGGCTACCTTTCAGGCTCCAGAATCAGGCTCGATAGACTTTTTGGAGGAAGACTAGCAGCAGTGACGTCAGCACACTTCATTGGCGCCAACGCACGCAAGTGCTAACGAAAGCGCGGTTCGGTATTATCGAGGTCAATAGGTAGTTTTGACTAGCCGTAACTTCCTCATCCGACCTCTGATCGATGAGCGGTTTGATTCTGCGAAATCGTGGTGACGAGCACTACCCAGTAGAGTTAACAAATTTAGGATCCAATGATCAAAAAAAATTTGGACCAGAAGCAGTCTTCATTGACACTTGAAATTTGTCGCTTGATATTTGGGTCATCTGAGCTCCGATGGACGATCTGATTGCGCTTGCGGACTCCTGGCCACGAGATTTATATAGAGGCAGTGGGAGAATGACTATCCAATGGTTAGAAAAGTTCTTTGTCAGCGATCACGGTCAATGATTTCTTGACTTTTATTTTATGTGTTGGACATGTCTTATATAGATCTACACTATATGACCTACTCGAGATTGATATCTTCAGCGAGAAGTGCCCATTCGTGTAGAGATATAGGATGGGTGCCTTATCTTGGAATTGTACGTTTATTTGTTGAGATAAGATCCAACGTGTATTTTCTTTTAATGAACCCTTGACGACAACTACAGTATTATTTAATGGTTATTTGAGCATTAACTTCTGCAGGGGTATAATAATTGATCCGCTAAAGATTTGATGTGTGGATCAAAGGGTTAAGGATTTGATCGAAAGAATGTGAGCACAATCCAATAGCATAAAAGAGACATGATCGCTGGTTAGTGGTTTAAAATTGATAAAAACTACTAGATCTCATATCAAAATAATCTATGATATATGCATGTACTATTGTTTGCCTTATTGATACATGATTGACAACTAGGTTGATCAGTTCACTAATTGATCAATGTGTTCCAATTGTATATCTATTGTGATAGTCTTCCACTTCAGTGGGGGTATATCTCTTGAGTCCCAAGCCTTTTAAATATTTAAATTTCAATATAATTTGAGGTAAGAAATAACAATAATTTATTTAAGTTAAAGGTACATGAGAATATGATGGGATAGACAACCTAGTAAGATCGGATACAAAGTTTATAGTCATATAACGGTGGATCTAATGAAGGTCTAAGAACGAAACTGGTAGATCCATTTGTGGTTTTCCATGTGATCTTCAAGATAGATTTTTTTTTAATTCATGAAAACAGAATATGGAGATTGTAAGCATCTATAAATATGGAACAAATTTTGTGATATGTTTCAAAAATGACGTGAGTCTAAATTACATTTGACTCTAAAAATCCAATCTGTTATATTTTGGGGATGCTTTACTAATTACTACTCTGTGATGAGTAAAATTTGTGGTTCAACTGGTAATAGAATAGATTAAGGAAATCTGTTTTGAGGTAATATAGTTGTAATTTGCACGCATAGGAGATTGTTGCATTTTTTTATTTCTGAGATGATATTTACTTGCTTGACATAGTTTGTAATGTATAAATCTTCTAGTTTTAATTATTTTGTATATGTTGGATGTGTGGTTTGGCACACTTATGGAATTGAAAATATGACATATCAACAAAGACAGAATAAATGAACTGGTTGGAATGATACATTTACGTGACCTTGTTATATTGGAACCATGTCTGGGTGGAAAATGACTGTATGTATTTTTTCTAGAATAACTAGAAGAGTGGTTGAATGACATCATATACTTTATAATATGCTGACCTTTTTATTTATCCAATTTAAATGGGTGGGAGTGATTTGCTACTTCGATTGGTGACTTTAGCAATTATATTTAAATTTATCTGTTATGATATAAACTTGAGGCACAATAAAAATGCTTTGAGTAGTATACTGCTGAGTCATGAACCAATAAGGCTGACAAGTTAATGGATGAGATATGTTAAGTGGGGGAGTGTACTTATGAACGATTCAAGTATATTGTGCATGGAGAGGATCATACATTTGATTCTGTACACACCACAGCTAAAAATGGTGTGGTTGGAAACTTTTAAATTATTCAATGTTTGGATATATTAGATCTATGTTAACCACACGTATTTTCCGTTGTGTGCTATAAGGGGGAGATATTATTGAGTGCACAATATATTTTGAGTCAAACAATTCCTAAAATTTAGCTCGATAGGCCCATTTATGAGTTATGGATTGGCGCTAAGCCTAAAAACTTGACCTATGACATTATGGGGATGTGTTGTATACAAACTATTGCGAGCCACAATTATAATACCAACTGCAAATGGAAACGAAGAAAATCATTCTTTCGTTGTAAAATTTAATCATCCAAAGGGATATCATGTGATCAATCACGAATATCGGATTATAACCACATGTCGAAATGTGTGTTTCCTTGTAGATCTCATACAAATCCTAGAGATGCACTACATCTCTGAGGATAGAGGGTGTTACAAAAAGTGGGAGTTTCAACGTTAGCAGCGTTGGAAGTGTAAGTCCCGGCCAGGGCCCATTTGACAATGAACAACCCGGGTTATTAAGAGTCCTGTAGAATTGATAACATTCAACGTGGTTGGATGATTTGTAGAGTTATTTGGTAAAAATCATGCCAAATCTTAATCTGTCATTTATTGTCAATCTACACAATATGGTGATTGATTGTACACTATAGAGGTGAATATAAAATAAGAACCTGGCATGGCAATTAGTTAATCCACCGTAGGATTGAAGAGCTATGGGTTCTTGGCAATAAAATGATAATGACGAATTGGTAGATAAGCACGATGGGTGGCACAAAGATTTAGAAATGAAAGGATTTGGTTACGTGGAGATTATCTCTCCGAGCGCAAAATTCCTATTCATGTGAATCCTAAGGGCAATAGTTGGTTGTAAGAATCTGTAGATGCACCTGGTGGATAAGGTAGAGTTCCTAAACGGCAAAAAGTAGGAAAAGCTTTACATGTAATCTGCGAATTTGGTGGTTCAAAGAACATGAGGATAAATGTGTACAAATTATCTTAACATGGAAATTTCAAGAGGCCATACGTGAAATTATTTTATCCCCGGCATATGAGATATGCATTTAGGTCAAAGCAGTGGGAGTAGTTATATTTTGTCATTGGATAACATATTAATTGTTGGTGGCGAATTGTAAGCAATCTCCAAGTAACAGTGTTGAAGTCTTGATTCGAGATGGAAAACATGCGTTAAAGCATTATGTATTGGGCATATGCAGCAACCATGTAAGCTGAATCTAGTACGGACTTTATCACATGGGTCCGAGTGGTATGCTATGTTAAAAAAATTGGATATGGAGATGTGCAAGCCAATCGACACTCCCATTTGCATTTGTATGAAATTGTCCAACAATCGGGATCCCATTAGTGAGAAGGACATGCTCATGACCGAAGACAGGCCTTACTAGAGGATAGTGGGATGAGCATATTACATGACATCTTCATCGTGCATAAAATGCTGTAATTCCAGATTTATGAGACCAGAAATGGATAGTTGTTGGTCTCATAATCAAATTCCTAAGTTATCCGGGTATGTCTGTTATGCAAGTGAATAAGAGGAATCTGGGAACATCATTAATATTTGCTGAACTGTTTTTTTTTTTTTTTTTTTTGGCACGGTTAGTGTCTTGGAACTGCATGGTTGTATGGTTGCATCTTGGGATGATGACTTGGACGAGAGGGAGTCCATGTCTGGTTATATTTTAACTCATTGGCAAAGGTCTTGATTTTCTGGTATAAAGAAAACAGACATGGTAGCTCTGTTGCGAACAGAAGCTGTGATACAACTTGCGATGCAGTAAACCAAGTGGCCATCAGGTTGGATCTCTTCATTAATATTTGAAGTTGGTAAGAACCTATGAGTCGGAGCAAACGTTATGAGTCTGCCATTACATCAATGAATGGAACCACAATTCCACAATCCTTCATGATATTGAATTGTGATATCTGTATACCTAAAATGTGAAAGACAAACTTAAGATTTCAATCTCAAGAATTCCACTGATGGAATTGAAAATTCCACAATCTCTCATGATATTGAATTTTGATATCTGCAAACCTAAAATGTGAGACAAACTTAAGATTTCAATCTCGAGAATCCCACTGGTGGAATTGACGTATATTTCTTAATTAAGCCTTCACTAGGTTGGAGATGTATGTATAGACTAGAGTATATGTTGGTATACATTGGCATGTTTGATTTACATGGCATTCGTACCAAGTGGGCGATTGTTAGGAAAATTGTGTAGCCCGACTGCCATTGGGCCCACACCAGATCGAGCCTGGCAATGTGCCGCGAATGAACTCTCAACAAGTTTTGATCTGGTTGAGTCAGATAATGATTAAATTCTTCGTGGTAGAGTTTAGATCAGGTTCAGACTCTCGGTTGGCAAAATTCCCACGCTTGTCAAGAGATGTGGGATTCTAGGAGGGGCAGAGTCCGTAGTAGTCGTGACTCCTAGGGATTACTCTATATAAGGAAGATGGGAACCCTTACTTGATCATCCAGCAAATTTGAGAGCATTCATAGCGAGTTCGCAGGTCTACTCCACTCCGGAACGCACAACGTCCTCGGCGAGTTCGGTTCCGACACCCATCTGGAGCCAACTAGTTCTTTCATGCTTTTCACTAGTTTTGTGCACTAATTCAATTTGTATGCACTATTGTGGTTGTTTTCTTTCTTTAGTGGGTTGGAAGTCTTTGGAAAAATAGTTGAAAGCTTTCAAGTTTTTTTTATGCATGTTCTATTCTTGTTATCAAAAGCATAAAATGCTAGTTATCAATTTTTTCATGCACTAGTGTGATTTATGGTAGTTATTGTATTGTAATGCAGTATGCAAAGTGTTTTTAGATTCAACAGTTTATGTTGAAATGCATTGTATGGATGCTTTGTAATCTATCATCTTGTCTAAGTACCTGATAGAATGGGATGCTGGGTAGAATACTTTCTTCTTTTTTTTGGGTCATCTCACCACTCAAAGTTCCATCTATGATCAAACAATGTGCTTTGTGCAATTTGATTGTTGTATAACAAGCATTTATATCATTTGGAGTGTATGGCCAAGCGGGAGTGCATATGGTTTCATACATTGAGCTACAATCCACCCTATTTTAGATGGCAGAAGAAGCACTCCAACATGAGTGCACGCAAGTACACTGAGTGCGTGCAACTACCACATGACCAAATATATTTGTAGTTGTATTTGTATTTGTAATTGTATTCTTTATCATCCTCTAATTTTTGCTGAAAGGTAAATTTGAATTAGGAGAAAGAAGGAACTAGGCAAAAGCCCCAAATACAAAAAAAAAACAGAAAGGGAAGGCTCACAAAGAATGCCAACCCAGAAAAATAAGACAACCAAAATAAAAATGAATGGAAAACACAGAACAAAGGAGATAAATACACAAGAAGGAAAGCCACAGGAACAAATGATGCTGCACACACTTCTAAAAGCAGTACTACAACTCAGAGAAGCTTCAAAAGACCACTGAAAAGTAGAACATCAAGGCTCTGGAAACAAATCCCTGCACAACAGCGCAACACAACAAACCAGCTCAGCACGGATATGTAGCTCTATACAACACAGCACAGCAGGGCCAACACAAGGACAACAAGAAGAAAACCACACCACCAGCACTGAGAGAAAAAGGATACATGAACACCACTCAACTCTTAAATCAGAGAAAAACACTATCGGACTCTTAGGAAGTAGCAAAACTCCTCACTTCGTATACAGAAGGAACTCCAACTGCTCAGCAAAAGGCCTTCACCCCAAATCAGCACAGAAAATAGATCTCCCACCGCTGCACTAAAAGGAAAGCTTGACATCCAAAACAGAACTTCAGCTTCAGATTGAAGTCCACCCAATGCAAGATAAATAAAGCTGCATAAACCAAAAAAGCTTCTCTAGGCCAAACTGCTGAAAGTGAGATCAACCTGGGGAGAAGGGAGTATCATTCCACCCTAAGGCCCTCAGAATTGGATGAGAGGGAGTGATCTTACCTGAAGAAGAGCAAGACATACCACTGCGAAATTCAATGAAAAGCTTCTGAGCTTTCACCAGGGAAGGCTTTTTACTGTGGTGCTTTGCTTCATTCCTCAAGAACCGGAGGATATATATGATTTGGAAGAAGATTGCTACTGCTAAATTTTTTCCATTGGCATCCACATCCTTGATGAAGGCTGTCCTTACCGAAGAAGGCGATATAGGAAGAGGAATTAAAGAATCCATTAGACTGAGAATCCAAGACCACAGTTGCTGGGCTATAGGGCAAGAGAAAAAGATGTGCAGATCTGATTCGTTGTTGCAGTGGCAAGAATAACATCTAGAAGCCATGAAGATCCCTTTGAGCATTGCCCATGAATCAGTTGGGGTTTTCCTTAGGAGAAGGCACCAACTGAAACAAGAAAGTCGTAGATTACTGAGTTTGTTCCAAACTAGCCCATGCCACTGAACTACTGCTTTTCTAGACCTCAATGATTCCCAAGATTGTTTAAGAGAAAGGAAGTCAGAAGAAGAGCTTTTCCATATAAGTTTGTCCGGAGTTGAAGGGCCGAGGAGATCTATTTGACTTGTTTGCTGAAGGAGGAAGCACTGCACCTCGGCCGAGATGGAAGATGGGATGATCCAGGAGTTGTTTTGAATCAGGTCTGCCACCCTATCATTGTCTGAGAATTGGAGGAGGGAAAATCTTTTGGCAATGGGATCACGGTCTATCCAATTGTCTAGCCATAATAAGATGTTGTGACCATTCCCCAGAGTCCAACGACTGCCTTGCTGAAAGATAGTACCAAAAGATCTTATCTTTTTCCAGATACAAGACCCAGCCTTTGGATTTCTGGAAAACCAAATTGGAGAGTACCTAAAGTATCTGCCCCTAAACCATGAAGCTCAGATAAAGGTTAAGGTTGCCGCTGACCACCCCAACTTCATTAAACAAGCACCGTTAAACTCCTTCACCATGCTCAGGCCCAGCCCTCCCTCAGCTTTAGGCACACAGACCTGGTCCCATTTCAGCAAGTTATTTCTCTTATTATCTGCGCTAGAAGACCATAGAAAATTCCTCATGAACTTTTCAATCTGCATACAGGTTCTGGAAGGGATAGGGATAACTAGGGAGGCATGAACAGGAATGGAGGAGAGCACGTGCTTGACCAAAATCAGCCTTCCTGCAAAGGAGAGAGATTTGGCTATCCACCCTTCAAGCCTTGATCTGATAGAATCCAAAATCTTATTAAAATGGAGGTGCTTGGAGGTTCCAAAGAAAAGAGGAACTCCTAGGTAGGCTATAGGGAGAGAGGCCCTTATGATTGGAAGGAGTCCGGAGATCATTTGAGCTCTTCTGGCTGAGCATTTTCCCAAGTAAAGGTTGCTTTTCTGAAAATTGAACCTCTAGCCTGAAAAGGATTGATACCTTAAAAGTAGCCCGTAGATGTGTCTCAGCCCAACCTTGCGAGCTTTTAAGAAAAGCAAGATGTCATCGGCATGAAGCAGGTGACAAGGGGTGGAGGGAACAGGGGATATTGGCTCAATTTTCCATGAGGTTCTAAGAAGCTCTATATGGAGGCTGAGGCTCTCCTCTGCTAAGATGAACAAGTAGGGGGATAAAGGATCCCCTTGGCGCAGTCCCCAGGATGAGGTGAAAAAGCCACTAGGGTTATTGTTGACTAAGTCAGACCCTCCATTTGTACAAATCATCTCTCGAATCAGGTTTATCCAAGTTGTGGAGAAGTTGAAAAACTTTGGGGCTCTGAATAGAAAGCTCCATTGGAGCCTGTCAAATGCCTTAGAAATGTCCAATTTTAAGCAAACAGTGCCTCCCCTAACCTTGGAGTTTAGTTTTAGGATAAGGTCGTGGGCTAAGGCTACATTGTGATGGATTGATCTGCCTGAAACAAATGCCGATTGATTTAGGGAGATGAGGGAAGGGAGGATGCTGGATAACCTCAAGGCTAGAATCTTGGATGATATTTTGTAGGTGAAGTTTAATAGGCTGATTGGCCTGAAGTCATTGAAGGTTTCTAGCGATCATTTTTTAGGGATAAGGGATAAAAAGAAAGCGTTGGTTTCTCTTAACAGTCGGCTAGAAGAGAAGAAGTGGGTGACTGCAGCTATCACTTCTTTACTAACAATATTCCAGCATTTAGTGAAGAAGAAACCGGAGAAACCATCTGGCCCTAGGGAGCTGCTCCTCTTAAGGTGGAAAACAGCCTTCTTAATTTCGTCAGGAGAGGGAACAACTACTAGAAACTGGTTTTACGCCTCCGAGACAGTTGGACCAGCCAATTGAAAAAGGCCTTCGTCAAGGATAATCGACTCAGCTTGAAAAAGATTTGAGAAGAAAGATGCTGCTTGGACTTTTATCTGCTGGACATCTTCGTACAGAATTCCATCAACCTTAACCTTATCAATGCGGTTGCGAATGCCTATGGCCTTAGCTGAGAGGTGGAAAAATTTTGTATTCCTATCCCCATCTTGAAGCCATTTAACCTTCGCCGTTTGCTTCTAGTGGGAAGCCTCCGCATTCAACCAGTTATGAAGGGAAGCTTTAGCTTGATTCAGTTTATTGAGAAGAAGGTTACTAGGCTGATCTTCAAAAGCTACTTACTTAGCCAGGACAAGGGTCTCTACCTCTACAATTCGGATCTTGAAGTTGCCAAAAATTTCTTTACTCCAGTTCTTAAGGTTCAACTTGAGAGTCTTAAGTTTGCTAGCCAAAATGAATTGAGGAGAGCCATAGCATGGAGTAGCCCAGTTGTCCTCCACAACCTTGAAGAAGGATTCATGAGAGATCCATTTATCCTCAAATCTGAAAGGCTTATTGATAGAGGAAATATTTTGCCTATGAGCTAGAATAATTGGGCTGTGATCTGATGAGATTCTAGGGAGATGATTCACCACTGGATCTACAAAGGTGTCTAGCCAATGTGAGTTGAAAAGAGCTCTGTCTAGCCTAGCTGCCACAAAGGCCTGACCCTGCCTGTTATTTGCCCAAGTAAAACTATTGCCTTTGAACCCCAAGTCCTTCAGCCCAACTGCTAAGGCCATCTCATGGAACTCCCTGACCAAGAGGGGGGAAGGGGGGTGGGTGCTGAGTTCTTCATTTGACAAAAGAATGGCATTGAAATCTCCATTCACACACCAAGGCTTAGATGAAAGGGGTTATTTTTCAAATAGTCCCAGAGATCCCTCCTTTGCCTATAATCTGTAAAGCCATAAACTCCAGTAATAAAGCTAAGAAAAGATGAGGGGGAAGCTGAAAAGGAAATTGAGATGTGTTGGGAGGAGCTATCCAAAAGGGCGAAAGATAGGTTGAAGCTTTTGTTGCAAAGGCACCAGAGGGAGTTTTCTGAATTGGAGAATGAAGGAGAGTATCCAAAGGGAAAGCCTCCATTTGAAAAGGTATCCAGGGTGGACTTAGGTTCAGAGAGGAAAAGAATGTCAGGGAAGTGAGCTGTTATGAGGTGTTTTACCTTGTTTTTTGTGGGGGTGTTATTGATGCCCCTACAATTCCAGTAGATGACTGTAACCATTAAGAAACTAGTTTGGAGGTATGACCGGAGGAGGAAGGACCTTTGCGTTTGGATTGCCTAGAAGCTTTCACCTTGAAAGGGGATAGGTCGACCACTAAGGAGATTTCATTGTTGGGAATAGAGGTAGAGTTATGGTGAAAAGAAGAAACAGGATTATGGTGAGAAGAATAGGTAGGATTATGGACAGGTAGAATTATGGTGAGAAGAAGAAATAGTAGAAGAGGTAGGATTATGGATAGAAACTGGGATTTGTTCTGGGGTGATCCTCTTCAATTTAGGTTTAGCAGCTGATATTTTTTTAAGGTTGGCAGTAGAGGGTAGGATCTGCAAGAGTACAATTTTCCAGGACTGAGAAAACGTTGGAGCAATCCAAGGTGGGAGCTGGGATTTTTTCCAGGATCTCTAAGGCCACATATGAGGGAAGAGCTGAGAGAGGATTGTCTGAGTCATCTAGATGGGAGGACTTTTGAATTGGATTCTCTGGGGCCAAATATAAGCTAAAATGTGTTTATCCTCTAATATAAGATAAATTGAGCTAAGGGCAGACCTAAGGGCAATTGTGTCTATGACCGACCTAAGGGCAGAGGATACTGTGGATAGGCTCCATGTGATCAGGAGATTCATATTTGAAAAGCAATTAGACGTGGCATGGTATATATATCTTAAAGCACTCTTCATATATATTGAGATGTGTTTTATTATGTTTTAGTTCTAATCGTTTTAAACCTGCAACTCTTAATAATTTGGCCGAAACTTGGCTCTTATCATTGCAGATAGAGAAAAATGGGTGCTCAATGAAACCCAGCAACGATATCACAAACCAGTAATGATATCGTCGCCCCTTCAGAATAATCCTTCAACCTTCACCACTTTGATAATCCTTTTTGGAGTCCATTTGACCATGAATTCATATGTGTTCAATTCCACCCAAACGGACATGCCTTAATGATTTGATAAGATCTGCTTTTGAAAAGTCATTAACTTGGTAACAAATTGGCAACGAAAGAGATTTGAGACCAGTACGCAGATGCAGTGCTTGCAAAATGCATTTTGAGAACAAATATACAGATCAGGCCTAGATGTTTTCCTGCCAGCAGTTCTGAATCACAAAGCTCCAATTAATACAATACAGGTGCTATAGGTAGCATCACCACAATCGCTATGGTCGCTGTCATACTTTTTTGTTATTGACATTGCCATCATCCAGACTTGAATAACAAGACCGCCTTCTGATCCAAATAAAAGTAGACAAAGTGGTTCGTCTCATGGGTCACATAAGAACCTGCACAAGCAGAAGCAGACAATAATCAGCATGATATCACTAACTTTGTTGAATTTTTAGAGCATCAGATCAGCTTTGGACCACAATGGGAAGGAAATGAGGAAATTCACCATAAACAAGACCTTTGCAGATGAACTCAACATAAATGCATGAGCTATTTGCTTTTGTGCATGTATGAACACATGTCCATGCTTACATGTGCAGTAATCCATCAACAGTACATCTTTTCTTAGATGACTTAGAAGTAAAAAAAAAAAAAAAAAAGGAAGTGTAAGAAAAAATTTAAAGAGATTAACTCCATAAAACTCAATTCTTGATGACCTGCTCCAGCACTTCCACTGTTTATGCTTTTATCATCACCCCCCACAAGTTCGATAGTGGCCAACTTAATGTCTGTATTTTATTTTATTTTTCCTGACAGAGATATATGCATCTCCCAAGCCACCAAAAAGAGGATTTGGCAGAAGCAGGTCAATTTACAGATAGTGACAGTATACTATTGAAAATAGAATCAAAGCCCAGCACTCATGATTAAGTGGATCAGTGTGCTGCACTCAACTTAGACGCATGGGATGATTCTATTTTCCAAAGTATTCACCCTGTGGTTCCCACTATGGATCAATCATTTTCAACAAATCACGCGGATTAGCTTGGCCAATCCTAGCTGTGAAATTGTGGGGCATTTCTCATTTAATGCTGACCACTGTCAGCATGTTTTTTTATTCTCCATTCCCTCAGTCACCAAAGAGATTTTTTTCCCCGAATGTAAGAATCGTATTAATCACCGAAAAGGGAAAACCCCCATACAAAATGAATCAGCCTCCATCCAATGGGGCACCCCAGTAAGGTGGCCAACTATGCAAAGCATGTGGCGACCTGCAGCAGGTGAACAAAAAAGCAGCAGTTAAGATCTTCATACCAGTGCAATTCATCACCAATGTCTTATCCATAGTGGGAGACAACTGGTAAGTAGTCTAGAAATGGACTATGATGACACATATCCAACATGAGTGCAGCACACTGAGTCTTAACTAGGGAGTTACATTCAGGTTCAATTTCCCTGGCTATTCCATTTCTAGCTGACGACAGATGGCACCAGGTCACCAGGTCCCTTCATGCCATGATTTGATGGAGAGGGAGATCATGGTGGAAAGAAAGCGTCATAATTCCTAACAGCTAACCTATGTGATTATCCATCATAAGCACTTTGGTGAGGCACAGCTAAATAGAGAGATCAAGCCTTAGGAATCAAGTTCAGCTGGTTGTACAGACTTGAGACAAACCCCAAACTCCACACACACAAAAAACAAAAACAAAAAAAAAAAGTATAACTTCGGGATTCTATAAAGGGGGATACAGGAAATCAGGAGACTGCCATGATAAAAGCTGCCTTGACATGGTCCTCAAATTTTTAAATTGCTTCACCCTATTAGTTTCAAAATGGCATCTGATTCACACCAACCATCTTTTTTTTTTCTTTTTCTTATTTTCTTTTTTTGAATGGTAACTTTCATAAAAAGCTAGCAGTACAAGAGGGCTATACAGACAAGCTTACACCCAAGAAAAGCGAAAAACACAAAAGCACAAGACAAACAAAAGTTAACATACACAAAACAAAAGCACCCTCTCTCTGTTATTGTTGTTACAAGCATGTGCTTATTCAAGGATTATATAGCATTGTGGCTCAAGCATACTACAGCCCCGGCATCTAATCTAGGGGCTCAAAATTTAAAGATCGTATCTCTTTAAATCGTGTGTGTGCGCGCGTGCGTGCGAGTGCATGTGATTTGGAACAATACAAGGGTAGAGGCAACTTTAGGAATGACTCTTAGAGAGAAGAAATATGGAAAACAATGTTTTAATTTTTTTTCTTCTTTTTTAGAGATTTGGAACCATATAAGGGTAGAGACAACTTTAGGAATGACTCTTGGAGAGAAAAAATATGGAAAACAATGTTTTCAATGAAAATTACTTGGCTCGGCTAGGTCTTATACCATAGCGGAGATACTTTCAATTCAGTGTAGCGGCCATGACCTCTACTCCTGATATATCAAGCACTACGCTACATAGCAGCCGATATTTTTTTCCATCCTCAGGATATACATACATACATACATACATATATATATATATATATAGAGAGAGAGAGAGAGAGAGAGAGATTTATTGAATTAGCGAACATTTGCCTAATAAATGCTTAAAATATAGACCCTAAAGGTTATTAACTGACACAGATGACTAAACTTAAGGGTTTGTTTGCATGAGGGGTGAAATGAAATAAAATTAAATAGTCAAATTATGAGAAAAAGAAAGAGAAAGGGATTGAAAGTAAAAGCCCAAAATGACAAAAAAACTACCCTTAAAAGGCACTAATTGAAAAAAATGTACTCTTAAAAGGCACTAAATGACAAAAAGGAGAGGAGTAATTTTTTGTCTTTTAGTGCTTTTACACCCCCCCCCCCCCCCCCCCCCCCTCCTCTTCTTTTCTCTCTTTCTTTTGATTTGACCCTTAATTTTATTACATTTCACCCCTCATGCAAACAAACAAGCCTTAAGCATATTACACTCAAATGGATTTCTTAGGATAAAACTTCCTAAAGACGAGGTTGCAACTGATCGCCATGTAACATGACTATAATGGCCTTATTCAACATGCGCCTAAATAAATATTTAAATTACGGACCCTTTTAGCCAATTGGGCCTATGCTGGTCTTTTTGAACATTCCTTCATAAGTCATTTTGGCCCGTGGCCTACATCATACAACAATGCATTTGCATATGAAATAAAGTAATGTCAAACATTTTGCCAATTGGAGAAAACTTAGGTGTTACTAGTGTAAAGATATAGGTCAGCTTGACCTAACGGGTCAAACCCACGACCCATGTATATTGGGTCAGCCCACAAATCAATGTATATTGGGTCAGCCCACCAGTCAATATTGTATGAGTTGTCAATAGATATTAGATAGATATTAGTTACCTTAACTGTGCCTGTAATCTTGTAATCAGATCTTAATCAGATCCACTAATTTAGGCTATCCATGTTATATATGTACCCATCGTCAATACAATGAAGATCATCAAATTCTCTTGCAATACTTCTCTCTCTTGTATGCTTCTGGTACTTCTGTATCGTCTTACATGGTATCAGAGCCCATTGATCTGATCCTTTAAGCATAAGAGGAGCCCTGGTCAACTGATAAGAGGAGTTCTATTTCTCCCGACTGTGAGAAACACTACACTACTGTGATCAAAGGTGGCCCACCTATTGATCACCTTGCATCAGCGAAATCTCTCCATTCTGGTCGATCACTTATCCTAGGAATTCTTAACATTTTTTCAAGATTTTCTGATCATCTGAGGTAGGCCATTCTCTCTCATCTGCACTTGTCTTCTTTGTGCAAATAGTTTTCATCAAAACCGTTCAAAATTCTGGATTCTTAAGCTTTCTTCAAAATACCAGTTAGAGGTGTTTCGGATTTTTGAGACAGAGGTCACTGTGTAATCTGATCCTCCTTTTGATCATCCAGTGGGCCCGAAAGATCAGAACTGTGCTGAAATCCAAGGTCGCCTGGACCCTTTTTTTGGCATTTTCTGATCTGATTTCACTCTGTGGCTGTGATCTTCCATCTGATCAACCTGTGGGCCCAATAGCACTGATCTATGCTCAGATTCAAGGTAGCCTGGACCTAATTCCTTGGAATTTTCAAATCTGGTTACTTTTTGTGGCTGGATTTCAGATCTGATTTGGTTTTTGGGGCTGGATTTCCCATCTATACAATCTGTGTGCATCTTGTTCCAATTTATTATGCGCTTTTGCTTCATATCTATGCAATTTTGGTTAAGATGTCTTCCGATCGCACCTTGGGGATTAATGTCATACTCAATGGAACAAATTATCCCTATTGGTCCCATCTGATGCAAAATTTTCTCAAAGGACAAAAACTATGGAAATATATTGCTACGCAGATCCCTACACCAGACAGTAAAGATACCGCATTTGAGGAATGGGAAGCTTCGGTAGGGAAGATAAACTCTTAGATTGCCAATTCGGTCAATCCATCTATTGGGAACCAATTGGCTAAATTCAATTATCCTAAGGATGCTTGGGATTATTTAGCTAAATTGTATACTCAGTCTAATGCTGCTCACCGATATCAGTTAGAATGGGAAATCAAAAATGCTGACCAAGGAAATGACTCCATTCATGACTTTTTTGTCAAAATGACTGCCTTATGGGATCAACTGGCAGAGAATACATGTCCCACAAATTTCGTTCTTACCTGACCAGTCAAGGGACTCTAGCTCAATTATCCTGTCCTGCCACACCACAGCAAAATGGAGCAGCAGAACGGAAACACAGACATATCCTAGAAACTGCTAGATCCTTGATTTATTCCTCACATGTTCCTCTGCAATTCTGGGGGGAAGCAGTCCTCACTGCAACCTATCTGATTAACAGAACACCATCCACTGTCTTATCTGGCACATCTCCATATGAAAAATTGTTCTCCTGTAAACCTGACTTGTCTTATCTCAAAGTATTTGGCTGCACCTGTTTTGTTCTGTTAAATGATAATGAGAGAACCAAACTTTCCCCAAAATCCACTGTCTGTGTTTTCTTAGGGTATGGCATTGAACAAAAAGGATATCGGTACTATGATCCTAAATCCAATAAGTTACGAGTCTCTCGTAATGTCACCTTCCTGGAACATATACCTTTCTATACATTACCCATTGCATCCTCTTCTCCTGAGCAACCTCCGATCTATCCCCTTGATCCGTTTCCAGATCTATTTCCCTCCGATACTCCTTCTCCTCCACCCCACAGGTATATCATCGTCAGCCCAAACCACCGTCTGCTCACTCAGAATCTGCAGCCCCACATCCTCCTTCTGACCATGGGCCTATCTCATCTGCTCCAGATGTGCAGGATCCTCCTCAACCTCGAAGGTATCACTTGCGCACCAGAATCCCTCCCTCCCGTTTTGGCTTTGTTTGTACTGATCATTTTTCTCCATCATATAAGTCATTCCTTGCAGCAATTCATACCTTAGCAAAACCACAATCCTATAAGGAGGCCATTACTCACCAGAACTGGAGATCTGCCATAGAAGAAGAACTTGCGGCTCTGCAGAAAACTCAAACATGGGATCTTGTTCCTCTTCCCTCAGGAAAACGGGCTATTGGCTGCAAATGGATATTCAAGATCAAGACCAAATCTGATGGAACTGTTAATCGTTATAAGGCCCGCTTGGTTGCCAAAGGCTACACACAAGAATATAGGGTAGATTATGAGGAGACCTTTGCTCCAGTTGCTAAGATGACAACTGTCCGGACCTTTATCTTCGTTGTCGTTGTTAGACGTTGGCCACTCTACCAGCTTGACGTCAAGAATGCATTTTTGAATGGCTTTCTTCAGGAAGAAATATATATGCATCCTCCCCCAGGTGTCACGAGACCTCCTCATTATGTCTGTCGTCTCAAACGTGCCTTGTATGGACTCAAACAAGCTCCTCGTGCTTGGTTTGAACGGTTTAGTACCAGCATTATCAGCATTGGTTTTTCTCAGAGTGCTCATGACTCCGCTCTCTTCACTCGCTATTCGCGATCTGGATGTGTTTTCTTGTTACTCTACGTCGATGATATGATTATCACTGGCAGTGATGCTCCTGGTATTCTATCCTTGAAGCGTTTTCTTCATCGACAGTTTGAGATGAAAGATTTGGACCATCTTCGGTATTTTCTAGGCATTGAGGTTGCCTACTCTCCTAACGGATATCTTTTATCGCAAACAAAATACTACAATGAAGTTCTCAAACGAGCTAGACTCACAAATCGTAAACCCGTCTCTACTCCAATTGAACATAATCTAAAGCTTCGGACTACTGATGGAGAACTGCTTTCTGATCCAACTCGTTATCGTGAGGTGGTCGACAGCTTGGTATATCTTACTATTACCAGACCAGATATTGCCTATGCAGTACATGTGGTAAGTCAATTTGTTGCTCAACTCACTCATCTTCACTGGGGTGCTGTCCTGCGCATATTGAGATACTTACAAGGGAGTTCAAACCTCGCCCTCCTTCTTTCCTCCAGTCAGAATCTTACTCTCCATGGTTACTCTGATTCCGACTGAGCAAGAGATGTCAATGATCAGCGATCTACAACCGATTTTTCCATTTTTCTTGGCTCTTCTCTCATCTCTTGGAAGAGCAAGAAACAGGAAGTTGTCTCACGATCATCCACTGAAGCTGAATATCATGCTGTGTCTCACACTACAACTGAAATTATTTGGCTTCGTTGGTTACTTCAGGATTTAGGAGTTCTAGTTCCTAAATCTACCTCTCTTTACCGACAGTGAAAGTGCACGGAAATTAGCCATAAATGATGTCTTCCATGAACGATCCAAACATCTTGAAGTTGACTATCATTTTATTCGTCAACATGTTTGGAGTAGTACTATTAAGCTTATCCAGATTTCATCAGCTACTCAAATTGCAGATTTTTTCACCAAAAGCCACTCTACTTCTCGATTTTCGGAGCTATTTTCTAAGCTTTCGATGGTCACATTCTCCCAGATACAGGTTAGCTTCACCTAACGGGTCAAGCCCACGACCCATGTATATTGGGTCAGCCTACAAATCAATGTATATTGGGTCAGCCCACCAGTCAATATTGTATGAGTTGTCAATAGATATTAGATAGATATTAGTTACCTTAACTGTGCATGTAATCTTGTAATCAGATCTTAATCAGATCCACTAATTTAGGCTATCGATGTTATATATGTACCCATCGTCAATACAATGAAGATCATCAAATTCTCTTGCAATACTTCTCTCTCTTGTATGCTTTTGGTTAATTCTGTATCGTCTTACAACTAGGATAACATAAATACGTGTGAAGTGTTGTTGGTCTTATACTGAAGTTTTCTCTTGCAACATTGGAAGTTAGGTAACAGATTAGTTATTAAATGTGTTTTCAAAACTTCAATTTTGCAATAGAGGAATCTAAACCTTTATGTGGTTTCTCTCTCCACAATCTAGGGAGTTTCAGGATGAAAAAAACTTTTTTGCTACAAAAAAAGATTTTCAAACAAAGCTTAAGCCAGCACATAATAGAGCATCCATTCTAGAACTAAGTCATATGGCTAGAGGAACGTGTCCTTCTGCTGTGGCTTAATATGTATTTTCACTTGCATAGAAAGGAACTTTTCGTATTTGATCCTAAGAAGGAAAACTTGATCATATTCCATGTAAGAATTATATTTTTATGATTATTCACTATCTTGTAGACCCTTGGTGATTTGGTTTCAACAAGCCAGAAATTCATCAAACTTGATTTGATTGAAGGACGCATCGAGACTACTGACAAAAGCATAACAGAAAAAATAAATGAGTTGTCTGCACTCTGCTCTCATGCCAGGTGTTTACAAAAGCACCTTCATTATATCCCATTTATGATAAGGTGTGCATCAAGACCTTGGAAAAATATACAATGCTCCACCCAAAGGTAGCTCATCTTCCCATCATATAAATCATTTACTGATGGGAACCACCATCTATGTGCAGTTCAGCAAAGAGTTCTCCCTCACAAAACCCTAATCATCTTCTAATTGGCTCATCAGTAGATGGATAAAGTTAAAGAAATAGACAATAGTCCATATTCAACGGCAAGAAACAGAAAGCCAGATCATTGGGACTGTTCAATAGAGATACTTGCCGCATTGCCCATCCAAGATGGATCACAACACATGAACAGTCTGGCCCACTGAAAGAATTGAAACTTTGGCATGTATTTTTCTTTTCTCTTTTACTCAGTCCAGATTTCAGACGCACATTTTTAAGATGAAAACTGAAAATTTAGAAGAAAATGTGCAGCAAGAATGACACTAAAAAAATAGATGAGGAAGCAAAAGAGAAAAAAAACAACTGAACAAAAATATTTCAGGCCAATGTGCTCTTTACTTACAACCCCCTACAATCCACCACAATTTCCTCTCTCAGGTTACGAGATTCAAATGGGCTCTCTCAAGCCCATAGATCAAGAGATTAGTATGATCCAGTGGGGTTGATATTTTTCATATCATAGGTCTCACCGAGATCATTCAATCCCTCACTCCCATATGATTGGCATGGCTCACTCCCACATGATTGGCATGGCCCCATGTGGGCCCTGGGCAAGTTTGCACAGTACAATGTGCAAACAGTCCTCACCAAGATAAAATTAAGAGAAATGCTAGTGTAGTGAAGGCTTTTTAGAAATGAAGAAACGAGCTAATAAATCAGTTACACATATTACGGCATTTATGCAGTGGAGAGAGTAACAACTGTAGAAATTAGTTATCTTAATGGAAAGAGAAAGGATCCTTAGAAAGTGAGAATTATAATTTTACCCTCATAGATGCATCCTTCTTTTAAAAAAAAAATAAGTATATATTAACAAATCCCAAAGAGAAGGGCTGGGATACCCTATATACAAAAAAATGAAGACCATAACTTATACTACAATGCCGCCTCAAAAGAGATGCAGAAGCAAAAGAGAAGACAAAATAACCCAAAGGTGGGCTATACATGAAGGGCCAACTTGTTTAAGAGGTGAAGACTGAAGAGGTACTTTGTGAGAGGAGAAGTATAACTCCACATGGGGACAACTATTAAAAATCAAAACCTTTCAGAATTTATGCCCACCCTTATCTGGATGCTCTTAAATTTTACTCCAATGAGATTGGTTGCACCATAAGATTATAATGTGATTAATAATCTATTAACCACAATTTCTTGCATTATTTTTTTATTTTATATTTATTATATACACACACACACACACACACATATATATATATATATATATATATATATTGCTAAGGAATTTCTTGCACAATTTATCTTGCATTGATCGCATTATTAATCATGCCATCAATTTTATGATGGGACTAACTCCTATTAGAGTAAAAATCATACACTTCATACAAGGACGTTGCATTGGTGAGACTTCTTTTTTTAAAGATTTTTTTTTTTTTTGGCACTACAATAGTTGATTGATGAAACTGTTGGAGTCAAACACTCGATTGCTCATGTGGGTCAAACCATCATGTGGTTCCAACACTCACCAATTAAGTAGGGGAAATTACAACAGGGTTCATCTATTGAAATTCAAACCACTTAAAATGAATAAATCATCTTGTATGGTATACCCTTGAGTTTTACTTTTATAGGAGGTGGTCCCACCTACAATTAAGCATGTGATTAATAATATAATCAAAGTCATAGCTGGTTATAAGTGATGACCCCAGTTATCATTTAAGCATTGACTATATTATTAGTCATATGCTCAATCTTACGGTGGGACTACTACTATTAAAGTAAAACTCCAGCATTTTATATAAGGAATTGTATTCATTTTGAGCAGTTCGGATTTTCAATAGGTAGACCCCATTGTGGATTCTTAAACTTAATTGGTGGGAGTGTTTGACCCACATGAGCAATTGAGTGTTTGACCCTAAAGTCACAAGAATCAAGCATTGGTCATATAATTAATCAAATGCTCAACCTTATGGTGAGATGACCAATTCTATTGAAGTGAAATTTGGGGACATCCCATATAAAGGGAGGGCATGCATTTTGAGCAATTTCGGTTTTGAAGGGATGGGCCGCTATGGGGTTTCCCACTTTAGCTCATCCACTCACAAAAGCATGAGTTGAAATTCACTAAGGGATCGTTTGTCTTTTACGCGTGGGATATGTAAATATAATTTACACATGTAAAAGATGAATATTCAAATTTGAAGTATGTAACATTTACACATGTGTTTCTTTTTACAACATTTGTCTAATAACACTATTTTCGCATCATTTACACATGTGATTCATTTTTCTATGTTTGTTTCAATGATATGTGTATCTGTATTAAACAATTTTGTAAATGATACTTATTAATCATTAAATTATATTCTACTATAATGATATGAAAAGGAGACAAAAAAGGTCTAATTTATATCAAAGTTTTCATTTGCATTTTAGATCCTTAAAAAAGAACATGTCTTTCAACATGAAATATATTTTTCAAAAATAGATATTTCTATCAATGATCACCTTTAAAAAAATGCATTATAACATGTTTGGTTAAGGAAATGAGAGTTTATAATCTGATGGTTAAGAAAAACAGGATCATTATTAATATTTTTATTAATTAATATTTAGTTCAATATTATCATAATTCATTATTCAATTTGCATAAAACTTAACCCATGCATCTCACCGGCTTTATGATAATATAAATCAGTTATAGAAAGTTCTTAAAATGAGTGTTTTATTGCTAAGTCCAATTATATTAAAAGTATCACAAATTTATTATGGTTAGATAAAATTGCATTTATACATTATTTTTTAATGATACCATAATGCTATATAAAATACATTCTTCCTTTTCTCTTACATTCATTTATACATATTTAAATATTTTTAAAGTAATACAATAATAAATAATTTTAGAAAAATCATTGAGATATTGGAAGAAAATCTAAAAGGAGAAGAGAAGATGGAGAATCAAATTCTAAAAGAATAAACCTACAAAGTAAATAGATTGTTTTATTTTTTTTATTTTATAGAAAGGTAAGAGAGAAATAGAGGTTACCTTCATAAAAGGAGATGAGATGCAAGGAGGGTTTTCATTCATAGGTTTCATCGGTCTTAATGCATCTTTTATTATTATTTTGTAAATGTGTTGGAGGGGGGGTTTCAAACTCATAACCTCTATGATGGAAATGCCTCTTTTATTATTATTTTTCTAAATGCGTTAGAGGGGGTTTCGAACCCAAAACCTCTTTAACGGAAACTGCCCAAAACCAAACCATCCGCTTCCAACGGGTATTCTTTGAAATCACATGTGCTTTGGTATTCTATTTTCCCACCTGAACGGGTGTTCAAATCTTGGTGTGAAAATGAGCTCAATTTCACACCATTTACACATCTAATTTACACACAAAATATGTAAATACTTGTAGACTTACATTACTGATGTGTAAATATTACGAATATTCACCATTTACATATGTAAATGGGTGTAGACAAACGACCCCTAAGGAATGAATGAGGGTAAAAGGTAATTTACATGTTTCTTTTGTCCTTTCTCTTTTCTAATAACACAACTCATCGCAATCAATTAATACATGGAAAGATGAGTAACACTCTACTTGTTTGTTTCTTGCTTCAGGAAAGCCTTCATTGCACTAGCATTTCTCTAAAACTAAATACACAGTTTCCTTTTGCTAAGATGTACCTCCCATGGCTTGCATGAGAGATCCAGCATCAACTCAAAACATTCATACTAAACCCGCATTAGTTTGCACCACTAATCTGAATTAAACTCACTGTTGGATTCAATTTCATAAAATATATATGTGTGTGTGTAATATAATGTGAAAATATCTAATCCAATCATCAATTCTATTACCACTACAACTTTCCTTTGGAATTAAAAGACCATGAAATTCACCGCCAATCACTGAAGGCAAACACTATACAACAATCAAGTCCCACAGGCAAATGACTCACAGCAAAATAGCCCATAATTAACCCAAAAGGCTCCTACTCTTCAATTCTCCAAACAGTTTGCAGCACAAAGCAAGCAGAATATACTGAATGAAACCAGAAGTTCAAAGATCCAAACATCCATCCATCCAAAATCAACAAACAAAACCCATCAATCTCTTACAGAAAGAATCAAGAAAACCCCACCAAACGAGAGAGGAATTTCCACAAACAGGTAGCATGCATTTCAACAGTAAACAAGCCAAACAAACAAAACCCAGAAATCCAATCATCTAAACATCCAAAAAAAACTAACAAATTCAGCCAAAAAAACACATAAAACCCATCAAAAGCAGGGGGGAAAGGGGAGACTGGTACCGAAATTACGCCCCACAATGCAATGCCAGGTTGACCCATGTTTCTTGTCAAACTCCTTCTTGATACACTCTGCTATCTCCTTCTCCACGCCATGCTTCTCAAATGCCTAAACAATTCATTCATTCATTCGGCTAAGGAAAGGGTAAAAATCAGGGGTTGAACAAAAAACCACCCAAAGCTCAATAAAAAAGAAAGAGAAATGTGAATCCAAGAAAAGGGGCGAGATTTGGGACCGCGATAGCACAGGAAATGGCCTCTTTCTGCAGTTCCTCGCTCATATCGGCGCTCTTGATGACCACCTTTCTCTCCTGAGATGCAGCTGAAGAAGAGGGTTTGCTTTTCCTCATTTCATCACCCATCTCTCTCTCTCTCTGATAGCTGAAGCCTCTGTGCAGCAGTTCTCTGGAGCTCTATATATACGGAGTAGAAAACGACCGATCCGTCGCGGTCCGTAACGGTGACGACATCCGTCCGTTACGTTATGACGATGTCGGGTCGCACTTTGATTGGGTGGGCCACAACGCGGTTCATGATCATCCATCTATAAGATTTCGGTGCTCCCACGGACTAGGATACTTCTATCTTATTAAGAGAGTTTAGGGTTTTTTCTTTGAGATTCCAATTTCTGACCTTCTTTCTGACCGAGCACATGGTTGAGTGATGATAGGACCACCTAAATAGTGGGTCCCACTTTTCCCTATAATGCCAATGAGAAATTTGGTTTAACTTTCATTTGAAACCATTGAGAAGATTTTGACTTGTTGGATTGAATGGTTGGGATGTCTTGTCATTTGTGACATTTGGGATGTCCTAACTTTCATGGTTGGACGAATGGGTCCGTCCAGATCTTATTATTGCTCCTACCCTTTTTTGATGGTTGTTTGGAGGAAGAGAATGGTAGGTGGGAGGGATGGGAAGGGGAAAAAGGAAAATGGGAGAGGCCAGCTGCTGTACATGCCATCTTTCTTTTTGTTTTCATATCTAACTTGACTTAATTGAAAGTTAGTCAAAAGGCTGAACCATTGAAGGTTGAACTGATGTAACAAAAGTCTAAAGATGAAAATTTAAATAGCAAAAGGGAGAGGAAGAATTATAATTCAGGCTACCCAATTTGCTCAATCCTTCTTTATAGTTGATGTGTAATTCACAACTAAAATAAGGTAAGGCTGTGATGATTCAATGTTTTAAATAACCAAGTTTACTACCGTCAGTAAGAGTTTGATTTGATACTATTCTTTTGCTTCTCAACGGTAGCTGTTGTCAAGGGCAGTGTCGGACTCAGGATTTTCATTTGGATGGAGCAAATAATGGTCAATTAAAATTTTCAACTATATATATTATTTTATTTTTTGCTAGACATTTTTCACCTAAATAATAGCAAAAGAGGAAATTTATTACATTTAAACATATAGACACAATACTTCACTTCATCTGCTAACATTGATTTCTCTTATAAAAAACCAATGCCTGTGAAATACCACTACAAATTCAAGGTGAATATGTATGGGAAAAAACTAGACGCAAGAACATTTCTCATAGCTAACAACACATTTGCATACGTGGGGGTGGTTGTTTAAACACATGTGGGCCATGATGTAGAGCCCATTGAACTTTTGGGAAGTTTCAAGATCCAACCTGGGGCCATCAAAGCATAGGTCCGGCCCTGGTTAAGGGCAGGTTCCAAAAAATGTCCCAAAGACAACATATAGAGAAAATATTATGTGTAAAGGGTCCGCACAGGCCTCATATTATCAGACTGCTGGCATCATTTTCAAACGTTTTTAGGCTTGATGTATGTCTTGGGTCACATTGTAATTTTCCTCAGCATGTCAAAAAAAGAGAGAATAAAGAAGGTTACTTTTAAACGATCAGCACAGCTGTTATAACAGCTAATAACAGTATGTGATCATAACTTGAATGCCGACAATAAAAATGAAATGAACTTATCTTATTCTATAAGCATAATCTTTAAGCATGATGGAAGCAGCCAAAGTAGTGACTTTAAAATTAAAAGAATAGTAGTTGGATTCATTCTCTTTTTTTTTTTTTTTTTTCTTTCTTTTAAAAGGGGTTGTTGATACAAAAGAAGTCTGTATCCTGATATTACAACTGCATGAACCCTTACCGTTCATCATGGAATAAAACAAAAAAAAAAAAAAAAATGCCATGGATGATCATCATCCATGGAGAACCAACAGCATCTCTATGGCCACCATGACCAAGTTAACCTGGTGAAGTTGCCAAAACAGGTAGGACTTCAGTCATGAAATGATATGACTGGTACATGGAAGATTAATTTAGGTTTTCTACTTTTTTCCTGCTATTTTTTTTTTTATATAATTGTACCACCATGCTCTTTACCCCTTTCCTCCCTATACTTAAGTTTGTTAATCTGTGCGTGTAGCTTGATACTTCCTAGTTACTCAATCCCAATAGCTTTTGATTGCCAGTATTTTGATCAAAGCCCAACATAATTCTCAACGTATGAGTACAACACATTTGTGGCACATCAAATTTCCACTGTATATAATTATAATAGCTTTTTTTCCATTTACCAAAAAAGAAAAACTACTATCAACAAACTACAATGAACACACAAATGTAATTAAGCAATCACATAAGGGAAAACAAAGCAGAGTTTTTTTAAAACAAAGCAAGTTTTTTTTTTTTTAAACGGTAATGAAAACTTCATCAAGGAGAAGGAGAAAACAAAGAGCAAAACACTCCAGAAAAATATGAAAGGGAAAGTATGAGAGCATTATACCATCCCAGCCCCAATTGCATAACCACACAGACACAAGGAGACAACCTCTGAACCCCTTGTTTCGGTAGCACATCACATCCGACAAAAGGAAACATTGATTGTAGCCGATGACTCCCCAATTTTGTTAAAATGATATTGAAACTTCCAAGTTCGACACCCACGCAATCGTATTTGAAGAATCACTCTCCACAAGAGATTCACCATAACCTCTTAAAAACAACTGAAGCCCTTCCAAAATAGCCAACGCCTCTTCTTCGTTGGAATCTCAAACACATATTTGGAGAACATTAGAAGAACCTCACCCTTAGTGTTGCAAAGCACCCCTCCAATTCTCACTGGACCCGGCTTACCTTTAGAAGCTCCATCGACGTTGAACTTGACCACCCCAAAAGCAAGTTTATGTGGTTCAGCAGTGTGCACATACATGAGAAAAGAATTCTCGACTATATTCGTCTCTTCTCAGATTAGGGTTACAAGCTACATCATATACTCCTTTCTTAAGCTCTAAGAACTAGTACAAATGACCAAAACACCTTTGAACCCTAAACACTGATCCGGACTGACCTAGATGAACTGATCCGAATAACCTACAATACAAGACGAAATGCTACAATGCATTTGGGGTAAAATGAGAATTAGAGATCCAAACGGTGATAATGTTTGTCCTAATCATATTAATTCATTCAGCACAAAGGCAATTAAATCACAGAATACAATAAGGTAAAACACATAGAGCATTCAAAAATACAGGTAAAGATATGCCCATCAAAACATTAAGAACCTAAATGTCCAATCCAGATACAATTGGGTGAAGTACAATTTTCTTTGAAAAGTTTGATACAAAAACTCAGAACCTGTATTTATGTAATTTCTTGAAGTATGTTTTTTATGAATAGTATTTTATGACTTTTTAAAAACAACTTTTTTAAATTTAACATATTCAAATATGATTCCTTTTTTTTTACTCTCTCTCTCTCTCTCTCTCTCTCTCTCTCAATATAGTTTGTAATCCATGCAGCCCAGATGTCCAAACAGAACAGAAACAAATGACCATATCTTTCCTGCCAAAATACTCGACCTATTTGACACTTAAGGCACAGACAAACACACCCTTGAAATGGCAGATGAGACTATAAAATGTGAGAAGTGAAAAGAAATGAACCTTTGAGGTAGTATGAAGCAGGAATGTAATTGTCTTCCTGTGATCCCAATTTGCATCCACTGAACAAATTTTTCAGGTGTCCACATATGTTCTGATGAACTATCTACATCCTTCAACCATGCGTTTGAGATGCAATGCAATTGTATAGCATTCTTATTTCTCAGCTATGTTTCTTCATCAGAGTCCTGCACAACCTTGCTCAATTTTGCTCTCTTGGTTTTGATAACCATACCTTCTTCACTATCAGATCCAGAACCCTCTTCCACAGCAGCACCACTCAATCCGTCTGAGACATCTTGTCCTGGCCCATTTTCTTCTTCACCTTCCAACTCCTCATTCGACTCAATCCGAGATGCATTCGAGTTAGCTGGGCTAGACTCATGCTCTGGTTGCTCTTCTTGTTTAGCTGTCTTTTTCATATCTATAATCTTAAAATCCCTAGCGGTGCTACGCTTGGCGTGCCTCAACAAATTGACTTTGGTCAGTTTGCTGAGTTGGATCAAATACTTCTCGTAATCCTCAATCTGGAAGATAAGGTCCGGAATGCATCTATTCTCCCTTCTAATCTTCCTCATGATTCCCTTAGCGCGGACATTTTCCTGCTGATTCTGCAATGCTCAAAGCAACACAACTGCATTAACATGGGAATATTTATTAGAGTAACAACCCTATATAACTAGAGCAAGCATATGATGCATGGTTCAGAGAATGGCGTCTCCTTTCTGCTCAACAAGCAATGGATCAGGAGGGAACAGCTTTCAGTAATCAAAGCCTTTCATCTGGTGGGGGCACAATCATGGGACTGACAGGTCCTATTGCCCAAGTGGCTGATTCTAGCTATCCGACTCTGCTATTCAGTTGGTGAATTGTGATAGGGACAAGTATCTCCACTGATCCACATTTAACGAGGTTGAAATCAGACAGACATAATTCTTGGGTAGCTCTCGTCCATAATAAGGCTCACTATATGAACAGTTCAGGTGGCACCTGAGTTCATAGAGCCAATACCGATATTACTGAATCATTATGGTGAAGAATTGATTGGAAGAGTAAGAAAGGAAACTCAGCATCAACAGAAGGCAGAACACTTGTCTTACCCTTTGCATCAGAGCCACAAAGCTGTACAGTGGACGTGTGAGCTTTTTGCAAGTGATTTCTGCAAGCCTCTGGAACTTGAGTCCAGGTAAAAGTTGTCTGCATCCTTTCAGAGCGATCCGAAGTCTAGTCATATGAGATAAATGCTTGTAAAACTTTGCAGCTAATCTTAACAACTGCTCAGACTGTGGATCTGCAAATGGAAATAGTCAACTATAATTTGACAACCAACAGAAACAGGAGTGTTCATTAAATTGATGGCACAGGTGGGCCACGTATTGATAGCAATAGCAGTTTATCTGGAAGGTTCTACAATGAGATGGATCTTCTTTTAATATATTACAAATCGGCTGTCCTAAAAATAATGAACAAATCCTTCATATTTAATAATGAATCAGATAGGACCACCAATGAGGGATAGTTTTGGGAAATCCATCCACAATATTACTATTGAATGAACCATTTGAATCATTAAATAGTCAGGCACTTTTATAGTGTAGGGCTGAGATAATGATATGACATTAGATTGTGTTTTCCCTCCAAGGATACAGTTGTACTTCTACTTTCAAATAAAGCCTCAAGAAATGATAGTGCTGCATTGTAATATGAATCATACCTTTAAGGCTCGTCTCCGCAAAAGACGATAACAAATTCACAAGCACTTCTGACCTGGAGTAGAGGGCCTCTTCCAAAACTAATCCAGGTGCCCTTTCCTCGTGACCATCACTGTTTCCAAGGTCAGTGCTTTCATGACTGGGTGCAGACAATGCCTTCAACTTTGATATAGCCCAATCTAAATCAGCAATAATCGATTCAATTAATTGCAATAGAAATGAAGCGACTGCCTGTTCTGTTGAATGATTTATGATGGGATAAGTTTTCGACTTCTCCACTGGATCCCTCTCCTCAGATCCCAAAACTGTTAAGAGCTCTGAAGCCATGCCTTGTGCTAGCACTACGTCATTTGGAGATGATCTTAAGTAGAAGGCAAGTTCCAAAATACTTCGAGCAGCCTTCGCATTTGTTGTTTCACTACTACTGCATATATGAACAGCCCAGCTTCCAAGGGAATCTCTTAGCTTGCATGGGAGTTTGTTGCCAATCATCAATACAATCTGAGAGAGTACCTATAAAAATTATAACAATAACTGGTTTCAACTTTTAGGGAAAAAAATCAATTATCTGATTAATAGGAATAACTCAAAAGAGGCAATAGATGGTTGCAGATAGTAAATTCTTGTCCTGTGATCAAGCACACAAGACTAAGAAAAAAAACAATAAAAATGAGCACTTCTTGGACTTCTACACAAAATATATGGTTTTTTTTTTCTTAATTGGGCTCGATCCTATTTGCAGAATTGATGGTATCGACCATTTCACAGGAAAGGAGGTGAGGATCCCATCATTTCTTCCAATTGGAGTAAATAGAGATTTTCTCTGAAACATCTTAGCTTCAGCGAATAAAGAAATTAAAAAAATCATGGAATCAAGAAGAAATCTCCGAGTAGTGTTTTTAAAACGTGATGTAGACCATGAGCATCCATTGCCAAGTGTGGCTCCACGTTGGGAGTCCATTTCATAACCTGTAATATAAATATAAGATATGTACTACTGCTTCATATTTTAGGTGCATCTCTCAAAACTTCCAAACATATTCTAGTCTACAATATACAATATTACCACATGAAATGAATTCACAAGGAACAGAAAATGGTCATTGTACATTGTTTGCATTGATTATAGATCAAACATCTGAAGATTTACCTCAGATTCTCGGAAAAGTGAAAGTGCAAGAAGCTCAGAGAAGAATGGCTTTATTATTTTGTCTAGGAACAAATGCATATTCCTCACATGTTGATCATCAACCATAGAAGCTAGTTCGCTATCATTCTCCTCCACAGCATCCACACCATTTTCAACAACATTCTCAGTTGCAGATACAGAGACCAAATCCTCAATCAACCCAATAAAATGAGGGCTATGAAATTTTATTTTAATCAATTCATAAAGGCAAGCCAAGGATAAGTGAATCTGTTCTGCTCTCTCTTCAACGACTTTCCTGCCCTTAACTTCTGTTTTCTTCTGATCCTTAACCAACTTTGAGTATGACTTTAGCAGCTGCAGCCCCAACTGTAACAATGGGCACCCCAACATGCAGATATTTCCATAGATTAATGTCTTCAGCGGATCGTCTCTTTCTATTGAAGAGAAAGATTTGAAATGACGAAGACAAGCATTCAAGCCAAAGGAGCTGAGTTTCGAACAGTTAACTGATGTCTCACTTGGCAATGATTGGCAATGGTTCTGAGATACATGGGCACCATAACCAGCAACATTATATAGCTTCAATGCAATCAGAAACACCTGATGAATACTGGATGTTGCCAAAAATGATCTTTTTGCCTGAGACAGTTTTAATGGAGTAGCACGAGAGCCTTCTCTGACATTATGATCAGACTTATCTAGGATTCCTTGACTAGAACTTTTTGATGACCTTTTTGTGGGACCATTAATTTGTTTAGTGCCACTTGCATCCTTGTGTAGAGAGTCATATAAATCAACAAACTGCATAAGTTCTTTTTCTAGATCAAGCTTGCCCATATCTGTGGCTTTCTCCAACTCTGTTGCAACTGCATTTAGTAATATCTCAACAATCCCTGACAAAATCCAGACACAATAACCGCCCTTCTCTCCTTCAAACGACCGAGATCCAGGATCCTGGCATTTAGCTATAACATCTGATCTGACAGAGAATGAATAGAAAACCAGTGAGTAGTAGGTTCTAGCGTTAAAAGCTCTGAAGTGCAAAGGAGCATCCAGTTGGCAATTTCACAAACCTTCCAAACTTCCATCTCTCAAAAATTTACGTATATTTGATAAAGCATTTGAGAATGACTCGCCAGAGGAAACTTTCCCTGACTGCAGTAGCTTTACAAAACCAGTGTTAGTACAAGGCTACAAAATGTTGCCTACAATTTGTACGTTATAAAATTTGGTTGATTGGGATTACCTCATTCTCTTGAGAAAGGGAGAACCCTAAAAATGCCCATGCAGATTCTGATAGACGATCAGGTTTCCCTTGTGGCTGGAGGAGAAGAATCCAAGAGACACATGACAGAAGACAGTCTAGAGGTTCTTCAAGGCAAGCTTTGCCACCCTCTATTTTAACGCAGCTGCTAATGCTAAGGCGGACATCATCATCCTGCCAACACAATGCTTCAGTTGCACTTTGAGAGAGAATATAAAGAAAAATGGACCATTACTTGCATTCTCTTCAAGTTTCATTGGGCAATTATATGATGCCCAGTTGATTGACCTGGCACTCTCGAAAGCATGCAAGCGACTATGATTCTTCTTCCTTCCCAGATTCTTCCCCATTGGATTTCCTTAAATCTGAATCAGTTTGGATTCATCAGACGAGAGTGAGTGCAGGAGCAATGGAGAGATGAAGCAAAAGAGAGGGAATACAACGAGGAGAGGCAGTGGAAGAAGAGAGAAAAATAGAGAGGAGAAGAAGAAAAAGGAGAAGAAGGGAGCATTGATGAATTCATGGGGGAAAGTAGGGAACCATCAAAGAAACCTATATGTGGCATAAATAACCCGAATTTACTGCATGATTAGCAAAAGTAAAACAGGTTATAACTTGGAAAGTCTACGAATTGGGAAGAGAATCAAATGTTCGAGTTTCATGGAGGATGAAAATGCTGCTACCTTACCTTAAAAAAGCATTATGAAATAGAAGCTTATCATCAGGGCAAGATAGCAAAAGAAAAGAAAATGAGTACGAAGAAGACTTAAAAAGCATTATGATTTAGAAGCTTATCATCAGGGCAAGGTAGAAAAAAAATAGAAAATGAGTATGAAGAAGAGCAAGAAACAGGACGTACAGTGTACAATGATGAAGAACACTGGCAAGAATTGCTAAGAGAGTGCGAAAGGCAGAAAGAAGAGTATATGGAAGCCTGAAAGCAAGTGCAGAGAGTGGAATGGCACAAGCAATGGAGCAGGCTGAGTTGAGGAAGAAATGGCATGCCAATACGAACTGGGGAATTTTTAGGCTGCAGCTGCAATTCAGAGAACACTGGACCCTGATGCTACTTTGTGAGAAATGAAGGGAAACCTTAATGAAACCTCTATAACTGCCTTTGATACTGGTCATATACCGAACGTGTCTCTCTCTGTGCTATATACCTTTGAATGATATTCCCTTGGTCAAGGAGCTTCTAGATTTTTTGGGTTTAAGTGTCTAGTGATATAATGGGACCACTACTTCCCTGGAAATAATCATACAATGTCAAGTCCAACAAGCCAATACTTCCCAAAAGATTAAGTTCTTAGGAAGCACAAGACAAATCTACTTAACACCCCCCCTCAAATGGAACTCTGTTCGAAGTCTCAATCCACATGTGCCTACCCACGTGATACGCACCTGTCAACGCGACATGGGGGAATAACACCTCCCGGGGGTCTGAACTCGCGACCTAGCGTTGGCTTTGATACCATGTCAAGTCCAACTAGCCAATACATCCCAAAAGCTTAAGCTGTTAGGAAGCGGAAAACAAATCTACTTACCATGTGACAGTGACTGGGATGAGTTTTGGTTGAGAAAAATCGCTTCTTCTAGCATTAGTTGTATTTCAAAAAAAGAATGATAAATCCCCTTCCAAGAAAGGTTGAAAGGAGGCATTGAGAAAGTATACCTCATGATAAAAGCGGAGGAACTGAGGCAACAAAAAATCAAAGACATGCCCTGCGATGAACGGGTCCAACACAACAAGTTTCATAAGACCCTTATATATGATCTCTTTAACTGTTGCCTGAAAATAATAGATAAAGCATAAGGAAAAATGAAGTCGGTAATCTGAACGAGATCCATGATAAGTTAGTAAAGCTGGAAAAGAACAGCACACCTTTTGAGAAAGACATCTCCGGAGCAATCCACTCAGCTCTTGAAAGAGAGTGCCTCCCATCCCTCTAGGTGTCTCTGCTTGCTGACTGCAACTAGCTTGGCTAGACGACTCTTGTAGAGAGTCAGGGCCATTATTCTTAGATCTCTTTTCCGCCACAATCAAATCAACAATGGCATTAGTGGCCGCAATACGAACAGTGTCTTCTCTTCTAAACAAAGCCTTCCGCACAACCAAAATAATATAATCCTGAAGAATGGGCATCAAAACTATAAACGTCAGGACTATATACTGGGCTTTCATTATATTGGTTAGGGGTTATGAGAAAGTTAAAAACTCAGTACCAGGAGGTCCCGGCTGAATTTGATGAATGGCAATAGAGAAGTGACAAGATGCGTGGCTGTTTCGCCGTGCATGAAAGTGAAGTAATCCAACAGCTCCTTCAACCGTGCAAGATGTTCTAGCATGGCAAAGGGATAACTCTGAACCAGATAGCCAATCAGCCTGAAGAGCAAAAAGAACAAGTAAATGGCATTCATCATAATTTCTTGAAAAAAAAAAAAGGACACATGTGATGGTGAACTTCTTTAAGTGTTTCTAACTCGATTTACTTGATAATAGGCTTGCTTTGTTGAGGCTTCATAGAAAGGATGCGAAATTTGCATTGTTCAATAATCTGCAACCCAAGACCGAAATGGAAATATGTGACATTATTTTAAAATGAGAATATGACAGTTTCCAAATTGAATGGACATGAGTTTAGCAAATTAGCAACAATGGACATGAAACAACAAAATAATACCTGAGATTTTCAAAAATATCAAGAGTAAATAAATAAACAAAAAAGGAAATTAAAATGTTTAGAAGGAAAAAAGCACAAAAAAATTTCAGAACACTACCAGGCAAGTCATACTACTTGAACATTTTTCTCCAAGATAATTAAACTTACTTTCTTAAGAGTTTGGAAGCTCGTATGATCAAGAGTAACAGAATAAATGGAATAAAAAATAATATAGAATAAAACACAGGGCAAATTCAAATGCTACGGAACAATTCATATTTTGTCAAACTTCTTTTTTTTTTTTTTTTCACCAAGATCATTAAACTAGTTTCCCAAAAGATTTGGTGGCTTGCAAAACTTGGCTAGCGGTTTCAGAATATGCTCTGAATATTTAGAAACAAGCTCATTGTGCTGGACTCAAATGCTACAGTTATGATATTATATGGCTCGTTTGATCTTGTTCTGTTTAGCAATTCCTATAAACCAACCTCATTTCTTGCCATTTCATGGACCTCAAACAGAGTCTTCAATATCTCAATACCAAGCTGTCCAGCACCCATCAAACCATCAGAGTCAGAAAGTTCTTCACTATTAGTACCTTCAACCGATTCTAGCAAAACAAAACCAAATTGAACAATGCTAGGCACAATGTGCTCCCTTCCATTGTTGCTCTCATTGACCTACAACAGAAAGAAACAATCTGAAATAGTTAACGGCCATATACTGTGAGTCTGAATCAGGACATGTTCTTGAAAAGCACTCTATCTTTATCCAATGTGTCCATCATTTTCATTTTTCATGTAAATGTGCATGAGCAAACAAGACAGGCTCGAAGAAATTACAGCTTGCATAACAGCCTTCTCCACTCTTTTGACAGTTTGACGGCACTCTCCTTTCAAATTATCCGGTAACCATTTACAGTCTCTGCAATTCAAGAACAAATTACGAACAATGCATGGGAATACCAAATAAGATGCTGAATTGAATTTAACGCGAAAGAGTATAGGTCACTCTTATACCAAATACACGCGTGAAGCTCATGCAGATGGTACAATTGTGGGCCCACCCAAAATGAATGAGTTATAGCCCAAATATCATCACATCACCAAAGCAACAGTAAGGGCCTGCTTCTTTAATGTAATTGAATTCTTAGAAATTCTAAGCCTTGTATTTGTAGAAGTGATTAAAATGATGAAATAAAGGTAAATATCCAAAAATGACCATCAAATTATCGACTTTTTAAGTAGAAAATGAATTAAGGGGCACCCTAGTAATTCAAATAGGTTCCATCTACATCACTACCTAATGTCCTCTCCCCATTATTCCTTTAATAATCCTTTGTTTGAACTCATTTGACCATAGATCCCTAGGTTGAACATTCAATTCCAATAAACAAACAAGTCCCATTTGTTCAAGAAAAAAACCAGAAACAAACTGTAATGAAGAACTCAAAAGCCATACCTTGCAAACTTGTAATCCCGATAAGACGCGACAACCGCATTTTTTAGCACTCCGATCGCACTCTCGGCGAACCTCCGAACCTTAGCAATCGACAGCAAAACAACCACAGTGAAATGATTAAAAGCCCCAAGGTCCGACCGAACAAGCCCCAAAACCTCCTGCCCCAGCCAAGGATCCTGCTTCACAGCAAAATTCACATGCAAGAGAACAGTCCCTTCAACCTGCCGAACAATCACAGCTTTAGATCTCCCCCTCTCATTCCTCCCAAAGAACCCAACAATCCCTTCCACAACCGCCCTCCTCCCAAACCCCTTGGACGCCAGCAAAAGAAGCTGGTACACGATGGACGGCAGATCCTGAAGATCAACTCCAGTCATTCCATCAAACACCTTGTGAAGGAACTCCCTTGCGAGATGCTTATCGAGAGAGCGAAATTCACGCAGCAGAGAGACGATTTTCACGAGCAGGACCTTGGACCAGTCGGCGGAGAGGATTCCGCGTAGCGCGGAGTCGACATAGTCGGCTTCGGATCGGTCGGAGGAGCGGGCGAGGAGGTCGAGGGAGGTGGGGAGGAGGTCGAGGGGCTGCGCGTCGTCGGGGTCGGAAATGGAGGGGAGATGGGAGAGGATGAGGTCGGAGAGGGAGGTGAGGGTTGGGGTGGGGAGGTCTGGGAGGCGGAGGGAGAGGAGGCGGAAGGCGGAGGAGGAGTGGGGGTCGCGGGGGATTTGGCGGGAGAGGAAGAGGCGGAGGTAGGAGAGGAGGAGGGAGGAGAGGAGAGGGGGAGGAGGGTGGTTGGTTTGGGAGAAGAGGAAGAGGAGGGAGGAGAGATAGAGAGAAGGGGAGGAGGAGAGGGAGAGGTAGGAGAGGAGAGTGGAGTGGGGTGTGGAGGATAAGAGAGGTAAGTAGGTATGTGGGGGTTGAGGGTGCTGGGCCAGGCGTATGATATCGGCGTCTGTTAGCACCTGGGGAGTGTTGGTTGTTGTTGTTGTTGTTGTTGTTGTTGAGGTAGCCATGGTTTCTTCAACACAATACTCTCTGTAAAGAGTCTGTTTGGTTTGGGTTTTGAGTTTTGAGGAGGAAGAAGGGTTTTGGATGGGAGGAGGGAAATTTTGGAGGATTTGCGCGGGAGGGACTGAGTAGGGGGAGTACGACTTGCTTATGAGACAGGTTAGCCCGAGCCCGATAAAGACCGAGCTCGTTTTGGGATGGACTCGGATTAAAGTGATTCAGAGCCAGGGCCTAGCCCAGCACATCCTGCCGCGAGTGGGGAGTGCTTGTAATATAAGTTGTAGGGCACGTTTGTGTACACCTAATTTCCATAAAATGGTGAATTTGTCACATCAGCAAATTCTATGATTTTGAAATACTTTAGAAAAGGCTTTGTGCGGAAGTCACAAGTTCGTGTTTGGTGGAAAAAGATTTTCTTCGGTTAATTTGTACTAATGTTGTTTGGTGCGGCTGCGGATTCCTTACGGAAAACTAGTATTTATTGTTTGATGCGGCAATTTTCTACAGAAAAATAACAAAACTACATACATATCAATTACTTTTAAGTTGTCATTACATACATATAGATTTATGTCCCCACCAAATTTAGTATTAAAGTGATCAGATTGACCTATCGTCGTTAAAAATGCATGTAAACCTGTTTTGTTACTTTTTCTGTTTTTTCTAGTTGGTAAACAAACTACTAGCTAAGAACTCAAAAGTGTTGAGCGAGCAATCTCAAAGCAATCACTAGGAGCACTTACCAGTTTCTGCTGATTCATTTGCTTCGATTTTTTCATTGTGTTTTGGAAGATGGACTTTTTTTGTACCCACCAATGTCTTTTATTTTGACTTAATCCTTGTTTGACCGAGATATTCCAGAGGGATATCTCTCTTGTGCCCAATTGAAGGTACTTCATTCCATTGATACCTTTCAAGGTTGCCCAATGGAGCTGAATTTTAATAGATGGAAAATCAGCTCACCAAGTCATCAGTGTCAACATAGACTTGGGATATCATCTACAAAACCAAGCAAGTGAGAATCATTCACCCATTACCCAACCTTCACATGCTAACAGACGAAGAATTGTAATATGGCTTATTGGATTTAGAATGCATTGATAGAGTTAGAAAACAACTAAAATCATGGCCCCACAAACCAATACTCATAAATGTCTTATCATTGTGATCATTTGTCAATGCAACTCATGCAGATTGCCACTCATACAGAGCCCCACATTCATGGATTAAAAAAAAAAAAAAAAGACAGAGAGAGAGAGAGAGATCTGATCGAACAATCGTAGGATGAAAAGGAAAAAAAAACCATACAGGACATCCCCTGTTCATAAATGGACTTGGATAAAACCTCACATGTAACCTGCCAACTTCCACAATAAAAAAACTGCCATTCAGCCGGTTGATCTTTACAACATTTTTTCACTATTCATACATTATAACTTTCAATACAAAGCAATAAAGTATGGAGCCATTAGTTACCATGGGATTGGTGTCACATACAAAAAAGAGAAAGAAAAAAAAAAAGTAAGGAACCATAACTGAAATGGTTCACTGCACTATTCACATGATTCAACATGGCATCAAATTACAACTGCCAACTTCCACAATAAAGAAACTGCCATTCAGCCGGTTGATCTTTACAACATTTTTTCACCATTCATACATTATAACTTTCAATACAAAGCAATAAAATATGGAGCCATTAGTTACCATGGGATTGGTGTCACATACAAAAAAGAGAAAGAAGAAAAATAAGTAAGGAACCATAACTGAAATGGTTCACTGCACTATTCACATGATTCAACATGGCATCAAATTACAATTGTAGCTTATAAGAACACCTATTTATTCCCTTTGAACATGAATAATAACCATAAATGGCTACAACAATAGGTAACACTCTATCTTCAACCAAATCATATCAATATCCATACACACATATCCATTAAAGCTATGAATACATCCACATCCATCCAAATATAGACCATGTTAAAAATAAAATGCCACCCACAGTTGAAAAAGTTCACCACGACATATTAAGGCAACTCAGTCAAATGTCATGAGTTTAGAATCATGGAGAAACTACATTACTTAAAAGGAAGGAAAATACTTAAGATAGAGTCACTTCGAGGTCTTAACACTAAACATTAAACATCTAATAAATTAATGCCCATCCCACATCTGATGAGCAATTGTGTCTCGTAGCTCACATGCAAATTGAGTGTCCGCATCACTCGAAACGGATCCAACTTCCGGTCCCTCCTCAACATTCATGTCTTCATCAATATCCATCTCTTGTGCATGCTCTTCCTCCATCTCATCATTATAGTTCCATTGTTTGATGTAGTTGTGCATAAAGCAACGAGCAACAACTATCTTCGCTTGTGTCTTAAAAGGATATCGCGGTGCTGTCTGTAGGATGGGAAAGCGTTGCTTCAATACTGCAAAAGTACGCTCCACTACATTTCGTAATTTAGAATGTCGTAAATTATAGAGTTCCTTGGGTGTTTGTGGTGCTTGTGTGGTTGACCACTCTTTGAGATGATAACGCACTCCCCGATATGGTGCAATAAACCCGCGGGTGTTTGGATAACCCGCATCAAACAAATAATATTTTTCTACAAAGAAATTTACTCTATGAGAATGAAAATTCCAAAGTATATCATAGAAATAAATTTACCCTACAAAAATAAAATATTCTTTATTTCTATAAGAAGTGAATTGGAATTTACCTGTTGCGACTTGAAGCCTATTATATAGTCGTCTCCACAATGCATCTTGTAGTATTTTAGAGTCATACGCTGACTCTTTCCACCCAGCAAATACGTATTGAAATCTCATATCAAAGGATACAACAACCATGACATTTTGTGAGAGGAACCCTTTTATGTTTCGGTAACGCACCTGATCTTCCGAACGAACCCATGCAGGTATGTGTGTGCCATCAATTGCTCCAACACAATCCTAACAATAAACAAAGTTATGTTAAACCCATTGTAATAAATCAAGCAAATTTAAGTCACAGTTAAATTACCTTGAAGTAGGGGTCGAAGATTGGACTCGTAGCAATTTTTGGAGGAGTCTCACTTCCCACAGGCTTAATACAATGAGGACAAAGCCTCAAAATCGCACTTAACACCTTGTTGAAGTACCTACTAATAGTCTCGCTAGAGTGTTGGAATCGATTCTGCATAACTCGATTACGCTCATTGTAAGCTATCGTGAATAAAAAAATAGCAAGCTGCTCCTCAACCGTAACATTTTGTGAGTCGACTAATATGCCTCTTTGCCTTAACTCATTTGAAAGATTTACATAGCATCCCTTGCTGACTCGTAATAAATTAAAGCAATTGCGCTCATGCCCAATCAATAACTTATCCACAAATGATTCACCGCTTAAGATAGAGTTGTGAACTCTATCTCTATGGCCATATGAATAATAGTACTCAAGTACACATATAAGAGCCACAATCTGGGCACAAAAGAAAAAGAATTCCATATCCTCATCCATTTCGCAATAAAATAGAATATGCAATAACACAAACATAATATACCAATATAGAATTGTTTGTCATCCACTTAGTGCATATCAACCATATAAAACAAAATATACAGCAAAAAAGCAATACTACTCATGGAAACAAAGTTCATGCATATTCATAGTTGAAAATCCACTAAATACATATCCATTGTTTTATGCCATGTTGTAAACAAAATAATAACATGGCAAAAAAAAAAAAAAAAGTATCCCAAATTGGCATATTTGTATGCCATCCATCCACTAAATGCATATCTACTATTTTCTGCCATGTTGCAAACAAAATAAAAACATAGCAAAAAAAAGAAGTACCCCAAAAAATTGCTATGTTTTTACAACTAACTTGAGCAAAACATAAGTGCTTCATCACTCCAACTTCAAAACATAGTTCTCATCATCAATCTAATCCAAGTTGATCTCTATTCCAAGTTGACTTAGTATCCATGGTTCGCGATCACCAGGAGGCAACGCCATGAAGAATTCTGCCTTCCTTTCAATTTCTATTACGTTAAGTACTTTAAAGTATATAACATTCGGAAGTCCAACATCATGAAGTGTTGCGATGCACTTATCCATATCTGGACGCTCTTTAGCTCTTTTGTTTGCATAATCAGACATGGCATTTGCTATTGTTTCCACTGCACTAATCAATGCTTGACCCATATTGGATTGGTTTCTTACTATATGACGAGAAGTCATTGCAATACTCATCTGCCGTTGCCTCCTATTGGTGCCTATGGACACATCAATATCCTCATATGCATTATCTTCATACGCATTATCCATATCATTAGCTTGCGTCTCTTCTTCGGCTTGGGTTTCTATAGGTTTCGGATCATTGCTGGCAAACCCATCTCTACCATCAGCAACACTATCACCAAATTAAGATGATGGCCAGCGAAGCCCAATCATGGAAGGTCTTGTTCTTATAATGAGCTGCCTTAGGATGTGCCTGCAAGTGATTAAAAATAGCTCAAGATCGTTGCAAATTTATCTTTCACCACATCAACATGAACTATTGAAAATTAGACGTATGAATTGACTCACCGCTACATATTCCTTCCAAACTTAAGACTCAGTAGTGACCATTTTTCTTGTATCATCCCATCCAAATCTACTAAGGTCCAGCATTGCTTTTAGATCTCCATACGTCTTATTCAATGTTTTAAACCTATTTTTCAATTTATCCTTACTAAAAAAGTCACCATATTGAGTCTTCATTTCCTTTGTCAATAAATTCCATCCTTCACAGGTGAAACCTCCTTTTATGTTGCGTCCATTTTTACATTGATCAAGCATAAGTTGGATGAGCGTGTCATCTTGAAGTGGTGTCCATTTCAGATTTTTTGGAAAGGGGGTAAAATTATCATTTGTATTTTGCGATTCCATTCCTACAAATTTTACCGAGGATGAGAATATATATAATATGTAAAATCTGCAAATTAGTATTTCACCTTATGAAATATACTTTTGTTTTATAAAAACATCATTCTCTTCATAGAGTTTAGTTTAAACAAATCCTTATGCTAACTAAAAACCTAGAAGTCATTTCATATGAACTCGGTTATAAGTTTTTTCAGCTAGCAAAAACATATGACCCTACATTGCATACACATTTGAGATTAAACAAATCAAAGTCTATGATAGTATACAATTTTACAATATTAGGATTTAAGAATAATATGAAAGTAATGTGTACAATAGTTAAGTAATTTGTAAATGAATGGTACAGATTGAGCCATTACAGAAATAATACCCTTCATAGGAATAATCATCATAGACATGCCTAACTAATAAAAAAAAAAAAAAACACCATCATAATTCAATCACATCAAATAATAATTTATCGAAGGCATTAAAATCCAAACATTGAGAGAGTGACGCCCAGAGTCAACCCACAGTATGCATCACTGGTTTGTTATTGAAGGCATTAAAATTTATAATTGAGAGAGTGATACCAAGGTTTTTTTTTTTTTTGCTACTATGCATGCCAAGGTTTTTTTTTTTTTTTTGGCTAATTGGTAAATTTGTATTGAAAAAAGAAAAAAAGGCATAGCCCCAAGGGAGGGAGAAGAAAAAACACAACCAAATACAAGCAGACTAAATCCAAAAAAAGGCCTGTTACAGCTGGAAAAAAAGGCCAGAACAGCAACTCAGAGATGATGGAGGGTGAGGGGGAAAGCTGACAGAAAGCAATTAAAATTACTCCAAATACAATAAACAAAAAACATAATACATAGCAGCACTCCAAAACAGAGCACCACACCAACCAGCAAACCCACTGAATGGAATTTAATACATAGAGTAAACACCACACCAACCAGCACCACACCAACCGGCAAACACAAAACATAATACATAGAGTAACCAACAAAATGATTCCATAAGGGAATTTAAGCTGAAAAAATAAAAATAAAAACTTGTAGAAAAACTTTGAAGGCGAGATTTCAAACTTTAGTACACTAGTATTGACCGATATTCAACTGAAGGAGCAAAATTGCGATCTTAAACTAAAATACATGAACATGAATATGACATCCACATAGAAATGAAATCCCAAGAGACGATCGGGTTCTAAAAAATGCCTTAACTTCGAGTAAAATAATGAAAAATCAAGTAACCCACATGGAATTAAATTGAAAACAAGTAAGAAACATCTAATTTCAAATGAAACACCCAACAAAGAATCAAGCAACCTGCATGGAATGAAACTGAAGGGATCCTGACCCTTCATTTATCAAACATATTGTGGGTTGAATCCCACCCCAAACCCAAATGAGAGACAGACGTACAATGAAACAGAGAAGGGGTGGGGACGAAACTGAAATAGGGGGTCGGACAAAACAGAGAAATGGAAAGAGAGAGAGAGAAAGAAAATGGGGAAGTGAGGTGAGATAGAGACAAATAAATAAAGGATGAGAGAGTGGTTACCCAGATGGAGGCAACACTTTCAGCTCGAAGGCAAGGAAGGAGAAGATGATCGCCCAATCCAGGTTGCTAGGGTTTTCACCAGAAGATGGAGTCGCTGGGTGAAAAGGTTCGGAAATGATGCTTATAAAGCGGGGGGGGGGTTAACTTTTCTGCAGAAACGAATTTCCCATACCCCCCATGAGAATCCCATTTCCGATCCTAGCGCAGAAAAATCCGACGTGGCATGAAACCCATTTCCGTGGATTTATTCGCACCAAACACACAAAAAACCCCATTTCCGCAAAAAACCAGGGTTTTTTCTGCGGAAATGGGTTACACAAACAAACCCGTAATGTAGTGATTGATTTGTCCAACCCACTGCAAGGTCAGTTGGCGAGGCACCCTCCTCCTACAAAGATGATGAGGGATATGATCAAATCCCTAGTTATAACATTGATGGTGGCCGATTTGTATCGGCTGCACAAAAATCTGATATTAAGGCAAAATTGGACCGAATCGACCGAATCGAGCGGTTCGGATCAGTTTTATAGAAGATTGGTTCAGTCTACTGTTGGAAAATCGTAGAAACCACTTAGATTGATCGGTTATCGGTTTGAACTTTGAACCCACCCCGGTTCACACCCCTTAAACCAAACTGACCGGTATATTATGTAATTTGAGTATTTAACTATTTAGATTTTAGGGTGTATTATGGATTTTTATCTTTGCCATAAACATTGGAATAAATGCAAAAGGATGGAGGTGTCATCATTTTGAAATTTTCAATTTCTGATTTTCAAAGAAAAGAAAATAAAATAAATGGTTTAATCAACTGATTGGCTCGGTCTAAGCCCTCTCCATCAGTTGGGTCAGATTGGTTAATTAAAAAAAACAACAGGTTTGGTTTGGTGGTTGATTTTAGTGCTAAACAAATCCCAACCGCCCATGTACAACCCTAGGTTTGAGTGAGTGTGTGAATACTAAACTTTGTTAAAATAGAGGGTTTTACTGGAAACCCACCTACATGAGCGGAAATTTCATTTTCTCTTTCTTCGTCCTCCTCATTCTTCCAAATCCTTCCACCTCTACCGACTAACCCTATGTGAGCATAAGCACTACTCATCACCGGAACCTCTCTAACCCAAACCTCTCTACACAAGAGTCCACCCTACATTAAAATCTTATATTGGTTTCAATTTATGCTTTGATTTTATTTTCTACATTAGATATGTTCTTTCCCATTTTAAGTGTTTTTATATCTTTAAAATGAAAATAGTTAAGAACGATCTAATATTATATTATGGCTGATTGACCTGAAAACAACTATAGTGAACAGTAGATTGCAACGAAAATAAAAAATGGAGGTCACAAAGAATGATAGATCTCTTCAAATGTAAATATGAAATGTAAGTTTATTATCTTATTAGAGGTTGGTTTTGCAAATTCTTTTAATGGAGTACGTATGAATTTCTCCCTTTAAATGAAATTGAAAGACAGCTAGTTGCCTAATGAAATGTGCAATGGGTTGTTGCCCTAGGCATAAGCAGTCAACACTCGGAGAAAATATCTATGCAACCACTGGCGACCCATTAAAGTCTTTGCAAACATGGTCAGTGGTTGGATAATAATGTCCCAATATATTTAAAACATCAACTATTTTATAGGTATTTTGGTCAACTGCTAGTGTATATGGATGGTATATGTTGTATTTAGTTTTGAAATTGTGAGTTTTTTTGGGTTTTGAAAGAGTATATACACTCCTTATAAATTAAAAACAAAGAATCAAAATTAATATATATATATATGTAAACTATAATTGATAATTTATATTATATGAAAAAATTGTGAAGGAAAACTTCAATAGATGATGCTTACATATTTATAGTAGGTTTAAGCAATTTACTCAATACATTTGGGTCAGGAAATTTGTGGGTTTGTCCTGCACATGCCCCATTTATCATTACTTGTATATATATGTTTATGGGCACTGATACATAGCATTGTGGATAAAAAAGGTAGAAGAGTTGATTGGGAGCCAGAGGGAAGTGAGAAAAAACTCCCTTGCCTTGAGATTTTAAAAGACTTCTATTATGCTGTCAGGAGTTGGACCCAAGATTTTTTCATTGGGAGTAGGGTTGTAAACGAGTCAGTTCCGGTCCGAGTCCATGATGGACCCGGAACCGGAACCGTTAAGGAGAAGGTGGAACTGGTTCCGGACTCGGAACCGTTTTTGAACCGGTTTCTTGGCTCCGGAATTGGAATCGGAACCGGCACCATATACGAGACCGGTCTGAATCCGGGTCCAGGTTTAGACAGAGAATGATGTTAAAAAAAAATGATTTTTAGGAAAAAATTTCAAAAATTAAAGTAATATATCAGGTCTCGGGTCCACGAGTTTGAGCCAAGGTGGAAACTAGACTGGACTCATTTACTTATCGGGGCCTAAATATGGACCCAGATTCGGTTTTTAACGGATAGGAACCTCCGGGTAATCGGAGAATCGGGTACCCATTTACATCCATAATTGGGAGCTACTATATGAAAGAAATTAGAGAAATTTTATATGCACCCACCTATTTTGCTGAGCACACCCACGTTCCTTCTTCAACCATGATTTTTTTCTTTAAAGGTGGGTGTGCTCAGCAAAATAAAGGGTGCATATAGAAATTCCCAAAAAATTATTGGGACGGCCACATATAAAAATATAAAAAAAATAATGCATATACTTTTTAAAAATATATAAGATAATTTTTTTTTTCCAATGGGCCACGATCTCATCATTGGAAATAATCTACATTGAAAATATCACCACCTAACTATAACCTAATCAAATTTCATTTACCTAAACGACTCCATTCATTTTAGAATCTAATGTTGCTTTACGACTCAAGCTAGAGTCCGGATCCCCTGTGTCGTTGAAAGATGGAGATAGATAATACTGTTTTATCCTATTAAGATTTGTCAACCGTATAAAATTTATATTTTCTTTTCTTTTTTTTTTTAAATAAAAAAGTAATTGAGAGGGCCCATTTTTAGCAGCTGATGTGGCTTTCGTCTACTCTAAACACGTCTACTCTAATCTAATAAAAAGTCCAACTACCAAAATCATATATCCATCAATGCTACTGCTCCCTTCTCCCTCCGTCTAAATTCATTAGCATCTGTCTCTATCTCTATCCGCACACGACACGTAACAGTGGCCATATCGCCCTCTCTCAGCTACTGACAAACCCACACAGGGCCGTTACGTGACCCAAGACAAAATCTCCCGTTTTATAACCGGCCCTTCAGCTCTCCTTTCACACAGAGAAGAGATAGAAGAGTCTGGTCAGGTCATCTAGAGAGAGAAAGAAGAGAGAGAGAGAGAGATGGATAGCAGAAAGAAGGGAAGGACTGAGATGGAGGTGGGGGCAGATGGGGTGGCTCTGATAACCCTCATCAACCCTCCTGTCAATTCACTATCCCCTGATGGTATTCAAGTTTACCCTTCTCCATCTTTTTCCCTTTTTCAATTCAATTCAACTTATGCTATTCTGCTTGATCTGATATTCTGATTCTTACCTCTTCTCTTCCATGCTTCCTTTTGATTTGTTTATGAAGAACCTGATCTGATACAGTGTGGGTTTTCTTTTTTCTTTCACTTATTGTTATTATTATTATTTGAATTTTCTGAAATCAGGGGTTCTTGGATCAGGAAACTAGGGTTCCTTGTGTAGGGGATTTTTTGTTTCAGGAGAAATGATGCCAGCCAATATCTGATTTCTCCTGTGCGGTCCCACTTTGAGTGATACTGTTACATGGGCCACTAATGTAGGGACTGTTTCAAATCTCAGTTGATATGCAATTATTGGATTGATCATGTGTTAGATTTATAGCTATGTTTCTAGGAAAAAAAAATCAATCTAATGGTGTGTAGCACTTCATTTGGAGTGAGACTTGAGAAAGTTTTGATGCAAATTGCAAAAGGGTCTGTGTGGTATGAACAGATTTGATCACATACAGGTGGGTCTCATGCAGGTGAAATCCTAGGTGCTGTTAGCACTATACTAATGGCAGAATGGGAGTATTGACCAAATTATCACAGTTATGGACTTTACTCAAAAGCTAGTAAACTGTAGATCAACTTCTGGCAATTTCTCCTTTATATGAAGTTTGGTGAATATGTATATAAGCGTAAGATTCACTGTTAAATCTAGACGCTCAGATTGTATCATTTTCTTTGTTCCTTAGTCTGAAAAGGAAATGAAGAAACGAAATCATTCTGAAATGAGTTTGTCCTTTTTTGGTAGAATTTCAATCTAGTTGAAGGAAAAGGAAACTTACGGTGTTTTGAAAGTTCTGCATATCTTGGCTGGTACTATGATGGAGATGCTTCCATTAGAGCATTACCCAATTCAATCGTCTATTGAATTGGATGTATTTCTTGGAGGCAACATTCTGTCATATTTGTTAGATTCCCACATTGTTGAAGTTCTGATTGGGGGTTCTATTTAAATGCATTCCACTTAGACTATAAGTTTGAAACTAGTTGAGTGGGAACTATTCCAGCATTTGGTAGAAACAGAGTAGATGATGGTTTTTGGGATACATATTGGTGCTCATGCCACCCCCATTTGTTAAATGGCTGCATTTCACGTACCAAGATAACATCAGATGCATTTGTTAACGTTCGGACTGTCCGATTTATGGAATCTGTGATTTGGGTGGCATGGTGGGCTGTGTATCTGTGCCAGGTGTTTGAGAATTGGGGGCACAAGCAGAGCAATCCTTTTCATTATCTAGAAAGGAAAAAAAAATTGGAATTGCTTTAATTCTCTCTCTCTCTCTCTCTATATATATATATATATTGAGCTTTTAATGATGCTGTTTATAACTAAGATAAACGTGTTGAAAATTGAAAGGTATGAAAAAGATTTGAGGGTTTTATGAAATTGAAATCTTGGATGCTAGTCTGCACTAGATTTCTTGCTGTTTCATGGCCTGAGAGCTTCTTCCCCACTCCCCTTAATTTTTGAGAAATTTCTTGGGCTCTAGAATGTTGGAAGAGCCTATGCATCCTAAAGTAATTTCCCAGGTTTATTTCAGTATTCATTTGTCTGGATTCACTGGAATCATTAGAAACCCTTGAGAAGCTGGTTAAAGTTTATTGCATGACAGACAAAATCGTGCTGCATTCCTATTTATTAATGGTTCGTTGTAAGGATTGGCAACTTGGTTTAAGTTGTTTAGGTGTGCGACCAATGCCGGTTTATCGAGTTCTTTCTCTAAAAAAAAAAAAAAAATTCTCATGGTTGACCTGTCCAACCTCCACACATTTCATTGATATTTATCAGTGACTAATTTTCAGCGACAAGTTGAATAGATCAGTTTAGAATATGTATGTAATAGATGATTTATGTTTTTGTGATAATAGTTAGGTGTATATGCCAGTCCACTTATTGCTGCTAGTTAACAATAATATCACATGCTATTATTATGCGTTGGAATTTAATCCATTAGTCTCTACTAATACATTGGTTTTGAATCTGGTACGGTATGTCTAAATGTTCAAAACATTGTGTTTGAAGATATAGCACATGATGTCGTCTTGTAGATCGTTATAATTTATTGACATTAACATAACGTCAACTATTCCGTCTCTTTTTTGGACTTTTGCAGTGTTATTGAGCTTAGCAGAAAATTTTGAGCAAGCTTTACGTAGAGATGACGTGAAAGCAATTGTTATAACTGGTAAAATGAACTAATATGTAGTCTTATAATTTTTTTTCCTTCTTTAATGACAAGGTGATGATTAACAGATGCAGGTGTCTTACAGCTTTGTTTAATTGAGCAGGTTCAAAAGGCAAATTTTCTGGAGGTTTTGATATTACTGCATTTGGTGGAATTCAAGGGGGAAAGAGTACAAGTAATATCGCTGACCTTGAATCGTTAGAATATTTGCTCTTTTTTTTTTGTTAAACTTTCGATATATTTTCTCCAGGTGAGCAGCAAAAGCCTGGCCATATTTCAATAGAAGTTTTGACTGATATTTTCGAAGGTATTAAATGGCTTCATATCCTTTCTTCCCTGTTATGGATTTTTTAAGGCTGTATTTGGTAAATTTATTTTCTTTTTTTAAGTTTTTATTTTGGGTACCAAGTTAGCATATCAGTGGGACTGTTGATTTGTGGGAAAAATTAAAGTAGAATGACAAGGCTTGCTGATGTATCAATTGTAGGCCTACAAACATAATCTAAGAATGTTTTAGATTTGTTCTTTTAGTTTCTGTTTTCATTATTTACTTGATGTTCCAGCTGCAAGAAAGCCTTCAGTAGCGGCTATTGATGGTCTTGCTCTTGGTGGTGGGCTAGAGGTTGCAATGGTATGCATTGTATATTGTTTGTGATATGCTGTCATTGATGTATGCTTGATCTAAGCATGTGGTCCAATATATCACCCTGTTAATTTAACATTTCAGGCTTGCCATGCTCGCATTTCTACTTCTACTGCTCAACTAGGCCTGCCCGAACTTCAACTTGGATTAATTCCTGGATTTGGAGGTATAAATACAATTGTATGCATTAAGCAAAAATTAGAATCTGGAAGCTTACCTCTTCTTTGACTACTGGGAAGTTAATTTTAGAGGATATCTTGGATTTCTGAAGTTCACATAATTATGATGTTATACCTATACCGGGTAGAACTTTTTTCATTTGTCAATCTGTTGTCCTGGGGTGCACATTTCATTTACTGCATTTATATGGAAGTTGAGCGAGTCTGTGAATATTTTTCTGTAACAAAATACTAAAGATTATGATAAACCTATAGAGTTGAAAGGGAAGCTTAGTACTCGTATAACGTGATCTTATTTCCATCTTTTGGGAGCAGGTAGTGTGTGGTTGTTGTTGCAGGGTCTTTATGTGGGTTCTTCACATTGTTTTTGAGGTTGAGTCTCTAATTCCCATGTACTTTTTCGTGAAATAAAATTATGTTATTAACTCAATAAAAAAGGAAGAAAAAGAAAAAAAAAAAAGAAAAGAAGAAAGAACAACTGGGCCATTCTTAGCTATTCCAGATTGCTGATGTGAGGGCCCACATGGATATGACCTGCTCTTAAAAATTATCCCTGATTGAAGAGCCTTTATTTCTTCACCTGCACATAATCAGGTCCCATTTGGATCTGTGTAAGTACTAGATTGCAAGGAACTAGACTTCCACATGAGCCTGCAGTGATTGTGTCTGAATAAGCTGGACTTACTAGTAAGTCTGCAGTTCTTTCATTCCTTGTAGGAACCAAGTGCCGTGACTGTACAAGATAATGTGGCTTAGGCCCATTAGGCCCAGCCCAGCCCATCAAGGGCGTTGTATATAAGATCCCACGTGTGGGATCATCTGCTGATTTTTCTCATATCTACTTCCTTGTATAGATTATGAGATTTATTTTCTTCCTTGTATAGATTAGGAGATTGATTATTGATTATTTTGATTGCCCTTGATTAGGGTATAATGTAACTATAAATACACAATCGATCATCTCTTTGAGGAATCAAGTTTTCTCCCAATATTGTCTTCATCTTCTTCCTATAATCTCATCACAGATAATTACATGGTATCAGAGATGGTTCCGATCTCGTTGTTCTTGTGTAGCCCACGTGTCAGGCCCGTTCATGAAATCTGTTGGGCCTGCACGTGAGGGGGAGTGTTGGGAAGTCCCACATCCCACATCGCCTAAGTAATAGGCTTGTCATGTCTTAATATACCTGTATGGGCCTTCCACCTATCAGCTTAAGCTTTTGGGTTGGTATATGCTTTATTACATTGAAATTATCTGTGATGAGATTATAGGAAGAAGATGAAGACAATATTGGGAGAAAACTTGATTCCTCAAAGAGAGGATCGATTGTGTATTTATAGTTACATTATACCCTAATCAAGGGCAATCAGAATAATCAATAATCAATCTCCTAATCTATACAAGGAAGAGAATAAATCTCATAATCTATACAAGGAAGTAGATATGATAAAAATCAGCAGATGATCCCACACGTGGGATCTTATATACAACGCCCTTGATGGGCTAGGGCCTAAGCCACATTATCTTCTACACTCCCCCTCAAATTGATGTGGTAATGTAGAAAACAACAATTTGCGAGTGAGGTCATGATGGCGCGGTTTGGAAAGAGCTTTGGTGAAGATATCCGCCAACTGGTCATGAGTAGAGACATGAGGCAAGGTTATCTTATCAGTGACAACATGCTGACGGATGAAGTGACAATCAATCTCAATGTGCTTCGTCCGTTCATGAAAGACTGGATTATTAGCAATTCTAGTAGCACTGGTATTGTCCACATGAAGAGGTGTAGAACTACCAACAATGACACCAAATTCACAGAGAAGACGGCGGAGCCAGATGATTTCAGCACTTGCGGATGACATTGCCCGATATTCGGCCTCAGCGGAAAACTTGGACACAGTGGTTTGCTTCTTGTACTTCCACGAAATCAGAGAGTCGCCAAGAAACATACACCAGCCAGTGGTAGAGCTCCGAGAATCAGGGCAACCAGCCCAGTCGGCAGCGGCATACGCTGATAAGCGCAGAGAAGTATCAGAAGGATAAAATAGACTATGAGTAAGAGTGCCTTTAACATAGCGAAGTATGCGCAAAGCAGCAACAAGGTGTGGTTTGTGAGGATTGCTCACAAATTGGCTAACGGTATGAACGGCATGAGAGATATCAGGTCAAGTCATAGTTAAGTAGAGCAAACTACCAACTATCCGCCGGAAAATGGAGGGATCATTCAGGGGAAGGCCATCCTCCGCACTGAGTTTGCTGTTTAATTCCAACGGCGTATCAAAAGTGTGAGCATCATCAAGTCTTGCTGAGGTGATCAAATCGGTAGCATATTTACGCTGATGGACCCGAATGCCTGATTTGGTACGCGAAATCTCAAGCCGCAGAAAGAATGTGAGAGGACCAAGATCCTTCATCCTGAGGTGGCGAGTAAGGTGGTGTTTGAGATCTGTAATGCCTGCAGTATCATTGCCACTGATAATCATATCATCAACATAGACTAAGAGAAATGTGTAGCCCTTCGGTGTCCATCGCAGGAAGAGAGAACTATCAGAATAACTTTGACGAAATCCGGCTTGAAGGATTGCGGCACGGAATTTATCGAACCAAGCCCTGGGAGCTTGTTTAAGCCCATAAAGAGCTTTCCGCAATTTGCAAACATGCTGAGGAGGACAAGCATAGCCTGGAGGAGGTTTTAAGTAGACAATCTCTTTCAAGTCACCATGAAGAAAAGCATTTTTGACATCCATTTGCCATAGAGGCCAGTTATGGGCTGCAGCGACACAAAGAAGAGTACGAACGGTGGTCATTTTAGCAACTGGTGCAAATGTCTCCTCATAGTCAATGCCATACTCCTGCTTGTAACCCTGCGCAACCAATCGGGTTTTGTAGCGATCAAGACTCCCATTAGAGTTAACCTTTACAGAGTAGATCCATTTACTGCCAATCACAGAGGCGCGTTCAGGAGTCGGTACCAAGTCCCATGTGTTGTTTGCTTCAAGAGCAAGCAACTCCTCAGTCATAGCATCCTTCCAGTATGCAATCTTCGAAGCCTGTGAATAATAGGTGGGAATAGGAGCACTATCCAAAGAAGTGAAAAGAGCAGGAAAGCCATATCTGTCAGGAGCAACAGAAGGACGACTAGAGCGTCGCAAGGGTATGACACTATCAGTGGAGGAAGTATTAATACCTGAGGGTTTAGGAGGCAGTATTGGGAGATGATCAGGAGAAGGAGGCCCCCACAGGAGGAACCTTGTTACGCCGGACATAGACATTGATAATAGGTGGTGGTGGAGAAGTAGTCGCAGGAAATTGTGGCAGATAAGAGACAGCAACAGGATAAGTATCCAAACACAAAGAGAAGAAAGGAATGTGTTCCAAGAAGATCACATTACGAGATACTCGCATGCGTTTCTCAGATTGGTCATAACATAGAAATCCCTTGTGTTCAATACTGTAACCTAGAAAGAGACATTTGGCAGCTTGAGGTGACAACTTAGTGTGTTCTGTAGGTGGAAGACGGACAAAGCATAAGCAACCAAAAACACGCAAGTGAGAATATGAAGGAGTATTACCAAAGAGAGCTTCATATGGAGTAGTCTTTCCTAGAACGGAGCTAGGATGACGATTGATGAGATATACAGCAGTCTGTGCAGCATCACACCAAAAGGTGGGAGGAACTAAGGATGCAAGGAGGAGAGAACGAACAGTTTCAAGAATATGTCTGTTCTTCCTCTCCGCAACACCATTTTGCTGTGGAGTATACGGGCAGGATTTTTTGTGAAAAATTCCTTTATCAGAAAGGAAGGCAGAAAAATCATGGGACATGTATTCTCCACCAGAGTCAGACCTAAGAATTTTTATTTCTTTCTGAAATTGAGTTTGAACCATTTTGTAAAACTTTTGGAAGAGAGAAAAACTTCAGATTTGAAGCGCATGAAATAAATACAAGTGAAACGAGAATGATCATCAATGAAGGTCACATAATACTTAAAACCTGTCCGACTCAAGGTGGGTGCAATTCCCCAAACATCAGTGTGAATAATATCAAAAGATGATAACGCACGAGAACTATGAATAGGAAAAGGCAAGATATGACTCTTACTCAAACAACACGTTTCACACTTAGATTGAAGGAAAGAGGACATCATTTTATTATTAAAAGTGGGTTCTAAACAACCATTTTTAAATAGGGAAAGTAAATACGCATTGTTTACATGACCAAGACGACTATGCCACATAGTCCACAATTTATCTAACTGAGGAGAAGAAGAAGAAAAGAGAGAATGATGTCCAATGTCCAGCAGAAATAGTCGACCATGTTTACTCCCTGTTGCGATCACTTTCCCAGTTTGCCGCCCCTGTATGACACAATCGGTGGAAGAAAAGATAATATGGTACCCATCATCAATAAGTTGTCCGACAGAAAGTAAATTGGCTGATAATTTGGGAACAAAGTAGACATTGGGAAGGTGGAGAGACTGGCCAGAGACACCAGATAAAATAATGGTACCAATTCCAGAGATGATTAATTGGTCTCCATTAACAGTGGTGATTTTTTCTTTGCCAAGGTAAGGGTGAGAGGTTGTAAAGCTACTTTCTACAGAAGTCATGTGGTTCGATGCTCCTGAATCTAGAAACCATGTGGATGGGGTGATGGTTGAAGACAGAGATATTGAAGAATGAAAAGCTGGAAATGCTAGAGGAGAGTGAGATTGATACCGACCACCATTAACATCATAATTGTCCATAGTAGAAAAGAGGCAAGAACAATACTAACAACAAGGGACAATAAATATGTAATAGCAGCAAAGACAGCAACAGCAGCAACAAATATGTGGCGGCAGCAAAGAGGGCTAACAATGCCAGCAGCAACAATACTGCCAACAAATCAAAACAGCACTAACAGTGCAATTGGTCTGTGGACTCCCGGGGGCTAATCACAGAATATAGCAGATGAACAATGCAGGAGAGATGCGTGGGCCCCACAGCTTGACAGCAGCAAATCGAAACAGCAGCAAGAAGCAAATCGCAGCAGCAACTTGTTAGGTGGATGCTGGTAGCCAGAGAGTGAGGAAGGTGCGAACAACAGTGCACAGCAGCAACAACAGAGCACAGGGAAGCCTGACGTCCCTGTCGGCAGTGGGTGAATCCAGACGTGGACCCCACAGGGTGATCTGGACACAGATCAGAGTGGAGATGAAAGGAGAGTAGTTTTACGCAATTACTGGAAGTGGTCGCAGGAAGATCAAACCCAGATCCAGGTGTTTGGACGGCCGAGATGAAATCAGTGTGAGAAAATAGACTGACCACAAATGGTGATGGAAAACCGACCTCTGATGGGAGAAAAATTCCGAAAAAATCTCCATAAATATCAGTAATGCTGGTCGACCAAGATGGGTATGACTGTTGGTGATATTGTGATCATCGCAGGTGGGCCAGTAGTGAAGCAGAGACAATTAGAAGCACGAAACGGCAAGTTCGTCTGTGGATCAATGTCCACGTGGGCTCCAATAGAGGATCAGTGAGCAGATCAGAGGTAGGGGATGGAAGGACAAGCTATTTTCGCAACTCAGGGGAAGAGTCCTACTCAAAACGGATCAAAATCCACAAATTTGAACGGCGGTGATGTAAACTGCCGGACAAAACTGAAATATCACAAAACAGGGTGGATATCCTACTTCTGATGATCCAAAAATCTTGAAAAAATCTTCATAAATAAGAGGAGATCCAGACGAACAATATGGGCTGCTTCCGCTGTGATGATGATGATGATCATAGGTGGGCCACTGTTGATCAGTGACCGTAACAGAGAGATTTTCACTCCAGGAAGAAGATCCAACCAGGGAGAATGATTGGATTAATGAGAAAAGAAAAAGATCAATGATAGAAGATGATTGATCATAACCTGGCTCTGATACCATGAAATTATCTGTGATGAGATTATAGGAAGAAGATGAAGACAATATTGGGAGAAAAATTGATTCCTCAAAGAGAGGATCGATTGTGTATTTATGGTTACATTATACCCTAATAAAGGGCAATCAGAATAATCAATAATCAATCTCCTAATCTATACAAGGAAGAGAATAAATCTCATAATCTATACAAGGAAGTAGATATGAGAAAAATCAGCAGATGATCCCACACGTGGGATCTTATATACAACGCCCTTGATGGGCTGGGCTGGGCCTAGTGGGCCTAAGCCACATTATCTTCTACAGTGACCAGTGTCACAAGTAATTAAAGCTACAGCCTACATGTAACCTGATAACCGGGTAACTTATAAATAAGGTCTTAGTTAAATACGAAATGATTGACGTTCAGTGTAAAAAGCAAAATATCGGATTGTTAGGTTCTCCCAAGGTGAGCTATTTTGGTCTTAGTTCTTACCCACATCAGACCCACCTCATGAATGGTCTGGTTTCTCAGACTATGGAGCACAAAAGCGAACTCAAGAGGCCTGAGGATATCATATGCATATCCTTGGTTCAAAAACCATGTAATCCTTACATTGGGGGTATAACATGAAGTTGAATGCACCCAGAGTTTTTACAGCTTTTCTGCTACTGAGTGTCCTTGATTTTCCATTTATATTTATTTATTTATCATTATTTTTTGTACAGCAAATGTGACACGATCTGACCCTAGTTTAAGACTCGTGGGTCTGATCCCAATGCACCAGAAAGTTCACAAGCAGTCAGAGGGTAAATTTAGATAGACCTTGCATGTAAATAACCTGAAACAACTGATTTGAATGCCCCAATATTCAGAGAAACTAGGTTTGTGAAACATAAGCTCAGGGATTCTTCAAATTCGATTCAATATAGAGAAGATAATAAGCAATGGGTGAGTCATCCAAACCGATTATGATGTATATATTGATAAACATTAATCAAGGCCCAAAAACTCATCTGGACCATCGGATGTGGCCATAGATATTTGATATTTCAATCTTGTCCATCTGAATATAAAAATCGATAAAAAGTCCTAAATATTTCCCTTATGTGAAGTTTGAGCGAAACATCGAAAAACCAAATAGTGCTGATGAGATCTTCAATGCCAAACTTCACCAAGCCATGGGCATAGGACATCCAACATCCAAGCCACTGGTCAACGTAATTTGGACCCTAGGGCCATTTATGGTCCATAGTTTCTCTAATGTTGTTATCATATGGCGTACAGCGTACCACTATGCACATGTCCATATTCCTCTTCTTGGCTTGCTTTGAATTCTCCAACTTTGTCATGTACCCCTCTGCTAGATGCATGATATGATCAAACGAATGTAACCAAATGGTTTGATAAAAAAAAAAAAAAATTGTAAACTATGATGCATAGAAACTTCAAAATGGGCAATGTATCGTGTCGTATTGTATCCGATACTTCACTTTTTATGTGTCCTTGCGCCATATTTTGTCACCATAGATTGTAAATGCATTTGCTATCTTTTCCATAGTCCATATACTTCCTCTCCATATCCGAATCTGCTGTACTGCGTAAATGCAATATTACATAGTTCTTAAGATTATGTTTGTGTGGAAGGCTAAATATTTGTATTATTTTATATTATTACTCTCCTGTAAGATGTTAAGATTTCTTCCTCTCACGTACGTCAATCATGGCCCAGTTGTGTGGTTGGCTGTTATTTTATATTATTACTCTTGGTAGTGTAGAACGTTTCTACGTACTTGTTTAATTTTGAGTATGGATTTTCTTTCCCATTGAAGGGATGGGACGGGGGTATGCCATCTTTGTCTAAATTTTTTCCACTTAGTTTTTCATGCTCCCTAAGTTGATCTCTTCATTTCTCATTTCAGGAACTCAGCGACTCCCTCGTCTTGTGGGTCTTACTAAAGCTCTTGAAATGATGCTGGTATGTTGTTGTCATTATGCAAATAGTTACATTTTCCTGTACTTATGGGTTAGTTTGAGTATGTATCATTTCCATCCAAAACCAATGGTGTGTGTATTCTATATTTTTAGCAGAACTGCGTACATTCTATATTTTTAGCAGAAATGCATGGGGATCATAAAGGCCAAAATTGAATGCCCACCTGTATGCCACCTCATTCGCAGTGAATTTACATTTACAAGAGGTGGCAACTGCCATTTCTCTAGAATTCAATTTTGGTTACATTCAGATGCACCGTTATATTGTTTCTTCAAGTCATAAGAATTTCTAAGACACTCCTTTGCAGATGTCAAAGCCTATAAAAGGTGAGGAAGCTCAAGCCTTGGGTCTGGTGGATGCCATTGTTCCATCAAATGAATTGGTAACAGCAGCTCGTCATTGGGCTCTGGATATAGCGGAATGTAAAAAACCATGGATCATTAGTCTTTACAGAAATGACAAGTTAGAACCTCTTGGAGAGGCTAGGGAAATTCTCAAGTTTGCAAGAGCTCAGGCCCGTAAACAGGCTCCCAATCTCCATCACCCCTTGGTTTGCATTGATGTAATTGAAGAGGGCATTATCTCGGGGCCCCGTGCGGGACTTTGGAAGGTAAACACCACTTCAATTTAAGCTAAAGATTATTTTTAAGCTTTTACTGACAATGACTCCATGCATGGTCTTGGCAGGAGGTGGAATGCTTTCAGCAACTTCTTTTCTCCGACACCTGCAAGGCATTGATCAACATTTTCTTTGCACAGCGTGCAACCTCAAAGGTCATAAGGGGTTTTTCTTTTACGCACATTCATATTTATTGTCATTGCACATGAGCTATTGCTTATCCATGTTTCCATGCTTGTGGACTCTAGAAAACAACAGTGTGTTAAGTTGATTGCTCCATATCACCATCTTGTTTTTATTTGCTTAAACAAATAAAGTTACTGCCTCTGTGTTTCAACTTCGGTATCTGAATAAATGAATACATACCACCCAAATACTGAGAAAAATGTCATCCCAATATGCAGAGAAGCTATTTGCAAAGTAGCTGATGATGGAGGCTGGAGGTAGCTATTCACACGATTAAATCCATATTTAGGGACTGCTGTGGAAAATGGTCCTTAGCTCTGGTGTTTCAGTATGTTCTTACTGGAGATCAAGCCCAAAAGTTGGTTTTGATAATGTTTGTTAAAGATCCTGGCTGCCACTAAACAGTCCCTAACTTAACCCAAAAATAGTGTCGAACAGCCATGTCAACTCTCAAAATAATGAGCAAAATGCAAATATTTTAACTCACTTTGATTTGATGTAAGAAGTGCCTCCTCTAAAGGTGGAGTCCGTGACATGGATGGCTGTAATAATGCGTTATTTTTTTTTTCTTTAAATACTTGGTGCCATATTAATTGCCACAGGCAACTAATCCTCTTTCCTATTAACAACCACTCTGTTTGCCTTATTAACAAGACACTGTTACATTTATCCTTGAGGAATTCTTTAGACTAAACAAAGAAGGTTTTTCTTTATCAGACAAATTCCATCTTAAGACTCTCAGTGGTAGTCAATCCTATCTACAATTCTACATCCAGTGCCTTTTTTTTTTTTTTGCAAGAATTCTGAGAATTGTCTTTGAGAATTCTGAAATTCTCCATATGCTATCCCCCAAATGGAATTCCAAAATCCTCATGGCCCATCCAGCATTTTGAAATGCTAAGGGGGTCGGAATTCTGAGAATTCTAAAGGCTAAAAGTGACTTTTCAGGTGGGTTGGCATTTAGAAATCCTGCAATGAAACATTGCATTTGAAAATTCCAGGGGACAGCTTTTACAAAACTCCCCAACACGACAAATTCTTGTTAGAAATACCTTTAGAGAAACAGGCCCTTTTGGCATTTAGTTTCATAGAAAGTTAAAAAAAAAAAAAAAGGAATAAAGGCCCTCCATGTGTGACTATGAAACTGAATAAGAAAGAGGGCCTTGCGGCAGTGTAAAAAATCTCCTTCTTGAGATTCTGTTGTCTTGGGTGAAGGTCGTGGTATTTTCAATTATTGTGTACCTAGGCAGGGGCATGGATTTTACATGTAAAAAGTGAAGTATCAGATACGTACGACGTGGTGCCCATCTTGGAGTATCTGTGCATCGTAGCTCAGGATTTTACCAGGGTCCAGGACAATGTTGCAGAACATAAATAGTACAATTAGTAGTTGAGAAAATAAAAAAGATAAAAAGATAAACATAACTTTTAAAAACACTAAAATTATTATATATATCTAGGATGAAATTTTGCTAGTTTTGGGAATTGGTGTTCTACTAATTTCTGATCATAAAGGTTGATCTGCTCAATCTTATACATGTATGTGTTAATTTTTTGTGAGTTATGCTTTGTAACTTAAAGATGTGAGGCATACCTGATATAATCCATACTATATACAATTAGATATACTATGATACAAATTGCTTATAGAATTACATAAGAACCACCACCACGATCACCATCATCAAAGCCTTGTCCCAATTATGTTGGGGTTGGCCACATGAATTATGTTTCTCCATTTCGATCTATCTTGAGCCAAATCCTTAGGTAAGTTACAATTCTTCAGATTTATTTTTACCACCTCCATTAACGTGCTCTTCAACCTACCCCTTCCCCTTGGTGGGCCATCAATCTGTGTAGCCAAACTTTTCTTTGTTAGCGCCGTTGCAGGCCTATGTTGGACATGCCCAAATAATCTGAAACGGGTTTCTCTAAGTTTATCCCCTATTGATGCTACCCCTAAATGCTTTCAAAAATGCTCATTTCTAATTTTACCCTTCCTAGTTTTACCAAACATCCACTTCAACATTCTTATCTTTACTACATCCATTTTGTGCATATATTGCTTCTTGATTGGCCAACGTTCTGCTCCATAGGTTATAACTGGTCTAATTACAGTCCTATAAAAATTTCCCTTCAATTTTGTTGAAATTCGTTGGTCACAAAGCACTCCAAAAGCAAGTCTCCACTTCAACCATCCCGCTTTTATCTTATGTTCAACATCTTCAACAATCTTCCCATCATTGCTAATTATTGAACCAAGGTATCAGAATGAATCTCTTTGTGGTATCCCTCGGTCTTCAATTCTCACTGTAGTTTCAGCTCTTTGTAAATGATCACTGAACATGCAATCCATATATTCTGTCTTTGTACGACTTATTTTAAAGCCTTTGGATTTTAAAGCCTCACGCCATCTCTCGAGTTTTGCATTCACACCATTTCTTAATTCATCTACCAGCACTATATCATCTGCAAACAACATACACCAAGGTATCTCCTGTTGAATATGAGTAGTTAACTCATCCATAATCAATGCAAAGAGATAAGGGCTTAGAGCTGACCCTGATGCAAACCTATGGTTACTGGGAACTCACATGTCTCTCCACGTAGTTCTCACACTCGTTATTGCTCCTTCATACACGGCTTTAATAATTTCAATATAACCTCTTGGAACATTCCTTTTATTGAAAACCACCAAATTAAATCTCTAGGTACCCTGTCATAAGCTTTTTCTAGATCAATGAAGACCCTATCTAGATTTTTCTTCTTCGCTTGATATTTTTTCATTAATTTCTTAAGTGAGAAGATAATTTCCATAGTTGACTTCCTTGGCGTAAAACTAAATTAATTTTCAGATATCTTGGCCTTTTGTCTAAGTCTTTGCTCCATTACTCTCTCCCGTAGCTTTATAGTATGACTCATAAGTTTGATCCCACAGTAATTGTAACAGTTTTTTAATCTCCATTGTTCTTATATATAGCTACTGCAACACTTCTTCTCCATTCATCCGACATCTTCTTTGTCATTAAGATTTTATTGAAGAGCCTAGTTAACCAAATCCCCCAAACTTCTCTTAAGCATTTCTAAGCCTTCGTCGGAATGTCATTTGGACTTGTAGCCTTTCCTGTCTTCATTTGTTTCAATCATTTCCTCATTTCCACCACTCTAATTCTGTAGAAAAAAGTATATTATGCTAACAAAGTTCTCTCTTATTCTTATGTCTCTTCCATAGTCTTCATATAAAAGTTTGCCAAAATATTCCCTCCACCTTTCTTTGATATCGTTGTCTTTCTCTATAACCTTTTGATCATTGCTTTTAATAAATTTGACACGGTCTATGTCTACTTTTCGTTTCCCTTATTTTTGCAACCTTAAAAACATCCTTCTCTCCTTTTCTTGTTCCCAACCTATTATATAGGTCATCATATGCTTTGAACTTTGCAACACTTATAGCTTTCTTAGCTTTTTTCTTTGCTGCCTTATACATCTCATAGTTTTCCATATTCTTAGTCCCTTACTAAACTTTGTAACGTCTTTTCTCTAGAATAGCTTCTTGAACCTCTGCACTCCACCACTAGGTTTATTTATTATAGCGTCTTTTCACTTTTGACTCTCCAAGCACCTCTTTCGCAACCTTCCTAATACAGTTATCCATATGATTCCACATCGCTGTATTTTCTCCCTCAAAATTCTATTCTCCCTCAATCACTTAATCCTTAAATATCGTTGCTCTTTCTCCTTTCAAATCCCTCCAATAGTTGTAGCATGCATAAGAACCAATATTCGAAAAAAAGGAAACATGTTAGTTGTATATCCATTTTGCTATATTTCATGAATGATGAGACAGACAAAATTATTGACAAGAGCCATTTCAATGTGTCTTTCCAGTTTGTTATATAATGAACTTTATTAGAGAAAGGATCCCGTGTTACACTGATTGTGGAATAAAAACTCTACAAATTTGACTATCATGAAATTGTTCCTCAATTTTATTTTCCCCCCTTGTGTGCCTGTTCACGAGCACAAAGTGAAACTTACATGCATGGGATTATCTATTTTTGATAAACTGACCTGCATATAGAAGTTTGTACTTGTAGCATGCATATGTTAACATATCATCTTGTATTACTTATGACAGATTCCTGGAATCACTGACCTGGGTTTGGTGCCAAGGAGAATAAGTAAAGTGGCTATTCTAGGAGGAGGATTAATGGGCTCTGGAATAGCGACTGCATTTATAATGAGCAATATTCCTGTCATCCTCAAAGAAGTAAATGAGAAGTTTCTGGAGGCAGGGATTGGCCGAGTCAAAGGTGTTTTTTCTTAGTTGAAAAAATCTTACACTAGGCTTATAAGTAACTGGAGTTATATATTATGAATCTCATCAGATGTTTTAGCTAGTTTACAAAGATCTTTTGCCTACAATACTGCATTTTTCAGCCAATTTGCGAAGTCGTGTCAAGAAAGGAAAGATGACTCAGAAGAAGTTTGAGAGAACCATCTCTCTCCTCAAGGGTGTTCTTGACTATGAAAGCTTTAAAGATGTCGACATGGTCATCGAGGTGAGATCTGATATTGTTATGATTTTTTCAGGTGTAGAAATTTGATGTATTTCTGTTCACAGAAGGTTCAAATACTTCAGCAAAAGAGATGCATAGATGCATATAAATCTGAACTCATGTTCACTGACCTGTGTTTGTGGATTTATAAAAATCTGATATCATGTTTGATGGGCACCTTCTCTGTCGTTTTCGTCATCATTGTTATCATCTGACCCTCAATCCCATCAATCTGGGATCAGCATATTTTCTCAGTGTTACTTTTCTCAAGTCATTCAGCACCCATTAACAGCATTAAGCTGGGTTATAGAAGTTGAGTAGTAGTAAAATACAGTATTCCACCTGATGATTTCCAATTTCTGCACAGCCGGACGTGCTCTGTGGAGTGAGGAAGGAATAGCCATCTCTGCCAAAATATTCAAACTCGTTGAGATTTCTGATATATCTAAATAGAACACCTCTGCTTTCTTATATGTTTGTTTTCCCCTTTATAATGATCTTTGCCATTGGCTGGTGGGAAACTCACTTTTTTCTGGTTGGAACTTGTGTTATGGAACAGGCAGTTATTGAGAATGTTCCGTTAAAGCAACAAATTTTTGTTGAACTTGAAAAGTACTGCCCGCCTCATTGCATACTTGCCAGTAATACTTCTACAATTGACTTGAATGTGATTGGTGAAAGGGCTAGGTCACAAGATCGTATTCTTGGGGCACACTTCTTTAGGTAATATATCTATTGCAGATGCACACACCTCTCCTCTCAATATCTTTCTTTCCTCCCAATGCCACTATTGTTGTTCTAACTGCATTCATGCTTTTGTTTCAGTCCTGCTCATGTGATGCCACTGTTGGAAATAGTTCGTACTCAGAGGACATCTCCTCAAGTGATAGTAGACTTACTAGATGTTGGAAAGAAGATCCGTAAAACTCCCATTGTAGTTGGGAACTGCACTGGTTTTGCCGTCAACCGGATGTTCTTTCCTTACTCACAGTCGGCGTTCTTATTTGTTGATCATGGTTTAGATGTGTATCAGATTGATCGTGCAGTTACCAAATTTGGAATGCCAATGGGCCCATTCAGGTAACTTCGGAAATCATGGTACTGACTACTGAGGTTGCAGATGATCCAAAATTGCAGTCCAGTTTTGAGCATTTTAGCAGATTGGATAAATACCTTTTCTTTATTATGAATGCGAGCAATGAGTAAATTGGTTTGCATTCTCTGGGATACTTCATATCTAAATTATCTATTGCAATCAGTATTGGCGGTCTTGTTAGTACTTATTTATGGTGGAAGAAGGCAGAAAAGTAGTATATTTACCAATGTATTTTCATCGTTCAGTTTACTATTTTTTTATTGGTAACATGAACCCACAACCTCAAGGTTCCAATAGCGAGCACCTTCCACGGTGCAACAGGCTCAGTTTCAATTTACTACTAAAAAACGATTCTTTTCAACTTCCACACCACCTTCACTGTGTAGTGAATGGATAGCCACATCTATTCAGCCAAAACACTGGGACTGGTTGCAATTTATGTGCGCATCCAAATGCATGCCACATAATGCGCTAAACTCACCTCAATGATTGGAGTATGAGGTCAGTTTGGGGCCACTGCGCAGCTTGTTACATTAATATGTTTTATGGCATACAATTCAAAAAGTGCTGAAAATTATTAAATGAATCCCATTTTCTACAGAAGTTCATCAAATTGCTGCATGCTAAAGTTTAAATGAATAACCTTTGTTTTTCCCTTTCATACAGAATGGTTGATCTGGTTGGTTTTGGGGTAGCACTAGCAACGGGTACACAATTTGTTGAGAACTTTTCTGACAGATGCTATAGATCGGCCCTGTTATTATTCATGATTGAGGATAAGAGGGCAGGTAAACATGATTTTGTGATTAGCTCAATACAGCTTTGGAAGTAACTAATAAAATTTCAGCAATCAGCTGGCATCCCTTGTATTCTTCTTGCTTGCACTGTATTCTATCATTTCCTTTTGAGACGCGGACAAACTGTTTGATAGTTACCTTATTTTTATGGCAACTGTTTCAGGTGAAGCAACTGGCAAGGGTTTCTATCTATATGACAATAAGCGCAAGGCCAGTCCAGACCCTGAACTGAAGAAATACATTGAAAGCTCTAGGAGCTTTGCTGGCGTATCTGTTGACCCCAAGGTTTGTATGTGTGCATGTGCATGTTTCTTAAATATGGATGCATCATCCAGAGACCCATCTAGTGTGCACTACCTGCATGGATGACGGGTGGTTGGATGGGAAGTTCAATATGTTAATCTGTGTTGTCTCCTTCATATCCAGCCACAGGTGGTTGGATGGGAAGTTCAATATGTTAATCTGTGTTGTCTCCTTCATATCCAGCCACCTGGTGGTCTGAAACCTGGATGAGGGCAGGTGGTTGGATCGGAATCAGCAGGTCAGCAACCTGGCTAGTAGTGTGCTATAAGTTCTCATTTTTAAAAATTAAGTATTATGACTTTTGGCAACTCAAACTCTACTTACATTTTAACTTTTGCATGGCAACAGCCAGGATCAACATATGGTTTTTATATTTAAAACTGAGAAAGGAACTTATATTAGAACATAATTACAAAAAAAAAAAAAAAAGGATTCCTGGATCTTGGTGGTTCACTAAGGTTGACCTGCTGATTGTCCACGTAAATGTGTCAAGGTAGGTTCAAGTTTTAAAACACTGCAGCAGCAAGCATGAACGTAGATGGCTGTCAAAACTGATTACATGGTTTGAGATTGACTTGTGTGTGAGTTTTCCTTGGTAGGAGTGGCCGAGTAGGACCAACAGTTCAGGTGACTGATTTCATGGTTGGTTCTAGATTGCCGGCAGTTCCATCCTTTAAAAACTGTTACCTTATCCTTCTCTTTTGTGGGTATTCTCTGTTCTTGAAAACTTCCATATGAATAGTGCTAGGGGATCTTCTGCATTCTCAACATTTGAACTGTTGTCCTTGTAAATTGTCACCATCATAATAATGTGTGCATAAAGGTCCTCAAAATGGAAGAGGTTTGCTGGATAATACCTCCCCTCGCTTCGACCGGGATCAAACCCCGCTACCACCGCCTCCTGGAGGAGCATTTTCTGTTGCTTGTGATGTTCATGCCTAAAGTAAGAGAAGACCTTTAAAAGGAAAAATGAGGGAACTTTCTTTTGAAGGGGGAAAAAATGAATGTAAGTTGAGGTGTTCCTTTTCCATTGTGACTGCTGAGTCGGAGAGAACGTGAGAACGAGATGAAGTCAATTGCTACGATGGATTGCAGAAAATGATGAGGAGCAGGATGATGATGAAGGTGAACCTGGAGTCGCTATGGCAAAGAGGGGCAATGATTGTGAGGGAAGAACCTCGGTGAGGGGAGCCCTAATTGAGGGAAGAACCTCAGTGAGAAAAGGCCCCTGAGATCACCTGCATCCTTGGTCGTGCCTTGCCGACTGCTTGTTGCTGCATGCCGCCGCGTCAGCCGTCATCATTTTTTTCTCCTCCCTCCCTCCCTCTCTGGTTCTTGCCTCTGGAAATCAAGAAGGGCATGTTGCCCTCTTTCTGGAAGATTCTTGCCTTGGGCAATGAAAAGGCCCTTTTCTAAAGGAAAGGGTCAAATGGCCATTTTGTCCCTTTCTTGATTTTTTAAGAGAGTCCTTTTAGTTTTCTTCTTTTTTTTTTTTTAAAAAAAAGTCCTTTAGCCTTTTGCCTGTACATATTTTTCTAACACCTCATGTAATTATATTAAATTATTCTTTTCCCAAAAGTTACTCCGAGAAGTTTATCCGAAATTCCGAGAAGCTGAAATATTTCATTTTTGTGACCAGATTGAAATGAAGGCCGAAATGGAATTGACAACTATGGTGTGAGGAAGTTTGTGCAAATGTCTTATTGATGGTTATGAGGAATGTACAAACTCGAGTAAGGCACAACAAATGAGACTGACTAAAAGGAAATTCTAATATCCTTCCCCACACCTAAAAACTCGGGTCTGTTTGGGTACTTTACATGTAGAATGAAGTGAAGTAAAGGCTAAAATAAAGAAAGATATAAATGGGTTATGATGATATTTTGTATTTAGTTGTTTGGTAGGAAATCTTTGACTTTTTGTGCAAAAAGTGAGTGTTTTTTGTCTTTTAGTGGAGAAAGGAGGTTGCTTTCTTACTTTTTTTTTGAAAAAAAAGGGAATATTGAAAATATGTACTTTTGATGTGGCCCTTTGTCTGAAAATGCAAGCTTTACTTCACTCCACCCTACTAGTGAAGTTTCCAAACGGGTATGGGTAACCTCTCTAACGATCGTTTGTTGGGCATTGTTATGCCATCATTCACCATCAATGTACCTTTATCTTGTGTATGTAGGGTCGTCTTTAGAGCTGTGATTTTCCACTCAGCCCTTTTCACAGCCATGCTCCCTATGGCTCTACATTCTAACATGTCTTTCTCACTTGTGCACTCAAGGTCTTTGTTGATCTGCCCCTTCTCTGGGTTCCTTTATTACGCCGAAAACTGGATGTTTATGGTTTTTGGTTTACATGTTCAAACCTTTTCAAATGTTATTCCTTGATCTCTTTTTTTTCTCCTCTTTATCTTTGGGCTACCGGTTTGTAGGTTTCCTTTTAGGTGTCCATTCCTAATTCTATCCTTGAATTTCCACACATCCATCTTAGCATGACATTTGAAACTGTGAAACAACCAAATTTCCAGTTCTCATGCGTTTTCAACTAATCACATGGTCAATTTTCATGCCTTTTTTTATATATATTATTATGCAAGTGAGTGGTATTTTAAAGTTCTTATGAATTATAATTTTGTTTTTGTTGAGTGCAGCTTATGAAAGTATCTGATAAAGATATAGTGGAGATGGTCTTCTTCCCTGTTGTGAATGAGGCCTGTCGTGTCCTTGCAGAGGGAATTGCAGTCAAGGCGACAGACCTTGACATCGCCTCTGTCATGGGCTTCGGTTTCCCTCCTTACAGGTCCTTGGTTCTCTTTAGTAGAACTACATGAGTTCCGCTGTGAAACAGCAATTAGCTGTGACATTCACATTTCAAATAAGTGAAAAAAAGCTCTAACCATTTAAACATTACTTTGTGATCAGGGGTGGTGTCATGTTCTGGGCTGATTCTCTGGGATCCAAGTACATATATTCGAGACTAGATTCATGGGCCAAGACATATGGTGATTTCTTTAAGCCTTGTGCATACTTAGCTGAAAGAGCTGCTAAAGGAATCTCTCTGGTGAGGGAACTTAATGCTCCTTTTCTTTTGAGGAATTTCTAAGATGCTTTATTATGCTAGACATTACCTTAGTCTTGTCTTAGTTTTGTTCAACTGGCAAGGGCATAGATGGGCCCTACCTCTTTGTAATCCATCTGGTGAGTTGCATGAATGGGTCTTGCTTGCTTCCTGTACTGGATGATCCTAGATATGTGTATTGGGTTGCAAACGTACATTACCTCTCATGGCTTGCATTTGATAGGGACAAATTGAACAATTTGGGATCATTCTATTGGATTATTTTTGGGGTTTCCCCCATTTGGTTTGGCTCAATGACTAGAACAATTTGGATTGCATAAGGGTGGGCCCAGCTCAGGAAGTGGTTTAATCAATTATTTTAATCTCTTTTCTTTCTGTCTAATCATTTTAACTTTGATTTTGTGTGTGCGCATTCCTAATAATGGATACTGTTTGTTTCCCTACTTCAACTTATATTATGTGCAATTCATGCAGAGTGCATCGGTGGAGCAAGCAAAGTCTCGACTGTAAAACTAATCGATCCGCTTTGAAATCACGGCCCAATTAATTCTTTCCAGTCATCCATTGTGAGGCCATTATGAAGCTAAGTCATTTGAATTAGGTGATGTTGGGCAGTGCTAGGTTTTACAGGGAGCTGCCTGGGAGCTGCTGAACTTTCTGAATCTCATACTCCAATGACTTGTGTTTTAGCAGGTTTAGTGACAAGATGATAAGATGATAATGTCATAACCTAAAATTCAAATTATGCCTCCATTTCAGTAACAATGCATGTTTTGTTTTATTATCTTGTGTCTTTAAGTGGCCATATCTAATGAATAGATATTGATGTATCATTTCAAAATAAAATAATAAAAAGACGTTGGGCATAGAACTGCAGTTTTTCCAGCAAGTCATTTTTGGCTCTTTAAATGTTATTTAACTTCATGGGACAACTTGAGCTGAAGACTAAATGGGTTTTTATGATAGTATGCACTGCAGATTTTTATAATGATACTCAAACAACTGCAAATGAGGCTGATATACTTATTTAAGTGTTCTTTGCTTCTTTCTATAGGAAACATGACTCAAGCTGCAACCTTGTAGTCGATCACATCTCAAGTGTGTTAAGGGCTCTTGTCAAGTAATTTTTTAACTTTTAGAAGTCTTTTTTTCTTTTGTTTTTTTTGCTGGTCATCCACGAGACTACATTTCCCCGTAATTGTGGACTTTGGACCACAATTTTTATGTTGAATAGATGGTTGAGTAGAACTTGTGGGTTCAGGTGCAGACTTGGGCTTGACACAATGACACTCCAGATAACAACAGATGGGGAAAAAGCAAAAAACAGCTTTACTTTATATGTGGTGTTACATTCCTAATTGAATAGTTGAAGTATTGCCATTTACATATTCGAAATTAGGGTTGCAAATGGGTATCCGATACTCCGCTTACTCGGAAGCTCTGACCCGCAAAAAATCGGGTCTGGTTACGGGTCCATATATGTTCCGACCCGTGGACCCGAGACCTGGCATATAGGTCTTTGATATGGCAAATTGTACCTCAAAATCAGCTATTTCTTGGACATTTTTATGTATAATATTTGAGGTAGTAGACTTGATGCATTGTTATAAGTTGAATGATATGCTTATTTTAAGAAAAAAATGAGAAGTCCGTGTCCACTATGGTTCCAATCCGGAACCGTCCCGTTTGCAACCCTACCCAAAATGCCTTAAAGGTAGGCATGTCAAACAGGCATGGCCCACCTAGATCTTGGCCAAAGCGGGCCACGGGACGAGCCGTGCCAACCGTGCTCGGTGTGCTTCTTTGATTTTTTTTCCAATCAATTTTCACATTTTCGGTATTAAATTTAAATTTAAAAATTAAAACACAAACACTGATGTTAAATAATATGGTTATTTCACGGCAAAAGGGCCTTTTTTTTTTTGGCTAAAATTTAGGAATGCATGGTCAAATTAACACAAGACTATTAAAGATGTGAGGGTGAATAATATGTGATAAAGGGTGAAGGCAAGAATATAGACATTTAGATGGGACCTTGACGGTTAGATATTCATTTGACATCTTCCATCGATTCAATTCCATTAAAAAAGAAGTTTTTTATGATTATTTTGAATATTTATTATTTATCGTTCATTTTTAAATACTTATAAAAATACAAAGTTGTAGAATTCCTTAAAATTCAAGTACATGAAACAAACATGCCCCCTACATGAAGAGTTACATTTGTAGATAGTCTATCCAACTATTTCCTCCCCTACATGTGAATTGACGCAAATAGAGACTCATCTTACCATTACTCAAAGTTGGATTGCATCTTAAGAAGTATTTTATTAAAAGATGATTAGATTTTAAGGATATTAAATCAAGTATTAGGATAATCTAAACAAGCTAATTATTTGCCTAATCCTTATTTACAGCAAAACCTTTACATCTCCTCTACCCTTTCATGGCATGCATGAACTTGACCGGATATGAAGAATATATAGTCCATTTGCATGAGAAAACTTCCCATCATGTTAGCACCCCTTGATGCACCTTGATGGACCATTGAATGTTAGCACCCCAAGAGGAGGGGGATACCAAGAGACAGAACTCCTCTCCTTAAGAGGGCCGCCCCCCATGCAAGCTTCCCAATTCAAAAGAATGTCATTTAAGTTGAAAATTGAGAACTTCTTTGTAGCCACAACCCATTTCGCAACCATTATAAAGTGACATTAGAAATCAAGGCACTTGTCAAAGAAGACCCCTTAAAGATCCTATCATTTCTTTCCTTCCAAATAGATCATAAAATAGCAATGGGGACCAACCTTCACGAGACGTGACCACCACAACCAGTGAAACGCCCACCCTGCCATGACTCTACTACCTCGACAATACTCCTTGGGCAACACCAAGCAATATTGCATCTCCCAATAAAAACATTCTAAACTCTAGCCATCACCTCATAATGAACAAAAAGATGATTAACTGACTCCTCTTCCTTGCCACACATCACACAGGTGTTGAGGAAACTATAAGAAATCATCACTCTCCTTAGATTATCAATCGTGGATACTTTGCCCTCCATAGCTATCCAATAAAACGCTTCGACCCTAGAAGGGTCAACCTCAACCACACATGGAAAGATGGGGCCCTAAAAGATTATTCTCCCTCCAATGCCAGATAGAAAGCTTTAGTTAAGAACTCTTAGGATTTCCAGAAACCTTCCAAATCTGGAAGTCATTAGAATCCTTGGATAAGAACACGTTACTAAAAAACCTCAATAGCTCATAAGATTCCCCCCTCTTAAAAGTCACACTCCATAATGTACAACCACTCTTCACTTCAAAACAATCACTAATGGAAGCTTTCTTATTGATTGATATTCTCAAAGGCCTTGGAAACAAACCCACACAAAGGGCCCACTCTCAACAATCATCCAACCAAAACCTAACATCCCTCCCATCCTCCACCAGAAAGCCAACTCCTTTGAATAAAGTTTCCCTCCTCACATTAGACACATCCCCAGCAGAAGCAATGACCCTCCAAACACTTGATCTATAATGAGTGGGCCCCAACTTTAGCTACCACCCATACTCTTCCTCACTATATTTAGAAGTAATCAGCCTATGCCAAAGATCATCCACTTAGTTTTTTCCTCAAACCTCCATCACCATTTGGCTATGAAAGCCCAATTCTCATTTTCCAAACTACCAATGCCAAGGCCCCCATTTGCTATAGGTTTGACCATCTCTCTCCACTTTAGTAAGTGAATTTTCTTTTTGTCACCCTTACTGCCCCACAGAAAATCCCTCCGACTTCAATCCAACCTCTCTCAATCACCACCTTAGGCATCCTGAGCAGCAATATATAATAAACTTGAAGATTTGACAAGCAAGCTTTAACGAGATTAACTCTTCCACCCAAAGTATAGCTTTTTCGAAGAAAGATAGTTTCTCCTTTTAAATTAATCAATGATACGTTATTATAATGAATTAGAGCTTGGATTTTCTCCAGCAGGTAACCCCAAATTAACCATGTGCAACCTCCTTGACATGCACTTAATAGTATTTTCCAAAGCCTGCATGGTCTCCTCCGAACACCCTATACCCACCAAAACACTCTTAGAGATGTTTATCTTCAACACCGACATCAGTTGAAAACATAAAGAACCCTCCTAAAGGGCTAGAACTTCTTTCCTCCTCAAAGAACTAAGAAGAATAGTGTCGTCTGCAAACTCAAGATGAGTTATAACCTCTCCACTACATCTCATCTCGAAACCACTAATAACCCCTTACTCACTTACTTTGACCAAAAGCGAGCTCAAGGCCTCAACCACAATCATCAACAGGAAAGGATAGAGGGGATCCCTTTGCTGAATATCTCTATCTCTAGAAGCTTTGAAAAACTTGGACGGTTAACCGTTAACCACCACAAAAAAAAGTAGTAGAAATGTACTCTTGGGTACAACCGCGTCAAGTATCCTCGAAGCCCAATCTGAACAACATTAATCAATAAAATCCCATTCTAGATGATCATATATTTTCTCTAAGTCAATTTTAAAAATAACCCCTTCTTTCTTTGATTTGTTCTTGGAATCCACAAGCTCATTAGAAATTAATAAACCATCCAAAATTTGCCTAACTGCAAAAAATCCCCTTGAAAAGGGCTTCTAATGTGAGGGAGCGCACACTTTATAACTGATTTGCCAAAATCTTTGCCAGAAGTTTATATAACTATCCTACAAGGCTAATGGGGTTATAATCTATATACTCAAATGGATTAGGCACTTCGGAAATAAAAGTTAGAAAAGTAGCATTCATCTTCTTATTAATTCCACCCTTTCGATTGAGCTCAGATAGCAATTCACCAGGAAGGCCCGCAAAAAGGAAAGATTATTCGATGCTTAGTTTTTGGAAAGTGCCCTATGACCTTCATTTTTACATATAGACAACATAATTATATGTATTCAATTCCTATATATTTTAATGCAAACAAACAGTCCCTAAGTAAAATTTAATGTCGAGAGCTGTTTTTATAAAAATAGAGCAAAGTAGGGGCTTATATGTAATTATCTGAAATTTTGTAGCATCTTGAATGGGGTTGCAAATGGAACAGATCCAGGTTGGATCCATACTAGACCCGAATCCATACCCATTTCTAATTCTGGTTATGGGTTTGGTTCTGACTCGGAATCAGTTTTGTTAGTTCTAGACCCGGTTCCATTTTGAGGACCCAAATCCATTTTTAGAATGGGTCCAACTAGAAGAGCGGAATCTAATTCCAAAACTGGTTCTAACTTATTTTTATTTTAAAATTTTTTTTCTAAAAATAATGATAACATTTAAATTATAACAGTGCATCAAATCAACTATCTCCAAAATTAAACATAAAAATGTCCAACAAAAGTTGATTTTGAATTACAGTTTGCCACATCAAAGACTCATATGTGGAGTCCCGATTCCATGGGACAGTACCTGTATGGACTCAGAGCTAGACCCGTTTATCAATTAAAACCTAAATTAGATTCCCAACCTAGACACCTCTATGAATTGGAGCCTAAAACAGGTTCCAAAACAGGTGTTTTTTACGGGCAGAACCTCCTGATGATCGGATAACATCCCTTATCCTGAACATAAGAAATGTTTTCTTTTTGAGCTGTAGTCTCTAGGCCTTATTTGGACCCGAACCCAAGTCAAATCAATCCAACTTGTTCGTCCAAGGTGTGATCGTATTAGGAGTTGGAGAAAGATTTGATTGATTTTTTAAAAGCTTTCTAGGAAGTTTCTTTATAAAACTATGGAAGGGGAGACTGAATTAGACAGTCAGAATTTCAGGAACTTATTTTTTCTACTTCCATAGCCACCACTGCTATCATCACCATCATCTTGGGGTTGGACAAAAAGGGAGGTATAAGAGGGAGTACGTGAGACGACAGAGGATTTCTTCTTCTTGTGATGCAATATCTTATTTGGCAAGAGACTGCATTACTCTGCAGGAATAAATAACTTTGTTTTTCCATTTGATTAGAAGCCTTTAAGCCAATCCCAATCGAATGAATGATGATAAATGATGATTGTTATGACATGAAGTTTAATTTCGGCTTTCTCTCCTGGGCCTGTAGGGATTATTATGTCCCAAAAGGCCGGGAACCTGCGTTATAAAAAAAAAAAAAAATAGGCATAACAATCACATCTTAGCTTCTAAACTACAATTGGAAAATGGTATTGATTGAACAACAAAAAGTTTATAAGAGGACAAAAGAAACTCCAATTATTTCTCATAAGCTCTTAAATCCCAATTTAATTTTCTCAGAATTCATCCCAATAGTATAATCATAACCATTCATTTTAAGAGGACTTCTGATAAAAGCATCAGAGATACAGACATACAGTTTATGAAGATCTCAAATCAATTCTGACCATCAACCATAAGAAAGAAGATATCAGATTCTGGGAAAATCTCTGTATCAAATCAGCAAATCTAGTGTCGGTGGAGTTTCTGTGTCAAAAGGATCTGTCTCAGCTCGGCCACATCCACATCAGAGGCACGGTTAGCGGGTCTGTAGTAACCCGTAACGGGATCCGGCACCCATGAATTAGAATCCGAACTCACCTTCTTCACTACCTCTTCTCCAGCCTTCACAACCCCAGTGCTTCTCCCTCTCACTACTGCATTAGATGTCGATGAAATTGAATACCCACGCCTGCTTTTTCATACACAAGCAAAAACCAACATGAGATGAGCCCCACTGAGAAACGACAGCAGGATTATACACTGAAATAAACAACTGAGATTGAATCAATCATACCTCATGGTGGAGATTGAGAATAAGGAGATTGTATCGGCCACTGCAGCGACAAGATTAGCCTTCAACAAAGAGCGAGCCATGAGATTTCTCTGTTGCTGCTGCTGTAGAACTAGAAGCAGAAGCCTTTGTTCTTTGTTTTTTCCTCCTCTTCTCTTCTACAACATGCAGCTTTGGTGGTCTTCAATGCCTTGCTGCTTTTCTTGGCATGGGGAGAGCAGTATTTATAGGCGAGAAAGGGTGAAGGAAGAAGTGAACGCGTCAAAGAGAGTCTACCGAGATGACAGCCATGAGCCACCACGAAGCTGGGTCTTTCTTTCCTCTTTCTGGCTTACGCGGTCAAGTTGACTGTTGCCTAGAGAATGAATGATGCATGTATATTCGTGTCCGTTTGGCATCTCTACTTTGAGGGTCTTATTGTCTTAAAATTAATTCAATCCACTTCTAGTGTGTTTGGTATCAGCTTTTACTATGTCCATTTGGAATGGTATTTACCCATTTTAGAGAGACAGAGAAAAAATTAGGCATTCCAAACATGCACTTACACCTAACACGTATTTTTCAAGTTATCTGAGCAAAAGGCAGAGAATTGAAACAGTGAAACATCTCTTAAGCGGAAAGACACACATAGCAAGGTGGGGTATATATATACTTATCTTGGTAATATAAAATAAGCCCTAAGAGGCATCCCACTTTTGTGGGGAAGGAGGACCTAGATCAAGGTGGGGTCACCACCACACGCAAGCGCTGCTCCGCACCGGGCCGGGCTTGGGCTTCAGGCGCAAGTTGGGCCTGGCTCGGCCCACTACCCATTTATTTTTTGGAGAAATTTTATTTAATAAAATTTCTTTTTTGGTTCGCCAGACATACAGTTTGTAGTGCTGCAATTGTGTGGTATTGATCATTGTATCCTAGAAGACAGACGCTGTAAAGCTCGTAAGCACCATTGCGAGGGCGAATTTTGTCTTAAAGACGTAGTGTATAACACTAAACTTCTCAACTTTAGATAAAAACACTCTGTCTCTGCCTTTAAACAGTAAGTGAATAATATTTCTACATTACAATTTGCTACTGTATTTAGTTGTTATTTTGATTCACTGTATTATAAAACTTGTCTCTTAAATACTGAATTACTGTACTCGGCACTAACAATAGGTGCTTTTGATGGGATGTTTAAATTAACTTGAATTTACTTGACTTTATAAATAAAATTATCAAACGGACCCCCAAAAAGTGGAAGAGAGAGATTCGCTCATGAGGGCTTTCCAGTCTTTCATCCCCTGGAAACTAGAAACTTGAAACTTAAACGTGTTGTTAGGAGGACATCATTTTTCATGGAATCATGATGTGTGGAAGTAGAGATTGGTGGAACAAACGGCGGGCTTTCTTGGGCGGCACTAGGAGGCAGGCAGGCACCAGCTAAGAAACGCACAAGCAAAGAAAAGAATTTTCTGTAAGAAAAGTCCCTCTTTCCCAACGTGCCCTGTGCCCATGACATGACTCACATGAGGGTGCTTTTCACTAAATTCCACGCAACTTGGACGTTGAGCTGGATACTTCCTAGTAAGAGTAGTGTTTATAGTTCCAGTTACCAGTGATGGACCGTAATTGATGCATTGAAGGGTTCGGTTCCTCAAGTTTGAAAGGCATGAGTCCCAACGTCCTTTTGGACGGTCTGGAATATCTGTCTGTGCAGGGGAATGGTGCCGGCGGAGAACATGCCCCCAAAAAGATCTGAAATTCCATACTAGTTGATTGTCTCTTCTTTCACCCAATTTTATAACTAGGATTTGCGAGGTTTTTTTTTACATGATGTGGCATCTTACTCTTGGTATTTGAAAGATGTGTTTCATTTGTCTATCAAGAGACTTTTTGGAATTCTTGAAATTCCACTCTTTATATCATTTGTTAAAATTTTAAGTTCTCAAAAAAAAAAAAAAAAGAGTGATTTGGAATTCCACCTAATTACCTATTCCTTTGCTGGAATTTCAAGAATTCCTAGATAAAGTGAAATTTCTGGATGCCCATTTGGCCTTGAGCATTCAAGAATTCCACCAAAATGCATAGGGAGTGGAGTTCCGAGATTCCCAAATGTCAAAAGAGACCATTCATTTGGCTGTAATAAAAAAATGCTAGTAAAGAAATATGGAACTCATATATTCGAGGGGATAGCTTGTCACATCAAGTCCAGGAATTCTACGACATGGTGAATTCCTTATAGGAATTCCACTAAAGAAACAAGGCCTAAGGGGACAATTTTTGGAGAATTTGAAATTCTCCCAGACATGAATTCTTGGAATTCTGATAAAGAAACGGGCCCAGAGAGCAAAGTCAAGTATGAATAAAGAAGAAGTAACAAACCCACGTTTCTTTTACAAAATTTATTTATCTACATTGGGTAGATGTATTATTCAACTATAGATTATTATGTATTTTCAATCTTTGTAGCTCATATTAAAATATAATTTATTTAAAATTAATTTCTATTTACGTTCTATTATTGCATAGAATTTTAAGGCAACTGTAGTTTTATCTTTTTAAGGAAAAGAAATTTAGTTGTCTTTTTGTGTTTTGGTTGTTATTATTATTATCCATATCAAAATAAATCCAATTGAAGAAATTTATTTTAAGGAGAAGAAAAATAGTGGGGTCATGCTTTAGAATGGTTTAGATTTTGGATTTTGGACACTCATTGATTTTCTTTGTGCTTTTGAATAATAAAGTTTCAAATTACAACTTACAAAAATTACATGTATAAAAAAGGGCTGGTGCACATTTCGATATACACACATATGTTAGATGTATTAATGCACCATACACCATTGGGTATTCAATCATCAGGGCTTATATATACTTGAAATCTAACCTGCTAAAATTCAATTCCCTTTTGTTTTCCACTTTTACATAATTTTTTAATCCAATCGATAATTTCAACTAAATGAAAAAAAGTTGAATACACTTTCAATAATTTGTTCATTGTTATTTTATTACTAATATTTGTAAATTTATTTAAAGTTACTTTCTTGACGCCCCCACCCCACCCCACCACACCAAAACAAACTTCCAGCTTCCTTCGCTATCTATGTGATATCCAGCATGGAGTACTAAAAATTTATTAAAGGGTTCATGCGTAATAGCAGGATCCTTTCTCCATAAATAAATGACTTGGGATCCTCTTTCTCTAACTCACATAAATGAATCAAACACTGAAACACTTGAGCTCTATAATGGTCCGACTTATTGAAAATTCTAATCATTCAAAATGAAAGATGTTACTAATGCATGGGGCACGAGGCTGGTCAGATCAAAATGAGTTGTAGTCCAATATAGATTTGATCCAATTTTAAAACAAGTCAAAATACTTTAACATGTATGCTCCTGATACAATCCGATCCAACCCACATAATCCACATTTAATGCGGCCAACTCAGTTAACTCGACCCAACTTGTAGAATGTTGGCCTAAGCCCCCAAACCATTTCAAACATATTGAGTTAAGTTGTAGGGAAAAAAAGTCCAACACTAACTCTGCTTATTCCATATAAAATAGATAATTCTAAGTGTCAAGCTACTGAACCACCAAATTGTTTAAATGGATTTATTTAGATACGGAGCTCAAACCTAACACAACTCTTTTGCATAGGTTAGCTGGCCATGCGGGCTGAGTAGGTCAACTCCAACCCAACCCATTTGCAGACGGGGAATTATTTGGGACTATTGCAAGTCGGATACGGGTCGGGTCAGTTTTACAACCTCTAACTATACTCCGTAAAGAGATTAGTCATATAATGAATATTATGATTAACATAGTTTTATGCAGTATTATCATAATAATCACGTTATTCATCATGTAGTCAATATCGGGTCTAACTCAATCCGAGCCAAAATGGATGATAAATGGTGATTATGCAAGACTCCGCCCCGAGTTAATCAAGATTAACTCTAATTAATCGTAATTAGTGTTATTTAATCATGTTTAATTAACTTAATGATGGTTAATGACCAAATTAGATGAGATTAGTCTCAAATGATTGAATTAAGCTTAATAAAATGATAATGAAGCAAATTGAATGGATTGAATGAGATTTTTGACTCGAACTAAGAAAACAAGACCTTTTTTCGAAAATACAGATTTATACGTATTTTGTCGAATACGGAAACTCTTGGTACCAATAGGCGTATCTCGACGAGTACGTTAATTTTGGTAATAGACTCGAAATCGTTTGACGAGAATTTGGTCAAATGACCCTCCATTTGACTTAAAATGTAAATAGCCTTAGAGGAGTGGGTTTAAATGCAAAAGGGGGTTTATATACAAGAGATGAACCCTTGAGTTCATTCCACCCAATTCCATTGTAGGAGATACCCTAGACCTCACCTTCTTTTCTTCTTCCTCATTTCTCATCAAGTGGCAAGGGTTGTGAGTGATTTTGGTAAAGATTGGAACAACTCAACCTTCATTTTCATCTTCTTCCTCAAGAGGTGTTCCATTGTGGAGTGTTGAAGCTTGTAGTAGAACTTAAGAACCCTTTTCTTGGAACTACAAGTAAGTAAATGGTCTTGTCTTAGGATTTCCAAGTCTATTGAGTAGTTTGAAGTAGCATTTAGCACCAATAGCTTATAGGATTGTGTTTTCATGTTTTTATGGAAATAGGGTTTGAGTTTGGGGGTTTTTGTCTCAAGTCAAGCCAAGTGAAGAAGGTTTCTTGCTAATAGATTCCAAGAGGCAAGTATAAGCACTTATCTATGGTTAAAATGCTAATTTGTATGTTTCCTTGAACTATGAGAGTTAGGTTTTCAAGTTCATCTTGTTGTAGAAATGGAGAACGGGTTGAATGTAAATTGTATGAATTTTATTATGTTTAAATGATGGAATAGAAGTGTTATGGTGGATGTGGAATGTTGATGGATTAGGGAAAAGGAGGTTCCATTTGATATGCAGGTTGTGAATGAAATGGAAGGAAGATGAGTGAATGATCGGAATTCGGAATCTGGGTTCTGGACAGTTCGTTCGAGCGAACTAGTTACTGCTTGATACATAGTGGCATCTGTAAGTGTTCGCTCGAGCGAACATTATGTGCGCTCGAGCGATAATGGTTCTGTCTGACGCGAACTGCAGTTTGTAGATGTCCGCTCGAGCGAAACCCCTGTCCGTTGGAGTCAGCTCGATCGAACTTGGATCCGCTCGAGTGAACCTGATACTGGCCAAATATGAACTGTAAGCAAAAATTTCTAGTGGATTTTGAAATCGTGGGTGAAAAATTTGGATCTAAATGCACTCATTAAATATATAAATGTAATGTCCATCGATAATAGCACGTGCATTTAGTAACCAATGATTACACCTAGTAGTTATCTAGATTTGAGATAGAGACAAGTAGGACAATAAATGACTAATGATTCTTTTAACTCAATTGGAACTATAATGAACGAATGCGATGAATCATTGAACAATGAATAAATGCAATGAACTAATCAATAATCCTGCTGCAGCAGATGATTGGGGTGTTCCGGAACTCCGTGGTGATGCTAGTGGTCTCTGATCAAGACACTGGTAGATCCCACACATAGATTGAAAAGTCAGTGAAAAGCCATGTATAAGCCATGTAATAAAAGTACTTACTGAATGAAAAGTAACTTGGACTAAAAGTGTCCCATAAGCCATCTAATAAATACTCAATGTAACCAATGAATGACATGAAACGAATGAAATGAATTGACTAACTGCTTCCTTTGGGAAGAAACTGAAATGAATGAGAATAATGCCATTGAAATTGTAATTTAGTCATTGCTTATTATTGGGCTACATTGTTCAGGACATTATACTGTTTTAGATTTAATTATCTAGAGTTGTTACGTGAGAAATGGATAATTTAGTATGGTTTATCATAGAATTGTTTATACATTGCTGAATCGTCGTGTTCATAGTGTTATTTATGGTATTACATGCCCAGTTGCCCGTCCCGGCCTTGCAGAGGCAATGAACTAATGAATAATCCTGCTGCAGCAGATGATTGGGGTGTTCCGGAACTCCGTGGTGATGCTAGTGATCTCTGATCAAGACACTGATCCCACACATATAGGCTGAAAAGTCAGTGAAAAGCCATGTATAAGCCATGTAATAAAAATACTTACTGAATGAAAAGTAACTTAGACTAAAAGTGTCCCATAAGCCATCTAATAAATACTCAATGTAACCAATGAATGACATGAAACGAATGAAATGAACTGACTAACTGCTTCCTTTGGAAAGAAACTGAAATGAATGAGAATAATGCTATTGAAATTGTAATTTAGTCATTGCTTATTATTGGACTACATTGTTCAGGACATTATACTGTTTTAGATTTAATTATCTAGAGTTGTTACATGAGAAATGGATAATTTAGCATGGTTTATCATAGAATTGTTTATACATTGCTGAACCGTCGTGTTCATAGTGTTATTTATGGCATTACATGCCCAGTTACCCGTCCCGACCTTGCAGAGGCCACGCCGCCAGAGGTGGAGGCCCATCCGATACCTCCAGGAGGTTTAGTCGAATGGACATAGTTCGGAGGGCGTTGGTTTTGAATATCTTGGGAATTATTTTGATAGACATTTTTGTAAATCATTTTGAGATGTAATTAGATGTCCCTTGCATTGTATTTTGAATATGCAGTGGTGGACTTTATTTGACCGTAATTTTGCATATGTGAACTTTACTTGTAATGTAAAGTTGAATATTGTCAATGTATATATATATTTCCGCAAAGATGTACATTTGACAGGTATGCATGATAGATCCCTTGTGAGTCTTGTCTTAACTTCGGTTAATTCAAGATTTACGGGAGTAAGTATGAAGGCTTTGCGACCCGAGGTTAGGCCCCGATTAGTCCGGTCTCGGGCTCGGGTCGTGACAGATTATGATGCTGCTGGCATGTACAGTTTTCCGATGAAGGCACAAAAATCACATCTAATAGGGTTGCACAAAAGAAATGCTCCTTGCCCCATTGGTAAGGAGTTGGGTTCTTATTGACGAGGTCGGTTTTCTACCCCTACCTCCCCCTATATATTCCTGCATGTGTATATGCATGCTTTTTTCCCACTTTGGTGGGCTTTTTTTTTCCGGGTGTGCCGGGCTTTCTTCGTATATAATAATAAAAAAGGGTCCCAGCCACTGTAGTTGGGGTACAAAAAAAAAAAAAGAAAAGAAAAAGAAATGCACAAAAAAACCGCTAAACCGATCCGAACCGAATCGATTTTGTAGTAGATCGGTTCGGTCACAGTTCGAATTTTCTTCAAACCGTTTGGTTCGATTCAGTTTTTGGTTTGAAGGTGTGGTTAAACCACTCAAACCAAACCGAATCAATTATATAAATATATATACTTTATAAAATATATAAAGAAATATGTAAAATTATTTTAAAAAGACTCGAACTCTTACTCCGTTACTTAAAGTCCAACGTCGCTACCAATTGAACTGCCATTTTTTGTGAAAAAAAAAAAACAAAATAACCGTAACCAAACTGAACCGAACCGGTCTTTTCAGCTCGATTTGGGACAATAGATAATCGATGGATTTGGTTAGGTTGATGGTTTCTCCTCAAAACCAATCCGAACTGTCCATGTGAACCCTAAATATCGATTGAAAGCTTATTTGTTGATTAAACAACAAAATTTTAAAAGAGGACCAAACAAACTCAGTTGAATCGAGAGATCTGATTAGCTCTTATCCCAATTTATTTTCTTCTTACTCTACTACATTTTTTTCATTTAAAAAATAAATACACCCAAGGGCAAATCTCAGAATTCATCCCAATAGTATAATCATAACCATTCATTTTAAGAGGACTTCTGATGAAAGCATCGGACATACAGACATACAGTTTATGAAGATCTCAAATCAATTCTGACCATCAACCATAAGAAAGAAGATATCAGATTCTGGGGAAATCACTGTATCAAATCACCAAATCTAGTGTCGGTGGAGTTTCTGTGTCAAAAGGATCTGTCTCAGCTCGGCCACATCCACATCAGAGGCACGGTTAGCGGGTCTGTAGTAACCCGTAACGGGATCCGGCACCCACGAATTAGAATCCGAGCTCACCTTCTTCACCTCTTCTCCTGCCTTCACAGCCCCAGCACTTCTCCCTCTCACTAGTGCATTAGATGTCGATGAAATTGAATACCCACGCCTGCTTTTTTCATACACAAGCAAAAACCAACATGAGATGAGCCCCACTGAGAAACGACAGCAGGATTATACACTGAAATAAACAACTGAGATTGAATCAATCATACCTCGTGGTGGAGATTGAGAATAAGGAGATTGTATCGGCCACTGCAGCGACAAGATTAGCCTTCAATAAAGAGCGAGCCATGAGATTTCTCTGTTGCTGCTGCTGTAGAACTAGAAGCAGAAGCCTTTGTTCTTTGTTTTTTCCTCCTCTTCTCTTCTACAACATGCAGCTTTGGTGGTCTTCAATGCCTTGCTGCTTTTCTTGGCATGGGGAGAGCAGTATTTATAGGCGAGAAAGGGTGAAGGAAGAAGTGAACGCGTCAAAGAGAGTCTACCGAGATGACAGCCATGAGCCACCACGAAGCTGGGTCTTTCTTTCCTCTTTCTGGCTTACGCGGTCAAGTTGACTGTTGCCTAGAGAATGAATGATGCATGTATATTCGTGTCCGTTTGGCATCTCCACTTTGAGGGTCTTATTGTCTTAAAATTAATTCAATCCACTTTTAGTGTGTTTGGTATCAGCTTTTACTATGTCCATTTGGAATGGTATTTACCCATTTTTGAAAAATAGAGAAATAGAAGAAAAAATTAGACCTTCCAAACATGCACTTAGACTTGACATGTATTTTTCAAGTTATACGAGCAAAACGAAGAGAATTGAAACACTGAAACATGTCTTAAGCGGAAAGATACACATAGCAACAATGCTTTTGGCGTCCTCCATGGCAGTTTGGTTTTAATTTTTTTTTCTTAATTTTTGGGAACACAAGTCATGATCCGGACCGTTAGATATATTCAGAAGGACCAAAGTGGCCATGCGTTCAAATTTTAGCCGTTGGATGTACCTATATTTTGAGATATTTGTAAAAAAAGGCAGGACATTTGATCCACTTGTTTACATTTGTGGGCCCCAAGCCCAAATGTCAAATTTGAATCTTTAGTTCCCTTTGTAAGGTCAATCACTGCTATGCTGCCGAATTCTAATACTTGATTCCTCATGAATCTCAAGGAATTTAAAAATCATCACAGACCGTTGGTTTAAAAAAAATTGATGGCTGAGTTTTGAAAGGGTCCACATGCAGTCGGGTTTTTTGTATTTCTTAATAAGTACTTTTGGGACCATAAATCATGATCCAAACTATTTGATATATTAAGAAGACCAGGCACAACTATGGGGTCTAAATTCTAACAGGTAAATCATCATGAATTTTGAGATATTTGAAAACAAGTTCAAACATTTTTATCTATTTTTTAAAAATCCGTGGCCCCAAATGAAAGATCCAAACCAGTAATTCTCTTTGTAAGACTAAACACGGGTATGCCGTCAAATCTCAATGTTTGATTCCTTATGGATCTTGAGATATATATGAAGAATTCTCAACCATTACTTTAAAAAGATCCATTTCAATCTTTTTCTTTTTTTGTGTTACCAAACGTACTATTTTTAAAATATCTATGTCATATGGCGTCATTTAAAACAGATCTATCTGATGCATATCTATTTCATAAAGGTAAGACTTGCCAAAAAGGGCCTTAGTATCTTACTAATGGGCAGTGTAGAATGTGGGTCTATGATGAAACCATATGATACTGTGTGGTGTGTTTTCACCGAAACCAAGGTTACCCCTGACTTCGGTTACTGCACCAAGCAGGAAACGCCTCATTTTATCTGTCCAGTGCGGCAACTTGCCAGCTGGTACCGAGGTGGGATTGGTCTTGGTAAGAGTACCAACCACATCCTTCCGAACTCAGCCTTGTGCGTCTCGACATCCTTATCCGACTTCAGGCCTAGCCGACTTCAGTGCCTTCCGCTGTTCGGTCTCTTGGCCGAGGTGAACACTGGGCGTCCAATCCCCATTATGAGATGGGACAGCCATATCACAAGGAGCCCTGACAGATAGGGTGGCCGCCGGCCATCGATAAGGGCTCCTTCCTATCAGCTGATCACATCTACATTTATGTGAGGGATTTGAGGAGAGATCCGATGGGACAGTATCTTCACCTACCCCCACTAAGAGTCCTAGGTGTGGGCTGATGGGACAAGTATCCTCACCTACCTCCACTATGGAATCTTCCACTCTCCTCTATATATGCTTGCATGGTAAGCCATGAACAGGTACGCAAATACACAAATCATACTGTGCTATCTTGCTCAAACCTCCTCTCCCACTTCACCCTAGTTCAGTGACTACACTAACTCAGGCGTCGGAGTGCCTTTGGCTGACAGCAGCCCGGAACCCTGACATCTGTTTTCTTCTCCCTTTCAGGTTCTAAGCCATCAGCAACGTTCCCGATCAGCTAAACAATATCTCCATAATCTCCATTGCCTCCTAAACCAAGTCCATAATTTTTAGGCACGCACAGATACTATGCATCGTAGATATAAAGCTGTGAATAATGTTGAATCTATCATGAATAAAATTTATCTTCATCAATCCGACTTTGAATATCATTTCAAATAAAGTGAAATCTAATCTAAACGACTACGTATGTTTATTTTGGTGGAATTGAATTCCTAAGAATTAGTGACAGATTTTGCTCAAAGGATAAAAAAGGTTAAAGATGAAGGGTGATAGTTGAGTATTCATTTCTAGCATTTGATTTATAGGCGGTAGTTGAGTATAGTTTATCATCAAATACATGGAAGCCTATTTGATGGTCGTTATTTATGGATCTTCACCTTTGTTTGTTCAATTTTAAATATTTTTAGCAACAGGTTCTATAAATAACGAGACATGTGGGATCACTACACTGTATTATATAAAGTTCTCTTGGCACAAGTTATATAAAGTGCCCTTGGCACAGGTTAAATTAAGTTTTTGATGTGCCATAAAATCTATAAAAACATCAAGCACCAAACATTCCCTGTTTCACATAGAATTTGAAGGTGAACCAAAATATACAATCATTGTTCCAAACCAACATCAACCACATGGCTTGTTATGCTTATGCCGGAGCCAAGTCTATTATTTTATTCTTCATGTGAGAAAAAGAAAGATGAATATATATTTTATATCAGGATTTAGGTGAGTGATTAAAGAAGCTGGAGTTGAGAATATTTACTTTTTCCTGATAGTTAATACTTGTAAGGTTTACTATAATGTGCTAATCATTTCACTTGATTCAACAGCTTCATACTATTTTAACAGGTGGTTCTGGTGAACATATCTGAATATTATACTCTTCCAAGCCTACACACTAAGACAAGAACACTGTTATTTCTTGATTTAGATGGTGACCTTGTCTTCTTGAACTAACTTCTTTTTCCAATTGCATTAGATTATTATTAGGAATACTAGGACCACACATCAGAAAGTAGGAAAAGGAATGATATCTCCACCACTTGATGCCTCAGTTAGGCAAAAGTTACATTGATATATACATATATATATATATATATATATGGAGAACATTCATGTGCATCTATCCCTCACCAAAAATGGTGAGGGACACTCCTTTTGAGGGTGTTTCAAGTACAAGAGTGGTACAAGAAGGGTACTTTGTACCTCCCTCTTGTACTTGAAACAATCCAAAAATGGGTGTCCCTCACCATTTTTGGTGATGGATAGATGCATATGAAGATCCCCCTATATATATAGGGAAATGTTCATATGCATCCATCCTTCACCATTTTTGGTGAGGGACACCCCAAAAGGGGAAGTTCCAAGTACAAAAGTGTGGAAGTACAAATGTACTTCCACACTTTTGTACTTGGAACTTCCCCTTTTGGGGTGTCCCTCACCAAAAATGGTGAGGGATGGATGCACTTGAAGACCCCCCATATATATATATATATATATATATATATATATATATATGATCATAATCATGTGTGGCAAAATCGCTTGCAATTGATTATCTAATTGGCATTACTAATCAGCACTACAAGTAGGAAATTGATCTAAAGTAGAACGAGATGTGTCCCACCAACTTTAGTGATGTGCATTGCATGTCAATGTCATCAAAGTGGAAAAGAGAGATTCGCTCATGAGGGCTTTCCAGTCTTTCCTCCCCTAGAAACTTGAAACGTGTCGTTACACGTGTTGGAAGGAGGACATCATTTTTCATGGAATCATGATGTGTGGAAGTTGAGATCGGTGGAACAAACGGCGGGTTTTCTTGGGCGGCACCACGAGGCAGGCAGGCACCAGCTAAGAAAGCACAAGCAAAGAAAAGACTTTTCTGTAGGGAATGTCCATCTTTCCCAACGTGCCCATGACAAGACTCACATGGTGAGAGTGCTTTTCTCTAAATTCCACGCACCTTGGAAGTTGAGCTGGATACTTCCTAGTAAGAGTCGCGTTTATAGTTCCAGTTCCCAGCGATGGACCGTAATTAATGCATTGAAGGGTTCGGTTCCTCAAGCTTGAAAGGTGTGAGTCCCAACGTCCTTTTGGACGGTCTGGAATATCTCTTTGTGCAGGGGAATGGTGCCCGCGGATAACATTCCCCCGCAAAGATCTGAAATTCCACGGGGGCAACTGTGCGGAGGTACATGGACATTTAATTTCATGGTCTTCAATCCATATATCTTTTTTTATAGTGTCATAAGTCATTTTTTCAAATTTAAAGATCTAAAATATTTAAATTACTTTTTCTTTAAAAACCTTTATCTATTTAAAGATAAATCATATTCCATGATTAGTGGAATATGCCATTAATAATGGCCAGTTGTTATTTAATTGACCACGATTAATGAAAATACTATTAATGAGATTTTGAAATAAATTTAAAAAAACACAAATAACATTCAAAAGACGCAAATAAATTTTAAAATAATGCAACTAAATTTCAAAAAACGCACATAAATCTCAAAAGAATGCAAATAAATTTAAAAAGACAAATACAAATTTCAAAAGATTCAAATAAATTTAAAAAAATGTAAATAAATTTCAAAAGACATGAATAAAATTCATATAACTTTTTAAATGGTACATAACTTTGTTTTTTTTTTTTTTTCTGAACTGGTTATGATTTCGAACACAGATAAATTTATATAAACTCACATCAAAGTTTAAAAAAAAGTGCAGATAAAATTATTATAAATGCACAGCAAGCTTAGATAAAATTACTTTCAAATTCAGATAAATTGAAGTCACACTCATATTAATTGACAGCAAACAGATATTAATTAACACAAAAGACAGATAAATTCATATGAATACAGAGATAACTTTAATTTAAAGTCAGATAACTTTATGCCAAAATTAGATAATATATACAAAAACTCAGATAAAATAACAGCAAACTTAGAAAAACAGTAAATTTATCTGAGTTTTTTGAAACTTATCTTAACTTCTGGCAAAACTCAGATAAATTTATCTAAGTTTTGAACAACTTTTCTAAGTTTCGAACAAATTTATCTGAGTTTGGACCAACACAAATTTATTTGAGCAGGTAAATTAACAGCAAGCTCAGAAACTCAGATAAATTTATCTGAGTTTTCTGAAACTTATCTTAACCTCTGGCAAAACTTAGACAAATTTATCTGAGTTTTGAACAACTTTTCTGAGTTGTTAACAAATTTATCTGAGTCGGACCAATACAAATATATCCAAGTAGATAAAATAAAAACAAGCTCATTAAAATAGTAAATTTACCTGAGTTTTCTGAAACTTATCTTAACCTCTGGAAAAACTCAGACAAATTTATCTGAATTTTGAACAACTTTTCTGAGTTGCTAACAGATTTATTTGAGTCTGGACCAACACAAATATATCCAAGCAGATAAAATAACAACAAGCTCATATAAACAGTAAATTTATCTAAGTTTTCTGAAACTTATCTTAACCTCTGGTAAAACTCAGACAAATTTATCTGAGTTTTGACCAACTTTTTTGAGTTGCTAACAAATTTATCTGAGTCTAGACCAACGCAAATTTATCTTCTTCTTGTAGCTTGGCTTGAATTAAGCCAATTTCTCTTTATCTCTTTCCCTATCTGCCACTTGCCAAGATCATGGAAGAAAAGGCCATGTGCTTTTGATCATGCAAACCGAGACAAGAGAGATCAATACTAGAAACTCTACAAAACAAAGAACCTAGACTACTTCTTTCTTATCCGACTCCAACGAGTCTATGTGGCCCACCGAAGATCTCCTCTGCAACTCTTCTCATCTTCTCCGGAGAGTTATTACATAGATCGAAACCGAGAAGCACCGATTCTCTCTAGTTTATCTCCAATAGATCGAAGAAGACTTTAGAGATTTACATAGCCTCAGATAGAGGGGGAGAATGAAAGATTTAAAATTTTGAAATTCAAATTTTTATGCCTAAAAAGCTAAAAGGGCAAATCTGTCATGAAAATGTATGATGTGGCACATATAGGGACATCTCGCCAAACTATGTACAGCTGTATGGACCATAGGCCTTAGAGGAAAAGTCGTTGGACTGGATGCCTTACAAGACCAATATGAGGGATCTCTCACTAATTTACCCAATTCCATACTAGTTGATTGTCTGTTTTTTCACCCAATTTTATAACTAGAATTCGTGAGGTTGTTTTTTTTTTTTTTTTTTTTTTTTACATGATGTGACATCTTATTCTGGATATTTGAAAGATGTGTTTCTTTCGACTATCAAAAGACCTTTTGAAATTATTGAAATTCCACTCTTTATATAATTTGTTGAAATTTTGAGTTTTCAAAAAAAAAAAAAAAAAAAGAGAGAGATTTGGAATTCCACCTAGTTACCTATTTCTTTGCTGAAATCTCAGGAATTTCCGAATTCCTAGATCAAGTGAAATTTCTGGATGCTCCTTTGGGCTTGAGCATTCAAGAATTCCACCAAAATGCATATGGAGTGAAATTCCGGGATTCCCAAAGGTCAAAAGAGACCTTTCATTTAGCTGTAATCCAGAAATGCTAGTAAATAAATATGGAACTCATAAATTCCAGGGGATAACTTGTCACATCATGTCTAGGAATTCCACGACATGGTGAATTCCTGGCAGGAATTTTACTAAAGAAACAGGGCCTAAGGGGACAATTTTTGGAGAATTTGAAATTCTCCTACACATGAATTCTTGGAATTCTGATAAAGAAATGGGCCCAGAGAGCAAAGTCAAGTATGAATAAAGAAGAAGTAACAAACCCATGTTTCTTTTACAAAATTTATTTATCTACATTGGGTAGATGTATTATTCAACTATAGATTATTATGTATTTTCAATCTTTGTAGCTCATATTAGAATCTAATTTAGTTAAAATTAATTTCTATTTACGTTCTATTATTGCATAGAATTTTAAGGCAATTGTAGTTTTATCCGTTGTGGAAAAGAAATTTAGTTGCCTTTTTGTGTTTTGGTTGTTATTATTATTATCCATATCAAAATAAACCCAATTGAAGAAATTTATTTTAAGGAGAAGAAAAATAGTGGGGTCATGCTTTAGAATGGTTTAGATTTTGGATTTTGGACACTCATTGATTTTCTTTGTGCTTTTGAATAAAAAAGTTTCAAATTACAACTTACAAAAATTACATGTATAAAAAAGGGCTGGTGCACATTTTGATATACACACATACGTTAGATGTATTAATGCACCATACACCATTGGTTATTCAATAATCAGGGCTTATACTTGAAATCTAACCTGTTAAAATTCAATTCCCTTTTGTTTTCCACTTTTACATAATTTTTTAATCCAATCGATAATTTCAACTAAATGAAAAAAAGTTGAATACACTTTCAATAATTTGTTTATTGTTATTTTATTACTAATATTTGTAAATTTATTTAAAGTTACTTTCTTGACGCCCCCACCCCACCCCTCCAAAACAAAATTCCAGGTTCCTTCGCTATCTATGTGAGATCCACCCCACCCCACCAAAACAAAATTCCAGCTTCCTTCGCTGTCTATGTGAGATCCAGCATGGAGTACTAAAAATTTATTAAAGGGTTCATGCGTAATAGCAGGATCCTTTTTCTATAAATAAATGAGTCGGGATCCTCTTTCTCTAACTCACATAAATGAGCCAAACACTGAAACACTGTGGTCCGACTTATTGAAAATCCTAATCATTAAAAATGAAAGATGTTACTAATGCATGGGGTACGAGGCTGGTCAGATCAAAATGAGTTGTAGTCCAATATAGATTTGATCCAATTTTAAAACAAGTCAAAATACTTTAACACGTACGCTCCTGATACAGGTCAGTCCGATCCAACCCACATAATCCACATTTAATTCGGCCAACTCAGTTAACTCGACCCAACTTGTAGAATGTTTGCCTAAGCCCCAAACCATTTCAAACATATTGAGTTAAGTTGCAGGGAAAAAAAGTCCAACACTAACTTTGCTTATTCCATATAAAATAGATAATTCTAAGTGTCAAGCTACTGAACCACCGAATTGTTTTAATGGATTTAGATACAAAGCTCAAACCTAACACAACTCTTTTGCATAGGTTAGCTGGCCATGCGGGCTGAGTAGGTCAACTCCAACCCAACCCATTTGCAAACGGGGAATTATTTGGGACTACTAGGCTTGTCTTTGGGCCGGGCCGGGCCGGGCATGGGCTTGGGTTGTCCAATCCCGTCCTGAAAATGGGATGGGCCTGCTAGGTGTTGCTCAATCCCGGCCCTAAATTGAACGGGCCTACATCTAATCTCGTCCCGTACGGGCCCGGGCTGGGACAGGGCCGGGCCTGGGATTAGCCCGATCCTGGGGATAAGCAAAACATTATCTAATTGGGACCTTCAGGTTTGTAAGCAAAACTCTTTCTATGCTTCAACAGTTTGTAACATTCTATGGGTTCATCATCTGGACTTTTCTACATTCAGGTCAGCTGTAATGGTATATTGTTGCCACATTTGGGAGATTTTTTAGGAGTCGTCCTACAAGCAATCTGCATCATAAACTCAAGGCCTTGGTGGTAAACACCCTCTTCGGGATATTTGAATAGAGAGATGGTATAGTTGGGACCTTCAGGTGTTCTTGAGTTGATGCCTCAAGCAGCTATTTTATACCAAGAGAAATATCATCTATCATAATAGGCTTTGCTTTTGATGATCCTAATCCGTTAATCGACTAGTTCTTTCTCATTCAACGATTGTTGTCCTGTAGCATCAGCACCCTCCATGGATGAGAGAATTAGATTACAATGCTAGTTTAGTATTATTTTCTTCTCAATTGGATGCAGGAAATGGTGTCTATCAACCATATATGTTAATTGGTAGCTTATGTGATCATCATTTAAGTTCTGGGTTGGTTGGTTGGATCAAAAAATACTTCCAGGCTTCAGGTGGATAAAGAATGATGCCTTTGAAAAAGAGGGTATTGGCATGTGAGTCACAATGGATACAAGAGCAATTGAGGCTTCGCTCTATTGATCATATACCAGTGAACCCCATAATTGTTCCTCAATATTCTCCTCCTTCCTTGTTGTATTTTTGTAAGAACGACCCCTAAAGCTGTTCCTCAATATATATATATATAATTATTGTTAAAGGGCTTTGTAGCGGGCCGGGCAGGGCTTGAACGGGCTGGGTTGTTTCTTCCCAGTCCCAGTCCCTTTTTGGCCCGGCTTTAAAATGTATTGTCCAAACCCAATCCCATTGGGCTTAAAATTTTTTAAAAGCCCTGTATTTTCGGGCTTGAGACGGGCCGGGCAGAGCTTTTTACTCGTTTCATCCCATCCCATTGACAGGCCTAGGGACTACTGCAAGTCGAATACAGGTCGGGTCAGTTTTACAACCTCTAACTGTACTCCATAAAGAGATTAGTCATATAATGAATATTATGATTAACATACTTTTATGCAGTATTATCATAATAATCATGTTATTCATCATGTAGTCAATATCGGGTCTAACTCAATCCGAGCCAAAATGGATGATAAATGGTGATTATGATGCTGCTGGCATGTACAATTTTCCGATGCAGGCACAATAATCACATCTAATAGGGGTGCACAAAAGAACAGCTCCTTGCCCCATTGGTAAGGAGTTGGGTTCTTATTGAGGAGGTCGGTTTTCTACCCCAACCTCCCTATATATTCTTGCATGTGTATATACGTGCTTTTTTCCACTTTGGTGGGCTTTTATTCCATGTGTGCCGGACTTTCTTCCTATATAATAATAAAAAAAGGGTTCCCAGCCACTGTAGTTGGGGTACCAAAAAAAGAAAAAGAAAAAGAAAAATGAGTGCACAAAAAAACTGCGAAACCGATCCGAACTGGATCGATTTTGTAGTAGATCAATTCGGTCACAGTTCGGATTTCCTTCAAACCGTTTGGTTCGATTCAGTTTTCGGTTTCAATGTGTGGTTAAACTGTTCAAACCAAAACGAATCAATTATATAAATATATATACTTTATAAAATATATAAAGAAATATGTAAAATTACTTTAAAAAGACTTGAACACTTAATTCGTTACTTAAAGTCCAACGTCGCTCACCAATTAAAGAGCCATTTTTTGTGAAAAAAAAAAAAAAACAAAATAACCATAACCGAACTGAACCGAACCAGTCTTTTTAGTTCGGTTTGGGAACATTGATAATCGGTGGATTTGGTTAGATTGATGGTTTCCCCTCTAGACCAATCCGAACTGTCCATGTGCACCCCAAACATCGATTGGAAGCTTATTTGTTGATTGAAGAACAAAATTTTAAAAGAGGACCAAACAAACTCAGTTGAATCGAGAGATCTTATTGGCTTTTATCCCAATTTATTTTCTTCTTACTCTACTACATTTTTTTCATTTAAAAAATAAATACACCCAAGGGCAAATCTCAGAATTCATCCCAATAATATAATCATAACCATTCATTTTAAGAGGACTTCTGATGAAAGCATCAGACATACAGACATACAGTTTATGAAGATCTCAATCAATTCTGACCATCAACCATAAGAAAGAAGATATCAGATACAGGGGAAATCTCTGCTTCATATCACCAAATCTAGTGTTGGTGGAGTTTCTGTGTCAAAAGGATCTGTCTCAGCTCGGCCACATCTACATCAGAGGCACGGTTAGCGGGTCTGTAGTAACCCGTAACGGGATCCGGCACCCACGAATTGGAATCCGAGCTCACCTTCTTCACTACCTCTTCTCCAGCCTTCACATCCCTAGCACTTCTCCCTCTCACTACTGCATTAGATGTCGATGAAATTGAATACCCACGCCTGCTTTTTCATACACAAGCAAAAACCAACATGAGATGAGCCCCACTGAGAAACGACAGCAGGATTATACACTGAAATAAACGACTGAGATTGAGTCAATCATACCTCGTGGTGGAGATTGAGAATAAGGAGATTGTATTGGCCACTGCAGCGACAAGATTAGCCTTCAACAAAGAACGAGCCATGAGATTTCTCTGTTGCTGCTGCTGTAGAACTAGAAGCCTTTGTTCTTTGTTTTTTTTCTCTTCTCTTCTACAGCAAGCAGCCTTTGTGTTCTTCAATGCCTTGCTGCTTTTCTTGGCATGTGGAGAGCAGTATTTATAGGCGAGAAAGGGTAAACGAAGAAGTGAACGCGTCAAAGAGAGTCTACCGAGATGATAGCCACCGAGAAGCTGGGTCTATCTTTCCTCTATCTTGCTTGCCTGCAGTGAAGTAGTCGTCAAATACTCGGTCAAAAGTTGGCTATATATTCCTTTCACTTAACGAGTTGACTGTTGACTAGAGAATGCATGATGCATGTGTATTTATTAGTATATCTTACTGAAGGGCTAATGGCAGTTAAGAATCTTGTTTAATGCAGGGCCATGTTCCCATCATAAAAAAGATGGTATCGTGGACATCTTATAAGCTCGAATACTGCTACTGCTGGATTTGTCATGTATACAATCTATTTTGGTCAATCTAACCTTTAATATTATTCCAAATAGAGGGTTTCGCTTTAATCCAATGAGGCAATGGCTAAGAGTATATTTGTTTTCAAGGAATTAATGATAAATTTGCTCTGATAAGGGATTATCAAAATAAAAAAAAGGCGAGAAGAGAAGATTATAACGTGAAGATGTAGATAGAAGTAGAACCGTTAACTTTCATATGATTTGATTTATAACCGAGTCTTCATTTTCCATCTTTCTCTAATTTATCTTTCATCAAATGTAAGATTATTTGATGATCAATTATGGTTCTCACATTTGATTATTCAATTTTAATCGTAACATATATTTTTTTAGAATTTCTAGACGTTCAGTTCCAAGCTAGGGGCCCTGTACATAAAGTGACACGTGGGATGAACCACTGGATAATGTAAAAGTGGCCTTGGCACAAGTTAAATTAAGTTTGACGTGCCATAAAATCTGTAGAAACATCAGCATCAAATCATTTCCCTGAATTTGAAGAAGGTGAACCAAATCTACATTCATTTTTCCAATCCAACATCCACACATGGCATGTAAAGTTTATTTTGGTGCCAAGTCTATTATTCTATCCACTATGCAATAAAAAACAAAGATGAATATGTATTATATTAGTTTTATTGTTCTTTTTAGGTGAGTGATTAAAGATGCTTGAGAATATTTACATTTTTTATTCTTAATACTGACATTGATTACTATGTTGTGCTAATCATTTCATTTGATCCATGAGCTGCATGCTATTTTAATATGTGGTTCTGATGAACATATCTAGATATTATAGTCTTCCTAGTCTACACACTTAGACAAGCACTGCTATTTATTGATTTAAGTGGTGCCCTTGTGTCCTGGAAACTATCTTCTCTTCCAACTGCATTAGATTATTCTTAGTCATACTTGGACCACATATCAGAAAGTAGGAATAGAAGTGATGTCTCCACCACTTAATATTTAGTTAGGCAAAGTTAAATGGATGTTGAAATATCACAATCATGAGAGGCAAATAGTGTGCAACTGATCAGCTAACTGATAATAATTCTAATTCTCAATTACATGTCATTGTAGTTTGGCCAAGATGCTCTCTTGTCTTACTTGACCTAATTGTAGGACACCTGTTGTGCTAGTAGATATTATTTCAGTTTAAAAAAGATGAAAAGAGAGTTCATAGACCAGTCATTTTTTGGTTATGATTGTAAGAAATTATTAAAAACGATAATGAAATAAGATTTATAGATTATTGTGTTTGTGAGTAGTATCTTCATTGAAGCCTTATTCCAATTATATTGGATTCAACTACATGAATTTAGTTTTTTCATTCTAATGGTGAATCTGAAGGCAAACATTTATGCTGTGTTTGGGAAGCGGGGAGGGGAGGGGAGGGGAGGGGAGGGAAAATTTGAGGGAAAGGAAAATGAAAGGGAGGGGAGGGGAGGGGAGGGGAGGGAAAATTGATTTTACCTCCGCTTCTTTGGAAAGTAAAAAAGTAGGGGAAATAGCCAGAGCCAGGGCCACTTTTTTTGTTAATTGTCTTGAGAAGAGCCAGGGCCAGAGGACACCTTTTTTCTTTTGGCTGATGCTTGTCAGTCAAGTAGAGATCGATGTAACGAGCGGCTGGTGCTGCTTGGCGGCAGTGCACTGCAAGTGCGAGGCAGGCACCAGCTAAGAAACGCACAACCACTGCTTTCTGAATATTACACGCAGCTGGTCGTTACTTGTCTTTTTCAAAGCTGGATTTTTGGTAATGTTCATAGTCCCAGTGCCAAGTGTCGGTGGTGGACCAATATTAATGCATTGAGAACTTTTGACGAAAAAAAAACATTATAAATAATATTTGAACTAGGATACGTTTTGGTCAAGGATTTGAAGGGATTTTCGATTCTTTGATTACTCGGAGATTTCAATCATTTAGAAATCGAGTCTAGGTCTTTATTTAAGTCCCGATAAAAAAATGAGTTCGGATCTAGATTTTCTTTTGGACCCGTGACGTAAACGGATCTGGGTTCGATTCCATCTTGATTTAGACCCGTGGACCCGATATCTTATCTAATGATTTACGATAGTAGCCACGTGGACTACACAAGAATGACAGGATTGGAATACGCTCAGATACCATGTACTAATACAAAAACTTAAGCTAATAGGTAGAAGGTCCAAGCAGGTATATGAAGCCATGTCCAACTTAGAACTTCACCGATGTGGGAGTGGGACTTCTCAACAAAAGCCATCACTAGGTTGAGTTAATAGGGGTGGCAAAAGAGTTGGTCGGATCAAAATGGGTCTGTTGAAAGAGGGTATGTAGTTTACGGGTTGTAGTCCAATTTCTATCTGATCTGTTTTTAAAATGAGTCAACATACTTTAACAAGCACTTAATATGAGTCAAACCGATCTGACCCACATAATCTGTAGTTAATGCAGATAACTCGTTTAACTTGACCCAACTTGCAGAAACTTGGCCCCAAACCCAATCTATTTCAAATATTAAGGTTATAGTTGAGATAAATTGCAGGAAAAGAAGCCCAACACTAACTCGGATCATTCCATATAAATAAGTAATTATAAGTACTAAAATATTACACCAAAAAATTGTTTTAATGGATTCATATATGCTGCTCCACCCTAAACCAACCCTTTTAGATAAGTTAGCTGGTTGTGCAGGTTAACCTTAACCCAAACCATTTAAATAAGGGTCAGGTTTTCCTGACCTGCATATATATTTCTGGTCAACTACTTGTCAGATTTGTGTTGGGTCAACCCTAACTACGACGGATGGGATGTCTCTAGATGTTACTCTAATAGAGATTAATCCGTACAATGAATAATGTGATTAACAGAGTCTTTATGCGTAATTCATCATATTAATCATGTTATTCATCATGTGGTCAATCTTATTTTGGGCCAATTCCTATTGGAGTAAAAGTTGGATACATTCCACTCACATCAAAGAAATTCATGTTGAGCAGCTTGGATTTTAGAATGTGTGGGCCCATGACAAATCCCACTCCTTCAACTTAGCGATTTTCGAAGGGCATATTTATGCACAGGTGCCTTCCGTAAAATGTAAAAAAGAGAAAAAAAAGGCCACATCAGTGAAAAGCACATCACTTCTTCTCCTTGTTGTGGCAAAGTGGATGGAGAATAGAAACAATGTTTAGTAGGAGGATTCATGTGGGCCTTCCATCTTGCATATTAGTGGATCAATTATATAGTTTATGAGGTGCTAATATTGTAATTGGTGGTCTCATATTGCATATTTTGTAGGAAATCTGAAAGCAAAATCCAAATAGAGAAATGTTGGATTTCGGAATTTCTCTAATTCAAAACCAAATTTTCATTTTACAAATAACAGTACATGCGGGGTGGAAAAAAAAAAATCTGCCGATCCGTAAAACTGATCATATCCGATCAACGGATTTTTAACCGAACCAAAGGTAAACGGATTGGTGACGGATTGAAAATCTTGTAATTCATTAGCAACGTATCAGTGATTGATTTTACCCTCAATACACGGATTCAATTCAATCCAATCCGTTGATATAAATATATATAAAAAAAACACTTAAGGAGTCTAAATATAAGTTAAGAGGTCTAAATATAAAAGAAGAAAAAACGTCAGGGGTCTAAATGTAAGAGTTTAAGTTTTCAATAGATGGAGTGTGATTTTTATGAATTTAACAACATGTTTGGCTTTATTTGTTGACTATATTCTTTTGGTTGTAATGTATATAAAAACAACTCTTTTTATTGATCAATTGGGTAGCTTCTAGGACAATATATATATATATATATATATATTTGTAATTTGCATGTTTTTGTGGATTGTTAGCTTGTATGCTGAAATTCTTTACAACATGTTTAATCTCTTTCTTTAACATTATATTCAACGGACTGAACGGATTAAACCGATCCGATCCGGTCCTCCACGGATCGAATCGGTTTTTAACAGCGACGGATTTATGATGGATTCCAAATCCATTATTCCATAGGTAACGGATTGGTGATGGATTTGGCCTAATCCGCATTAATCCGATCTGTATACACCCCTAGTACCTTCTCTTATCTCTTATTTCCCAACTATAAACTAAATTTGGTGTTTGAAATGAAGAACTTGGCCATCTTTATTATTTTTTAAGAACTGAAGTCAATTACCATTCTAATGGTATTTTTCTATCACAAACAAAGTATGCGAAAGATCTACTTAGCAGGACCTCTATGATTGACAGCAAACCCTACGGTTCCCTCTTTATTTTGGTAAAAACCTACGGTTCCCCTTGCAATTACAAGTCTTCTACTGATCTTTCTGTTAGTATTTTTATGTTGGCTAATTCATGGGTTGGACAAAACTCTGGGTCCATTGAGTTGTATTTTCTAATTTATTTTAGAATGGATTGTGGTGGTATCACCGGAAGAGCTAAAGCGAAGAATAGAAGAAAAAAGAAAATCTGGCGAAATCCCTCAGGCCCGATCGATCGGACTAAATGTGTGTCTTAGTTATCTGGGTGGTCCGATCAATCGGATGCAATGTCCGATCGATCGGACAGGTGTGTAGAATTTCGAGAAAGTCTCTTATTTTGATACAAAAATATTTTCTTTTGAGACACTGTTTCCCAATTTGAGTCCTGCTTGTGCTCTAAGTCTAAAACACAAATTTGGGACTATTTATAAGGTATTGCTCTCAACCCTAAAGTGACCACTCTCATTAATTTGAGTTAGAGATATCTTATTGAGAGATTATTCTCTAAAGCCATTGAGAGATTGTTCTGAATGGCTGCTATAGAAGGTCATTGTTGCTTCTACCTTTCCTATAGAAGATAGTTCATCTTGACTGGCAAGGTGCGAGGAGATCAAATAAGGAGAACGGGGCACTGTGGATGTCGTGTTAGTTGATTCTTTTTAAGAACAACTACAGTCCTTAGGTCGAGGTATAGACTGAGTTAAATGAGCTTGTGAGTATATCTTGTAATTGTTCGTGAACTCTTGATTTTTGGTTCTTGGTTTTTTTCCTTGGATATGGTTTCCACGCTAAATACTGTCTGCCTTCTTGTGGTGTGTGATTGGTAGATAGCTAGTTCTATATTGTTTGATTGGTTTATTTCCGTTGCATTGACTGGTTAGATTAGAACTAGTGATCCATTCTGGTAGCCCTCCAAAAATTTCAATTGGTATCAGAGCAGGTTGCACTATTTTATTGTGTTGATCTAACTATTGCTGTAATGGATATCTACCACGAAGGCACCTCTACCAAAATCCCTAAATCTGTTGGGAAGAAGAAATCTTCTAAATGGATTAGTGCTATAAGTGTGAAGGTTATGGACACATTGCTAGTGATTGTGGTAATAGAAAGCCAAAGAAAATGGCTTTTAATTTGAAAAGATCTGAATCTGAGAAGCCTGACTCTAGCATGGAGAAATTCATCGCATTCATGGCAACTTCTGATTCTATTACTCCACAAGTTTTTGATGATGGGACTGATCATGATAGTGAGTCAGAAACGGAGCATGATTGGCAAGCTGAATATCAATCATTGTTTACAAAGACCATGGAGATGTTGAAGATGAATGAAAAAGTGGCCAAAAAGTGGAAAGAGTCTGAAGAGCATAATTCCTCATTGAAAACTGAACGTACATAAGCATTTGCAAAAGTACAAAAATTAGAGGATGAAATAATAGGTTGGCTGACAAATTGACTGCAGAATCACAAAAGCGTGACATACTTGATTCTGATATGAAGACCTTGAAAGCTGAAAATACCGACTTGCAAGGAAGGCTCAAGATGGTTCTTTCTGAGTTGGATACAGGCAAGGCTTCATTAAACATGATGCATACTGGGTTAAAAAACTGGATGACATCCTTTGCAGTCAAAAGGCAAAGACAAACATGCGTGGCATTGGCTACACTGACGGGGCATCTACATCTAGAGCTAAAGGTACTAACTGTTTTGTTCAAAAATCAGTTGTTACTAATCCCGCTGTTCATGTTGTCAACACAATTGCTAAGAAGAAGAATGTGCCACGTTTTGAACGTATACCCACTTGTCATCACTGTGGAATTAAAGGACACATTTGACCCCATTGCAATAAGCTGCAAAGAAAACCAAACAAAAAGCAATGGAAAAAGTAGAAGGAATAGTCACCTATGAAAAACAAAGCTGTCTTGGTCAAGAAAAAAGACCTTCCATTCGTCTTGGTACACACTTTGCTGAAATATCTGAATATGCAAGTGTGTGTAAAAGCTTAAACACCCCTGATTTGCAAGATCAAGCCCCCACCCCGGTGTTGATACGAATATCATATTGAGAGGGAGCTGCAAAATCCAGATCGACAAAAGTTGCTTGAAGATAATTGTTTGTCAATTATAGACAAAAAGGGGGAGAATTTTGAAGCTAGGGGAGAAAACAACCAAAGACCTACAGTTTACTGATTTTTTGGTTGACAATTCAATATATTTTGGATTTTTCTCTTCGGTAGATCATTTGTATTGTTCAAGGGAGTTTTGTCCATGAATTGTCAAAGGGGGAGATTGTTAGTATTTTTATGTTGGCTAATTCATGGGTTGGACAAAACTCTAGGTCCATTGAGTTGTATTTTCTAATTTATTTTAAAATGGACTGTGGTGGTGTCGCCGGAAGAGCTGAAACAAAAAGTAGAAGAAAAAAGAAAACCGGGCGAAATCCCTTAGGCCCGATCGATCGGAGCCTTAGTCCGATTGATCGGATTGAATGTGCGCCCAGTTATTTGGTGGTCCAATTAATCGGATGCAATGTCCGATCGATCGGATAGGTGTGCAGAATTTCGGGAAAGTCTCCGATTTTGATACGAAATTGTTCCTTTTGAGACACTGTTTCCCAATTTGAGTCCTACTTGTGCTCTAAGTCTAAGGCACGAATTTGAAACTATTTATAGGGTATTGCTCTCAACCGTAAAGTGATCACTCTCATCAATCTGTGTCAAAGATATCTTATTGAGAGATTATTTTGTAGAGTAATTGAGAGATTGTTTTGAAGGGCTGCTCTAGAAGGTCATTGTTGCTTCTACCTTTCTTGTAGAAGATAGTTCATCTTGATTGGCAAGGTGCTGGGAGATCAAGTAAGGAGAATAGAGCACGGTGGATGTCGTGTCAGTGGATTCTTTGCAAGAACAAATACAGTCCTTAGGTCGAGGTACAAACTGAGATAAATGAGCTTGTGAGTATATCTTGTAATTATTCGTGAACTCTTGATTTCTGATTCGTGATTTTTCTCCCTGGATAGGGTTTCTACTCTAAATATGGTGTTTATTTTCTTGTGGTGTATGATTGGTAGATAGCTAGTTCTTTATTGTCTGATTGGTTTATTTCCGTTGTATTGATTGGTTAGATTAGAACTAGTGATCCATTCTGGGAGCCCCCAAAACTTTCACTTTCTTCTCCTTTGATGGCTGATCCAACTTTATATAAGAAGTGTGGCTAGTGCTGTCCAATACCAAACTTTGACATGGCCAGCTTTTTGGCCTTTGCTATCAATCCAACATCTTCATCAACCAACAAAAGCTACCTTACTTTAGAGCTCTTCTTTATTTGGAAGGGATTTTAACATATGATGATGTTATTACTCCACTTCTACTTCTTGGAATGCCAAGAAGTAAACCCCAGTAGCCCATTCTTCAACCAAAACAGAGTACAGGAATCCTGCACGCGCAACAGTTGACATGTCTTGGTTATGAGTTTTGCTGAAAGATCTTAGGACCTTCCTACCTGTGTGTTCCTCCATATGGTTTGATAATGTTCCTCCATATGGTTTGATAATATTTCTGCTATGTCTAGGTTGGATTTGACTGGAGCTACACAAACTAACCTCTTAACTTATGAGTTGTATTAGTGGTCTCCACCCACATCATCAAAAAAAAAAAAAAAAAAAAAAAAAAAAAAAAAAAAAAAAAGAGTTGGGTTTGAATTGACATTTTTAGCTTCTTATTAAATGGGCCCTATAGATGTTATTACTTATTAGCCTGACTTGTCCTGATTCATTACCAATCCTGTAATACTCCTGACCTGTTTGTAAAAACAAAATTAGGAGACTTCTTCTTCTTCTTTGGTTTCAACTAGCAGGTCCTCGAGCAAAACTTCGAGACCAGCAATTGTCAGACTGAATCATTTCTAGATCTTCATCCAAAATAAGACGTGAAGTGCATTATTATAAGTACGTAAAATAACTTTAAAATAAGCTTTCTAAATATACAAGTGAAATTATTAAATAATACATGATTAAAGCTAAATATACTCCCAAATAAATATAAATCAAGTTATGTAGGCTCTTAAATACTTTTAATATTTGAATGCAATCGTCCACTATCCGGATCCTCAACTAGAACTATTCAGAGAACTGATTCTGGATTCGAATATTTTGATCATATATGCATATGGATCCGGATTCTTCTCGGATCCCAAGATAGATTAAGGGGTGATGAATTCATGGCCTAGTCCGGACCGGACCGAGCTGAGGCATTTACGAGTCAGGTCCTCCTTTAAAACACAAGCCCATATTTGACCCAAGTCTGACACTAGCCCTACTGGCTGGCCCGAGACCGCCCATTCAGTCATTGGGGTCAATTGAGGCTATTTTTTTCTTGCTATCAGAGGGTTCTCAATCCTTTGGGCTGGACTAATCCCTCCGGGCTCAGAAGAAAACCGGGTAGACTCCCCTGTAGCTCTAGTGTGGTAGTGCAATTTCGAACCTACAACTTTCAGGTGTAAACTGTGGTCTAGGGCACTTGAGCTACCTCTTGGGATTAGGGTTGTCAATGGGTCAATTTTGGTTTCGGGTCCATGGAATTGAAACCGGAATCGTTAAGGAAAAGGTGGTAGTGGATCCGGACTCGGAACCGTTTTAAAACCGATTTCTTGGCTTTGGAATCGGAATCAAAACCATATATGGGATGGATCCGGGCCCGAGTCTCGATAGAAAATTATATTAAGAAAACATGATTTTTAGGAGAAATTTTTAAAAATTGAGGTAATATGTCGGGTCTTAAGGTCCATGGGTCCAGACCAAGGTGGATCTAGATTTGGACTCATTGACTCATCGAGGCCTAAATAAAGACACAGACCCGAATTTTAACGGCCTTGGTATAATCGGAAAATCGGAACCCATTTACATCCCAACTTGGGATTAGTCCAGCCAATCTATATCCATCACATTTTGTGCTTTCTCATTACTTGTTCGGTTGTGTAAATATATGAGCCTCTAAAACTAGCATTACTTGTGCCTGTTTCCATCAGACTCTCTCTTCATCTTCTCTGTCGCTCGCTTATACCAAAATCCATTCTTGCTTCTGCATACAACTGATGTCGGTACGCTTCTCATCCTCCAAAACCCTAATTTTTACGATCGATATTCTCCCCTCTCTCTCTGTTTCCCTCAAATCTTGAAGCATCGATTGCAAATCGCGATCCATCTCGCTCTCGCTTTGGAATCGTGATCTCTTTCGCATATGGTTGTTTGTTTTGAAGATATTCGAGTACAATGGAAGCGCCCTCGTCGCCATGGTGGGGAAAAACTGCTTCGCGATCGCCAGCGATCGGCGTCTCGGAGTGCAGCTGCAGACCATCGCCACCGATTTCCAGAGGATCTACAAGGTCCACGATAAGCTCTACGTCGGTCTTTCTGGCCTCGCTACCGATGCCCAAACGCTGTAAGGAAACATCTAGAACCATCGCTTTCTCCAGACAACGTTTCTCATCTCATTGCTTCTCTCTCCTTCTCTTTTGTTTTGTGATATTGCTTGTAATGCAAGGTATCAGCGGCTCGTTTTCCGGCACAAGCTCTATCAGCTTCGGGAGGAGAGGGTTATGAAGCCTGAAACCTTTGCAAGTCTTGTTTCGGCACTGCTCTACGAGAAAAGGTTTGTTTTCTATTTCATGTTCCGTTTCAAGGATGTCTTGTTTTTTCAGAATTTGAATTCACTGTTTGGTTGTTGGCATTTTCTTTTCTAGTACCCTAGTATGCGACTGTGCATTTGGATGTTCCACAAAATCATGGTCCATTCGAATGCCTTGGTTGAATTTGGTGTTTGGGGGCAATGGTGTGAAAATTGAGGTTTTCTTTTTCAGCCTGGCATTTGAAGAATGTTGTTTTTCTTTTTCCCTGTCGGCTTCTAGGGATCTTTTTTAGTATCCTGGTGTGCTTTTAAATGCACCACGAATCATGGTCAGTTTCACCACTTTGGTTGAATTGAGTGTTTGGGGGCAATGGTATGAAAATAGTTTTTGGGGGCCAATCCATTTATTGTGAATGCTGGTCAAGCATATTCTATTGCATGGTGAGAGGAATCTTGATCAGAATGATGTATTAACCACCCATAATATCTTCATGAAATTTTGAGCTGGGTGCTGATGACATGTCTTAGTGGTTGGTTCTATGGTTGTCCCTACTTTGAGAAACCATATGGACGCTTCTTGTAGATCAAATCTGAAAATCATGATTTGCTTGGTATAAATAAAAGATGTGGATATTCCTAGTTGGGGTAATTTTCTTCGGTAAATTCAGAGGGGTCCCTGTTTATTGATGGGGCCCTTGCCTCTTTACCGTCTTTGTAGGAGGGAGAAAATTTCGCTCCCTAGTAGATTTGTCTTGGGTAAGATCAAATGGATAATATATGAAATGCCTGAAATAATAGGAGTTTCTGTTGGGAGTAGTAAAGAAAAAAGATACCTGGATAATGGTGAAATATTTTGTTAATTTGAAAGGTGAATCATATGATAGTGAGGATGATCTCAATCCTGGGTTTGTTGAGGAAAATGAGAATTGGGCTGGTATGGTATGGCTAGTGATAAAGGTAACTTTCTTCAAAATTATGAAGATTTTGATGGTGAGCATAGTGATAATGTCATTATGAATCGATTTGATAATTGGACATGGTGAGGAGTGGATGGTGGAAGTTGGAAAAATGCTGGTGTTTCTTTTGGTAAAAGTGAAGAATGTTGTCATAGAGTAAATTAGGGGGGAAAAGCTAAAAGGAAAGGAAATTGTGAGCTGAAAACCTCATTAATTATGAACAACTTGGTTAGATTAATAAGGAATCAGTAGTTGTGATCTAATGTAATTTTTTGCTAAATTTGGGATTAGGATAGGGTAGTGACGTAGCCAGATAGGTGTAAGGATCTACCTAAATGTAGGCACCAAGCTTAGCTTAGCAACAATTATGGCTTTAGTCAAAGAGGAGACAAAATTTGAATTTTATTGAAGTTTATTTGCAGAATGCATGGGGAGGTCCTTAAATAGGTCTCTTGGGAATCCAAAGAAAATAATTTTCTTATTGTACATGAAATCTGAGTAAACAACATTCCATGGTTTAAACTGGAATGGAGAAATGGAATTCTTGTAGCCTAGCCTAACATGGTTGGCACAAGGCTTTGAAGATGATGATGACGACAACATGGATTGCCTTTCTTAAAACAAAATATTCATTGAAGCTAGATTTTAATAAATAGGAAAACCAAAGTAAAGGAAGATACTTAAGGATAGATCAAAGGACACATTGATTTGTTGAGCTTGTTACACTAATTGTGGGCCTGGGCCCAATGGACCTGAGCCTAGTATATGAGACTTGAGTTAGATCTGGCCCATTTTATGGTAGCCCCCTTTCGGGCTGCCTCCCTAGCTTGGAGGGCACTCGCCTTCGAGTTTCATAGATTCCTCCTGGGTCAAAGATCCACCTTTCAAACTATTGGTTTGTTAGTTAATCTTCATTCTCTCTCCATGAATTGTGGTTTTTGCTTGATCTTTTCCTTCAACTAAAAATAGATTGGAGGCATTGGTGATTTTTATGGCCACATTTTGCTTGGATGTGCAATTGGACCATTGGATGTTCCAATTGTAGAATTCGTACCATACAATCTCCACTTATAAATTATTACGCAAAAAACAAAGTCAATGAAGAATTTGCACCACAGAGTCTTCAATTGTAAATTTTTAACCTTAAAAAACAAAGCCAATGTGGGAGTCTTCAATGGCTGGATCTTCTTATGAAACCACTGGAACAATTGATTTGGTATCTGATGATCTAAATTGCTCTTATAAAATTTTCCTTACAACCAGATCCACTAGATGATTGGGCTTCTTGTTTACAAGATTTGAGTCTATAATGTCTCATCTTCTTTCTTTCTTTGTTTCTTCTCTAAAAGACATGTGAGGATGCTTTTGGCATTTTGCGTCAGTAGGATGTATAGAATCTTCTCATGAAGAGTCACCTTGGAGAAGATTCCTTTGATTGAATGCCGTGTAGAAGAAAATGCTCGTGAGTCGAAAATATGAACTCTTCTTCTTTGCCGGAATATGATGCACGGATACTTCAAATTTCAAAATGTTCCATGCACATTCGGTTCAACTATGAACCCCGTACAAAAACCCAGAACAGCCGATGAGGCACACCAAGCTCAGAATGCCTCATTCATGTTTCCCCAACATGGTCATCCATAGGTAAGGTCAAGGGTCCCACAAATATGGTCGAATTCCTAGGTTTCAGTCTCCTTCCAAAAGAAGACACAGGGCTCTTATGGTTAGCCGTGGGCATATTCATGGTTAGCCGTAAGGCTCACCGTAGAACAAATCCGGAAACGGTCACTCTCAGGTTGACTCACCGAAAAATAGCATTTGAGGTACTGTTTGGCCACGACTAGCCGTACAGCTCTCTGAAAGGCAACCTGTCAGTCACCATTCGTCCACATTTCCCCCATCCAAAGAGCACACTCTGGAGTTACGGCTAGCCATAAGCTCCAAAACCTGAAGTTTTGGGCCAATATCTGTTCAGAAATTGGGGCTTTCACCCAATGCTCCAGAATTCTGGTGCTTTGATCCATATAGCAGGCCATTCCTCTTTCTTTAAACCCCCACCAACTCCATTTAAGTCCAATTACATTACCTACCTAAATTGGCATGTGAAAATACAATTCAACACAATTGAGCTTGGGATTGCAAGGATCCAAACAACATGAATGTTAAGGAATCATCATAAATTACATGCATATCTAGTGTACATTGCAAATTCAGTTGCCTTGGGCTGTATAGAAAGAGAAAGAGGGAAAACCTAGCTTCAAAGCTCCAATCACACAAACCCACTCCTCAAACAAGCTCCCAATCTACTCTCTACTACTACTAAGAGACACAAGAGAAGATAAATGAAGGGAATTAGGTAACATGCAAGACCTAAGAAAGCTAAGAGGTGGAATTGTATAGGAAGACTTGGATGAAAACTTACCAAATTGAAGTTAGAGTGAAAAGGGGGTCCAAGGAAGAAGAAGATGGTGTGGACTGTGGGGATCTTGCTTGAAATGGAGTCTTTTGGCTTGAATTGCTCCCTTGGATGAAGGAGGAGAGAAATGAGAAAGAGCTGTAGTATGCAAGGAGAAAGGGAGAAATGAAATGGAATGGGATTAGTTGTGTGTTTTGTTAAGATATTTTGTGAAAACTGCAATTTAAGTCCTAAAGTCATGGTTTGGAGAAATGAGGGAATTTGACAAGCTTCGAGGCGTCGGATCGTGACGAGTCAAGAGCGAAAAGTGTAGGAAGCGACGAGATCTTTCCAATGGACCCAAAATTGATGAAATCGGAATTTTCGGAAAAACCCACACAATTTTCAAGAATGGACTTGAAAGAGGGATTGTTAAAAAGTATGCAGCAAAATGGTTTGTATCCGATTTAGATAGTTTTTGGATTTCAAATGGACCAAAATGAAAGGGGGCAGATTCTGCTAGGGTTTAGTTGGGAAAAAGGCTTGAGGGTTTTAGGATGGATAAAAGGGGCTAGTATAAGGGATGGTAAATGGCCTTTTTTAGAAACTGCAAGCATGTAGAAATTGGATTCAGCTTTGGATTGAATTTGGCAGGTCAGCGACAGATATGAAATCAGAAATTTGGGGTTACTGCAGGTTGGATGGGTTAGTTAATTAGGGTTTGGTTTGGGAACTGAATTGGAAAATTTAGGGTTTCAAATTTGTAGGATTTTGGGATCATCCTGAGGTGTTTTTCAGACTGTCCAAGGACCACTGTGCAGATTTTTTTGGACTGTGTGAGGACCTGTGCAGATTCTGGGAGGAGAGGGTTTAGGGTGGTTCAGGTAGGGATTAGCAGGGTCTGGATTAGGGTTTCGAAGGGGAATTATGATAGAGACTGGGTTTTCAATTTGGGAAGGGTTTTAGGTTTGTGGCTAGAACTTAGGGTAGGGATATGAGTTGGGATGGAAAGTTAGAGGACTTGATGAGATTTTGGGGGTAGACTTTTGGGTTTTTATTTTTTATTTTTTTGGAGTGATGGAAATGGAAGAAGGAAAAATGAAAATAGAAAGAATGGAAGAAGAAGAAGGTCCACTCACAAATTTGTTGACCAAGAGCATGATCCACCAAGAATTTGGCTCTGATATAATCTGGCACAGCTGGATTGATAGAAGGATCAGCCCAAACGCACGCATCTTCAGGCTTAGTTTAGCACAAATATTTCTAGGGTTTTACCCAACAAGGAGAAAAAATTGTAAATTTTATTGACATAAGGTTCTTGGGAACCCAAAGAAAGTAATTTTCTTATTGTACATGGATTATCTTTTTTTAAAACAAAACATTCACTGAATCTTAAGACTGAACAAATAGAAAAACTGAGGCCTAGTTTGGCAAATCTTATCTTCAAAAAATAGATCTGTGAATAGTAGAACTGTGTGGAATAGATCTGTGTAGAATAGATGTTTTATGAATAGACTGTTTAGTAAGACAAGTATATACTTTGACTTTGAAATAGAGGTTTTAAGTACCCGACGGTTCACATTTTTTAAAAGAACTTCTCAAGAACCACAATGAATCATGGGCTAAAATTTGAACTCTTATACAGTTTTACCTTTCCAAAGAGGATGATCAACAGTTCTGATTTGATTAGGGGGCCCGTAGAATCCAAAAATTTATATTTAAGGGGCTACGGTTTTTCACAAATATCCTGAGATCCTTGATGAATCGACGGCCCAAAATTGAACCAATGGCTGTGTTTGATCTTTTGAAGAGATCCAATGGTTCAGATCATCATTTTGGGTCCAACAATTAAAAAAAGGAAAAAAAGATGGATTGATTAAAATCATGTGTAAACCAACACTTTTGGCTCTTTGGTGAATCAATGGGTCAGGTTCCTTTCTTTTTTTTTTTAATTTTTTTTAAAAATTTTTTAGATCTCCGAAAATTCATGAAGAATCAATGGCTGAAATTTAACCACAAATCCATATTTATATTTCCCAAGAGGGTCAATGGTTCAGATCTTAATCAAGGTACCCACAGAATCCAGAAATACATATTTAAGTGTCTACAGTTTCCTATAAATATCTCGAGATATGTATCAAATCAACGGATCAAATTTTATACACTAGCTGTTTTTGACCTTATAAAGAGATCTCACGGTTCATATCATCATTTTGTGCCCCCACAATCTAATAAAAAAAATACAAAAAATAGACTTCTTATAATCACGTGTAAACCCAGCCATTTTGGCTCTTTGGTGCTCTTTGGTGCATCAATGGTTCACGTTTTTTCATAATTCCCTCGAGATTTGTGATGACCGAAGGGCTACAATTTGGACACATGACCGTTTTCACCTTCCTCAAGAATATCAACGGTTCATATTTTGATTATGGGCCCCAGAGAATTTCCGAAATGTAGATTTAGGGTTATGCGGTTTTCCACAAATATCTTGGGATCCTTGACGAATCAATGGTTCAAACTTGGTACAATTGTCGTGTTTGGCCTTGTGAATTTATCCAATGGAATGTATGGTGATCTTGGGTCCCATAATTTGAAAACAAAAGTAGAAAAATCCGGACTCTCATTTCTGTCCATTTCATACTGGAGCTCTGCTCTTCTCATGTGGTCTGTCCGATTCAGACAAAAGTATCTGTTTCTTATTGGGCACTTTCTCAGGCTGTCCCAAATAGATGTTTTCATCTAAAAGTGATTTGAAACGGAGGTGAGAAATATGATTACCATACAGTCTAAAACCGTTATGAACACGTTTTAAGAGATATAGAGGTGAGATGTAGAGACACCAAACACCACCTAAATAAATTGGAGATACTTAAGGAGATAATTATCTTAATTGATATATAAATGGACACTTTGATTTGTTGCTTTATTGGTCTTGTTGGCACTCGAACACAGCTGGGCTGGGTTTGTTAAGCCAAATGTGGCCGTGGGCCTGTCTCATGATTCCTGGGCTGGATCTGGCCCATTTTGTGGCAGCCCATTTTGGAATCATGTAGTATGCCTCTGTAAGTTGGTTTTGTTGTAATTTCTGTATGTTTCTGTACTCTTTACATTTTGGTGAAATGTAATAATGCCTCTATAAGCTGGTTTTGTGTGCACGTGCGTGTGTTCAAATGGTATGACAGTACATTATTAAAAATGTGTTTATTTGATTTTTCAGATTTGTGTGTGTATTCAAATGGTATGACCGTAAATTATTAAAAATGTGTATATGTGATATTTCAGATTTGGACCATACTTTTGTCAACCAGTAATTGCTGGACTTGGAGATGATGGCAAACCATTCATCTGTACGATGGATGCAATTGGTGCCAATTATGTTATCTTTTCTTTCACACTTTGATGTTTAATATCATTTATTATGTGTTATAGGTTAGCTATTGTTTGTTGTTTCCAGCTAAAAATTGCACAATTTCTTTCCTTTTTTTCCTTTTTGTTTTTACTTTGGTGACTCTTTTATTTTACTTTATTTTATTTTTGTCCTATCATTAATGTGACTTGAACCCACAACCTCAAGTATGCAATAGTGAGCGCCTTCCACTATGCCATGGGCTCTTGTCACCTTGGTGACTCTTTTGTCCTATTATTTTGGCCCAGAGCAATATTTTAGTAGTAACCCCATCTCTCTCTCTCTCAAATATATTTTATTTTTTATGGATTGCATTCTAAATTTTATTAGAAAATGCATGTTTAGAATTTTAGATTCTTTGTTTTTGTTTGTGGGGCTGAGAGATGACCACATTGAAAGTTTTGGGTACTCCATATGAGGCTTTTTGTCTAGGAGAGCATTTTGTATAGAAAGCTCTCCATGTGCATGTTGTACCAATTAGATTCAACTTAAAGGTTCCTTCATTTTGGCTTGTACTGGATCATAAATAATTTGAGGATGGAGGTTTTCTTCATTTGGGGATTGAATTTGGACTACCTCATTTCTTGTTTACTTATTTTGAGAGTTAAGGATACTCGTATAGATCAAAAAAAAAAAACTGTTACACATCATGCAACAAACCATCTTGATCAACCCCTTGTTAGCTAACTGACTGCAAGCTGATTAACCTCTCAAGAAATATGACAAAAAGTAAAGTGGCCCTCCCTTGCTAACAAATGAATTTTGTCAATCCGATGCACCATTCTCCATGGATACACAGTGGAAGAAGAAGCACATCATATGACACAATAGGAATTCTCCTTTGCCAAAGCACTTAATGCACTGAGCTCCACTAGCAATTTTGGCCTCATCAGATGTAATAGGTTCCAGAGGTTTCAAATAATTTCGAATTTGGTGTCCACTAATGTCCTGAATTAACATACCATACCCAACTCTCTGAAGCTCTCTTTGTTGATTGTAAATTTGATTTTTCTTGTAAACCAGCAAAGTCTCAGTGTTCCCTTGTTTTAGCAAGAGTAGGATTCTAACATTAATATGAGAGAAATTATTTTCATTTTACTACCAGTTTACATCGATATAAATACATACAAGTGGATCATCATGTGCAGAACATGGAATGAGATTGAAAGGTACTTTTCTATACATGTTTTTGAGGCACTGGTGTTGCTTGAAACTTGGTTTTCATCTAAGTTAACCAATTTCATGAATCCTTTCTCTCGATTTCTATGTTATCTTTGGTGGTTGTATGGTGGATAGCATCTTATAGCGAGCATTCTCACACTCTCAATGCTCTGCCATCAAAATAAGGTTCCAGACCACAAGAGGAGGATCCAAAAAGTGAAAGAAGGTATGGATCCATCCATAGGGAAAAAAATAACATCTTAACAACACCATAAGTCCAATCTCTTAAGTTCATAGAACGAGACACAAAGAGAAAGCCTTCCACCTTTCCTTTGAGCCAGCAATGATTTATTTCTAAAAGTTTGATTGCTGTGTTTCTACCATAATGACCAAAGAGCAACACAAAAACAAAGCCGCTTCAAAAGACTTTCTCAATGGGTTTTGAAACCCAAATTGTCAATCTGCCAGCACCATCACCATTTGCGGCATCACCCCCAAAAGGTTAAGAAAATAACACTATGCATTCCTCACAAAAGCACAATGAATGGGCATATGGTGAACAGATCTGGGGCCCACAAACATTAAATGAAACTATTCACTATGATATGCTGGCTTTGAAGATGATCAAATGTTAATTTTTTATCAAGAGACTATCGCATCATAACCCAAAATTTTTAAAAAAATGGACCTAATTAGACATCCCTACATTCCTTGTTCTGTTTGATGGGGCTAATTAACTTTATTGCATTCCATCAATCTTTGATCAGTCAACTTTCTGTATTCTGTTTTCCCACTACTTTCTGCTCAGGGTTATTTTTGTCAATCCACAGTCTACTCATTCGAACTCTTCACAGGTGTCCCTGGCTTTAGTTAAGCCGGTTATGGACATCATATAGTGAGTGAGGGTGCATGAGTCTCTATTAAAGCCAAAAAATAAAGGAAAACAGGAAAAAGGAGAACAACTCTTCGTTGCTTTCTTTTTGTCATTGTAAATAGTATCTTCTATAAAATGAGAAGCCGTATGGTGTAGGAAAGTTATAGTACAAGGCTCTCGAACACCGCAACAAGGAAAAAGAAACTAAAAGAACATGAGCTAAGAAGCCATAACTGTCATGAAACATGATGAATTTGGAAATTAAAAGCAAACTCTGGTGTCTTAACTCTCTTCGTAGCTGAATTGTATCCTCTGTCTCATTAGCACTGCTCTTTACATACGATAGGAGACGTCAATCTATCTAAGGAAGTCCTACAGCTCAGCAACTACATCACCTAGTCCCCATGGGGCCAGACTTTGACTGAAAGTCCACCAGATGGTGCATATAGAATCTTCTTCCACCATGAGATTATGAAGATTAACACGAACAGCTTCAAGCGGGCTTGTCTTTAATGCTATTAATTCTGCTTCATTAACCGAGCAACATCTTTCTGGGCCAGAGAAGGATAATATATGCTCTGATGTTCTGTTCCAAATTACTCCTTCAATACCTTCTAATCCCAGATCGCCTGTCTTCCTTAAAAGGGGGAAAACCCTAGAGTTCTTTGTTTTATACTTATTCAATAAAAATATTATTACAAAACTTTGCAAAGTGTGCTTTGCATGTTTGATTCTCACATTTGTCACTTCTGTTTTTTAATTTGGTAGCTATTCTTTTAACACTTCATTTTTCGCGCACTGGTTCTTCAGCATGCTTCAACCATAGCATATATCCGTTCTTGATTTTCTCTTTTATTCTTTTATCGGAGACACCCTTTGATGCAGCATGGAAGGTTAAAAGAGCCCTGGCCCCACATGATGGACCCAGCCATCCAACCCAGTCCATTGGGTTCAGCCCACAGGCCCAATTAGATGAGAAGCTGCCGTGGCATTCTAGTTATATCTCTAGTCTAATTAGGGAATTATTTCTTGTTTTGTTATTTGATTAGAATGGATCCGGGGCTGCACCACCCTTTGATGTCTTCTTTGTACTCAGTTCTAGTTCTATCTTTGTTACTCCAGACATCCATCCTATGCATAAGTATTGCAATCAAATGACTTTCTCAATCAAATGACTTTGTCCTCTTTTCGTTTCTTTGTTGCCTAACACTTAAAATTTCCACAAGACAGCGTTGGTACAACTGTTGTCTTATAAGAATGTCACCTTTATCTCATTCTCAGAAAAAAGAAAAAAAGAACGTGACCTTTAATTTATTTTTTTGACAAACGGAAGGTGTCCCAGCGCTTTGGACCGGACTAATCCTTACGGGCCCAGGGGGAGCTGGGTAAATCTCCTGTGGCCCCAGTGTGGTAGTGTAAATATCACTCACTTAATAAACAAAACTTCACTAGGTTGTCTCTACTTTGCACACTGTTGGTCAATTTTATTTGTGATGTTTGACACATATACAACTCCAAATGAAATTCTGGCTTATTAGTAGGGTATTCAGACTGAAAAGAACTCAAGGGCTGATGTGGCCAAACATATAGGGTCTACCAAATGAGACCCTATGAAGGGTTCCCTGGTACTGCAAATGGGCCCCTCATGGACACCAGAGTCCACATGGACTATTCCTCAATGGTGCCACATGTCCAAGCATTCGTTGGATTAGTGGGTAGCTTTCGATATTGTCTTATGGAGTTTGTTTCCTGTTCAGTCCTGTAGTTTTCAAAGTTGGGGCATAATTCACGTGTCAAATGATTTTCAAGTGACATGAGATTAGGTGCATTAGTTGGATAAGATTATTCAATTACTTATCCAACGAGGCCAAGATTGTGCAGTTCTGACAAGGATTGAAGAAGTTGCAGCCCATGTACTTAGAAGGTGAAACCTGTTACTGGGTTTTATTTAGTTTATGTCCATATGGAGGTTTCTTAGAGCTATGAGCCTGTTAAGGTATTTTAAGATTCTTCGTCTTTGAGTTCTCAGTTAGAGTCAATTAGTCATTGAGTTGTAATGAAAGGAAAAGTGGTGGAAGGGCTTCCTTTTTTTAAAGCACTCATCTATTGGTTATTGTGAGATTGGCAACCCTTTTGATGCTTTCTCATTTGTCTCAGTGATTACTTGTGAAGGATTCTTTTTTTTTTTTTTTTTTCATTTTTTTTTCATATAAAACAATTCAAAAATCTGCAGCAGGGCACCAGTGAGTATCCTGTTTCAGCAGCATCCATTATGTATAATGTTCTGTATCTGAGATTCAAAATACATGGCTTATTTCACAATGACAACACGACCTTTTGAATTGCCACAGCACCATTAAACTGTGGCAGAATGCCATGTTGTATGAATTAAATATATATTCAAATTTCACTACATGTGAACATTTAATTTGCAACATAACAGTTTTTTTAGTGACCCACTGATCTGTGTTTCTTCTGAATGCAGGGAGCTTGCCAAAGACTTTGTTGTTGCTGGTACTGCTTCAGAGTCTCTCTATGGTGCTTGTGAATCAATGTACAAGCCTGACATGGTCAGTGTCTTTTCTTCTAAACCTTTTGTTACTTGAAAATTTTCTCCTGTGCACACATTCCTGCAGAAGCGCATATCCGGACTGTCACCAAAGGCCTGCCTCCTAACCCCGAATTTCAGCGGGCCCTGCGTGACAAACAGCACCGATGCACAGTGTGCAGTGCTGCGCAAGAAAGAATTGTCCTATGTTACTTGCATGGGATAGAAACTTAGGGTATTGTCTGCTGACCAGGACCCTGCAAAGTCCTAGGCAACTCCCCAATTGCTGTTAACTCTTGGGGATTTAATATGAATGCTTTTCCTAGAAATGTAAAAAGATCAAGGCTGAAGAAATAAAAGTTAAAATCATGGAAGCGCAATACAAATGAATTCTTTCATTGTGTCTTCTATATTTTGTGGAGTTTGAGCAGACAGGATTTTGCAAATTTGCAGCTTATAACTAATTTATGCTAGACTTCTCTATCTATGCTTGTAATATTTTGCAAAATTATGATAAAAAGTTTGCAAGATTTGGAGTAAGTGGATGCTTTGCGTTATCTAAAATGTAGCACGCACGCACATATATATGGGGATGGAGGGGATTTCAAGGACTCCCTGAGAGCCTCCTCTCTACAAAAAATAGCCTCTACCGTGATTTCTATTAGCTCCATATGGGCCCAAAAGTTTAATGGTCAACAGTCCATTCGGATCGATACATAATCAATCCAACGGTCCAATAAATTCAGATCTGACCGAAACTCAGTGGACATGTACAATTTAGGGGGGTCATGTGTTTTGTCCATTTGGATGGACCAAAGGTGCCCCCCACAAGCATGAGCTTATGAAAATTTCTCCTAAGCTCGAGCTTAGGAGAGCCTTGCACTCTCTCCCTCTCTCTCCCTCTCTCTCTCTCTATATATATATATATAGGGAGATGCTCTTATGAGAGGTATCTCTCACCTTACTATGAGAGATAAGGTGGGGGCCCTCACATTCATATCCAATGCCAATAACTTTAATGTGAGGGCCCCCACCCTTATCTCTCATTTAAGGTGAGAGAAATCTCTCTTAGGAGCATCTCCCTATATATATATATAAAACAATTTAGTATCCTTTGTATTGTTCAACACTTGTGGGAGGCAAGGGAAATATAACCTTTATTCATTGTATACTGTAAACATAGTTGAGTCTAATGTAATAATCTTGCAGGGAGAGTGCAAGAACAATGCAATGACATTATAATCTTTCATGGTAGAATGCATGGGTATACTACCCTTTCTTTGATGACGTGGCAAACTCACAAGGGAAGTTTATCTGTTTTCTTCCCCACGTCTCTTTCTATCAGTGTTTATTACGTTAAGGCACGGGGCAAGGTACTCCAATTTCCCAGATGGTGGGGCAAGAGCCTCATGAGCATGCCTTTTAAATAAATATATAATTATGTTAAAAAAGAATATATTAATAAAAATAAAAAAATTGTATTTTGGCTGTTTTTAAGCCTTTTAATGATTTAATGAAAGGTTGAATTAAGTTAAATCTAGTTGCAACAGCCTTACATCTTCTTTTTATTAGAAAAAAATATATTTTAAGTTCTTAATATTATCCACTCCTTTTTCTTAAAAACAAGATGCGTTACTAGCAGAGTTGAGAAATTCGTTTTAGAACCTGTTTTGGTTTGGACTTCAAACATAAATGTTTCGGCCAATTCAGAATTTTTACAAAATATTTTGGATTTGCATTTTGGAAGAATATAAAAATCAGAAATATATATAGAAATATAAGATTAATGTTAAATTTTAAAAATATGATATGATACATTTAGTTTATTCTACTAAATCAACTCATAGTGTGGCATTCATGGAATAAACAATTAAACACAACAGATTAATGTCATCGTCATGGCACATAATCATAACATTCGACAACCATAAAGTTTAAAACTTCAAATATTCATCATAACCATAGAGTTTAAAATTTACCAACATGGACCAAAATGGACTGAGAGAGACTGAAATTTGGGATGAAATTTTTGGAGGGGTGTTTTTGTTTTCGTTTTTATGGCCAAAGTGAAAAATCTCAGGAATCTCGTCCAAAACAAAGCGAATTTCTCAATATGGAGTGTGATTGAAGCGCACATTTCTTCTGGGTTGTACAGCTCAAACATGCATCAAACTTTGGAATACATGCCCTTAATGCAAGCTCTTGGGAAGTCCTAATAGGACTAGGAGGTGAGTCTCCAGGCTTAAGCCTCAAATGCTTCTTGAAGCATTGGTTCCTATGAACAACCATTCAATAAAATAAAAGGAATAAACCAAATGAACTGTAATGGGGTGTTTGGACCGGGCAAAAACAGAGGAAGGGTCATGCGCTTGGCATTCAATTGGGAAAGGGGAGAATGTGCCATCTACTTCCTGTAGAGAGAATCTTTTCTCTTGTACAAGGAGGGAAAGCAACAGATAGAGGAAATTTCTTTCTTTTCTCCTATGTCATGTGATTGTCAAGCAGAAAAAGCAACTTCTTCCCTTCCCAAGGATTTCACATTTTTTGTTTGCCTCCTTTCTCTTCTATAGGCACTTTGAAGCAAGTTATTATGAGAGAAATAATATCTTGCAGGTGCTACAAAATGTGGTATATATCCATGAGATCTGTATTGTGGACCTCTTCCTCCTGCCGAAGTGAGATGGATTTGAGTATTGAAAGTGACATTCACCATTAGTGTTTTGATGTGAGTAATGAACTCATCAATCGGCATTGTTACTTGTACGGTTCAATGGGGTTTGGGGGGGATTTTGTCCAATTGTTAGGATCGTTTACAGTGGGTCTCACAACAAATGGAGGAAGGCATTTCATTTGGCATTGCCTTCATTGCTATTTATTGTAGGTTGTGAACATGATTCAAGATTCTTGCTGTAGAATTTCTCAAAACTGTAGTCGAATTGTCTACTTGGTTGCACATTTTATGCTCATGTCGATTCTTACATCACTGAATTGTTCTCTGCTCATTTATTGGCAAAAGTAATCTTATTTGAGTTGTTAATCAGGAACCCGAGGAACTATTTGAGACCATCTCTCAAGCATTGCTATCTTCAGTTGATCGTGATTGTTTGAGTGGTTGGGGAGGTCATGTCTTTGTTGTGTAAGTCCTTCCATCTTGTTTGCCTATTTCCTTCTTTATCTGTCCTATTTTTTAGACAGTTGAAAGACCGAGTTCTGGCAACCAGAATTATACTTGCAAATTGAATGCATAAAATTTCCATATTCATGTATGTATGTGTGTCTGCCTGCATGCATGCATGCCTGTTCTATAAGCATTAAAAGTATTCCACATTTTTAACAGTATTTCTTGTTTTGTATTGCAGCACACCAAGTGAAGTGAGGGAGAGGACCTTAAAGAGCCGGATGGATTGATGAGCTTTTCTGCATATTCTTCCCATTCCCTGCCTGGTGGTGCTTTTAGGCCTAACAAGCATTGTTGTACTGAACCAGTAGATTTAGGAAGAATTAATTGGTATGGATAACAATATGTTTTGGACGTGTTTGAGGTTTTAGATAAATTTTTCTTGAGTTCCCAAGCAAATGTTGAGGGGACCAGATGGAGCTCTATGGTGACAAATGAACGAAATAAAAAAAAAAAAAAAGTAGTGCAAAAAATAATACCAAATGAGTGGCAAGTATCCCTTCCACGTATGTGAAGATATGATATGCTGTAGGGAATAGGTACCTGTCTTCTGATTGTCAATTTTGTTTTTTATTTAATTTTGTCCCACAACATGAATAAACATACTTTCTTTCCTTTTTCCATTTTCAATTGAACTCCAAAAGGAATAATTTATTTTCTTTACTTTTGGCAGTCTTAATTGGAAAAGAAATGTGACAAAATAATTATTGACATTATCAATCAACCGTGGCTTGCTCTACAAGAAAATTCTGGCTCTGCCACTACTTGTCCTGACTGTTGCTCAAGTCTGTTTGGGACATTTGTAGTGTATGTGAATTTGATGCTTTCCGAGCGTGTTTGAATGTATAGTGAATTAAAGTGAGGTGTAGTAAAGCCTCTATTCTCCGGATAAGAAAAGACATGGACCACATCAAAAGTATACGAATTCAAAATTCCCTCATTAAAAAAAAAAAAAAAAAAAAAAGAGCCAAAAAACAAACTCCCTTTTTTCCAATAAATGACACAAATAATTCTCTTTTTACACAAAAACTCAAAAAAAATTTCATACCAGACGACTTTAAAAAAAAAAAGACCATCGTATATATTTTATCCTTTCTTGATTTTATGCTTCACCTCATTTTACCTCAATTCACCATACATCCAAAAGGTAGAAAAATGATTCTACGTTACTGGCTGTTTTAAGTTATAGCATAATCTCATCTTCAATTATATATATAAATTATAATTGCTCACTTCTTGAAAGCAAACGCCTGTTGGAGATTACGCAGGACAGATCTTCGACGTTGCAAAACATATAGCTTAACAATAGCTTTCCTCTCTTCTTCTTACACAAAAAAAAAAAAAAAGCGCTTTCTTTGATCGATCCTTTTTAATTTTTTTTTTACAACATGGGGAATTCAGATAGATACGACACGTTTGAAAAACCATTGTTATCTCTAATTACATAAAATGAAACAACTGAGAATGATAATACAATACAACAGTTCATATTGAACTAAAAGAGCTGGTCACTGCACTCATGGATGCATGCATGCATACTGCATACCTCACACATACGATCTATTCACGTACTCACGTATTCATTTATTCAACGTACATTTGATGTAATATACCTCACACACCTGCTCTACTAGTCTACTACCACACACCACACCCACATCTCTACTTTTATCTTGCCATAGACACGAACCAGAGCTCATATCTCAGTCGTTGGAATGTGCAGCAGAGCTTTTTCATAAGCCTCCTTTGACAGTCTCTTTCGATAGCCCTTTGACTCATTCTTTCCTGCACATCCACCGCCACACGCACACACACATCAAACTTTTGGCATTGGGGCCCATTATTATAGGTGAAAGAAGTGAATTTTGACGAACAAGCCAAGGAAGTCATTAAAAGAGAAAATGACAAGGGCAAGGGCAAGGGCAAGGGCGGGTGGGTGTAACGGTTTGGTTAACCATTCATTTTAGAAAAATCGTTAATTGAACCGTATTTTACGGTTTTTAATATTTAAAAACCGTAATCATAACCAAATCGTGAAAAACCGAACCACGATCAACCGCAGTTAACGATTCGGTTACGGTTAATTATTACTTAAAAAAATTTATGAAAATTTTTTCATTTACCAATAAAACTTACTATAAAAAATATATATAATTGGAGAATGGCATAATATGTTACGGTAAAAAAAAGAAAGAAGTAATTTCATTCAAACCCTTAGACTTTATTCTTATTAGCGAAACGGTTCAGTTAACGGTTCGGCTCGGTTAATAATCGTGGGACGAGACAAAAACCGTAACCGAACCGTGAATCATGATTTTTCTATTCCGATAACTTTAATCGTAATCCAGCAGTGAAACAAAGTTATTAACCGCGGTTCAGTTCGTTTAGTCTGTTTGTCTGTTTTATTTTACACCCATAGACAAGGCATATGAAATCTGAATCATTGGGGCATATCGTATCTTAACTGTACACTATAGCTTATTTTCACAACCAATCAATCAGTGCCGTTTCTTATATCCTAAGGTGGTGATGCAACCCATATATCATGAATCTTCCCTGCACCAGAGGAAAAGGACAAATTTGTCATTTGTGGGTCTTGTTAGTATGCATAGAAATTGAATCCATTTAAAAAATTCAAAACGTCTAGTCTCTTCAGAAAGCCTAAGGCCCTGTTTCTTTTCTGGAATTCCTGACAGGAATTCCGGTTGTCTGGGAATTCTGGAATTCCTGTCAGAAATCCAGCATTTCTTGGCGAGAATTCGAGGCATTCCCAAATTCCAGCATTTACAAATGCCAGAAAGGAGGCATTTGCAAAACCCATCTCAGCATCAGGCATTCCCAAATCCCAGCGACGAAGGAATTCCGAGAGACCTCTCCGGTGCTCCAACGGTCGAAAAGGATTTGGCTTTTCCGATCACGGCAAGGAGAAAAAAGGTTCGTTTCTTCTTCTTCTTTAAGCTTTCAGATGATTGCTGTGATTTTTTTCCCCTCTTCTCTCCTCTGTCTTGGTATTTTTTTTAGAGGGTTTGGACTTTGAAGATGAACATGGAGAATGATTGGAAACCAGATCTGAGAGATGAAAGTGGGTATAGAGATTATTGCAGAAGTATTCCTGTTTGGAAACCAGATCTGGACTTTGGATTTGAGAATGATTCGAAACCAGATCTGGACTTTGGAAATGAAAGTGGGTTTGGAGATTGTTGCAGAAGTTTTCCTGTTTTTGTTCATTGTCCTTGCAAAAGTGTTCCTGTTTATGTTGGTTTTGTTTCGGTTTGTTTTGAACTGTGATTAGAGTAAGAAGACAATAATGCTATTAACGATGGATGTTTCTGCATTATCTTCATGCTTGGAAATTGTTGATGGCTGTTTTTGTTGTTTTGACTGTGTGGGTTTTTAGTCATACAGTTTCTTCTCTGCTATTTATTGGTGATCTAACTTAGCTGCTGATGCTGCTGCTGCTTCTTCTCTGCTTACTTTTAATCATCATGACTATCTTCCTATCTACCTCTCTCAAACATACAGATGTACAAGAGGCTGTGATGATGCTATTTATTGGTGCATTTTTGCTTTTTGAAATCAGACAGAGATGGGTAAGTGTCTTTCTCTTTGCAAATCTTGGCTTGGCAACATTGAAGGGTATGTGTCTCTTGTGTTACTCAGGCAACCAACTGATGCAGTCATGGCAGAGATAAGGCACCCACCCACCATATGTTTGATAAAAGGCAAATATGAGCCTCAGTTTTTTTTTTTTTCTTTACTCATCTTTTCTCTTTCAAAACATGCACCCAGAAAGAAATTATATTTTATCCATTCTCTCTCTCTCCATGCCCATAACTTTCTTTTTTTTTTTTGCTGTTATTTCGGTCGTTTGGACTTGAAGATTGTATCTGGGGTGATTTTAGTTCTGATTGATTTTTGGGGTGTAGATGCTGTAAGTGGAAAAGGGTGATCTGCAGCAGCAGCGTAGTTTCTTTTATTTGTATGTTATACATCTTTTGGCTTGATTGTCTATTTCATCTGTATAGGAGGTGATTTTAGTGTGTTTGGATAGACGGATGGGGTTCTTTTGTGGAACTTTGCATTTGGTTTTATGGATTTTGACTGAGTTTTGCTTTAGAGAAACCTGGGTCTTGTTTGGATAGTTGTTTTCACTGTTGTCTCATCATTCTTTAGCTTGTTTTTCTAGATAGATGATTGGACCATTTGTTTGAAAATTCTATGCTAGTCTTGCCTCTGGAGCTCTGGTTCATTGCTCTTGCTACCTAATCCTTTGGGTTAGATTTATTTTATTTTAATTTATTTTTTAAAGGTATGTAGTTGAACATGTTTTGAATGGAAAGTTGGTATCATTCCCGGCGAGTTTGCATCTGGGTGGAATGATATTTTGAGAAGTTTTATTGGTTTTTGGCTGCTGCTTGAAAAGGGTGCTCTTCATGAAGCTTGTCTTTGTTGTATATATCGATTTATTTGATTTTGGTGTTTTGAAATACTGGGTGGAGTTCATTTTCAAAATTTGCATATGGAGAATTGAATTCTAAGATATATATAGATTGTTTTGGATTCTAAGAGGTGAAAAGGATTAGATCTTATTGGTTTTAGATGTCGTTGTTACCATTTGTGTACATCTATGATGATTTTGGGGCCATTTGATTAAATTTGTTGAACTCGTTTTGAAAGTTGCTAATGGGTGGATCTATATGTTTATTTGACTTTTTTACTAGCTTTGAATCAAAGATGAGGATAGGGTATTGTTTATTTATTTGTTTATTTTGATGTGGAAAAGGGGATTTGTTTGAGCCATTATTAATTGCTTCATCATCTTTTCCCTGCTTTATGTTTTACTATTTGTGATCTTTTTTGTTTTTTTAATTTGATTCCAATGAAGAAGTTGAGCAGGATCTGTGAAATTTAAATATGGGGTGGCGAATTTTTACCAGTTTCTAGTTTTGGATGATGAGAGAAAAAGAGTAACTTCCAGTTATTCTTTATATTTTAAAATTATAAGTGACTTCATCTTTTCTGAAACTTTGTGTTTTTTTTTTTCTGTTGGGGCAGGGGAGAAAGGATATATTATTTGCAAAAAGTGAAAGTAGGATTTTGTGTAGTTATCCTAATTGGTGCATATTTCACTTTCTATGTTGTTTATACATTCTCATCTATATGGGGATGCTTCTTCTTTTCATTCATCTTTCTTGGGTTTTGCTTTATGAGATCTTCTACTCATCTTCATCTGGGGAAATGTTGAGTACTGCTCTATAATCTAACTTGTATTTTTCTGACTACTGCATTCAAAGTCATTATTGGTCAATGTTGTTTTTACAATTACTTTAGACACCTATCTATCTAGTGTAGATGCTAAGTGCAAGGACATAATTTTGGGAGACCTTTTCCACTAGAGTATTTATCCTTTTCTGCTAGATTTGTTGATTGTATGTATTTCTAATGAACATGATATTTTCAAGATAGAACAATAAGTAGATGTTTATGTTAGTCAATATTTCTCTCAAAGCAGCTGGAGTTCATCTTCTAACATCCACATGTATGTCAGTGAGCTCTCTAGCACTGATCATGACTTGGCATGCAAGTAGAGGATCTGAATATTCATCTATGGGCCTTGTTGGGCACTTACCCTATACCTAGATTGGTTAGCCCTCCATTTGAGTTCTTATAGCACAGTTTTCTTTGAGAAGAGTGAAGAGGTTTCAATTATATACTGTCTGTATGTAATCATAGTCATCTTATTCTTACCTTTGTTTAATCCATATACCAAGTTATAAGACGAAGAAGTTGTATCAATGTAACTTAATGTACTAATAATATGACAGATTAACTATGATCTTATAGTGCTCTCTCCCTCTCCCTCTTTCAAAAATATTTATGTTTGGAGTTTGGATGCAATAGCGGCAAAGAAAAAAGGGGGTTTGGCTGTAGCCTCTTCTCTTCTTAAAAAGTTTATAATTTCCCACAAAGGTACCTAAACAGATTATTATATGGGTTTGAACTTGGCCAGCATCTTTAGCTAGCCTTTTTGTGGACTTGGCCAAAAGGCATCTTTAGAAGTGCATTTGTGATCTCACCAAGGTTGGACTTATTTGGTGTTTGTTGAGTTGCCAGCACCGGAGGTGAAAGTTATTGTGAGGTTTGAATAAATCAAAGCGCGTGGGTCTCCATTGAAACTTCTCCCTTGGGTCCTTTTCTTCTGCATGGAATTGACTTAATCCTGGGGCCTCTCAGTTTAATTTTTATTGTGTTCTTCTGGAATTGTCTAACAGAAGTATGAAACTTTTTATCCAAACAATATTTAATTATTACCTTCCCATCAGTTACTAGGTTTTATTTCCTCCAATGTCATTTGTTGGTGGGATTTGGTTTTCCTGACCATATTTGTTGTATGCAAAAGTTGATGCATGGAAGCTAGGCAGTGTCATATTTGTTTATATACATGGGTGTAGTGTTGTGAGTTGTGTACCTTTTTGGGTTTACCTTACTGAGCATGGTCTTGATTGAAAAATTAGCTTATTTTGTTTAAGTAATGTAATCTCAGACACTTCTTGAGGGATTCATCCAATCATGTCCCTCTCAAGTCTAACCCACTGCACAAACCAAATAGTTGTCTTCCTTTTCAATTTATATACAGATTTTTTTTTCCTTTTTGTGCTTCTTGAATTTTGGAAGTGGCCCCAACATTGAGTCCTACATCTTATCATTAATATTAAACACATTTGCGTATTGAGTTGTAAAAATAAAGTGATGGGTTAAATTGGTATATAAACAAACAAGAGTAAAACTCTAGTCAGAAATCATTTTAGCAATGAAACAGGAAATTCAGGAATTCTCAGCCAAGAATTCAGGCATAAGTGAAACAGGGAATTCAGAAATGACAGAATTCAGTAGCATTTCAGAATTCCAGCATTTGAAAATCCCAGACAGCCACCAGACATGAATTCCAGAAATTCCAGAAAAGAAACGGGCCCTAAATAAAGCAACCAAAAGTACAATTATCTGGGCAGCCTGATTCATCATGGATGTTGAGAAATCGGTAAAAAAAAAAACTCATAATTAATTTCAAACATGACAAAAAGCGCGCTAAAAAGGCAGTCAGTCTGTTTTTCTCTTTTCAATTATTTGCTTCCGCTAGCCCCAAAATCATGATCTAAACCCTGAATTAATTTCGGAAAGTCAAACACAACTAGATTTTGTGATATTTGAAAAAAAAAAAAAAAAACCCAAATTCTAAAATATTAATTTTTTACCTTTGTGGGCCCCGATACACGATTCGGACCATTCAAATTCTCTAGATGGCTAAAAATTGGCTTTGCGGTGAAAGCCGAGATCTTAATTTTTCATGGATTTTAAGAAATCTTCAGCAAAACTTACAATTATTGGATACACATCCAACAAATTATAGGAATCCTCTCTCTCTATACCAATCCTAGGGCTCTCATTAGAAATCCTGTTTGCGGATATCTTGATCCAAGAGATAGAGGGAATACCCTCTAAATAGAGGATTCCTCCATTTACCAAAACTCACACTTGATTCTTCAATTTTAATGCCCTTTACCATATCACCAACTTTGACCAACAAAATGACAAGAATACCCTCCCTGGTTGCTGCCTGGTACTCTACTAACTTGCTCCACACTTTTCAATATATATATATATATATTTTCAGATTCTTACCGAAGAAAGGAGATACCGGCGGCGTAGACCCGGCCGGAGACGGCGACAGAGATCCGTTCTCCAGCGCCGGATTCTCCTCGGGCCTTGCTATCGTGACACTCCTTGTCATGCGGGGGCCCTCCGTGAAATCTTCACCGTCCAATCCTGACCACAAGAAAATCCAGATTCTATTTCCATTTTCCAAGGAAAAGAACACCACCCCAAACAAACAGACAACAACAGTAGAAAAAACAGCTTCAACTGCTCACCTTTTGAGATACTCGAGCGTGGAGAGAAGGATGAGTACTTTCGCAGCCTGCTGAGGCCGTTCTCCGGCGGAGGACCGGCAACTGTGTCATCCCAGAGCTTGTCTAAAAACCCCATGGATGATTTTTGAGAGAGATGAAGAAGAAAGAAAGCATAAAACAGTGATATCAGTCTTCTCTTTCTCTTACTCACATCAAGCCAAACAGAAAGAGGGAATTCTGTTTTCAATGAAACACCATGTTTATGAAGACTGTGACGCAAGGAAAGTGATTTAAGTGATCTCGGCCGTTCATCTTTGTATGGATGGACTACGTGGTTGATGGATTGTGCAAACACGTCTTAAGGATAAGGTTGACATGACTAAAGCAATACCGGGAGAGTTATTTTTTATTAAAAAGGACCCCAAGTTTTCACATAACCTTAAAAGGCCTCCTATACTATGGATTTAAGACTAAGAGAGTAAGAGGTACATCAATCATTTGATCTGTTGGATATTATATATGCTAGATTTTAATCCACATGTAAGCTTTTTCATCACCAAGTCTTCCTTGATCATCCTTCGTCAAAGTCAACCGAGTCATTGAGACTGGGTTATCTTAAATTAAAGATGCTTTGTCATTGGTCCATGAAAGTTAAAAAGGCCTATTTGATTGCAAACATTTCTTATATGAAATTTTCCTTGCGGAAAATTCTTGATAGAAATGTAATGATTTCTTTTAGACTTTTGAATAATTTTACTAATTGAAAATTCTTGGGGGCTATGTGAAAAGTCGCTTTTAAAAAATAGAATTTAGAGAATTCGTATTCCATGGTGCTACTTTTTCCTAAAGTATTTTGGAATTGCAAATACTTTAGATGAGATATTCCATTTCAAATGATCTAAATAAGATGTCCCTAAATGCCGGCAACCAAACAGACCGTAATAGTTATTTTTATGATTGTCGGCCTAGAAAATTTTAGCTAAAAGGATAAAAGACCAAGGCTGATGAGATTATCAAAGAGTATAGGGGCTGTTTAGAAAACCCTCATTTTGAGGGAAAAGGATTCCCTGTCTGGTCCAAACAGGGGTACCACATGGAAAAGGGCAAAAAAAAAAATTACGTGGAGGAGATAAGATATCATTAATATGACATCTATCCCCCCACATGGCACCCTTGAGTGGTCCAAACAGGGACCTCCTGTTTGGACAACATGGAATCCGCTTCCATTCTGAGATGTTTGACGGCTTATGGGTGCCACGTGGAAGAGCGTGCGCCTCAAGTGAAAATGCTTTGACGAGTCCCGCGCGGAACTGTTATGAACAACCACTACTTTTTTGAAATATTATGGATAACGGCCTGTGTTTTCAAAATTTACATATTAACACCTCTGTGTCTGGATTCTGGGGTCACCTTCAGGAGGTCTCTTTTTTCCAGCCTCTTGGACAGAACTCGAGGCTTTTTCACACCAACCATGGAACAAATGGACAATTTTACCTTCAATTTGAGTCGCCCATGTATAGTTTGAGTCAAGTAACACTTTTTTTCCAGTTTTAGCATGTAATGTAGCCACGTTACATTTAACAAGCACAATAACCGTTGGTTACGTTCATATAATGCAATTTAAATATTCACTCATATAATATAAATAAAATATTCATACATAGTAATAACTTATTTTAGAAAGGGGAAAAAATAACTGATAGGGAGAGTAGAAAGGGAGAAGTGAGGTAAAAAAAAGGGTAAATTAGCCAAAAATCCTTAAGCACGGTCTTCTAAGGCATAAAGGACAACTACTTTTTCTCTAATGTCTATAGTCCACACAGCTGGAGATATTTTAGTGAGAGGTCCCTAATATGCCACATCATATATTTTCATGACTAAGTTGCCCCTTTCAACTGTGCCAGAGAACTCCTTCATTCTTCTTCTCTCATTTTCCATTTTCCATTCCTTTACATAGTTGCAGAGTATCGTTGCAGAGCACCTCCCGTCGCCACCATTACTTCCGATTCTCTCTCTTTCATTTCTTCAAAGATAGACACAGTTTTACTTTATCTTGCTCTATCATCTGTAGTCTCTTCCAAATCTCTCTTTCTCTCTACAACTGATTTGAAAGAGAGCATTTTGCACTTTTTCTTGTTTCTCCCCTCTCTTTTCTCGATTGGATTGTGGTCATCAAGTGTTCTTGTTTTGGATTACGATTTTTATTAGAATCTGATTTTCCGTATTCTGACTTTTGATGTCGCCGAGCTCAGATAAATTTCTCAGAATCTCTGATAAACTAGACAGACACTCAGATAAATTTGTCGAAGTTCTGCCAGAAACTCAGATAAATTTACAAATTTATCTGAGTTTCTGGGAGAACTCAGATAAATTTGTAGAAGTTCTGCCAGAAACTCAGATAAATTTACAAATTTATCTGAGTTTCTGGCAGAACTCAGATAAATTTATCTGAGTTTCTGGCAGAATTCAGACAAATTTATCTGAGTTTTGAAGAACTTTTCTGGGTTGTAAACAAATAGCTATGTGAAGTGGTGTCATCTGATGACCCACATCCATCTCTCCTTTCTTATTGCAGTGGTTGTGATTCGTGATTCGCGTTTTCTTTCTCTGCCAGCTGACAAAAGGAGAAGGAGCAGGGAACTATGGGAGAAACCAAACATATTCTGATTTTGTGGAAGTGATAAAACAGCGATTATCAGGTTTAAGCATTAGATAACACTTATTTTGATTTTTAATACTATAACCTATTAACCTTCATATCATACCTAAGCTATATCAACGACCATGATGTCAGTTTGGCCACCTTGATAAAGAAACTTGATTGTCATGTAATGTGGGTTTTGGCTGTTCTCTTCTACTCTCACAGGCAAGTTCTAGTGTTGTATTCACAAGGTATCATGTGTCCTGATTTCAAGAAAGCCCATGTCAGTCAATCTGTAAGTGGTTTTAATATGTGAAAAGATGGTCCAGGACCACCGTCCACAGGCTACACATATGATCATAACCATAGTTTAAACACTGAGAAGACTGCCTCATAAGACTGACAAATTTATCTGAGTTTTATCTGAGTTTTGAAAACTCAGATAAATTTATTTGAGTTTTGCTTTTGTTGACATATACAAGGGCGTTTTTGTCTTTTTCAGTTACAAGAGGACTGCTGTCAATACGATAAAGTATTGTGGACCGTTTGCAATAAAAATCACTGTTGAGGGACCTCCGCCCAAATGCCCCTAAAAAAAAAGTATATGTAAAAATAGAAAGGAGATGTGGGAAAAAAAGGTAATTTTGCATAAATTAAAAGAAGAAAAGAAAAAATAATGGGTAGTTATGAGAAGTGGGCAGTAGTTATAAGAAGTGAAAAGTTATATTTCAGTTATGATAAAAATTAATCAAAATTGTCTAAAATGCCTCTATCTTAATATATAATAATTGAGTCGAAAATCAAAGTTATGGTCTAAGCCTTATTTGATAGTGAGGGCACATTTGGTAAACATAGAAAAATCCTCTGTTTACAGGATTTTTTCTATCTACAAAGAACTAACACCTCCTCATGTAGGATTCTTGATGAGAATTCTGAGCTTGGATGGAGTGGGGATTCCTAATGAGTGGTTTCAATCTTGATTTTGGACCCCACATCAATTGGAAATTGGGAAAAGCAGATTGTTTTTATTTTCGTTTTCAATATAGTATAATTGGTAAGGACGTTCTAGCATATATCTCGAGATATAAGAGGAATCAACGGTTGAAATTCGGTCACCTTACCGTGTTCAACCTTCCAGAATGACTAGTTCTAATCTTGATTGTGGACCCCACATAAATCGGAAAATTGGGAAATACGAACTCTTTTTATTCCCGTTTTCAATATAGTGTAAATGATTAGGACGTTTTGGAACATATCTCTAGATATAAGAGGAATCAACAACTAAAATTTGGTGAGGTGGTCGTTTTGGAGATGTTAAAGGTGACTAACGGTTTGGATATTGATTATGGGACCAAAAGGTACATTTCCAAAGAAAAAACTTGTTAATCCCACATTATCGCCCTAAGTCATTATAGCGTTATTGTAGCTCTGCCTTTCTTCACTTGGGTCGCCCTAAGTCATTATAGCGTTATTGTAGCTCTGCCTTTCTTCACTTGGGATGATTCAATGCACCCGAACGAAGAGCGGGGGGGGGGGGGGGGGGGGGGGGTGGTTTCAGACCAGAAGAATAATCAGAAGAGGTGATTTTCACCGTTGGTCCCCTTTAAATTTGCTCCCAGCTAAACATGGGAAATCCACCATCATGCGGAAAAAGAGGGACGAATCCTCTGGTGATGACTGTTGCCAAATTGCCCTGAAAGTTCACCAACAAGCCTGCGCATATGTTGTGTAATTAACTTAATTGATTTGAATCCTTAAATTATATTTTTCTTGTGCCAACACACTCATGGTTGCGTGGTGTTTGACTTCTCCATATCACAACACATGTCGATGGAGCACTGGGTCTCACGTTGATAGTATCAATTATGTGTGTGTGCGCGTGTGCGCCTAGGCGTTTTTATCCAAGTTGGGCTTATTGGGATGAATGATGATCATGGAAGTCCATTGGATGAGAAGATTCATATGAGGCCTGCCTATATCTGAGTCCATAAGATTGTCCTAACACTTACTTCGATCCATGGCCCTATATCATTTTCTTATGCTTTTGATTCAATGGTGAGGAAAAGTTGGATAAATATCAAACTCGGACATATGACTATTCTTTAGGGGGTGCTAGTGTGTGTGACAAGAGTAGATTGACTCAAGGTGGGCTTCATGACAAAATAAAGGAGCGGAAAAAGGGCATTTTGGAAAATCACCATACACACACACACACACACACACACATATATACATATGTATGTATATATAGGGGATATTCCTGTGCATCATTTCCTCACCATATGGTGAGGGACAAACATAATGGGGCCTACCTACAGACCCACTAATCATGGGACTTGTGGGGGATGGGAAGAGACACCTTAGATGAGACCATATATCAAATTTGAGGTCAATCCCATGCCTCTAACCCCTTCATCCGTGGCCCACAAATTTAATGACTTTATATTAAAGGAAAAAATTTGACCTTCGATCCAACTGTCCAATCCATTTGGATAGGTAAAAATTCAATGGGTCTAATATACTTAAGGGGGTTCCATGTGTGTGGATGGTTCGGATGTATTATAAAGCCAACCCTACTATGTTGTCCCTTACTATAACATGGTGATGGATGCACATGAATATTCCCCATATATATATATATACACACACAGGAGATGCTTCTATGAGAGCATCTCTCACCTTACTATAAGAGTTAAGGTGAGGTCCCTCACATCTATATCCAATCTCAACAACTTAAATCTGAGGGTCCCCACTTTATCTCTCATAGTAAGGTAAGAAATCTCTCTGCTTTCATAGAAGCATCTCCCTATATATACACACAAATATAGAAATGCTCTTATGAGAGTAACTCTCACACTACTGTGAGAGTAAGGGGAGAACCCATCGGATCCATATCCAATGCCACCAGCCTATCTTTGAGGGTCCCCCTACTCTCATCTGAGTGTGAGAGTTACTCCCATAATAGCATTTCCCATATATATATATATATATATATATATATATATAAAGAATTCTCACATTAGCTCAAGTGGACGGGAGGGAATCTAATCCGCTAGCACATGTGTGGTCAACCTATCCATCTGAGTGGACCAAAACCCTCACTCCCTATAGTTTAAGGGTGCCACCAACTTTGACCCATGTGAATGTACCATGTACAATTGGATCAGTTGCACATTCATGCAAATGTACTATGAACCATTAAACTTGTGGGCTCGGATGAAGGAAGATTGGATGGGGCTATTTTTTTGTACATAGGATGGGCCCAGGGAAATCTTCAAATCCCCCTAGCCTCATTACATATGGGCCCCATGTGGGCCCCACAACCATGAGCAAATAGGTTTCCTACCAGCTTGAGTGGAGAGAAAGAATTATGTTTTGTACGAAAAGAGAGAAAATTGAATTATGTTTTCTAAAGTCCGTGGAAAATAATCTCCCTATGAGATGGGTTAGGAATTGTTTCTTTATGGTTCTTAAAAAAAAGTAAGGATCATCTGAAAAGGGCGAAATCTGAATTATGTTTTCTAAAGTCCATGGAGAACAATTTTCTAAGGCATGGGAATTGCTTTTTTAGCTTTTTTGGGTAAAATTACCTAACTAGTGAAGAAAAGAAGAGGGGTCAAATAAAAATAAAGTTAAATCTAAAAAAAAAACCTTTTCTTTTTAAAGAAAAAGTCAAAAGTTAATTTCTTATGCTACTAAGTGACAAAAAAACCCTCTTTTTCATCAAAAAAAGTTAAAAACTTACATTCTCATGGAACTCGATAAAAAACCATAACATGGCTTTAATTTAAACCCGTCTTCTTTAATTCTCTATTTATTTGATGCTCACTTTACTTCATTCGTGAAGTAATTTACCAAACAGGTCTAGGTCCAAAATATTAAATCTATATCTGAACCCATTAATGAGGCGCAACTACAATGACGGTCAAAAGCTTGTTGGACTCTTATTGCGACCATTGATATTATGTATGCATAGATATCATGCATATACCATAAATAATTGATAACACCATATATACTTGAAATACACGTAACCAATTTACAACTTATGAATTTTTCATCCACATGCACATGATACACTCTGTGTGGGGGTATTCCCCAAGGCGACCGACCTTAGGTCCCGGCCTCGGCAAAAGCATGAATACCGACCTCAGCCCTCGGCCAGGCGCTCCACTTCGGTAACATGCCCCTTGGCTTCGGTCTCGGTACAAGCATGAGACCAGGAGTTCAGCCTTGGCCATGCTCCAGCTCGGTCTCGGTCAGTCTGCTGATCGGGATGACCATGGACAGCTGTCATGCCACGGCAACAGGATAAGGGCACCGCCCAAAATCCCTGACACAGCTGCACTGCCCATCCATCAGGGTATGGCCCGATGGGACAGAGTGGGCTACGATGGGATAGAGTGAGCTACGATGGGACAGCCTCTCAAGTGCTTACCCCAAAGTCCACTCTCCTTCTCTATAAATACAGAAGCCTTCAACAGGTAAAAAGGGGGGCTATCCACATGCTGCTGGTACGCCGTCTCCTCCCACACTTCATCTCCTACCTCTGTTTAGTCCTGCACTTGCAACTAACAAAGGCATTGGAGAGCCCTGCGCTGCCCAAGCCAGGGTCCTCTGACCTTCTTCTCCTTTTTCCCCTTTCAGGCTCGAGGCATCGGTTTTTCTATCATCTACAAGGAGCTCCAGCCTCCGTCCTCTTCCCGTGGGCAGCAAATTCACCCCCCCCGGGTCTGTGAATTTTTGTGCACTTACACACTCAATTCTACCATTCGGATTTGGGTATTATTGCACTAATTGCCCCTAAACAAGTAGACTTAGGCCTGTCCAATTTCTAAATGTGCAAACTCAAGTACAAGCTCTAGGGCCCATGTTAGATCTAAACATTGACTAGGGCTGGTCTGTTTTAATTGTAAACATCTCACACCAGAACACAAGTGAGTGATTCCGAACCTTAGAGAGAGAAGTAACTGCCCCCCCAAAAAAAAGTTTACATGATGTGGAAGACCCTAGATGCACAAAATATAGGAGGTTGGTGTGGATTCATGTTGGAACTTAAGTCTTGTATTTATTATTTAAATAGAGAAGAATTAAAGACTGCTAAGTGCAGATTTAGGGTTGTTTAGATAAGAGAAGAAATCTCATATGATATTTTTTAATGATGAAACCAGTCTTTGCATTTTTGCATCATCACTTGGTCCATCAACATTCACAACCTTCTGTAATTGGAGTGAAATACAACAATCAATAATAAAATAAAGAGAAAATGATTATTTTGAATGTTTGAACTCTTCATGATGAGCCCTATTATATATCTTAACTGCCCTCACAAAGTTCAAGGGCAATCTTGAAGAATGTTGATACATTTTTAAATTTAGGAATCTTCTTCCATTTTATCTGAAAAAAGCTATTAAAACTCATTTTTAAATAATTAATATAATAATTGGATAAATATGAAATATTATTGGTCGACCATTGCTTGCCCCCGAACAAAGATTCTGGCTCTGGCGTTGTCTATATCCTTTAGTAATCAACCTTGCCTTAAATTTCTCATATTCCCACTTATTCTGAATTTTCCATCAGAGACCCATTTCCAACCTATTACCATAATTTTTTTTTTTTTTTTACTATCGGAGGGTTCCCAACCCTTTGGGCTGGACTAATTCTCCAGGCCCAGAAAGGGAAGCCGGGTAAACTCCCCTATAGCCCAAGTGTGATAGTGCAGTTTCGAACCTACAATCTCCAAGTGCAAACCGTAGTCTCAGGCCAACTCAGCTACTCCTTGGGCACCTTTGGATGCAAACTGTAGTTTCGTTATAAAGTATGTTATCCTTACTTATGGCTACCTTGTAACGCCCCGGAGTCCCACATTGACTATAGAGAGGAAAGTGAATGGGGTTATATGTAGAGCTTACACCCTTACCTTGCATGAGGCCTTTTGATGGGTTGAGGCCCATTAGAAGCAAAACAGTGAGGCCCGCGGGCCAAAGCGGACAATGTCATGCATGAGTATAGGGTGTGGCATTACAAATGGTATCAGAGCTGACTATCGACTAGTTCGAGTTCGACTAGTTCGAGTGTGGGTCCCCTACCGTGGTCTAGTGCAAGTGGACGGGTCTCCATGTGGGCGGGCTAAGAGAGCTGGCAGGCTACAGGGACTGACAGGCTATTGCATAGGGACGTGCCCCCTAAGGGGGGTGGAATGTAACGCCTCGGAGTCCCACATTGACTATAGAGAGGAAAGTGAATGGGGTTATATATAGAGCTTACACCCTTACCTTGTATGAAGCCTTTTGATGGGTTGAGGCCCATCAGAAGCAAAACCGTGAGGCCCGCGGGTCAAAGCGGACAATATCATGTATGGGTATAGGGTGGGGCATTACACACCTTATAGAAATCAACGTCCTGTGATTTCATGGCCTTACTTTACAATAAGAATATGAACTGCCTTCTGCATTATACACAACAAAGTCCCTTTCTTTTGTTTTTCTTCCAACCCCTTTCACTAGAAACATAGAGAAATCAGATTCAAATTTATAGTTTTGGATTTTTTCGAGGTCTTTTATTTCTCCTAGGTTCTTGAAAATCACTTGGGAACCAGTTCCTTCACTAGGGTCCGCTAAACACTCTTCATTTTCATCATTTCTAAAGGCAATTGATTTAGTTGCACATTAAATAATAGGAATAGGTGTAAAGGTATTTTTAAGAAATTCCTCATCTTGAGATTTAATAATTATGTTGTTTACCTGTTATCTAGAACACTACTAGATTCACACAATAAAAACATATAGGCATTACTATTTTGGGAATATACATGAAAAAGTTGCACTCAGTCACTTTAACTCAATTTTGGTCTCTTAGGACTCGGGATCTAACTCAAGCCTCATACCCCCACACTTTAAGGTAATAGATTTTCTACTCTTCTAGAGTTTATAAGGTGTAACATTAATTTTCTTATAGGGAGACTATTCAGAAAATGATAAGGGATAGTCAAAATGACTTCACCACATGGGCTAAGTGTTGAGGTTAACGTCTACCCTCGTTCCTTAACGGTCATAACTGTGGTTGAGCGCTCGCCTTCACCATAAAATCATTGTTGTGTTGTTTTCCATCACTAATTGGTTTTGGGATTAGTGGTAGCTCAATGGAGTGTAAGATCATATACTAAGCCGTAACACTACACTAAAAATGGGAATTAGCAACGGAAGTTTGCCTGAAAGACGTTCCAATTCCACCATCTGGTCCCTCTAAAAAGAGAGACATTAGCGTTCCCTCCATTTGTTCGTGCCCATTTGTTCCCTCTTTCTCAAAACTCCTTTCTCCCCTCTCTTTCACGAAAATCAGTAGGTTTAATGAGATCTCCATCACTAGGAGATTGTTTCATTCATTGTAGAAGACAAAAATCATGTCTCTCTTTCTCAGAAATCCTAGGGTTTTCTTAGATCTCATCGTTGTTGGAGATGACTCTCTCCTCTTCACTCTCATTTCTCATCCCCTTCAAAGAGACGACTTTCACCTCCTTCTCTCATCTCCACCTAGGGTTTCTTGTAGCGATGCTCGAACGTTCCTAATCGTTTCTAAGCTCATCACTTAAGAGCGGGTGAAGGTCTCTCTGCAATGCCGATCGTGTCGTCAAGTCCATAGTGATTGTCCCCCTTTCGGTCGCGCACGGGTGGAGCAGATCTTTTTTAGGTGTCGTTCAGGCAATTCCTTTTCTTCCTCTTATTCTTCGCATTTTTGTTCATCGGCAGCCATGTCGCCTCCTCGTGTTGTTTCCTCTCATAATAGGACTACAAATTCTGTCTAAGAAACAACTGCATGATCTATGCTCTGCATGTCGTCTGTAACTTTTAGATCTCTGTGTTTTACCATTCCATTTGATTTTTTAAAAGCAAATATTGTATTTTATAAGCATGTGTATAGATGTGAATGTTACAGTTCATGATTTTTTTTAAATGCATTAGGTGGCATAATAAATTTTTTTTGCTACTATAGATTTTCTTTTAAAAAAATATATATTTCATTAGGAAAGGTAAAAAACCTTGCCCATTAAAATTAGAACGGTTTGAAATGGTTCTGTGAATTGGAATGGTTCAAGAACGCTATCGGAACGGTTCAAAAACCGTTCTAGTATATTATAAGCTTGAACGGTTTTGAACATTTTTGGAACGATCATGAAATTTTTCCAAGATAAAAGTAGGAATGGTTCTGGAACATTCTTGGAACGGGTTAGTACCGTTCTGAAATTCAAACTTTGGAAAGGTATATGACCGTTCCAAATTTTTGATTTCGGAATGGGTTCAAACCGTTCCAATTTATTTGGAACAAATCAAATTGTATTGTTTGAGTGAGTTTTGTCCATGAATTGCTAAAGTGAGAGATCGTTAGAAATTTATGTATTGGCAAATTCATAGGTTGGACAAAACTCTAGTCCAAATCGAATTGTAATTTTTATACTTTTGAGATATGGACTGTGATGGTACCCCAAGATAGAGGTTGAAGACTCATAGTCGTGTAAGATGAAGGATGTAGACTCTTGGACGCATAAGAGAGTGTTTAAAGAGTCTTGCTTGCATTAGTCCCTACCTCAAGCCATTTTCTAGCGACCAGGTTCGCTATAGCGAACCTAAGCCTGTACCGTGGTTAACGGCAAAGGGACTACTCGCTATAGCGAGCTGGGTTTTCTGCCCTGTCCGGACTCTTTTGTGCTGATTCGTTTCAAACTGAAATCTAAGAGTTCTAATCATATTGGAAACCTCTTGCATGAATTCTTGGGCTATATATTCATCTTATCATGTCTACTCTAGACCTCACCTGTCTCCTGTTAAAAGATTGAGAATCCTTTGAGAGATTTTTGAGAGTTCTGCAGCAAGGGTGGTTGTGCTGATTATTGAAGAAGAAGATTTCTTCTTTCTCCATTAATGCTTGAAGCACCTTGAGAGGCATCAAGGTGGGTTGAGTTTGCATCATTTTGAGAGGCATCAAAGTGTGGCTGGATCAAGTACGGTGAAGGTGAGCAGCAGGTTGTCGGCAAGTCCATCACAGTCCTTAGGTTAAGTTGCAACTAGAAAAGATTTTGTGAGTCCTTTTAACTTTCTTTGTATAATGCTTTGTTTTTCCGGCAGTCGCTAGCACCCGTGGTTTTTCCCGAGTAGGATTTTCCACGTTAAAAATCGTGTGCCTCCTTTCTTTTGTGGTTGATTGCTTTTTCTAATATTAAGTTAATCCATTCTAGTAGTTTAAAAAGGGCAAAACCTTCAACCTCTCTTCAAGCCTCTATCTCCTTCTCCATTATTGCCTCTCTCTAATCCTTTCTTTGAAATTGAGAACTCGACCTCCTTTTTAATAATCTTCTCTTCTTAAGTGAATGCATAGATAAACATTTAGGTATTAGATTTTCTTTGCTAACCATTCACTCCCCCTCAGGTGGAACTCCCGAGGTAGCGGAACTACTTTTCAATATTCCCCCTCTCGTTCCTCTTGAGATTCGAACTCACGACCGATTAGCTCTGATACCAACTTAAATTACTTCAGCTAACCATTCCCATCAAAACTTGAAAGTGTTAGTAGAGACAGCGAAAATACTTTTTAATATTAGGGGCATTTATGTGGCAAAGTTTGTGATGGAAATTTCATGTAAAGGCCTTTCGCTTTTGAGATTCCTATTTGATTTATGAAGATTTCAAAATTCAAGCCTTATGGATCATCACTTTCGGCTTTCAAAATTCCTTGATCTTCCGATTCCAAAATGCTTACATGAGCATTTGAGCATTTGCAAATTGAGTTGAGGAAGGACAACATCTAGGATATTCAGATATCCTGGAATTCTAAAATATTCTACAAACAAAGAGGCTTGAAGTGTTGAAAGCCTATCAATGGCGTAGACTCCTCTATAAAGTTCAAATATTTGAATTGAACAGCCACAATAAGTGGGGTGTAATTATGAACAATGGATTCTTTAATTAGTTGGATACTCCTGTCTCACCTAATTGTCCTTAAGTTTGATCACTGGGGTCTGTTTTTTGTAGGAGCAGAATTCTTTTCCATGATTGGGCTTCTATTTTTGAGGAGGCTTTCTCCCCATGGTTGGGGTATCTAGTGGGTCCAACTCCAGACCCCTTGGCTGTGCAAAAGAAAATTAAAAGTAGGGTCTGAATCTGATTGATGTGGGCCACCACTTAATGTGTAGTTGCACCAGTCACGTGCCATGGCAAATTTGAGGAGACACACGACACCTAAAATAAGATGGTGGGTGGGGGTTTTGTGCATGCGTGCAATGGGACAGAGGGGTAGAGTGTTATGATGTGATTCTGACGCACTTCAATCGGTTGTCTCTTCCCTCTATAGAGCCTGTATAGAAAGAGCCCCTTAAATTCGGGGGTAGGCCAAAGGCAAAGCCAAAGATAGGAATCAAATCAACCTGGGGAAGACCCTCCTCACACAACCCGACCCCACTGCCTCCTGTCTGACACTTGTTTCAACCCGCACGCAACCATTCTTTTCTTCCTCTTGCTATCTCTCTCTGTATGTATGCTGACTTCTCTTTTGACTCTTTCGTCTTCTAGATTTCAGTTGTATTGAAAAAAGAAAGTCTTTTTATACGTGCATGTATAGAGCTTACTTGTAGCCTGAGCTATTCACCTTTTCAGTCCCACCTTTGATTCCATCTCCTTCTTCTCAGTTGAATTGCCCAGTTTGATTCTCATTGCAAACTATATTTTTAGATTAAATTCCTTGTTATTTAGAATTTATTTATTTACATGGAGTTAAATAAAAAAATTCATGGTTAAATAGGCTTTAACAGATTTTTTATTATTATTAAAGATGAGAAATAAAAATATTAACGTAAAGATGTAGACGAGAGCTGGCTTTTTCGGGTTTTGAATGATTAAGGTTGTGGTTGGATATTCATTTTTCTATTAAGAAAATTACTTAATTTCTATTTTACGCACCCTTTTTCTTCAAGTTTAACTACTTCTAGAAATATGAATCTAGCTTCCTATTACTTCAATTATACGAAACAAAGAGCCTTTCAAATTCATTTTGAAGAGTCCATATCTTGTTATGGTGGTAATCATCAATTTAAATTTACTTCTAATTCCTCCGGCCCCTCTTGACTTGGGCCCTCGGGCTCTCAACAAGAACCAATTTAGGATCTTGCTTAGAAGATCTGGGGCTCTTGGACTGTCTGTATATGTACGTTGAGCACACAAAGATGATGAGGCATAGGTTGGTGGGGACTAATTAACCACAATTACTAAAGATGAAGAGGCATAGGTTGGTGGGGACTAATTAACCACAATTACTAAAGATGATTAGGCATAGGTTGGTGGGTACTAATTAACCACAATCACTTTCAGATATGTTTAACAAATGAAGGTATAACTAGCAAGGTGGTGCCCACATCTTAAGACATTAAAAGTTGAGGGATGGCCTCACTATCCTAAAATATTGTGTATGGCAAAGAAATTAATTAAATATTGTCGGACAGATTATCCCAGCAGGAGAGCGTATTCAACACAAGTGGCAAGGTTCATGACACTGGATTTTCGTATCCCACGTTCTTCTGAAGCAATCTAAGCTGATGGATAATAGGAAAGCCAAAAAGACAAGCCAAAAAGACATGAAAGATCTCCCTATGCTATATCAAACTTACAATAGCAAAACCATGAGTTGGGTGTGGTTTTAAATGATCGATTTAAATTAAACAGGGGTTGTTCATCACATGGAGATCATACCCCAATCAGGAAATCATCGGTTTTGGCTCGACCACACCTATCCGGCCATTACTAAGGCCCTATTTTATTTGAAGGAATTTCTCATGAGATTTTCTTGTAATGGAATTGCTGTATATATATGAAGAATTTGAAATCTTCTATTTGACTATTTTGAGATTTAGAAGTTCAGCGTTATGAAATGTCACTTTTTATCTTCTAAATTCTTCAATTTCAGCTTTCGAAATGCATTGTAGTTGCGGTTTAAAAACCTTGTAATTGGTAGCATTTGAAGAATTTGCAATAAAATTACAAAATTCTGAAAAACGAGCCTCGATCAACGGCTTGGATCTAATGTATGATAAATTCCTACCAAAAAGAATTTGTATATATATATATATATGATAAATGATACATGCTTGATTGTTTGCCTCCACAACACACAACATTGGGAGAGAGGTCAGAGACGTCATGAGAAGTTGAGAAATGATGTGAACGTAGCAACAGCAACTGGTAGATGAATATTTATTTATTGTTTGGCTTCTTTTTACACTTTCGTGAGCTCATACATGAAAGGTAGGAGGGAGAGAGTTAAAGTGGTATAATGGCCGACAATGTCGTAGTCTAGTGCAGACTGCAATCTAATGAAATGCCAGGCTCTCTCCAGCACTTGATTGCTCCATGTATTTAAAGAAAGCCCACTTCTATACTCAACCTCCAATCACTGCTCTTTATCTTACACTCTCTTATATCTCTCATATAAATGGCTCACTTCTTCCCTTGAAAAATCTCATCGATCTCATGGACTTGTGGGAGTGGGAGGCAGGCAACCAAGAATGGGCTTTGACTGCAGGGCGAGCAATCCCTTGTTGGAGAAGCAGGGCACGTGCAAAGTGCTCAATCTTTGCGCGTGCTCTCCTTCTCCAACATGGGCTCCTCACCTATCTGATATCTGCTCTTGAACACTTCTCTTTTGTTGCTACACTCTTTTTCTAGGTAAGTTGTCTTCCATATCCCTGTATAGCCTTTATGAGATGCTTAACAAGAGATGATGCTAATTGCTATGTGGTGGGTGATCACCAAAAAATTTTAGATACTCATGGACCTAAGTAAGCTTTTGTTTCACTATTTATTTTCAGTGTATTTACATGGGAAGAAGAACTGTAATTGTTATAGAGTTTTTCCAATGGTCGGATGAGGGGGTTATATATATGGAGAAACGGGTCTCCAATTTTGGTGCAACAAGAAAGATTTCTGGGTGCATTGAGATTTACTTTTTTGGGTTCCTCATGTTTGTGCCTGGAGGATTGTTTCCTGTCGCACTGTAATTATGTCATTTTTTTTCTGAGGGCCTCATACCAACATAGCCCTATCCACCACTGTTTTGTAATAAGGTTTCTTGTTTCGGTTTGCTTCTGTTATTTATAACAAAGAGATTCAGCTTTCTTCCATACCCAACTTAAATACAAGAGCTTCTATTTTTCGAGTTTTCTTCTGTATGTCTTAACTCATATGCATTGATGCATGTCTTTTTTCTTTCAGTTTCGGACTTTCAGCTTCATTCCTCTTGTTATCAGAACTATTAGATTATGATTTCTTGATTGCATGTGATGAGGAGAGAGAAGCACAAGAGACAAGAAAAGATGGAAAGGAGGGGCATTAAGAAAAGAGGAATGGAAATGGCAGGTATGTACGGTGGGTAGGGGAAATCTATGCAATGTTTGACACGCCATGCACAGACGTCAAGGCAGATCAAAGCCGTACATTTTGTGGTCCACGGCAACCACTTCAATCAGAAAACGTCTGCCTTTCAGCCATGATCAATGGGCACTCAATCTTTTGTCGGATTGCTGTCCCCAAACATACGGAAATGTGGTCAATTATGACAAGAGTCATAACCCTATTGACCCTATCTGATGAGGAGGTGTGTGTCAGTGGTTTTGATCTGAGACATGTCATAGGACACTTTGAATCGATGTATGGCACGATTCATCATTGTGAGTGCATGATCGAGAGTGCGACCTAAGTTACAAAAGAAACCCATCCATGGTATTGGATTCATCATCACATTTTTCAGCTTCTGTACGTGTAAAGTTTTGGTTAAACACCATACCGGACAATCACTTTGGGCTATTTGAAATTTCAATGGCGTGCCTCACTGCCCACCAACTGAATTCAAAGGAGTGGAGCTCACCTATTGACTTCCTAACCACCCAAAATAAACATCCTTTGTGTATGTTGCATTTCAGATTTTACATTATTCGTGTTTGCTCCGCTATTGGATTGCTCTTTTGACATCCCAACCATCGAAAATAAACATCCTTTGTGTATGTTATAACGTGATTCACTAATTGATAAAAAATGTAATAATGAATATACATGAGATTGTCTTAATCCCCCCCCCCCCCCCCCCCCCTTTTTTTTTTTTTTTTTTTATCTACCAATCTAATTAAATGTAAAATTTGAGGATGCCTTAAATTGTTCTAATTTTAATGGGTGGGTCCCACCATGGAGTTGCATTATTTTAATTTGGGATTTCTCTAGGTTCAAGGCTCAGAAGATCCTATTTCAATACAATGCGGCCTCCAACCTTCCGTGGTTTCTCTCCCTTCCCAAACAAGGGAGCAAAGTCTAACCCCCCGTGACTTTCGTAAAGGGATGAGAGGGCTAATCAATAGGGCTGTCAAAATGCCAGACGACTCGTTAACATGACTCGAACATAAACGATATTAATGGATTCGGGTGGGCTCTTAATGGGTTCGAGTCATTAATGGGTCAAACCCGTTAATACGTTAAGTTAGGGGGTCGTGTACGAATTAGACCTGTAATCCATCAACAACCCGCTTAATCTGTTAAGATTTTTTTAGTAGTCCCTAAGTGCAGTTAGAATTAATTGATTTTCATAAAAAAAAGATATTACATTTTATTATTTTACAGTGTGGTTTTAAGTGGGATCCACTCGAGATCCTCACAGTTTCGTATGGTTTATATATTTTTCTCTTTATTCATTTTTTAATGGATTTTCCTTTAATTTTTGAAATGACTTAATTACTTAACAAGTTAACGGGTTGGTTCGTATAACCCGTTAAATTAACAGGTTGTGTTTGGATTGGATTTTTTGACCCGTTAAGTTAACGGGTCGTGAACGGGTTGAGGTGATTTTAATACGAATTTGTTAACCCGTAACTTGAATTCGTTAACACAACACGATTGATAGCCCTACTAATCAACATATAACTCACATCTAATAAAAACAAACACAGATTTAACATGATTAATCCTATAGCGGGCCATGCTTGAGGCAGAGTTGTTTTTTACAAAGGATGGTGTCCCTGCTTTTTGGGCCGGACTAATCCCTACAAACTCAAGAGGAGCCAGATAAATTATCTATGGCCCAAGTGCGGTAGTGCTGTTTCGAACCCTTATCCTCTACGAGCAAACCGTGGTCCTAAATTAATTAAGCAAAAACAAGCCATGCATCTTTGATTATGGGCAATTGGGGACCATGATGGATTGTGATTCTCAATCAACATTCACATGTGTAAAATATAGCAAAGAGGGGTGAACTCATGCCCCCGGGGGGACTCCACTGTGTAGTCGACAATGCTGGGTCAACAAGTGATGCATTTGATAGCACTGGTGACTGTCAGATCATCGGCCGTAGAAATGATTAATCTGGAAAGGAAGTGGATAAGTATAGCATCATACTCGATTTAAAAAAAATTCACGTGTCAATGGTTGTGAATACTTTGGAATTCATTTGGCATTTATTAGACTCCAAGCTGCTTAGAGTAAGACCATGTAAAATTGCATAAACAATTAGGAAAGTCATATCAAATTGATAAGTTCCAATAATTAAAAAATAGAATGAATAATAGCTTAAAGATAATAATATACTAAAATTTCGGCACCTCTTTCTCACAAAAGAAAGGTATATACATTTTGCGTATGGAACTGGATCGCCAGTTTGGACCAAATAGGGGAACCCTGTTGGTCCAAACAGAGAAAGACGGATGAGGGGGGCGGAGGAAAGATAAACTGTTTCTCTTTCCTCCGCCCCCATATGTGTCACCCCACGTTTGGTCCAAACAGGGGTTCCTTGTTTGGACCAAATAGGGATTCCGTTTCCTTTGTGAAGATGCGTGCAACATTTGAAAAAGAAAAAAAATATGACTTATAGTCCAGTCATGCCTGATGACCTACACAAGAAGGGGTGTATACATTTATTATAAAGAACATAAATTTTTACGAAAAAAGACCTCAAGACAATGGGGTACTAGAAGATGCCCTAAAGTGTCATTTACACTAATCGTGGAGACAAATCCAGGGGCTGCTTTCCAGGTATCAAATCTCTTTAGGCCAGTGTATTAATTAGTATGGCTCACTAGTAATTAGTAAGTCTTGGTTAACCGGGCCCCTGGATTGCCTAAGTCGTACTCTGATTATAAGTAGGCCTATTATAATAGGTCTACTGTGATTAGAAGTTGGGTTTGAGTGTAACAAGGTTTGGGGCGATATTATAAATAGAGACCCAGAGTTTCTAGGATGTACAACCTCTTGATTGTATAGTGATTTCTCCCGTCTCCCCCATGGACGTAGGCCAAAAGCAGAACCACGTGAATTTGTCTTTTTGTGCGTGATTGATCTCTTCTAATAGGCCCTAGATCACAACAAATTGGTATCAGAGCGATTTGGTGTGATCGGAGGAGATTCGACGGATCGGATCTCAGAGGGTTTGATCAGAGAAGGGTGGATGTGAGATCAAAGACGGATTACAGAGAAGGATCGATCGGAGAAGAAGATCCATGGAACATCGTTGCCTTCCCGTGGCGGAGGAAGAAGAAGACCTGAGGTCTTTTGTGTATGGTTGCAAAACCAAAGGAGAAGCGCCGCTGCGCTGTTGCGTACTTGCGCTGGAACCGAAGAAAAAGGAGCACAAACATCGCCGTGAAGAAAGAGAGCTGTTTGATTAGTGGGTTTCGTTTCTTGCAAAGAAGGAAAAGAATGCCGAAGTTTTGTTTTAGGTTGGGCCCCACATCGCTGTGAACAGCCGCCGGAGTAGCTGGGCATTGTTGGAGAAAGATGGTCGCCGCTGTCGTCCTGTTGCCGTGGACGAAGAAGACCGGAAGTGGGTTTCCTTCTTGAATTGGGTTTCTGTTGCAGATACTTGAAGAAGAAGGTGGGCCTGCAGTCCAAGTCAAGTCCAGTTCGGCTCAACCCGTTTACGGAAGCCCAGTAGCCAGCCAGTCCAGTTTGGGTTAAGTCCAGGTTGACCTGACCCATGAAGCCCAGTAGCAAAGCCTAGAAGCAGAGAGGCGCTGACGTTAGCCTGACACGTTTGATCCGTACGGTCAAGACTGATTTGACCAGATCAACAGTTGAAAATTGTTTTCGTGATATCTTGACGATTCGGAGTCCGATCTGAGATCCGTTTGAACCTGTGGACTCGTCTTGATGAGATCTATGCAGGTGTAGTGAAAGATTAGTAGAATGACTGCTAAATTTGAGATTGAGGAATTTGACGGAAACAATGACTTCGGTGTATGGCTTTTGAAGATGTACGCTTTGCTGCTTCAGAATGGGTTGCAGAAAGCTTTGAAAAGAAAGAATGCTTTATCTGACAAACTGTAAGATGATGAAAAAGAAGAGTTGCTGGAGAAGACGTATGGTCAGATTTTGCTATTTTTGAGCGATGGTGTATTGCGAAAGGTTGCTCAGGATAAAACTGCTGCTGGCATATGGTAGAAGTTGGAGAACTTGTACATCACAAAGTCACTCACGAATCGCTTGTATCTGAATAAGCGATTGTTCATCTTACAAATGCAGGAAGGTACGTTTGTTTCAACCCACCTTGATTCTTTTACAAAAGCTATTATGGATCTTGGAAACATAGATGTTCACATTGATGATGAGTGATCGGCACTTAGATGTGCAGCATTTAACCGCAAGACTACTGTGTCGTCAAATAGTAAACGACTAAAAGAGTCCTGATTATCGTTCCCACGAGGAGAGGATGGAAGAAGCAATGAATCCAATTTAAGTGAGAGTTGAACTAAGATATAGCTAATAAAGACAAATGAAGTGAATAATTAAAACTATTAAACTATGTGTGAAAAGTGGAATTGAATCAATTGAAATGTGAAACAAAATTAAAACTACTCTAATTAACAATATAAAGTATGAAATGAATAAGATCTAAGCTAAGCTAACAAGCTACACAAAAGTAGTGGATGAGTGGTGGTGGAAATGGAAGATTTAAGGTGAAGATGTGGTGTGAAATGTGTAGGAATTTAAAACAAGTTGTGTAAAATGTGTATCTAACAATTTAGAAGTGAAAATAACAAATAAAATTAATAACAATCAAAATAAAAGATTAGGCAATCCAAAATCCACTAAGTATGTAATTAGTCCAACTAATACATGTTCTAATTCAACTCCCAAATCTACAATCTCTTGCCTAATTGGATTGGATGATATAACAATGAAGATTAAAGTAAACAAAATAAAAAACCAAGATCCTAGATCAGAGCCTAACTACCCTAACAATTAATCATCAAAATCGAGTTACAAAAGATCAAAGATAAGGACTCTAATGCATGCTATGTGAGAGAACTCAATCCAACTACAAAGCATCAATTGAGATTATCCAAGCATCAAGTGTAGAGATATAGCATGAGAAATAAGAGAGATTAGCATAATTAGATCTAAAATCTACTAATCAAGCAAGCACAAATAGGGAATTTAAACCAAAATATGCATGTAAATGAATTAATCACATTACTTAGCTTCAAAAGGAGAGCCTAATCCAAAAGCTTTAGCCATTAAACATCAAGAAAGAGCTCCAAATCTTCATTAATGATTTTCAATTACACACTCTCTCTAGATTAGTTACAAAGAAGCTCCTAATTACAATCTAAAAGTAAAAATAAAATTTGCAAAATGATTAACTTGCCAAAAGATTTCTTCCCCTTTACTCTACAAATACATTCCAATTTATAGGGACATTGAAGACATTCGATTGGCTCATTTCATTTCACAATGAATTTGTGGCATGGCATGCTTTGATGGGTGGAGAGGTGAGTTGGATGGAATATTTTATAGGTTAAAAAAATAATATGTAGTTGTTGGGATTTGAACCCATAACCAATTTCATACCATTCCAAGTTCTGGCCAATACACCAACCAATCCTTTATGTTAAAAAATGACTTCTTTTATTCTTAAAGTCTTATTCTCTTATTTTGGAATTCTTCAACTCTTCCTAAGATTTCTTCATGTAACTTCTTTATTGAAATCTCTTTTTGATGCCTTGGGACACTAGGCGGAAGGGTGGGATAGTTGCGAGGTCTACCTATGCAAGAGAAACTACGTAAAAATGCATTACAAATAATCGAATTTATGCAAGATAATCCGATGATCCGTTAATGTGATAGAATGATGAAATCTCTGTGTAGAGCAAATGATATGCATATAAGATGCCGATAAAATGCGGACTAATGAGGGGTAAAATATGCAATATTTAAAACTCATCAATGAGGACCAAGCCACCATGTTGCTATGCTCTTTACCACCCTCGTATAAGAACTTTGTTGATACTATAATGTATGATAGAGTAACTCTTTCTAAGGAAGATATTGAGTTAGCCTTGAACTCTAAGGAGTTGAAGAAAAATGTTGCAACTGAAAACACTGACAGTGCTGGTGAGGGCCTGGTAGCGCGTGGCAGAATAGAGAAGAAAGAGCACAATAGAAGAGGCCGATCCAGGTCAAAATAAAAAATTAGAAAAATAAAGTGCTTCAAATGTCACAAGGAAGGCACCTTAGAAAAGATTGTCTAGAGCGTAAAGGGAAGCAGAAATCTGATTCTGGAGAAATTGCCGGAGTTGCAACAGAAGTTGCAAAGAGTAATTGTGATGGTGCAAAAGTTCTTTCGGTTACTGTTGGTAGCTCAGCTACTAAGTGGATTCTTGATTCGTAGTGTTCATATCATATGTGTCCTTATAGAGATTGGTTTATCAATTATCAATCTAATGATGGTGGTAAAGTGCTTATGGGAAATAATGCAGCTTGTAAGGTTGTTGGGATAGGTGCAATCAAAATCAAGATGTATGACGGTATTGTGAGAACTTTGTCAGATGTTAGGCATGTTCAAGAGATGAAGAAAAATTTGATTTCCTTGGGTGCGCTTGACTCCAACGGTTGTACCTACAAAGCTGGAGGTGGAGTTATGAGAATTTCGAAGGGTGCTCTTGTAGTGATGAAGGGACTGAAGCATAATGGCCTTTACTTTCTTCAAGGTAGTACAATTACAGGTGCTGTAGCTGTGTCGTCATCAGATTCAGATTCAGAAATTACCAAGTTATAGCATATGTGGCTTGGGCATATGAGTGAGAGGAGTATGGATGAGCTGACAAAACATGGTTTATAGTGTGGTCAGAAAACAGGAAAGCTGGACTTTTGTGAGCATTGTGTCTTCTGAAAGCAGTGTAGGGTCAAGTTCAGGACAACTGTTCATCGGACCATAGGTACTTTGGATTACATCCACTCTGATATCTGGGGTCCCTCTTGTTTTTCGTCTCTTGGTGGTGGTTTATACATGTTGACTTTCATTGATGACTATTCTTGGAAGGTCTGGGTGTATATCTTAAAGCACAAACATGAAGCTTTTGCATAGTTCAAGCAATGGAAGGTTGTGATTGAGAAGCAGAAAGGTAAACAAATCAAGCGCTTGAAAACTGACAATGGCTTAGAATTCTGTAATAGTGCTTTTAATGAGTTCTGCAAGAATAAAGGGATTGTGAGACATCACAGACTTAGAAACACACCGCAATAGAACGGAGTTGCAGAACGGATGAACAAAACTATTTTAGAGAAGACCCGGTGCATTCTCTCTAATGTAGGGTTACCTAGGAAGTTCTGGGCAGAAGCTGTTAACACAGCTTGTTATCTGATTAATCGGTCTCCATCAACAACTATAGAATGTAAAACTCCTGTAGTGGTATAGTCTGGATCTCTTGCTGATTACACCAACTTGCAGATATTTGGTTGTCCTGCCTATGCTCATGTGAATGATGGAAAGCTTGAACCAAGGGCAAAAAAGTACATATTTCTAGGATGTACAGATGGTGTGAAAGGATATAGGCTGTGGTTCCTAGATGAAAAATCTCCCAAATACATTATAAACAGAGATGTGACCTTTGATGAGTCTGCTATGTTCAAACCGAAAGAGTGCCATAATGCTAGAAAGGAAAATGATGTTAGAAAAAAGGTAGAGGATAAAAACGGTGTCAGTAAATAGGTGGAGCTTAAGAAGGAAGCTTCAGAAAACTTACAGGATAAGGTGCAAGTAGATGTCCCAGTTCGATAGGATGTAGAGGAGATGCAAAGCTCAAACAAAGAAACTACAGTTCTAAATGATTACATGCTTACCAAGGACAGAGAGAGGAGGCAGATTAAGTAACCTTAGAGATACGAGTATGAAGATATTGTTGCCTATGCTCTTAATACAGCTGAGAGTATTGAGTCAAAGCCAGTTACATTTCGGGATGCCGTCACTAGCAAAGAATCAGCAAGATGGGCTGTAGCCATGGGTGAAGAAATTGAATCTCTTCACAAGAATCAAACTTGGGAGCTGGTGAAACCTTTGAAAGGCCAGAATATTGTTGGTTGCAAATCGGTCTTCAAGAAAATGGAAGGAACTCCAGGGATGGAAGATGCTAGGTTCAAAGCATGACTCGTTGCAAAAAGCTATACTCAGAGGTAGGGTGTTGACTTCAATGAAGTGTTCTCTCCTGTGGTGAAGTATAGTTCTATTCCGGTGCTACTTGCTATGGTTGTTAAATTGAATTTAGAGTTGGAGCAACTAGATGTCAAGACAGCGTTTTTGCATGGCGAGCTAGATGAACAGATTTATATGCATCAACCAGAAGGGTTTGAAATTCAAGGAAAGGAAGACCACGTATGTTTGCTGAAGAAATCGTTGTATGTCTAAAGCAGTCTCCTAGGCAGTGGTATAAGCGTTTCGATACCTTTATGGTTGGAAACGGTTATTGTAGGAGTGCATACAACAGTTGTGTCTATTAAAAGAAATACTCAAATGGCTCGTATGTCTATCTACTGTTATATGTTGATGACATGTTGATTGCTGCAAAGGACATGTTTGAGATCAACATGTTAAAGACTCAGTTAAATGGTGAATTTGAGATGAAGGACTTAGGTGATGCAAAGAAAATTCTTGGAATGGAGATTCGAAGGGACCGGAAAGCAGGCAAATTGTCTTTGTCACAAAAAGAGGTACCTTGAGAAGGTTCTGGAGTGCTTTGGTACGCAAAGTTCAAAACCTGTGAGCACTCCATTAGTAGCCATTTCAAACTTAGCAGCCATTTCAAACTTTCTGCTGCTTTGTCACCACAAATTGAGGAAGAGGTGGAGCATATATCTCATGTTCCTTATGCTAGTGCAGCTGGGAGTATCATGTATGCCATGGTTTGCACGAGGCCAGATATTTCTCACGCGGTTAGTGTAGTTAGCAGATACATGGATAACCTCGGGAATGCCCATTGGCAGGCAGTGAAATGGATACTCCGTTACTTGAAAGGTATTATTGATGCTAGAATAGTGTATGACAGAAACAACAACACTTCTGGAAGTGTTTTCTTGGATATGTTGATTCGGATTTTGCTAGAGATTTAGACAGAAGAAGGTCCTTGATAGGTTATGTCTCACTTTTGCTAGCGGTGCCATTAGTTGGAAGGCAGCATTGTAGTCCAAAGCTGTCTTGTTTACCACTGAAGCAGAATATATGGCAGCTACAGAGGCAGTGAAGGAATCCATTTGGTTGACAGGCTTGGTTGGAGATCTGGGATTGGAACAGAAGCTGACAATTGTTTTCTATGACAGTTAGAGTGCAATCGATCTGACACATAATCCTAAGTATTATGAAAAAATCAAACACATTGATGTTAGGGCACACTTCATTCGAGATGTCATTGCTGAGGGTGTTATTGCAATAATTAAAATTGCTACGGCGGAAAATCCAGCAGAAATAATGACCAAGACTATTCCAGTAGACAAGTTCAAGCATTGCTTGGACTTGATCAATGTGGTTAGTACCTGAATGCACTCAGGGGCAGGTGGAGACGGTAAGATGTGTTTTGTGCATGAGGATCAACTTCAATGTTCGCTAAGGTGGAGATTGTTAATTAGTATGGCTCACTAGAAATTCGTAAGTCTTGGTTAACCGGGCCCCTAGATTCCCCAAGTTGTACTCTAATTAGAAGTAGGTCTATTATAGTAGGTCTACTATGATTAGAAGTTGGGTTTGAATATAACAGGGTTTGGAGCTAATATTATAAATAGAGACCCAGAGTCTCTAGGATGTACAACCTCTTGATTGCATAGTGATTTCTCCTGTCTCCCCCCGTGGACGTAGGCCAAAAGTCGAACCACGTAAATCTGTCTTCTTGTGCATGAATGATCTCTTCTAATAAGCCCTAGATCACAACACAATGCTTTAACCTCTTGAAGAGTAACCTCTACCTGGGAAAATGCTCAACTAGAAGAGCTCAAATGGTCTCTGAGATTCTCCCTATCACAAGGGCCTCCCTCCCTTTAGTCTACCTTGGAGTACCCATCTTCTTTGGAACCTCCAGACACTTCCACTTCAACAAGCTTTTGGATTCAATCAAAGCAAGGCTGGATGGTTGGAAAGCCAAATGCCTTTCCTTTGCTGGTAGGCTAATTTTGGTCAAGCACGTGCTCTCCTCCTTTCCCCTTCATATCTCCCTTGTCATTCCTATCCCAACTAGAACCTGTCTTCAGATTGAAAAGCTTACGAGGAATTCTCTGTGGTCGTCTAGCTTCGTCAAAAAGACGAGTAACATGGTGAATTGGGATTGGGTCTGTGTGCCTAAAGCTGAGGGAGGCCTGGGTTTGCGTTGGGTGAAGGAGTTCAATGAGGCATGTATGTTAAAGATAGACTGGTTAGCTGCAACTTTGGATTCTCTCTGGGCTTCTTGGTTTAGGGGCTAATACTTCAAGCATTCTCCCATTTGGTCCTTAGGCAACCCAAAGGCTGGGTCATGTATCTGGAAAATGATTAGGTCCTTAGCTAAAGTCCTTCAACAAGGTAGTCGTTGGATTTTGGGGAATGGCCCGTTTGGCATTGTTCTTATGTTCCCAAATTTGTGCCCATATTAGGTTGTACTGAGATCATGTTGTGCCGAGATTATACTCTGCGAAACTTGTTTGGCATCATTATATTAAAAAATTACTCAACTGAGAATATGCTGTACGAAACTTATTTGGTAACATTATAAAAGTTCTGATCTAAAGAGTGGACGCCTTATTTACAATTTGAGACCCACCATTTATTGTTTCTGCTGCTCTATTATTATCGTATATGGGACCCACCTGTATTAATTACAATGTGGTAGCCACCTTTAAAAGTTAAAAATGGAACCCATTTTCATAGGATTTACAATGTGGGCCCACCTTTATAGGAATTATAATGCGGGGCACCTTTTGTGAATGTAAATATGTGACCCACCTTTAGAAATTATAACATGGTACCACATTTAGAAATTAGAATATGGGGCCCACATTCATAGGATTTATAATGTAAGTCCACCTTTTGTGGTCGTTACCATGTGACCCATATTTATGAATGACAAAGTGGAGCTATAATTTTTGTGATTGTGGACACATGACCCACATTTAGAAATTACAATATGGTGCCCACCTTTAGAAATTTGAACATGGGATCAGCACATTCATAGGACTTACAATGTGGGCCCACCTTCTAGGAATTATAACGTGGGGGCCATCTTTTTTGTAATTGTGAACATGGGACCCACCTTTAAAAAACTACAATGTGGTACCCACCTTTAGAAATCTAAATATGGGGCTACATTCATAGGATTCACAATGTGGTTTAACCTTTTCTAATTGTGACCATATGACCCACCTTAAAGAATTATAAAGTGGGGCCACCTTTTCTGTGATTGTAAACATGGGACCCACCTTTAGAAATTATAACATGATGCCCACATTTATAAATTCGAAGATAGGGCCCATATTCATAGGATTTTTAATACAATCCCGCCATTATAAAATTATAATATGGGCCCACCTTTTGTGATTGTAACCGCATGACCCACTTTTAAGAATTATAAAGTGGGGCTACTTTCTTTGAGATTGCGAACATGGGACCTACCTTTAGGATAAGCGATATGATTTAGAATATTTAAATGACATTCTTTAAAAGGCAAGAAATAAGTAAGAAATAATTGTGCTAGCAAGTTGTTTCTTAAAAAAAAATAATGTCTTTTCGTTCCCACTTTCTTATGCCAGCGGGATAAGGTTTTGAGATTCCTTCTCGCGAGTTTAAAATCCGGAACAATGACTTACACATACCAACATGTTTTTCACAACCTTATCTTATGGGAACATCCCACTAGAACGATGCCAAACATGCCATAAATTACCCTTCACTTGTTTTTTGCAAGTTCATGAGTAATGTATTGAGTTCACAAGTGTTAACAAATTCACCATTCACTTATTTTTACGTGAGCTCACAAGTAATGTCTCTAGCTCACAAATGTCATTTTTCGAACTAGTGAATCATGTCCCTTGAAAAATTTCAACGAAGGCCATGCTGAGTTCTCTTTTTGAAAATTTAAATCTGAGAAAATCATGTGAGTGCCGGTAAATGTGGCTATGAATGAATACATATCTTAGATCATCTAAACGGTGCACAGTTCATTCTTTTACATCATGCTGTTCAATAAACGCTGTGAGTCTCTTCAACCAATATCGTCATCGAAATTGTAGCTTAATTTTGAATTTTTTTAACACAATGTGATGCAAGTTAGACCATCTTATTTGGTGAAAGTTTAACTTCCGACCTCATAGGTATGCTCTTGAGTTCGAGGATATACTCTCGAGCTCGCGATTGAATCTTGTTTCAATTATGTTCATATTCCAAGTTGAAAAAACCAATGGAAAATCCATGGGAGCTAATTTTTGAAATTGAAGGCCTATAAGTTAAAAAACAAAAAAGGGGAAGACTGGCATAGACTTCAAATGAAGTGAAGGAAAAACATGTTCAGAGACTATTGGTAAAATCCTAATTGTTGCATGGACTTAAGCACGAGCTCAATATATCACTCACAAACTCACAAGAAAATAAGTAAAGGGCAATTTTGTTGATACTAGCAAGCTCGAGACATTACTTACTAACTTGGGAAAAAACAAGTGAAGGGAGATTTTGTCTAAGGGCGATACGGGAGAGTACTGATTTGGACAATACATGTATTTGAGGATCGATTTTGAGGTATAGGAGTATTTAATTCCTTCTTTTTCTATAAAAATCTTTTTCTTCTTCTTTTCTTTATTCTTGCTAGATTGGTCCTACAGTTGGTGCGACTGGATATCAACCTACACATGCGACAACATGGGGTTGGTAAGTTGGTTTGCAACCCCTCATGTCACCCAGACTCTTCCCCCAATGCATGGGATGTCCTTCCCACTTTGTGGGCTTCCTCTTCCCACTTATATGGGCTCTCTTGGGTCCCACCTTTTCATGACCCCAAGTCCATAACGTTGATTTTGGGGTGCAATGGGTCGGGATTAACACAATACAAAATGTTAGGACCTAATCCTTACCCGTATGATTACCCACATGATTCTGCGCATGAGGACGATCAAATCAAGATCCCTCAAATAGATATATTTCAAAGTTTTAGTGGAAGCTTGTTGTGACCTAATGACTATTCATGCATTTCATAGTGATAGACAGACAAGATATCTAAGTGTACAAAATTCTGAAAGCATTATATAAATTTAAAGTTACAATTACAAAAGTATGTTAATTACAATTTTCCAAAAGTAAAGGCCTAAAAATGCAATCAATAAACCCAAAAGTTGCTAAATCCAAAATTTTATCTCCCTAAAAGGTGTTATCGAGTTCTCATGTCAGTTCGTTGCTCTATAGCACATCATCTATACACCACTCGGTTACATCCTGTTGTTTTTCTATAAACGCCTCATTCCCCTAGGTAGGGGTAGGGGATCTGTCACCTACATACAAAAGTGTAGTAATAGACTATGAAGCCTAACAAGTACCCAAATTAAATAGCATGTTTATGCTTGAAACAATAGGGAATTTAAAAACATGAGATTATCAAAGTTTCAAGTATATAAACAACTAGGCAAATCATGAATGAATAGTAATGACATAAATAAATCTTATGAGACATAACTATACTTTATGAATGCAAGTACAATTACCATTATCCAAATCTAATACCAAGTTGATATATTAAGAGATATTATTTGGCAAAAATGATAACTTTGCTAGTCCATGTGGCCAAGTTTTCCCTACAGTCACATTTGAGTCCACTGTTGAGTGGCTGGGAATAAATTCAAATTCAGGAGGTGTCACGGGATCCCCAAACGGGAGTTCAAATGGCCATTAATTATTAGCAGGAGTGTAGATCAACCAATACAATGATTGCTTAACATGGACCTACTCTACAGATAGTATAAGTGACAAGTAACATAATATCCAAGCTGGGTGGTGCCGACTAAAGATTCCAAGGCTAAAAGGTTAAATTAGATTTTTCATTAATCAAATATGATCACCAAAATAGGGAGCTACTCTAAGCTAATAGACAAATTCGGCAAGGTGTGTACAAATGTGTAGCCATGTTCCTTTATAGATTTCCAAATTCTAATACTTAGACAGATCAGGCAATACTGAGAAATTGAAGTACTAATAGGACAAGACTTGACAAGACAAGATAGATGTGAAAATCGGTACTAATCCAAATGACTAACTCATCCGTACCCAAAATATGACCCGATTTGGGAAACACTTTGGTATAAAAGAGTTAGCCCCAAAATAGGTGAAAAAGGTTGCTTTAGATTTGGATAACTCAAAAGGTAGCATTGCAAAGAATGCACGGTAACCAACCAAGATGACCATAACAAGGATCTTGTTAGTCTAAGGGAGGAAGCATAGCAAATTAATGCTTGCTAAGTCCGAGAGACGAAGCCCCGTTTTGGCATCTCTATTTCCTGCCTCTATTTCTCTAAAATGTCTAAATCGAACGGAGGTTTTAAAAATTAGAGAGTTTGGCATAAGATTTTGGATTTTGTCCGCTTTAGACATTTAGAGGAAAATCGTCTAAAATCCAAATGCTCCAAAAGTGGGCAGATGAAAAATAGAACTTTTGGGTCTTAGGAATATAGAGGCGGGTGGTATTTTTTATGGCAAAACTGCCCTCAAACGGTGTTTTATTGACACCGTATATCCTTTCAACATAAACCCTTTCATTTCTATTCATATTCTATTCATTTCGTTTGAAAGGCCAAACCAGGAAGAGGAAGGAACGAGAAAAGGGAGAAGAAAGGAAGAAACCATCGTGCATGTATGCTTCTTCTTCTTGAACTCTTTTTTTCTTCTCCGTTTTCAATCAGAGAGCAAGGATGTTTTTGGATCTTTGGTGAAAGGAAAATGGTTCTATGGTGTTGGGGTCTATGGGTGGAAAGGGCTAGAAACCAAGAGATGGAATTACTAAGAGATGTCATTTGTTAAGTTCAAGAAATATGATTTTTTTTCTAGATTGGATTGTTTAAGCATTTTTTTTCTTAGCTATGGTGGGTATGAATCCTTCATCATGAAATTCCATGGAACAACCAAAACCCCACAAAAGCAGAATCCCGAGTATGGTGTTTGGGAAATATTTTTTTGGAAGGAAATTGTAGTGAACTCCCAAATGAATTCCACCGATTTCTAGCCGACAACCCCCTCCCACTTCATTTCCAAAACAACTAATAGGCATGTTCAGCTGTGAGCTTCAATGGTGAAGACCTTTAAAGTAGAGGAAGATGAGAGGTTTTATGGAGCAGAGTAGAGCAAATTGGAAGGGCAAGAAAGAGGAAGTGGAAGCAGAAGGTGGGGATTGAGGAGATGATCTATTTTTCTGATACCCCATGCCTAAACACCATACCCCATTTGGGTTCACTTAATCTTTGGAAATGGGGGAATCATGCATCAATTGTTTTTTCCAGTGATAGAATTCCTCTCTTGAATGTTTACTTCATCTTTGGAAATGGGGGAATCAGGCAGCAATTGTTTTTTCTAATGATAGAATTCCTTTCTTGAATGAAGAGGCTTATTTATGCAAAACCCATGATACATCTCTTGGTTTCTAAATTTTTTCTGGTTATTGAATTATTTGAATGGTTCATGTATTTGGTTATTTGCAGCCATTGTTTTAATGAATTAAGGGGCATGTTTATGCAGAATCTATTATGGGATCTCTTGCATCTTTTGGTTTTTGGATTTGTTTTGATAATTGAATCTTTTGAATGGTTCATGTGTTGGGGGTTCATGTGTTGGATTCTTCAAAGCTATTATTTTAAATGGGTCTATGAGTAGGGTCTAGGATTTATGGATGAAACATTTATTTGGAGAATCCTAGCCATTATCCATACATTTTTTCTTCCTAAAGTCTTACATGGTTTTAAAACTTGGTTTCACTCACCCAAACAGTATGATTTGATTGACTCAACTTGATTCGGTCAAGTTTGAAAACCATGAGCAAAAATAAATATAAAGGATTAGCATTGTCGATCAGCATGCAATGTGGGCCATAAACCATCCATATAGGAAGAGGAAGACATTGAATTGTCGTATCAGCATTCAATGGGTCCTTGTTGAATGAGATCTTGAATTGGATTCATTTTGTATGTGTTCTTGAATGATATATGCATGTGGAAAAATATGCACACGTTCTCTCTTTTTTTTTTTACATAATGACATAAACTACCCTTTTAATAAGAGAAAAACCTCTAAAAAAAGAGGCAAATAGAGGGCAAACTAAACGGTCTATTTAAAATAGATCCATGCATTAACAAACACATTTTTTTATACTAGCCTCTTTTTTATATGACTCTTTTTTTAATGACTCTATTTTGGATGAATCTATATATATAAAAAAGAGTAGACATACCAAACATGCCCTAACTCAACATAAGTCAAAAGGTCCAATACATAAGTTAGGTACAATAGTTGTAGATATTACTCAAGACTTGGCACATCCATTAAGCACCCCTATGGTTGTCCGATCTCTTGATATAAATAAAGATCCATACCGTCCCATCGAGGAAAATGAAAAGATATTGGGTTCCGAAGTACCATACTTAAGTGCTATTGGAGATTTGATGTATTTGGCACAATGCACTAGACCGGATATTGCATTTTCTTTGAATCTACTTGCCAGGTATAGCTCCGCACCAACTCAAAGGCACTGGATTGGCATTAAACACATCCTACGATATCTGCGTGGAACAACTGATTTGAGAATATTTTATACTTACGATCATAAAGATTCCAGTTTAGTAGGATATGTAGATTCAGGTTATCTCTCTGATCCTCATAAGAGTCGATCACAGACAGGTTATGTGTTTCTAAATTGTAATGTCGCCATTTCTTGGCGTTCTACTAAACAGACTTTGGTAGCTACTTCCTCCAATCATGCTGAAATTTTGGCTCTTTATGAAGCCAGTAGGGAATGTGTATGGCTAAAATCTTTGATTCAGAATGTTCGTAGTTCTTGTCAATTACCTTCTATTGCAGGTATCCCAAATATTATCTATGAAGATAATGAAGCATGCATAAGACAGATTCGAGAAGGTTTCATTAAAGGAGACAAGACTAAGCATATAGCACCGAAGTTCTTCTTCACTCATGAACTTCAGAAGAACAATGAAATTGAAGTCAAGCAAGTTTGTTCGAGTAACAACCTGACTGATCTGTTTACCAAATCTTTGCCCAAATCAGTATTCCAGAAGTTTGTATATGAGATTGGCATGCGTAGAGTTCACCATCAAACTATGTAACTAGTTGATATCATCAGGGGGAGTGGTTTATCAGGGAGTATCATGAAGTATGCTACCCATGGACATTTGTGCGCTGTACTCTTTTTCCTTCTCTAGGTTTTATCCCACTGGGTTTTCCTAGTTAAGGTTTTAACAAGGCAGCATTATGCATGTCCAACACCGGTTCAATGATCTTGAAGAATGTTGTACTCTTTTTCCCTTCGCTTTGGTTTTCTCCCACTGGGTTTTTCCTTAGCAAAGTTTTTAATGAGGCAGCTGTTATTGAATGGTGGTCATCCAAGGGGGAGTGTTATAAAATATGGATCTTAGGTGGATGTCCACTTGAGATGAGTTAGGGTTAGATTTTGGTTTCCTCTTTTGTAGGGTTACTTTGCCTATATATAGGTATTTCTACCTTTGTATTGGTACACACATATGATATATTAGAAAACTCTCTCCTCTTCTCCCTTTAATATTCTCTCTTGGTTTCTCTTCTTTCTACAACAGATTTGTAGTTTTTGTTTCAAACTTGGAATTGTAATTTAATTATTATTTTCAAATTTGTCAGTAGATCAATCGATGTATTGATTTTATGTAGGCTAGTTCTAGTTTTTATTAGGAAAGGTTCAAGTAAATAAATTCCTGTAGATACCATCCCGACTCATTAGGTAAAACTACAAATTGATAGCCTTGTACTTGGGGACTAGCGATTAAATCAGCCATAGGTGAAGATAACAAAACATTCGATTAATAAAAGCATCCATAACATTCCAAGAAAATAAATAGGAGCCAATCTTTGTTCAAACACCCCGCAAATTAGTAAACGACAGCGTCAACATTCCGAGCCAATGAATAAAAGTCATTGACATTCCAAACATCCGACGAATGTATAAAAAACCAACCTTAACATTCCAAGAAAATTAATGCCATTCTTTAGCAATTGATAAGTGTTAAGGGATTTTTTAGGTAAAATCCTCTTGTAGTTTTGTTATTTTTCTACAGAAAATTACAACACCAAATAATAAATTCTAGTTTTCTGTAAGGAATCTGCAGTCGCACCAAATAACACCACACCAAACAACACCGCACCAATTCATCAAGGAATAACTTTTTGCACCAAACCTAAATTTTTGACTTCCGCAAAAATACTTTTCCGAAGTATTTGAAACCATGGATTATGCTGATATTGCAATTTCCTTTTTCCAGGGAAATTACATGCACACAAACATGCCCTGAGATAAAATGGAACCAACCCTAACCCTAGACAAGAAACAGTCAGGTTGAAGCTTTGAAACCCAAGTACCAAAAAATGGCAGAGAAGAAGAGGAAGTCGAAAGGAGAGAGAGTCGACAACAAAAGCCACAGCAACAGCAAGAAGAAGAAAGACGACAGCAAGAGGAAGAAGAGCGGCCCTCGTCTCCCCTCCCAACTGCAAAAGGAAATTGATTTTCTAAACCCTAATCCCACTAACACAGAAGACGCCACCGATTCCGACGATTCCGAACGAGTTATAGAGCGCAACAATCTCTACTATGAGTACGACGAGCCCATTCCGCAGGAGGAATCGAAGAAGAATCGCCGATTTGACCCGGTCGATAATCTCGAGTATGAGCTCCCTGACCAATTTGAGGTTTGTGCTTTTTATCCCCTTCCCTTTCCCTAGTGATTCTATCATTTTGTTTGTTTGTGTTCAGTAGGTCTTCTGTTCTTTTGTGTTTATTAGTAGTGTTGAGAAATCTTGGGTTTCTTTGCTGCTTCATGAAACTGTAAGTTCATGTAGAATTCATGAGGGGGGCATCGAACTCCTTACAGACGCAGACGAATTTGTATTGACTTCGGTGTTACAGATTTGATGATATGGATGGGAGTTGCATTTGCCTATAAATTTACCACCAATAGATAGATAGTTAGAATCATCCAACAAAGATGCCTTTTTTTTTTTGGCAAACCTACTTAATCAAGTTCTGTGTAAACTATGATGGTGAATCTTGAGGCAATGTGATTTTATTGGTTGCGGCAGCTATGGTGAGGTTGAATTCGTCTTGGTAAACCAAGCTGTTCATCTCTTGCTGCACAAGAAGAAGGAAGTCGTTCATCTAGTTGGGCCAATGAAGGGATGAGTTGGATTGGCCCTTTCCGCTTGCTGTTTGATTGGCAGCTTTAAAACATACAATTAAAGTGATGCAAACAATTTATATCTCCATATGTGGCCACCCATTTTGCTCCCCAAATTTGGAGAATTATGGCCCATGGTTGGCATTTACAATGGTGGGGTCATTGGATGGGGGGACATATTTTGGATAGAGACGCCTTTACGTGAATGGTTTGGATTACAATAAGGTGCGCTCTACATTTACTGATTCAGGAATCAGGGGGGCCAAGTTTAAGCTCTGTGTCAGTGTGACCATAGTTTATTTTCATGTCAATGTACGTATTCATTCATGTATCACCTGCTGATTCTCTATATGAACCTGCCCTCTGTTTTTCTTGGCTATCACCTACACTGCACATGACTGAAAACCAATGCATGGGGGATTTTTATTGTTCATGCATACAATAGTAACACAAAGACACATGAGAGTGAGAGTGTGAGAGATAGGAAAAATTTATGTAAATGAAATGCATTTACGATTGTTCCTTTTTGTTAGCTGTTGCGCCTTTGCTAAAGTTTGTTATGCTGATCATGCTATTTTTCTGAACATGTAGGATGAAAATGTGCCGTCATCAGATGATGATGTTGATATGGACAAAGTGGAGAATACGATGGATTCTTCAGATGAATCTAAACTTGAAGCCGAAGAAGAAGATGCTGATAATGACAGACATATGAGGATGCTGCAAGGAGTTACCGGAATGCCTGGTGAGGTCTTTGAAGGTAAGAAAAGGAAGACCGCTGTTTTAACGGAGGCCTTACCAGAATCTGAATGCAACGTTAACCGTACAGCCTCCAGTGGCAGCAGTCTTATTAGTATCCATGATCTCTTGGATCCTCTCCATGGGAAGCCTGGATACAGCAAGCTCCGGAAGAGAATGCATCAGCTAGAGAGGCATTCTACAACTGTTACAGCTCCCCTTCCAAAAGCAGATCGAGAAAGATTGGAAAGGAAGGCAGCATATGAGCAATCGAAAAAGGATATAACGAAGTGGGAGCCATTAGTCAAGAGGAATAGAGAGGCACCGACAATTTATTTTGATGAAGATATGAGTGCAGTCACTGAGAATTCCACTGTCGATGCCATAGTTGCTGCATTCAAGCCTAGGACGGAGTTTGAGAAAAAGATTGCTTCCATTGTTAACCATCCCAAGATTGCGGAGGCACACAATCATGATGGAGCAAGGCTTCTTGAGCTTAACAAGGTATGTGGTTCTGTTGCACGTCTTGCTTTTGTAGAACCTAGAAGTGTCATGTATTTTTTTTTTTTTTTCAGTTGCTAGAGCATGTTGTGTGTCTGGATTTCTGCTTATTATATTCTTTCTTCTTCTTCTCCTTTTTTTATTTATTTTTATTTTTTATTTTTTTTATGATAGAATTTTCTCATACCCTAAATTTGTTTAGTACTTCTTGCCAAAGGGTCGTTTGCCTTTTACACATGTGACAGGAAAACGGGTTTTACATATATAACATTTACATATGCAAATGTTACAACTTACATATGCGAGTCTTATAGATGTGAAACACATCACTGCTGCAGGCCATCCCCATTATCCATGGGTCGACCAAGCCCACTGGCCCAAGGGGTCCAGCCAATCTAGTTTGGGAGGTTAAGTTGATTAGGAGTCTTAATTAGGAGTTTTGATTTATTTTGAAGTCTTTAAATTAGGAATTTAGTGTGATTTGGATATGATTTGTTTGTAAATTATTTTTAGCAAGTTTCTAGGAGATCTAGTTTAATGTTTAGAATAGTAGAGTTCCCCTAGGAAAGGGGATGTCTAACATTTACTATGACTATATAGTCCCCCAATTAGGAGAGGTAACTTTCATTATTCAGTAAAAATTTGATTGGTTTCCCTATGGTTGTGAGTTTTCTCTTTTCAATTGAAAAGTGTTCGTTTGTGTTGAATCTCGAGGGGGATTCTGCTAACCTCCATTGTGGAGTTGGTCCTTGCTTGGAATTCGTCCAGGATGCAACAAACCCAGTCATGGAGTTTGTCCACATTCGTTCGCAAATTTGGGGCTACGTCAACCATGTTTGTCGAAACCATCAAATTTTTTTTTTTTTTTTTGAAAATGGTGATTGTGTATTGATTCTCAAAGAAACTATACAGTATAAGAGAAATATACTGACACGAAAAAACCACACAACAAAGGGAAGCAACAAGCAAAAAGAGAGACAGTTGGTGTTACCCAAGAAAAGGGCACATCCACCAACCCAAAACTGGGATCACTCTCAAAAGATCTAGAAAGCACACATTACAAAGCAACAATCAAGGCAGTTTTCAGAACTCTCTCTTTGGCGAGCTTATCCGCAACCTGATTAGCCGATCTTTTAATGTGGTGAAAACATATGTTTAATTCCCGCGAAAGCTGAACTACCTCTTCAATGAGATCTGCAAGGCTCCAAGGAGAATTTGCTGATTGACTTGCCCACTGAATTATGCAGTAGGAATCTCCTTCAACAAGACGCCGTTGAGGATTGAGCTTAGACGCTTCATGGAGCTAGTTCTGAGAGCCATTAATTCAGCTTTGTTGCTGATGCCAAAACCAGCTAAGCCTGAGTAGGATAGAATGATGGACCCTTCTGCATCATGAATGATTCCCCCTAAACCAGCGGGGCTGGGATTTCCACAAGCACTACCATCAAAATTTAGCTTGAGGGCACCTGGACGGGGAGGGCACCATCTAGGGAGGACAGTATTTTGGATAGGGTGAGAGTAGACCACATCCTTCCAAATATGAATGGTGGTGCTGAAAGGTAAGCCTTTGAAAAGAGGATTAGCGAAGACCCAAATAGCCACTAAGTGTTTAACTTTGTCCACTAATATACCCACATATGAAGATCTACCTTCAAAGCACCTCAGGTTCCTTTCTTTCCAAATCGACGAAATAACCGCCAAGAAAGAGGCATTCCTAAGTATATACATGAAACCATCATGTTCACATGAGTAAATGAGTATATCCAACAGTTCTAGATGTATTTGGTATTTTTTTGGACGTTTTTCACAAATTTCTCAAAATCCATGAAGAATTAAGATATGAAACTATAGGTCTTGTTGTCTTCCATTAATACAAAAATATTGAACGGATGGGATCATGAATAGGTTGGATTACTCAAAACCTATGAAGATTTAAGATAGTCAGCTTCGAGGTCCTTGGGTTTATTAGTTCAATAACCAAAATGAAGGGTTTGGATTACAACTATGGGCCCCATGGGAATGGAAAAAATAAAGGTCTATGATGGGGCCCATAAGAGAAAAAAAATCCTCGTTGGAGGCTATGCTAGCACCTTTTGCTAGAGAGGTGTGTCATTGAATTTAACACCTTTTCAGTGCATAAATTTTGGTTGCAAAGGACTTCATTTACACACTATTTTCACACCTGCGTAAATGAGTGTGAATAAACGTGATGATGTGCGTCCGTTATGCATGTGAATCATTTACAAATGTAAATGACTGCAAACAAATGAGTAAACGGCCCTGAGGGGTTGTTTGGTTGAGCTTATTTACATATATAAATGACTCACATGTGTAACGATTATGTGCATCTATATTTGTTTGCACTCATTTATGCATGTGATGTGTAAATCAGGTGTGAAAATGGGCTAATTTTGAGCCCCAAATTTCACACCTCCATAGATGGTAAAATGAACTGCACCTCATTGCTACAAGGAGGATGAACAGTAAAATAAGGCGGATGAAGAGCATTTTGGATGTGATCACTACCCATGACTTTTTTTTTTTTTTTTTTTTTTAAATTTTTTATTTTTAATTTTTAATTTTTAATTTTTACACTTTTGTGGGCCTTAAAATGATAATCTGAACCATCCATCCTCTTCAGAAGATCGATTACGACTATTGAACCAATTTCCAGCCGTTGATTCATCCTAAATTTTGAGATATTTATAAAAAAAATCCAAATGTGAAACTGGCCATTTTGGTAATTTTTGGGCCCCATTTTCATGATCCGAACCATTGAAACTCTTTAGAAGGTGAATTTTGGCTATGGGGTCAAATTTTACATCTTAACTCTTCATGGATTGTGAGATGTTTGCATAAAACATACAGCCATTGGATGAACCTTCTAATTTTTATACAATATTTTCACGTCCCTCAAACCTAGTCTTGTTTTTTCAATTTTTCTATGCTTGTGGGCCCCAAAATCATGATTTAAACCATTGATACTCTTTAAAATGATCAAAACGGCCATGGGACCATGATGCAACCCGACAGAAGACTAGGGCCCGCAGGCCCCCTTGATGGACCATCTGATGGGGTCCACATGATCCCTGATTTAATCAGAGATCCCTATCTATCTAAATTAGTAATATCAATTAGTTGCTTAATAGGAATTTATTTCTAAAATTCTAATTTCAGTAGGAATAGGTAAGTTGCTATTTCCAATATTATGATTAGTTTTAGAAACAGAATGTTTTATATAAGCAGAGGAGATCTATTGTTTTTATCATGCTTATTCAATTAATAAAGATTATCGTGAGTTTTCCCCCATGAGTTCATGGCTGGGAGTGTTCTTTTGTGTGGAATCCCTTTGTTGGATTCGATCAATCTCATCTGAGAGGTTGGTCTATTCGATCGAAGGTCCGGGGCTGCGCCAGATTGGTATCAGAGCCCAGATCCGGTCGTCGGGGAAACAATAGTCTTCCTCGGATTCCATCCACCACCCATATCTACCGTTTCTCTCTCCCCTTCTCCATCTTCTCTCTCTGTGCCAACATTCTACCCTAAACCATCCAAACAAACCACCGAAACCCCTTCCACCACGTCCCAGCAATATTGACAACCAATCCTACCTTCCCAAACCCTAATCCACCGTCCACCCTAATCCAGCAATTTTGATTCTATTTTTGTTGTCGTTGATCGCTTCTCAAAGATGGCACATTTTATTCCGTGTACTTTCACTAGTGATGCCTACAAGGTTGCAAAACTCTTTTTAAAGGAAGTTGTGCGTCTACATGGCCTTCCAAAGACTATTGTTTCGGATCGAGACACCAAATTCATGAGTTATTTTTAGAAAACTTTATGGATGTTGTCCAACACCAAGCTCAAATTTTCTACAGCTTACCACCCTCAAACTAATGGCCAAACAGAAGTGGTAAACAGAAGTCTTGGACAGTTGTTACAATGCCTTGTTCATGATCACATCACAACTTGGGATCAAGCATTACCTATGGCTGAGTTTGCTTACAATAATTCGGTCAATAGGTCTACTAGTACTTCTCCATTCGAAGCTGTTATAGGGGTTCGACCACGACTACCTGTTGATCTTGTCCCTTTGACAGTAGATGCCCAGATAAGTGCCGGTTCTGAAAGTTTTTTTCACCACGTGCAACAAGTGCACAATGAAGTCCGCCGCCATATATCTGCTAGTAATGCCACTTATAAACAGCAAGAAGACAAGCATCGTCGATTTCTTGAATTTGCTGAAGGAGATATGGTCATGGTCCGTATCCGTCCAGAATTTCTGCCTCCAGGTGCTTATAAAAAGTTGTATCCACGAAATGCTGGTCCCTACAAGATTCTCAAAAAGACTGGCTCCAATGCTTATGTACTTGATCTACCATCCGATTTAGGAGTCAATTCTACCTTCAACGTAGAGGATCTTACACTCTACCGTGGTCATGACAATGCTAGTGAAACTGAAGAACAGATTATTGCTCTCCCTTCAAATCTTCCACCTGTTGATGAGATTATTGATGTGCTTGATGATCAGATTGTTTCCACTCGTCGAGGAGGTTTTCAAAAGTTCTATGTCTGCTGGAAGAATTGACCTCTCTCCGATGCTACATGGATCACTGCCACAGATTTTCAACGCTTAAATCCAGATCTTTTCGAGCGCTATTAGGCGATTAACTCGCTGGAGTCGAGTTCTTTCAAGCTGGGGAGAGTTGATGCAGCCCGACAGAAGACTAGGGTCCGCAGGCCCCCTTGATGGACCATCTGATGGGGTCCACATGATCCCTGATTCAATCAGAGATCCCTATCTATCTAAATTAGTAATATCAATTAGTTGCTTAATAGGAATTTATTTCTAGAATTCTAATTTCATTAGGAATAGGTAAGTTGCTATTTCCAATTGTATGATTAGTTTTAGAAACATGATGTTCTATATAAACAGAGGAGATCTATTGTTTTTATCATGCTTATTCAATTAATAAAGATTATCGTGAGTTTTTACCCATGAGTTCATGGCTATGAGTGTTCTTTTGTGTGGAATTCCTTTGTTGAATTCGATCAATCTCATCTGAGAGGTTGGTCTATTCGATCGAAGGTCCGGGGCTGCACCTGACCACATTTCATGTCTATATCCCTCATGGATTTTTAGATGTTTGCAAAAAATCTGGAACCTAAAATCTATAATTCTGAGTTTTGTGTGCCTTATTTTCGCAATACAAACCGTCCACCCTCTTTAGAATGCCATTTTTGCCTGGAGGTCAAGTCTCATGCCTTTATTTGTCAAATATTTTAAGAAATTTGTGAAAATGGTGAGAAATTTGTAAAAATTGGCGAACCATTGGATGCACTCAGATTCACATGTGAAGAGGTATGAAAGGACAAACAACTGAATGTGTGTCACATGTGACTCAATTGCATATGAAAATGACTCATATGTGAATCATTTATACACGAGGACCATTTTCCTATCCCATGTGAAATTGCCAAACAGCCCCTCAAGGAAATTTGTTGAATTCTACTTTTCATTTGGCTTATTTTAATGATGCAAAATGTTCATCTTGTGGGGTCCATGATGGATGAGTAAGACTAAAAGTTAACTTTGATTGTATAATGCGATCATCATCATCATCAGCATGATCTACATTTTATTTAGAACCATGAAAATTCAAATAACCAAACATTCCAATCTAGTTTTATTACAACTCTAAAATCATAAAAGCGATGCAACTAAATAAAAGAATAGCCTAAAAGTATTTATTCTTGATAGTCCTTCCACAACTGTCGGGTTGGCTGCCGGCCTGCTGCATCCTTCTGAGAGAAAGCAAAAACTCTGCCCTTTCGCCTGAGGGTTCTATGAGTTGTTGTTGGGCTTGTAGGGCCGCACTTTCTGTTGCTGCTGCTTTTTAAAATGTTGCTAGGACTGTTGTCCTTGTTTCTGGGGACAAACCCTGAGGCGGCATTGACTAATATCATGCTTTCCCCCACAATGAGTGTAATTTTCTGTGAGCAAGCAGTTGTCATTCCTTTGCCTCTTATCTACTACCCCTGATGATTCTTATTCTCTTGCTTCGAGTTAAATTGTCATCCTTTTTTGTTTCAGTCTCTTTTCCATCTTGTAAGCTTTGACCACGAGCTCATTGTAATCCTCCAGCATATGTGAAGTAACCATCTCCATAATAGCTGGCTTAAGTCCTTGCTTAAACCTACTAGCCTTGTCCGCCTTAGCTTGAATCAAATGCAAAGCAAACCTCAATAACTTTGTAAATTTGATCTCATACCCGGTTGGTCCCTTGGATCAGCTTCATAACTTCTTTTGCCTTCTGATTCTTGATGTACTGTGGGATGAATTTCTTATCAAACTTCTCTATGAAAATATCCCAAGCGCCCTCAATTTTATCTCTATTCAAGGCCTTCTGCTCTAACTCCTACCGATTTTCCACTTCACCTACCAACATGTAGGTTGCAAAGTTAACCTTATCTCCTGCCGGGCATTTCATCACACGAAACATCTTCTCAATTTGCTCGATCCACTGTTAAGCAGCCATCGGATCTGTCAATCCTGTAAAAGTTTGGTGGCTTCAGTTTGGTGAAGCTCTCATACAAGATACTGCCATTTGCCATTTTGTGCTGGCTGGTCCTCGATGTTGTTGCTACCATTGTTATCATTATTTAGGAATGCTGCTGACACTGCTCGAAGTGCTTGTTTGAGATCTGCATTCCCACTGTCTTCGTTAGTGCGTATTTGTCTCCTTCCTGACATCCTACAGCACAAATGGCAAGGTAACACAATGGTTAAATCAAATATTCTATAAACCTTAGAGATTTAATTATTCCTGTGCGTCCCCTTTTCTAGGTCCTACCCACTCTTCCTCATGCGTCTTAAGGGTTTCTAGAGTATTTTATTAATCCTAGAACCATAGATTTCACACCAATATCTACCGTGCACCAGATTAAAAATAAAGGTTGTAGACTCATGTCCAAGAAAAGCCTCAGACTGTTGCACACCTGGAGTGTGCCCAGTGTCACAACACCAAGATTGTGGCTTCGAGTCCTGATACCATTAAGAAAGTTTTTTTTCCTCTGACTCTAATGAATCTCCCTTACAAGTGGCTTTTTTAATATCATGCTAAATAAGAGAAAACCCTAATTCATATGCAATCCCAGCCTTAAATCTATTCAAATTCAGGAGAAGTGGAAGTCCATATCTTAGAGGGTTTGTCCCTTGCTCACGTCAGCCCTGCTTGAGTATTCGGGCCTCCACACCGTGGATGGAGCTTTAGAGGATCATGAATATTAGCCTGCCCAATAAGGCTTGTGGGTTGCATCATTTAAATTGATGATGTTCCAAACCTGTCAACTATTGTTCCTTTCATTAGCTATGCATATGAACCGAACCCCCACCACCACCAACAAAAAACACTCCAAATTTAATCGTCCATCTTCTTAGTTGTTTCTTAATTGAAAAATTACCTACAATAAAGGCCTTCTATTTATGAGCAAGGATGAAAATAGCGGTAGTAGCGGGTGAAGCGGCCCGCCGCCAAAACGCTACGTAGTGGTGCGATTTGAAAAAATCGTCAAAAAAATATGAAAAAATTGTAGAAAATCTAGAATATTGGAAAATGAGAGAAAATGTATTTTTTTTTTTTTGCAAAAGTAACTAAGATAAGGGGACGTAGCGGTTCCCTTATTGTATGAGGTCCTGTATTGCTGTATAATATAAATAGAAAATAATATTAATGATAATTTATTTTTTACATGTGTTCATGTTGCTTAGTTATGCTAACTTAGAAACTAATGAAAGGCTCATAAAAGAAAAAACTATGTCATGAAGTCAAAACTTAAAAAGTGCTTAGAGGAAAAAAATACATCTACCAAAGGGGGTGTCGGATGTACTTAGATGAGAACTCTCTGTATCGACAGCAAGATCATGTGTTTTTTGGTGTTCTTTTAAACGTAAAAGGATAAAAAAGTTGTGTAGAAATGTTATTTGGAGAGAAGAATAAAAGAAATAAGTCTTATTATGTATTTTAAAAAAAATATGAAAAACCAGGAATTTTTCTCACCCCGTAGCGGCCCCGTCGCCAAAACTAAGATAGGCCGCTACATGTGCGACGGCCGCTAAATCGGCTGTAGTGTGGCGGTGGCCACCGCTACGGCCGATATATCGTAGCGGCCGATACTTTCATCCATGTTTATGAGTTGTGTGAAATCATTTGAACTAATTTTGAATGAATCTGTTCACGTTAGTGTTTTTAGAGCATTATCTAACCACCATTTTCACTGTTTCCCTATGGCTTTGGCAGATCTCTGTTGAAGATGAGAGAGACCGTCAGAATCGTCTGGCCAAAATGCGCAGTCTTCTCTTCTCTCATGAAATTAAGGCAAAACACATTAAAAAGATCAAGTCTAAGACCTTTCATCGCCAGTTGAAAAAGAATAGACTGAAATCAGCATCGTCTGAAGTGCAAATGGATCCTGAAGCTGCAAATGAATATGCTAAGAAACAGGAATTCAAACGGGCTAAGGTGACTGATACTTGTATTCTTCCCCTCCTTTTTTGTTTGTTTTATCTGATATCATGCTCTGTAAATGAGAATTATGAATCTGTGAATTGATTTGCTTTGATTGTCTTATGATTTAATACAGGAGCGTATGACGTTGAAGCATAAAAATAGTTCTAAATGGGCAAAACGTATTCTAAAGCGTGGACTTTCAGTACAAGATGAAGGCACTCGGGCTGCTTTCTCCGAACAAAATCATCAAGGTGCAGTTTTGACCCGGAAAATTGAGTCAATGAAAAATGATAGTAGTGATGATAGTAGTGATGAGGATGAAGATGATGGAAGTGTGGATGGTGAAGACTCTGCTATGCTCCTTATGAGAGCAAAAGAGAAGACACTCAAGGTTATAGAAGAGGAGGATGAAATGCCTAAGAAAGGAGTTCTTTCACTGCCTTTCATGGTATGATTTTGTATATTCTTAGAGCCATCGTTTTCTAATCAGTCATAGGGCAGTGAGTGTTAATATTGATTTACAAATCAAGTTCTGCATCCAATTACAATTTTTGTAGGCTGCGATGGTCCTACCTTGTATATCGCTATTGACCTGAACAATTTAACCATTGAATTTCAGCATTTCATTATAACTTGGCTTTCTTTCACATGACTTACCATACATTCTTTTCCGTCTATCTTTGGATTTGCACTCTTTGTTTCTTTATCTTTCTGTGGCACTGCTTGTATATCTTGTCTTTTCTACCCTTTTTTCTTTGTTATCTTAACAAAATTTCAACAAACCTGTGAAGACCGTAATCATTATTCATGACCTTTTGTGCTGACTTCAGTGGCAGGGATTTATTACACCTTGATGAGATGATATAGTAAGCTTTTTTTCCCCTTAATGGAATGGTGTTTGTCATGCAGCCAGGCATGTCTTGGCAGAGCTGTGAAGGCCAAGAATGTTGTTTTGTTTTATCGATGTGCACTTGCCAAGAGTTAAGATGCAGGTTGCCACATCGTTGTACAGAGAGTGGCCCATGACCAAGGGCGAAAGGGAGGAAATTTTGCTTGAGGGGCCGTTTACTCTAAAGGAAAAGTAAAATAAATAAATAATCTGAGGGGGCGGTGAATTCAACTTACCTTTTTTTTTTGGATCAGTAACAGTAAAATTTCATCTCTTACCTTTGACTACATTTTATATAGACTTGTCTGCATATTCTCCGTGCTTTTATGATATGTTTTGAATTTACCTCTATGTTGGATTGTTGGAATGCCCTCACATTCTTCACTGTAATCACTTTGGAGTTGCTATAATCCCATGGGGCTCTATTTTCAGAATGTCTGGGATTTCTACCTGGCTTCTTGTGAAATGATTACTAGTTCTTTGCTTCTTGCATGCTTTACTCTTGACTTTGGTTGATTTACTTATGTGTAGGCGCGGGCAATGAAAAAAGAAAAGGAGGCCGCCTATGAAGAAGCCCAGCTTGCTCTTCAAGAATATGATTCATCAATGAGGCAGCAGGATGATCTAAATGGAACAGAAAGCCTGAAACAGGGTTTCTCGAGGGGGAGGCGAGTATTTGGGGTTGCGAAAAAACAATCCCAAGAAGTCTGTAATAGGTTTAAAGCAGATATTAGTGGTAAGGATCACGACAGTGATGAAGAATTTGAGCCCAAAGAAAATGTTGATATGGGGAATGAAGAAAAAGTTTCATTGCAAAAAGATGTCCGGGTTGATCCTAGTCTACTACTCGAAGATTCTGACATTGGTCAGGGTGCTTTATTTAAGGTATAGAAGTTTTGTATATTTTTCTGCTTCGCCAATGACTATGAGAATCTAACCCTTCTTTCATTTTTATGCATTTGTTTTGTTGTTTCAGAGTTTTGATGATATTGTTAAAGACCCTGGGCCCAAAACATCTTATGAAGTTTCAATTTTTGCATCAGATTCTTGGAAAAAGGTTATCATAATTCCTACTTAGTCTTTTAAATGAATTATTCTCTTTTATCTTTTTTTAACAACTTGCATATTGCACTATGAGCAGATGAAGAGTGATAAAGGTGTATGCAGCAGTACCAAAACAATGTCAACAGTGGTAGAACCACATTTACCTGAACAGGATCTATATGTATGACTTGCCTTAATTTGTTTAGTTTTTTTCCCTGGAACATGAAATTAGCTGCAAGCCTTATTTGTTTGTTTCTAATTTACAGGGAATAGATCAACATAGTGAGCCAGAGAGTGAAGAAGAGATGGTTGATGGTATTCTGTCTTCTGATGCAATGAACAACTACAAACTTCCATCCCAAGCAGATCTTATACACAGTGCTTTTGCGGGTGACGATGTGGAAGGAGAGTTTGAAAAGGATAAACTTGAAGTCTTGAATGAGGAGAATCCAGAACCTGAGAAGCCAGTTCTACTTCCGGGTTGGGGTGAGTGGACTCATATCCAACAGAGGAAAGGTTTACCTTCTTGGATGGTGGAAGAGCATGAAAATGCTAGGAGAAAAAGAGAAGATGCCCTAAAGAAGAGGAAGGATGCAAAGTTTAAGCATGTAATTATTTCTGAGAAGATTGACAAAAAGGTCTGTAGCCTTGATTTCAAGCATCCAATTGCATTTTGTTGTTCTCTTTCTTTCTCGGATTTAAAATATAGTTTCTTCTTTCTTTCCTCTAAAATTTTGAAGGGGGTGCATACTTCTATTGTGAGCTCCACAAATATGACCAAGGGGATGGTCATCTCTAATTCTCTATGTTTTATGCCATTGTGTCTTTGCTATTCCCTTTTTGTACATCTTTCTTGCATAATAGAGTAGTATGGATGTGTTGCTGTCATTTCTGTCTGTGAACTGTTCGCTCCTCTCTATTCTCAGTTGCTGAGATTCGTTCCATTTCTTGATTTCTATCATAATATGTTAATGGCAAGTGAAGAATGATATTTGTTTTGCATTTGGCAGGCTGAGAAACTTTATACGAAAACATTGCCCTTCCCTTTTACATCGAAGGAAATTTTTGAACAGAGCATGAGAATGCCCCTTGGACCTGATTTCAATCCAGCAACATCTGTTCGAGCACTTAACCGGCCGGCGGTAAGTTGTATTGACCTTAAATCAAGCTCAGTAAGCTGGCACTTCTAGAACACTTTTGATTAAAATGAATAGGGGGAATTTTCTCCTGCAGGTGTGCGGGATTTCAGTATCTGCCTTTAAATTTAGGGTTCCCGCTTCTGTGGATGGCTGGGATTCAAAATCCCACTCTGCCTTGTGCAGGACTCCCTTGGGTGAAAATTTCACATTATTAGAACATTTATCTAATGGTGCTTTTCACTGAAATAGGAAGGGGTGAGATATAGAATGGTTCAGAGAGGAGACCTAGAATAGATGGTAGATTCTGCTACTTTTGGGTGTTTTGGGGTTCTCACCCATCCATGTTGTGCTTGTCAGGTTAACCATGGACCTCTTGTATAGACTTCTAGACCTCAACAAATTATTCATTTGCTGGACACTAGAATCCCTCTTGAAATTGACCCTATTCTTTCAAGGTTTTGTTAAATTTTTTTTTCAGTTATAGTTAAATTTTATATATGAATAATTTTAAGAATTCTGCTTAACCAATCAGCCTTCAAAATTTTCCCCTTATTCAGTTCCCCCAATTCCAACCAAAAAAAAAATCAAGATAAGGTGAAAACAAAAGCAAGATAACGAGGAACTATAAGCTTTTCATGTTTGGACTCCGAAGGGAAAAAAAAAGGGAAGGCATGTTTCGATGTGCCCCAGTCGTGTATTCTCCAATTTACACAATTGTCTCATTTATATATTTGGAGCTTAATTATTTGGTTGACCAATTGTATCTGGGGCCATCTTTAGTATGTTTCACCCGTCAGTTCAAAAGTTACATCTGTTGATAGCTGTCCAGTTGCCCAACATGAAAATTGGATTTTCAAGCAGTTTGTACCATTATTATACATTCAAACTGGCCCTAGCGCACTTTTGCATGGTATAAAATTTGATTGCTGATTTTGTATGCATGTCTTCAGGTTGTTAAGAAGCCTGGTGTGATAATCAAACCAATCAAGTTAGCTGAGGTGAATCCTTATGACAAGGCAAGGGAACCTTCGCGTGGTGGTCAAACTGCAAAGATGATGAAAAATAAAGGTGCTGGTGGGAAAGGCAGCAAGAATATAAATATGAAAAATAGAAGTTAGCTTCGCATCAAGGATTGCATGCTAGAAATTATAGAAAAGAAAAATTCCCTTCAACCTTTTGCCATACCGGAATTCATTGTGAAAGGGTATGTTCTGAATTTATATCTTCAAAAGCGTGCGAATTCAGTATGCCAATTCGTCTCTATGCGGTTCATTATTTAGAGGCAGATGGGGTTGTGGAGCAAGGTTGTGTTGAAAATATACTGGTAGCTGATTTTTTCCATATGCACTTCCATGATCAACCATTTTAGTGAACAGCCTGCTATTTATTTTATTAATATAATAACATCTCATTTTTCAAATTGTAGTGCTTCTCAAGCATACAGAGTGTCAGCTGCCCCAGCTTACCCATATTAGGGTAAAAAAAAAAACAATGGCTGTCTATGATTTTTTATTTTGTGTTTGCATTGAGTAGTTCTTTCAATTTTGGTTCCCTATATGTGGGCCCTTTTGGCACAGCCCGGATCCACGATCGATGCGTTAGATCAATCTCTCAAGGGATTGATCGAATCCAAAGGTGGATTCCATCCGCTAGGACACAAAGACAACTATGAGACACTCTATAGAACCGACGAGAAACTCTGAAATCTTATTATCAATTGAAGGAAGCATGCCCAATTACAATGGAGGGCTTAATATATATTGGTAGTGTTATTAGCCACTAAGAATCCCAAAATAGAAAGCTACTAATTCTAATTAAATCATGAGAAAAAATTCTCTAATTAGACTTAAAGATAAAAATAGCATACCACAATAGTTTCTTAGCCAATTGGGCCTGTGGGCTGAACCTGAAGGTCTGGGTTGGATGGCTAGGTCTATCATGTGGGCACAGGAGCTCTTTCGAGCTACCGTAATACATCTAACTCTCCTCGGCTTGGAAGAATTCGACTTTGGTGAGTTAATAGTTTGATAATGTTCACAGGGATCTGGATTCAGATGTTGGAAGTCGGTAGCAGTAATCCATGTAGTTTCAGAGATTGGGTGGTTCTGTCAACGGACAAGGAACTTCTGAAATCCTCCTTGACGAGTAGAAATAATCTGTTCATCGAGAATATCAATGATTTTATCTGTCGGTGGAGGAGCAGTTGGTAATGTAATGGCTTGTTCTTCATAATCTTCTTCATTGTCATGCCCATGGTAGAGAGTGGGATCTTCAAATATTGAATGTGGGACTGATACCAAAATTGGCGCAGCCCGGATCCACGATCGATGCGTTAAATCAATCTTGTGAGGGATTGATTGAATCCAAAGGTGGATTTCAGCTGCTATGGCACAAACACAACAATGAGACACTCCATTGAACTGACGAGAAACTCTGAAATCATATTATTAATGGAAGGAAGCATGCCCAGTTACAATGGAGGGCTTAATATATATGGGAAGTGGCATCAAGCTTGTGCAATTGAATCTCGATCGAAGTGGACTCTTCCCGAACTTATGGTTGGATTCTCTCTCGTATTATCAAGCTGTCAAGTCGTCGGAGACGAGTTTTTCCTAGCGATGGAGAATTGATCAAAGCCAGACAATAGGTTGGCCAACCCATTAGGCCCTAGTCCATGAGCCCAATGGGACATCCATTTAGTCAGGAGTATTATTTAGTAGTGTGATTTGTTTAGGATTAATAGTAGTGTGTTTGTTATTTTAGGCATTATTTAGGTATTAGAAAATATTGTTGCTTAGGGATTAAGCCAACTCCTCTATATAAGGATGTTAGGCCCCATTGTAATGCAGTGCCTATTTTTATCAATTAAAAGTTTCTTGAGATTTATCTCTTATGGTGTTTTCTCTTCTTATGAGGGTGTCCTAGTGGCTGAATCCATTGTTGGATTCGATCAATCCTTCGCGAAATTAATCTATTCGTTGATCGCGGATACGGGCTGCATCACCTTTGCTTGTACATTTTATGCATTGTGGCCAACCTCATGGTTAAACCTGCCTTATTATTGGGTGTTGAAAATGTACTTGTAGATCCAAAATGGGGATGACTGACCTTACACAAATGTCCTAAATCTCTTGGAAGCAAAAATCAGGAAGAGTTTCTCTTGCATTTCTGCATCCAGATGATTCATCGCCTAATTTGGTTTTAGTCGAAAAGATGCATTGTGTTTTGGCCTTAATCCCTATGCGTTGGGATCGATCTCATTCATATGGATTTTTTAAGAGCTTGGCTATCACCCTAGGGAAATGGTAGTTTGCATTTAAACAGGGACTTCTGGATCCATCTAAGTGAGATAAAGATGTTATACAATGCATTCAAATTTTGAGCAACTTCATCTCATAGCAACACTAGCGAAGCGTCTATAAGGAAAGTTCTGCTTTTTGATGGAGAGATGGAGGAACAATTTCGAAAGGATCGGTGTAGAAAGAAAACTTTCTCCTGCCGACAATGCCCAAGATGCCCACCAAGACCTGTGGGAGCAGATGAAATGATTTTGAGGAGCTCTAGTGGAAGGGAAAATTTGGCTAGTCGGAAATCAGAATTTTCTTGAATGCATGACTTCCTTGCTGTTGCAATCACTAACCTGTGCTCATAGCGACAGCCTTACCATTGTGACTAATGACAGCTGCTTTAGGTGGTCCTCATGTACTGATGAAACTAGAATGTTCCTCGTTTTGGAGTCGCATGGATCCAAACAACAGGCTGAGGTTTAATATGTAACCATCAACGGTCCTATGATCTTTAGTAAAGCTCAAATCACCAGCGACAGTTGGTATAGAATGAGGGTCAAACCAATCCTGTACTGTCATCCATGACTGGCTAAGCTGCAAGGAGACATTGTCTGTGTCAGTATCCATCTGCCACGATCCATCTTTGTCAACCCCATTGTTCGGGGATTTCTGAGGAGTACAGTGGGTTCTGCTTGATTGAATAAGAGAATTCTCAATCTCTATTTGGACCCCAATGACATATTTCTGGACTCAAATTGATGATTCATGGAGGCCATATGGTTATCTGACATTCTGGGTCTCGATCTCAACCTCTAGTTGGTCTTGATGATGGAAGAATCGCTGTAATTGTAGAAGCCCAAACAATCTACAATGCACCATAGATCCTGCTTCAGAAATAATCTCTATGCACGATGAATCGTTGTGGTAGAATAGAAGGGCTTTGTGCATTTTGATTGTGGCCAAACATTATCCTTATTAGATGATCATATGAATCTCCCATAACAATAGGGATTGTAAATGGGTCCCCGATTCTCCGATTATCCGGAAGTTCTAACCCGTTAAAAATCGGGTTTGGGTCCTTATTTAGGCCTCGATAAGTAAATGGGTCCGGGTCCGGTTCCACCTTGGTTCGGCGGACCCATGGGCCCGAGATCCGACATATTACCTCAATTTTTGAAAATCTCTCCTAAAAATTATATATTTTTTAATATCATTCTTTACCTAGATCCGGACCCGGATCCAAACCCGTTCCATATATGGTTTTGGTTATAGTTCCGGAGCCAAAAAAACCGGTTCCAAATCCAACTCCACCTTTTGCTTAATGGTTCTGGTTCCGGTTCAGGGTCCCCTATGGACCCTGAACCGGAACCGGCCCGTTTACAACTCTACATAACAGTCCTCTCAAAATGAATAGACGCTGCTTTAATTAGCATGCTCTCGATTCAGAGGTTATGATCATTGAATCCAAATGACATGTAATTTCTATCTGGCCATCTGCTGAAAAATATAGTTGGGTGCAAAGGGGCCCACAAGTCAGGTGGGCTCAGGTTTTTGAGATCATCAGATGGTGCCCATGTGGAGCTGACCCCTAATCAATGACTAAACTAGAGACCTTCTGCCCTGCGTTAGTGCCGCCCCCCAAATTGAATTCATCCCACTTCTTTATCTTCTTATCCTCTCAAAATGGAAACCCATGAAATGAATGCTGGGCTTCAGAACAATAAGTCTCCCTCGGTGTTTGCATGTGAACCCAGAGAGAAACAGAGCAAATGTCATAAACTTTTTACACAAAGTAATAAATGGTGGGGGATTGCAAGGGACTGAAAAGTGAAAACCATGGCAGAAGACAAAGACTAAAGAAGCGTAGCTCAGAAACCCAAGAACTGTGTGACATAACATACCATTACAAACATCATCATCAGCATCATCCATCATCATCCAAGTAGGTAAGAAAAAGGGCACGTGTCTAGAAGGATGGATGAGGATGATTATCTTCTTCCTGGATTAATTGCTTGATATTGTGTGGATTTATGTGTTTGTATTTGATCGCTGATCGCAACTTTATTCGTTCCACTGCGTCACTCTCCCCAACAAATGGTATTAGAGTCCCAACTCACAACAACTGCAAGATATTGTTTTTGTGAGTTTTCTTTGTTTTCTTTTCATTCAAGAAGCTAGAAACCTTTAGTATTTACTTGCAAAAGGTAAATGTTATTGTGCTATTTACTGCAGGGTCCCAAATTGGATGGTTTATTTTGAGCTACGATAGGCCCATCTTTGCATGATCTAATCTTTTCAAATCATGGGCCCTCCTATAAATTTGTTCGTCCAGATGTTGCTTTAGCTGATGTGATATGAGGAATATAAATTATAGATTTTGGGATATTATCTTTAGAAATGGTACAACAAATAGGTAATGATCAGTTGTTAGAACATGAGGTAGTGAAACTTAGAAGGGACACATTAGAGACATTGAACCAAAAGGGTATTGTTGAGATGTAGGTAGATGGCAGCTTGCAAATAGGTCAACAAAGGCTCTTGGTAGTAGAACTCAAAATACAAAAGATGATTGTTAGAAATAGGAAAAAGGAAGTTCAAAAAAAAAAAAAAAAAGATTCATATAGGTACAAACTTAAAAGGTAAAGCATAAAAAAATTGTAGTTAAGCCAAGTTTGAGGCTTAGGACAACATGAAGGCAAAGTTGAGAGCCAAAGAACGGGAGAAGGAAATAGAGAGGCTCATATACATTTGCTAAAGTCAAAGGGAAGAAAACAAGGTAATTTAAATTAAGGGCATGTTAGAATTTAAATTAGGTTGAGTCCACTAGTGCTACCACTTTGGGGCCATGGGGGGTTTACCTGACTTCCCTATGGGCCTAGAGGGATTAGTCCAACCTAAAGGGTTGTGAATCCTAAAAAAAATAAAATTAAGGGCATGTTGGAAAGGGAATTTTTCTTTTTCTTTTGAAAATAATATATAATAGAATATAATCTTTCATGTTTCTTAACCTAAAATACTTGTTTGTTTGGCAACCCAAGAAAAGTAAAAAAAGAAACCTTTATTTTTCTTCCAAAAATAAGAACATTACCTATAGCACTCTCCTCTAGAAAACTTTTACAGTAAAAATCTTCTAAAACTAGTGCTTGCAAGAAAAAAACGAGGAAAAAAATTCCCACCTATTGACCTTCCCGAAGGAGGGTATGCTGAAATTAGGACAATGACAATGGTGATGGTGGTGAATTGGCAATGGTGGTATTGGTGAATGATGATATTGGTGATGATGGGTTTTTTTAGGGTAACTCATTTCATTTTCCACCAATAATCACACATAATGAGAAGTCGAAGAGAGTTGTAAATCATGAGAGCAAAGAAAACAGCCTTGTGCTGCAAAGATCATGAATTATTGTGATGGAATCATGTATGTGTTTAATGATTTTGTAGTAAGCTCGTGTTATTTAGATCTAATTCTGCGATAGACGATTCTATCATGAGGTAGTTTCATAAATGCTAACACGAGTACCACTTAAATAAGGGAACTCTTTTATATGATAACAATTACGCCTAATAAGTTGTACAAAGCTTAAGTTCATACTGCTCGTGTATAAAGCTTGTTTGGCAAAGAAGAAATGCCAAGAAGATTTTAAGTTCATACTGCTGAAAATTTGCAAGTCCATAGAGAAGTGTGGTGTAACTGGAAAGGATAGAGTAATAAAGAATTGACCGAGTATAATAGAAACATTTTTTTTTTTTTTGAATAACTGCAATTAAAAGAAAAGAAAAGAAAAACAAAGAATATCATTTACATGATTTGGCATGTTTACAAAATGCTAGGAATTGCTCTATTTCCATCCTTTATTTGTCTAAATGTCTAAAGCGGGTAGAGATTTGAAAAACAAGAGCGTTTGACATACGATTCTACCCTCTACTTGATTTAGAGAAGTAGAGCCAAATCCTCTTAAAATGAGAGGCCTCATTGCTGTGTTTGTCAAGTTAAGAGCTTTAGGGCATGTTTGGCAACGATCCACGCTGTAGAATCCTCTCCTATTTTCTTCAGAATCACGGAAAACCTAGTATTGGTTACAAATTCGACCGTATAAGGTGATTTCACAAAATACCACAATAATCTTCACAAGCAATGAATTTGTCGGTCAGACCACCCCCTTGAAATTCCGCAAATCCGCGCATTAGCAGAAAGGTGGATGAACAGTGCAAATGACGCTAACTATTGGGTTATCCCTTTTTTTGTTTGGAAACCCACGTTTGGGTCCGATACTTACAATCCAAACCGCTCATTGCATTAAAACTATAAAAAAAGGGCTCTGTAATGAAGTTTCAGCCGTTGATGTTTTGTAGTTTGCCAGATATTTGTAAAGCACTCCAAAACGTTGGATCATGAGATTTGGATTTTTGTGGGCCACATATGTGCAATCGGAACCGTCCAGTTTGTTAAGAAGGCCCAAAACGGCTATGGGTTGAAATTTGGAACCATAATTCATCATGGATAGTGAGAAAAATGTAAAAAACATAATGACCATAGATCACCCCAAAATGTAACGTTTCCTGACAGTTTTCGCTGTTGACAATGAGAATAAAGAACACAAACAAGCAGTAATAGACTGGGAGCTTTATGGGCTTTGGAAACTTATGTTATGGGGCCCAAAATCATGATCTGAACCCTCCATCATTTTAGAAAATCCAAAACGGCCAGCATACCAGTTTTCAACCATTGATTCGTTATATTGTTTGAGATATTGACAAAACTGTCAAAAACTTAAAAAATAAAATTTAAATGTTGTGGGACCCACAATGAAAATCTAAACCATCCATTATCTCCGAAACTTGATTCATGGAGGATTACTAGAAAATGGCAAAAAATTTGTAACCTTCGGATGTAATAGATGCAAATCCATAATTCTCCATTATTTACCAAACATGGATTGTCGTGGATTTTCTTCATGAGAAATCTGCATGGAGGAATTCATAGAATAAGAAGAGTTTAGAAATCCTCTGGATAGAGGATTCCATTCTTGTTACCACCAAACGTGCCCTAGCCTCTATTTTTAATGATGACTTTGCTTTGGATGGCTTTGTAGGAGAGTATAGATACCAAGCAAGGCCTAACCCGCACGAATTTAAGAGGAGAGAGAGGACGTTCAAGATTTTGGGTGACGCATTGATGAATGACATGTCATGTTATGAATTTATTGAGGGATGGTGTTATCAAGGTGAACATAAAAGTAGGTGTATGTCATTCCTTATTTAATCCAAAGGCTGTCAGTCTGTAGCACATACTATAATCAGGTGGAGGGAGATCCGCGGCTCTCATTTAAAGTTTTTAAGGTTAAATTTCATGATCTTAACGTTGCTTTTTCTTTAGAAAGTTTTTTGAGCTAAGTCACTTTGTAAATCCCAAATTGGTAACACAAGGATAACACCACCACTCTGTTGATCACTGTATACATCTTTTAATTTTAGAGTAAAACTTGAGCCCCACTGGACAGTGACATAAAATTGTAACCTAAATCATTGACTATGGTTATGACAATGATGATTGTGATACGAAAATAATGTTTAAAGTTTATAGGTAAGTTTTTTTTTTATCTGCTTTATCTTTTCTCATGAAAAGTATGATTTGCCTTTCCTTTGCCAAAATCTCAAAAAATCTCAGGGGACAAACTATCACATCATTTTCCAATATTGAAAATTCTAATAAAAATTTGATTAAAGAAACATGCCCATAAGAGTTTTAAATCTTAATTCTCTTTGTTGATCCCAAAATTGATGAGACAAGGATATGATAATTGGGGTGGGGGTGTTGCCCTTTGTGTTTCGAGTCTTTTAGATAAGTTTTTCTTTATGATCCTAACCTTTTTGTTTTTCTTCAACTCTCCGGGGAGATAAGTTATGACAATGACGATAATGATGTTAACGACACCAATGAGTTGATCATGTTAAAAATTAGATTCATCTCTATAGTTAATCTCCTTTTTTTTTTTTTTTTTTAGATTGAACAATATAATAGTGTACATTGTTTAATTTGGAGTGAAATTTGAGCCTCACGGATAAAAAATAAAAATGTTAAAATCTTAATTATAGAGGCCACTTTTAACTTTGGTTAAAAAACTATAGCCACTTAAGATTATGTTCTGACAAAGCATTAATTACGACGGCGATGATGATGATAATGACAACACTGACAATAAGGCAGTGGTTTTAGATCACAAGTTAAGTTGACTTGCTGGCCATACCCTATTTAGAGCATGGTGCGTGGAGGAACCATTACCATATCATATACTTCTACAGTGGAAAAAAAAATAAAATATGAATTGTGGAGCAAGTCTAGATGCTTCCGAGATGTGAATCTCCTAGCTCTTAGTTAATAGCTTTAAATCCATCTGTGGATCCCCATCTTGTAATTTAGACTGCCCCGATCACTGTCCCACCTAATTTGTCATTAATAAGGTCTTATTAGACTAATTGAATATATGAGTTATTGTTTTAGCTCTCAATTTCTTAACTTCCAATTTGATAATATAAAAATCGAAAATTTACATTCATGCGAGATTTTTATCAACAAAATTAGTAAGGTGGGCCGATGACTTTGGGTGGTTTAGATTTCAAGAGCTCCATATGGACACTAGCGGATTCAGGGTTTTTGTTTGAGGGGTACGAATCTTAATAAGTAGTTTGGCATTTGGGGGCAATTCAAAGATTTTTATATTGATGTGGAAGTTGAATCCACAATTTTTATTAAATTTCCTTGAAGCGCGCCGTGGATTAGCGGGTGTGGGTACACGCGTGTACTTGTGCCTGGTCCGCCACTGCACGTGGAAGGCACCATCGGTGTGGCCTCACAGAATCTCCTAGTCCCATTCTTTGGGAGGTCAGCAGATGACAAGTGTGATTAAGAGAAAACCAAACCACAGTCCGACTCAGAATGTCAATGGTCAGAGTAACACGGGCAAGTATAGCTCGGCACCCTTTTGGACTCATTTGACCGAGTTAACCATGTGACCCACCGAGTCGAATCAAGTTCCACAAGTCCATAATTATTCATACATCATGGTAGCGTTCTGAGCGTTAAGCAAACATCACCAACTCTTCTAAAAAAAATCACCAACTCACCTTCCAAAGTATTGCAGGTGCTAGCGTAATATATAATATCATATCGTGATTTTAAGATCAATTTCTCAGGAAGTGATGTGGAAAGAGGTGTAGATTTCCAATCCATGCATCGGATTAGGCCCACATGAGGTCTGTCTCTTGTATTTATTTCCTCCCATCCCAGCACTCTCTCTGCAAGCAACCCATTCTCTCTCTCTCTCTCTCTCACACACACTTTTATTATCTTGTTCTGTGAAAGATTTTCTTCAAGTCCCACCAGGCCATAGCCCATTTCTTATTCTAAGGTACATTTCTCCAATTCATATGTTTTGATATCTCTCTCTCTCTCTCTCTCTCTCTCTCTCTCTCTCTCTCTCTATTCTTCTCTATACAGAGTAGAGGATGTCTTACAAAGCTGTTTTTATTGATGAATGGATACATGGGAATTTGTTACATGGATCTTTTACACTTTTTGGTTTTTGCTGTGAATGGTTTTATATGGTTTTTTTTTTTTTTCCCTTGATATGGGTGCAGTTTTTTTTGGGGTTGTTTTGGTTGATTGAGGCTGACTGTGACATGGAAGAGATGGAGTTTGTGTATCAAGAGGTCTGGTTAATGTTGTTAACATGTGTAAACTGGACATGGTTGGTTCTTTCTTTTCCATGTAATTTGAGGATTTGCATGGAATGGCAGGAGTATATTAACAACTCCAGAGGAGTGCAGCTTTTTACTTGTAGATGGTTGCCCGCTTGTACACCCAAGGCCCTTGTTTTCCTCTGCCATGGTAGTGACTCTCTCTCTCTCTCTCTCTCTCTCTCTCTCTGTGCATTTAATTTTCTTCACCAAAATAACCTTTTTTGTGGGGTGGTGTTGCAGGATATGGGATGGAGTGCAGCAGTTTCATGAGAGGTAAAAGATAAATTAAAAAAAATAATAAACAGGATATTACAGCTTCTTATATAGGGTTTGGATTTGATGAGGAAACTAGTTCATGGGTTAGAATAATTGCCTATATTTTTTTGAAAAATTTACAAACAACCACTTTTTTTTTTTTGAAAAATTACAAACAACCACCTGCGTTTTATATTATAAATAATAAGCACCTATTTAAGTTGAGTATCTCCTTGAATGGCTGTTTTCTTTCTTGGTGAAATTCACTTTAACATTTTGTCCTAAATATATAGAAATATATCAAAGTCTCCTTGAGGCTTGAACCTAACCTCATTTGAATTGAATTGAGGATGATATAGTGAAAAAGACCACCAAATCTGAGACTATATATGATGATCAGGATCAAAACCCTCTATTTTAATGTGGATATGGTTAGATGTAAGAAAACTCTTTATCCTTCCACAATGGAATCGGTGGATCTCATAGAATCTGGCTTGTGATTGTGAGCTAATGTGGCTGACCAAGATCTTCAGATCAATAGAGCTGGTATTTGTAAATAAAAAAGGCATATGGCTGTCTATAATTATAAAAAAAAAAGAAGTGGTTATGTGAAATTCCCTTTATTTTCTTTATCTTTTCCACTCCATGGGGTTTGTCTCTTTCTTTTTAGGCTTTTGGAGTGGGTAAGTTGATCTTCTAATTTCTACCAAACAAATATCATTTTAATTGTTCCAATCTTGTGGGTTATGTTGTTTCTTCCCTTTGACTTCTTTTGGCTCCTTTAAATTTTTTCTCTATTTGATCATCTTTCCCCTGAGGATTAGAATTGGGTGAGTATAATAGAGTATCATTAAAATAGTACTATGTTTACAGGCGGTGGGGTTGGTTTGGATTTAATCCTTTCACTTTCTGACTTTTGAGCTTTTTGCTTTTGACACATACTTGTTCCCTTTATTGTTGATCTAAAAGTTCTATAAAGGTACATTTCCTTGCCTGCATGTTAAAGGCAACTGACTTTTGTACCCATGCTTTACTAACATATAGATTCCTTTCACACACAAAAAATAAAAAGATGTATCCTCCTTCAACTAAAAATGCACCACAGATTAGGCACTTATGCACTTCATAATGTTATTTCGACTTCTAAAAGCCCAGTTGAGAACGGCTCCTTACCTTACTCAAGTGGTTAACGAGCGCTGGTTCTCACCTCTGGGGTTCCAACCCTAGGTGTGCCGCTATTTTTGTGTGTGGACTTTCGTTCCCATGTACGCGGGCTTGGTTTCTTGTGTGTACGGACTCTCTCATGGGACCCTGCCCCTTTAGCTCGGTTAAAGAAGGAACAACTTCTAGAAGCCCTGTTGCTGTTATAGGCCATCATCCACCTGTGCCATCAAATCAAAATGGCATGCCCCCAATTCATAACAGGAGACTTATCTCACCCATTGACTTAGGATACTGTTGTTTGGGTTGTGGCACACTCAGGTCTGGTGGTGGAGGAGAATTTGAGATGACATTTATCGTGAACTGACATTTGGTCTTATGGCATTTAGACACCTCGTGGTCAAGTAATTAGCCTAATGATCATTACTTGGGAAGGAGTGAATGATCTTCAAGTCTAAGAATGTGGTGTGTATTTAGAAATGAGTGGGCCCATCTGATCATTGGTGGGGATCACAGAACCAAGTCCTTATTTACATGGCTTGTATACCGGACAGCCAAGTGAGAACTGCACGCTACCCACCAGTGAGGTAATTGGCCGTTCTCCTACTCCTGTAGTTCCAAATGGATTATTAATTTCCTATTGCTTGGATTGGTTGGAACATTGGCTACTGTGCCCTTAGCAAGAATGGATTATTGTGCCACATTTTTGTTTGGTCATGTGGGCATTCAAATGAGTGATTTGAATGTTCCCCGTTGTATACACCAAGTTTGAGTGTACAGTTCATAAAGATCATGTCCAGCTTTTCCTTTTATAAAGGTCAAGAAACATTAATTCAAGTCAAACATGTGAAGGGATGGGCTTCCTATTATTAAAATTATTTATTTAATGATGAGATATGGGGGTATATTTTTTTAAATAGGTTGAAATCAGCCCCAAATCTTCTTGAATAATAAAGTGTAGGTGGAGACTATTTTTGAACTAGGCGGATTGTTGGATTTGTTGGACCAACAAACAAAAACCCACCCACTTAAAAGGATGGCAAAATTCATTTATTAATGGCAGCTTTTGACGTTTGAAGCAGTCAGAAGTCACTTGGAGATGAACCAATCTATTTTTTCTTGAGAAATTGACTCCAATGAGTTCACTATTTGGTGGTTTAGAGTGAGCAGGCAGCAGAGCAGGGCGTGTGTGTTCTCAATTTTCTTGGGTCAAATGTGATTGGGCCATCTTTAGGTAACCAATTCTTGAAATGGCCTCATTATCTTCCTCTTTTAAAGGACTTTTGGACATGATATTGCAGAAAATGTCCAAATTTTCCTTTGGTGCAAAATTACAGAAGTTTGGAGCTGAAGTTTTCCATTTTGAATTAATTTTCTTTTATTATATGAAAAACCCTTTTTCATTAGTTGGAGGATGGGCTCTCAGAGCCGCTTTTTCGTGCCCGCGTAAAAATAAATTTTCAGGAATCTTGTTTCTTAAATGCTCATGCACCCACACCCACGTAGGGTTATTAAATTGATATGTAAAGAACAAAGATGAGTACTGCTAAAATAAAAGGACTTGGGCTTGCCTTACTTCCCTTGAAGCATGCCAATCATGGATAGTAAGAGGAGAAGAGTCTATTTATGTATTGTTTGTAAAATATCACTGTCATCATCAATCTGATTTAAGCTTCTTTTCAATCCTTCTACTGTGGATAACATGCCCCACGTTTTGCCTTCAATGAATAAGCTATTTACATTTCACACTGACCTACCCCCTCGAGCAGGGTTGGGCCAAAAACTGCCCTGGTCATTTATCGCGGTTGGGTTCAACAACAGATATAACTGCATATTGAAAACATTTACATTTTCTGACCTTGAAATCAACAGGATTATAGGGTCATAGTGATATTTGGGTCACCCTTATCATCATCGCCGCCCTCCTAATATAACCTACTCCTAACAATTAGATGCATAAGGGGCACAGTTTTCAACAAAGTGCAGCATGGCTGACAAGGGGACACCCAAAGTTCTTGGCACAATTCTTATTTATGATTCAATCTAGAAGGTGTTCAGTAGTTATGTAGGTGCAACGTTGGGTTGAATGCCAATCATGGTTGAGTAGGTGTTTCTGAGGCTTTGGATTTGATCATGGATCTAAATGGAGTTTCGCAACTTGAATTTCTTTATTTTCCTTTCTTTTTTTCTGTTCTCTTAACTGACTACTTAATATGGAAAAAAGAAATAGCTAGGACAGAATGAAGGACTTTCCCCTCTGGACTGATACATACCTGATCTATTTGAGCATTGGGTATCAGGAAATGTACAATTCTCAGAGCACACAAGAGTTCATCTGAGTGCCTCACTTCTAGATTAAGGATCTCCATAGATTTGCGTAAAGCTGGACGATTAATTTAGTTTGTAGTATTTCATTGTTTTTAGTGATTGATATTGTGAAAATACTGGTGGCAGGGTGTGGGACAAGGCTGGCTGGAGCTGGGTATGGAGTTTTTGGGATCGATTACGAAGGGCATGGGCGATCCAAAGGTGCACGCTGTTACATCAAGAAGTTTGAGAACATTATCAATGACTGTGATGATTTCTACAAGTCCATATGTGGTAAGTCTATTTCTCTTAACCAAGCCCCTGCATTATAATGATTATTCTAAAGAAGGTTGGGTATGTCAATCAAAAGGATGAGTTCATCTTAGATTTAGATCAAGATTAGATTAGATTTGATTTGATTCATGACGTAATTAGAACTATATTAGACTAGAGTTGTGATATGATTAGGTTTATTAAGAGTCCATGTTAAGTTAATTTTTAAATAGCCATTAGCTATTATCAGTGAAATATCCAGAGAATTTGTCAAGATGTAGTCCTTAAATTTCTACACCTATGAGTCATCCACCTGTTCTTCTACACTCTTACATTTATGATCTCGGTTTTGTTTGGACTTGATGAAATTTTAAATTGTTGGGTGTTTGCAGAGCATGAAGAATACAGGGAGAAGGGTAGGTTTCTGTATGGGGAGTCAATGGGTGGAGCTGTGGCACTTCTCCTCCATAGAAAAGATCCTGCCTTCTACAATGGCGCGGTGCTGGTTGCACCCATGTGCAAGGTAACAATAGCCATCAGCTTTAGGGTTAATGTTCCCTACAACGATATCATTAAGTTTGGTAGGCAGCAGGCTCCACTATGAATTGGAAGTGATCTAATATGGATCAGAATTGAAAGATCCTAGCAATGGTCTACATCGTTGTGAATGGCATTGGATGTTCCTTGAAATTTATGGTAAAATCAGTTCCTTGAAGGAGATTAGGTCGAGAAGTAGGGGACGTTAAATTTGATTTACTAGGGCAATGGTTGAGCATCCATTTACCTCCCATTAATTCATTTTCCAATAAATGGAAGATTATTTAATGACCATTTATACAGTTTTACTTTTGTTTCTTCATTCTCAAACACTTTTAAAAACACCTCTCTTAAAATTTCTAAGAACTCAATTCCATATAACAAATAGGCCTTAGCGAATATTTGGGTTCCATCACTTTCTCATTTACCATTAGAACTCTTACTAGGATTGGATTAAGCTTGCTTGGGTTAGAGTTGTACTAGGAGTAGTGAACCTTTGGTAAGTCCTAGTGTTGCATCCCTTTAAGATTTCTGATAAAAGAACGAATTTCTCAGTTTAAGAGAACCCAGTTCTAAGAATGCAAATTCCTTTTATTGGTGCCGCTCATGATGTAGATAAGTACTCAATAGACGTTTTTGGATCACCTAAAGGACACTTAGTGCCCAAGGGTAAGGGGTCCAGAGTTAACCTACAAAACCAAATTCCCACTTGTGAAAAAAAAAATCTGTAGTCTCAACACTGCAGGGTTGTTTTGGCCTGGGCAGCATTAACACAAGAGTCCTCTCCTCTGCCCCTCCAACCTTGCAAGTTGCATCTATTTATTACACTTCAATGCCTGCACTTTCAACAATCATAATATGGCCATACAATGACAGTTGTGGACCAATCAGCTGTATGATGATACCTTCTGGGACCATATGGTTAAAAGTGACTAACCTAGCCTTCCATATCTTCCTGTTCATTTAACAAACATTAATGTAGGGTAGTCCAGTGGTCCTTGTCTTGTGCCCTCCGTAATGAATGATCTCCTTCTGACCTGAACTCTGTTCACACCATGTCTACCAAACTACTAAAAGCATCTCAGCAACCTCCATCTGATATTCATTTGCAGAAATATCTGACACTGGAAAAGAAATAAAACACTCCCTGAACAGAAATTCTTATGAACAGATATCAGAGAAGGTCAAGCCGCATCCAGTGGTGGTCAACATATTAACCAGAATAGAAGAGATCATACCCAAGTGGAAGATTGTTCCCACCAAGGATGTCATAGACTCTGCTTTCAAGGACCCTGTCAAACGTGAAGAGGTTTGTTATTCCTTTTTCCCTACACTCTATAATCAGTACTTTCCATATGTTTAAAGACTGATAATTATTGTGAAAGACTCAAATGCCTGATTTATCTTCTATGGAAGTTTTAGAAACCTAGGTCTCATTGAATTTTTAGAACTAGCTTAGCCTGCACTCTCTATACCTCTAAATCTAATTACTGTAATTATATTTACCTCTCATTGGCTGTTATGAAGAGCAAAAGCAGTAATTCAGGTCTTCTTTTTATCAAAAAAAGGTCATGTTAATAAATGGTGGCATAGCAAGTAGGTGGAAAGAAAAGGGTGAAGATCATTGCCTATCAAAATGCAGTAAACCCTAGAATTTTTGCTAGGAGGACGAGTAAATCTTAATTTGAAAAAAAAAAAAAAAAAACTGAAGAATATTAATGAGTTCTGTTTGCATGCGTGTGTGTGTGTGGATGTCTAAGAGGTACCTCTCATGGCTTGTTTGAGAGGAGAATTTTCTAGGTACCACCACATGGGACCTCATGATCAATTCAACTCACACCAACCACCCCTCGTGAATTGGTAGTCACCCTAATTTGACATCAGTCTGCCTTGTACTCATTGTTGGATGGAATTTCATAAAAAAGTGCAACTTAAAAGAAACCGTAAAACCCTCAATGCATTTGACTTGCTTCGTCTAAGACTTACTAAAATAGTAAAAATGCTTATCTATACTTTTAAGTGTTGGGACGTCCCACATTCCACATCGCCTAAGTCATGAGTTGGACATATCTTTATATACCTGTTTGAGCCTTCCACCTATCTACTTAAGCTTTTAGTTTGGTATATGGTTTCTTACATTAAGTACAATCAAATGCATAGATAAGGCATACAAATCTTATAGCTGGCCACCTAAACATCGGAATTTTATCATGATGAAGAACTCAAATGGACGGTCAAATTTTCATGCTGATATACTCCTCAATAACTTTCCAACAATATAGTACAATTACAAAAAAGTTTGTGTGCTAGGCTTGTGGTTCAATTTCTATGAATCCTGACACTCGATATGATCATCTGCAACCTATTCTACTTCACTTGTTTTTGCATAAACTGTTTCATATTCACTTGGTTTACAAAGATCAAAATAAGCCCTAAAGAATTAGCGTAATCTACAGATAAGGAACAACAAGCTGATCTATCAAGACAAGCCGCGGCTGAAAACAGCTCTAGAAATGCTGAGAACAAGCATAAGCCTTGAGGACAGTTTGAGCGAGGTTTGTATATTCACATATACAAACATACATACATAAATACATACAGACACACACATACATTGTTCATTGATAATTGATTCTCATATGTGAGTGAAATTGGTGAGACCTTGGCAGGTGACACTCCCATTTTTTGTGTTGCATGGCGAAGCAGACACAGTGACTGACCCTGAAGTGAGTCAGGCTCTATATAACCGGGCTGGGAGCTCCGACAAGACGATGAAACTCTATCCGGGGATGTGGCATGGCCTGACCAGTGGAGAACCGGACCAAAGTGTCGAGGTTGTATTCGCCGACATCATTGCATGGCTTGACAAGCGAACCGGTGACGGATTAACAATTCAACCGCTGCATAGCAGGCCGAAGCCAGTGGAAACTCGCATGGCCTCTCAGGGGAAAAGGCAGAGGCGCCAACGCCACCAGGGTAGCTTTCTTCTCTGTGGGTGGAAGGGGGGCATGCACCAACTCTCAGCAATGTAGCATATACCTGTTTCAATATCTCCATCTGTGAATTGGATAGGAGTCCATTCGTATTTGAAGAAAAAATGAAAGGAAAATAAATGTTTTAAGCTCCATCAGTGAGGTTTACTTATATGTAGGGCCATAGACCCTTCTATGTATGATTGTAAAAAGAACATATAATATATGGCTTCAGGAACATCCTAGAAAGGAGGGAAAAGGTGCAGAAGACTATCTAAAATTACATCCAAGTGTATTATATTTTGGTTTGGCAATCATCTAAGGGACTAAGTTTATCATATGAAACTGAATGCTAGACAAACTAGAAAAAAAGAATGAAAAAAGCTTAAAGTTATGATATATCATAATAACTGTGTCATTGGCTCTTTGATAGAATAACTACAATTCCTTAATTAGAGAGTTTATAAAACATATTGGTAAGAGACGCAATTTTGACCCAACCCACCAACCACTCTATGTGAATCACTTAGGAATTTTAACACACACCAAGTATGTACAATCCAAACCAAGTAACCGCAACAAGTAATAATGGAAGAACAGCGAAGAGAGTAAGAGCAAAGCACGAACACACCAATATATGTGGAAAATCCTCTAAAATAAGAGGGAAAAACCATGGAGCCTTCCAAGCAAATCCACTGTCCAAGTGGGAGATTACAAGCTTCTACTTCTTAAGTTAGTGCCTTCTCATCTCATGTACAAGAAAACCCCGTTCACTCTCTTGTTGGAAAAGAAAAGAAAACAATCTCTCTCTTTCTCACTCTCAACAAGAGGAACCCACCTCACTGAATAATGGCTTCTCTTCTCTCAACACAACTCTCTCTCTCTTACTTGGCTTGAGATTTGAAATTGAAATAAAGAAGATGATGGGATTTAAAACAAAAAGTCTATGGAGCCTAACTCCATAGCCCGAAAGTTTGCCCGATCCCAGCTGGAGGTCCAGCTGGACCTCACGTTTAAAGAAAGCATTTGACAGCCAGCCTAACTTTTTAAAAGCCCGCTGGGAACTTTGATGAATGGGGAAGAACGCAAGACATCCAGCCTCTTTCTCTGTGCAACTCACTCTGAGAAGAAGTGAAACGGAAGGGCTGAAACGTGAGCTCATCTCTTCCTCACTCTTGATCGCCACTTGCAGAGAGAAACGTGATGCTACTGTCCAGCTGAAATCAGCTGAAAAAGAAAGCCAGCCACTGTGTTGAAATCCTTCCGCCTGAAATTTTCGTTTGGAGAAGAAACCTGCAAATGCCCTAAAGAGGAGAAATTGCCCGATCGCTCATCTCTCTCGGCCGATCGATCATCTCTCTCGCGCACGCTCGGGGTCGCCCGATTCTCCCTCCCCATCAACATCTCTCTCTCTCTCTTTCGCGCGATTCTTTGACGATCCCCATCGCTGCGTCTCGGCATCGGCATCTAACCTGAATCAGTAGCATCATCTCTCTCGCTCGGATCCTTCCGTATCGCAGCGTCTCCCTCTCGGATTTGGTACCCCCATCGCAACAGTGCCCACGCCTCCACAATTCAGGTTGGGGTTTTTTTCCACTGCTTTATGTGAAGTTGTTTGTTGTTGATGATGAAACTGTTGATTTGTTTTTTTTTTTATTTTTTGTTTTTTTTTTCCTTATTTCCTAAATGTTGCAAGATTCTCCCTCTCTAATTTGGAGATGCTCCCTCTCTGATTTGGAGAGGGCACCTTGTTCTCTTTGAACTGCCTAATTTTGAGAGATGGTCGTCTCTGTAGCCCAAAAGTCTATGGAGTTGAGACTCTTACAATCCTTTTGACTGAATTGCATTGTTTATGAGGAAGTTAAGACATGCAAAGAGAGCCGATTTGAGTTACAGAAAAAGTAAAACAGGAAACTACGGCCCTCACCATTTCTTCCTCTCTCTCCTCTTCTGTTTTTCTTCTCCTTCTGGCTTTCCATTGACCCTCCTTCAAATTTCAGAGAACCATCTCCAGTTCAACAAGTCCTCTCTTAGTGTCTATACGTTACAACCAAAAAATCTTAGACCTTTACCTCTTCTAGTGAATGCCATCCTGGAATTCATAGGTGCTCTTTTGAAAACTTTTAATTTTCTAAGTTTTGACCTTTACCTCTCAGACCTTTTGAAAACTTTTGAACATCATTTCTTTGATATTCTAAGTTTTGAATGATCTTGTTTTTTGGCTATTGACTTTGCTGTAAAATGCCTTTAAAAAAGAATATCATTGCTGCCAATGAAACATGTTTTCAACAAGGTTGTATGCTCAAGTTATGTTGCTAATGAAAAGAAAGAATAGTTGAATGCTTCATTTTATACTTACAAAATGATGCTTCATTTTTCTTAACACCTGAATTTCTTTTATCGAATTATTCTCAATACCTGAATGCTTTATTTGTTTTCAGAAGCATGGAAGAAGATGAATTATTACATGAATTCGATGGAGAAGACAATGGAAATGAATTTAGGATGGCTTGTCTGGAAATATACAGTGTTGAGACGGAGCAACCCTTGGAGGAAGGAGAAAGCATAGAAGAGTTAGTAATGGGACCTCAGAGGGGAATGATATTTGGTTCAATTGAAGAAGTACATGAATATTATGCAAGATATGCTAGGCAGATCGGATTTGCTGTCGCCCAAAAAACCTAAAAAAAAGGACCGGATGGAAAAAAGAAGTTTATTACAATTGTTTGCACTAAGGGTAGAAAGCCAAAACCAAGTGCAAGCAACCCAGTTAAACTTCATCCACAAACAAAAACAAATTGCAAAGCAGCGTTGAATCTTTCGTTGCAATTCGATGGGAAGTGGCTTTTGAACTCATTTGTACTTGAACATAACCATGATATGAGTCCGAACAAATCTTGATATCACAAGAGTAATCGGTTAATTCCATCACATGTGAAGAGGCAGCTAGAACTGAATGACAAAGCGGGAATTCGATTGAACAAGACTGTTAGCTCATGTGTGGTAGAGGCAGGTGTTCATGGGAATTTGACATGGTTGACAAAGGATACGAGAAATTACCTGGATAAACTCAGATGCTTAGAACTGAAGGAAGGGGATGCTGAGGCAATGCTAAGCTATTTCAAAAAAATGCAGCAAGACAACAGATCCTTTTTTTATGTCATTGATCTTGATATGGATCATCGAGTAAGGAACAACTTTTGGGCTGACGCGAGGAGTAGGGCAGCATACGCTGAATTTGGTGATGTGGTCACGTTTGACACCACTTATTTAGTCAACAAATATAATATGCCTTTTGCTCCTTTTGTGGGTGTGAATCATCATGAACAGTCAATACTTTTAGGTTGTGGATTGATATTACGAGAGGATACAGATACATTTGTATGGTTGTTTCAGTCTTGGCTTGATTGCATGTCTGGGTGTCCTCCTAATGCCATAATCACCGACCAGAATAAGGCCATGCAAAATGCGACAAGAATTGTATTTCCTAAAGCATGACATCGGTGGTGTCCATGGCATATCTTGAAAAAGGAGCCTGAAAAATTGAGGGGTTATAATGAATACGATTCAATTAAGTATCATCTTCTTAATGCTGTCTATGATTCGATAAAAAAAGAGGAGTTTGAAGAGAATTGGGCTAAGTTTGTTAGGACATATCAGCTAAAAGACAATGAATGGCTAGCTGGATTGTATGATGAGAGGTACCGATGGGTGCCAGCATTTGTGAAAGATATTTTTTGGGCAGGGATGTCAACAACCCAGCGTAGTGAGAGCATGCATGCTTTTTTTTATGGCTACATCAATTCTAAGACCACATTGAAGTGGTTTGTTGAGCAATATGATAATGCTCTGTCTAAGAAGGTGTAACTAGAAGCTGAGGAAGACGCCCGTTGTTTTAATGTACACCTTCCATGTGTGACCCCTTATGAGTTTGAGATGCAATTTAAAGAAGCATATACTCTTGCTAAATTTAAGGAGATTCAGAATGAAATAGCTGGTAAGATCCATTGCAATATTACCTCGGTTAAGGTAGAAGCTGAAATTTCAGAATTTGATGTGGAGGAAGATGTGATAGTGGGAGAAAACAATATCCGACCTTTTACTTTTTATGTTCACTTTAATGAGATATCAAGAAAAGCAAATTGTACTTGCCAGTTGTTTGAATTTAGAGGTATTCTCTGCAAGCATATAATCATTGTTTTTTTTAAGAAGAAGGTTTATCATATACCAGGGATATACATCTTAGAGAGGTGGAGTAAAACAGTGAGAAGAGGCCACACAAAAATCAAGATCAAGTATGACAATTGTAAGGTCTGCGACCTTATTGGGTCAGTTGGGCCAATAGTAGGCCCATTGACCCATTTATTTAGCTATTATTATAATTAATTGTATTTTAGATATTTAAGTGGGTTTAGATCATGAGCGAGTTTCTTTCTATGTTAGATTAGCGTCTACGAAGTTTCGTGCGATTCAGAGTGCGTTTGACCCTAGTAAGGGGGTAGTTTGCCATTAGGGAAAATTGAGTGTTTTTCCGAAAATTTCAATCGCCGTGACTTTTGGGTTCGTTGGAAAGGTCTCGTCGCGCTGATCGTTTTTGTCTTTTGGCTCATCGCGATCCGACGATTACAAACCCTTCAAGTGGTCAATTTCTTTATCGGACCCACTTAAGGGCAAATCAGTCTTTTCCCCCTCCCTCTCTTCTTAAGCAAGGATTAACCCTAGTTCTTTATTCGTCTCTGCAACGAACAAGCTACAGCAGCCTTTCTTCTTCCTCTCATCTTCTCAAGCCCAGTACTCCCTCAAGAAGAGATCATCTCGAAGATCCGGACCGCTCACTTGCATCCTCTCGATCTCCTCTTTCGAGTAATCTTAGTTTGGTAAGGTTTCACTTAACCTCATCATTTCAATCACCTTCTCTTTTGGTTAGATTTAGGTTGTTCCTGATCTTTTTCCTTCCCTTCCTTCTTCTTTGCGTATTAGATTGCTTTTGAGCGGGTTAGATTGGTGGTTTTCGCGGTAGAAGGTTTCTCCTCAAGTTTTCCCCAATTTCCAATCTTCTTCTTGGTTGAGGCAAGTAGATTTGCATTGTATAATGGATCATGTGTGCATTTTCTTTATTGATTGGCTATGTTTTCTTGTTAGGTTAACTTAATTCTAAGCCTGTTTGTCATTGATTGGGATTATACGCTAGATTGGGTTTTTGAGGGTTTTGGGTTAAATAAAAGATTGTAATTGGTAGTTATAGGTTGTGTTTAATTTGTTTGAGATGATGGAAATGATGAATGTGATGATTGGGGACCATGGTGGCTTATTTTATGTAGGTTAGCCATGGATTGGCCGGAGGAAAAAGGGCAAGAAAAACCAATTTTCGGCCATTTTCGGGGTTCGGGTTGCAATTTCGATCAATCGAACCTGCAGTTCGATCGATCGGCACTGTCACTAACTGTGGCTGATTTCAGACCGATCGATCAGACTGCTTTTTTTTTTTTACAGCACATGGGAACTTCGAAGACGTATAACTTTTAATCCGTCCATTGGAATTCTACATGTAATATACCGTTGGAAAGCTCTCGAGTTGTAGAATCCAATGGTTCTAATTTCATCACGATCGGAGGTTGGAAAGTGATGTAAATTTTCAGATTACTGTTTCAGCTCATGTTTTATTGTAAATGAAACTAATAACTTAGGTTTGGGCCTTAGATGTTAGAAACCATGTACCCACTCTCATTTGACCATTAATGGGGTTAAAATCGTAGCATGTGGCTTGGTGTGCTTCGATGGGTTGTCTAGATATTCGTGTATTGCACATGGTTTAACCGAATGCGTATGAAATTGTTCCATTAGATGCTTAACATGATTGTACACTAAGGAATTTTTCTAGAAGCATCGTTGATTCAATTTCGACACGTACTCCGCTAGAACATGTGGAATACAGGGATGACACCACTTGCCTAGGTTGGATTGTAATTCCCCCTTGACTTGTGAATTCTATCCGTTGATATTATTCCTTGTATACTCTCTTGACATAGAACACTTAACTAAGTATGAAATATAAATTCTTGTAAAATTAGGATATGGACTTGACTTAGAATGTATCGTAGGAACCCTGTATCATTTATTGATAAACAGGACTGGCTAGTATGGAAGGGATTATTAGGTGTTTGACTTGTCTTGTATTGTTTTGAATGAGATAATCCCTATGATCATGTCGTGTGCATTGAGCTAGCCATACTTGCTTGTCTTAGTCTATTCTTGTGTCAACACCACTTTGTTTTGTTTCATATCATGGCCATCTGCAGATTGGGGGTTTATTTATGGGCCGATTACTTGGACATCGGCGTAGGCAGTCGGCTTTGGACGGCGTCCATGGCGTTGAATAGCTGGGAGCGGGCTTGGACCGTGCTGCTATTCCCAGGACCGGGAGCTAGGATCCCACTGGAGCCGGACTTTGGTATCAGTAGTTTGGTCTACATTGTTACTGATACCCCGGGAGGTGGATTGGACATCCTCGGAGTCTCCCTCTTGTTTTTTGCATTGTATTGTTTGGATAGTGGTTATTGCTAGACTATGTTAGGATTCTGTCATTGACTCATACGATTATTATTCATGCTTTTGCCTAGCTCTATTTTCCTTGTATTCACTTAATATTACACTTGTATCTATTCTATACTTGATGCATGCCATGCCTGGTTATTCTTTGCTTATCTATTACTCAACATGTCGTTGACTCTGTTCCTTGGTGTGCAGACACCCCAGGTGACTACTATGAGGAGCAGGTAGATGAGGAGATCCCAAAGGATCTCCAACCAGCTTAGGAGGAACGGGAGTGGCGTGCCGATGACGTAGAGTAGCGTCATCGATCCTGGCACGAAAGAGATTCATGGGGACTTTATTAGATTTTAATTTATTCTTTCTTTAGTTATCGTTGGACCTTCTATATTATTGACTTCATTTTTATTGTTTTTAATGGCCTTGATTATTGGGTTAGCTATTGTAATAATTTAATACTTTGTGTAGTTTTATTTTCTTTCCTTTGAAACTTAATATTAAATGATATCTATTAGCCATTGTTGATATTCCATGTGCTTAAGATTGTATGAATTCCGTAATTCTTATTATATTTGAGGCTTGAAACATTATATCCTCACAGCGGACTTACGATCCTTGGGCCTAAAGGACAAAAATTTTAATTAGTCCTAAATTTCACTCCCCAGATCCGGTTATTTCTCTAATCGGGTTCAGGGGACGTGACAACAATTGGGAGAGGAAGCCTAAAGGGCATCATTACGACAAAATGTTGACTATTTTTAATCGGGTGAGCGATAAGGCCATGGATTCCGATGAAAAGACTCAGATGGTTTTGTTTTCGTTACTAGAAGTGGAAGATGAGTTGGATGTTTCTAAAGAGGTTGCTATATGCAATAGACCTATGTTTATTGGTGTTCATAAAACCTCAACGCCATGTCATGATGATAATCTTTCTTGGCAAGAGAGCAATAACCGCGTGTGTGATCCAATCAAACGCCGCTAGAAAGGCTAACCGGCAGAAAAAAAAAGACAGTCTAAGATGGAGACAGTTATTAGGAAGTTTCGGAAAACAAGCAAAAAGATGACAAAGAAGGTTAGTCAAAGAGTTTTATTTTTGAAATCAAAATAAACACAACATTCAATTAGTCACAATCTAATTGATATTAACTTCATGCATGTGCAGGGTACGACGGTGGTCAATCATGGAGACGAGATCATCAACACAGAAGATACCGTGAATTTAACTGTAAGAATGCCCCCAATTAACTATGTGTTGTGCTTAACTTTATTGAATATGGCCTCATATACTTTTGCTACATATCCAGGTTTCGGCGGTAGATCTTGATTTGAACCTTTAAGAAGACATGTCAGAATGAAACATGGATTTGGATTTTTAATCGTGATATTTGTATGTGAATATTAATGGGTTGGCAGATGTTGAGATTTTATTTGTGGGATTCAAATTTTATTTGTGGTATTTGATCATTTCGAAATTTAGTTGTCGAATTTTTGGATGTGGTATTTTATTTGTGGTATTGTTCATGTTTGGACTTGGATATTGTCATGAATCTGTTGGTATTTCTACAGGTTTTTAGGATTTTTTAATGTATCTAATTTGTTTGTTTATTTTAGTTATCTTGTTGATGTTGGAGGTTGGTTTTGGTTCAGTTTAACGTAATCTCTTTAAAAAAGTGAAGCTGGACTAGTTATGTTTTCTTTTTATTAGGATGCCCACCAGGAATGCTATAGGTGAGAAAAGTGAGGCATTTGAGGAGTGCTCATAAAGGGCTCAAACATTGGATTACAGGCCAGATGAAGGACCACTCCCCTGGTCTTGTGCTTGACACCATTGCAGTAGATGATGTTAAGATTTTCAAGGAAGGCAGAATGGTTTTGTAGACGCTGACATTATAGTGTCACCTGTAGTGTATACCCTTATATTAGATCAGGGATATAGCCAGGTATTTGTATGCATCTTGGCTAGCCATATGGAATTGAACTATGAATGGGTGAGATCTCTAACAAGACATTTAGTTGTTGTTTTCATGTTATTATAGATTAAACAAGAGTTCGTCTGATAGATCCTCTCAAAATAATATAATGTCTGATTTGAGTGGAAGAATGATTTCCTGGTTTGTTTATTTTTTATTTTATAATTTTCAATAATAAAAAATATAATAAAAAATTTTGATTGATAAAGTATCAGCCACATGTGCAACTTACCCATTCTTGCTTCAGCACCTGCCAAAATGAAATGACAATTATCCCTCTTCTATCCAAAGGAAACTAGTTTCAAGTAAAAAGAAATGATTGACAATCAGCCCTGTGTCTAAAGGATACTCTGTTTCATTTAAAAAAAAAAAAAAAAAAAAAAAAAAAAAAACAAATTGACAATCATCTGACTATTACTAGCTATGGATTGAAATGTCCATTTTCATATGTTTTGATCTTTGATTTTTGAGACCTTATAATCCACACCTATCAATATCCAATTAGCCCCATTTTGGGTGAGTTTTTCACAACTACATAGATATTCATAACCCCTACTCTGGATTGGTACTGGTGACTCCAAGCAAGCCCCCAATCCTATATGCACTTGGTCATCTTCATCACCATCCACTTCTCCAGACGACCATCTCTCCAAGTAAGGCATATCTCGGAGCTCAAATATTTTCAATGACTCGGACATGGGTAAGTCTATTCTCTCACAACCCACTTCATTCATCTCGAGAAATTCAAGAGCTGGAAGAAGAAGCTATGGCAACCGAATCAAATTTGGGCAATTACAAATGTGAAGTATGCAAAGGCTACCGGCAATCACTTGGTCATCTTCTTCTCTTCTCTGCTCATCACCATCACCATTCTATTGTTGAGACGACCATCTCTCCAAATTAGGCAGTTCAGAGAGAACAAGGTGCCCTCTCCAAATCAGAGAGGGAGAATCTTGCAACATTCAGGAAATAAGGAAAAAAAAACGACAAAAAAAAAAAAAAAAAAACAAATCAACAGTTTCATCATCAACAACAAACAACTTCACATAAAGCAGTGGAAAAAAACCCCAACCTAAATTGTGGAGGCGTGGGCGCTGTTGCGATGGGGGTACCAAATCCGAGAGGGAGACGCTACGATAGGGAGGGATCCGAGTGAGAGAGATGATGCTATTGATTCAGGTCAGATGCCGATGCCGAGACGTAGCGATGGGGATCGTCAAAGAATCGAGAGAGAGAGAGAGAGAGAGAGAGAGAGAGAGAGAGAGAGAGAGAGATGTTGATGGGGAGGGAGAATCGGGCAACCCCGAGCGCGCGCAAGAGAGATGATCGATCGGTCGAGAGAGATGAGCGATCGGGCGATTTCTCCTCTTTAGGGCATTTGCAGGTTTCTTCTCCAAACGAAAATTTCAGGCGGAAGGATTTCAACATAGTGGCGGGCTTTCTTTTTCAGCTGATTTCAGCTGGACAGTAGCATCACGTTTCTCTCTGCAAGTGGCGATCGAGAGTGAGGAAGAGATGAGCTCACGTTTCAGCCCTTCCGTTTCACTTCTTCTCAGAGTGAGTTGCACAGAGAAAAAGGCTGGAGGTCTTGCCTTCTTCCCCATTCATTAAAATTTCAAGCGGGCTTTTAAAAAGTTGGGCGGGCTGTCAAAGGCTTTCTTTAAATGTGAGGTCCAGCTGGGATCGGGCAAACTTTCGGGCTATGGAGTCAGGCTCCATAGACTTTTTGTTTAAAAATCTCTACACTCACACATGTGAAACACACATTTGAACTTTAAGTAGGAACCCAACATGGGCCTTCACATGAGGATGGGCCTAAATAACCCAATAAGCCATACATCAAGATGCCAAAGGTGGCTGGGGTGGGGTGAGGGTGGTTTAGGTACTATGGGTGCGTGCAAAGGAAAATTTGAAATCCCCACACCTCAGTGGTGTGCATTTATCAGCTCTCAAACATACCAGCACAGTTGACCTATCTTATAACAAAACGTGTTGTATTGGTGGGCTTCCACAGTGTGTAAAAACACCACTTTAATAGCCACAGTGGAGAATGGCTCCTTACCTGAGAGGTAAGGAGTGGTAGTTCTCATCTGATTGCCCAATGTTCGAACCTTGGATACGCCACCCCTCCCCATGTGCGTGGGCTCCTTTTCCACTTGAGTAGCTTGTCTTCTCGTGTGTGCAGGCTTTCACTTGAGTCCCAGCTCCCTTGGCTAGGTTACCTAAAAAAAAAAAATAATAATAATAAAATAAGCCACAGTGGTTTACTCCAATGCATACTTGAAACATGCCTACTTACCTCTTAATATCGTGTCTAAATCCTCTAAGCGTCTCTTCGGTGCGAATAATTGAACTCCATAGGGAAGCCCACTAAATCGCTCAAAATGAATTTCCTCCCCTTCAGTGGGATTATTTCCAAACTTTACATGTATAAGAGTTGGCCCCGATACTATAGATTGAGCATATGGCTAATAATGTGATTAATGTAATCTTATCCATTGTTAATCATATCTATTTATTACATTGTTAGTCATATGTTCAATTAAAAATATCATTAACTCTTTTTTTTTTGGGTAAAATCATTAAGAGTTTGTCTATATGGACAAACTCATGGATAGAATTTGGGACAAACTGTCCACGTGGCGTAACGTGATTGGGACAATGCATTTCAACTTTTGAGAGAGCCCAATCACATTGCGTCACGTGGACAGTTTGTCCCAAATTCTGTCCATAGAGTTTGTCCAAATAGACTTTTTGAATCATTAACTCTTAGTTAATCATATCTTTTTGCGCTCTCTCTCTCTCTCCCTCCCTCCCTCCCTTCAGCTGTGGGGATGCTCATGGACGGATGGCCAGAGCTGCTTTGGGCCGGGTTTGGTCTTTGGGCTGTAGTACTCTGGTCGGAATTGGTTTTTAATTTAGGCCCGTTCAATAGATGGGCCGAGCATGGATTCAGTAGTAGAGAGCCCAAAGCCCGGCTTGGCCCGAATATAATAATGGTTATAGCAAAATGGTAGTGCAGGGATTCAAACACTTGCAGTCTAATACACAAATACAAGACTCAACCAGTCAAGCTATTTAAGTTTGTCTAATACACAAATATATATATATATATATTAGAATGATTGGTCCATCCAAGCTTCTCTAAGTTTTCCAACCCACATTCAAGATTGACTAAACCCAACCTAATTAACACAAGCTTGTCCAAAAGTCATCTTCATCATGTTCAGTGTTGGGCCGTGGGCGAGCCACTTAAATCTTAATGCCTCGGGTTGAGTGCATTTCCAATCCATATTCAAACTTGGTTTATTTTCACGAATGATGGAATCAATTTAAGTGAAAATAATCAGACCCTCAAGATTCTGTTGTTCTTGAGTTTTGTTAGAGATTGGGGCATGGGTCACGATTTAACTGGAGGTGATACCAAAGGCAAGGCCCACTGTGAGGTCTATTCATTTGTGAAATGATGGCTAAGTTTAGGATGCAAAAGGGTTAGATTTGTGAAGGGGAAAAGCTTCACTTTCTGGCTACAGCGCTAATGGTAGAGACTTGGGTGACCGTGTGGAGGTTGGGTGTGCGAGTACTTACCTTTCAAAAAAAAATTTGATAAAAAAAAAAAAAAAAAAACTTAATTCCAAGGGGTTTTCATTTTTCATGAGAGAGGACATGCTGATGGACTAGATGGTTAAATTAGGCACATTTGGGGTCAACTTATCAGTGAAATATGAAAAGTAAAACTACTGTACCTAAGTTCCAAATTTTGATATAAAGAGGGCATTTAGGTCATTTTCCACCTTCAATCAACACTTCTAAAATAAAAATAGGCATCCTATTATAGCCAATATGCAACCTATTGTCCTGCCATATCCATGGTGTGGCCTTTCCATGTCCATAAAAGTTCCTAGCAGTCAATTGGGCCGAAACTGCCCCAATTGAAAAAATCTTTCAAATCTATTGGGCTTAATTGAGAAGATCATTTATCACATGATACACTTTTATTTCCTAAATTTTTCATAATGCGTGTGTGATGATATCCATTTTCATCCCACCAGGCAGAGGTCAGCTGAAAAAAAAGGTCCAGCCTTGATTTGAAATTGGATACCAAATTTAGTCCAATGACCTGACCGCTCACGTGTAAGGGGTGAAACCATCATAAGTCCATAGGCAGAAACAGGACAAGGCAAAGCATGTGAAGGCATTTAGAAGTTAGAACACACTCCCAATCCCAAATGCCTGGCAGCTGAAAATGAAAGTGCAATGAATGGAGAGAACTCAGTAATGTAGAAGATATGCTGCCATCTCTAGTCATTACTACTAGTAACTTGATGTCCGTAAATGATGATATAGAAAATCTGTAAAGAGTCTATAAATGATGATATAGAAAATCTGTCAGGACAAAAGGAAATATAAAAATTACAGAACGACCCAAATGAAAGGTAGTTGAGAAGAACAAATGCCAATGCCACGGTTCCAAAGATGATAACCAGGCAAGTAAATTGCTGCTGCAGATGAGAGACTCAGAGGGGAATGCTGCCACAAGCAGGAAAGGATTACATATAAATATGGTTCAACTTCAACCCCTCAGTTCACCCTTGTGGTCACCGAAGATGCGTGTGCGGAAGTCAGAGACCATGAGGGGAAGTCCTTCACGCAGGGGAATAGTCGGCTCCCATCCGAGGAGTTCCTTTGCCTTGGAGATGTCGGGCTTCCTCTTGTGAGGGTCATCCTGCGTGTTGGCTCGGAACACAATCCGGGCATTCGGTTCTATTGTTTCCTGAACCACCTGAGGGACCATAAGAGTAGATTGGTCACTAGGAAATCATGAGAAGGATGCTGTTCATTGCCTACTGCATGTAATGGTAGTTAGTTCATTCAAAGAATTCCGACCCCAGCATTCCACATGCAAGGTATCTTGGTCACTGCATAGTCAAGACTCGATAGTCTAGGCCTGAAACCATGTAAAATCTGCTTCAATTTTCATTTGGCTATGTAGGTCAAGTTTGATGATTCAAACAGCTGAAATTATGACCATTGTGAATGGAAAATCTCCCAGATTGGAAGATCCTAGCCATCTAATCTCCAGCCTTCTCTGTGGACTTTTGATCACTCCAGCAGTGTGGTATTTTATTTCCAGACCACATCTCGTCAGCCACAAATTAAGGAGTTGGGATTGTTCCATGAAGAGTTTTGGTACACAGATGAGGCCTAGCATGTTAATTAGGTTCTCGCGCAAGAAAAAAATGCTGACATGCAGCTGAACTGCTCTGTTCTGCATTGGAATGAGCCAAAGGAGCAACTTGCCACATTCTGAAAGATACATGGATCCAGTGTGTGTGTGTGTGTGTATTCTTACATGGGCAAGCTCCAGCATGGTGAACTCTCCAGGGTTTCCGAGATTGAAAGGGCCCACATGTTCACCCTCCATCAGTCGTATAAGACCCTCCACCTGTGAAGCAAATTATGAAAGTATCTGACATTAGAAACAGGCAGAGAGGGAGGGAAAAAAAAAAGCCTTTTGATGCTTGTTCATTTTTCCATATTTTGCCGAGAGTCATGACTGTTGATCCAGTGGGTCCCAATCTAGATGGTATGAATCTAATTGACTAAAATCAGGAATTTTAAACATAATTGTACTAAATAATATAATTTGGAATGATTCATGACCTAACTTGTGTGAATTTTTATGAGAAATCACTAAAGATGCCAAATTGCGACACTCATATTGTACAAACCTGGGATTTGAAGATGCTTTGTAACTGATCCCAAGATCCTTGGTACGCACCATACCAGTTAGATATTCAGAGTACTCAGATGATAGATGGGAGATTAATAATCTGGCCCACTCTAATCAGTGCACCATTAGATGATTGGTTTGAACATACAGATCTTTTCCTGAACGTATATCATTGATGTGCTCTATTAAACTCAGTCTTTGCCCTTATGCTCTGGATAATCCAATAAAAGAAAACCAACTACAGTGATATCTGATTTTCTTCCAAAAAATCATATTGCCAAACTAAGTATCACATTAGATTGAGATTTATCTAATGAGACATGATGGGTACGGTCTACATCCCAGTACTTCCAATTATCATAGCTAAGATTACATTGATTTTAAAAGAGGTTTCATGCTCTTGGCATGTTCGAAAGAAACTTCTTTAGCAATTTTCTTAGTGGAACCAATTTATGTTATCAAGATGTCAATCTGGGCAGAGCACATCAAGCAGCCATCCCAAAACTCAAACCCAAACTACTGTAAATTGACAATTTTGAAATAATGCATTTTTTTTCAAATGTTTCTTTTAACTTCAAAATAAAAGCGAAACGTTCCCAATATATATCATTGTGAACGTAACTTCTGTGATCCTAATGTACCATAAACATGTGAAAAGAGACATTCATACCAGATCAGAAACATATTGGAAACTCCGGGTTTGCTTCCCGTCACCATAAACTGTCAAAGGCTCCTTTCGCAATGCCTACAAGATTGATGGTTTTCCAAATTATTAGTTATTGTAAAGAGTCCAGATAAATCAGCTGATTCAATGAAGAAACTCTAGAGGCCAAACAATCCTTTTACTGGGACCTTGCCTCACACATCGGATCAACTAGGCATATCACGTGCACATTTAGTGACTGAACCAATCTACCCATTCCTGTGTATGATGTTGAGGCTATCACAATCAGTACTAGTTTTGGTGAATACAATCAAGATGATGCTGCAAAATTGATCAGGCCATTTTGATTTTGTAGAATAGAAGTCATCAGTTCATGACTCATGAGTACATATGGAACTTCTATATACATTAGTTTCGACATTATTTGTTGTGTTTATTGTAAAGTTGATACGAACCCAAGAAGCACTGAGCTTTCAATGGTCAAAATAATGGTAGCCATGAGAACAACGGGGGTACAGGGACATGCTTTCTATGGTCAAAATTGACCAATCTTACCTGGGCAACAAAATTAACAGCAAAGAAACTCAAAATGAATCAAAAAGGAAAGTCTTACCTGGGCAACAAAGTTACTAACAACGCGACCATCATCAATGCACATGCGAGGGCCATACGTGTTAAAGATACGAGCAATCCTCACCTGTTGCAGACCATGAGAATACAATTATGGAAATCAAAAGGGAGTAAAATAAGATAGTAAATCTCTGATTTGTTCCATTCTCAGGCCATGTAGTATACTAACAAGAAAACAAAAAAAAAGCTCCAGCTTCTAATCACATCCAAAAGATTGTCTCAATCAAACTACATTAACAGCATAGTAGGTAGGGATGTAAAAAATGGGTCCCTGATTCTCCGATTACCAAGAGGCTCTGACCAGCTAAAAACCGGATCTGGGTCCTTATTTAGGCCCCTATAAATAAATGGTTCGGGGTCCGGTTTCACCTTGGTTCAGACCCGTGGACCCAAGACCTGACAAATTACCTCAATTTTCAAAAATTTCTCCTAATATTCATGTTTTTTTAAATACAAGTCTCCATTAGACCCGGTCCGGAATCCGGACCCGTCCCATAACTGGTTCCGGTTCCGGAGCCAAGAAACATGTTTCGAACCGATTCCGGATCCGGATCTAGTTCCACATTCTCCTTAAAGGTTTCGACCTGTGGACCCGGATCGGATCTGATCCGTTTACAACCCTAATAGTAGGCCTGTAACCAACAGATCAGCCTAGTCCAGCCCATTTTCATGCCTGTGAGCCATTCAATTGTTTTGCAGATGGGATAGGGAACCGAGAGTGGGCCACAGTGTATGAGCGGTCCTGATCGAGAGAGAATAGCAAGGGCAGTTGGTACTTTTTGGGGGGATGTTGATTAGTGAAACAAACCTCAACGTTGGCCCCCCTGTGGTAATCCATGGTCAAGGTCTCCGCCGTACGCTTTCCCTCATCGTAGCAGCTTCGGACACCTGTCCAACCAAAACATGTGTATGTCAGATGCACCGGTCCTGGTCAAGCCTTCCTATGGTCTCAGATGCCAGAGGTGAGTACTAGTACTGGCACTACTTGCTCACACAGTCACACCCCACTGCCACTGGACCACATGTGTCAGCTCAGATAAATATTAGCCAATATGCCATCTGGACTCCGGACAGACAGAGACAGAGAGAGAAGACAAGCATCCAGTCCACAGTGGAACTCAAATTAAAGAGCTGCATGAAATGATCAACCTCACATTTGATATTTTTCAAATTTTACTCCAACAAAAAAATTTACCCCATCACAAAATAAGTCAATCTTTACCGTGGGGCCCACTTTTATAAGAGCATGTTTTAATAACATCTAATTCATAATTAGAGTATTTATTTTAAACTACTCGAATTTTTAAATTTTTAGATAAAGAAGTAAAACTCCATAGTAGAGCCCGCGTATAAACTGTTGATGAGAAATTTGACCTGGCAGTGTCGTCGCAATAATTTCTGATATGAATCCAAAGGCTTATCAAAAGATCCACACTCCAACCATCATTATAGTGATATTCAATATCACAAACTTGGCTACAGCAGAATTTATCCGACTTCCCTCTAGGTCCGGAAGTAATAGTCCAGTTTAAAGAGTTGAGAATCTATCAAAGTAATAAAAAAAAAAAAAAAAATGCCGCGAACTTGAGTTGAGATTACTTGTCTAAATATCATCATATACCCTCAAAATTAGAGTCCTACTCATTATATGTATTCTACCTATAAATTCTAATGCGTATGTATTAAAATCTTCAAAATGGAGTTGCCTTATACCCACAAAGGAAAAGCAAATTCTAAGGGCGCAAGATAGCTGCAAACAAGCGCCCCATGCGTACACTAGCATGACCCATAGAAATCATATGAAGTCAAAGTCAGAGAGACAAATGAGTTCGCGGTTTCATCGCAAGCCGAGTCGGGGGTGCACTGTGATTGTATCCCACGAACAACAAGCACCGTCCACTAATCCCTCCCGCGGCGCACGGTAGCCGATGGAAATTCGAATACTTAAAGAATGACTTAGGAATGACGCACTGGTAAAGTCTCTCACTTCCGTGAATGACGTGAGCCAAACAAAATCCAAATTCATAGTTCTATAAAACCCATAGTCTGCAGGAGTAAATTATTGTCAAGGGATAACATACCAATGGGATTGACATTGCCCCAGTAAGTCTCCACCTGTGGGTGCTGCAGCGGATCACCATACACCTCACTGGTGCTCGTTAGCAAGAACCTCGCCCCAACCCTCTTAGCCAGGCCCAACATGTTCAATGTCCCAACCACATTCGTCTTGTGCTCCCGCCAACCACCGAATCAAGGACAAAACACATTCAAACATACCAAGTACGAAATGGAAAACCGAGAAACTGGAAATCCCGAAAAAAAACACAACAGGGAAAACAGAATTTCCTGGAAAGTTATATGGATTTCATGGAAAAGGATATGATGGTCTTGACGGGATTGAACTTGTAGTGAACGGGCGAAGCGGGACACGCCAAATGGTAGATCTGGTCGACCTCCAAAAGGATCGGCTCCACCACGTCGTGCCGAATGAGCTCGAACCGCGGATTACCGAAATGGTGGATCAAGTTCTCTTTCCTCCCCGTGAAGAAATTATCGACCACGATCACGCTGTCCCCACGCGCGATCAGACGGTCCACGAGATGGCTCCCTACGAACCCGGCCCCACCCGTGACCACGATCCGAAGACCCTTCCTCTTCAACCCGAGAGGGATCTTACCCGTCGGATTCATAATCGCCGACCCTAACAAGGACCCGTGGTGGGGATGGAAGGTCGGAGAGGCGATCCGGTATGGGGCCTCGGCGAAGGCCGTGTGGATCGCGCTAATGTGCGACGCGGCGCTGATTCTCGGGACGATGATGAAGAGGAGGGAGGCGACGGCGACCCCGACGAGGACGAACATGAGGCGCTGCTCGCGGAGCAGGTAGCGGGCGCCGCGGGAGACGGAGGAGAGCCAGGGTTTTGGGGGTTTTGGGGTGTAAGCGTGGGAAGGATTTTGGGAGTCGTGGCCTTTGTAAGTCATCTCTGTCCCCATCTTCCCAACGACTTCTTTCACGTGTTTTGAGGAATTTGGTGGTTTTCTGCAATACCCAGATCGGGAATTCTCCTCCAAAGACTCGGGCTTTTCTAGATTCTAGATTCTATCCAAACAAGTTGAAGGATTCCTTGGAATTTCTGGGTTTTTGGAGATGGGTTATAGAAAGGGAAGGAAGGAAGGGAAGAAGTCGAAAGCTGCTCTCGAAGAGTACTGAAACCTCTGCAGCTGCAGCTTATTTGCAGAGATTTTGGCCGGGAAATGGCCGTCCGGGAGGTTGATTTGCTGTTTTGGAGCTTGTATGTATATATATATAACTTTGAGAAGAGCCTGCAAAGGGATTAACTAGTACCCGAGCTTCGGTGAAATGACAAGAGAGCCCTTGTTGGATGCACAATGATCTATCGCTTTTTGATGACTGCGTTGGAGAGTTGTAGAGGGCAGTTTGGTCATTCAGATGAAAACGCTCCATGGTTTGCAACTACACGAGGCTGCTACTGGAATAGATAGTCGTGATGGGGATCTGGCGTGAGGACCACTGTGATCTTAGACTTAGTGGATTTGTGGGTTGAGGGATTAAACTTGTGACTTGTCAAGTCAAACAATGGGTGACTTGGGCTCCCTCGCCAGGTGGTGCATCTTTTTAAGATGGAGAGTAGTGGGGCTCACTGGTGTATTTCATAAAACTGAGTCAAAGCGTTTTTACGATTTGGTACGGTAGCCAGGTGAGATACCGGGCTGCGAGCCTGCTTAGATGAGGGTTGCCAACCAAATGAACAACCCTTGATAAATACATTATATATTCTCTACTTAGCCCTATTAAGTGAGGATTTTGTGAGCAGTGTGTCCGGCACTCTGTGATGGGGACAGAATCTTGATAAACTCATAAAAGATTTTGAAGGGTTTAAAAGACTGTCTAAAATTGTAATATAAGGAAATTATGCATGGAGTGTTCTAGAATATTTTGGATAGGTGTAGTATTACAGGAGGGTGTGCATAAATTCTTCATTTAGGATAACAAGGAGCATAATCTTATCCATTCATTACATAACGTAGAAATATGAATAGGGGGCTTGGCACTCATTACAACCTGAGCAAGGTTTAAAGGTGCATGAGTGTGGAAACTGCCTTGGTGTGATTCTTGGTCCAATGAGAAAAAAGATGATTCGGTGGGATTAGGGTCACACTCACATGACATCTGGTATCACTGATTCTTGTATCCTTCCCTACTCGATCTCAAGATCCCCAAAAGTGAATATTTTGGTGATCCCACAATCTATCCATAAGAATTTATGGAGAGAACGTCAACAAATGTGCCCAAATCCATCAAAAACTTAATTTTTCTACAAAATAAGCAATTCAAATTTGAGCTTGGTTAACTCGCCTAGCTAGATGAGCTATTGAGTTGAGTTAGGCATATCAGACTAAGCTTGAGTTTTTCTCTATTATTTGTTGGCATTAGAAAATATAGAAATTGAATATATAAGGTGGTTAAAAATGATGATTAAAAGGTAAGTTTCTATAAATAAACATCAAATAAGTTTTCCTTGTGCGAAAATAGAATCAAAAGAAGATGCAAATCTATGCTCAGTTTTGTTGTGATTTAAACTTGACATGAGTTTGAATTCAGCTGAACAAGAGGAACAAACTTTGCTTAAAAAGATCAATTTACATTTTTTTAATGAAATTCTATCCATTGATAAGTATAATTCAATAACTTATGGTTATTGCCAAGGAGTTAATGATAATCAAATTCTATAAAATACTAAAATGATTGACTCTCATATAAAATTCATATATATATATATATATATATATATATGAAGAATATTCAAGTGCATCCATCCCTCACCATTACCCCTTTTGGGGATGTTTTAAGTGCAAAAGAGAGGTGTGCTTCTCTTTTGTACCTTTCTTTTGTACTTGAAACTTCCCCAAAAGGGGTGTCCCTCACCACAAATGGTGAGGGATGGATGCACTTGAATATCCGCATATATATAAATATATATATGAGAGGTGTTCCTGTGAGAGTATCTCTCACCTTACTATAAGAGATAAGGGTGGAGGCTCTCACATTTAAGTTATTGGCATTGGATATGGATGTGAGGGCCCCTACCTTATCTCTCATAGTAAAGTCTTACCTTACTATGAGAGATATGGTTGGGGCCTTCACATTTAAGCTGTTGGCATTGTATATGGATGTGAGGGCCCCAACCTTTATCTCTCATGGTAATGTAAGAGCATCTCCATATATATGAGAGGTGTTCCTGTGATAGTATCTCTCACCTTACTATAAGAGATATGGTGGGGGCCCTCACATTTAAGTTGTTGGCATTGGATATGGATGTGAGGTCCCCACTTTATCTCTCATAGTAAGGTGAGAGCATCTCTCTATACATGGAAGGTGCTCTTGTAGATAAGGATGGAGCCCTCATATTTAAGTTGGCATTGGATATGGATGTGAGGGCCCCCACCTTATCTCTCATAGTAAGGTGAGAGCATCTCCCTATATATGAGAGGTGCTCTTGTGAGAGTATATATATACACAGAAAGAGAGACGGGGCTATTGGGGCCACATGGGGTTGGGACCAGGGGTTTTCAAGATATGGGTGGGACTTATCTGCCTACCAAGTTCCATCTTATCGTCCTCATTCAACCCCCAGAAGTCTAATGATGTACAGCGCATTCAAATGAAGTGTGAACTCGAGAGGGCGTGTGTACTATAAGGAGGAGGGATTGGTCCGCTAAGATGGAGCCCTCGGTGGGCCTCACTGTCGGTGCGCAAGTTGTGCATTGGGCACATTGGATACCCTGTGTGTATGCACACATAGGTTGAGCTCTCCAAAGTGAACCATGAGAGAACTTTTTGAGTAGGATTGCAAAATGGGATGATTTCGAGTGGGAATCATCATACTGGATCCGGACCTGGACCTATTTTTACATAATGTTTCCGATTTCGGATCTAGTTTCTATCTCAAGACCTGTTTTGTTGGTTCTAGATCTAGTTCCGATAGAACAATCTGGATTCGGTTCGGGAACTGAGTCAAACTAGAGTACCAAAATTTATTTCCATAATTAGTTCTAACTTCTTTTCATATTTTTTGAATTTTTATTTTACTTATTAAAAGATATGTTTCAATTTATGACAGTGTATTAAGTCGACTACTTTTAGAATTAGACATAAAAATGTCTAAAAAAAGTTTATTTGAGCTACAAATTGCAACATTGAAGACTCGTATGCTGGGTCATAGGTCTACGAGTCAGGACTTATAATGACCTATAATCGGACCCATTTATCAATCGGAACATAAATTAGATTTATGCACCCATATTCTTTTATGAATCAAAACGTAAAACAAGTTCCAAATCTGATTTTTTATAAGCCGAAACTTTTATAATGGAAAAATTGGATATCTATTTACATCCCTATTTTTTATGCTCTCAAGAGTCCATGCAAATCATGAAAACTCAGTGATAGAAAAGTCCTAATGAAATCTAAGTAGTAAGCAAAATATCAACTCCACTATATATTATCATCCTAATTATTTTAAGGATTTCAATCCCATCATGAGCAGACGTCAAATTTGTGCTGGTGAAACTGAAGTCTCACACACGTGACACGCCAATAAAAAAGAACCCGCTGAATATGCAGCCTTTCTATTATTCCATATGGACATGCGTTTGGTCGAAATGAGATTATAAGTGGCCCAGGTCAGGTGTAACAAATGTCAATTCTACAACAAATTTTCCATATGTAACAGATGTCATTTCAGCAACTCCTCTACTACAAAATAAAAATAATATTGTCCTCTATAGGCATATTGCCATTTGATGGCCCTGTCCTAGGTTTCGTGTTTGGGAATTAATGTACGGCTCAAAAATGCTTACACTCCACTTTTATGTAGGGTTGTTAATTAGGCCCTCCTAAGAGGCTCGGCCTTAGCCGGCTGACCCTCATAAAGCCAGCAAAATGGTGATTTTACTTTCTTGAAAAAAGCCCAAGGGCTATGGTGGGATAAAAATTTTGTAGGCCCACCAATTTTGGGGTGGGGAATGGACAATAGTACACATGGCCGGACCCTCTTACTTTTGTTTTGTGTGTGTCCATGTGCATGTGTTTGTTACTTTTTTACCAAATTTTCAAAGCTCTCTTTAATGTCATTGGAAAACTTAGTAGTTTTTCATATTGGCATCCCAATCAAATTTTTCTATCCATAGCAGTCGCTAAAGCGAGGATAGCTGCTAACGCCACATTCCAAGTTTCTCTGAGCACATTTTTTCTCTCTGCACACCTCATTGTTCCCAAAATACCCTCTCCCTCCACCCTCATTTTCTCAGTTCACTCCCTTTCTTCCCCCCTCTCCATCTCCCTGTCGCCGCCCTCCACCCGCTATCTTCTCTCTCCCTCTCCCTGTCTCTTCGCCTCTCCCTGCCCGCGGCCCTCTCCCTCCAACCCTCTTTCTCTCTCCTCCTCTCCCTTTCCCTGCCGCTGTCCTTCGTCCCCCCCCCCCCCCCCCCCGCGGCTTTCTCCCTGTCTCTCTTCCCATCTCTCCCTTTCCCCCTCAAGAGGTGCTGCCGGAGGGGATGGTGGTGGCTAGTCAGGGAATTGGGTTGGGGGTGGGTTAGTGTAGAAAGAAATTGAGGAGGGAAAATTTTTTGATAGATATCCTTTTAGGTAATTTTACATAGAGATATATTGGTCATAAAAAATGGAATATGCTCAAAGAAGCTTGGGTTATGGCATTAGCAGCTCTCCAAAGAAAATTTCCTAATTCCATCATTAGCCAAATATGTGGATTTATTTCAGTATATATATTATGTGATTTTTTTTTTGTAAGCTCTTAATAGCATGGGATCACTTCCCTTAGTTATTTGGTCTAGTGCATAGCCTCATATTCAATTCAATTCCAATGCCTCACCTCTTGGATCGGCCAAAACCTAGATAACCAAGTGCTACATATTCTCATTCCCAATGGCATGCGTAGAGGAAATTACAAGACATTTGTTTCCTTCTCTTTTTTTTTTGTATATGATCCATTTATTTGTTCAATATTTTATTTGTTAGAATTCAATGAAATTCATTTTATCAAAGGCTTAAAATTGATGAGTTAAAACATACGATTCACCATTACCATCAAATATTCTTCTCTTGGATAGTAAATCTGATTGATCTACTATCATGTTGCTTGTTGCATTGTATGGATAGTCCCATGCTCTGAAAAAAGGAGGGTTAATGTCACCTTTACTGTGACGCCTCGGAGTCCCACATCGACTATAGAGAGGAAAGTGAATGGGGTTATATGTAGAGCTCACACCCTTACCTTGCATGAGGCCTTTTGATGGGTTGAGGCCCATCAGAAGCAAAACCGTGAGGTAAGATTGGATGCGCTTGGGCCAGGTCCTCTGGTCGAGTAGCCCATGAGCTAAAGCGGACAATATCATGCATGAGTGAATGGTGGGGTGTTACATTTACACTCTTTGTTGGGCCTACCATGATAATTTTTCCTCCAATCCATAGGGTTGAGATTACGGAGTTATAGAGGAGAGTGTTAGAATTTAAGATAAATCTTCAATAAAGTTATCATTTCTGTTTCTAACCTCTAACTGTCTAAATGTTTAAAACGGGTAGAGATTTAGCAAATAAGAGCATTTGGCACACGATTCTACCCTCTACCCGATTTGGAGAAGTAGAAGAAATCCTCTTAAAATAAAAGGCCCCATTTATGGGCTTGTCAAAATAAGTGTTTTTATTAACCTCTCCTTTTTTTTTTATGACTTTGTTTTGGCTATTTTGAAATAAAAGTAGAGATACCAAATAAAGCCTTTACATTTTCAGTTTGACAGACAGATGATTCCCATAAACCAGTATCTAATTTAGTCAATCATCAAAGAAAGTTCATTTCAATTAGAGTTATCCTCACCATTAGATCAATGATCAGAGTAAAAATTTCGTGACGACAAAACAACATGAGACAGTGATTTTGAGTGGTCTGCTTTCGGACTGAGCCCCACACCTCCAAAACAGTGGGGACCCATCTTTCATATAGTCGTCGATGGTAAGGTGTGGACGTGATTGTTCACCAAATCTGACTTCACCACGATCCACACCATCAGAAGTGGGGCCACCATTTGGACAGAGAAGATCTAAGCATAACGACCCAAATGTAGGGCGCATGTCAAGTAGGTGGCCACTGTTTGGTAGGGGGGTGTGGAGAGATTAGGTGCTGCTCACAAAGTCTCCTTTTGAAGGCTCCAATATGGGACCCACCCAAGAGACATGCCCAACAACACACTCAATATCAAATTCTCTCCACACTTTTCAATGAAAATTTAAAGAACACACAAGCTTTCAACCCAAGGTGGGAGATTTTCTCTGCATCATTGTCATAAGTTTGAAAGAAAAAAAAACAAGGAGAAGAAGACGATGATTTAACTGTTATGATCTCCATGATAAGTGAGGGCATCATTCCTGTCCTTTTCTCCACAAAAAAAGTCTACTGATGTCTTCCTCTTTCTTTCCAACGCGACCACGTAACTAACGTATTCATCTTTACAATTTCTAATTGGGATTTCTACTAGTCCCATATGAAAACCATACATGCTACCTACAACTACGTACTTGTCTTTGATTTGGACCAACTTTTCAGTTTTTTAACCCAACTTGTTCTTTGGCACATATGAAATGAAGTCAAACCTTACCTAGTCTCAGGTCTCCATAGCCTTCATTTAATGACTGCTTAGGAACTCTGATTTCTTTGAAATAGGGCTTATCCGATGAAATCTATTTGAAATAAAGCTATTTCAATCCAAGTATATTGTAAATAGATCATCTGATAAGATGAATTGTAAATATGTTTCAATTGAAAAAAATAAAATTTTTGCTAAACTTGATATGCAGCAACAAGTTAAATGGGGTTGCACTACAAAAGTTTTACGAGTAAAGTTGAGAGAAATAATTAAGAGTCGACTATTTGGTTTAGACATTAAGCTCCAATTGAAGAAGAATAAAGTGCTCGTAATGCTAATTCAATGAGAAAGGAAAATAGATTTTTCCTAATATTCTAAAGCACTCAAAACATATGTTTAGATTAGTTTTAAGTCAAGTAGACCCTATTAAATTGCCAAATGGTCCCTAATGAGTTGAAAACTAGGGCTAGATTCATGTGGGGACCATGACCAAATTCAAATTCAATACAAAGAAAACTAGCCTCAAGCAAGTCTCGTTCATATATGGTCCTCAAGAGCATATGAGCAGTTTCAAGTCTAAACTAGATGTGAGAACTAGGCACCAGATAAAATGTAATTACCTAGGAATCGATCTCCGAATTTCCTTCCTTCATGAGCAAGCATTCTTCTAGAAATACGCTTTATTTTGCTTGAAAGGAAGATTCTATATAGATGGAAGCTGGTGAGGTGTAAAATCTTCAAATTTTCATTGGTTTGAAAATCTTTTTATGGAAGAGATGAAGAGAAATAGACCTCTGGAATTCACCGGTTCATTTTCATCCAATTCCTTGTAATCTCATGATCAAGGCCAAACAATGACCGGCCCTGTCCATTTGATGAGAGGAAGGATGAGGACGCATGCGGACAACCACTGCCAAAAATGAAGAAAGACACATGCAAATGGTAAGATCATGCATCCTTTCAATCCAATGGACCTTTCTTGCAAATCAAATGGATCTTTCTTGCAAATTAAGTGGTGGGATCAAAATCAATCACCGGATAGATATAGTGACATTGGGCCAAATTTCATTCATCAAATTCACCATTTGTATGCAGAGAGGAAGATTTAAAGTTGAATGTTCTTTTTTTTTTTTTTTTTTTCATTTAGATTAAGATAGTGGTAGCTTGTACATAGCTTGAGATTTGATTTTTGAAATTTAGCTTAGCATTGGAGATTGAAATTTATTAATAACTTCTATAATTAAGATATTCATAATTGTAAGGATTATTATCCTATTAAAATATTATATTGGCAAATTCATTTTGGACAAAACTAGGCTACCTTTATCAATTGTATTCTTAGTGGACTGTGCAAGAAAAAAGGCTATAAGGACTCTTGCCATCTCACATGGACTTTTGTCTTTATCATGTGTCTTGGCTATGATGACACCAGATGGTAACACAAAAGTGTCAAAGGAATTGTTTTGCCTCGGGATCCGTGCGTCATGAAGTGAGGAATTGCAACTTGGGCATTCTAGACAGAGCCTCGACGCGCTCAAGCGCACACACCTGCGCTCGAGCGCGTCGAGCGCGGCAAGTGTGGTTTATTCGGGACTTTATATTTTTATTTGAGACAGTTTATTCATTGGAGTCCTACTTGCTCTACAAGTATTGAGGCACGAATAGAAGCCTATTTAATGCCTTCCTCTCTGGACGCTAGGGCACGACTCTCCCATCCAAAAACCTAGAGATCTATTGAGAGATTGTTTTCCTCTCCGAAGCTTCAAGTTGCTGCGCTGAAGTTTAAGTCTTTGGAGGTTCTTTCTGCTACTTTTCTGAAGTAGATTCATCTTGAAGAGGCATTCAAGATGATCTGTTCAAGCACGGTGAAGGTTTACGGCGAGTAGTCGGCAAGATAAAAGCAATCGTTAGGTTGATTCAGCAACTGGGAAAAGGGTTGTGAATTTTCTTGTATCTTTCGATTTATAGTGCTTGGTTGTCTGTTGGCCTAGACGATAAGGCCCGTGATTTTTTCTCGAGTAGGGTTTTCCACGTATAAATCTTGTGTCCTTCTCATTGTGTGATTGATTGATTTTAATATGGATTAGGGTTAATTACTAGATTAATCGTTTGTTCTTGAAATCTAATAGAGATTTAGTTATTGGGACCTAAGCCTGTGTTAAGGCTGAGAAGATTTTCAATTGGTATCAGAGTAGGTTACACTAATTTGCTGTGTGATCTGTTTAGAAAATCCCTCTAATGGATTTCAACAAAGAAGGAACATCAACTACTAAGCCTCCGCTTTTAGATGGAACCAATTATACTTACTGGAAGGTAAGGATGATTGCTTTTCTCAGGGCAATAGACGATCAAGTCTGGGACATTGTTGTGGATGGATATTTTGATCCCACTGTCGTTGTTGATGGGCAAACTGTGAAGAAACTTAAAGCCCAATGGTCTAAACCTGAAAAGACTAAATCTAATTGCAATAATAAGGCAATTAATGCTATTTATAATGGCGTCACCCCAACGGAATTTCACAGAATTTCTGCGTATCCTAATGCCAAGGCGGCTTGGGATTTGCTCCAAACTGTGCATGAGGGAACGGATACAGTTAAACAGATTAAACTTCAGAATCTAACAACTGCCTTTGAGACTATTAAGATGAAGGACTCAGAATCTTTTGATGAGTACAATACCAAACTGAGTAAAATTGTGAACTCATGCTTTAATCTGGGAGAACCTATTCTTCAGTCAAAAATTGTTAAGAAAATCTTGAGGTCACTCCCAAAGCGCTTTCATCCAAAGGTAGTTGCTATAGAAGAATATCAAAATCTGAATTCCCTCATTGTTGAAGAACTGGTTGGAAATTTGCAGACTTACGAAGCTATCCATTGTCTTAGCAAGAATGGTAAGGAAGTTGCTATCAAGTCTTCAAAATCAGTGGACAGTAGTTCTGCATCAGAGTGTGACTTGAAGGAAGCTGAGTTTGAAAAACATTTCATTAAAAAATTCAAAAAGATGTTGAAAAATAAGAAGGCTAAGAAGGATGGTAACAACAAGGCACCCTACAACATCAAATTTGTGCCTGAAAAGAATCCATCTAAAGGATCAACCAAGCCCATCAAATGTTTTGAATGTCAATGACATGGTCACACTGCTGCTAAGTGTGCCAACAAAAAGGAAAAGAGCAGAGGTAATGTTCTTAATGTTTCTTGGGAAGATGATACAGATGAGGAAAAGAGTGAGCCTGAATCTCTTGATAGTGAGTTTAAAGATTGTGTTGCTTTCATGGCTTTGTCTACTGTCTCTTCTATGCAGGGTTCATCTGACAGGGAGTCCAAGTCCGATGAAAATTCATATTCTGATGACTTCTCTGATGATGACAAGGACTGGGAAACTGCGTACAAGAAATTGCTGCAAGATTCCATACGCATGTCAAAGATCAATAAGAAAAGAGCATTAAAGCTGAAAGAAATGGAATCTCAAAATTTTTCTCTAACTGCACAATTGGAAGAATCACATGCTAAGGTAAGCCAGTTAGAAGATCAAAATATAATATTGTCTAATAATCTTATTGTTGCAGGTAAGGAGAGTGAATTGTTGAAGCAACAAGAACTGAAAGAGATGGACAATTTGAAGAAAGAGTTGAGTCATTGTAAAGCTGAAAATGTTGATTTAATTGGAAAGCTCAAGTTGACAACCTCTGAATTGTCAACTTCAAAGGCCTCTTTGGACCACATGAACAAAGGGTATATGAAGCTCGACGAAATACTTGGAAGCCAAAATACTGACTTGCCTAAATATGGAATTGGCTGTACTCATGGAGCTTCGTCCTCAAAAGATAAAGGTAAATCTGTATTTGTTCAAGGGCCTATTGTGTACTCCATGACATCCTTAATTCATAAGTCTCCACCCTTGAAACCTGTGAATACTAAGGATGTGCCCAAGCCTACATTCACCCCCACATGTCACTTTTGTGGAATTAAAGGGCACATTAGACCACACTGCAATAAAAGAAGAAATCATATCAGAAACCAGACGAGGAAGAAACCTTCTTCTCCTCAACAGGTCAAGTCTAAGCTTGTTTGGATTCGTAAGACTAACCTGAACTGTAATGTGGTCTACACTACACTGTCTAAATCAATTGAGAATACTAAGGTTGATCCCCCTCTTCGTAAGTCCCTAGGCAGTGGGCTAAACCACTAGTCCTCAAAACATGTTTTGAATAGCACATGCATACTCATTCGGGCTAATTTTGAGATTATCTGGCATGTGATGCACTTTAATTGTTGGATTTTCGAACTGAGTTTTCTTTTACGATTTAAGAATTTTGATCATGTCCACAAGTACACGATGACTCACTTGGACACTCACTTAGGGTCAATGAGACTCTAGGATTGACAGGATTCACGGTCTTAGTGGTTTTATACTTATTCGGAGCATCGATTATGATTTTTCCACTTCTCTATGCTCTTTTCTTAATGTCTATATCTATGTATGTGACCCAAAGTGCGTAGCGATTTCTGTAGACTGACGCAATGGAATTGTATCATATAGGGTTCATAAGGTTCTACAAAAAATGAGCACTAGAACTTGATTATTTTTATATGTGAAGAAGTTCATGAGAATCTCTAATTTTGGGCTAATAATATATATATATATATATATATAATAAAACTGTGTGGCATTAAGGGGGAGTTTCACATCTCATTGCTGATCAGATCGAATGTTTTTGAAAGGTGTGAAATTTGCTTTGTACATGATGATTGTTGATTTTTGGTCAGTCTACGATTTCTTTGTGGTTTACATTTGAGATCATCACACTCACAATTTACACTCATAATAAATTTTTCAAAATTGTGTTGCCTCATGACTTGCAAATTATCGTATTTAATCATCGAGGGTTTTCGATTGTTGGCCTGATTGAGTTTTGCATTTGTGAGATTTTTTTTCGAGGATATAGATTATATGATTTAGGGGGAGCAAGATCTTTGTCAATTCTGAACAAAAAGGGGAGAAGCTGAGATAGCTCATTAGATTACGTGTGCTGATTAGTATTACATAGTATTACGTGTGTTGATTAGTGTTGCTAAATGATTTGATTATGTTATTGATTACTTTTAATTTTCAATATTTCGTGCTTGATCTTTTGTCAGTTTTCGTGAACAGGATTTGCAGGGTTGAAATGAAGATTGTCTTTGTATTTCGGGTTATATTATCTGGGTAGAACTTTTCTTGTATTTATGTGTTTTGTCCATGAATTGCTAAAGGGGGAAGATTGTAAGGATTATTATCCTATTAAAATATTATATTGACAAATTCATTTTGGACAAAACTGGGCTACCTTTATCAATTGTATTCTTAGTGGACTGTGCAAGAAAAAAGGCTACAAGGACTCTTGCCATCTCACATGGACTTTTGTCTTTATCATGTGTCTTGGCTATGATGACATCAGATGGTAACACAAAAGTGTCAAAGGAATTGTTTTGCCTCGGGATCCGTGCGTCATGAAGTGAGGAATTGCAACTTGGGCATTCTAGACAGAGCCTCGACGCGCTCAAGCGCACACACCTGCGCTTGAGTGTGTCGAGCGTGGCAAGTGTGGTTTATTCAGGACTTTATATTTTTATTTGAGACAGTTTATTCATTGGAGTCCTACTTGCTCTACAAGTATTGAGGCATGAACAAAAGCCTATTCAATGCCTTCCTCTTTGGACGCTAGGGCACGAGTCTCCCATCCAAAAACCTAGAGATCTATTGAGAGATTGTTTTCCTCTCCGAAACTTCAAGTTGCTGCGCTGAAGTTTAAGTCTTTGGAAGTTCTTTCTGCTACTTTTTTTAAGTAGATTCATCTTGAAGAGGCATTCAAGATGATCTGTTCAAGCACAGTGAAGGTTTACGGCGAGTAGTCAGCAAGATAAAAGCAGTCCTTAGGTTGAGTCAGCAACTGGGAAAAGGGTTGTGAGTTTTCTTGTATCTTTCGATTTATAGTGCTTGGTTGTCTGTTGGCTTAGACGATAAGGCCCGTGGGTTTTTCCCGAGTAGGGTTTTCCACGTATAAATCTTGTGTCCTTCTCATTGTGTGATTGATTGATTTTAATATGGATTAGGGTTAATTACTAGATTAATCGTTTGTTCTTGAAATATAATAGAGATTTAGTTATTGGGACCTAAGCCTGTGTTAAGGCTGAGAAGATTTTCAATAATGTAGTGGAGTAATAAGATATAAGAGAGGTAAGGATTAAATATTTATTTTTAACATTCATTTAGACTTTATATATATATATATATACATATAGGGGGATATTCAAATGCATCCATCCCTCACCATTTGTGGTGAGGGACACCCCCTTTTTGGGAAGTTTCAAGTACAAAAGAGAAGTAAAAAAAAGAAATACACTTCTCTTTTGTACTTGAAACTTCCGAAAAAGGGGTGTCCCTCACTACAAATGGTGAGGGATTGATGCACTTGAATATCCTCCATATATATATATATATAGCTTATTTTATTCAGCCGATTTATAAAATCTCACATTTTCTTTTTATTTTTAGTCCACTCCCTTATCTCTAATCTAAACCTCTTGGCCCTCGCTAATTCCTCATCATTTGGCATTAACCATAATATAAACTATGCTCACAGGTGGATTGAATATCATAAAATATAAAAATTAAAAAGTCTTTAAATTTAATGTCCCTAAATCGGTGGCTCTAATGATCTAAATGGTGAGGGATTGATGCACTTGAATATCCTCCATATATATAGCTTATTTTATTCAGCCGATTTATAAAATCTCACTTTTTGTTTTTATATTTAGTCCACTCCCTTATCTCTAATCTAAACCTCTCGGCCCTGGCTAATTCCTCATCATTTGGCATTAACCATAATATAAAGGGAAAAAAGCACTATACCTACCTGGACTTTGGCCGTTTTGCAGACTATCCCCTATACTTTGGTATTTCGGACTAAACCTACCTGTAGTTTTAGTTGACTTGCAAAATGAACGGAAACTGTTAGTAGTAACGGTGTAGGCCGTATAAAACGCCTCTGGTGCATACTGGCGCCAAATTGGATTTCCAAAAAGACATATTTGCCCCTGAACAAGGCTATAAAACATGGAAAGCATAAGAGCAAGTCTTTCATTCCTTTTTCAGCCATATCAAATGACTTCCTCTCAAAACTCCCAGAACTCATGTACCCATCGTTCTCATGGCCAAAGCGATGTATTTAATGCGATAAAGGTAATGGAATGAGACAGTCATGATTGAAAGGGTTTGCTTGGATGAGGACAGCAAGGGACCTCTCTCAGCATCCTGGAGGGAGGGACATACCACCATATTCCCAAGTCCATCGTCAATGGTGACTATGCAACTTTGCATTTTCAATTACAGCTAGGGATGATTTGGTCATTCAAATTAATGACCATGTTTAAGAGCCTTGTAAGGCTATTTGGAGTTTGGAGGCATAGAAAGTGATGAGTGGGAGATACATGTTATAAAGAGAAAATTAAGAACTGGGAAAGAATCAACATCTTTGTACATCTTTTTGTTTACTGAGTTGGGGATTTGAAAGGAGAAGGCTAGTTGAGAGATTTCTTGCTTTGATACTTTTATTCAAGTTGAGATTCTAAAACAATTGTTACTTACCCAATAGAAAGACAAGAGAGCGTGATAGTTGGGTGAGAAATGGGAAATCCAATCAAGTGGGCTATACCTGTTTTCTCACCATTAATTTCTCCCATTGTAAAATGTATGATACCCAGAATTAGCGCTAATTTGGATAATTTGAAAGAAAAAGACGAAAGGATGTAAGCAAATTTCAAAGAGTGCACATGAAGAGCACATGAGAAAAACTGTGCACAGTATCAATTTCAAGTTGGACACAACTTCTGCCCAAATAAAAAACAAAAAACTTGCACACAACTTTTCTCACTTGCTCCAGACTTCATCTATCCAAAAGTGATTGCTTTTACACAACTGTTTCCAAAGCTTTGTCACATTTTTAAAATGCTCATTTTTATGGGGCCGCCAGAATTTTGACCCTCAGTTAAAAAGGTGGGCCCCACATCAACCCCTCTTTGTGAGTGGGAAGAGAGAGAGAGAGAGGAAAAAAAGGGTGCACATGAAATCGGAAGCGATGTATTTAATGTGATAAAGGTAATGGAACGAGAAACAGACGCGTGGAATCCTGTAATTGCTTTAAATCCCACACCACACCAGAGCCTTCTTCCTCCTCTCTTTTAGTGCCAGCCATTTCCTCCCCTTTCTCTTCCAACACCAATACACACAGAAAGTTTTCGTTTCCTTTCGGAGAAATCGAAGAGGAAGTGAGGAAAGAAAAAGAAAAAGAACGAGAAGGAAGAGAGGAAAGGGAGAAAGAAAGAAAGAAAGAAGAGTGTGGCGGCAGTGCGTGTGTGCAGGGGGCAGAGGTGACGCGAACGGTGTGCAGGGGATGAAGGTGTGTACCTGCGCAGGGCGAGGCGTCCGGCGGCGCGAGGAGGAAGGCGGTGATGTATGCGTCCGGCGATGAACGGATAATGGACATCTTGATCTTTATGCGCAGGTTGTGGTGGAGAAGTGATGAGATGATGAGCTGAGGGAGATGGGTTGAGGGAGGTGGAGATGAAAATCGCCCAAAATGGAGAGGGGATGATGTAATCGCCCAAAATCGCCCAAAATCACTAGAAAAGTAAACCCTAACAGCAAAATGAAAATGGGAAAAATGAACAAAACACACGAATAGAGACCTTATATATGGAAGGGTAAATTCGTCATTTCCTATATTCCGTCACGGCTGTTTGTATTTGCAAGTCAACTAAAACTACAGGTAGGTTTAGTCCGAAATACCAAAGTACAGGGTGTACTCTGCAAAAATACCAAAGTACAGGTAGGAATAGTGCTTTTTTCCCTAATATAAACTATGCTCACAGGTGGATTGAATATCATAAAATATAAAAATTAAGAAGTCTTTAAATTTAAGGTCCCTAAATCAGTGGCTCTAATGATCTAACTGAGATTATATTTTCCCAAAATCATATCAACAATTAGATCATTAAGTTTGAGTCCTACCAGTGTCTTAAGATCGATTGGAAATATATTGGAAAGTTTTTAATGCCCCTATCAAGAAAAGTAGCCAAGGAGTACTTATGCATGTTGATAGTAAAGCTTATGTTGTTCCCAAGGACACTGACCTAATTTTCTCTGATGCAGCTTTTAGAGCAACCTATGGGAGAGCATCTTATGGGTTATTGATTACTGTAAATGGTGTCTAATCTTTGTTTAGGTGCTTCCCAAGGTTCAAAGGTGTTCTCTTCTAAGGAGGTCCAAGAGAGGCGATCCTATCTATGCTCCATCAAAAGCTCAGGATAATGGCTTATCCAAAGTTTGTGTTTCATTAGATTCTAACGAGGTGGTGGATGCCTCGAAGGATAGTGTTGATTGGGCTAACAACCCAATTATCCTTATTTTAGATAATAAAGCCTTACTTTTATTCCAATATGTTAAAATGAGGGAGCTCACTTATTAGCTAAGTTGAGTTGCTTGTTAAGTCATGACATTTAATGGGAAATGGATGGTTTTGTTTGAGGAACAGGGTTTGTTTCTTTTTTGGACTCTCGTTTTGCTTGTGTTTTCTTGCTTGATTTAATAAAATTCTCTTTACCAAAACAAAAAATAATAATAATAATCATACAGTTCTGTCACACCATATCTGCATAATTGACATGAACTCAAGTGAGTTCGATGAGAGAGATTTACCTCATGTAAGTGATAAGTGATATACCTCCAAGTAGTAGGAACCGGGAAGATATATTATATTATATTATATATATTGATGCACTTAATATACAAATCCTTATAAATAGGATTGGTATTTGGGCTTGTTTGTCTACACTAAGATATATTGAAATTGAATACATAGGAATTCATGGTGAAATGAACTCTTCCAAAGAATTATTAGATAGATGAGAGCGAACGAATATAAAGTGAAGATGTGGATAAAACATTAATTGCTTTCCTATGTATTGAATTACTTGGGTGATGGGGTGTTCATTTTTCATTTTCACTTATTTTATATCCATCAAAGGAGGGGTTATTTGATTCTCATTTTTTTAAATTCACATTTAATCTTCACTTTTAACCACTGATTGAGTGAAAACTTAAATGTATTAAATTCCTATATTTCTTAGTGCAAATAAAAAAAAATCCTTTATTCTTATAAAATAAATATGAATATTCAAGGTCAATATACAAAAACAACCATCAAATAAGCTTCCTGTTAGATTTTAGGTTGGCAATTTGACGGGTTTCAAAATAAAATTCAAGTCCAAATTGACTTGTAAATTTATATTTTTAGATATTGATTGTAGTAGTGCATCATCTTGAAGATTGGTTGAAGAAATTCGAAACAGTTTGAAGTCATACTGTAATGCCGTCAAGCCTTTTGAGACAAAGACTAAGTTTGCTCGAGCGCCTTCTTTGGTCAAGTGAGTTATGTAGTGTTTCAAGGCTTTGAGATAGAATGCAAGTTTGCTTGAGCGACAAATCACTTGGGTCGAGCCAATTTTGAAGTCTTTTACAGATTAGCGTCAAAACATAAGTTTGGTTGAGCGAGCACAACACCAGGTCGAGCAAGCGACGCGAAACTCCCCTACGTGATTTGAAAACTTCTTCCTATTTTTTCTCCACTTGCAATTTATATTCTATTTGAATTGAGAAACCCTATGCACAATTTTAGAGTTCCTTAAGAGATTCTTGAGAGTTCTATGTTGTGTTGCTGTGGAAGAGTTTAGTGTTGAAGTTCTTCTACTCTTTGATGTTTGAAGCACCTTAAGGCCTCAAGGTGGGTTGCGGTTCAAGCACAGGCGGATTGTGAATAGTGGGTTGCTGGTGAGAAGATCTACAGTCCATTAGGTTGTGGTCAATTGGGGATTGGTCTATGAGTTCTCTTGTAATCGTTCATATTATAGTGCTTGGTTTACTTTGGACAGGGTGATAGGTCTTGTGGTTTTTTCCGCTTGGATTTTCCAAGTAAAAAATCACTTGTCTTTTCTGTGTGATTGATTGTTTGCTTGTTTAGTTTAATTTAATTGCATTAAACTGCATAATAGAAATCTAATTGGGACCTAGACCCTCTTACGATCTTCTATCACTTCCCTCTATTGAAAAATGAATCAAGAGAAACTGAAAGTTTTAATACCTGGCTATGATTCTAGAAATTCAAATCTTAAGAAAGTCATGGTCTTATTTACATTGCTACCTTATATTCTTCGCTGGTTCACCCCTCCTCTCATATCTAGGGGTGTACAAAAAATCCGTCAATCCGATCCGATCCGAAGGTAAACGGATTGGTGACGGATTAAAAATCCTGTAATCCGTTAGCAAAGGATCGGTGGCGGATTTCATCCTCAATCCGCAGATTCAATCCGATCCGATCCGTTGACATTAAATATATAAAAAAAATTAAGGGATCTAGATATAAATTAAGATGTCTAAATATAAAAAAAAGAGAAAAATTATAAGGGCTCAAATGTAATTATTCCCTATGAATATTTATCCCCAAAAGGCCAAAACCTTTCCCATTACCCAATCGTTCATTCATCCTCAAAAGGCTAAGAGCAAGAACCCAAGCTGCCAGCGGAGAAAACCCTCTTCCCTCTCCCATCTATTCGATCTCTCTCTCTCTATCTCTCGTGTTTTCTTCATCTCCCAAGAACAAGAAAAACCCTAGCCGCAACAACAAAAAGAGAAAGGAATCCATTGCAGGTCTTTTTTTTTCCTCCATTATTTTAGGAAGAAACAGCTTCAACCAATTGTGTACTGTTTTACATCTGCACCGTCCAAAATTCAGATTCCAAATCAGTTTCTCAAGTTTTTGGGTTTATATGATTCGTCATTAAGGGATATATGAGACCGTGACCTCTGATCATCTAGTTGGTAAGTTTGTGGGGGCCCACCATCACCGTCGACCTTGTAGAAAGAGGGTCGACTTCTCTGTTTTCTGCAATATCTGTGATCAGACCACAGATTGGTTCTTCTGGGAGTTTGTTTTGAAGATTTTGATCCTTCCATGATATGTTTGAGAGAATTTTCTGCATTGATTTTTGCAATTTAGATGCCAGTGATGATTATCTTACTTCCTGAGCATTATTTAAGGGAGCAATATTACTGATTACACACAACTTCCAATCTCTTAGTTTTCCAAGGGCAATCTTAATCTAGGGCTTCGATGTATGGACATAATCCATGAAAGAATGGTGTGAAGCATAGTGTTGATATCTTTTTTTTTTTTCCAAGTAATGTATAGGGATGGATTGAACGAATTAATCCGATCCGATCCGGTCATCCACGGATCGGATCGGATCGGATTTTAATAGCCACGAATTGGTGAGGGATTTCAAATTCGTCAATCCGTAGGCAACGGATTGGTGACGGATTTGGCCCAATCCAATCCAATCCGATCCGTATACACCCCTGCTCATATCGTCCACATTTCTTCTCTTTTATAACCCATTGGTGGAGGAGCTCATTTGGCCACAAACTCCTTTATATTCTTAATGCAAACAAAATGGTCCTAGATACGATTAACAAATATGTAGAGCAGTCATTAATAAGGTGTGAGTTAGAAAAGGCTAAAATCTAAAACTAAACAAAAAGTCTACTTGTCCCGGGACTGGCCCGACTCCACATGGGAGGGGCATCTCTCTACCGGTGTCGCGCATCCCTCTCACGACCAGCGACCGACAATCTCCGATATTGGCACCTAGTGGACTTGCTGCTCTACTCCCACAAAGAAGAAAAACATAGCCTTTTGTTTCTTGTTCTCTCCCGATCATCGCACACCTCTCTCCTATGTCACAACACCAGTGTACCAGATGGATTGTGAAGACCCATTTGACCGTAAACAACTAGATTTACAGCTCGGGCTTTTGGACCATTCACAACTTCCGACGGTCTCACAACTTCTGGTCCCCTCTGATATTCAAAACCCGTCACAATTGACGGCGTTTATCCCTAGCTCCTCCATTCAAGTTTGTGTGTGTGTGTGTGTGTGTGTGTGTGTGTGTGTGTGTGTGTGTGTGTGTGTAAAATTTCTTTAAAAATTATGGCAGATGAGCACCATACACAAATTCTTTCCTACTTAACAAAATCTGAATCGGTCGAAAAATATGCTCAGAAGTGATCAACCATCATCCTAAATCTTATAAAAACATGTAAAGGGGTGTGTGGCCACTGCTCTATGTCAACTTTGATCCGTTTTCATTCCTACTTCTTAATGATTTTTCCACCCCTCTACCTGTTAAAGTCAATATATCCGTTTCCAACTTCTATTCTGAAAAAAAATTCCCAATTTGTGTTTATCCGGTGGTGAACAAGTAGGCCAAACTTATGCTTGCCATAATTTGAACTGCTTTGATGAGATATAAGAGGAGAATGGGATATAAGAGAATAATCTGGAGAACTGTCATGTAACTTTTCTGAAAAAAATCTGAACATTCCCTTTGTTTTTCTATATATCTTAAATGTTAAGATCACTTCGGATTCCTATAAAGTAATCAACAGGTGTTTTATCTGTCTTGAATCTTAATATCACTTTTGAGCAAAATTTTGATTAGAGCAAAACACCTCTTGATCTTCTATTGCTTCTTCATTTGGTTGGGATTGTTAATGTTGTGGTGTTGACATATTTTCCTAATTCTTGCATTTAATTAGTTTCTTATTTCAATTTAAAATCATCTACAGAACGATGTTGGTCCATCCTTACCAATTAAGACATTTGTACCACAAGTTGATGATGAGAAATTACCAAGAGTAGGAGAACTTTTTGAAAATATAGAGGATGCTTATAATGCTTATAACAGTTACACAAAAGTGATGGGTTTTAGCATCAGACGAAGCTCAGAGACAAGGGTCAATAACGAAGTAGTGAGGAAAAAATTTGTATGCTCTAAAGAGGGTTGTATATTTCCCAACTTGTTTGATTTACAATGAAATTTATTTGATTTTTTTCCCAACTTCGGATGCATATTTCATCTGTTGAATTGCTACCCATAAAATTTCATTCTGCTTCTCCATTTTGTTCCTCAAATCTTCGATAAGGTCTGCTAAATTCTTTCCATTGTCCACTTCATCTTTCCATATGAATCTACCACAACCTTTTCCATCCTACAAAAAGAATAACATGTAGTTCATTTAAGATTATTTCTAATATGCACATTATATCATTGTTGCTAAACACAAAAATATAAAGTACATACTTTCCAATTAGGACATCTTCAAAACTTTCTATTTGGATTAGAACTTGTACGATCAGACAAATCATCTCTCCACATGAGCACTTCGGCGCATATTTGGTGGAATAAAAATTAGATGTTGACATCCTATCATGAAGAGTTAGCATCCAGACCAAGTTTCCACTTTTGTTCAATTCAGCCACAAGCAAGAGTCAAATCCAAATAAACAGAATTCTCCATGGCACAAAACACTAAAACTATGTTATCAAGAAATTCTGAGAGTGATGAGAAGAACTTGGGAAATAACTGAAAATCAATTAACAGTGATAAGAAGAGACCTACTATCACAGATCAAAGAAATCAATGAACTGAAAATAACACTCTTTTATTTTTCTTTCTTTTGTTTATTCTCAAACCTTTGTGATGGTCTTTCGATATTAGGAATACTAAAGATAGAAGAATGTTGTGGCAAGGTTGTTTGTAACAAGATCTTTGACATGAACTACATCTTTACCTGTAAAGAATTCATTACCTTCTCTACCCCTTGGATCCTTTAGTTGGGTTTGTTGCACTGGCAACATTCAATCATTTAACAATCCACAATAACATAGATTCATCATTCACCATGAAAGTGAAATATCTAAGTTATGAACCCCAATCCAACTTCAATACAGAGATTATACACTAAAACTTAAAAGTATGATATAACATCATGAGGTGTCCACATTATAGATTTGGACTGTCAGATTAGTGGGTAACCTCTCTGGTAGCCACTGATACTGTGTGTTGTTTTAAAGGCTTGATGAGTGGTGAATAGGAGCGACTCACTTGGTTGGGTAGAGACACAAATCAAACTAGATTTTTGGGCTATGCCCCATTTGAGAGGTGGTCCATCAAATCGACAGATTGGATCAGTTCTGATTTGAGATTCAGAGCAATCTAGAGGGAAAAATCATCAATGAATTTGATCCAACAACCGCATAAATGGAGAAAGATAAGATTTAGATACAGCTCTATAGACAACATAAACTGAGAATAGAAAAAAACAGTTGATCTATTATAATGCTCTCACATTGCCGTTTCACCCATGAAAATCCCATTGCAAGCACGCGACCAAAGAGAATAATGGAAGGGAAGAAAACAGAAATAAGCATAAAAAATAAAAAAAGATTTAAAGAGGAGGGTTAGGCAAATCTGATCGTATTTTGGAACGTAGTAAGAAAGGTTGGAGTCCGCTCGCTGAGTAGATCTAAGGCGCCTGGACTGTTTCTTCACCCCTGGCAGGTGGAGATGAGGGATGGTGCGTACAGCACTGTTGCCGTTGCAGATCGAAACAAAGGCTATGTTTTTCTTCTTCGTGGGAGTAGAGCAGCAGGTTCGCCAGGTGCCGATATCGGAGATTATCGGTCGTTAGCCATGAGAAGGATGCGCGATGCCGGGAGAGAAATGCGCTGCTGCCATTGCTGATCTTCAGCTTCTCGATGGAGATCTTCTTCTCTCACCATTTGGCGCTGGCCGGGAGAGGGATGCGCTGGTTGAAAAAGGGATGAGAGAGATGCGTGGCGCGATCGGAGAGAGATGCTCATGAAGAAGACGATCGATGATCGGGAAGATACGCGAGAAGGAGAACCGATTCGGGGAGGGAGAGAGATGGAGGAAACGGATTTGGGGGGAAATGGGAAATGTGGCCGGGCAGGGTTTTTTTTTCTTTTCCTTTCTTATAACCCACTTCTCCTGTCGTTGGATCATTTTAAAGAAATGAAGGGTCAAGATGAGACTTCTCGCCAAAATAGTGAGAACTGTACTCACCTAAACAGATCCTTATATATATATATGGGAGCTGCTCATGTGGGAAGCACTCTCACCAACTTAATGAGAGCTTCTAATCTCAACCTTCCCTTTTACATCCAGATCCAACGGCTTGGAGTAAAAGTCAAAAGGCAATCACTATTCCCAAAATCTCTCCCATTTTCAGATCCCCAAAAATCCCTTTCCCATTTTCAAGCCAAGCCCAAAGTAGCAGAGTTCTGTGCTGTTCTTTTGTGGGATTTCCCTTCCAGCTCGGCGTCTACAAGCTCTCCAGCCACAGATTGACGAGGCCCGGCCACAGCTGTACTCCTCTCCCCGCAGATTTGCTCTGGATCTCCCTTCTCGCTCGAGGTCGACGTCTACAAGCTCTCTGACCACATATCGACGAGGCCCGGCCACAACTGTACTCCTTTCCCTGCAGCTTTGCTTCGGATCTCCCTTCCCGCTCGAGGTCTACAAAATCCGGAGATCGACTCGGGCCACAGATCGACGAACCCAGGCCGACTAAGAGGAAATCCCCTTCTCTGGATTTCCCTTTCCTCCTCCGAATTGGTGAAGCCCGAACATGAACAAGAAAACCCTTTATTTCTTCATTCCCCTTTCTGCCCATAGATTTGAAGACATTTCCCCTCCGATCCAAAACATCTCCTCTATTCGTGTTATCATCGCAGGGTGTTCTCAGATTCAATTTTATGATTCCCATCTCACAATAACAAAGGAAAAAACCTACGTTAGCAGATCTAGAGTGATCCATCTCCAAGCAAGAAGGTCAAACACTCAGATGTTTCTACCTTGGTAATCCTTTATGCTTTTCCATATTATTTATTCTTTATCTTCTTTAATAATATTTGAGCTTCTTTCTATGCCAATGAAATTTGGAAAAAAGAGAAGTAGAATATTGTGAAAAGAAGAACCAAAGTAATTTCTGAAATGGGTTTGTTACAATCGTTTCATACCAAGTCTTACCCAAACTGGGCACTCTTTTTTTATTTGTTACATTGGAAATGAATCAAATGAGCATTTTTTTTTTATTGTGGCATAAATGAAGTCTTTTGAGCTATTATCATATGGTAAAGAGGTTTGTGGTATAACCAATGAGATGTTAGTTTTTGATTGCCTACTACAGTCTTTTCCAATGCAGGCGAGTTTTGTGTTTTATCCAATTTTTCTTATCATGATTATCATTTAGGTTGAATTTGAGTTTGTTATTTTATCCAATGTAGCCTACTTATCTTCTGGATTTCTCTTCATCTTTGTTTGCCCACAATCATTTTGATGTGGTTAAGTTCATTGATTTGTTGGTTGAAAGAAGTTGGACATCATGTCATCCTCAAAGTTGAAGAACACTAGAGCTGCTCCAAAATGCCCATGTGGGGGAGGAGATATGAAATTGTTTACAAGTCATACAGAAACTAACCTGAATTGTAAGTTTTGGAGATGTTCATATTGGAACGTAAGTAACGTTTAATTTTTTTTATTTGTTGTAATTACTGTTTAATGTTCAATTTGTTATTTAAATTAATGTTTTTAGCAAAAATTACATCTCATTTGATTGTAGGATGATAATGGATATGATGCATTTTTTGGAAAGATACCGTCTCAAGGGAACGTCCACCTTCAGAGCATAATTCAGCCCTTCAAGGAGTAAATAACGACTTGACAACAATATTTGGAAGCATTAAAAAAGCTTTAGAGGCGCAAAACCAACTCATGAGTGCATATGTTGAGAATGAAAAATTAAGAAATATGTATTATTACAAAATACACTGCAGTCTGGTGGTTATATGTCGTGTCTTAATGATTATGTGTTTTATCTAAGTTTACATGTTGTTCAAGGTGTGATACTTTCCAAGAAACAATTGTAATAAATAATCTCTCTCTCTCTCTCTCTCTCTCTCTCTCTCTCTCTCTCTCTCTCTTGATGTTCATCCAACTCATTGGATTAACCAGAGTGGAAAAATTTGCTTAAACATAAAACCTGGAATTCAACATGCTCAAAATCTGAATCTAAAAGGATCTCATAGTTTGGAGTTGCGTGGATCAATCTGACAAAGTTGGAACTGACTGGATCAAACTGACACTCAATAAACACAATAAAATGTGGCCCGAGAATTGAAATGGGTTCTTCACTTCTATATATAATTTATAATTCTGACATGTCTTTGCCAAACTAGGCAACCCCTTTTACAGCTGCTGTTGGGAGCCTCCATGAAATTCAGTTCATGTTCCAGTAACATTTAGTAGATGGGGCAACCCAATAACTCATATAAATATGAAATGGATGAAAACCAAAGAAATTGAAATTGACAGACTACCGATCCTTTGTCAACCCATACTTTTTATTCACCATTGGAATGTGGTCACTGACCCTTTCTCAACCCAGATATTTGATCCTTTCTCAACCTAGATTTTATATTCACCATTGGATTGTGGTCACTGATCCTTTCTCAACCTAGATATTTGATCATTTCTCAACCTAGATTTTTTATTCACCATTGGAATGTGGTTAGTGATCCTTTTTCATCCCAGATATTTGATTCACCATTGGAATAGACATGAATTGCATAACATTCAAAAACTTGCCTGGAACAAAAACACATTACAGTCATTGCCCAAACAAAAGTCATTGTCAAAACCATCAAATGTAAATTGGGCTACAAAATTCATTTCTCAAACAAAAATACATAACAGGTCTACAAAAGTCATCTTAGAAGCCAAAAAACATAAATTAGACTACAACAGTCATCTTGGAAGCTAGAAAACATAAAGTGTGCCACAACTGTCATCTTGTAAGCCAGCAAATAGTTAATTGGACTGCAAACGTCACCATCAGGAGAAATGCAAGTGTCTCATAACAACCATTGGCCACAGCTGAAGAAAGCAAATAAAGTAAAGTCACTTGAAGAGTAGTTGAAAAAAGATGATTGTCAAATGTAAAGCAGTCTTATAAAACAAATAATCTAAAAATTTAAAGATAAATGTTGCACCTAAAATGTTCCTTCAAATTCATCATTGGAAATCGAATTGATAAAAGCGTTCATCAAAATGAGGCCAAATCATCTCTCAATATACTGTCAGAATTTGCAGAATCGAATTTAATAGTGGACCTGAAATGTAAAAGAACTATTAGAAATTATTCAATAGGAGGTGATAATGTAGTATAATTTAAAAGACCAAGAGATTACCTATTTAATAGAGCAGGACAGTTGCGCTTGTCATGCAAAATACCATGTCTGTTGCATCGTCGACATAACTGGGTTTTTTTTAGGGCTTTTTCTTTGGAGGACTTAAGTCTCTTTGCACGTCCTTTTATGATCATACACTTTGGTTCAAGATATTGCTTCTCATCAAAGGACTTATTCCATTCTTTAGCAGAAGACTTCCCCCCTCTCTTATCTCCGGTCTCGACAGTTTCATTTATTGTGCGAGATATTCATAAAAAGTCTAATAAGACTCGTTTAGCATTTTCGTATGCCATCACAGACATAGACGATTCATCAACAGCCATTGTCGCATAATATAATAAATCCCCATGCCATGCAACCAACGAGTCATCAAATGAGACTTTGGGCTCAAAGAGACTCATGTAGCAATCGAACCCTTTTCTCGCTTGAATAGTCCATCTTCTCAAAATATATTGCTCTGGCAAAACAAATATCCTCTCTTATTTAAGGATGCAAAGAATATGATTACATGGGATTCCTTCAAGCTCAAACATTGGACATGAACAACTTACATGCTTCTGCTCTTTTAGAAAAGTAACCCTTCTTACAATTTCCTTTTCATCTTTGAACGTTGAAACATTATAAATTATTTCATTTGGTTCATCTCTCTGAAGTTGTATAATGCAAGTTGCCATTGACATGAATTGGTCCTGAAACTGGTCAAACTTTTTTCTTATATATATCTCCGACATTTGTTTCTCCATTGGCCATTCAATCTTCAAAATTGGCTTCCCATTTAAAGTGTCGTGATAAGCTTTTAGCTCGTTTCTTCCTAGTCGAGCAATGGCTCCTTCCAATCGCAAGACGAAATCACACAGACCATCCTTTTGTGTCTCCAATTGCTTGATGAAGGTATTTATACTTTTGTTTCTTTGAGTCGAACTCATCCCTGCAAAGAACATACCTCGCATAAATATTGGTACCCACAACTCAAGATTGAGGTACATTTCATGAAGCCACTTATTGTCAAGCACTTAATATTTTACCAATGTTCTCTCCCATGCAGAATGAAACTCTTCCTTTATGTCGGAGTTCCATATAATATCTTTATTTTTGACACTAGCTCTTGATAATTGATTGCAACTCCACCTAGCTTAACATTTAGCTTCTGCATTATGTGCCATATGCAAAACCGATGGCATGTGGTGGGCAGTACAAATTTAATTGCTTTTCTCATTGCAGGATCCTAATCAGTTAAGATCACTTTTGGTGGGTCTCTGGGCATTGCTTCGAGCCAAGTCTTAGATAGCCACACAAAAGTTTCAAATGTTTCATTTGAAAGAAGTCCACAGCCAAATAGTGTTGTTTGCCTATGGTGATTTGCTCTTGTGAACACCCCGAAAACTAACTCAAACTTAGTCGTCTTATACGTCGTGTCAAATCCTACAACATCCCTAAACTCCCTGTATGATGCTCGAAAGATATTCTCGGTCCAAAACACATGTTTCACACGACCCTCTAAATCTGATTCTATTGAAAAATGTAGTGATAGACGTGTTTCTTTAAGCTGTTTGAAATGTTCATATAGCCTCTGACCGTCTTTGCCCATGTTCTTTGATTTTTTGTCTCTATCATAGTTTTGAACATTTTTTTCTGTGAAACCAACTAAGTCAGGACGACCACATGTTTAAACCTTAAATATATTCCGTTTGACTACAAGTTCGTATATTTGTAGCACTAAATGAATCTATCAAGTTCCTCTTAGGTGCAGTCACTACATGGTGTGATCGTATCAAATGAGCCTTTCGAGGAGAGCTTAAAATGTGGGAATGTTCCATAACAAATTTGCATACAACCCATTACCCTGAAGTATTTTTTTCACTTGTAACTCAGCCATACAATTCTCTTGACTGTCTGTAACACGCCTCTGTGCTACATTTTCAAGAACATCTTCTCTGATTTATGCCCTTAAATGGAACACACAAACCTTTTCGAAACAACTTCATTTTTACATCTTGTATCGGCGCTTTTTCTTACACTAAAGTTGGCAGCTTTAGCATACGTATTGTAGATGTTGTACGCCTCCTCTATGCTATCCACCAACATCTCCACTGCTGGTATTTTTTCCTCTCCTATAACCGGAACAAATGATCTAATTGTCGAAGATGCACCCGATTCTTTCTAAACAGTGTTCCCGTGCAAATAATACCACACCAAATTTTAGCATGCAAAATAGAAAAAAAAAAAAAAAAAAAGAACACTACATCATATGGTGTTTCTTGATTATGTATTATACAAGAAAATTATTCATAAAATGACACGAAATTTTCTAAACAAATTTACTTGACTTGTAGTAGTGGATGAATGTTTCACATGTTGCGATGAATGAATTACAGACATTTGAACTGACTGAGACGAGGTATCCGTCATGGCAGTGAAGGGCATCTACTGTAGGGTTGGATGTTGAGGGTGTTTCAATGAATGCATGATTGGCATTTGTTGTGAGAAATACATTAAAGGTATCTGCACTGATTAGGGCATTTGTTGCGGCATTTGATATTGTGACCGATGTGATAAATACATGATGGGCATATGTTGTCCCCGATTCATCACGGGCATTTGAACCGACACAGGCAAGGACCCTACCATAGTGGTAGTCGATTCCTTCACAACAAATTTTCCAAATGAGAAAAATGTCAAACAGTAATAAGACATGCCAAACACCCAAATCCACTGAATTAATAATATGATAAAACGCCCAAGTAACCAAACTCTCAAAAATCAAAAACTTGTCGAAAGGTATGATTCTAAAGGTAGGCTCTACTGGATGATGCCTCAACTTACTACGCATGCCTCTGTAAAAGCTTTATGGTGTTTTTTTTTTTTTTTTTTGTCATTTTTTTATATCCATCGTGTTACTATTCGCATGTTCTAAATGAATTGTGAACACTATTTGTATGGGATAGTCGTATATATGATCTTTGTTTTTGTTTTTAATAAATAAATGCAGGATCTAGTGCCTTGTTTTCCTGTCTTGTTCAAGAATGGTCAGATTATTCTTTGGAGGGGAAAAATTTAAGAATCCTCTATTGATCAATGACTTTTACAATGGAATAGGAAGATACTTCAATGCCAAACATAACAATGTTGATTATATCAAAAAAAGTCATGGAGAAATAATCTGAAGAAAAAAAAGCACCAAATCATAATATAAGCCAAAGCAAAGATGTGGAAACACACCTGGTACACATTCGATGAAGGATCCATCGAACTAGGGTGGCCGGATTTGATCTTGACCAGGAGCTTGATTGTCGGCGTCGACAGTAGAGAGAACACCTTGCAATGATGACACGGACAGAGGAGATGTTTTGGATTGGAGGAGAAATGTCTTTAAATTTGTGGGCGGAAAGGGGAATGAAGAAATAAAGGGGTTTTCTTGTTCATGTTCGTGCTTCACCGATTCGAAGGAGGAAAGGAAAATCCAGAGAAGGGGTTTTCCTCTTGGTCGGCCGAGGTTCGTCCATCTGTAGCCGGAGTCGATCTTCGGATTTTTTCGACCTCGAGCGGGAAGGGAGATTCAGAGCAAACCTGCGGGGAGAGGAGTACAGCTGTGGCCGGGCCTCGTCGATATGTGGCTGTGGAGCTTGTAGACGCCGACCTCGAGCGTGAAAGAAGATCCGAAGCAAATCTAAGGGGAGAGGAGTACAGCTGTGGCCGGGCCTCGTTGATATGTGGCTGGAGAGCTTGTAGACGTTGAGCTGGAAGGGGAATCTCACAGAAGAACGGTGTAGAACTCTGCTACTTTGGGCTTGGCTTGAAAATGGGAGAGGGATTTTTTGAGAAGAGCCTTTCTTTACAACTTTTGGGCGGGATCTGAAATGGGAGATTTTGGGAATAGTGATTGCTTTTTGACTTTCAATCCAAGCCGTTGGATCTGGATGGAAAAGGGAAGGCTGAGATTAGAAGCTCTCATTAAGTTGGTGAGAGTGCCTCCCACATGAGCAGCTATATATATATATATATATATATATATATATAACCAAAACCAGAACCTATCTCCTAGTTCCGAGTCGGTTTTGGTTCCAGAACCAATTCCATCCTTTCATTTAAAGGCGCATTTGTGCAAAGTCGTGGCAGAGGAAACCCGAGTTTCTTGTTCCGCGGCTCTGTATTTCCAACTTAGGGAGGTGGGAACCCGAAAGGAATCCTCTCCAGCGATAAAAATCACATAAAAATTTGGATTCCACTCAGGATTCATTGCTGCACTGAACAACAGTCCGGCGCCTTGTCGAGAGTTTGTTTCTGTAGAAATCTCATCGCACAAACACCTCCTAACAGTTTCGGTTTCGGTTCCCATGTGGATCCAAACCGGAACCAGCCCATTGACATCCCTAATTCAAATGCATGTAAAGTAACTTATCTTCTCATTTATTTTGATTCACTCCTCATTAGCTTTATTTATGATGTGACCCTTACTCCTCTTTTATTCCTCCCTTCCAGTAAATAAACAAGCCTAGGGATTTTTGTGAGAATTTAAGTTTAAACTCTTAAAAAACAAGGCAGTTAATAAAGTTTAGATATTATCAAAAGAGTGAGTGCCTCATACAAGGTGCGAGTAAAAAAAAAAAAATTTGACAAAAAATGCCCTTAGTTCTAATGTTAGGTGGTGTAGTTGCAATATCATGAGTTGTGTAACCTTGCAACCTGTACCTGCCTTGAAAGATGAGTTGTGCAACTCTCTCCTTCTCTGAAATATCTTTTATAGCCAATATCACCGAACAAGATGAAAGCAATCTATTAGGTATCTTTTTCAAATAATTACAAATCATATTCTCATTGATTGTTCTCATCTCTTTTGCTTCTACATACATATATATATATATAGGGGCTGACTCTCCTAAGTTGCAGCTTAGCTTATTCTAAGTTGAAACAAGGCTGGTCCCACAAATTAAAGTCGATTATGCTGTTTTTTTGCATGATGATCGTGTCCAAAATAAAGATAAATCCAATCAGAATTGGATTTTTTAGATCCATCATGAAAAAACAGATATAATCAACTTTGATTTGTGGGCCAGCACTATTCCGGCTTAAGATAAGCTAAGCTGCAACCTAGGAGAGCCCAATATATATATAGGGGGTATTCCAGCTTAAGAGAACACTTTTCTTTTGTACTTTAAACTTTCCAAAAAGGAGGTGTCCTTCTCTTTTGTACTTGAAACTCCCCAAAAAGGGGGTGTCCCTCACCAATGGTGAGGGATGGATGCACTTGAATATTCTCCATATATATATATATATATATATTATAGGGGCCAGCTCTCCTAAGCTGAAGCTTAAGATAAGGTAAGCTGAAGTAAATTCAATTGCGTGGTGGAGCCCACTTGGAGACACATATGGGGATAGGGGTGGGGGGATTTCAAGGACTCCCTAGGACCCTCATTCTTATAAAAAGTCAGCTACAACCGTGGTTTTTATCATCTCCATCTAGGCACCAAAAGTTTAATGGTCAATAGTCTATTCGAATCGGTGCATAGCCGATCCAACGGTCTAATAAATTTGGATCTGACCAAAAGTTGGTGGGTATGTGTAATTTAGGGGGGTCGTGTGTTTGGTCCATTTGGATGGACCAAGAATGGGCCCCAGAACTATTAGCTTACGGAATCTTATCCTAAGCTTAAGTTTAGGAGATATATATAAATATATATATGGGGGGTATTCATATGCATCCATCCCTCACCATTTTTGGTGAGGGACACCCCAAAAGGGGAATTTCCAAGTACAAAAGTGAGGAAGTACAAAGGTGTATATGAACATTTTTGAAAATTCCCCTTTTGGGGTGTCTCTCACCATTTTTGGTGAGGGATAGATGCATATGAACATTTCCCTATATATATATATATATATATATAAAAGGAGCCGAGCCATGAAAATAAGAGGAAGTTCGTCTGCAGTAGAAGAGCCACTAAAGGTGGAGAGCATTTATGATACTGTAGTTTGGAATATTTGAGGAGAGAGAGAGAGATGTGGAGTTTGATGTGGCGTGCAAGGGAGTTGCACCAGGATTTCTTCAGACTTCAGAGTCCTTTTTCTAAACCAGGAGACCTCTGCTCTTAAGCTGCGTCTTGGGACATAGCTTCTAAAACGCCAAGACTTGCTGCCTCTCATCCTATCAGTTGGGAAGATCCCTGGAATTTCCTAATTCTCTCCAGAGATGATTTTGCTGTTGCCATCTTCAGACAAAATCCCCTATCTGTTGTTTGGGTAAAATCTGTGGAAGATGATCAAGACCCAGTTTCTGCTACTCACTCTCTTATCCTTGGAGCTATCAAAGACTCTACCTGTCTTTCAGTCCTAACAGATTGTAAAGTTATCCGAGTCTCTATTGACGATCCAAGTCTTTCTCGCCAGGAATATATCTCTTCTTTTTGCAAACTCAAAGCTGCTCATTAGTCATCATTAATTTTGATCAAGAAGCTAGTTCTTGGTGCAAAGTTGCTCCCATACCTTAATACTATTTTGACGAATTATTAGTTCCTTTTGTTTCTCCTTTCATCTGTACTCCTGCTCTCTTAATTTTGTTTAATTTAGTTCATGTTTCCTGGTGATTAGGCTATCGGTGCTTTCATGGCCTGGAAAAAGGTAAAGCCCCTGCATTTGCTGTAATTTGTTATATCGTTTTATAAAATGTCAAATTTTATCTTGGAAAGACTAAAAAAAATAATTAAAAAAAAGTCCGAATGGTTTGAGTGTATGATGTTTTCTCATAGCGGAACTCCACGGTGGAGCCAACCTATTAAAAATTTGAGCTTCCCCGGGATTTCACGACGCTGAATTTTTAAGGCACCTAATCCTTTCATACATTCCTTGTTCCTTCTCACAAGAAATGATTTTACGTAGAATTATTCAATTTTTTTTCCTTTCCATATGAAAAACCACAACACCCTCAGCAAACAAATAATTGATAGGCAATCAAAGGTCTTTTCATTCCCCTGAGAAATCTTCGACATCGGAAGGAAGTGTCATAGATTTTTTATCGCAACACTCAAAGAGTGATGTGTTAATTATAGGAGTGCATAAAAAATCCCTCGATCCGTAAAACCGATCCGATCCAATCCGCGGATTTTTAGCCGAACCGAAGGTAAACGGATTGGTGACGGATTGAAAATCTTGTAATCCATTAACAACGGATTGGTGACGGATTTCCCCCTCAATCCGCAGATTCAATTCGATCCAATCCGTTGACATTAAATATAAATAAAAAAAATTAAGGAATCTAAATATAAGTTAAGAGGTCTAAATATAAAAAGAAGAAAAAACTTCCGGGGTCAAAAAATGTAATTCACTTTTATATTTAAGTATAACAAATGAAACCTTAAACCAAATTTCACCTTACCCTTGTGAGCATGCTCTTCAAATTTTCTTTAACATTAGATTCAACGGATTGAACGGATTCAACCAATCCGATTCAGTCCTCTACGGATCAGATTGGATCGGATCGATTTTTAACAGCCACGGATTGGTGACAGAATCCAAATCCATTAATCCGTAAGTAACGGATTTGGCCTAATCCATACCAATCCGATCCGTTTACATGCCTAGTTAATTATGCTTTAGAAGCACAGGTCAATCAAAAAAAGGAATTTCATTGATATATATATATATAAGCAAGATCCGAATTTAAAATCTAAACTGTTCAAAAGCACTAACACAATGGTTTCTATCTCCATTGAAGAATTCCCTTCAATCAAGTTTTTTCTCACATAGATAAGCATAAGAAGATTAAACTTTTATAATTATTCGCGGTCGAGAAACTTTGATTAGATTAAAAAATTATGTACTAGTGGAAAAAAAGGAAGTGATCTTGAGTCGATTAGATCTTTAGTATAAGCCCTGATGATTTAATAAAAAATGATATATGGTGGATTAGTACATCTAACATATGCAAATATATACTAAAGTATATAAAAGAAATTTTCCAGATAGGTCCAAGGTCCTTTCTTATACACGTAACTTCTAAGATGCAACTTGAAATTTCATTATTCAAAAGCACAGAGAAAATTAATGATTGTACTAATCCCATATCTAAAATCTAAATCATTTAAAAGTACAATGACGGTAGTTTGTATCTCTTTAAAATATATTTCTTCAATCAGATTTATTTTGAAATGGGTAATAATAATCAAAATACAATTTCTTTATCCATGATGGATAAAACTCCAATTGAGTTGAAAATTTATGCAAAAATAGAACACAATAGAAATTGATTTTGAGTTGATCTGATTTCAATATGAGCTATAAATATTAAACATACATAATGACTTATAGTTGAATAGTACATCCACCCAATGTTAGAAATAAACTTTGTAAAAAGAGAAATGGGTTCCTTTCTTTTTCTTCTTTAGGTGTACCTGAGTTCTGCAACTGAAAAATTCTTCAAGCCTGAAACAAGTTAGCCCAAAGCAGTGCTCCCATCACCACAAGATTTAGGGGTGGTAAATCTTGATAGGTCTGGATTGAGAAATTTATACGCCAATATCAATCATGCCCTTTTTTATGTAGTCCAGATCCTTTGTGGATTTCCACCATGATGACCGTGAGTGGAACAATCAAAGTCCGCCACGTCACCGCGGGCAGCCTAACATACATATAGGCAGGGCTACCCACGGGGACGTGGCGGACCATGATTGGTCCACTCACGGTCACCGTGGGGAAAATCCTTTGATGATCCCGTTTCGGTCTCCTTTCCCGCATTTCCTTTCATTTTCTTTCCTTTCTTTTCATTTCCTTCTTTCATTTCAAGTTTTCCTCAAATTCAACAATGTTTTTTGTTTCCATTTTTCTAGACACAAAATTCGGTTAAAATATTTTTTAAAAAAGGAGGGGCCATCCATTAATGGGGAGCCATCATATGAAAGGGCCATAGATCAATATATAACGTTTTCTAGATCTTTTGGGGGGCCATGGCCCCTGTCAGCCCCCCTTTAGATTCGCCCCTGGAACAACCACTTATCCCAAAACCAATTGGTGATCGAAAACGGTATAATAATGGTTTTATAGTCTGTTAGTTGCATCAGGAAGGTATTCGAGCATCACTGCACCACAAGTGCATACGAGGATTGTAGTAGGGACCTAACACTTTTAAAGCTTTCAAAGTATCTCTATTCAAAGTAGAACATGTAAAGAAAATTGTCTATATTTTAAGAAAAATGAAAAAAATTAAACTAATCTCAATGTTGGAATGGAAAACGTCAGTGGTCGTTGATTGTGAAGAACTTCACAGATGTAAAAGTGGTCATTGGATTATGTATGGGGAAATAAAGAGGCTCGATTTAGTGATTGAGAAAGAAAGTGAGGAAGAGAAAGAAAAAGTGGAAAAAAAAGTAATAGAAAAAAAGTTACAGGAAGGAAAACGATTTCGGAGATGGCAATTTTGAAATTATGTATGAATGACAATAAAGATGGGCAAAAGTGTTAAAATTCCCTAGAATCTGACAATGTTGCTCATTATCTATCATCAAGATTACTTTTTTAAGGATATGAGAAGTATCAAAATGCCAAACTAGGGATGTATTATTAAATGCCGAAACCACAAGGGCATATTTGTTAATCTTAGAAATCTTAGAGGGGTTATAATACTTCCCTTTTTTGTTAAAATATAAATTCACGTTAGTTAGGGGAGGTTTTTACTTTTTCTTCAAAAGGAAAAAAAGAATTTTTTTAAAAAAAGGTCCCCTTAATTTTAAGAAGAGCGAGAGAGGGCCTAAGAGTATCATCAAGAGATACTTTAAATTTGGATATGATTTTTAAAAAATAAAGGCTGATGTGGCATATGTAATTTGGCAACTCCAACGGAGAAGATGCCAAATACAAATGCAAGTAGGCCCATGATCATTATTTTATGCAAAAAAAAGATTTGCACCCAACAGCTCAAATGTAAGTGGGCCATCACCATTATTTTATTCAAAAAAAAAAAAACTTTTGAAGTATGCTTTATGGTATGCCAAATTTGACATATCATCTCATTCTTCAAATCCATATAGGCGAAAGAAGTGTCTGATGGAGTCTCTCTCATATGCCAATTAGAGCAAAAGGAGGTTGATATGGCCAAAAGAAGTGTCTGTTGGAGTTGCTCTAATCATTTCATAATAGCAGCAAAGGGCCTTTCGACACTTTATATATATATATATATATATATATATGTATATATTGCAAATTCTCCCTCATTTGATGATATCTCGGAATGTCATATGTCCTTATTTTCATGATGTTTTGCATGTCTGATTATTAAATAATGTTAAAAATTTTCAAGTTATTTCATGATATCATGGGATAGAAGCCCCCGTGGTTATTTTGAAGTGCTTGAGCTCAGTGTCTTACCTTTTTTTTTTTTTTTTTTTTTTTTTGAATTAATGGGGTTTTTCTGTCTAAACCCCCACAAAACAATATAAAGGCCGTTTTCAGATTATGTGGAAACATAGGGTTCTTCAATGATAATAAAAAAAGACTACTCTCAGTAAAAAGTAACCAATAAGTGTACTGCAGCATTCGACTTCGGTCGAGAATTCCGAGACCATGAAAATAGTTCATAAAGATAGCTCTTGACCAACTTTTCCCAACCGCCCATCTCCTCCACCACCCACCGATGCTACACCGCCTGCGACTCTTTGACTTTTTAGAAACCTCGTCCTCGAGGAAAGGAATGGAAGCAAATGGGGTTAACTCACTGAAAATCAGACTAATGAATAGTTAGTGTGTTTTTTTTTTTTTTTTTCCTACAATAGAAGTTGGTCCGCCACATAATTATCAATTCTTTAGGCGTGTTTGGGAATTAACTAGTTAAAATAAAGTAAAGTGAATTGAGACAAGAAATGATAAGGGGTCATGTCAAAAGCACATAATTTCAAAATTTCCTTGGAATTTTTCAAAAAAAATAAAAAAAGCAACCTCCTTCCTCTACTAAAAGACAGAAAAACAATATTTTTCTATATAAAAAGTCAAAAAGATTTCATAGGAAAAAATTAAAAATAAAATACCATCACAACACCTTATATTTTATTCTCTCTTTATTTGATGTTTCACATCACCATACTTTAATTCACAGTATATCCACATATAGAGCTAATAAAAAGATTAAAATGTTGATTTTGCAGGTACCCTTTTTTTTTTTCTTTTTTTTTTTTTTTTATCTACGGAGATGGATGAGTGGTACAAGACCGATGAGGCAACCTCACTGTCCATGAATCTATCCTTTTAGGCCGGTTTATGAGATGGGTATACCCTTACCACTGGGAAGTCTAGTTATTTTCAGTGACGAAATCATTTTATTAGTTGAGAAATGCTAAACATGCAGAATCTTAAAGTGAAACCAACTTTTATTACAGTGGAATCAGGAATACCCTGGTGCACAGGGGACGTTTTGAGTTTCATGTCTCTTATTTTAATTCAGACCCTCAAGAGGATCCGGTGTCCCAACTCCAACCTAACAATATAATAATGGAAGACCTACCCACATATCCTTTTCCTAAAAGACCTACCCACATTTTCTTTTCCTAAAACTCTTCTCTTTTAGCAGAAGCAGCAGCAGCAGAAGTGAAGAAAGAGAGAAAGAAGAAGAAGAAGAAGAGGAGATGGCAGAAGAAGGGAGAGGTACCCCACATGGAATGCTTCTAGCTCTAGTGTTGGGAATCATTGTGGGCAGTCCTTTTCTCATCGGCGACGGTGGGGGGGCCATTTCCGACGTCATCACCGGAATATTCGGCCCCGCAGGTCTCCTCCTCCTCCCCGTCATCCTCCTCATCCTCATCCACTTCCTCTCCTCCGACAGAGCCGCCGCCCTCTCCCGCATCTTCTCCCCCACCGAGCGTCAATCCATCCACAGCGTCGGCGGCTCCCCAGTCGGCGTCGCCCTCTTTCTCCTCCTCATCCTCTTCCTTCTGTACCACCGCACCTCCCTTTTCGGCGGCGGCGGCTCCGGTGACTAGCCGGGGTTTCATTACATCCATGTCAGTATCAGCAGGAAAAGCAGGCACTGGATTTTGAAGTGATATTACGAGAATGACCTTGTACAGGTGGAGATGGGAACATTGAAGATGAGGGTATTATGGGTATTATGAGTTTTTTCTGTAGTTTCCTGGAAGGATGTGAAAAGCAAGGGAAAGTTGAAATTCTCATTTCTCTTTTTTTTTTTTTTTTTTTTTTTTTTTTTTTTTTTTGTAATTTTTGGATTAAGAAATATACATGTCTTGGTCTTCTTTTAGCCCTTAAACAGATTGCAGTTTATTATTGGGATCTCCAATGTATATTATTATAATTTTTTTTATAAGATCACATAGTGTTGATATAAATTATTGTGTAGTTCATTAATTGATTAATCTTTTTGAGTTCGAAACATTATCGATTGAGTTGTTGGCCTTTTAATTGATTAATCTTTTTTACAATCACCCTGTTCCATATAAATGCTTGAGTTTTTCTTAGAAATAATTAATAAAGTCTATTGGATTAATTTGGGTTTATCACCAAAAGAAATTCGTTGGGTGCTTGAGATAAGCCTTGGGAAGATACAAATAAAAATAGAAAGTAATCAACTGCACTGACTGTGGTTAGGTTACAGAATTTTAGACTTTTCAAAACAAATTTAAGCAGTCTCTTTTGACTGCCAGTCAACTAAGTAAAGTAATAAAAATATCCTTAAAAAGACTTTCTTTTGGCAAAGGTACCATCGGGCATTTCACTGAATGGGAACCTGGCTATAGCCAATAACCATCGGGCTGCAAATTCCAGCTTATAGGAGGGGAAATTTTCCAAATAGGGTAACTGTAAAACATAGTCCAAACAATATGGCCAATCAAGCAAAACAATAAGTAAAGAATAAATGAGCCTCAGAGTCTTTCTTTGTTGATATTGAAATTTGATGTTAGTTTTTATCTTCACTAAGTCTAAGAAGGAGATTTTCTTGATAAAATCCTCTTCTCTTAATTTTATACGCTTTGAAAAGATAATAAAAAAAAGGAATTTTTACCGGAGAAATTCCCGTAGACCCTCAGTAGACCTTTTCTTCTTCAACGAGTTATTCAAACATCAGCTTAGGTTTTTATTTTTATTATTTTTTCAGTGGTTTTTACCGGAGAAATCCTCTCAAACCATTAGTAGACAAAAAATGATTTTTAAGAGATTTGTGGCCCATATTAGTCCCATGGGCCCTTTCCAATTTTTTAATTTTTTTAAGTTTTTCATGAGCAGCGATATCACTGTTCATTGCCATGTGATAAAAACCCATTTCGCACCATGGATAGGTCAAGTTTTTCATGCTCGTTTCCCTAACGCCTAGCCACACACCATCCTCTGCTCCTTCCTTCTTCGTTCCTGCAACAGCCACCAAATTGAGTTTAATGCAACTCTTCTTCTTTGGAGTAACAATCCAGATCCTCTTGCTATGCAAATTGAAGACGAGAACAGCCTAGCAGGTCAACTTCTCTGGCTCCAATCTGCAACACCCACAATGCTACCTTCCCTATCCTTTCCGATGGCGGTGAGAATAAGGTCTCCTTCTGCGGGCAGCGATTGTTCTCATTCGGCAACTGTTATGCAGGCTCAATCCAGCAAAACCAGCTTTCCTCTTCTCTAATTCTGCAAAGTAGAGACGTGGGCACCCTATTTTCTGAAACTTCTACAGAATATTTCCAAACAACACTCAGAGACCAAACCCTCTGCATCAGAATCAAATCCTCTGATCTACAATCTGAGCCGTTCTTTCTCCCCTATATCCAATCCCTATTGTTGTTAAGATGTCTGTGAATGTGAAAGGTATGTGGATGTGAAGATGAATGTAGAGATAAATTTAATGGTGAAGAAGCTAGATTAAGCTTTTAACACAGGCTAAGGTCCCAAAATCAGTTTCTCTTTTAGATTTCAAATCCAATTAATTAATCTATGGCTCATTAAATTAAATCCAGAAAACAAACAATCAACCACAAGAGAAGGAGACACAGGATTTTTATGTGGAAAAACCCTCCTTAGGAAAAACCACGGGTCTTACCGTTTAAACCAACAGACAACCAAGCACTATGGAATAAAAAGTTACAAAAACTCTCAGATCCATTTTCTAGTTGCAAACTCAACCTAAGGACTGCGAAGATCTTACCGACGACTCGCCATACGCTTTCACAGTGCTTAAACCAACCACCTTGACGGCCTGTTCAATGTGAATCAACTTCAGGAGAGTAGATAGAAAGAACTCTAAAGTCTTTAAATCTTCAGCACAACAACTTGATGAACCTTTGGAGAAGAAGATGGATCTCTCAATTGATTCTATGGTTTAGAATTGGAGAGAAGTGTCTATTGAATGAGAGAGAATGACAATATATAGACTTTGGTTTGTGCCTTGAGTATTCTAAAACAAGTGCGACTCAAATTAGTAGGATGAAGGAAATGAGGAAGTGGTATCCGGATTAGAATTCTAATTTCGCGCATCACCGGCTCGAGCGCAGGATGGGATACGCTCGAGTGTGTGAGATTCTGTTTCCAAAAAAATTACACTTCGTGTGACCGGCTCAAGTGCAAGAGGAAATAGCTTTAGTGCATGACATTCTGGTGTCCACTTGAGCGGGTGTGAGCGTCCACTCGAGCGCCCATGGTGATTTTTCAAATTTCTTGAGTTTCTTCTTAGCAATGCAATCTTGGGCAGTCCAAGTAGAAAATACATATTAAAATATGAATTCCGATTTTGTCCATCACCCAATGAATTTGCCCACACTAAAAATTCCTTATAGATGGTAACTGCAAAATTGAAATAGTAGTTAGCTTGGTTATAGATAAAGAATGAGGTTAATTGATCATTGTAATAATGAACTTTCGTGATGATCTTTGAATGTCAAAGGGCTTTTTTTTGTTTCAAACCCCCGTATAAGCAGCAATATCTATGCTCAACACAGGTTACCAGTCCCAGAATGACATCTATCCATTGACTTTTAATAGTCATAAGCAACGATATCTATACTCTTAGTATGCTATTCTACATTTGTAGGTAAGCTTTTACACATATGGATGAATGTAAACCACTATGAAATTAAAAAGGGGGAAATGACTACACCAACCTCTATAGTATAGTGCACCTAACTCTTTAATGGAGTAAAAAATATGAATAAAACAATCCTCTTCTAGCGGAATTTTTTGGATATAAACCCCTAAAAAAAAGACCTACGGTTATGTTTGACTAACTTATTGAAGAAGAAAGCGTAATGTAAAGTAAATGTTAAATTAGTTTTAAAAAATGTTATGGTTGTAAAGTGATTTAAAGTAGGAGGAGAAATTAACAACCATTAATCAATTTACATGGGTTTTATGAAGTAGATTTTTTGGCCGGTTAATGAAGTAAAAAATTTTGGTAGCTGAAAAAATAAAATTAATATTTTTTGGTGGTCAAGACTTTACTTTCTAAAATAGTGACCAAATAAACACCGATAAAGTGAAAAAATTGACCGTTGGAATTACTCTCTTTTTTACTCTAACTCTTGAAAACCAAATACTATTTGTTTGCACGAGGAAAATAGTGGAGTAAACAAATTTGCCAAATCAAGAGTAAAGGAAAGATAAAAAGGGTTGAAAGTAAAAAGACAATAAATGGCATAACATTCCTGTTTTCCAAGTTATTTGCACTTTGGGGAGGCCGGTTACTTGAACAATGTAGACTTTAAAAAAAAAAAAAAAAAAAGATTTTTTGAATTGGATAAAAGTGCGGAGAGTGGGAAACCTTATCACATCTACGATTTTATCCTACTCCTTTACTTTGAGTCAAGTAAGACTAAAGCAAAAGTGTCACATTAGCGGCTTTACTCTACTGGTACTATTGGCATCCAAATACCATGCAGCAACTTGAGTTGTCACATTATGTACTCTTTTGAACCCTCCTTTACCTCAATGCAAACAAACATGATATATAACCGGACGATGTCGTCGGCGGCAAATGCAGTCAAGTGGGTTAAAATGGTTTGGGTTGACTTGGTGTTGTCTACAGCTCAAGGTTCAACTCATATCTGACCTGTTTTCAAAACTGGTTACCACACGTAATCCGAGTTAACCCAACTTGATCTGCAAATTCTGCATCCAACAAGGACCAACCCATTTAAGCCAACCTGACTTTATCCAATCTAATTTGTGTAGTTTGGCCCAAGTCCAATCCATATCAAGTATTAAGTTATATTTGCAAAAATATCAAACCAACAAGCCTTTTAAATTAATTTACATTACCTCACATGTGTGAGTTGTGTCTATGTCTTCTTGCATGTGCGAGTTTCCATTCTATCATGTGTGAGTTGTATCTATCTCTTATCTCATGTGTGAGTTCCCATTACCTCACATTCGTGAGTTGTGTCAGCCCCTTTGCTGGGTTAACAAAAAGAAAAACACACTTTTGATTTTAGACAATTGAAATTGAGCAATTTCTTTAGGAGCAAACGTTGTGTACGCATAGGAAACTTTGTTTCATCTTTTCTTTCTCTCTCTAATGGAAACATTGTTTCGCTTATCTATGAATGATTTTGATGGATTTGAAATGAGGTTAGGGGATTTCAAGGCCTAAGTAGGAAAAATCATATCACCTATTATCCGCATCAATGTTCCTTTTTAATCTTAAACTTCTTTTCTTCATTTATGGCACTAGATGCCAACATTGATAAAAGCCTTTGATACTATGAAAGGTTTGATGTTGTAGGTAGCTCAAATGTTGCAAGCTATAGCTCAAAATCAACTTTTGTTTGCTATTTTTATATTTAGTCGTAGAGGTAGTAGTAGACTTGATTCACTGTTATAAGTTAAATGATATCCTCATTTTAAGCAAAAAATAAAAATAAAATAAAAAATGAACGAAAGTCGGAACCGATTTTGAAACTAGATCATGATCCTCTAATTGGATCAGGTTTCAAGTCTTCCTATCGAAATCGGATCTGAAACCAACAAAACAGGTTTTAAGTTGGAAATGTACCCGGAACCAAAACTGCTATTTAAATCTGGCTCTGGGTCCGGTTCCAACCTAGTCCCATTTGCATCCCTAATCCTAGGGGGCCGGGATCCAAGAAAGTCCACACACGTGGGAAGAGGAGCCTACAAATGTGGGAAGAGTGTCGTAAAATCAATTATTAAAGGGGAATACACAAAAACACACCCAAAAAAAAAAAAGGAACAAGAAGAATGGTCGAACATCTGCCTGCTCTTACGTGGGCTCAAACCTGGGTCCCTTACCTCTGAGGACTTTTGTTGACTTGTTCTCCTATACCACCATTTTTTGTTGTTTTCTAATAAACATAGCATCCTTCAAATTCTATACCAAAATTTGTAACGCAGACCCAATTCTTCTTATATTGATAGATACAGAGGCCCCACATATCATACAAGATCAGTCGATCCTAATTTTAGTATGTTGTGCAACACTTGATGATTAATCAGGGGCATTAAACGCCTAGAATCAGTAACAAGGAATTGCAGTTTTCACTTTCCACGCCCCCAATTCAGACTCTCAGATGAAAGTATAACCATCCACTTCAGCAAAAGAAGGTAACATGCAAGTTAGGGTAGCAACTGAACGAGTAGTTATCCAGTGCACATGGTGTGCATAGAAAGGGCCCTAGTTGGAGATGGGACCAAGGGATGTCTTCATCTTGTTGGGATATACTTGTGTACAAAGTATGGACCCCACATCTCATCTTCCTAGCCCCTTCATCAACGGCCAGCAAGTTGCACCCCTATAATGGTACAGTCCATTCAGATGGGGTGTAAAACAAAAAAGAGAACGGTGTAATTCAAGGGGGTCCTGTGTTTATTGTCAATTCCGATAGATCATCAAGTGGGCCCCCTATAAGGTGTGCATGGTGTGGAAAAAAAAAAGGTGTGCATTTACTGGCAACTGATCATACCCTTTCAGTACTTAATAGCAGGTTACTTAATATCAGGCCCACATAAAACCTAGTTAACATGTGAAACTACACAGCATAAAAAGATCACAAAGGGTTTGTTGCCCTTTCATGTCTCTAATCAGGTGAGTAAGACCTTTGACTTCATAGGAATCCATGGTCAAATAATGAGCTCTATCGAAGGATTATTAAAGAGGTGAAGGGTGAAGGATATTAGGTAGAGATGTATATGGAAGCTTCACTTGATTTGAGTTACTAGAGAGATGCAGGGTGTTCATTTCCCATCCCTCTTGATTCATTTTCTACTGAGACCGAAGTTTTTTATGACCATTTTTGGATTTTCACCTATGTTTCTTTGTTTTTAACCAGTTCCAGATATACAAAGCCTTAAAATTCCTAAGAATTCAATTACATGAAACAAAAGGTCTAAAGAATGCACAGCAAAAGAATGGAAGAGTTCCAATTCTCAAAATACAAGACCACCAAACATAAAATGGGTGTCATGTAAAAGAAAGAAAGAGAGAGAGATCAAGAGGGAGCACATCCCCAGTCACCCAATGGAGAATGAAGAGGTAATCCAGTTCCAAGTGGAGTAAGTTACTGACGTCTACACAGAAAATTCCATTGTATAGGACCCTGAAGCAAGAGCTGTTACCTCCATAGAAGACTGTTCCTCCATACAAATCAAGGTTTGGGGGCAAAAAAAAAAAAAAAAACCTCCATTCCAATTTTTTTCAAACAGTACCACTGTAAAAATCAACAATAAGTACAGCGGGAAGATTGCAATGCCCCAAAATTATATCAAATAATACATCTCTTCCTGGGTGCATCCAATTATATGTGCTCCCAAACTAGTTGATTATCATTTGTGCACTACATTTTGAACGTGCTAAAAACAGGAAGGGTGCAATTGAATTACAGGTTTGAAAGAGATCATTAGGGCCTAATGACTTTTGCATGCCACCAAGATTAGAGAGTAATTTTGATATGGGTTTGTACTTGATCCCCTTTAGTTAGATTCTAAAGAACTATATATCTATTCGGAAAAAAAAAAAGATCTACTTTAGTTCACATTCTCAGGTCATTTCATCTCACGAAGCAGCAAGAAAAAAGCACCAATAAAAACCATTCTGGTTATGATCAAAACAGGTATGTATCAAAATAAACCAAAACCAGTAAAAATAAAAAACAGTGGTTGAGCAAGTGAACCATCATTAATAATTTCAAAATTCTTCTTTTATTTATTTTTAATCATTTTTTACTTCACAGCTCAACCAGATGGTCAAAGCAGTTTGGATGGAACACTGCCCATCTGTCTGTTTTTTAACACTGGTTTACACTAAGTAGCCTCAGGTTTCCAACTTGCCAGTCTTTTCCCTCCGAACAGTGCCATGAAAGGTTGAGAGAGAGAGAGAGATACTGACAAACACATTCGGATAAACGCATTTTCAGGAACAATCAGACTATTGCTGAGCATTTAACAGTATGGCCTGTGAAAGTGTGAAGCCCACCTGGAAGCATCAGAATCAGTTTATAAAACCTGCTCTTTCTGGTTTTCAGGTTTAAAACCTCCCTATGCCCTACCTGTGTGATGGAAAAGGAAACCATTTGATAAGGAAGGTAATGTCTTGGAAGCCTTAAGGTCACGTTTGGCAACCATTTTCGGTTTCCCTAAGGTTGTGATAAATCCATGTTTAGCAATTATAAATGCTTAAGGATTTGGACGAATGTAAATCTTCATTTGTTAGGATTTTCAGATCCGACCACCTCCCATAAGATTTGAAAATCCTCACTTAAATGGATTTGCACACCGAACCCTATTTTTCTCAGCTGTATGCATCGATACACACCAATATCAATGTATGATCCTCAATTATACAAAACTCCAGCAAAGAATCCTTGTTCTAGTGGTAGAGAAGAATCATCAAATCTATGGATTCACCGCCTGTTACCAAACATGCTCTAAAGAAATTTCAAAATCCTAGCCATCTTAGATAAGTAGGAGGGATGCCAAATTTCAAATGATCAAATGAAGGCCCTAGCAAATTCTGTGAAGTGTCAACTTTGGTGAGTGCTTTCACGACAAGGGAGTGGATTAATGAGTGTGAAGGGCTTAAATTGATGGTTGGGGACACATGGGGGACAGTGGGGTAGGCTCCACAGTTCAGGCCAATCCAAACTTAGAGATGGCGTGACTGTTCTCGAAGATTTTTTTCCTTGCACACATACATACATATACACACATTATTGTCATTTCTTTTTTATCAAAATGTCACTCTTTTGCTTTTATTATCGGATTCATACCATTTCAGTATTTTTTTTTTTTTTTTTTTTTTTTTTTTTTTTTTTTTTTTGCTTTCTTCAGAATGGAAGTTCACAAAACCAAAGGCAAGAGATATATTTCAAGATCAAATAAAAAATGCTGCTTCCCCAAATCAACTCATCCAGGTTCTGGCCAACAACATAATGTGCATATTCATTGGTAATAATGCAAAAGATGAGAAATCAATTACTGTTCAAAAAAGTAAATGCCATAACAAGACAAGCATGAAAAATCTTCCATTTCCAAGAAATGGACATGATGCAAGGCAAATATCAGTATAATATTGCATCACTAAATTTAGAAGCCCCATTCCATGATTCTACATACAAGCAGTAGAAAACTAAACATTATAACAGAATCCAATTCAAACATCTCATAACTAAAAGTGCACCTCATTAAGTATTCATGCCGCTCCAAAATTCTGCAGCTTATCACAGTGAGGTGTAGGATAATTTCTCACCCACTGACGCCTTTGCAGTTCCAGATGACAGAAGCGCCCAAGCACATTTCTATACTCCCTCACAACTTGGTTCTCAAGGTTTGCTCTAGAAGAGCTCCCTGGTGGGAACTGCTGATCAAAAGCAGATGTTTTAACAAAAAACTCAACTCCATATTTCTCGGTGACTTTAGGGATCTCATACGAGTAAGCCTTATACAGGGAATAGGTAGGCTCGGAGAAAGGCAGATATACAACCAAGAAGAAAAGCAAGAAAGGCAGGATTTGCAGTAGTGTCATTAAATTGAAACGAATGCCATCCACATTTCCCGTTTGAGCACCCGTTCCCCTGCTTCTATACACATGTGCATTTCGAAACACTTCTTGCTGTGAACCAAAAAAGAACGACCTGAAAATCTCATCAGGGTCAATATTCTCATCAAATATGTCTTGTCTAGTCCTCCTCCTCCTCCTCCTCACATTGTACTGCTGATTATACTCAAACTCTTCAATTAGACCAGTTTGATCATATTGCCTCCTCGATTCTTCATCGCTCAAGCACTTGAAAGCCTTTGAGACCATTTTAAACGCTTCTTCCGAACCCGGGGCCTTGTTTTTATCTGGATGAACCTTAAGAGACAGCTTACGATAAGCTTTCCGGACCTCCTCGACCGTACAGCTCTTCTCAACCCCAAGAATCGCATAGTAATCCTTGTGCCTCTTGATTTCTCGAATCAATTCAACATTCTCATCGGTATAATTCCGAACCCCATTTGCAGAATTGGCGGCTTTCTTGGGACCCATATCTTTTAGAATTTCCTCATCTATAGGCTTTTCCTGTGCTGAAGAGGCAGAGGGGCTAGAATCTAGTCCTTCACACGCCAACAAAAGATCATCAACTGATAAATTACTATCTAGACGCTGTGCAATCTTAATGAATTTCAACGCCCGGTTCTTATCGCCAGATGCAAGAGCCGATTTGGCAATTCCAATGCATCTCAAAGCTTCATCCTTGTTACCATCCATGTTCTCTCTCTCTCTCTCAAAACCCAGATCAATCAATCAATCAATCTCCACAAAAAAACCCACTAATCCAATTAAATGTCATCCGAATCTCAATCACATAAATCTCTCACAATCCCAAACTCCAACTCAGTTCCAAACACAATACTCTAAGAAAAACAATAGATCAATTAGGGTTTCAAGAGAATCGATCTAGTAATCTAAGCATACAGATTTGAAGGAATATAAAGGGAAGAAATTTACACTCTTGAGTATTCTACATCATCATCTACAAACCCTAACACGGAAATGAATCCACAAATCTGAAATCCAGTAGGGTTTCATCTAATCAGAGAATCTGTAAAGAGGAATTACACCAAATCAAAAGGAGATCGTAACGTACCGACACCAGACGAGAGAAATGAAGAAAAAGATCTTCAACTTGCGCTGGAATTACAGGGAAGAACTTCTCCAGCTATACCATATATATATACAGTAGGACCGTGTCGAAAAAAAGAACCGGGTCTGATTTAGTTAAAAAAGCCGGGCCCATCCGGAGAAAATTGAAGAGGAAAAGGACCGTAGATGGCCCCTAACAGAAAATAGGCCACTAGTTAATATGGCACAAAGACCACTTCCGTCTTCTTTATTAAAGATTTAAACATGTGACCACCTCATTGCATGCAAACCCACACAAATCCCCTGAAACCTATTTCCCCCCTTCCTCCCATCGTTTTCCCCTATAAGCCCCATTTACCAGAACTCTACTCCATACTTCTTCTTCAAAACGCTAACAAAGTCATAGACCTTATGAGGGTCGGGAAGGACCTTGGAGACACTCTCCTTCTCCATGCATCTCTTCACCCAAGCAATTAACTTAGGGCACTCATTCTCTATGCTGAAATTGCCATCAGTCTCATACGTGTAGAACCAGCAGGCAAATGAAACAAGCACCACATCCACATACCCCAAGCTCTTGCCACTGTAAAATGGCTTGCTTCGAGCTCTCCTTCTAACAGTTTCAAGCAGTCTATAAACTCTTTCTTAGCTACCTCTTAAGCCTCTCCCTTGCTCTTCCATATCCATGACCCACACTCATATATCTATGTATAAACAACAGTAACATAGAGTTATGGTTCATTTTGGTACAGAAAACCAACAATCACAGATGATAAAGGTCGGATAAGATGCAAATTTGATGAATTAGAGACGATGTCGTCGCTAACTCTCTATATTAAGAGATGATGTCATCGCTAATTCTTCAAATCTGCGTCTTCTCAGACCTTTATCATCTACGATTGCTAGTTTTCTGTACCGAAATGAACCAGAACAGAAGTCTCCCCCAACATTGAACATTCCTTGTGGATATTGTTGATCTCCATTAACGAGGTAGGCATAGCACAGTTTGACCTTCTTTCATGCGTTATCTACCATAGAGCCTGAGTTTCATGTTTACTTTTCAAGAAAAGTTCATTAGTGTTTTGATAAATAGTTTATTCATTTCATTATCTTTGTTGTTTGATTATTTTTGGGTAGCTAAATCATCAAAGTAAGGATCTTTTGAGGAAGGAGGGAAGGAAATAGCTAGAGAAAGGGAGAAAACGATGGGAGGAAGAAGAGGGGAAATTGGGGAAATGGGGTTTCAGGCGATATTAAGCGACGACATCGTCACACATTTAAATCTTTAATAAAAAAAACAGAAGTGGCCACAGGGAACCACTTCCGTGCAATACTCACTAGTGGCCTGTAGGGTCATTTTTTTGGTAGTTTCCTCTATTTTTAACCATTCTATGTATTTTAATGCAAACAAACAGACTTTTTTTAACTGATTCGAGAATGTAGGTTCCAATGTAGAAATTCAATGCAAAAAACACTCACAAAGTTTTCAAGTTTGGTAGTATAAATGCAATTTCTCAAACTGATGGCCCAGACCTCCGAAATCGTTGTCGCTCTAATAATGGGCCATGGGGTGTTGTAGATTGCCAATGTGTTAGGCCTAAGACATTTAGGGCAAAATATTAAGTCCGCTTGTGAGGATTTGGCCATTCATTTCATCATCTTCATCATTATTATCTTATATCTATCATAAGAAATATCATTCTTGCATAGAATAGACAGGAATTTATAGGAATTCATGGTTAAATGAATTCTACCAATTGTATTATTAGAGTTGAGGGGCTAAATATATGAGATGAGAGTAAAGGATATGAGGTAGCAACGTAGATGGGACTTCCGCTTTCCTAGGATTTAAAGTCTCAAGAATGAGTGAAAAATCATATATTTTATTGATTAAATAATGTAGCAATACACAGGTTATATATAGAGGCTGGAAAGCTATTATAGGAAACAATATATACAGAGAATAATTCTGATCCTATAATCTATCCTATAATCTTGCATAGTTCACTCTGTCCTCTCAGACTAATTAGGTATGTATCGCTCATTTGACACTCCCCCTCAAGTTGGGGCATATATGTCATCAATGCCCAACTTGCTAAGTGAGCTGTGAAAAACTCTGCCGGTGATTACTTTGGTGAGGACATTTACAAGTTGATCTTCGGATTTAACAAACGATACCTCAATGATCTTGGCCTCGAGTTTCTCCTTGATGAAATGTCTGTCAACTTTAACATGCTTAGTCCTATCATGTTGCAATGGATTATGTGGGATCTCTATTGAGGCCTTGTTATCACAGTGCATGTGCATGGCTCGTTTGGGTTTGAATCCCAAATCCCTCAACAAATTCCATATCCAGAGTAGCTCACATACTCCATGTGCCATACCCCAATATTCAGCTTCAGCACTCGATCTAGACACCACTTTCTGTTTCTTACTGCGCCAAAAGACTAAATTGCCTCCCACAAAAGTAAAGTATCCAGATGTTGACCGCCTGTCAGTAACAGAACCTACCCAATTTGCATCATTGTACCCTTGAACATCTAGATGACCATGCTTTGAGAACATCAATCCTTTTCCAGGAGCTTACTTCAAATATTTTAGAATGTGATTCACAACGTCCATGTGTGCCTCACTTGGTGCATGCATGAACTGACTTGCCACACTCACTACATATGCATTATCAAGTCTAGTATGCGATAGATAGATCAACTTACCAACAAGACATTGATATCTTTCTTTGTTGGTGGGTACCTGGTCAGGATATTCACCAAGTTTATGATTCACCTCCATTGGGGTATCAACTGGCTGGTAAGCTAACATTCCAGTTTCGATCAAAATGTCAAAGATATATTTCTGTTGTGATAGAAATATTCCTTGTTTTGAATGAGCCACTTCAATACCCAAAAAATACTTCAGAGCACCAAGATCTTGCATCTCAAACTCACTGGCTAAATAACGTTGCAATGATGCATTTTTCAACGGGTCATTTCCTGTAACCATCATGTCATCAACATACGAGGGCAGTGACCTTACCTTTCCTATGTTTCAAGAAAAGAGTATGATCTGAGTTACTTTACTTGTACCCAAAATTCTTCATTGATTTGCTGAACCTTCCAATCCATGCTCTAGGTGATTATTTCATTCCATAAAGAGACTTTCTTAGTTTACACACCATGTTGTTTTGACTGGACCCCATCTTGCATCCTGGAGGGGGATCCATATAGACTTCTTCTTCTAGGTCTCCATGCAAGAAGGCATTTTTCACATCAAACTGATGTAATGGCCAGTCCAGGTTTGCTGCCAAAGAAAGAAGCACCCGAATTGTGTTGATCTTGGCTACAAGAGCAAAGGTCTCCCCATAGTCAATCCCATAAGTCTGACTATAACCTTTTGCCACTAGTCTTGCTTTAAGCCGTTTGCCTTGAACTTTACCGTATATATTTCTGCAACCTACTGTTCTCTTCCCTTTAGGAAGGGTAGTCATCTCCCAAGTGGAATTCTTCTGGAGGGCCTCCATTTCTTCATTCATTACTTGAGTCCACCTGGGACCTTTTAGAGCTTCTTGCACATTACTTGGAATAGATACAGTGGATAATTGACATGCAAATGATACACATGACGGAGATAGCCTATGTAGAGACACATGATTAGCAATAGGGTATTTAACCTTTGCTTTAGGGTCAGTGTCATATTGTTGTCTAGAAATCCCTCTAGTCGTACAAGGGGTAACTGATAACCTGTGTTTCCTATATGAGTCGACTCAGGTAAAGGGTTAGAGTGTGAGTTTGAGTGTCTGGTTACTTGTGGAGGATCCTCAATCAAGACCTGATTGGATGAGTGGTGGTGGTACTATAGGAGGAACTGTAGGAGGGAAAGTATCCGAAACACTATCTAGAGTCTCCAGTTCTTGTGGCCCTTGCTTTTGTTGTACCTCTGTAATTGGTGACTCAGTAGTCACCACATCCTCAGGTGTTGTCCGAGGCTACTTTGATATAGGCTGATCTAAAACATTATGTGGAATTTGGATGATTTGATTCTAAGTATCTTTTGCAAAGATAGAGCTCTCCCCCTGCAGGGGATGCTCGGAATCTCCCCTAGAGTAATTGAACTCACTCTCGTGGAAAGTAACATCTGCTGTAATGTGCAAGGTCTGAGTGGGGGGATGGAAACACTTATAGCCCTTCTGAGTGTCAGAATACCCCACAAAGACACAGCGTAGGGCATATGGACCAAGTTTGCCACGCTGGTGTGGATATACCTGGATATAAGCAACACGCCGAATACACGTGGTTCGAGATTTGGTGTGGATGGCATGGTGAGGAGAGTGGTCAATGTCTGAATTGGAGTTTATTACTGGAGAGTACTGGATGGTGTTCTATTGATGAGGTACGCAGCTGAACAAAAGGCCTCCCCTAAAAAATGATGAGGCATATGGACCTCAAATAAAGAGGCACGGACAACTTCCAAGAGATGACGATTCTTACGTTCTGCTACACCATTCTGTTGTAGTATATAGGCACATGTGGTTTGATGAACAATATCATTTTGGTTTAAAAATTTTTGTAGGTCGTTATTGACGTACTCTCCTCCATTGTCCGACCTCACGGTTGTTATTTTCTTATCAAATTGAGTAGCAACATATTAATTAAATTGCTTAAATTTGGTGATGACTTCGTTTTTCTGCTTCATGGGAAAAACCAAGGTCATCCTAGTGCAATCATCTATAAATGTTACAAACCACTTAAAACCACTAATAGTAAGAACTCTTGATGGACCCCAAACATCCATATGGATAATCATGAAAGGCATAGAACTTTTATTCAATCTTAATGGGTAAGAAATACGATGGCTTTTCGCCAAAACACAAGTTTCACAATGAAAGTCTGGTGCAACAAACTGGGAACACAAATCTGGAACTAAAACTTTCAAATAACCAAAAGAAGCATGTCCTAATCGTCTATGCCACAGCCAAATCTTCTTCATCCTGACGAACTCATCCCCTTTCACATGATGTGCTTTGCTCAATCTCTTACAGCAGTCTTCTGTCAAGTCCAGATAATACAACTTTCCCCTCCTAGTTCCACATCCAATCATAGCCCTGGTGAGAAGATCCTAAAAAGACAATACAATGGCCAAAAACACACAGTACAATTAAGGGAATCAATTATTTGAGGAATAGATAACAGATCATAGTCGAATGAAGGAACAACCAAGACATCATCTAGACTTAATGATGATGTAAGAAATAGGGACCCTTCTCGCAGAACTGGGGAAGTGGTTCCATTGGCACTGGTAACATGTGTTTGGCTTGATGGTTTGGTAGAGTGCAATCCAGTGAAACTAGATGTCATGTGATCAGTAGCACCGGTGTCAATAATCCATGATCTATTACAAATAAGTGAAGATGTGCAGGAGGAAGTACATGAGGTGGCCAAGGCCTTGGAGCCAGATGTACCTGATGGAAGTTCTAATGCAATCTCTTGGGATGACTCAGTTGATGCAAATGAGGCTCTACTCGAATTCTCTACTCGAATCCTTCTTTCGCCCTTTATGAACCCATCCTTCTAAATAACCAATGATCTCATAACAGCCCTTAATTGTATGGTTATCTAAACCACACTTGGTGCACTTCATTGGAGGCTGGTTACGAGTAGAGTCTGAGTTCTGACTAGGTAACCGAGATTGCTTGGACCTTGTAGTGATCAAAGCTGTGGCATCGGATGAGACACCAGCTTCAGACATGGTTCCTTGTCGATTACTAACTTTTTTAAAATGTGTATATACTGCCTCAAGTTCAGGTTTAGGCTCCATCCTCAAAATTTCTCCTCGGATTTGGTCAAAATTATTGTCCAAACCTATAAGAAAGATATAAACTCGGAGACGATCAATCTCCTTGCGTCTAGTTTCAATATCTGTTGGATCCTTCCTGTTACTTGGACTTAATTGATCAAGCTCTTGAAAGATCTCAATGAGCTCACTATAGTAATTGGCAATAGGTGCTCCATTATGTGTCATCGTGAATGACCTTCTGTGTAGATCATAAATCTTTGCCTCATTTGAACCATCAGAGTATGTTTTCTTGATTGCATCCCAGACTTGCTTGGCTGTGTCATAACGGATAAACCGTTTCATATGATTGGGTCGCATGGCATTAAATAACCAACTCTTGACTTGGCAATCCAACGCACGCCATTTGTTGTATGGCGGGTCGTGGCTGCAGGTTGGGTCATATCACCGGTCAAGTGACCATGTTTCTCTCGTCCGGAAATATTCATCTCCATGACTTGATGCCATAAAGAATAATTATGTTCATCCAATTTTATTCCAATTGAGAAGTTGTAGTTATCTCCTTGGACGGTGACAATCTAGGTGGTTGTATTTGATTTGTTGGAGTTGTCTTCACGTGCCATGATGACGGCTCAATGGATGATGGATGTGTCAAGTGTCTAGGCTTGTATGGTGGCTGCAGCTACAGAAGCGAGCTAGGGTTAGGTCAAGAGACAGTCATGATTGACTACTCGGATACCACCTCAAGAATAGCTGAAAAATCATATATTTTATTGATTACATAATGTAGCAATATACAAGTTATATATACAAGCTGGAAAGCTATTCTAGGAAACAATATATACAGAGAACAATTCCGATCCTGTATTCTATCCTATAATCTTGCATAGTTGACTCTATCCTCTCAGACTAATTAGGTATGTACAGTTCATTTGACATAAAGTACTAAGGTGTTAGCTGGGTATTCATTTCCAATCTTCCCTTTGTCAAATCCCATTAAAGGGACAGTCATTTGGTGGTCATTTTTTGATATTCACATTTGATTCTTCATTTTTAACTGCTCATAGAAATAGTCTAATCCAATTCTTAGAATGCCTAGGAATTCAATTACATGAAACAGAGGCTAGGGGGACCAAGCACCAACATTCTCAAAATTAAAATGCTTGTTTAACAATGAAGTGGAATTTACAAAAGGTAAAACAAAAAATTCAATTCATGTACCAGTGAGATCTCTACAATATTCAGTGCCAACAAAGGCTATATTGTGATGCTTCTACTACCTTAAACAGCAGGAACATCATCGATTCAATGACCAGACTAGTTTTCATCATCAGAATCAAAGCCGTCTCCGCACGGACTCCAGCACATCTGAAGGACAACTTCCTTTACCAACTGCATCAGATGATGGCTTGATCTTGGGTATGCTCATTGATTTTAGTGGCGGAGTTGATGAATTTATTTCCTTGAGAACAGACCTGACAGTGGCTGCAGCAGCCACATCTGCTACAGCGGATGCAATTTTATCAGTACTACCCAACTGGTCTGCCAATCTTACATGAATATTACTTCTGTTGCTGAGTTTAGAAGGACCAGAACCAGCACTGCGCATCAGGGGCGAACGGTGGGCTGCTGATCTTTGCACAGTGGCAACTGCTTCTGCAACAGTGGTTTTGGTCTTTGCAGCTTCATACTTGTGCATATCATACATGAGCTCCTTTTGAAGCTGCTTGTCAGCAACCAAGATGTCATCTATCTCATTCTTATAGTCCTTGAGGAGAATGCGGAGGCACTCCATCAGGCAACCTGTCAGCGGGCTGTTCTTGCTCTCAAGTAGCCGCTTCAATTCTATGAAAATAGGAATTGCATTCTGAATTAGATTCTTCTTGGCAACCTGAGTGACCACCCTCCCTCTAGCAGCATTGAGAGCTCCGCCGCTTTCACCCCCTTCCTCCTCCATTTCTGCAGCATCAGCCGCTGCTGCTGCTGCCCCGCGGTTGGGTTGGATTCGCATCTCTTTGCAGGCAAGAATTTGAAGCGCATCCTGATAAAAGCATGTCAGTTTTGAAAGGCAGAATTCACAAATATTTTTTAACACATGGTGGAAAAAATCAGAAATAATTTTGAATGTGGCAATCCTTTTCTAACTTTTCTGCCCCATATCAACATTGGTAATCAGCACAAAGTGTAACACTTAATTGCGGAGTTCTTGTGGGATCCGGGGCCGCACGGCTTTAAAACGCATCCTTTTGAGTTAACACGAGGTTTGACTTATAAGCTCAGAGTCAGGACTTGGATATTTCCAATGTGGGACACTAGTGGAGACTCTCCGTTCAAAGCCCGTGGTTGACATGCTACGCTACATGTTTAAGGGTGCCGCCCGGACCGAGTTCTCACAATAACCAAGCCATACTTCCAAACACTTTTGGTTGAAGGAAACTTTGCTTCAAAAATCTATAAGGTGGGATACTGTTTTCCAAACATTCAGGTTAAAATTGTTATTTGTGATTGGCATCAAAATGACATTGGTGGAGAAATAAATATACCTGCAGTACAGCCTGTCCGGTGATGTCGTTGAGATCGAGCAAACCGTCAGATGCAGCTGCCAAGATCTCTGCACAAACCTTTGCAGAAGTGGCAAGAAGGTGCTCAGGTGCCATTTCTTTCAATAATGAAGTATAAATGTGCATCCGTTGTGAACGTGATTGTCCATCATTGCCTCTATAACCAAAAAAGAAAAAAGAAAAGCATCTGCATAAGGAAAGGTAGATTTGCTAATGAGAACTCTGAATCTGCATTGAACCTACCTGATCGAAAAAAGTTGGCGACCATTTTGCAAACTTTGAGACTCACTGTGTCCCGCATGGGCATGGCAATCATTCAAAACGAAAATGGCTTCCACAAAGCTGTTATATGCAAGAAGTGGCGCCTTGGCTGATACACCAGTGCATAGACACAAATCAGACAACTGAACTCACTTCAATATAAAAACCATTTTGTGGAGTGCTATCTTAATTCCGAATACCTAATAGCCAAACACCCACCACGTGTTTCACTGAACAAAGTCAGTGCATAAAAATCTTTCTCGGCCTTTTGGCTAAGATCAAGTGTAAAGAGAGTGAACATATTCACCCATTCTATCATTCAATAGGTAACACCTCATGGATTCACTATTTTGTGAACATCTCAATGAATAGATTATCTTTTAGACTACTATGTGCAACTGTCTACAAAATAATTTCATTGTCTAACAGTTAACAGCAGTCTTTTGACATGAGTTTTGGACAATGATCAGTCCAACGAACACGTCGTCAACTAAACTGCCTTGACTCTTGATGCATATACAAGTGAATAGATTCAGAATTAGAGGTGAGGCACATTATATATTTAGAGTTTAGAAATGATCATGATTTTTTTTCCTTCCTCAATTAGTGGTCCAAAATTCCCACACTTTTGACGAACTTTTCTCTTTGACAATCCTCATAAATTTTGAATAGCTAAAAGGGTTAATAAAGAGGCATGTTATCACAAGTTAATGGCCACATAATTGATACAATTTGGCATTTCCCATATCCAAGAGGTTTACCATCCTTTAAATGGTGTAGATGGACAAACATCATCCAGTTGATACCGAACAATGTGAACATAGTTTACTCACATTTCTGAACATTAGATAAACCTTCGGTTCATGATGTTATTAATGATGCATGAGCAACTTACCTTTTAATATGCTCCCAAAGAGGAAATCTGCCAGTTGTCTGATCTTCTCAGATTCATCAACAAGAGACAAGAGAAACCGAAGGAACAACACGCCTCTCCATTTTACATAGTCCCTCTGGATAAGAAAAGCTCTGTTTCAAAGTTGAATGACAACAAACACACATGTAGGAGAAAATAGCTTTCAATCACACGAGCCTTATCCATTGGAATTTAGAAATGCATAACTAGAAATGCATAACCAGATGCTTGTGTATGCATAGGGCCCTGATATTGTACTGCATCAATGCTGATACCAGCAGTAAATGATCACATAGGATTATTTGTTTAAGTACAGGTTAAATATTTTTAATAAATATATTATTTTCTCCACTACTGGCACCATTGTCAGGGTATTGACCACATTTAGATGCATATAGAAAGCAGAAAGGCAAACAGATAGGACTCTTTTACGCCCACGAAATCAATATTCATGCACTTCATGAAGGACATTAAGTGTCAGGAACTTGGGATATGGATCTGGGGCGGAAAAGGTGGAACTATCCGTACAATGCAGTTTTTGTTATCCACACCACCCAAAAATTTGCTTGCCCAAAATATCTGTGTTGCCTGTGGTATGGATACATCCAAACACAATACGAAAGGATAAGATGGGATACGAGTTATCAGTGCAGTTATACATGTCCGAAAGCCTGGCAATGTACAGTAAAACCCCAATCTTCATATCTGAAACATGACATTTTATAGTCGTAAATGAACAGAAACAGACCTGTAATAACCTAGATAGGAGGATAAATGTCTGCCTTCTCACAACTTCGCATGGGTCACGCAGAGAATTGGTGATCCTTGGAATATAACTACAAGTACAACCAATAGCTAGAGTTGGTTAAATTGAGAAAGCAAAATGCATTTGTGACATAAAATTCTTACCAGTCAATTAAAGCAGTGTATCTAACACAAAAATCTGCCATCAACACCACGATATTATTGCGTAGGGCTGCACAATCACTCTTTTCAAGCTCCTGAAAACCACTAACAAGTTAGTCACAGTAACTCAGGTCCAAGATTTCTTCAAGAATTTCAAGTTCACAGCCCAGCCCATACCTGCACAAATAAGGGTATATAACGCTTTGCTAACTTTCCATCTGTGAGGCAAATCTTTCCCATTGTTAGCCAGGATTGGATGTACAGAGAAGGGGCAATCTGTTTCAAAGAAACAGAAATGTTGGCCAGTTCTTTTGGCTTGGATTTGGAACTTCCAGATGTGATTATGGTGTGTAGCAATGGGATAGTGCCCTTCAAATCCACAGAAGGGCAAACCAGAACCAAGCACCCAACAGTGAAAACTGCAGTCACTGCTTTTGACAACAACTTAGATACCAATGCTTCTCTTTTCCCCTTCTGACTAATATTTCGAGGTGGTGTAAAGAAGGTATCACGTTTCCTAGATTCAGAGACTTCCAGTAAGTAGTTATCAAGGACACTCAAAGCTTTAGAGAGTAACTGATTGACCCATTTCGATACAAGATTATCACCCTCCTCAGCATTCAAAGCCTTTCGCTTGCATATGGCTCTAAGTGCTTTTATGTGAGCATTAACCTGTTGTGACATATAACAAAAAAAAAAAAAAAAAAAAAACTAATAAGAAGAAAAGGAACTGCCTCAACTTCTAAGTCATAAATCACAAAGAAAAAAACAAAGACAAGAGGCAGTGTTATCAGTGTGGAAATTTTGCAATAAAAATATCGTTTTTCAGAACTAGCGTTTTATACATGTTAGTTGTAAGTGTTTCACAAAAATAGTCATACATTGTGGATCAATGAGGAGTTCTTATATGTTCAAGGCGTGGCTGTTTAATTGGTGTGTTTACAGTTCCAATTTTCTTCCACAGTAATAGCCTTTGTCGTCAATCTCGGCAGGCGCCACATTTGTCAACACCAAAAACCAACAAAAGAATTGTGACAGAAGCTAAATGCAGAAGAGAAAGTACTGCTAGTTCTGTTATAGTCTCAATCATTGGTCAAAATATCACAAAACCCAACTTAGGAAAGGTCCAGATGTGTTGGATTCACTCAGATCTCATTTAGTATCTAAATGGACAGTATTCTCAAATATGATTCGAAATTTTGCAATAACATTTCAAAACTTTAACCTGGTTTATTAACCAATTCAATTCACCTTGACAGGTATTAAATCTAAGGTTTCAATTGGTCCAAATGAGAAAAAACAAATACCTCTGTCGAGTGCATACTAAACTCCTCAATCCTTTTAAGCAAGTTGTGGGCCAAATCTGCTGCAGGTTCTGGGGGCAGCTCCACCGAAACATTGGAAATAGTCTGCAGTAGGAAAACGCGGTCTCCTGCCCAAGAAACAGAATTGGATTCCACACTATCTTCCCTGGCCATCTCAATATCGACAACGGGGCTGGATACTTCTTTCTCTGGCTTGGTCTTGTCAAGGAGCTGCCAGTGATGGTGGAGGAACTTCCATCCAACTGCTTTTGGCAAGAAGGATGAAACCTCAGAAAGAAGAAACCAAGCACCCGCAGGAGCAGTCCACTTCTCTATTGCCATGGAATGACTCAACCACAAAGATTCAGATGTTTGTATGATGTTCTGCAGTGAGAGAGCAATATTGAGCTTGAGTTGCTTCTTCTTGCCAAGACTAGTGCAGATTTTCTTCACATATGGCGCAACCTCTCCATCACAAATCTCCTTCAGCAAAATCAATACACTTTTGGGAATGACAGACTCCAATTCTCCTTGAAAGGTTTCTTCTACATCCATCTGATCCATCTGTGAATGGCCGGCGGTATTACTGCATGAATCCACACTACTACTTCTAGATACCTGCTCTAACACCAATTCTTGAAACAAGTTCTCACATTCCACTTGTATGCTTGTTTCATTGTCAATGATCAACCGCGGAACAGCATGGAGCCACTCAGTTGTCACTTTACTGTCAGGAAATTTCCTAAATACCTACAAAAGCAGTACAAAGTCCAACAAGAAGACAAGTGTTACGGGTGCAAAAACAATGGACACAGGACCAGTGACTCCATGCCTCGGGAAAATAAGGCCTTCTAATAGCAAAAACAGAAATGGGTTTTCCATCTTATAAGAAGAAAGCCTTCTAGTGACAAGGAACTGTTAGCTGCACTCGACATAATCACATCCATAATGCAGAGAAAGTGTCAGCATAGGCTACAAGGAGTGAACAAATCCATATCCAGCATAGAAATAACCCCTGGCCAAATTACTTCAAGTCATTAAAAAAAAGAGAGAAGAAGAAGAAGAAGATCCTCTTCCTGATCAATAACGAAGGTGATAATTCATGAAGAAAAAGACAGATGATCATCATCAACACCAATGCCCTATACCATGTATCTGATTTCCGCTAAAAGTATAACGTTTGGAAAAGTTTTAAAGCCAACTGCCTATCTGATGCAAACTTCTACTCCTTCACCTGTGCTGGAACAGCGCACGAAGGAGCATTAACACATGGCAGGGTTGGAAAATCAGAGACGCATGTGCTCTTGTGGATCACCATATCCACCAGTGGACCACCTTCTCATGTGTACATACGAACGTTGTAATATTATTGTGTTGTAGAAATCTTTGGTGACTAGATGATGAATAGGATGATTTCCTGTTAGCAGAGCATCGGCAGTCATTGTACACTAATAGTATGTAAAATCCTTGATTATAGCATATAGTAATTATAAAAGAGGATAGCACCTCACAATGAGGGCACCACACTTACATTTTCATTCCTTCTCTCTATTCTCTCTCTATTTTTCTAAGGTTAATAGAGTTGAGAAGAGATATTCATCATAATGTGGTTTTGATAACCACACTCCCCCAACAAATTATTGGAAAGTATTTCCGTTGCCTCTATTAATGCCTCGAGGTTTTGGTAGGAATGGTTAACTAAGAAAACTTAATATGGCATCAAAGCCAACTGGTTGCGAGTTTGAATATCCGGAAGAACAACTCAGCGTGGAAATTTTAAAAAAATAAAAAAAAAAAAAATGTATGTCCCCAAAAGTGCGTCAGCAAGGTTCCATCTGAGAGGGAGTATTGAAAAGTATGTTTGCTGCCTATATTAATGCCTCAAGGATTTGGCAGCAGGAATGGTTAGATAAGGAAACTTTATACAAATAGCAGTCCAAATATGCCCTAATTCTTGTCGACCACAAACAACTACAGGGGGGAAAATGGAAGCACAGATAAGAAACAGAGCACAATACCTCAGAGAGAGCTGCCAGAGCCGCTTTCCTGATGCTTACTAGTGGGTCAGAACAGGCGATCGCAATAGTCTTGAGCCTGTTGTGATCAATACTTCTGCCAAGAAGATCCGTGGACTTCGTGATCAGAAGAAGAGCTGCCTTCCTCACAGCAGCCTTCTCATCTGTGCACCTTCGCAGCAGCTCATTCAATCCTTCTCCAGAACCTGAATTTCCAAATCCCATCAATTCCCGCAATCGGGAGCAGTTTGAAACATGGCCAGATAGAAACCCAACCACCTGAGCCATGTTCGACAGAGCCCTTGCTCGAATCCCCCCTGCAGCATCTGAGCAGCGCTCCATTAGAGCCTCCAAACACCTACAACCCCACCAATTCCAACCTTCCTCAGCAATTCCCATATCCTTATTTACCCCCAGAGGATCCGGCAGCACTGTAAGAAGAGCGAGGATCAGATCAACAGCAACAAGCCTTAGCTGCGCCTTCCCCTTAGTCATCTTCACCACATAATCTGCAAACCCCATTTGGTCTTGCAACTCCATTGCCCGAACAACCTCAATAATCGAATCCACCGCTGCAGCCCGGGGATCTGACTTCTCCGGCGCCTTGCTCGCCAGATACCTCGGGAAGTAGACAATTGCCTTCTTGATCGCCTCGGAGCCCTTTGCAGCAGCCATCATCTGGCGGGTGACGAATTGCAAAGCAAAGGTCCGGACTTGCGACTTCAGCAGAAGAATCGATGGCGCCAGTGACTTGAGCACTTCAACTGCCACAACAGTCTGATCCCCATGTTCTGGCTGCAACACCCCATTAAGGATCCGGAAGCAAATGTCACATAACCGGTTGAAATCCACAGAATTCTCCAAGGAATCAAGCGCCATTACTGGAATTTCTGCAACAGTCTGTGCTAGAGACTTCAGGCTATCAGAGAACCCATTGAGATGAATTCTATCGAGTAAAGACTCCAGCTTTTCAAGAATGGAGAGGATGAGCCTCGTGTTGATCTGGGGCGCATCACCCGTACCGCCATCTGTGGCATCTGGCTCTAATTCGGGGTCGTGGGTGCGACGGGCATTCCTCCCGGCAGGGCCTCTCTTCTTCCTGCCGGGTTTTTTCCCGGCAGATGGTTGGGTGGGGACTGGGGAGAGGCGGCAATGCTTGAAGGTGCGGCGGAGGGAGCGAAGTAGGGAGAGAAAGGATATTGGAGAGAAGAGGGTGTATAGAGGGGAAGACGGGGACAGTAGGATTGAGAGATAGGTGTCGGAGGCGAGGAGGGAGAGAAGGGGGGAGGTGGAATCCATGGCAGCGGAGATGGGGCGGTTGAGGGAGGAGGGATGGAGGTTCTTGGAGGTCATTTCTTCCCAGAGGCGGTCGGAGTCGGTTGGGTCTGCATCGTTGAAGAGGGATTGGAGGTCGAGGAGGGTGGATTCCGAGATGGGGTTTTGGGACTCTGGGTTTTGGAGGATTTGGTGGGATTCTAGTTCTGAGATGATTCGAGAGAGGGCGTCTTCCATTGTTGGTGTTGATGATGGTTGAAGTTGAAGCCCTCTCTGCAACTCCTCCTCCTCCTCTTCTTCTTCTTCTCTCTCTCTCTCTCAACCGAAGCCCTCTCTGCAACTCCTCCTCCTCTTCTTCTTCTTCTTCTTCTTCTTCTTCTCTCTCTCTCTCTCTCTCTCCCTCCCTCCTTCCTTTTTTGATTTGAATTTCAGCCTTCCCTCTCTCAACAGTCCAACTTTAGGGGAGCATTTGGGGCGGATCGTGTGTTGGGCGAACCCAAGCTCGGCCCAAATTACATCTGTCTCTCTCTCTCTCTCTCTCTCTCTCTCTCTCTCTCTCCCTCTCTCTCTCCCTCCTTCCTTTTTTGATTTGAATTTCAGCCTTCCCTCTCTCAACAGTCCAACTTTAGGGGAGCATTTGGGGCGGATCGTGTGTTGGGCGAACCCAAGCTCGGCCCAAATTACATCTGACTCAGCCCAAGAGAAGGCCCAAACACGAGCCCCATTTTAAAATTTAAACTCAAGCCCAAGCCCCTATGTTGTACAAAAAGTTTGTATAAATTGACAATCTATGTTTAAGTCCGTACTCTGGTGCATGTTGAGTACCCAAGATACAAATATGGGCCTAGATTAAATTTCACTAGAGTTTGGCAAAACCCGAACATGCCCAGACCAAAATTACATTTTCACAATGGTTGTGGTTTGTGGTTTGTGGTTTGTGGATTGTGGATTTGGGTTCGGCTCAACCCAAGTTGAGCCCCTACTCATTGATGTATATTACAAGTTGTTTCGAGTCCATGGTTTTGCATCAAGGACTATTGATATGATCTAACATATTGTTTTCTCCTTTTTAGGATGAGGATTTCCCTGCATTATATAACCTAATAAGACTATTTCTCAGGCACACGCATAAAACCCACACACATGTGCACTAGGTAAGTCTAAAGCAGAATTAGAGCACATGACGTGGGGAGCAAACCCACATGCTTAAGCTATAGTTGATCATATGGCTATAAGGATTTTTAGATAACTGCTAAATTGATGGGGTGGATTTAAGGGCATTAGCGAATTGAGTTGAGTTGAGCTAAGCTTTGCCAAGCTCAAGCTAGAGTCCAGCTTGAGAAGATAAGCTAATTACCAAGATTGAGCACAAGCTCAATTATGGCTTCAGATCAACTTTCTTTCTCATACATTTGGTGTATACTGGCAAAACCCCGTGCTATGCACGGACTACAGAACCACCAAATATATTAAATAAAGAATTTTAAAATATAAATTACTAAGCTTAATATTAGGCTTGGGTCCCTAATTCATCACAGGCTTCGAGTTAGATCCAGAGTACCCAATTCTTTAAGTTGTTTAATTTGGAAAAGCATTAAATCATATGTCATTTTTAGTTTATGAACAATAATTATTTCATTTTGGCTGTTGCTTTTTTTTACTATATTTAGGCTGGTTGTTTGTTTTTGGTGATGCTAACATATAATTCAACATTAAGGTTCATTTTGTCAATATTTTGTAATATATATATTTTTTTTTATTGTTTTTTTTTGTTTGACCGAAGTTTGTTTTTTGTCCTTTTTATTATATTTCTTTTGTTTTTTGGATATGGTCATTATATTTTTTTTATGTACATTTTCTATTATTTGTTTTTTATTTATTTATTCAAATATATGGGGTGGGCTTTCTTTGAATATCGTCCTTCCTATTTGAAAAAAGAAGTAAATGGAAATTCACAAGAAAGTATGTTTTCTGATTTGGGAATGTGTTATTCTTTCAAAAAAAATAAACCAAAAAAAAAAAAAATCTTGCATTATTGTCAAATAAAAAAATGGTTTTTATAGGAGTAACCATGATAACAACAGCATAAAAGACAGAAGCCAAAATCCCATCTTCTCTCTTGGGAGTGACTGAAAAAACGCAAAGATAGAGAGAGTTGCAAATTTGCAATCCAAAAAATGATCAAGCATATCTATTGCATCATATGAAAAGGATCATCACCATCATTTGATTAAAACAGAACCCAAAGAAGCAATTGCAGAAAAAAAAAAAAAAAAAAAAAAAGACAACGGATAGGGATTGAATTTACCAAAACAAACATCATACCTAAAGAATAAAAATAAATGATAGAAACAATCATAAAGTTGAGAGAGGGAGATACTAACATGACATCAAACAAAATCGCGATTCAAAATGATGGGATATCCTTACGTTTCTTCTCCCTTCTATATCTCTCTACTTCTCCTCCTTCTGTTGTCCGTGGATTTTTTTTTTTTAATATTCTTTGTATTTGGAGTAGTAGATAGGACAGCAAATACGAATTTGGGATTTTTTTTTTTTTGGAGGAAGTTATGGGGATCAGTTAGTTTAGAGAGTGGGGAGTGGAGAGAGAGGAGGCTTGACATGGATGGAGAATTTGACACCTTTTTTAATGTATTTTCTAAAATTAGGATTTATAGTTTGGAAGACTGCGGTTAACCGAAGGCAAAGCACATTCCAATAGAGATATAGATGAAGAGGATCATCAACATCATCTGATTAAAACAAAAACTAGAAAAGCAATTGCAGAAAAAGAAGACAACGAACAGGGATTAAATAGACCAAAACAAACATCATACCTAAATAATAATAAAAAAAAATACCAAAAAACAATCATACCTAATTGAATAGACTGCAGATCTGATACGTTTTTTGTATTTATTTTTCTCATCAGTGCACGTTCTGCAATAGAACGTCTCCAGAAAAAAAAAAAAAAAAAAAAAAAAAAAAAAAAAAAAAAAAAAAAAAAAACACACCTCCAAGAGCTTCTTCCCTGGGTTATTGAGGTGGCTGAAATCGGGGTTCAACTTATCAAGACCCAGATCATACCCTACCATCAAGGTCGCCCAAGCCCCTTCTTCAAGATCTATGGTCCCAATTTAAAATCATTGTACTACATGTGCCCCCACAGTCCAAAAAAATGGAATTTCGCCTTTTTTGGTCGTTGGATGGTGGACCAAACAGGGCCCACCATGCTTGGCAAGCATTTCAACACTGATTCGGGATAATCACTTTGATAATTTCTTCTTTTTATGTTTAGTATCTATCAGTCTCTTTGGGTCCAAAATTTTATTATACTTTCCTAGATATTAAAAATGTAAGCATGTCACAAAATACACCCATTGAATTCTCATGATAAACTACAGTTTGGTTCCATTCTTGAATCTTTGATCATTTAGAAGTTTATAGATATTTGTATACTTTATTATGCCTAATCTTCTTTATATATGGGGCCCAATCAGACCGATGATATACTCATCCCGAGGCTTGTTATGATGGGTCTCACTGTGGATGGGTAGGACCCATAAATACCTTAGAATTGAAGACTACATCCATATGTTCCAGCATTATTTCAATGTCTTACTCTCTTAGCCATCTGTTTCTAGTCCAATCAAGTTACTAAATCTTCCAATGTTTGAGGATTTTAAGGAATGCATCCATGGTAGAGGGTAGAGCATGTTATATCAATGGTAACTATCATAAAAAAGGCCCATAATCGACACTATAGACTTTGCAGCTGTGCCAAAAATGCCATTTAATCCAGGATAGAAAAATGATGAAAGGCAAAAACTACACTTGGCAGATAGATGGCCTTCAGTAGTCGTTATCACGGAAGTGGTCAACATTCCAAATTGAAATTTCAATAGCATGATTGATTGTAAATCATATAAGTTACTGTAGCCATTAAACAACTCAACCCACCCCCCCGTACTTACCTTCTCCTTGGTGAGTCGAAGTTTGGTTCCATTTACCCTTGCCTTGCAACCTAGGTATTCCTTTTCTAGTTTCAGCCGTACTCTAGTCTTCTGCTTCCATTTTTGTTTTCCGCCGTGCTCCAATCTTCCCTTTCTGGTTTCCATTTCTCACTGGTTCCCGTTTATGTATTTGTAGTAGCAGATAGGAGTTTAGATATGAATTGGGAGTTTCGTTTCCTTTTTTGAGGAAGTTATATTGTTTAGTCATTTTAGAAAGAGGAGATTTAGGAGAGAGAGAGAGAGAGAGAGAGAGGGAGAGAGAGAGAGAGTGGAGTGGAGGGTGGAGGGAGATTCTGACTGATGTCTTGATTTATTTTATGAAATGAGGAATTGTAGTTTAGAGACGTGTGGCTAAAAAAAAGCAAAACACATTCCAATAGAGGTATAGATAAAGAGGATCATCACCATCATCTGATTAAAACAAAATCCAAATAAACAATTGCTGAAAAAGAAGACAACAGATTGGGATTGAATCGACTAAAACAACCATTGTACCCAAAGAAAAAAAAATAAATTATAGAAACAACCATAAAGTTGAGAGGGGGAGATACTACCATGACATCAAAACAAAATCACGATTGAAAATGATGGGATCTCCTTACGTTTTTTTCTTCCTTCTATATCTCTCTACTTCTCCTCCTATGCTGTCCGTGGATTTGTTTTTTTTTTTTTTTAATATTCTCTGTATTTGGAGTAGTAGATAGGAGAGAGCACATATGAATTTGGAATTTTTTTTTTTTTTTTTTTTTTGAGGAAGTTATGGGGTTCAGTTAGTTTAGGGAGAGGACAGTGGAGAGAGAGGAGACTTGGAATGGATGGAGATTCTGACACCTGTTTTGTTATATTTTCTAAAATTAGGATTTGTAGTTTGGAGGAGTGTGGTTAATTGAAGGCAAGGCACATTCCAATAGAGATTTAGATGAAGAAGATCATCACCATCATCTGATTAAAACAAAACCTAGAAAAGCAATTGCAGAAAAAGAAGACAAGGGACAGGGACTGAATAGACCAAAACAAACATCATACCTAAATAATAAAAAATACCAAAACAAACATCAGACCTAATTGAATAGACTGCAGATCTGATATGTTTTTTGTGTTTATTTTTCTCAATAGTTCACATTCTGCAACAGAACGTCTCAAAAGAAAAAAAAAAAAAAAAAAAAAAAACCTCCAAGAGCTTCTCGCCTGGGTTATTGAGGTGGCTAAAATCGGGGGTTCCACTTATTAAGTCCCATATCATACCCTACCATCAAGGTATCCCAAGCCCCTTCTTCAAAATCTATGGTCCCAATCTGAAATCATTACACCACAAGTGCCCCATAGTCCAAAAAAAGGGGATTTTGCCCTTTTTTGGTCGTTGGATGGTGGACCAAACGGGGCCCACCATGCTTAGCAAGCACAATAATCACTTTGATGATTTCTTCTTTCTATGTTTACTATTTTTCTGTCTCTCTGGGGCCAAAATTTTATTATACTTTCCTAGATATTGAATAAGTCAGCATGTCACAAAATGCACCCATTTAATTCTCATGCTAAGCTACAGTTTGGTTCCATTCTTGAATCTTTGATCATTTAGAAGTTCATAGATATTTGTATACTTTATCATACCTAATCTTCTTTATATATGGGCCCCAATCAGGCCGATGATATACTCATCCCGAGGCTTGTTATGATGGGACTCACTGTGGATGGGTAGGACCCATAAATACCTTAGAATTGAAGACTACATCCATATGTTCCAGCATTATTTCAATGTCTTACTCTCTTAGCCATCTATTTCTAGTCCAATCAAGTTGCTAAATCTTCCAGTGTTTGAGGATATTAAGGAATGCATCCATGGTAGAGGATAGAGCATGTTATATCAATGGTAACTATCACAAAAACAAGGCCCACAATTTACACTGCAGACTTTGCGGCTGCGCCAGAACTGCCCTTTAATTTGGGATAGAGAAATGATGAAAAGGCAAACACTGCACTGGGCAGATAGATAGCCTTCGGTAGCAGTTGTCGCGGAAGTGGTCAACATTCCAAATTGAAATTTCAATAGCATGATTGATTGTAAATCATATAAGTTACTGTGGCCATTAACCCCCCATCCAGGCATTGATCTATATCACTTCAGAATAAACGATGCTACGATTTAACAGTACTTACTTTCCCCTAGATGAGTCGAAGTTTGGTTCCGTCCACCCTTGCCTTGCGACCTAGGTATTCCCTTTCTGGTTTCAGCCGTGCTCCAGTCTTTTGCTTCCGTTTCTGTTTTCCACCATGCTCCAATCTTCCCTTTCTGGTTTCTGTTTCACGCTGGTTCTCGTTTATGTATTTGGAGTGGTAGATAGGAGTTTAGATATGAATTGGGAATTTCGTTTCTTTTTTTAAGAAGTTATGTTGTTCAGTTATTTTATATGGAGGAGAGAGAGAGAGAGAGAGAGAGAGAGAGAGAGGAGACTGGAGAGAGTGGAGTGGAGGGTGGAAGGAGATTCTGACAGCTGTCGATGTATTCTATGAAATGAGGAATTGTAGTTTGGAGGCCTATGCTTAAATGAAGGTATGACATATTCCAATAGAGGTATAGATTGATGAGTTGAGCTTGGATTTGGGTTTATAAATAATGTTAACCAAGCCTACTTGAGCCAAGCCCTTCATCAACAACATTTAGCCTAGCCGAACATAACAGGTCCTAGCTTGAACTCAATAAGTTTGTTAATCAAGCCGAAGCTCAAGTTCATCTCACATAGGTCATGAGTCAAGCTCAATCTCGAGCCCGACCAAGCCAAGACACCCTGACTCGATGTATGCCCAAGTTGCATATAGCCAAGTTTTGTCCTTGATTTCTACAAACCAACAACTTTTCTTTGTGACAGTACTACACATTATCACCACAATAGGATAAGATAACACTAACTTTTCAATCCACAAGTAAAAGATCCAGAAAACATTCAATGCATTTCTGGTCATTCCTTTTTGTTCTGTCTTCTTCTTTCACTTGAAAAAAGGATAGATAACAAATGGCAGAAGACTCAATGTTAATAGGAATGAAACTTTTAAAATGCACTCTTGCATATATATCTTGGTTTTATATTCAACGCATGGGCACCATATGTAAGTAGTGCATCCCTCACCAAAAATTCAATGGCATTCAATGCTACACATCGAGTGGTGCAAGAGATGCTAACAAGAAGGACAAAACTTCAACTAGTGTCGCCAGCAGGTCAAGGCAAGTGCTCTGCAACATGATGGCCCTTTCAAGGCCAATACATGTGAGATGTTTCTTCATTTTACTTTCCGTGTCATTCAGCTGATCATGGGCACCCATGAATTGTAAAAATATTAGATTACAAGACAAATTACATTCTTAAATAGCACATATAAACAATGACTAGCTTGACCACCCGTGCTTAAAGCACGGACATTTGGCATAGTAGCCTTGATTGAGATCAAAACCTTAAAGATGTAATTAGTTTTATGAATTAAACATTATTAATATTTTATTGGTGTCAATGTTTAAACGTTAAAAATAAAAGGTAATAAAAAATATAAAAGTTTATGAGAAGTAAGAAATTAGTATAAATTTTAACTACATATCAAGTAATTTGGTTTTTCTTTTATTTATGATCAAGTATTTTAAGCATGATCGCCTTATGGGTCTAATTTCAATTGGAGTGACATAATGAGATTTATTAAGTATAAGCCTAAAAAAAGCACCATTTACAAATTAAGAAAAAATAAAATATAAAGTGAGATTATTTTGGGTGAAGGAAAAGCTATATAAATGTAGAGAGTATATTATCATAATTTTGAATTTTCGAGTGAAATGGACATGACATGACATTCTCTCTTATCGAGAAAGAAGAATATCTCTTATAGGTATATTTGATCAAAGAGATTATAAATTAAATGAGGCAATTATGTTAATAATATTTAAAAATAAAAAATGACTAAAATCACCCTTAAATGATTTAACATCTAAAAAAATATAGGATTAAAGAAATTTTAAATTTAGAGGTTAAGTTTGAAATTGGAAGGGTTAGAACTGAAGTTGGTTCGGTAACAACTTTAATATATAATATAATAATGGTTGAGCAGAAAATGGTCACAACATTCACATTTGTAAATAAATTATAAAAAAATTATTCATTTGAAGTTAAAAAATACAATGGTCAATCCAATTGTAATAAATGCATTAAATAAAATATTAAGTTTTAAACTCAATTGAATCAATGCAATGGATTGGCCCAAGATGAATCTCCAGACCTAATAAAGAACTACCGAGGTCATTACAAACTTATAAATATAAAACAAAATTGGGTTGATGGAAACATGTTAGGCCTAGATCAAGTGCGAGTTACCTTCTAATGAAACAAAAGTAAGATAGTTTTATAAACTATGTTAATTTATGATAATTAATAAGAGCTTTGTCATGAGGCAGTTGGTAAAATAGCTATAATCCTTTAATTGGAGAAAGTTTTAAACAAAATTGATAGGAGTAGCAATTTTGACCCAACTTACCAACCTAAATTGAACTCCCCTCCCCCCGTTTAATATAAATAATCATATGCCTTGCACTTGGTCAATCAAGTCCGTCACTACTGAGCACTACAGTAAGGGATTGATCATTAGTTGTTTTTATGGAATGGATGTGCCTAACTACTGAGCTACCAGTGAATTGGAAACTTAAATCCACTTGCTAATTCAAAGTTAGAGTTCATTTTTTTCATATGTTTGAACTAACATTTCTCTAACCCAATTAATCAATGGATTGGACTAAAGTTAATCTATGAGATATGACCTCCTAACCCAACTTTACCTTGACCTTCCAACAATTTAACTTAAATGCTACCTATTAATTAAATGTTGAGTTAATCTTTATAACTTTAAAAAACATTTGGATTGACATCTTTATCATAATTAATGAATGAGTAAACTTTAGGTTGAGCACACATACTACCGTGCACTATTCAAAACATTCAATTTCATCTCCCTATCTTTAAATTATTACTTTTTTCTTTGTCTATCATCTTTTTGGTGTGATGATTTAGATGGGTGATATTTGTAATCAAGTTTCTTTTATAGCAATTTGATAAATGACACTTGCCAATCATTAACTCCTATCTTTAGACTATCATTTTTCCATGGTATTTTTTTTTATAACGGAGCGTGTCCTAGCCCTTTGGGCCGAAATAATCCCTACGGGCCCAGGGGGAGCCGAGTAAATCCCTTGTGGCCCCAGTGTGATAGTGCAGTTTCGAACTCCGGATGAAAACATCTTTTTTGTACTATTATTAGACTATCATTTTTCTCATGGTACTTGTAATCATCTTTTTTGTGTGGAAGTTTAAATTAGTGACATTTGTAGTCACAACTTTTTTTAATATCAACTGAATAGATAACACTTGTCAAACATCTATAACACGTTTAGCTAATAAATAGCCGTCTAATTCAAACACTCCTATTCATTTTTCATGCATTAGTCTCCTAGCCTTACCTAGTTTTAATTCATTTTTTTAAAAGTTAGTATATCGTACTACCCATATCAAGTAAAGCCGGCCAACTCTAGGGGTGCTTGAGTTCATGTCAAAGACTATATGAATTCATCAACAATTTTTATTTCAAAGGTTTTACTTCTACTTATTACTTTTTATGCATGTATTATATTATGCATATGTTAACAAAATAGAATACTGTATAAACTTATATAATTGAAAATAACCTACAATCATATAACCTAGAACCACATTAAAGTATATTAATTGCCTTTAAACAAAAGGGATTTGAACTTCTTTATTTCCAAATAGATAGACTAAAAGTTGAATAAGGATACAAATATGGTTTGAATCCAATATATTGATAGGACATATTTCCGAAAATCAATGGAACAAGTTGAAATGATTATTTTCTATATGAAAAACTTCTTGATTATTGTGTGGGGATATTCCCCAAGGCGACTGACCTCAGGTCCCGGCCTCGGCAAAGGCATGAGTGCCGACCTCAGCCCTTGGTAAGGTGATCCATCTCGGCAAGGTGATCCACCTCGGCCAGGTACTCCATCTCGGCCAGGTGATCCATCTCGGCCAGGTGCTTCATCTCGGCTAGGTGATCCATCTCGGCCAGGTGCTCCATCTCGGTAATAAGGCTAGATAGAGTTCACTGCCGACCTCGACAACAGTGCTAGCGCGCCCATGTGAAAGTACGACCACGTTGCAAAACGTGCTGACAGATGGGACGGGCGCCGAATAGAGATAAGGAGTTGTCCTTATCCGAAAGTCACATCCACAACTCTCGAGGCGTCAAGGTAAGGTCCGATGGGACAAAGTACGCTATGATGGGACAGCCTCTCAAGTGCTTGCCCCAAAGTCAGCTCTCTCCCTTTATAAATATTCATAAGCCTTTAACAGGTAAAGGGGGAGCTATCCACATATTGGTACGCCATCTCCTCCCCAACTCCATCTCCAACATTTGCTTAGTCTTGCAACTAACTTAGGCATCAGAGAGCCATGCGCTGTCCAAGCCAGGGTCCTCTGACCTTCTTTTCTTTTCCCTTTCAGTGACAAGGCAGCGCTTTTTCTATCACCATCAAGGAGCTGCAATCTCCGTCCTCCTCCAGTGAGTCTCAAAATCACTCCCCCCGGGTCTGTGAATTTTTGTGCACTTACAATTGGCGCCGTCTGTGAGAAAAGATCAAAAGGCCATCTTTCCAAACACTGCCAAAACAGCTGCCTCCGGTCCCCCGCGACCCTCGCTTCAGCGGCACGGTCCTTAGCCTTCAGCTTCGATCGCACGATCCTCTATCGCCATTGGCGGCACGGTCCTCTACTGTCAGCTTTGATGGCATTATCCTTTTCCGCTGAGATACTTCATCAACTTCAGCAGCAATGCCACTCTCCAGCTTGACAGTAGGCACCTCTCCAGCTCGGCAGTAGTGCATCGACGCCACCAGTTCCGGTAACAGTACCAGCTGGGGCGAGCATGACTCGGTCCTCTCCAGCTCGGTAGCAGCGCCTTCTCCAGCTTGGCAGCAGTGTCATTCGCCACCTTGGTCATGCGCATCTCAGTCCAACACCAGATCGCTGCCCAAAAGAGTATACTGGTTCCGGTGAGAGTGCCAACCAGTCAAAATATCAAGCTCGGTGATGGCACCAGCTTCAGAAAAATTAGGTTCGGTGATGCCACTAGCCTTGAACAAAAAACAACCATCAAGCTCGGCGCTGGCACTAGCTTTGAAAAACCGTCAGGCTATTTAGCTTTCAATTTCCAAGAGGTAAGTGTACTCTAAAAAGTTAAAAGCTGGGGGGCTTTGTGTGGGGATATTCCCCAAGGCGACCGACCTCAGGTCCCGGCCTTGGCAAAGGCATGAGTGCCGACCTCAGTCCTCGGTAAGGTGATCCATCTCGGCCAGGTGCTCTATCTCGGCCAGGTGATCCAGGTGCTCCATCTCGGCCAGGTGCTCCATCTCGGTAATAAGACTAGATCGAGTTCACTGCCGACCTCGACAATAGTGCCAGCGCGCCCATGTGAAAGTACGACCACGTTGCAGAATGTGCTGACAGATGGGACGGGCACCGAATAGAGATAAGGAGTTGTCCTTATCTGAAAGTCACATCCACAACTCTCGAGGCGTCAGGGTAAGGTCCGATGGGACAAAGTAAGCTACGATGGGACAGCCTCTCAAGTGCTTGCCCCAAAGTCAGCTCTCTCCCTCTATAAATATTCATAAGCCTTTAACAGGTAAAGGGGGGCTATCCACATATTGGTACGCCATCTCCTCCCAACTCCATCTCCAACCTTTGCTGAGTCTTGCAACTAACTTAGGCATCGGAGAGCCCTGCGCTGTCCAAGCCAGGGTCCTCTGACCTTCTTTTCTTTTCCCTTTCAGTACAAGGCAGCGGTTTTTCTATTACCATCGAGGAGCTGCAATGTCCGTCCTCCTCCAGTGAGTCTCAAAATCACTCCCCCCGGGTCTGTGAATTTTTGTGCACTTACAATTATATATATTTTTATTTTCATATCTATTCTATTTATTTATGCTGATATTATTTTGAGATTTTTAATCTTATACTTTTGAACATCTCCCATAAATATGATGAGTTCATTTTTTAAATAAATTATAAAATTATTTTTATATTGCAGTCACAAAATCTTTATTGGAAATGGGTGGCATAGGAAAAAGGTAAGATTATTTGTTTTTTGTCAAATTACATCATAGCTTAAAGTAATCTCATTTTTTTATTTTTTACTATTTATTTAATAAATAAATAAATCATCATAAAAAGAGAAAAAAAATAGAAAACCGTGAGAGAAAAATAAAAAACAAAAACCAATTCTACAAAATCTAATATAAAGAAAAACGATATAGAAATTGGTGTACATGATGGGGCCAACTTTAAAACTTCCAAAATGGACCCATCTTTAGTATTTTTGGTGGAAGGCCACATTTAGAAATTACAACATGTGGCCCTGCCTTTAGGAATTAGAATATGAGGTCCACTTAAAAAGAATTTATTGTACATGGAGCCCATATGTATGAATCGGCCATCGGACAGCCCAGAAACCAGCAGGGTACCTTGGTCAAGGCCAAAGTACCTTGTTTGAATTTACGGTTAGTGAATCGGACTTCCGGTTATCGAATTAGACATAAAAGCCACCCGATTCTAGCTCAACACTTAGGCTGGAAAATAGGCTGCTGAAAAGCTTAGGAAAAGATTTATATATATACATGTTTATCTTTCATTTATAGTTTAATTCATTGAAAAGATTCAAATGTTGTTTTTGTCATTGTAGATTGATTGACGCTTTTGGGTCGGTTGCAGACTTTTGGGGGTGTTTTATTTTTTTGTTTATTTGTATATGTATATTGGATATTTATATGGGACTGTATCATTATTGATTGTAATATTTGGTTAATGAGATGAATGATTTGATGAAAAATGGCGATGGTTTGTTGATTTAGCAACTTTTGTTTGGATGCATTTTTTTTATATTGAATATAGCTACATGAACAGGTCTATTTTTTATACAGGTGTATAAACATATTTATAGGAAAATTATATTGAAAAAACGAATATAGCATTTAAATTTTTTTGTTTTTATTATTTTTTTTTTACCGACGAAAATAAAACATCTGTAAAAGGTATTTTATTTTTTTCTTTTTCTTTTTTCTTTTGCCGACGAAAATAAAACGTCAGTAAAAGTTATTTTATTTTTTATTTATTTTTCTTTTCCATTTTATTGACGAAAAAAAGTCGGTAAAAGTCATTTTATTTTTCTTTTTATTTTACCGATGCAAAAAAACGTCGGTAAAAGTTCTTCATTTTTAATATATTTTTCTTTTTTCTTTTGCCGATGAAAAAAAAAACGTCGATAAAATATATTTATTACATTTTTAGAAAAGTAAAATAATTTTGCCGAAGTTTTAAAAACTTCAGTAAAAGTCAAATAATCCTCGGTAAAAGTCCAATTTTTGCCGACGGAAAAATATTTCGTCGGTAAAATGTTTTGTCCACGACTTTTTACCGACGTCTGGCCGACGAAAATATTTTCGTCGGTGATGTTTTTTACCGACGTTTTAGTACTTTTGGTGACAAAAAATTTCGTCGCTAAAAGTGCAGTTTGTTGTAGTGTACACTTTTACAATTTTCTAATCATAATAGATATATTAAGAATTTTAATTCAACTAAAGAAGACTCATTTTGACTTGGCTGGGTACAATGTAGAATTCTTATATTATCCGGATTCTTTAATCACCTATCCATAATAGATATATTAAAATTCTAAATTCAACTAAAAAAAGGTTAACAAAAGTGGGCTCTCGATGTAAATCATGAAATCTCTCTCCAATCAAAATAGAAATCGAAATTGGAGTTTCAATTTCGCAATTGAAATCGAAATTGGAGTTTCAATTTCGCAATTGAAATCAAAATTGATATTCAATTTTAAAATGAACTGCGAAATCGGACTCCAATTGTGCAATCAATTTCGAAATCAGACTCTAATTTGGAAATCAAATGATATACCTATAATGTATAATAATTGAGAGTACATTTAGCTACCAATTAGGATTACATGTAAAGGACTAAACAACCAATTAAGCATGTATGAAATTAACTGAGGGGATATTCCAATGTTGAAAGATCTTCACTTATGTTTAAAAAGTGAAAACCAATTAATTAAGTTGAAGAAAGTTTGTGTTTTTTTTTTTTTTTTTTTTTTTTTTTTTTGCAATTGTGTAGCGAGAAGATTCCACGATGGAGAGAAAAACTATTCTGCTTTTTCTTCAATAAGATATTTTTAATGTGCGTTCATGCAATGAGAGGATTCCTTGACAGAGGGAAAAAATATTCTGATCTTCTACACAATATGGGGTTTTTTTAAAGGCGTTTGTATAATGAGAAAATTCTATGATAGAGATGGATATTGATCTGATTTTCCATGCAACCAACCCACTACTCTGTCATTTGGAGGGACACAAATATTTCCCATGGAAGAAAAGAAAAAATAAATTTATTTTTCCTTGAAATAGTGGATTTCAATTTCCTATTAGAGAAGTAGGAATGTAGGATTTCTCTCCCATGAGAATAGAAATATGTTGAGTACGAAATCCACGCGTCACAAACAAGTCGTTCATATTTTATGGAAATGCTTTACAAAGATTTTCTATGTTAGAGATAGCTTGGATTTGGAGAAAAGGTGGGAACTTCTTATTTCATCAGTAAGAGGTCAATTTGATTAACCCCCGAGTGGTGGCTTAGTTGGCCTAGGACCACAGTTCGCTCCTGGAAGTTGAGGGTTCGATACCGCGCTACTATGAAAAGGTGGGAAGCTTCTTATTTCATATGTAAGAATTCCATTTGATTAACCTTGAGGGGTGGCTCAAGTTCCATTTGATTGATACTTGTCTAGAGTGTTTACAGATATAAAAATTACACGAACTGATAAAAATGAAAATTTAAGATATATAGGTATTTTTCATGAAATCCCTGAGATTCATGTGTAATGGAAATCTTCCTGGTCTGACTTGAATTATCTAAAAAATAGAAATTAAAGTATTTAAATAAAAGGCATCTGGTCTAGCTTGTAACACATAAGGATGTCAAATGGGCTGGGTCAGCCCTCGATGGCACGGCCCGGCCCGTGCCATGGGCTGTGCTGGGTCGAGGAATCTGGCACGGTCAGCCCGTTTCAACACGGCACGCCATGGGCCGACCTGTCCATAGCAGTCAGCTCGCCTTGCATTTTTCCTACATTTTTTCTTCCCTTTCTAGGATAACGATCCGATAAGATCAGGAGTTTGTATAACATTTGTAATTAATTAATAGATATAACATGACAGAAACAGCAAATGCGGATGTTTTAAAAGCAAACCACATTGCTAAGCAATTTGGCAAATTAAATGACTCAGGGTTCAAATGGGTTTTAATTTTTAAAATTTTAATACCTTTTCTGTAGGATGGCAAAGGGTTGGATTCAAATCAGTGGCTAACATGCATAGATTGTAAACAAATTGATCAGAAACTCTTATACCATTGGGTTCGGCATAATCAGCAGCAAGAAGGAATAAATGCTTTACGGTTCCAAGTTTGTTTTAATGCTTTCCCATGTAGTTGGGCGGCAATGGGTTGAGTAGTGCACTCTAGGAAAATACATATGGTTGAAGTTCAACTGTGGTGACACAGTCCAAGCTGTATGAAAAAGGATAAGATGATGATAATTCCATCATGAAAGTGAGAAGGAATAAGGCTTCTACAAATAATTATTTCACATGTACTATTTTCAAGCCTCTTTCAGTGATGATTCCATCATTTATATATCTTTTTAACATTGAGAATAAGAAAACTAATAAAATTTAGATCAAACTAAACCATAAAAGAGAATAAGCTAAATCCTTCTTCTTTTCTTCTCAATTTTGGATTGAATTATAATCAAAGTGCAATTAGTCAAGATAGTTGGCAAGTCATATAGTAAGAATGCAATTCTCAGTGTCTGTGTTTTGATTTTTAATTTTAAATCTAATACAGAAAATGTGAAAATTAATTGGAAAAATAAAATTAAAGAGGCACGCCGAACACGACCGGCAAGGCATGGTGCGGGCCTGTGGGCCGTGCTGTGCCAGGGTAAATCCCTGGTGCGCTATGCCGGCCCAGCCCATGGCCCGCTCGTGCCGAGATCTAGGCCGACACGGCCTGTTTGACATGCCTAAATTCACGCACTTAGCCCTCCTTTCCTGTGACCAATACCAACCCTTCACATTTGCTGCCCCATGAATTAGCACCCTGTAAGACCCCGACCCGAGTGACCCCGATTAGTACTAATTAAGTCGCGTGTTAGTGCTAAGCGTGCTTGATAGAATTGACTAAGTTGGATTAGTATAGTTCTTGTTATAGCTTTGGGGAAATTTTAAGTGCTTGTGTTTAGTGGGGCCCTTTGGGGGTTCCCATTTGATAGCTTTGCGTTAATTTGGGAATTACCCGAGACCCTGATTACTTGTATGCCTATCCTGTTTCACTCGTCCCGATAATCCCTACAACTTTCATGTTGATCCCGTACCCGTCCGGAACCCCGAAACCCGATTTTCTAGCATTGAGGGCAAAACAGTCTTTTTACATGAAATCTGTACCCAAAACTTGATATCCCCGAAACCCGCGAAACATATACTTTTTGGAAACTATATATTTCGGTGATCATTTCTTCCTTCTTCGTCGATTCCGTTCAAGGTCCCGAAATTAGTGATTTCAGCCCTTAGAGATTCCCATTGGTGGAGCCCACTTCCAATTGCTTTAAATAGAGACCCTTCTCCCTCATTTCCTTTTTCCAGCACAAGGAACCTTCAAAGCTAGGGTTTCCCCCTTTTCTCTTTTCTTCTTGCTTTTCCACCACCAAAGCACCACCCACCTTGCTCAAATTGAGAGATAGTGGTCATCATCTTCTTCTCCTCCACTAGAGCTCTCCCTTGATATAATCCTTCAAGAGGAACCTCCATTCTAAGGCCTTCTTTGAGCTAGTCTTGCCCATTTGAAGAGCTTCCAAGTAAGTTTCCCTCCCAATCTCTTTTCTATGTGTTCTCCTAGCATTAGTGAAGCTCCACCTTTATTATTGAGAGTTCTCCCTCCTTATTTCTTGGTTTGACCCATTTTAGAGTTTGTATTTGGGGGTTTTTGTGTAGATTGTGTTCTTGACTTGGAGAAGTGACTAGAAGCTTGGATTTCTTGTTAGAGACCTTGAGGCAAGTGGATTGAATGGATGGTTTAGTTTTCAATGATTCCCAAGATAAATATGGTTGATTTATTGCTTCATTAATGCCTTGTTTTACTTGCATTCAATGTGATTTTAAATGCTATTAGAAAGAAGTTGGTTGACTCATTTATTGTTTATGGATAGGTGAATTGTATCTCCCCATCCTTATGTCTTTTTTTGTTTTAAATGAGTTCTTGTGAATGTGGTTTTCTTCTCTTTTACTTTGTGATTGAATGTGGGAAAGAATGGAGATGAAAGGATGGAATCTTGGTGAATGTTGTGAGGAGTTTTGATAGGGATTGAAAGAGGTTTTGGATTTCCCAATTTGATAGAAGAAATGGAGTTCAAGGGTGTAGTAAGAAGTGGAAAGGAAGAGGAGCAGAGCTGTCCCGGAACCAGTTCTGGACAATTCGCTCGAGCAAACTTGCAGGTCGCTCGAGCGAAGTGTCCAGAAAGGGGTTTCGAACCATTCCAGTGGACAGTTCGCTCGAGCGGACCTTATATCGCTCGAGCGAACCCTCTTAGAGCTCATTCCAGAGAATGGTTGGCCCGAGCGCACGAATCGTTCGCTCGTGCCATCCTGAACTGGGCAGGTCAGCTCGAGCGAACCCTCCCGGAAGGCCATTCCAGAGAGCACGTCGCTCGAGCGTACTCCAGGTCCGCTCGAGCTATGTGTACTATTTTCCTGGGGTTGTTTGGAAGCAAAGAAGGAAAGGTCTTAAGTATTGAGAGAGGTTAGTTGGCATCCCTATTGTGAAGAGAGTACTTATAACCATTGTTTGAAATCCATCTGAGGAAGAAACCATAATCACAAGGAATTCGTTGAAGTTTTGGGGAATCTCAAAGTACATAAGGAACCAGGATGTCTTCAAATTCAAGGAGTACCAAGTTTCTTATTAAATAGGCATTCGGGATCCCTATTCACTTTAAAATCTCTATTCACCTTGAATTAGTTTTAAACCCCGACACTGTTCCGATATTTCTAAAGTTTGATTCACCTTTTATTCCCGAAATTTATGGGTTATGATTTATCAATCCCGAATGCCTTGGAGGTGTACTTGTATTGTTTTACTAGTCTTGACATGCTTACCCGACATGATATTACAGTTGTGCCTTCGAGCACCCCCGTCTTGCCCAGTACATTCTTACTCTTGATTTGTTTTACACATGACTTGATTTATACGATTTGACCTATGAGTCGGCACCACTGAGCTTGGATAACCTTGCCAGTCTGATCCACTGACTTGGAGATCCCCCACTTGTCCCGCCAGCTGCAGTTTGGATCCCGCTACCCGGTTATTTAACCGTGGTCATGTCCCGATACCGCAGATTGCTACTGTAGTTCCTGATGCCCGGCTCGTTACAGTGGTCATGTCTCGTATATTGTATATGTATATGTAAATCTCGTTGTACCTCCTCACTTCGGTGACTGAGGTTAACGCCTTGATATGCTTGCTCTATCACTTCGGTGATAGAGGACTTAGCTTCGTGTGGCTGCCATCTTGCTTATTTCCCGATTTCCTTGGTCACCTTACATGTTTTATTACTGCATATGTGTTTTCAATTAAATGACTCATTTACTTCTCGAAAGTCATTGTTTAAACAGGTTTATATGTCTTCCAAGGTAAATGTTTTTATTATCGAATGTTTATATCTGTTCACCCACCTGCCAGACCGTCGTGTCTGACTCTTTGCTTTGGTACTCAAGTCCCGTTGTCGGTTATCCCGAGGAGAAGCCAGAGGAGGCGGTCGGAGAACCGCAACAGCTAGTTGAGTGGCGTGCCGACGATGTTATGTAAACATTCAGTTGTCGAGATGCGAAACATTTTGGGGGTGGTTATGGATAGTTATTTTGGTGGATATTGTTTTGTCTATATTGGCCTTTGTTGGCCTCTATTTTTGGGAATTGTAATTAAATGATATATGTTCAACTTTAACAGTACTTTTGGGTTACGCTATAGAATATTGCTCATTCTGATACTTGTTATTTAAATGCAATCAGTCTTATTATCATGGAAATGAATTACATGCTTGATTTGCAACACGCTTCTGTAATTTAACAAAATATTCATGATGTTGTTGAGATATCCTCACTGCGGACACCTGTGGGAAATCACTTGCACGGGTGATGTGTGTTCTTTATTATCCCATGTGCGTTGGGCATTAACCATACCTTTTCTTATTTACTTCACAAATTAGTCCCGATCCCGGATTGGTCCCCAAACCCGGTCCGGGGTCGCGACACACCCAAGCCAATGAACACATCCTATTTTTAGAAGCCATTGGATTATTCATGCTGAAAAAAAAAAAAAAAAAGATGCTTCATCCAATGGGTAGAAATTGTCTTACTTTGATCCCTTTTAAGTCATGGGCTAGTCGATCATGTGGTCTCTAGTTTTCCATAGGTAGATCATTCCATCCCCTAGCTACATAATCAACGTCCATCATGGAGGGTGGAGAAGGTCCCGTCCGGCCATAAATTGCTTTAAAAAGCTTGGCCATTCCATTTTTTTATGACATGGGTATCATCTTTTAGGTCTTTGACCCAATATAACTAACCTTCAAAGTGGTCACCGAAAATAGAGTCGTCCTCGGTCCATTTGTAACTACCTGGGCCTGCAGTTCACATGATATTGTGGGCTTTGGCTTATGAGATTTCAACCCAATCTTGCCTTACGGTTTTAAAATGTCTCATGTGGAGTTAAGGACCAGGTCACGCATATATATAGCCAAGATCTAGACTAGTATGTTTCCGATATGAGACTTGTGTACCACTGCATACCTAATCCTTTAGAGTTTCCCCCACCTTTACTTTATAGGCAGATGCTCGCCGAACCCAATGCCCTTCTAAGGGGACCACAGTTGTGAAAGGCGGTGCCCGCTAAACCCATACACTTGGCAAATCTTGGGCAGTTTCGAACATAAGATGTGGGGAGCAAACTCACACCTTATGCCACTCCACCAACTCTTAGGTGGGTAGGAAATCAGTCTACATACTTCCACCAAAATCGTCTTTTAAGATCTCTATACATCTTTGTACTTTCAGGGTGCATCGCGTATCTCATGTGATGTGCTTCCTTCAAAATCGGAGCTATCAATTGATCGTTCCTCGGTACGCACAATCGATCCTTGAAATATAAGACTCCATCCACCAGTTGGAAATTAGGCTTCTCGGTAATGTGATCTCTGATTTTTGCCAAATTAGGATCTTCGAACTGCTCGCTTTTAATCTGAGTCATCAATTCAGGTCCGTACACCGACATTGCTGCCAACAGCACTGAGTCACTAAGTAGTTGGACCTTAATGTCCAGTTCCTCAAAAGCATCAAACTTACTTCCTTGCGCATCCATAGCTGCAACTAACGACGACTTTCTAGTCAACGCATCAGCCACAATGTTCCCTTTACCCAGAATATATTTAATTGGAAAATCATAGTCCTTTATAAATTCTAGCCACCGTCTCTGTCTCATGTTGAGATCTTGTTGGGAGAATAGGTCTTGTAGACTACGATGATCTGAGTGCACTTCAAAATTGTTCTCCATACAGATAGTGTCTCCAAAGTTTCAATGCAAACACAATGGCTACTAACTCAAGATCATGGGTGGCATAGTTCTTCTCGTGATTCTTTAACTGCCTTAATCGATAGGCTATAACTTTCTCATTTTGCATAAGAACACACCCCAAACCAACTCTAGAAGCATCTGAACAAATCACGAATCCTCCGGTGCCTTCAAGTAACGATAAGACTGGGGCGGTCGTCAATTTCTCCTTCAGGGTCTGAAAACTGGACTCACATTCTTCAGTCCATAAGAACGATACATCCTTTCTGGTTAACTTAGTCAATGGAGCCGAGATCTTGGCAAAATCCTTAATAAATCTACGATAGTATCCTGCGAGGCCTAGAAAACTCCAAATCTCTGCCACTGTCCTCGAACTCTTGCCAATTAATAACAGCTTCTACTTTCGCTGGATCCACACAGGCCATCTCGAGAGATAATATGCCCTAGAAAGGCCACTTGCTCAAGCCAAAAGTCGCACTTCTCAAGCTTGGCATATAATTGATGAATCCTCGAAAGTTGTAGTGAAGACTTGAGGTGATCTGCATGTTCTTCCATAGACTTGGAGTACACCAAAATGTCATCGATGAAGACTACAATAAACTGATCGAGATAGAGAGCGAAGATCATGTTCATTAACGCCATAAACACTGCCGGCGCATTGGTCAAGCCAAAGGGCATCACAAGGAATTCGTAGTGTACGTATTTCGTTCTAAACACTGTCTTCTCAATGTCCTGCTCACGGACTCGTAGCTGATGGTATCCAGATCTGAGATCGATCTTCAAAAAATAGGTTGCTCCTTGAAGTTGGTCAAACAATTTGTCGATGCGAGGCAACGGATACTTGTTCTTTATCATTACTTGATTGATCTGTCTGTAATCGATGCAGATACTGAGAGAACCGTCCTTCTTCCTCACGAACAACATTGTTGACACCAAAAATGTCACTTTGCCTCTTCAACATCAAGAAAGCTGCATGAAGTCGCAACCTGCCATAAATAGGCAATGCAATTTCTCCAAAAAATCAAATCTTGTCAGAATCAAACAAAAACTGCAAGATTCTTCAAGATAGCCAAGAGAAGAGTACACATGAAGTTTCGGGCCATTTCGACAACATTTGGCCTAACTTCACTTATCCGACAGCTAAACAGGCGCTCCCGGCAGCGACATCATCGGAGACGTCAAAACTTCGATCAGAGCCTACAGATGACTCCGGCATGCCTCAAAAGGGCTCCATTCCAAATTTCAAGTCAAACCGACAACGTTTGACCCTCCATCAATGCTCGAGCAGCAAAATCAAGCCTCCCGGCGGCGGGAACCACCGAATCCTTGGCTCATCAAACCAAGTGCATGAGTGGCTTCAACATGCTTCCAAAAGGCTGCACGTCAAATTTCAGGTCATTCCGAAAACGTTTGACCAGGTTTCGATGCTCCGAGAGAAAATCAAGCCTACCGGCGGCGGAGCAACCCGGGACCATGACATCCAAAACGGAGCCCATGGAACGTCTCAAAATGACTCCAATAGGCTCCCCGTCAAATTTCAGGTCAATCGGACATCGTTTGACCGCACATCAAAGCTCGGCATTTTCCCCGCAGCAAAATCAAGTGAAGCATCGACGGGACCCCAAACGGCTTCAAAACTCAAACAAAAGCCTATGGTTGGTCTTATTTATTGCTCAGGAGGCTTCACCTCAAATTTCAGGTCATTCCGACATCGTTTGACCAAGTTTCGACTTCTGGCGGAAAATCAGCAGCTCTACGCGACAAAGTCTTCGGCTTTCCCGGAAAATTAGAAACTTTGCACTCTAAAAATGCAAGGATTCTCATCAAGTTTTCTACAGGGAAATCAAGCCAATAAATGAGAAGAAATGTCAAGAAAAATACAGAAGAAAACGGCGACGAAAAAGACCTCAAAACGACCGCAAAACGGGCTCCAAAGGGGAAAAATCCCCCAGGGTCGCAGACCCCTGCGACCATGGCCCATGGTCGCAGGCCCCTGCGACCATGGCCCATGGTCGCCGGTCCATGGTCGCCGGCGACCATGGGCCATGGTCGCCGGCGACCATGGAGGTCCGGGTCACCGGATTTTCCGCCGGTGACCCGTTTTTCCGTCTTTTTTCGCGTTTCGCGCACTTTGGCCCCTGTGGTTCCCTGAAAATGTGATTTTTAGTGCTTGAAATTGACTCATATCCGACGACATCCGTCAAAATCACGGGTCAACCTCCAAAAGCATAAAATCATCAGTGATCGCTCCAAGATCGCCAACCGGCTGACCAAGAAAGTGCACTTTCTGTCCGACCGATCGTGAAATCGACAAGACAGATGTCACCGGCCCACTCTTAGCTATCAATGTCTGAAGTTACATGTTCATCCGATGTCGATCAGCATGTAGATCCATCGATGATCATCGCCAGAAGAATTCCAGAAGACACGGCATGGCCCGCGACTCTTCGACTGCTCGGCGACCAATTAATGTGGTTAATTGACTAGCTTTATTGCAGTCATTAATTCATTTCTTTGGACGTCCCAATCAGAAGCAAGCATTTGGGAGTTACAAGTCAATTGATTCATGGCATTTAAACCATGAAACTCCTCCCATTATGGTAATTAAGGTGATTAAAAGCCCTTAATCTCCATCGGCCAATCAGATTCAAGGAAAAAGGAGTTACAAAATCAAGAAATAAATCTTGTAACTCCTCCCATTAAAGCCATTAAGGCTCATAAACCCTCCTAAATGGCTACCAAAGGCCTATAAATAGGAGAGCATTCCATCGGAAAAAAGATCGGAAAGAAATCGGAAAAAAGAGGAGAAAATCAGAAGATCAGAAAAAAAGATCAGAAAGAGATCTGAGAGAAAGAAAAAGAGAGAAAAACTCTGCTGAAGTTCTGCACTGGCCACCACTACAAGGTGACAAAAGTCCCTTGGGGGGCACCCCCCCCCAAGGTCCTTGCCTTCTCCCGCTGCCTCCAATGGCTTAGACGTGGCTTTTCAGCCCGTCTACTTAGCTTTTTATTGGACATAGGACCTTCTCTTGGTCTTTGTTCCCTAAAAATCTGAGGTTATAGCCAAGCCAAGCGAATCAAGAGCATCTTCTGTTCTCATCTGCATGGATGATGGCGAAGCCCATACATGGCTTGCGACCGTCAATCTGAACGAGTCCCCCACAATCTCCTGAAAAGTTAGATCTTCCTTTTCTTGCTTTTCATTGTAGTTTGTATTTTTCTAAAAGAGACAAAAATCACAACTCTTGTCTTTCATTATTGATGAGAATTGTAAATCGGCTATAAACGCCAAAATCGGCTATAAATGCCAAACAAAATCGCCTTTCACGGCAAACCAAGAAAATGTCTCTTTTCTTAAATATTTGTGCAATGGAAAACTTGAAAGAAGTTGATTTCCTTTTTACTTGCGAAGGTTGATCTCCGGATTACCACTTGAAATTCCAAGTAAAAATAGAAAATCTGGCACACCCACACAAAAGAAATGTTGATGCACGCTTCAGGGCCCGCCAGGGCGCGAAAGGGTCGGACCCGACGGACTCCCACGTTCCGCCGACCCCGGTAGCCGCCCCAGCAGGCGCCTCGGAGCGCGTTCCATCAAGCTGGCACACCCGGTGGGACTCGTTCATTTGAGAACACGGTGCTTGGAAATGAAATATTTGCATATCATACTTTTTGCTCTATGCTTATACTTCTTTTCCGGATTCCTTGGCTACTTTCTAGCTGGTAGCCTATGTTGGATTTTGCATCCTAAAAAAAAACATGAGATGGTATTTTTTGGAAATTTCTATTTCTTTGAGTTTGTTTCCATTCTTTCTCTTTTCAAAAAAAAAATTAGTTTTCTTAGTTTGAATTCAAAATTGAGAAACTTTGATCCTATCCTATCGTTCTTTGGCGCTTGGAGAAATGTTGAGCCCGTTCGACTAAGGTTTTGGGCCATCGTTTCTCTTCGATGAGTTCATTAGAGATTTCAAAAAAAATAAAAAAAAAATCAGTTTTCTTAGTTTGGATTCAAAATTGAGAAACCTTGATCCTATCCTATCGTTCTTTGGTGCTTGCAGAAATGTTGAGCCCGTTCGACTAAGGTTTTGGACCATCGTTTCTCTTCAATGAGTCCATTAGAGATTTCAAAAAAAAAAAAAAAAAAAAAAATCAGTTTTCTTAGTTTGGATTCAAAATTGAGAAACCTTGATCCTATCCTATCGTTCTTTGGTGCTTGCAGAAATGTTGAGCCCGTTCGACTAAGGTTTTGGGCCATCGTTTCTCTTCGATGAGTTCATTAGAGATTTCAAAAAAAAATATTAAAAAAAAATTAAAAAAAAAAATTAGTTTTCTTAGTTTGGATTCAAAATTGAGAAACTTTGTTCCTATCCTATCGTTCTTTGGTGCTTGCAGAAATGTTGAGCCCGTTCGACTAAGGTTTTGGGCCATCGTTTCTCTTCGATGAGTCTATTTGGGATTTTTATAAAAAAAAGGGACATAGACCACTAAGGTTAAACCAATTGCATTCTTTGATCACGATTGATTCAAGAAAAGCCTTGTCCAGAGTGTGGAGACAGCTTGACTGTTCTAGGCAAGGGTCCTCCAAACGGGTTCATTAAGTAATCCTACCCTTACCTGGGGACAATTCTATCAATTGAGGTTTCATAAGACCGGGTTAGGAGGCCTATGTGTACTCTCTCGTCTTTAAATCTTAAAAATTTAAAAAAAAAATCAAAAATAAAAAAAAAGATTTTCAAAAAAAAAAATCTTAAAAAAATAAAAAAATCAAAATAAAAAAAAAATAAAAAAATAAAAAATAAAAAAAAAAGATTTTCAAAAAAAAAAAAATCTTAAACAAAAAAAAAAAAAGATTTTTTTAAAAAAAAAAAAAAATGAAAAAAAAAAAAATCTTCAAAAAAAAAAAAACTCTCGTCATTTTAGATTCAGATCCGAGAAATTGTGGTTCCTTCCCTTCTGGGTACTGGCGCTCGCGGAAATCGTTGAGCCCGTATTCGGATCGGAATATCATCTGCTCTCTTTGATGAATCCAATCTTGACATTTCAAAAAACAAAGAATCCCATCTCATGGATGCGATCTCCAACATTTGTCCATAGCAGTACTGGTACGCCCTTTCAGGGTCTACTGTATCTGTGACCGGCACATTTGTAACTCCTACCTCTTATTCTTCTTATCTCGAGCAAGCCCTGCTTCTCGATAAGTCGAATTTAGGTTTACAATTGCTTCTAGCAGTCACTGGAACGCTCATTCTGGGCTCACCATACTTGCTGTCAGAACAATTGTACCATCTATGGCTTTTTGCCTTCTTCATGTCGCTTGGGTCATATCCCTTGAGCGATTTGAAAAGACAACCATAGAAATTCCCATTTATGATCATTATATTCTTGTGATTACTAATGGATGTGGTCTTGTTTCAGAACTTTTTCGAAACTAACAATGGCAGCCTTAACCATTATCTTCGATGAGAACAAGCACCAACTCATGCTTCAACAGAAGCAAACCGAGCGCACTTACAAGCGCCCTGCCAGCTGCCGAAGCGTCAACTCCCTCGGCAACTCTCTGAACTCAGGGTCGACCTCGACTCCCCGGACCATCGTCTTCGGGACACTGGGACCATTCCCACTTCCCGAAGAACAAGCTGCTCCTGCCAAAAAGCAGAAGATCGCCTCTCAACGTGTCACTCTCGTGACACCAAAGGCGAAAGCCCAAAAGCCCGAAGCCCGCGGCACCCCCGCGAAGCCTCGACCCACAAACAACCAGGTCTATCCCAAGACTTAGTCTCCAAGACCTTCCCCAAAACAAAGAAGGTCTCAAATTTCCACCAAGCCAGCATACCTGGCCCCACTCAAAGAAAACCAGTTCTACCCTCTTGCCTACATGAAAGAGGAGAGACCCATCTCCAACCTGACTCCCAAGCCAACCCAGCATAAGCCGGCTTGTTCCTACAGGCCCAAAATCAGATCATGCATCACCAGGCCTCTCCAAGCACCTGCTAAGGCCTACACTCCTTCAGTTCGACCCTTCATCTCTACAGGGACCGAACTCGAAAGGTTCAAAGCTTCGCTGCAACAGGCAAAGGACCGGGTCCGCATCCTGTCCTTGCCCAACCACAAAGAAGACACGCTCGGCTGCTGCGCCCGAGGGAGCACATCCTTCATCGTCAGAGCCCAGCCAGAGCTGACCAAAGCTCAAATCGCTCGTCGAGCACGCCGCCGTGCGTCATATCGACAAAAGAGACTAGAGAAGCAAAGGACCCAGCCTCCTACACTTCAAGTCTCCCGCAAATGGGTCGAAAAAGAAAGACCCGACCAAGTTGCTGCCGTCCATATGGTTGGAAAAACCAGAAGACGCCAAAGGTCAGTATCAAAAATCCATGTCCGACGTCCGGTGACCCGTAGCATCACCAGGACACAAAGACATCCCGAAGAATCTCCTGCCCCTTCCAGCCAAGGACGGGAGAGTAATCCTTCATCAAGCTCTTCATCAAAAAGAATGAGCCCCAGCTCGGTCACCAGGACGATTTCTTCGTTCGAATCCCGAGGGATGAACGTCTTGGCTACAAGTTCTGAGCCGCCACCTCAGAATCCACCTCGAGATGATGCGCTCACACGCATCCAGCAGTTGGAACAAGGCCAGCAGAGGATTGAAACTCTGATGGAAAACCTTCTCCTCGTTGTCCAAAATCAGGTGAACAATGAGCCTCCTCCGAATCATGGCAATAACGAGGAAAATGGAGATGAAAATGAGTCACGCGCCCTTACCAAAAAGGACGTAGACAGTATCCTCGCCAAAGCAAAAGAAGAGGATATACTCAAGGAGCATGGGATCAAGCCACCATATCCTTTATGGATGGACTCGGTCCCGTTCCCCACAAAATTCAAACATCCTACTCTCCAAACATATACGGGGAAAGGATCGGCCAGACAACACGTCATCCACTTCAAGATCTTGACGGGAGCTATCGCGGATCAAGATGCACTCAAGATTCGCCTCTTTGCAAGTACCCTAAAAGGTACGGCCTTCGATTGGTACTCCACTCTGCCGGAGAACTCCATTCAGAACTAGGCTATGCTGGAGACACGCTTCCTGACCCACTTCCAAGGTGAGGATCATCCTGTTACTATGGCTCAGCTCTGCAGCCTAAAACAGGGAGAGAATGAGTCAACTTATGACTTCATTCACAAGTGGAAAGCAATGGCGTACAAATGCTCAGATGTACTGCCACAAGCGTCGCTAGTCGACATCTGCCGAAACAACATGAGAGCTAAAATCCGCTCCATGATCATCGGCAACAAATCAAAGAACCTGGGGGAACTCCTCGAAGCTTCTATGGAAGCTGAAACGGTGATCAAAGACCTCAACAGTCAGAAATCATCAAAGAAAGAGCCGACTGCTGTTGCAACCTCAAAGCCAAAGAAAAAGGAGGTCCTCAATGTGCAGACTAAGTCAGCTCCTCAGCAACCAAAGAAAGCTGAAAATAGAGCTGCAGGTAAGAGACCTGAACTCTCTGATGCCTTCAAAGAGCGAGTAGAAAAGAAATATCCGTTCGATGAAGACGTCGAAGAAATCTTTGAGGCTCTCCTAGCAAATGGCAAACTCATTTTGCCAGAGCCCAAAAGACCTGGAGACGTTGGCAAAACCAATGATCCTCGGTACTGTCCATACCACCAGATGGTTTCGCATCCTCTCAATCAATGCTTTGTTGTGAGAGAGAAGATAAACGAGATGTGGAAAAACGGAGTCATCACCTTTGACAAAAACTATGGGACTGCCTCCGTCAACATGGTGTCATATGGACAAACACCAAAGTCACCGAAGAAGAAGATCACTACTTCCTTCAAGGTGATAAATAGAATTCAAACGTCCGAAGTGTTGGTTCCTTGCCCGACACCAGACGGACAACCCATATGGGTACATCCCGATCTCCTGGAAGATGAAAATTGGGAGATCGTCAAAACAAAGCCGACCGCTCAGCAGCGAAGGCAAGCCAAGAAACATCTCCTCAGGCTCAAACGGCAAGAGAAGACCCAGCCAAAACAAGAAGTCCATGAAAAGGCCGAGGCCTCCTCTACCACTTCACTCGGGGCAACAGAAACGTCCCTTCCAGAGACTTCAAAGGCGGTAAGAAACTTCACTCTCAGTGATTTCATGCCACCTCAATTCAAAAAAGAAGCTATGCAGGGGGCATCATACTCTTGCAACTCGGTAGTTGGATTCTCCATTAATGGATACGAGTCCAGCGACACCGACGATGGGTTCGAGCCCAACTACACCGATGAGTGGGAGGAATCTCTTGAAACAGGAGAGTATCTCTCCGACGAAGAATGGGTTCCTGAAACTCACCTTATGCCAGTAATCTGGTATAACCCCTTGCAACCACAAGGATCCTGGTCTGATGATGAAGAAGACCAAGAGGCTGCACAAGAAGATGCTGTTAACCCAGCACCTGTCATTGCTCCAGTGGAAATCAACTATGTTGAGCCACACGGAGAAGACGAAGAAGAGGATCTGGCTCCCATGCCTGATCTTGAAGAATATGCAAGGATCTTGCAGCGTCTCGCTCTAGAACAAGAGCAAGACCGCGTCAACGAGATTCCTCACAATCCAGAGCCGGAAGTCCCTGAAGCCCATCAGGTACCTCCTCCCTCAACTCCTGAAAATGGAGAACATTGCTGGATTGACGATCCTCTTACATCCGAGGATGAGTCTGACTCCGAGCAGGCAACATATCCTATCAGAGCTTCCTGTAATGTAATATATCAGGACTATAGCTCTTCTGAAGCGTCGTCTGATGAGATTACCTACACTCCGACGACGCCTAGCAATGTATCCTCTGGAGCTACCTCGTCTCACGTGACTTTCACAGAGATGACACCCTCTCAGGTTTCTTCTCCTGAGACTGTGACTTCAGAATACACATTCTTCCCGACTCATCATCATGAAGAAAACCCAACTTGGGGTGATGGATGGGTCAACAAAGAAGAAAAGCTGCTGGATGCTGTTCAGGACTTGCTCCCGGAAAATGCTCCGTGCAACACAATCACTGAGGATGGAAACTCTGCTGCAGATACATCCCCAGTAGATGAAAAACGACAGCCTCTTGATCCTGAAGACAATCTTCCAAACGAAGATCCTTCTCAAGAAGCTCTCGAAGTTGGTAGAGGCACCCGCTCTGGCCGGGACTACCGCAAGAATTACAACCAATCTTCCTTTACTTATGTAAATCCTTCGGGAAAAGATGTTGTAAGCGCCCCCAGTGGCAAAAACAATGAACATGCAGGCCCTAAGGAGGCTTTCAAGTATGACTTGGTTGAGCACTTCAAACACATACCTGCACGTCTTCACATCCTGGATTTATTACGAATGTCTCCACGCACTCGTGATAATCTCATCTCAGAATTGCAAAAACTGAATGAGGATGTCGACAAACATGCCCCGCAAGTCCTCCAAATTGAAATGGACTACCGGGTCAAAAACTCTGAAACTTCCTCAAAGGGAGAAAAGAAAACTGAGGGATCATGCATCCAATGCCTCTCGGTTCAAAGGGCAGCCAGTGCAACCATCGCCTTCACTAAGGAAGACCTCCTACTTGGCGAAGCAAGGCACAACCGACCCCTGTACTTCACAGGGTACATCAAAGAAATGCCGATACATAGAGTTCAGATCGACCCAGGTTCTGCACTCAACCTTATCTCCACTTCGGCTCTTGAAGAGTTGGGCATCCCACCCAGCAAGCTAAGCCACACATCTGTATCTATCTTTGGATACGATGGGAGCACTCAAAGGCCTATCGGCAAAATCAGGTTCAAATTGCAAATCGGTGATCTTATCTCTGAGGTCACTGTGTATGCAATAAAAACCCCCTCATGCTACAACATCCTTCTCGGACGTCCTTGGATACACGAGAATGGTGTTGTTCCTTCAACTCTACATCAATGCATCAAGTTTGTCGGCGACGACGGCATGGTACATCGAGTCTTTGCGGACAGGAAACCCTTCAAAGGTAAAGAAGCCCACTTCGCAGACTCCCAAATGTATGAAGGAGAAAAAGAAGAAGAGGAAATAGCACCCCCTGCTGAAAATCTCCAGAAAGATAAAGGCAAGGCTCCTCAAAAATCACCGGAAGAAAACAAACCCTCCGGCAAATTAGAAGAGAGTAGTCAATCTCCCTTCGTTATCTCCCTCAAGAATTCAAAACCTTTGGTCATCACGACTAAAGTGAAGAAGGCGAAACAAAAGCCTGGGGGCAAATTTGTTGTCTCTCTCGTGTCTATCGTGCAAAACACAGACTCGGACTCAGAGCCAGAAGACGATGCATCGTCAAGCCAAGCTGACACGCAGCAAGTTCAGCCTGCTCTCACTCCGATGGAGACACCTGCTGATGTAGAAGATCCTACGTCTGCTACCTTTGTTGTTCCGGCAACATCACCAAAGCAAAGGCCGATCTTCTTCCATAGATCGGACGCTTCTTCATCAAACTCCATGCTGGAACCTTTTCAAAATGAAGGTATGCCTCAGCTATCTCTATATAGTCCTGTGGCACAAGCAATTATGAAGAAAATGGGCTATGACGCTCAAAACCCAGTCGGTTTGGGAGAAAGACGCGGTATTCTCACGCCATTGGAGCCCGCCTTGACCAAAAGCCAGCTGGAAGATTGGAGACTCTACGGTTATGTAGAAAAGTCTTCATATGGGTTAGGGTATGATCCCGACACTCCTCTGAGACAGTTGACACAAAGGCTTAAAAGTCGTTTTACCGACCAAGCCTCAACATCTAAAGTCCACGAAGACATCGATCTCCCTGGAAATCTCTTTAAAGAGTTACCTGACAAAAATCCAGGAAGCTCATCCAATTGGTATGATTTCTCTGATGATAAAGAGGAATCGTCCGATAATACAGACTTGTGGCATCCTGACCCAGAAGAACCCTCGTCTCCAAAAGAAATACCAGACTCAACAGGCGATTGGGACTATCTAATAGCAAGCCTTGAGGAGATCACCAATCAAGAAAATCCATGGAAAGGAACAGAGCCTTGGTCTGGTAATGCAGTTGAAACTCCAGAAGGTTTCGTTGAGTTGGAAGCCTCCGAAAATATTGTGGAGGAACCACCTTCGAACCTTCCGACAGAAGATCCTGTTCAAAAGATAAACTTGGGAACACCTGATAACCCACGTCCTGTATTCATAAGCAAGAATATAAAGGATGATGAGTTACCCGAGTATATCGCTTTTCTTCGTGAGTTCGTTGATTGCTTTGCATGGTCCTATGTGAAATGCCTGGTTTAGACCCCAAAATAGCAGTCCACAAACTCAATCTTCAAGAAGAAATCAAGCCTGTCAAACAAGGCCAAAGAAGATTCCGTCCAGATGTGATGGATAAAATTGAACAAGAAGTTCAAAAACTCAAAAGCGTTGGCTTCATCCGTGAGGAACAACATCCAGAATGGTTGGCCAACATTGTCCCCGTGACAAAGAAAAATGGGCAGATCAGAGTCTGTATTGACTATAGAGACTTGAATGGCGCTTGCCCTAAAGATGAATTCCCGCTCCCCATACCGGAGGTGATGATTGACAATACCTGCGGATTCGAGCGAATGACATTCATGGATGGCTTCTCTGGTTACAATCAGATAAAGATGCATCCCGAGGATGAAAAACACACTTCATTTCGGACTCCATTTGGCGTGTATTGCTACACTGTCATGCCATTTGGTCTGAAAAATGCTGGTGCCACATATCAGAGGGCTATGATGAAAATATTCCAAGATATGCAGCACAAGACGGTCGAATGTTACGTTGATGACCTCGCCGTCAAAAGCAGAAGAAAAGAAGACCATCTCAAAGATCTTCGGGAAGTCTTCCTCCGACTCCGCAAACACAAACTGCGGATGAATCCTCTAAAATGCTTCTTCGGCGTCTCGTCGGGTAAGTTTCTCGGATTCCTTGTTCGGAAAGCTGGAATAGAACTTGACCCCATAAAAGTCAAGGCTATTCTAGAAATGCCCTCTCCAAGAACCCTAAGGGAACTAAAAGGGCTTCAAGGGAGATTGGCCTACATCAGACGGTTCATCTCCAATCTTTCGGGGAAATGCCGTCCATTCTCTCGATTGATGAAAAAAGGTGTAGACTTTGTCTGGGATACCGACTGCGAAGCCGCATTTCAAGATATCAAGTCATACCTGACCAAACCTCCAGTGTTAGCTGCCCCTGCCACTGGAAAACCATTCATCTTGTACACAAGAGCTCTTGATCATTCTGTAGGCGCTCTGCTTGCACAAGAGAATGGTGAGGGAAAAGAAGCTGCTCTATACTACCTCAGCCGCATGCTAGTAGGTGCAGAGCATCGCTACTCTCCAGTCGAAAAAGAATGCCTTGAAGTGATGTTCGCCGTACAAAAGCTACGTCACTACTTGCTTTCCAACACAGTCTACCTGGTCTCGAGGATCAACCTCTTGAAGGTCCTTGTCACGAAGGCCGGTTCTCTCAATGCCCGACTGGCAAAATGGTCCATCCTCTTGTCACAATTTGATATTAGGTATGTTCCACAAAAAGCAATCAAAGGCCAAGCTCTAGCAGATTTCCTTGCAGAGCATCCATTGCCTAAAGATTTACCACTCAGAGATGATCTCCCAGACGAACCTGTCTACAACGTGGAGACTTCCTCACCAAATGCCTCCTGGGACATGTACTTTGACGGTGCAACCAGGACAAATGAAAACAGAAAGCTGATCTCGGGAGTTGGCATCCTCTTTGTTAGCCCCGACAAATGCATGATTCCACACGCTTTCTCGCTACTGGAACCATGCACAAACAATGCAGCTGAATACCAAGCTCTGATCCTAGGATTGGAACTCGCCATTGAATCCGGTATCACCATGCTGGAAGTCTTTGGAGACTCTCAACTGATCGTCAACCAGATGAATCAGAAATATGAAGTCAGGAAGCCCGATCTGCTGCCTTATTACAACAAGGCACAATCGCTTCTGCAAAAGTTTGACATCTGCAACATCACCCACATTCGTAGAGGTGAAAACATCCGTGCAGATGCCCTGGCCGGACTTGCCGCATCAATGGCGATCCAGGAAGGGGAAAACATGCAAATTACAGTGTGCGAGAGAAGGACCCTCCCTCCTCTTAACACACACCAAGCAGTTGCTGAATGCCACCGGGTGGTTGGAAGTCGGATCTCTATCCTTCAACCTTCAATCGGCGACTGGAGGGATCCGTTCATTGATTACACTATGTTCGGAATCCTACCTGAAGATCCAAAAGAACGGGTAAGCATCCAAAGGCGAGCCCCAAACTTTCATTTGGATATCCCTTTAAAGATCCTTTACAGGAAATCCTTCAACGGAGTACTTCTACGCTGCTTGTCACAACAAGAAGCTGAAGAAACACTCAAAGAAGTTCACGCTGATCTTTGTGGAGCTCATCAGGCTGGTCCCAAGCTCTACGACCAAATAAAAAGGTTAGGTTACTACTGGCCTACCATGGTACCCGACGCAATGCAATTTGCTAAGCGCTGCCAACAATGCCAAGTTCATGGAGACTACATTCACATGCCTCCGGAATGGCTACATCCTACAGCAATCTCATGGCCTTTCGAAGCATGGGGCATGGACATCATAGGTCCTATCTCCCCCCCTTCAAGCAAAGGTCATCGCTTCATCTTCGCTGCTACGGATTATTTCTCCAAGTGGTCAGAAGCATTTGCGTTCAACGAAATGAAGACCTCATCAGTTCTTCAGTTCTTGCGCACCAACATCATTTGTCGTTTCGGCATACCCAAGAGATTCGTCCATGATAACGGACCACAATTCCGGGATCATCGATTCTACAGGTTCTGTGACAAATACAAAATTCAAAGCTGTCCTTCGACTCCATACAATCCGGCAGCAAACGGATTAGCAGAAGCCTTCAACAAGACACTCTGTAAAATCCTCAAGAAAATGGTCTCTAGTCACAAAAGAGACTGGAGTGACAAACTGTCTGAAGCTTTGTGGGCCTATCGAACCACCGTTCGAGGACCAACCCATAGCACACCATTCTCCTTGGTCTATGGATGCGAAGCTGTCGTGCCCCTAGAGGTACAAATTCCTTCTCTGAGGGTATCTCTACAAAATGACATGACTCAAGAAAGCAATGCGAAATTACGACTTCATGAGCTGGACAATCTCGATGAGAAACGGCTCGAAGCTCGACAAAGCATTGAACTTTACCAAGCACGCATGGCAGGATCTTTTGACAAAAAGGTCAGGCAACGCGCCTACAAGAAGGGTGACTTGGTTCTTGCGGTAAAAAGACCAATGGTCTTCGCTCACAAGTCCAAAGGCAAGTTTGAACCAAAATGGGAGGGACCCTACGTCATCGACAAAGTCTTCTCCAACGGCGCATATGCCCTCCTAAACATGGAAGGCGACAGATGTATGCTGCCTATCAACGGCAAGTTCTTGAAGCGATACTACCCTTGAAGACTTACCCAACTGGGTAAGAGCAATGCCTGTATGGCCAAAACCTGTTCTCAGGTACTCGCTTGTCAAACCCACTCTCTTTAGAATTTTCATATCAAATGTCAAAATTTCTAGAGATTAAAAAACAATGCTTATTTTTATCGTTTCATTGTTCAAAAACAAAAAAAATCCAAGTTTAGGAGCCTCTCCCTGACTTGACCAAAACTTTCGATCCTTGAACCAAAATTCATGGTTTGAAACAAAAATCCGGATTCAGGGATTTCTACCCTAGTCCACCTTACCTTTTACCGCCAAATGGTTTTAGGTCAAAATTTACGACCCTCGTGTCTTTAAACAAAAAAATGGTTTTTCAAAAACCGCGGGGAAGTGACACTTAGTCGATACTCGCAAAACTCAAAAAATCGAAAGGATGCGAACCCCATTCGATACTTCCAAAACCCCAAAAATCGTGGAGACGCAACATATCAGTTGATATCCACAACCCAAATTTCAAAGGTTCGAGAAAACCTAAAATCGTGGAGAAGCAACAAACCAGTTGATATCCACAACCCAATTTCAAAAATCGTGGAGATGTAACATATCAGTTGCTATCCACAACCCAAAATTACAAATGGTTCGAGAAAACCTCAAATTTCAAAAATCGCGGAGAAACGACATCAAGTCAGTACCCGCAAAACCAAAAAGTCTTGGGAAAAGCAGGGAAGCGACGCTTAGTCGATATTTGCACCCCAATTCGCAAGGAAGCGACATTCCATCGATACTTGCAAAACCCAACCCGCGAGGAAGTGACATTCCGTCAATACTCGCAAAACCGAATGAGCAAGGAAGCGACATTCCATCGATACTTGCAAGACCATTCAGCGGGGAGGCGACATTTAGTCGATACCTGCATTTTGAAAGCCAAAAAATCTGGCTATAAATGCCAAAACAAAAAATTTTCCGGCTATAAACGCCAAAACCCTGGCTTTCATGCCAACAAACCAAAACTTGGCTTTCAAAAAATGGCTATCAATGCCACTAAACCGGCTATAAATGCCACAAATTGGCTATCAATGCCACCAAACCGGCTATAAATGCCATAAATTGGTTATCAATGCCACCAAACCGGCTATAAATGCCACAAATTGGCTATCAATGCCACCAAACTGGCTATAGATGCCACAAAACAAACACCGGCTTCCATGCCAACCCAAATTTTGGCTTTTACGCCATAAAATTTCGGCTTTCATGCCAACCCAAATTTTGGCTTTTACGCCATAAAATTTCGGCTTCCATGCCATCTCAAAATTGGCTCCCATGCCACGAACAAAATTTTTGGCTCTTATGCCATCTCAAAAATCGGCTATGAATGCCACACAAAAAAAAAAAACCTGACTCTCATGTCAAAACTGGCTGCAAATGCCACAAAAATCCGGCTTTCATGCCGAATTCGTTTCCCCTACCAAAACAATCATTTGACAAAAGATTTTCACAAAATGACAAAACTTTTGATCAAATCCCATTTAGCAATTGCTTTCATCACAAAAAGATTTGAGTGAGCGTAGGGAAAACAAGAAAAAAAAGGTACCAAAAAAATACATGTGGTACCAAAGCAAAAAAAAAAATAGAAAGTGTTCACAAGCACTACAAAAAAAAAAAAGAAAAGTACCAAAAAAAATACATGTGGTACCAAAAAAAAAAAAAGAAAGTGTCCACAAGCACTACAAAAAAAAGAGTACCAAAAAATACATGTGGTACCAAAAAAAAAGAAGAATGGTTTCTGCTATAAAAAAATCAGGAGCTCAGCCAAAAATGGTCTCCAGCCAAAGCTTCAGCTCCTCAAGCAAACTTTTGGCCTCAGCCGTCAGAGTTTCCAAGGCACGCTTCTTCAGGAACTTGCCATGAGATGCTGGCGAATGCCGTAACCCTTCTTTTACACCGGGAAGCTCTTCCCCAACAGTTTGCCATCGTTCGTTTTCTAGAGTCCTCCTCTCGAGAACTTGACCGGCATCTGCAACCCTGCGGATCAGAGTACTCTCCCTGTCACGAGCCTCTGTTATAGCAGCCCACTTCGCATCGACTTGTGCCTTCAAATGCTCAAGACGTTTCCTGGCCTCCTCAACTTCCCTATCAAGGACGTTAAGGTCATGCCTCAATCCGATGATGGCTAGCTCTTCCTTGTTCTTCTCCCGAACTAGCTGCTTCTTGCTTTGTGTAGCCTCATTCAGGTCAGACTTAGCCTTATCAGCAGGGTCCAAGAACATCTTCTTGAAGAATTGGTCGTCAGGGAAACCCATGGTCTCAAACCACTTGTCACCCAGTGCAATGATCCTATCAACGATCGCCCTGGCACCTGTGACATCCAGACCAACCTCTTCGGTGTCGGTCAGAATCTCCTGTACATGTGGGGTCATGCCAAATCCTGCCTCCAAGTGTCCAGAAAGGAGAGTCTTGACCCAAGAACTCAAAACCCGAGCCAGCACCTTCTTCGCAAATTGAAGAGACGAACTGGATGAAGATTCACCCTTCTCCGCTGATCGGCTGCTCATGTCATGTCCCATTGGAAGAGTAACAAAAGAACTCTTTTCACTTGGAGCCACTGGAGAGGGAATCTCAACACGAGGCATCTCCTCAATCATGTCTGAACTGGTCTCTACCTCCGGATCGACCTCTGGCATCCCTTGCTCTGGTTCTGAAGAAAGCGATGGACTCTCTTCTGTCACTTCAAAACCTGCAAATGAAACACAAAAAGGTATGAATATGATCCTGTTAAAAAAAAAAAAAAAAACATCATCAGGGTCATCACTACAAAGTACCTTCTTCGACGACTGGCGGAACACTCTCTTCCTCCATGAACTCATCAGAAGCATCATCGACATTTGCGTCCATTGATGGTTCAAAGTCATCGGAATCCTGTGGCAAGTCAGCTGACAAGAAAAATGTTAGCAAATCAAGTCGCAGGCAAAAAAAAAAAAAAAAAAAAAAAAAAAAACAGAAATCACGTGGAAAAGAAAAAAAAGAGAAGAAAAAAAAGAAGAAAGAAAAAAAAAAGAAGAGAAACTTTTTTTACCATCCTATTCTCTACATAAAGTTTTCTTGAAAGAAAAAGAGAGAAAACTTACTTGAAGCCATTGATGGAGAAGAAGAAGGAAAAAGCTTGAAGATCCTTGAAGAAGAAAAACTCTTGGCCTTGGAGCTCTCTTGAGATTGTTGCAAAAGAAAGCAATAAGAGCAAGAGATCCTACCTCCCTTTGCTTTTATAGGAGAGAGCAAATCAAAGAAGGAAACAAAGAAGAAAGGTAAGTGTTACTAATTAAGTAACCTTACCAAAAGAGAAGGAATTAGAAAGATTCTTTCCCAAAAAGAAAGATGTCTTTGAGAGATTTCCTCCCAAAATCAATCAAATGAGAGATTCTCTCCAACAAAAAAGGATATTGAAGATTCTTTCCCAAAAAGAAAGATACCTTGAGATATTCTCTCCCAAATTAAGGGAATATGAGAGATTCTCTCCCATAAAGATATTTTTAGATATTCTCTATCCAAATGAGATATCTTTAGATATTCTTTACAAAAATGGCCCCACATGAGATCTAAGCCATCCTAAAAAGCTTAAGGTCCCATGGGCTAGCCCATATGAGCCAGGTTTGACCACCTAGGCACTAAAAAAAAAAAAAAAAAAAAAAAAAAAAAGAAAAAATGGGCTTTTAGTCAGAAAAAATCCCTCTTACCAAGAGCATACAATAATGGTTCCATGCCTCTTTTGAGTTGATTGGACCATACAAAAAAAATCCCAAGCCCCATGAGCTTCCAAAAATCAAACCATCCAGCCTCATATACCAAATTGAGCCAAAATCTTGAAATTGACATTCCACAAAAATCCAAACCACTCCAATGGACCCACACAGTCCCAAAGAGTGACCAAAAACCAAATCCTGGTCCCCTAACTTGCCACATACAGCTTGTTAGGTCACAAGACCAAAACAAAAAACCAAACCCTGATCCCCCAACTTGCCACATACAGCTTGTTGGGTCACAAGATCAAAACCAAAACCCGATCCCCTAACCTGCCATATATAGCTGGTTAGGTCACAAGATCAAAAACAGAAACCCAAATCCACATCCCTGATGTCATCTTCAAAACTTTGCCTCGAGATGGTGTGTGATTCCTTTCACTACCATAAAATTCCCCTGGAAGCTCAAAGGCTACTCTACCAAAGGAAAGATTGCTCAAAGACTCTTGGTCAAGACACAAGCTCTCCTTCAAAAATCTCTTCGAGGCACATCGACTACAAAAGTCAAGCAACTCGTCGTTGTACCTCGAGGGGGCATTTGTTGACACCAAAAATGTCACTTTGCCTCTTCAACATCAAGAAAGCTGCATGAAGTCGCAACCTGCCATAAATAGGCAATGCAATTTCTCCAAAAAATCAAATCTTGTCAGAATCAAACAAAAACTGCAAGATTCTTCAAGATAGCCAAGAGAAGAGTACACATGAAGTTTCGGGCCATTTCGACAACATTTGGCCTAACTTCACTTCTCCGACAGCTAAACAGGCGCTCCCGGCAGCGACATCATCGGAGACGTCAAAACTTCGATCAGAGCCTACAGATGACTCCGGCATGCCTCAAAAGGGCTCCATTCCAAATTTCAAGTCAAACCGACAACGTTTGACCCTCCATCAATGCTCGAGCAGCAAAATCAAGCCTCCCGGCGGCGGGAACCACCGAATCCTTGGCTCATCAAACCAAGTGCATGAGTGGCTTCAACATGCTTCCAAAAGGCTGCACGTCAAATTTCAGGTCATTCCGAAAACGTTTGACCAGGTTTCGATGCTCCGAGAGAAAATCAAGCCTACCGGCGGCGGAGCAACCCGGGACCATGACATCCAAAACGGAGCCCATGGAACGTCTCAAAATGACTCCAATAGGCTCCCCGTCAAATTTCAGGTCAATCGGACATCGTTTGACCGCACATCAAAGCTCGGCATTTTCCCCGCAGCAAAATCAAGTGAAGCATCGACGGGACCCCAAACGGCTTCAAAACTCAAACAAAAGCCTATGGTTGGTCTTATTTATTGCTCAGGAGGCTTCACTTCAAATTTCAGGTCATTCCGACATCGTTTGACCAAGTTTCGACTTCTGGCGGAAAATCAGCAGCTCTACGCGACAAAGTCTTCGGCTTTCCCGGAAAATTAGAAACTTTGCACTCTAAAAATGCAAGGATTCTCATCAAGTTTTCTACAGGGAAATCAAGCCAATAAATGAGAAGAAATGTCAAGAAAAATACAGAAGAAAACGGCGACGAAAAAGACCTCAAAACGACCGCAAAACGGGCTCCGAAGGGGAAAAATCCCCCAGGGTCGCAGACCCCTGCGACCATGGCCCATGGTCGCAGGCCCCTGCGACCATGGCCCATGGTCGCCGGTCCATGGTCGCCGGCGACCATGGCCCATGGTCGCCGGCGACCATGGAGGTCCGGGTCACCGGATTTTCCGCCGGTGACCCGTTTTTCCGTCTTTTTTCGCGTTTCGCGCACTTTGGCCCCTGTGGTTCCCTGAAAATGTGATTTTTAGTGCTTGAAATTGACTCATATCCGACGACATCCGTCAAAATCACGGGTCAACCTCCAAAAGCATAAAATCATCAGTGATCGCTCCAAGATCGCCAACCGGCTGACCAAGAAAGTGCACTTTCTGTCCGACCGATCGTGAAATCGACAAGACAGATGTCACCGGCCCACTCTTAGCTATCAATGTCTGAAGTTACATGTTCATCCGATGTCGATCAGCATGTAGATCCATCGATGATCATCGCCAGAAGAATTCCAGAAGACACGGCATGGCCCGCGACTCTTCGACTGCTCGGCGACCAATTAATGTGGTTAATTGACTAGCTTTATTGCAGTCATTAATTCATTTCTTTGGACGGCCCAATCAGAAGCAAGCATTTGGGAGTTACAAGTCAATTGATTCATGGCATTTAAACCATGAAACTCCTCCCATTATGGTAATTAAGGTGATTAAAAGCCCTTAATCTCCATCGGCCAATCAGATTCAAGGAAAAAGGAGTTACAAAATCAAGAAATAAATCTTGTAACTCCTCCCATTAAAGCCATTAAGGCTCATAAACCCTCCTAAATGGCTACCAAAGGCCTATAAATAGGAGAGCATTCCATCGGAAAAAAGATCGGAAAGAAATCGGAAAAAAGAGGAGAAAATCAGAAGATCAGAAAAAAAGATCAGAAAGAGATCTGAGAGAAAGAAAAAGAGAGAAAAACTCTGCTGAAGTTCTGCACTGGCCACCACTACAAGGTGACAAAAGTCCCTTGGGGGGCACCCCCCCCCCCAAGGTCCTTGCCTTCTCCCGCTGCCTCCAATGGCTTAGACGTGGCTTTTCAGCCCGTCTACTTAGCTTTTTATTGGACATAGGACCTTCTCTTGGTCTTTGTCCCCTAAAAATCTGAGGTTATAGCCAAGCCAAGCGAATCAAGAGCATCTTCTGTTCTCATCTGCATGGATGATGGCGAAGCCCATACATGGCTTGCGACCGTCAATCTGAACGAGTCCCCCACAATCTCCTGAAAAGTTAGATCTTCCTTTTCTTGCTTTTCATTGTAGTTTGTATTTTTCTAAAAGAGACAAAAATCACAACTCTTGTCTTTCATTATTGATGAGAATTGTAAATCGGCTATAAACGCCAAAATCGGCTATAAATGCCAAACAAAATCGCCTTTCACGGCAAACCAAGAAAATGTCTCTTTTCTTAAATATTTGTGCAATGGAAAACTTGAAAGAAGTTGATTTCCTTTTTACTTGCAAAGGTTGATCTCCGGATTACCACTTAAAATTCCAAGTAAAAATAGAAAATCTGGCACACCCACACAAAAGAAATGTTGATGCACGCTTCAGGGCCCGCCAGGGCGCGAAAGGGTCGGACCCGACGGACTCCCACGTTCCGCAGACCCCGGTAGCCGCCCCAGCAGGCGCCTCGGAGCGCGTTCCATCAAACATCAGAGCTCGCCATGGTGATACACTAGGACGTATGAGTCCCTTATCCAGCAAGTCTTGCAATTGCTCTTTTAATTCTCTGAGTTCTGCTAGGGCGCGGCATTCTGTACGGTACCTTCAAAATCAGAGCGGTGCCTGGTATCAAATCTATAGGGAAATCCACTTCTCGATGCGGAGGTAATCCTGGGACTTCATCCGGGAATTCACATGCCACCGGAATATCTTCTAGCCTCATACGTGGTTTTTTCTCGAAAATGAAAACAAAGTAGTCTTTACAGCCACTCTCTAGAAGCTTCACAGCATCCAACACTAATACGAGTCCGGATTTAGGCCTCTCTCCATACACCTTCGAATATCACATTTGACTGAGGTCCCTCCACCTTAAAGGTGATAGTCTTATGGAAGCAGTCCACACAAGCTCGGTATCTCACGAGCCAATCCGTTCCGAGGATAATGTCGAAGTCTTGCATTATTATGATGATTAAATCTGCTGGCATCAGCAATTCTCCGATCTGTACACCGTACTCAGGATAGTAGTTATCACAAGCTACTCGTTTACCCACTAGGGTAGTCACTATCAACACAAAAGGAAGCAACTCAGGTGGTTGCTAAAAACCATTAGCAAAATGGGGCGCCACAAAAGGAGTGTGTAGACCCCGAATCGAACAACGTCCTCGCATCTCTTTCACATATCAGAACAGTACCTTCAACTACATTGCCTGCTACTTCTGCTTGCTCAAGGTTCGTGGCAAATAGTCTCCCTGCTTGTTGTGGTACTTGATTTGCTTGTTGCTGCTGTTGTCTTGGCCTCCCTTGTTGCTGTCGTTGTTGTTGCTGTTGGGGTCTCGAGGGTGGTGCTGGTAAGGCTAACCGCTGAGGTGGAGTTGGCAGTACTGGTCTAACTGACTGCTAAGGGGGTTGCTGAGGTGTTCCATAATTGCCCCGATTCTTGGGGCAGGCAACTGCTCAATGTCCATAGACCCACATAGAACGCAGGCACCAGTATTCCTCCAACATCTCTCGGTGGGGTGTCCTTTTCCACATGTCCTGCACTTAGGTGCATTAGCACCAATTACTACACCTTTCTGCTTCTTGCGTTGAAAATTCTTCCCATGGTGAGGCATACTCCTCTTAGGGTCTGCATTTCTCTTCTTTATAGCCATTTCTTCAACAACATAAGCTCTGTCTACAGCCTCTTGAAAAGTCTCGGGCCGCCTATACATTGTCACTTGCTCTTCGTACATTGGATGAAGCCCTCCAACAAATCTCTTTACTTTCTTTTCTTCTGTGTCCACTAGGTCCTTGGCAAACTTGGATAATTGAAGGAAAGTGTGCACATAGGTCACCACTATCATGTTGTTCTATTTGAGGGAGATAAATTCTTTTTCCTTCTTCCAGTGCACATGAGCCGGTATGAATTTATGGCGGAAGTGATCTTGGAATGTCTCGCAAATCGTGGCATTAGGCATGACTCTATAGACATCTCGAATGCTTTTCCACCAATCCTTAGTAACTCCTCGAAACATAGAAGTAGTGAGCGCCACACGTTGCTTGTTATCACATATTACTGTCTCAAACACATCGTTGACATGCTCTAACCATTCGTCAGATTGAATAGCATCTTCCTTTCCTTGAAATTCGGTAGCTCCTCTCTTTCCGAACTTTTCGTACAAAGCGTTCGGGTCATTCTCTTTGGGTTGAATAACCACTTGAGTTCCCGGGTTTGGTTGGGCCGGACCTTGCTTGGCCATCAGTGCAGCTAGGTGTTATTTGTCTTAGCCATTTGCTCCATTAACATCATCATCCTGGCTTCCATAGAAGGCGGATCATTTTCCAACTCAACGAATAAGTCTTCATTCTGAGACTCATTGTTTTCCCGTTGTATTTGTTTTCGGAACTAGATGCCATTGACCTGCAAAACAATTGTGAGGGTTAGGACTACACTCTAACCTTTCTATACAATACCCACACCAACACAAAATGCTAACAAATAACTTACATCTAACAAGAACTAGCCCTGACTACTCTATACTCGTAACCCATTCTAACGTATCCTCACAACGATTTCTAAAAGTTTCTAAATCTTTTAAGGAGACTTTCAGGGCTCTGATACCATACTTACATATGTCACATCCCGATCCCGAATCACCCTGGCATAGGGTAATCTTCGAGGTATGTCACACGTACTCCCGCGTGTTGTACCTGTCTCGAGCCAGATACAACACACGAAGGAGAGAAAATAACTTTCCATGCACATGAGTTAGAACTCACTAAAACACATCAAAGGCAACTAAACATAGCGGAAGCTGAAATTCATTTGTATGAGGTATCAATTCCCATTCAATCTATTTAAGATTTCAAGTTTCAATACAAAAGAATTATACAATTATATACATTGTTCTACAAAAGAGGGTGTATAAAAGAACCCTATACAAACAATAACAAAAGTATAAACAAAAGAATCGCTAAACCTAAGTGTGGCCCACACAAAAAGGAGCTAGCCACACTACTGCTAAAAGTTCTCAAAAGATGATTGCGCTCTCCGAGGAAGACAGGTCTATTTGGCCTTAGGCTCTGGCCACTCCTCTAACCCTGAAGGTACCTTTGAGGTAACATTCTCTTCCTCCGAGGCCTCTTTAAGACCAGAGGCTACACCTGCAACTGTGACACCAAAGGTAGTATCATTAATACAACAATTAAGCAAATATAGGAAATAATAAGGAATTACATAAAGTATCAAATTGAATTTAAGACGAATAAATTAATGGATGTCAATGAATAGTATCAGCTAGGCAAGTTGTGCACAATCGAATAATTTATGCTTGTGAATCAAGTATAATGAAAACTTACTAATTTGGCTACTACCTTAAGCTCATCCTCTCAAAAGGGAGCAAATCTAGTTAGGATGTCACCAGCAGCCTGGTCAAGGCTAGCTGGCTACTCAGGTCTGGAGTTCTGGTGCTCCAGATGACTTACTGCAGTAGTCTTCAAATAACTAGACCAAGTTCAACCCCGTTGGGTATCACAGGGTCGAAGCTAAGTAATATCAACTCAATCGAATCAAATAATAATCGAATAAAGATAGGATTTGAATAAGTTTGTACTCATTTGTTCTACAATCAAATCGAATAGCAATCTCACGTATCACAACTACTTATTCAATCCCATATTTCCAATGAATACGAAATCCGTATACAATACTGAAATTATGAATCAAATGTAGACAATCCGTCCTCAATGGACACTAATGATGCAATTAGTTTTCGAATCAGGATTTGATTATCAATAAGAAATTGTACTCCAATATGAAATGCAGTAACTTCAAAGGAATTAAGGTATTTTACGACTAGTACTAAACTATCGATTTAGTCTTTCACCGTCCAATACGAAGTAGGTCAGAAGGTCAATGTATCACTACCTTATTAGGTGTCACTATTTATGATAAATACGTTGAATTTCCGAACTAACTCTCATGGCATAGTTTTAGACTAATAAATATCCATTGGGCCATTTAATCAGGTTAATGGTTCCATTTTAAGGTCATAAGGTCTTACTCATTCCTAATTTCCTATGGAAGTAAAGGTAAGCACCTTAATCATCTATTAGGGAGAATTAAGGTGGGTTAAAATGGATTTGGAATGGTAATTCACCCCAAACTTGGGTCGGAAATGGGCTTGGTTCCAGCTTCAGGTTAGCTCGAGTGGACCTTTGTTCGCTCGAGTGGACCTCATCCAGAAGGTTGGTCGCTCGCGCGTTATAATTCGTTCGTTTGAGCAAGGTGTATAGGGGTGTGGTTGCTCGAGCGGACCCATGTTCGCTCGAGTGGACCCCATCCAGAAAGATGGGCGTCCGAGCGACCTTTTTGTTCGCTCGACCCATAATCTTAATGGCAGTTCGCTCGAGCTAACTGTCCAGAATCCTGAACTCGGGATTCTCTTCTATTTCTTCTTCCATTCATTTCTATCTCCATTCCTACTTCACACCTGCAGAAATAGAGCCTTCTTGCTCCCCATGAACATGGTATAAACTCCTCCATCCATTCATAAAATCAAAACCATATAAAATAGGGCCAATCCATTTATTAAAACAAGAAACTAAAAACATTAAGAAGGAAATCACTTGAATCAATGAAATGAAACAAAAATGTAAAACCAAATTATGCTTATACTTGCCTCTAAGAGCTTTCCAAATCTTCCCAATACAAAACCCAAGAAAAACCCTAAATGCTCAAACCCTAATCACAATAATCATGGAAAAAGACAAATGAATATGCATGTTGACAACCATGAGCCCTTTTGACTCTATTACACTCCCAAAACACAATAAAAAGGGTCTTGGTCCTTACCTTGACAAGGTAATCTAGATTTGGAAAAGATAGGAGATGATGGGGATGGCTCTTGTTAACAAGCAGTAAAGAGGATGAAGGAAATGAAGGAGATGAAGATGAAGATGAAGATGAAGATGAAGGGCTTCTTTAACTCCCAAGACAACCACCACAAGTCTTCTTTGATGATGGAGAAGGAAAGTAGGTGGAAAGAGGAGAAGAAGAGGGTTAGAGAGGAAAAGAGAATGGAGAAAGGAAATGAAAGGTAAAGAGGAAATGAAAGGTAAAGATGATGGTATATAAAGGGGATAAAGTGCACTTTTTGCAAGAAAGCCACTCAAATAGCAAATTCTTATTTTAAGTCGAATGAGGGTCCAAATATTCAACGGTTGCTCGAATGAAGTAGAGCCACATACGAGAATCGAGGTACTCGTTGAAATACACGCGATGATGCCAAAAGGACGTGCAAAGGATCCAAAATGCGAAAGTCTATATTTACGAAAAAGTCATTGACTACTCAACCGAGTCAACTTGGTTCCCACTCACCTATTCAAGGTTCAAAGCTCAACTAACTCAGTCTATAAGGACTAGTAAACACTAATTATCAAAGGTAACAATTAAACATAGTTAATTTAGCTAAAACATATTTAATTAGCATTAATCAGGGTCAAATCCGGTCGGGGTGTAACACAATTGCATAGGAGCTGCTAGAGTATACTCCAGAAGGTTCCCTGCCCATTGGATGAGCGATATGTGGATATATCTTAGTCATTAATTGTGTGAGGTATGTATTAACTTTATTTTATAACCAAGCAAAGTTTCTAAATTTAAGGAAATAAGTGTGAGACCAGCATTCTATGAACAATAAGTCTATTTGGCCTGATTTATTTGGCCCGAATTAGAGCATGACCCTAGCAGGACCTATGTTTAAGGAGACAACCCCACTCATGGAATTCAGATAGGGGGCTTTTTATAAAAAAAAAAAAAAGTAAAAATGCAAACACCAGAGCCCAAATCACCGTCTCTTCCAAACCCTCTTCTTCTTCCACTTCTGTCTTTGCCACCGGCCGCGGCACCCAGCAGTATCAGTCTTGGCGCTCGAAGTGCACTCTCAAGGCAGAGAAGAAGCCAGCCACAGAGAAGGGGACGAAGAAGAACGTGGAGACATACAAGTTCTGGCCATGAGGATCATAAACAACATCATCAATGATATCTTCGAGAAGTTCGCCCAAGAGGCTTCGAGGCTCGCCCGCCACACCCTCTCGCGAGATCCAAACCTCTGTCAGGCTCGTCCTCGGAGGGGGGTGGAGATTAGGAACTTGTGGATTTTTTAGGGTTTTCTTCTATTTTTGGTTTTGATTTCTGTATCTGATGATATCGTTATCTTTGCTATGTTTATTACTCTGTAAAATACATGTTTCTGAGAATTTATATGGATGTGGTTTTCTTTTGGATGTATGGTTTGTGTGGTTCTGTTGTTCTCTGGTTCTTCTTTTTAATGTGATTAGAGTTTGGATCTTTTGATTTGTTAGATAAAATATTTGGGAGGTGGGAACTATAAGATTTTACATGATTAAAGGAAGGGGAAGAGGGTTCTGGGGGCCGCCCTATTGCATAAAAGAAGATTCAGATCAGAGGATCTAGATTCGCGTAGAAGGGCAGTGCCCTGTTGCTAGCTTTGACAAATTTGATAAGTGGGCCACGACTATTGGACTAAGGTGCTGCAGTTGCAGATACCAATGATTTTGTGGATTTGGAATTGGGCCACTGATCAGAGGTGCCACTACTGCAAAGGGGTCTTGTTGCCGATAGGAGTTGTAGAAGAAGACCGGATTTGCAAACAAGCAGTGGTGATGCAATTGGAGGAAGAAAAGCCCTTTGGGTTTGTTGGTGTGGAGATGAGAGATATGCTGGAAAAGGTGTGGGGATCTGTCACTTCCGTTTAGAGATCTCTTCAAAATGCCATTGCCCAAGTTGTTGCAGCTCTAGCGGCAGAGGCATAATCGCGGACTTGAGGCCAGAAAACGGATTTGGAAGGTGAAGTGGATGAGATTTGGAAGGATCCGGACTCCTTACCTACTGGAGTCCAGTTGGGATCAGGCTCTAATTCAGGCCAAATAAGTTAGGCCAAATAGACTTATTGATGTGCGGTATGGGGATGAATCAGGTATCTAAACAACGGAGAGCTTCTGGCTATATTGTCATTTTGAAAATTTCCTTTGAGACCAAAGTGTGTTAGCTTATAAGATGTTTTATGTCATTAGAATGTATCTTGTAATTCTAATTTCTCTCAAGTTCTAAGCGAGAATCCTTGATTTTTTTCTTTCAAATGCATTTGTTTTAATAATCCATTATTTGCACTTTCTAATATTCTTGGTAGTGAAAACCTTCTTTGCTATGGGATGATTCCATTTTTTTTCTTGTTTTGTTATTATTTTGTTTTATAAGGAAATTGCTTAAATTTCCTTTGATTTTTGCTGACGAATTGGATTTAGGAATGGTATTATTCATTGATGCGATTTTTTGGCTGGTTTAACTCTTTTTTTTCTTCTTTTTTTCTTTTAGTTATTTTGGGGTCATTTGCCTTTCACACATGGGATGGGAAAATGGGTTTTACATGTGTAAATATTATATAAGAAAATGTTGCATGTGTGAAACACATTTATATGTTTGTTCAATTCACTATTTTCACTTGAGTAAAAAGAGTACATCTACATGTGTTTCAAATTGTTTGACACTTTTTTTTTATCAATTTTCTCAAAATCCAAGAAGATTTAAAATATGAACTAAATGAGTCGTAATGCTTATCATTAATATGAGAATATTGAAATGTTCAAATCATAAATTTTGAATCGACAAAAGTGCAAAAAGCTCAATTTATTGGTTGGAAGTTTTTGGATTTTCTTCACAAATTTCTTGAAATCTATGAAAATTTAATATGTGAAATAAAATATATTGAGGTTTATAAGTTTAATAATAAAAAAAGATGAACGGTTCGAATCATGAGTTCGGGGCCTACAAGACTTACATAAAATGGAAAGTTGATTTGGACGGAACTAGAGAGGTTTTATAGAGATTTTTCTTTTATATGTGCGCCCAAGAAATCATTATGTGGGTTTCCCAAGGAAAATTTCCTCATTCTACCTTTGAAGGTGGATCTACATAGGGAGGTCAAACACCTAGCACGGCCCTCCTCAACCTTGGCTCGCCCATGCCACGGGCCGGGCCGTGCACGGAGAATGACAAAGATATTTAAGTGGTTCGGTCAAACTCGACCTACTCATGTTTAAATAATTAATATTAATTCAGCAAAAAATCCTTTTAAAAAGCCTTATTCTCTCACCTAAATTTATATTTATTATGGCTAGGGCTGTATATCTATATAATTAGGGAGAGCAGTATTTGAATCCCTAGACATTTTGGACCCTTGGATTTATGTACATATTTTTGTACATAAATCCTAGGGCTGAGAAGGGATTCAAGAACTTGGTAATTTTGTAATTATTTGAAAACAAAGGGGCATTAACTTTTTACTAAGGACAAGAGGATACGGGATTGTCATTGATTTTTTGTTAAATTACGAAACCTGCCATTATCTTAATTTTCCCAGAGGATATGGGAGTGTCCTTAGTTTTATGTGAAATTACGAAACGTGCCATTATCTTTTCAAAACTTCCTTGCAAGTAAAGATATGATTAAATACACGGCTATGATTGCAATTGAGTGATTGAACGATGTGGAATTTGGGCCCACAACTTACCAGTTTGCCCCTTCACACATATATATATATGCTGTTTTCACGGATTGTGGAATCTGGGCTCACTTGGATTGTTTTGGTAGCAGATGCAAACGTGGCTTGCATGCAATTAAACTAGACTGCTTATAGTAGTGGGCCACTTCTGGTATTCAATGGTGGTTAAACAAGGGTCCAATTGGCTGAGCTATTTTAAACAAGGGTCCAATTGGCTGAGCTATTTTACCTAAAAAAATAAAATCCGGCTGGGCTTGATTTGTAGCTGATTGATCCAATGGGCCACATAGAAAATTTGAGTTAAATTTGTTAAATTATGGGCAGTGTTAGTTGTTAGGTGGTAAAAAAAAAGAGTAATCAGATTTAGTTGTGCTCAGAGCGTGGTGCGCTGTGCCTTCAGGCACGGGCAATGACTAGTATATATATATATATATATATGGGTTGGTTTGTACCTAATATCTAATTGGACACATTCCAAAGAGACACCTATGAGTCCAAGACGAGATCCATGGTCTGAGGCACAAGTGAAGAGACTAAACTATACTTAGAGCTGATTATGTTTTAATGGGATAATATAATCATAATAAAAGTAAAAGTAACATTATATATATATATTGGATTACTATTATAAGTTTATAACTATTGACCGGGCCAGAGAAGAATATTAGAAAGGGATGAAATTTGGATCAATAAATTTAGGTTTGGTCTCAATTAGACCCAAGTTCCCAACCTATTTTCCAAGCTTGCCTAGCCAAACAAAGCATCTAGTAATGTTCAGTAGGTGCCAAAATAAAAAACGCACAGAAGAAGTTTGTGTTCTATTTGGGCCCAATTTCCACAGTGATTTTGTCACATGGGCCCACCTGTTATATAACGATTGACATCCTTTGTATTTTTATTTTTTTTGGTAAATAAAACTTTGATTAAAAGAAAAAGAATGTAAGGGTTAGAGTATTTATAGACTTTGTAAAATTGATAAGAACAAGAAATACCTCTTATATGACCGTTTTATGGGTGTTGGGGGTTTAAAATGGACAACTTTTTAAAAAAATAGCAATTTTTGGGGGGGCCAGGTGGGCCGCAGGGGCCAACCCACGTGACTAGCGGGCTGTGCCAAACGGGCCAAAGCGCCTCGGCCCAGCACAGCCCATGTCACGGGTCATTGACTGGTTCAGCACGGCCTGGCCCATTTGACATGCCTAGATCTATTTATAAAGACGTGAATGAAATTGTACTATGACTTTTCTAAAGAGAGGGTGGTTGCACTCATTTACCATCTCTTGAGGTGTGCAAATGAGTAGCTAAAAATGACATCATTTACCCACCATTTTCACACTTTAAGGACCTAATTATTTTAGATTACATTTGCATACATAGGAATTCATAGTTTAATGAGCCTTACGGGGTGGGGAGGGAACAGATTCGACTTTCAGAATTTAAATTATTAGAGTGATAGCCAAATATTCATTTTTCATCTTTCCTTGATTAAATTTGAAGGTTATTTTATTCCATTTTTATTTTCAACCACTCATTGCTTGAATTCTTATGTATTCAATGGAAACAAACATGCCCTAAATAAGCACAAAGAAACATGTGCATCACTAATATTTGTAAATCAATGCAACCAAACGGCCTCTTGGGCGTATTCTTTCAGTAGAGTTTTTGATAAAAAAAAATTGGATAAATTAGGGAAAGATCCCTCGGTATGGTGTTATAAAGTCTCCAGTACACAGCATTATTGTTTACGGCCTACAGTCCCTTGTGCATGGGATTAATTCAGCGGTGGTCCCTAAACATGTGACATCAGATTTTTTATGACTCATTTGCCCTTCTAACCATTTAAATGGGCAGTGGTCCCTAAACATGTGACATTAGATTTTTATGACTCATTTACCCTTTTAACCATTTAAATGGGTGTTATGCAATTTAAATCTGAGTTTTAGCTCCAACTCACCATCTTTCCCGGATTATTTTCCAATTTAAATGTAGTAAGATGAGTTTTTGATCAAATTTTAAGTTTTAAATTGGAGGGAACAACAATTGATGGAATTCTGCCTAGAGTAGCTTGCTTGGTGTTGCTCTCTCTGTTTTTTTTTTTTTTTGGTGTATCCTCTTCCCTCCTTTGGGTGCTTTTGGCTGTCCACATACATATACAACTCAGATAAATTTGATATCAAACCCATCACAGTCCAAAGCAAAGTCAAATAAAATCATAACAAATTTATTTAAATTCACTTCAAACACAGATAATTTCATATTAGATTCTGACAAATTTTTATCAAAGCTAGATAAATTCAAACTAAATCTAGTCATATCAAATCAAATCTAGTTAGATAATATCATATCAAAGTGACGTAACTTGTTTTCAAACTGACTATAATTTCAAACACATATAAATTCATATAAACTTATATAAACTCACGCTAAAGTTAGATAAGTTCCCATCAAAATTAGATAAATTCATAGCAAACTCAGACAAATTCACTTAATTCGTATCAAACTCAAATTAATTCAAAGAAAACACAAATAAATTCATATCAAACTTAAAAAAATTCATACTAAACACAGATAACATCATGATCATGTCAAAGTCAGATAACATTATGCCAAAGTCAGATAACACATACAAAACACTTGTTTTCAAACTGGCTATGATTTCAAATACAGATAAATTCATATAAACTCACGCTAAAGTTAGATAAGTTCCCAGTAAACTCAAATAAATTCACAGTAAACTCAGATAAATTCACTTAATTCGTATCAAACTCAAATTAATTCAAAGAAAAAACAAATAAATTCATATCAAACTTAGAAAAATTCATACTAAACACAGATAACATCATGCCAAAGTCAAATAACATTATGCCAAAGTCAATTAACACATACAAAACACTTGTTTTCAAACTGGCTATAATTTCAAACATAGATAAATTCATATAAACTCACGCCAAAGTTAGATAAGTTCCCATCAAAGTTAAATAAATTCACAGCAAACTCAGATAAATTCACTTAATTCGTATCAAACTCAGATTAATTCAAAGCAAACATAAATAAATTCATATCAAACTTAGAAAAATTCAAACCAAACACAGATAACATCATGCCAAAGTCAGATAACACATACAAAATACTTGTTTTCAAACTGGCTATGATTTCAAACACAGATAAATTCATATAAACTCATGCCAAAGTTAGATAAGTTCCCATCAAAGTTAGATAAATTCACAGCAAACTCAGATAAATTCACTTAATTCGTATCAAACTCAGATAAATTCAAAGCAAACAGAAATAAATTGATATCAAACTTAGAAAAATTCATATCAAACACAGATAACATCATACCAAAGTCCGATAACACATACAAAACACTTGTTTTCAAACTGGCTATGATTTCAAACACAGATAAATTCATATAAACTCACGCTAAAGTTAGATAAGTTCCAATCAAAGTTACATAAATTCACAGCAAACTCAGATAAATTCACTTAATTCGTATTAAACTCAAATTAATTAAAAGCAAACAGAAATAAATTCATATCAAACTTAGAAAAATTCATACCAAACACAAATAACATCATGCCAAAGTCAGATAACACATACAAAACACTTTTTTTCAAACTGGCTATGATTTCAAACACAGATAAATTCATATAAACTCACGCTAAAGTTAGATAAGTTCCCATCAAAGTTAGATAAATTCACTTAATTCGTATCAAACTCAAATTAATTCAAAGCAAACACAAATAAATTCATATCAAACTTAGAAAACTCATACCAAACACAGATAACATCATACCAAAGCCAGATAACATTATGCCGAAGTCAGATAATACATACAAAACTTAGATAAATCCACAGCAAACTAAAAAAAAAAAAAACTCATCTAAAACCAATTTGAATACATTTTAAAGTCAAATAAAATCATGTGAAATCCAGTTAATTTCATACCAAACTCATTATTTCATAAGAAACTCAGATAAACTCAGTAAAAACTCAGAGAAAATTGTTTCAAAGTCACATAACTTCATTTGAAATCTTGTTTAATTAATAACAAACATAGTTAAATTGAAATCAAACTAAAAAAAAATCATGTAATATACAGATAAATTCATTTAAAGTCTTGTTTAATTGATCATAGATTAAGATAACTTCACATAAAGCTTAGATAAATACATGTCAAAGTCAAATAATTTCATTTCAAGCTCAAATAATTCAAACCAAAACTTAGATAAAGTTATGTCAAACTCAATTAGTTTAAATAAAGAGGATTTGGTTGCTTGAGGTCACCAATGAGTTGATTTTGCTTTTTTTTCTGTAGTTTCCTTCATTTCCGCTTTCAGAATCTTTATTTTGCTTGGATTTCGGAGTGTATGACGGAATATTTTAAAGAGGTGCGTGTTTGGTAATGTATAGAGTATATAAAAAGAGGGTGTTTTTATCTTTTTGAATCATTTAATGTTAAAAGGGGACCGCTGTCTTTATGAGAAAATGACTTAGACCACAGACTATGAAATGTACTGTTGAGGGACTTGACGCCAAATGCCCCTAAAAAATTTGGTATATTGGAAATTCCTGGGCATGATGTGATGAATTCTCTCCTAGCATTTTCAAAATGCCATATTTCTTTACTAAAATCCTAAGATTCTAGCCACCTAAAAAGTTTTAAATGACATTTGACAATCATAAAATCCCAATCTCTTTGCTTTTTTGTTTGATATCCTGGGTTTCCAAGAATAAAAGAGGATGTAGCAACTCCATAAATTGGAGAATTTATAAATTCCTTAGACAATAATTCTTTGAATTTCAGTAAAGGATGAGGCCCCTTAAGTTTCTTGTGGTTTTGTTGGTTATTTATTTTTTTTTTTCCTTCACCTCCTGACCAGAAATGCATCAATACATCTTAGATTTAGCATTGCTTGCACTTTTTTTTTAAAAAAATATTAAAAATATTATGTCAGTTGCATGAGGATTCCCACTTACAAAAAATGAATATCATATGCAGACATGAGACAAATATCTCAACAGCCATTATACCTTGTGGGGCCCAGCTGGGATTCACCAGGGATAAGGTTAGGGGGATTGGAAGATCTAGTTAACGCCTACCCATGAAAAGAATACAAAACACATCTAATAATCACAACCCTTTCATCAACTACCCACAAAAATTGGCCCCATGAAAAGAATACAAAGCACATCTAATAATCACAACCCTTTCATCAACCACCCACAAAATTTGGCCCCTTAAAAAAGTGTGCACAGTCGATCTAATGGTACATTCCATTCGAATGGTTATAAAAAAGAGATGGGTGGAATTCTTGGGTCCTCTATGTATGGTCCATTTGGATGGATGATCAAGTGGGCCTCTCTCTGAGGTGCCCACAAAATTACCCATGGGCCATGCTCACGGTGTGCAGTGAAAAACATATAGTATATCTCAATATTAAAACAACTATATACTGAAAAAGATGAAAAAAACGTGTGGCTGTGATTTCAAATTCAAAAGGACAAGCTTGGCAGGACAAGCTAATTGCAACCACAGCCCTAAAATAGCCAAAGCCGAGAAATGTGCAAAAGCCAAAAGAGACCAAGAGAATCCAGTGCATTTGCCTCAATGGAGCTTCTTCAGCCGGGAATTCCCAAGTGGGTACTACATCCATTGTTCAGTGATTCACTGATTCCAAGGTTAGGTGCTGGGCCACATCTCCATGATAGTGATTGGACAATCAGATTAAAATGCTGGGCCCCACTTAGAGAAACTCGAGAAAATGTCCTCCTCTCACTCATCCTGCCATGCTTGTCCCTGTTTCTTCTCTCCATCTTACAAAACCAGCAGCGATAAAGAGAGAGAGAGAGTGGATTGTTTACGTCTCTTCTTCCTCTCCTCCTCACTGATAATCCAGGAATAGAAATTCAAGCACATAGTAAACTCTCTCCTTTTGACTTTATTTTTCTGTTATTGGTACCTATCACACACAAGTGACAACGCACGAAAACTTCTACTTAGATACAGCATCCCCAAAAGATCACCAACACGTTGCACACCATTCTCGACAACTTCTCCAGCAGCCACATCTCAATATCCCCGAAACCCAGAAACCTCGAAAACCCGGAGAAAGATAATCGAACCCTCTCCTTTTTCCTTTTCTTCCCCTGTCAAAGGAAACCGAGAAGCCAAAATTCATAACCCAATTTTCTCCTTCCCTTTTTATGTTTAAGGAAAACCCAAATCCCAGAATCCCCAAAGAAAGTTTAGGTTAAAACAAGAAAATCAAACCCAGTTTTCTCCTTCCCCTTTTCATCTCTGAGGAAAACCCAAATCCCAGAACCCCCAAAGTAAGTTTTAGATTAAAACAAAGAAAATCAAACCCAAATTTCTCCTTCCCTTTTCATATCTGAGGAAATCCCAAATCCCAGAAACCAGAAAAAATCAAACCCAGTTTTCTCCTTCCCTTTTCATCTCTTGAGGAAAACCCAAATCCCAAAACCCCCCCAGAAGAGTATGAAAACAAGAAAATCAAACCCAACTTTCTCCTTCCCTTTTCTTCTGTAAGGAAACCCCCTTCCCAAAAAAAAAAAAAAAATAGTTTAGATAAACAAAACCCAGATCCCAGTTTTTTTCTTTTCTGAGGAAACCCCAGATCCCCAAAACCCTAGAATTAAGATGAAAAGAAGAAAATCAGACCCAACTCTCTTGATCATGGAAAATCCCTTTGCAAATCTACCAGAAGACGTCATCCTCAACATCTTCCTCAAGCTCGAGGACGACCCAAGGCACTGGGCTCGGCTCGACTGCGTCTGCCCCCGATTCTCATCTCTCGTTCGCAACATATGCTGGAGGAACAAATGCTCCCAGACCATCCCAGCCGTCGTCTTCGACCTCATCGGTGGGCCCCACAACACCCTTCCATCTTCCGCTCCTCCGGGTGGCTGGGCCGCCCTCCACAAGCTCTCCGTCTGCTGCCCCGGCCTCCTCCACGCCGGCGTCCTATTGGAGAATTCCGATTTCGGCCTGGAGCGCGAAATTGGCCCCGACGAGAATTACCTCAGGATCCAATCTCCGGCCCCGCCACGCCCTTCTTCTTCCCAATTGGCGCCGATTCCGGTGACCGCAGCGCCCTCATCCGATTGCGGGTGGTCGCTCTTCGATGATCTCTATTCGGATACTGTCTATGACATCTCCGAGTCACAAGTAGCCGTGGTGGCACCGGCCAGTGAGCTCGAGCAAGGCGCGGTGAAGGTGGGGTGTGAATTATCATTGATTAAGAAGGAGGGGATCAAATGCCGGTCTGTGGACTCGCATTTGGCTTCTGGGGTGTGGAATTTGAGCCGTGAGCAGGGGAATAAGCTCCTGGCCAGCCGCTTTCGCGGGGATTGCTTGTATATCTGCGATTGGCCGGGTTGCCTCCACACGGAGGAGAAGCGCAATTACATGCTCTTCAGGGGTGTCTTCAAGAATTTCAAGCTTTCAAGAGTCTGGAGAACTATAAATGATACTAATAGGAGAAAGATTGGTTTGGAGTGCGCCTTCTGCCCTTGTAAGGAGACCTGGGATCTGCATTCTGCTTTCTGCTTGAAGCAGTTCTTTGGGTATCATGAAGATGGTGAACCTGTTGTTCGGGCTTATGTCTGTGAGAATGGGCATGTTTCAGGGGCATGGACGGAGCGGCCCATGTACACTTAGTGTAAGGTTTTTCCCACTCCGATGGTTTTTTCTTTTATAGCAATTGAATCATATGTTTAGCTTGTCTCTGTTGGATGTGTAGAATGCTAGATCTGTTCTAAGGCATTCTTTGAGATTCAGTAGGAGTGTGTTTATGGGTTTGATTTTAGTTTGTGTTTGTTGAGATTTGGAAATTTATGGGTGGTGGTGGGATTTGATTAAAGAGAGACTTCGATTTAATAATGTGCAGAAGTTGTTCTTTTGCATGGACTTTTAGTTCTTGCTTGGTGGAATTCAATGTTGCCTAGAACAGTCTAATCTTTGTTTGGACGAATCTGATTGTGGGTTGATGTCCTTTGTGACGATACCTGGTTTGAAATCCAGATCATAAATGGATATGGTTCTATAGATCATATTGATTTTGAGACCTCTATGTATCTTCCTATTTGTACAAGTGGAGCGGAATTTCTGCCGGGAATTAGGGCTGTCTGGAGCTCCAAATTTCAGTGAGAGAACAACAGCTGATGACAATGATAAAATTCAAAAATTTTCAGATGGTAAGCAAATTTGCGACAGTGAAGTGCTGCTTTTTGGTTGTTGGAACTTTCATAATTCCAAAATTCCAAATGCTGAAAGGTGAGGTGATTAAGCCTCTGATGAATTCTTTGGGCACATGTTGCCTACAGCTTTTGGGGGTTTTCAGATTCTCCCAACACGAGTTTGCTGAATGGTTGCAATCAAACAGGCCATTGTTTGTGGTGGATTGAGGGTTAAAAAACTGCAATGACCATCCATGTTCAACAGAAGTGAGAAGGTAAACATTGGGTGCCTGGGACCTGATAACACATTCTTTTTGTTTGAGAATGCATCTCTTGCAATCAAACAAAGAAGCTAAAGAATGCATGGCTAGACTTTTTTTTTTTTTTTTTAATATATGCATGGCTAGACTCAGAAAGAACATTTTACAAAAAACCTTCTCAACTGATTAGAACAATACCTACAAACCAACTAACTCATAAAGGAAAGAAAGGGCAGTGAACTAGTTCATCTTACCCTAAGAATCTGGGGTCAGTTTTTATTCCTAATTCATATGCCCTGCCAACGGGGACTGCAAAGTGTGATCCAATGATCTAGTGGGTAATCTTGGTGGAATTATATGATCCTTGGGCCCATAGTTTTGCATACATGGTGTTAATGGTTTTGTGATCCAAACTGTTGATCTAATCGCCCTCCTTCACTGTGATAAAGCTCCCAAAATATACCATACTGTTTTTATCTACATTTGTCCATTATTGTTGTTGCTGTTGTTGTTATTATTGTTGTTGTTGTTATTAATACTATTAATGTAATCTTTTTAGTCAGACTATCTTGATAGTTTGTTGAAGTTCTATCACATCCTGTGTTCTCTGTTCACTCTGTGAATTGGTTGGAAGAAAAATTTAAGGAAACACTGAGATGGGCAGAAACTGTTGCACTTAACGATTTATGGCATTGTTCTATTTGTGTTTATACTGAATCTGTGCCAATTGCATTCTAAAAACCACTAGATGGGATTAGCTTCAATAGTGATGATGATTAAAAGATCTCCCTTGTAATAAGGACAAAGGCTACATAGATGGCCCCAGTGGTTTCATAGTTTTGGGCTATGGGCCCACAGATAGTCTCAAATTCACAACAGGCATAGATCTTGTGCTTATTGGATTTTTTTTTGTCAGCACTGGAAAATCATTTTTTGGTCTCCATGTATCTTTTCTAATATATATTAGTGAGAGGAAAGTTCATATTCATGCTACTGATCGGTACATTCAGCTGAGTGGAATCTTGCACTTTTAAAGGGTTGCTTCCTGTCAAGGTAGACCTATTAGATCAATCTACCTCAATGAACTGTGATAGACCTGAATATCACAGAGATTAGAGTGGTATTCTTTATCGGATTGAAATCATCATCTTTGCATTGTTTTGGTGATCTCACATTTGGCTTTTGGTGAAGATCACTGTGTTGATGTTGATGTCTGTTTTGTGAACTTGAAAATGGAGTATTGGCGGCGTTCTTTCAGGCCAGTATCTATTGGTTTTTATTTGTGGTTTGGTTTGGAAATTGTGAGGTAGAGTTTATAGAGTTACTAGAAATGTACTTCTAAATGCTGTGTCGGAAGGTTGGGATATTTTATTTTATTTTATTTTTTGAGACAGGCTTCTTATAAAATTCAAATGCACAAAACGTCTTTCCTCTTTGTCCTGTGGGTAATTTGGAAGGAGAGGAATGCAAGATGTTTTAAAGGAAAAATAACAAATGTGGTGATCCTCATTTACCACTTAAACATCTTCACAGCCTCTTGGGCGTTTGTCATCCCTCTTTTTTCACAACATTTCCATTGATGTGATTGTGCACAATTGGAGAGACGTGGCTTTTTCACGTGACAGCTTTAGCTTATCCTCTGAGTCTTTGGTTTTGTTTGTTATTTTGTTGTTCTTTCGTTTTTGCTGTTGGTTTGAGTGGTGTAGGCTGTTGGTTACTTTGTCTCCTGTGATCCTATTCAATCCTTCATTTTGTGGTTTTGGGGGTTTAGCTTTTCACTGTAGCCCTTCTGTGCTGTAAAGCTTAAATGAATGGGAAGTTACTATTCAAAAATCAAATAAAGTAAAATTCAATTGCACCATTTTTGAACAGCTTGTAGACAGTTGGAAGTTTCCTTTCTAATGACACTTTTTTTACACATATCTGTCATGAAGCTTAGGTATGGGAGCGGATAGAGTAAATCCTAGATTCTTAGCCATTAAAATTTGGATTTCTTACCCATCAGTTTTTTTTTTTTTTTTTTTCCACATGGAATTTAGAGCTTGGACCATTTCCTTGTTTCTCTGTGAGTTTCCATTTGCACATTAGTCCATTTTCGCCTTCCTTTTGGTCTTAACTAATTCACGCTTATGTTATCATTTCCAATTGATTATTAGGACCTGATCTGTGTATATCACCAAATGTATAATGTATAGAGCTTCTGCAATGAGTGGCATGCTAAAATTGCATTACGTATTACTTTTGAGTATTCCTAGGAACTCAATTTCTTGTTATATGTATATATAGAAACAGCAGTTCTGTATACTTACGAATAAGTTGCCCCCGTATGGGAAGTTGGAAACAACTATTCTGCACTGCGGTGAAGTTCTTGTCCTAGCTTTTTTGCCCAGTTGTCATTTTCCAATGTCTCTGGATATTCCAGAACCTAGCAATAGGAAAATTTTGGTGGATCTTCATGTCAAAGATTGTGTCTATGATGTGTCAGATAAATGTCCTGTGTGAAATTATGTATGATCTTTTATTTATTAATTTATTTTCATTCTACAGCAAGATATTATATCATTTGAAAGTCCGGATCCCCTGTTTGGTGAACAGATAACAGGAGCCACATTGGCAACTTTCCAACTCAGCTTATATACTCTTTTTTGGAATGAATAAAATAAAAGATTGGGGTCTTTCTTGCAAATGGGGAAAAAAATACTCCATGATAGAAACCCAAATGCAAGGAGTCCGGTTCCCGTCGTCTCCTCTGGCAAAAAGACTTCATCAGCTCTTCGGCCTTCCTCTTCTCCGGCCAGTGTGAGTTTCAACTTCTCCTCCGACCATCACCTCTTTTGGGTACTTCATCTCTACTAGAACCCTACAACAAAAGCATTCATTAGATGTCCAGCCTTCCTCCTCTTCTCCAACCATTGGCTAGACCCCATCAGCTGTCCGACCCTCCTCTTCTCCTCTGGCCAATCCCAGGGGATCCCCTGTTTCATTGAAAATGAATCGAAACCCTAAAGCAAAATCGACCTCACCAGATCGTCTCCTCCAACCCTCTCCTCACCTACTCAGATAGCTACACTCCATGCTAACTTACTTGAAATGAGAATATTGTCATTTTATTGAACTATATTAGTTGAATGTGATGAGAAACTTCATGTTGAATGTGAGTGTCAGCATCAAATTCAATAATAATATGGATTTGGGTAACAAATGTGGAACTGTTGAGACAGTAATATTCAAGTTGGGTTTCATTGATTGTATGTTAATATCAGTTCATCAGTGCTTCATTGGCCAAGAGACCCCTGTATTCGATGTAAAATCTATTTATTAGAATGCACATGCGAAGGTCTGACAAGGAAAATCCACAGGTTTCAATTCTGTATAGTAAGGTTTGATGAAAGAAATACCAAGGTTTCAGTATTTCATTAGCAAGAGACCCCCTATATTTGATATAAAATATATTTATTAGAATGCACATGCGAAGGTTTGATAAGGAAAATCTACAGGTCTCAATTCTATATACTAAGGTTGGATGAAAGAAATACCGAGGTTTTAGTGTTTCATTAGCCATGAGACAGTCGATATAAAATTTTTATATATTAGAATGCACATGCGAAGGTCTGACAAGAAAAATCCACAGGTTACAATTCTGTGTACTAAGGTTGGACGAAAGATATTGAGGTTCTAGTCTCATCTTATGACATCGTATACTATGGTTTGAATCACAATATACTGAGGTTGGCATCCGCTTTGAGAAAACTGGGTGTTGGTACTAGGTGTTAATTGATTGTGACTAATTAATTGTTAATGCCTCTATGTTGATCGATTGATAATGGAAACGTAAAAACACGCTTCTTGGCTCATGAAACAGTGAAACCTCGGTATATAATGTAGACAACCTTCTCAAACTAGGTTTCAACAACGGTATATAATGATTCAAACCATAGGGTATAATGCCATAATATGAGATTGTAACCCTTTAGAACTTCTTTCTACTAACCTTGAACTTTTTTGTTAAGACCAGAGCATTGCGATCTAATAGCAAGATTTTTTTTTTTTTTTTTATCGCATACAGGAAGTCTCATCACTAACAAAACAGTAAAACCTCAGTATATAATGAAGACAACCTCTCAGATTGGGTTTCAACATCAGTATATAAAGATTCAAACTATAGTATACGATATCATAAGATGAGACTGAAACCTCAGTATTTCTTTCATTCAACTTTAGTACACATAATTGCAATCTGTGAATATTTCTTGTTATACCATTGCATTCAACATGAAGTTTCTCATCACATTCAACTAATATAGTTCAACAAAATGACAATATTCTCATTTCAAGTAAGTCAGCATAGGGTGTAGCTATCTGAGTAGGTGAGGAGAGGGTTGGAGGAGACGATCGGTTGAGGTCGTTTTTGCTTTAAGGTTTCGATTAATTTTCAATGAAACAAGGGATCCCTTGGGATTTGTCGGAGGAGGAGAGGAAGGCCGGACAACTGATGGGGTCTGACCACTGGCCGGAGGAGAAGAGGAAGGCTGGACAGCTGATTGATCCTTTTGCTGTAGGGATTCTGCAGAGATGAAGCAGCCGGAGGAGGTGCTGGTCGGAGGAAAAGAGGAAACTCACACTAGCCGGAGGAGAAGAGGAAGGCTGGACAGCTGATGGATCCTTTTGCTGTAGGGTTTCTGCAGAGATGAAGCAGCTGGAGGAGGTGCTAGTCGGAGGAGAAGAGGAAACTCACACTTGTCGGAGGAGAAGAGGAAACTCACACTGGCCAAAGGAGAAGAAGAAAACCACTTGCCAGAGGAGAAGAGGAAGGCCAAAGAGCTGATGAGGTCTTTTTGCCGAAGGAGACAACGGGATCTGGACTCCTTGCGGTTGGGTTTCTGTTATGGAGTATTTTTTTCCCATTTGCAAGAAAGCTCCAGTCTTTTATTTTATTCCTTTCAGAAAAGAGTATATACAAGCTGAGTTGGCAAGTTGCCAATGTGGCTCCTGTTGATTGGTCCAAACAGGGATCCGGACTCATCATTTGATACCCTTTGTCATTAAAGTAAGTCGACAGCCGGTATCAACTTGAAAAAGAAGCCATCCTCCTTGAGATGCATTGTTTGCTTGCTTTTGATTCTTTTGCTTTCAAAAACAAAAAGTCTACATGTCCCGAATTCTGTACCGAATTCGGGACCAAACTGTATGTTCATTTTTTTTTAATCTCCCGCTCTCTCAAAAAGTGTATGCTCTCATTGATGTGAACAAGGTCACCTGGTGATTCGGTACCGAATTTGGAACATGTATATGTATCTCGACTGTTTCAAAAACCCTGGAAATAATTTCGAGTTGAAAGTCCCAAGGAGCAGTCAATCAATTGTGGTGGTTAGATGGGGTTGGATTGTTTCTTTCCTGGGTACTTTATGCCCCCAAAAAAAATCCAGGAATCAATTCTAGTGTCAAATTTTTTTTTTTTTTGGTCGGTTGTGGTTGGGAGGGAGTTGGATTTGCTTCTGACTAGGTTTTATTCTGTCCTTAGTTTGTAAGGGTGTAGCCCTGTAGGAAAGAAGAAGTGAGTGTGAGCCAATGGATTTGTTCGGAAGAAATAGAATGTAATAAAATTGAATGTCAATAAAAGGAAAGAAGAAGTTGGAGGGAAAATCACAAAATGATAAAAGTGGCATTTTTAATTGTAAAATATGATAAAAAAGAGTACTTTTTAAAATATGACAAAAAAATTACTCTTCAGAAAAACAAAAAGACAATAAAGGTACTCTTAAACAACAACAAAATGGCAAGGTTGATTTTTCCTTTAATTCGCTCTATTTTCTTTTTATCTTGATTTGACACTAAATTATATTTCATTCCACTATTCCCTACAAATAAACTGGTGAAGGAAGCTTAAAATCAAATCTCTTTGGGTGGAGTTGGTTAAAGGTGGTAGAGTTCCTAGAGGTGTGAATTTTGGAGATTGTGAAGGTAAGGACCTAGGGGTGTAAAAAAAAAAATCGAAAAATCGTCTAATCGAACCGAACTGATCGTTAATAACCGTGTTTCACGGCTTGGATATGGTTACAGTTATTGAAATCGAAAAATTGTGCTTCATAGTTCGGTTACGGTTTTAAGTCTCGACTTACAGTTATTAACCGAATCGAATTGTAAAATACAATTCAGTTAACCGTTTTTCCAAAACACAAGGTTAATCGAATCGTTACACTAATAATAAAAAACTAAAGGGCCTAGATGTTTTGTATTATCATTTTAGACTTTTAGTTGTATTTATTTTCGTGAAAAATAATAGTGTTGTTTTGTTTGATATGTGAAAAATGATAGTGTTTTTCTACATGCAGAGTGACACGGTAAATATAGATTTTTAAAGTGATAATTAAGCATAACCGAACCATTTAATACGATTAGCCACGAGTCACGACCCGGGCCTGAGATCCGATTAATCCGGACAAACCCCCAGTTGTGATGTCCATACTTACTCCCGTAAACTCCGAATTAACCGAAGTTAAGATGAAATCCACAAAAGATATCAATACACTCGTACCTGTCAAATGTACATTTTGCGGAATATATACATTTGACGAAACAATTCATTGAACAAGTCATTTACATTAAAAGTAAAGTCCACATACACATTCATTTCCTATCTATGTCCAAATATAATACAGGTGACAATTATTCATATCTCAAAACGAATATACAAAAGTATTCATCAAAACATTTTCGAAAATATTCAATTCCTTCGTACGCCGTTCATGTCCATTCGATCAGTCCTCCTGGAGGAACTTGATTGGCGTCTTCTGCTGGCATTACAATCTCTGTAGGACCGGCACAGGCAATTGGGCATGTATTGTCATCAATAACACCATGAATACGACGGTTCAACAATGTATACACATATCTATGATAATACATGCTATCATTTACAATAATCTGCCCAATTTAGCAGTTCTAGACAATTCAATTCAATAACAGTATCTATGCATGTGAGTCAAATAAAATCAAGTAATATCAATTACTAGATTGGAAACTACAATAGCATTGTTTCATTCCAATTCAGTTCTTCCCAAAGGAAGCAGTCAGCGTATTTGAAAACACAAATACTAGTCATTCACATTCATTCATTTCATTGATCACATTGAGTACTCTTTTTAGGTGTCTTATCAAATGATGATTTTTCAGTTTATAATGTGTGGGATTTACCAGTGTCTTGATCAGAGATCACTGGCATCACCACGGAGTTCCGGAACACCGCAGTTCAGCTATAGCAGTAGGATTGTTCATTAATTCATTGTTACCTTTAGTAACTGTTCATTGGTTCATTGCATTAATTCATTTCAGCTCTAAATGAGCTTGAGAAACTACTATGTAGTGCCAGCCTCGGGAATCAAATCAAATCAATAATTCTATTCAAGACTCTAATCAATTTCTAAACAATTATCTAAACTAAACAATTGAGTGAAACGTTCGTTATCAATGTACGTGTTATTGTCCATGACATCATTTTAATTGAATTTGTACATTAAGATAATCCCACCTAACACCTATGAAGGTTTAGATACCACCAACACTAACATATATCAATTAGGCTTTCATTCAGATAAATCAGACTTTAATCTGCAATTTTCCCCAGGTTCGGTGACCTTGTCTGTTAGCTGTTGGTTGACCGACATTTCACATTCGGTTAGCAGAACTAAAACCTTGACAATTTCTCACTCAGTCACCTCACGTTCGACCCTCGGCAACCGAACTCTGCCGGTCGACCACCCTGTCGGCCTCAGCTACACTCCAGAAGCTTCAGATTTTCTGATGCTTCAAGGTCATTCGGTCAACCTGTCGGTCGACCCTTGGCTGACCGAAGTCCCGCCTTTATTGGCATGGTTGGAAAACTGTCCGAGTTGACTCTTGACTCTCTCGAGTCATCTCATTTTGATGAAAGACCGAGTTAGAAATAAGAGAGACTCATCCAAGTCATCTCATTTTAATAAGTTGTTTGCATTTTAAATCATTTAATATGCAGATTTAATTTTAAACAATTAAATTTTATTTATATATAATTATGCATGAGGTTTGGAGTCAATAATTTAAAAATGGTGATCGAAATGTAATTTTAAACTTATAATTAGTCTTTGACATTCGATATTTGGACTAACAAATTATGTAATATGCAATATTTTTTATTTTATTTTTCTTATTTTAGTGCTTTTCTTGCACATATAAATTTATTAAATTAAAATTAATTATTATGAATGCATGTAAATAAATGTAACCTCCTATTATATAAGTAATGGATTCGTTTTTAAATATTTTTAAATTTAATTTTTGAAAACATGACTCTCCCTAGTTTCCATGTTGACTCTATTTGAGTCAATTTTTTTACATTGAACGAGTTGAATCCAAGTCATGAGTTTTCCAACCTTGCTCTATTGCGAATGGACCACTAAGAAAATGTTTGGAGGATAAAATTGTCTCTAGAAACTTTCTTTTATCGAACAATGTCATGTGCTTTGGTGACTTAAGAACTAAATGTAATTTTATTTATTCTGTCAAAGAAGGAAAATGGCTACCAAGTGTATTCTATCTTACACCTTCCACATGAATTTTCACATACGAAATAATTCCTACAATATCCCATCTTTGAGTAATTTAAACAATATACATTCATCTACTTTTTATGAGTTGACATTATTTTCAAAAACACTGACTCTATTATTAAGCGCAGTTGAATCCCGGTCACAAAATAATTACACTTAAAAACACTATTAGTTTAGGTTTAAATTAGGAGTTATGATTATTTAAATACATGATATTTGGAACACCCCATATCATTAACGTTTCATGTGTATGCAAATTACCATTATGATTTAGTTGGCATCCCAAGACACTCTATAGAAGGAGAAAGTGTATCATAGTTAACAGTAGTACACATATTTTGCATTAGCAAGAATATATCAGTAATATAAAAAGCCTAAATAAGAAGCAATAAAATTAGAAGATAGGGGCCTAAAACATCGATGCGACATTTATTACTTATGCATTAAGTATAATATATAACTTAAATGATCAAATAGAGATGAAATGAACCAAGTATGTGCATGTATGGATTTTTAAGGCATTTTGTAATTGATAGGGGTGGTATGAAATTGACTTCATATTCTCATTCTATTACTGCTAAGTGATATGTATAAATATATATTATATCAAATAAATAAAAGTAGGAGGGCCAGGCTAGTACTGTCAAAGCCCGGCCCTGAAATATCATGCCTATGCAAAAATCTATCTGAGCTCGCCCCAGGGCTTTTCTTTAGAAACAAAAGCCCTCATTGTTAAGGGCGGGCCGGGCTGGGCCCTGTTGTTTGAAGGCCGGATTGACAGACCTACTTGAGGGTAGGGGTGCTCATGGGCCGGGTATGGATATGTAATTAGGGCCCTGTTCAATAATTGGCCGGGCTTGTATTAAGTGATAGAAAGCTCAAAGCCCAGCCTGGTTCAGCCCGTGAAAGGGATGCATATAATTTAATTTAATTAGTTGAAACAATTGATCAAATGCCCACAAAATTGATAAAAGCCCGGTTCAGCCCAGCCCGATTGATTAAATAGGCGGACTCGGGCCTAACTTTTTACGACCCGTGTCGGGCTTAGGCCGGGCCTGGATATGCCTGAGTCCAACCCGGTCCAGCCCATGAGCACCCTTACTTGAGGGGTCTATTTCGAATGGGCTTCAAATGGTAGATGATCTAATCATAGAAAAGGAATTTACGTTAGAATGGAATGCATATTTGATTTTAATTTGGAAGGGGGATTATGTCTAGGGGTGAAAGTGGGTCGGGCTGTCCGCAGGCTCGGCCCGAGCTCGGCTCAAAAGACAAAAGAGCCGAGCTAAGGCCTATGAGGAGGCACGTTTGCTTAAAAGGGCCGAGCTCGGGCTTGATGAAGCTCGGCTCGTAAGCCCTAGGGCCTACATATATTATATATATGTACACTATACAGTAGATAATACATATATGATATAACATAATCCATAAATCCTAAACCTTAGTTTTAATCCAATATAAATAATCCCTAAACCCTAAACACTAAACCCTAAGCACTAAATAATCCATAAACCCTAAACCAAAGCGCTAAACCTTAAACCCTAATTTTAATCCAATATAAAAAATCCCTAAATCCTAAGCACTAAATAATCCATGAATCCTAAACCCTAAATCTAAGCACTAAATAATCCATAAACCCTAAACCCTAAACCTTTATTTTATGATGCTAGCCGAATATTTTATTTTATTCTATGATGCTATTGGAGTTTAATTTGATTTGTATTATTGTTGTGTTTGATAATGCTCATCTACATTAACATTGAACTATTATGGAGTGTTGGAACTGGGCTCCCTTAACATTGGAGTGTTTGATAATGCTCATCTACATTAACATTGAACTATATCATTATAAAACGGGCCAGGCTCACAAGCCGAGCCTAGCGCCTCAATCAAGCCGGGCTCAAAGGGCCAGCCCCTACTTAATAAGAGCCGAGCCTGAGCCAGGATTTTTTAGGCCCTCTCAAGCTCGGGCCGGGCTAGGGCCTACTAAAAAATACTAGGGCCGAGCCTATGGCCTGTCAAAGCCCGGCTCGGCCCGACCCACTTTCATCCCTAAGTATGTCCTGAGATATAATGCAAATACCTATGGCAGGAAGGAAAAAGAAGTTCAGTGTTGGTGTTATGAACCGGCTGGTACCTGCTCTTCCAAAGCTCCTTAAAACCTCTACTCCCCACCCAAATGGAAACCTTTGTGGACCTCGGACCTAACTCAAAACCAAAGCAATTTGCTAGGCTGACCCCTACTCAACAAATTCCCAATCAGATATTATTTAAACCAATTTTTTGAACCACATTGATAACACCTATATATTCTTTGTTGACAGGGTGAGGAAAAAGTCGACCACCAGTTGCCAAATTATTCGAACCAATTTGGGACCTGTCCCCCACCTCCATAGTCCATTCCCAAGCCGTACAATTCAGATTCCTTTGCCAATGGTTCTGGTCCCAAGCCTACAAGTTCAACAGATAGCTGGGAAGAATGAAATGTTTCAAAAGCCACCCTCTTTTTTTTCTTTAAAGTCGTCAAATACAAAACAATCCATGACCAGGATCTTCAGGAAAACTAAAGTGAAACTTGGCAGCAGCAGCCTAAGGACAAGAATGAAATGTTTTGATTTTGATTTTGTGTGGTTAGGATGCATGTAGTGCTTGTGTTTTTGGTGTAGATACATGTGTTTGTACTCTTTGATTGGTTTAATGTAATAGTCCTTGAATGGGTTTTTATTGAAAGGAAAGATTTTCTCCTGTGCATGCACAACAATGGTGGAACCCCCTGAATTGGTGACTTGTGGTTTACTCCCCCTGAGAGCGCATCCATACCGCCCTCGAGGTGGGAACCCCTGAATTTCAGAGGACCCCACTTTAATGAAGGCACCGATCCAAATGGACGTTAGAGCGTAGAGCGCAGTAGTAAAAAATTTTCCTTAGACGCATGCTCAAATATTCTCATTTCTCACCCCTTCCGTCCTACTTGGATGCCGTTTCTCCCATGCCCATTCCACTCCTAGAATTTAGATTGTCTTTTGCAGTGATTTGTCAATTGCTAGATGCTCTTCCACATGGTGTTTGTAGACAAATTTGGATTGATTTGGGTTTGTCTTTTGCAATAATTGATGACTAGCGCAACAACACCGCTCTCCAAGTGTCTTGTTCCCACCTTCTTCCTTACCATGGCAAGTATTTGTGAAATAACTCCGATGAGAAGAAAAAGAAGGCGCTAAGAGGCCCAACCCTAGACACTCTAAGATCCTTTTTCAAATCTGCTCCCATTTCGAGTCAAGAGATGGATAAATAGACACATCCAATTGCACTGATCGGGGGCGTTCGTAGTGACTGAGGGGGTCGAAGACCAAGAAGTGACTGGAAAGTATATTTACCAATTTATTAAGAAAAACTTAGATTATACAAAATCAATCCTCAAATACTTATGACAATGATTTGATGATTATGATAGGGATAAAAATGAAGTTATTGTAGAAAAGTGAAAAGTGGAAAAAATAGGTGATTACATGAAGTGAAGAAAATGAGTGGTTACATACTGGAAGTGGAGAGTGGTTACATATTAGAAGTAGGTAGTCAAAATCATAAGTAATGGTCAAAATCACCTCAAAATCCCTTCAGTTTAATATGGTATAATTAAGACTGTCCAAGGACCTTAAAGTGCCCAGGTCGGTCCGGCCTGTTGGTATCCCTACTAGGTCATGTAAATATTGGCATAAGCTTAAGCACAGGAATGACACCATTTGGACTTCTTTTACCTACGTTAATAATCATTTTTCAAGTGATTAATGTACGGTGGAAAACTTAGGTTAGAATAAAATTTTATTATAGCTCAAAATGAGACTTTGATTTTTAATTTGGATTCCAAATGTGAGATCCACTGATTAATATGTAACAATAATTAACGAAGAGAAGTTATGTCTCCCCAGCAATGTATCCTGCCATGCCTCCAAATAGAAAAAATTATCATGTAATGCCAAGACAATCACTTGATGTTGTCATGTCCAAATGTTTAAAGCCATCCTACCAAATTAGTAGTTTAAAATGACCATCCTGTAACAGGAACACCTTAAAATATGGTGGTGGTTGAAACATTGTTGTTGTACAATGTTGAATGAGTGATTCTTACCTTTTTTTTCAGATGGGTTACATTTTCCCACTGCAGCTACTGGAGAGGTTTGTATTATCTCACTCAAGAACTTTTGGGCACCATCAGATTTATGCCCCAATTGCAAAAAAGGATGGCCCATTTGTACAGATTTACGGCCCAAGAACACTCTATGTCACCTCAGTCAATTATCACAAAGTTGAAGTCAGTGTATAATAAGGATTTTTATAAAAGGTGTTTCTTGAAAATGAAAGGATTGGACCTTAATTGTTCCAGGAATTATTTGCATCTTGCATCTAGTTTCTTCAGGATTCTCAATTAAAATTGGTGTCCTTGTCGAATTTGTCGCGTTTGGATGACAATATATTGCTTCTTCACGTGTCAGGAAGTGGGAAATTGCTTTCTCCACATGGACCAATCACCCAAACAAGAGCTCAGCAAAATTGACTGAAATTGTCGCATTTGCAAAAAAAAAAAAAAAAATCCTTCACAGCTAGGTACTGGTCAATGGGACCAAAATAATTACTACAAAAAAGTGACTTTTAGCGGTGCGGAAATCTGCCTTTAACGGCAGAACTTTTTTTTCGCGGCTAATAGTGTCGTTTTGGCCTCCAGACACATCATCTAGGCTTTTCCGATGATTTCAGTGGCAGAAAAAATCCGGTAAATACAAATTTTTCCGCCACTAAAAGTCACTTATATATAATATAATTTTAATTGATCAGATTTGTGGTCACATGAAGCTGCATATAATAGTTACGTAAGAGTGTTTTTAAACTCCCATGATATCATGAGAGCTAGGGCAGAGAAGTGGAAAAAAGAAAGTATACTAAAGTCAAACGATGCTGATGACATTATTAGACTTTCAGAAATGAAATTAGAGATACAGAATATAAGGGGGATTTATACGTCAAATCTACCTTTTTTAATTCTAATTCTTTTAATTTTTGAAGAAGAATTTATTGAATTGTATCCTCCCACAAAAAGAGAAAGAACGTGAGAAATCTTTCATTCATTGACAACCGTCCAAATAAACTTCCAAGTTTAAACAGTTGGGCTCCTCACGGCAACAGGGCACTATACAGTAGATTCAACGGATATACTGAATATCCAACAGGAAAAGGATCCCCTGTTTGGTCCAAACAGGGAAATCCTGTTTGGACCAATCATGAGGGTGCCACATGGGAAAGAAAAAAAATTTCCACACTGCAGTTCCTGGGCCACAAACGAATGGCTACAACAAAGGCCTACATCACCAAGTCTCTCTCTCGGCAATAAAAAGATGTGTGAGAGATGAAAGTTGAAAGAGGACACTAAGAAAGAAAGAGGTTCAAAAGCTTGAATGGCACTTGGAGAGATGTTGGGTGTCTCTCATTCTTACCTCATATTGTTTGTTATTGTAATTCTATCACCAGTAAGTTTGGGAGAAAATACAGATGAGTTTAGTAGAGATGACTTCCCAAAGAGCTTTGTTTTTGGTGCTGGGACATCTGCTTATCAGGTGGTTCTTTCTTTGTATATTAATCCATGACTGATTGCTTGCCTTTTTTGTAGTTAGTTGTATGAGAATTTATGAACTGAGTTCTTGCTATTTTTAATTCTATGTTAAGGCTGAAGGAGCAGCAGCTGAAGATGGAAGAAGTCCAAGCTCTTGGGACACATATACTCATGCAGGTCTCTCTCTCTCTCTCTCTCTCTCTCTCTCTCTCTGTGTGTGTGTGTGTGGAGTAGTGTTTGGCAAAGCATGTTTATTCTGCATAAGGATCTCCTGCTTTCCTACTTTATTCCAACCTAAGCAGAGGTGTCTCAGCTTAAGAAGGATTTTGAAAAGATTCAAAGCAGAACGCAGTCCCTACGAGGGAAGGACTAATTGAATTACCTATTGGAAGAAACGAGTTGGAATTCTCTTAGTCTATCGCTATAAATCTATCAATGTGCCTCCATGTAAAGTCCAAGAACAACTGTCCAACCATGTTATCTCTATTGTGTTTAATTTCACTTCAATTGGAGTCATGCCCGCTGGAGAGTGATCACTGTAAAAATCTAATTTGACAAGCAGACCACACCTCTTTTTTTTGTTACTTTTTTTAGAGTTTTTGGATTTCAAAGTTAGGCTCCAGTGATGGACTTATAGTCTTATACTGATTGACTTAGAGAGTTCTGCAATAAAAAAAAAAAAAAAAAGAAAAAAAAAAGCCCATATCCTTAATGAACTAAATTAGGGTAAATTAAACGGTCATTTTAGAACTAAACACCTTTAGTACAGCAAATATTGTTGTTGGGATAATATTAGGCTAATTTCATAGTAGTACCATTTATTGAGATAAAGATCAAAAAGACATTTTAAATATCAAACATAAAACTAGAAATCAACAACCTAAGATTCTATCCTTTTATTCTGTCGATCAAAGACGTTCTCACAGAAATATCAAAATAAATTGAAAATATCTACCTTTTTTGTTACACTAGTTGACTTTTCTTTAACTTTCTTTTAAAAAAAAGGGGGTAAAGTTTAAAACATTGCTCAAAAAGTTAAAAGAAAATTTCATTGTTTTCAACTTAGGTGCAAAGAACCTCACTAGAATTCTCCATAATCCTGTTGTAGAAGAAAGTTGGGTGAAGACAGTGATTGCAAAAGTTTCTGCTTTCTGTCACTACCATGTTTTCTACCATATTCATACACAGGTAACTGGACCCCAATTGGGTGCATGACATTGCCTCACATCCATTAATGGTCCTGACCTCGTACATGTGTCAATTTTTTTTCCTGCTATCGGAGGGTTCCCGATCCTTTGGGTTGGACTAATCCCATCAGGCCCAAAGGAAAACCGGCTAAACTCCTCTGTAGCCCCAGCGTGGTAGTGCAGTTTCGATCCTACAACCTCCGAGTGCAAACCGTGGTCCTAGGCCAATTGAGCTACCCCTTTGCGTAAATTCCCTATAGTGTCATATTTGATGCATTTCTCCATCTTTTGTTGTTACTTTTGTCTGCGTCATGATGGCACAACATTGTTGTTACTGTTGTAGATGTATTTTCAGCCGTACCCATAGAATGACTCAATCTAGCTCTGATAGTACAAACTTTTCATCTACATTATTTGCTGAAAGTGCATACAAAAATCACCATGCCACAGGGATAATGCCTGACAAGAGTACTGGAGACACAGCCGCGGGCCAATATCATAAATACAAGGTTAGCACACTGCAAGGAGAAGGTTTGGTTTAAAAAATAAAAAACAGAGAACTTGACTCATCAATTTGAAGCGTCTCATGTGTTGTGGTCTCCCACAAGCTTCCTAGGAGTAGGATCTGTGGAACTCTACCATGTGACCCATCTACTGACGATCCCGATCAAAACGAATTTAATCTCCTCTAGTATCTACAAAATTTACGTTCACTGTAAAACTTGTCCAACCGTAAGATTGAGCACAATCACATTATAATTTATATGCTCAATCGTACTGTGGGACAAACTCAAATGGGCATAAAATTTGGAGATGTTGGAGGGGATGATATTCATTTTGATCAATCTGGATTACCAATAGGTGGGTCCATGGTGGAGTTACACGTCCCCACTCATGAGAAATGTGTGGGAGACCACTCTGGGGATCTGGACTCCAATTTGAAGGTCCACTTCCCCCAGTAACATGAGCTAGTCTAGCCCAGTCCTCAGCCGGAGCTGAATCAACTTGGGGGTATGTTGGAACAAGTTTTTGAACAATGATTGGAGGAGGATTAAAGCAGTAGATGGAACCTCTTGGACAAAAAACACATGTTTGTGTGACCTGGCTCAAGCCCTCAGGTCCAAGCACCATATGTGGTAGAATGGCCCCAAAAGCCAATTTCAGATGAATGGTCACTTTACAGTTTCCAAGTCATGAAGATCATTTACACAGGTATTTTATTTGTTCATTTCTCCATGCAGGAAGATGTCAAGCTCATGAGTGACATGGGCCTTGAAGCCTACAGGTTCTCCATTTCTTGGCCAAGGCTTCTACCAAGTAGAATCACCAAGACACTATCCTTCTCGTTTGTTTTACATGAATGGAATTCATTTAGACCCTTGTGTAAAATCTTCATTGCCAATGCGACTGCTTATCTGTTTGTTGCAGATGGGAGAGGCGCCATTAACCCAAAAGGCCTCAAGTACTACAATAATCTCATCAATGAACTGATCAGCCATGGTATCTATCACCTTGTTCATTTTGATTCCTCAAAAAGATATATCTAGTATGATACAGAGTAGTTCTGTCAGTGTGAAGTGTGAACTCATCAAGATCGAATTTTGGCCAAAATTTTCATGATCATTTAGTGCCTGCATGCACAATTCAATTGAGTGTCAGAATTGGGTGGTGATAATTCATGGGGGTAAAGGGTGTGAGGAGTTTAGATTGATCATTTTGAACCATCCTCTTTCCTTTTGTATGAACCAGGCATTGAACCACATGTGACAATATACCATTTGGAACTCCCTCAAGTACTTGAAGATGAATACAAGGGATGGCTAAGCCCCAAGATTGTGTAATTCAACAAACTTAACCATGACACGCGCTTTCCTAGAAAGTTATTACTGCTATGGGATTTGTTTCTAATATTCTCTTGACTCTTGATTCACAGGGAGGATTTCACAGCATATGCAGATGTGTGCTTCAGAGAATTTGGTGATAGGGTGACCCATTGGACCACTCTGAATGAGCCCAATATAATGGCCATTGCATCTTATGATAACGGATTGTTTCCACCTCAGCGATGCACTCCCTCCATTGGCCTCTTCAACTGCACAGCTGGCAACTCCTCTGTGGAGCCATACATGGTGGCCCACATTTCCTTGTTGGCCCATGCATCAGTTTACAGATTGTACCAGGAGAAATATCGAGTAAGTGCACACTCTCTCTACACCTTTGCACCCATGTTATCAGAATGCTTTTGTAATAAAGAAAAAAAAAGGGCCACACCATGAGAAGCTGGGCAAATCATGGCAAAAGTGTGGATCACTAAACCATGGTCCTAGTGGGAAAATTAAGATGTAACTGGGCCTTGCCTTGCCATTGAATAACCTAAAATTTGACACAGACCAGAAGAAAGCCTGGCCCAAGTAGTGGATAATCAGGCCCAACTGGACCCATTTTGACATTCTTGAGGATAGTATTAGTTAGGCCAACGCGACCTGCTTGATGGCTGTCTACGTACTTGTCTTGGCCTATTCAACATTACATTTTATTAAACCAAGGCCCGGCCATGGAGCCCTATTAATGGTGTCTATATATATATATATATATATATATATATATATAGAGAGAGAGAGAGAGAGAGAGAGAGTAATGCATGTGATCTGTGCAGGCCAAGCAAAAGGGGGAGATAGGCATAAACATAAACTGTATCTGGTTTGTTCCTTACACAAACTCTACAGCAGATGTCAAAGCAACCCAAAGAGCCCTTGATTTCTACATAGGATGGTAACTACATGTCACTGGCTTCAATCTCTCACACAATTTCTTATCTCAAAAATTCACTAAAATTCTCAAAATTTGGATTTCAATCAGGATCGTGAAAGCCTTTTCAAAACTTGAAACAATTAAAATACTAAACATTATTAGAGATGCATTTGGTTACAACAACAGCAATTAAAAATTTTGTCCTCTCTTAAGAAAAAAAAAAAAACTCAACAACATTTTTTTCATTTATAAGCAAAAGATGTACCAAAAAAAAAAAAAAAAACCATATATATTACAAAAGCTACATCGAAAATGATTTGTTATCATCATCCAAACATAGGATTGCAAACCCTTTGGTGTTTGGCGACTACCCGGAGGTCATGAAGAAGTATGTAGGATCAAGGTTGCCATCTTTTACTAAACAAGAATCAGAACTAGTAAAGGGCGCATGCGACTTCTTTGGGCTGAACCATTACTCAAGTGCATACCTTGAAGATAACTCCAATGGCCCAGCTCCAAATCTGAGAGAGTTCTATTCAGACATGTCTGTGAACTTCAGAGGTCTGATTATTTTTTCTAAGCCTTCTTTACTTAACATGTTTAATGTTCATTTAAATTGTAAAGAAATGTTCTGTAACTTTCCATGTTGTCACCTTAAGCTGGCCTATTTTTACACCCCCACAATAGTCACTACTGGCTACAATTTCAGTCCAATTTGAGTGATATAGACAATTGGATTGTTGAAGACATAAAGGGCAAAAAAAGGATTCAGTTTTGAGGTAAACTATTGAATTTGAACACTGAACCATGCAATGTTGTACATTGAGCCCATTTGGAGTTAGATTTGGATATATGAGGGACTGCATTTTCTTGCACGCGCATCTGGTTTGAATGGCCTGGATCAACCAATGGTGGGCTCATGTTAATCAACCCAAGGTGATAACTAGGCAAAGTCGTTAGCATAGAGTATGATTTCTCTATGATAACAAATTAAGAATAATTATGAATCAATCAGTTCTAGCAAAAAAAATTTTTTTGAATCAATCAGGAGAATGAACATGGGTCACTGGCTGATATTGTATTGCAGTGCTGAAAGATGACACACCCTCCGGCCAGGTATGATCAAAACTGTTAATCTTTCTCGATATGAGTTTCTAATTAAGTGACTGGATGTGGTTAACACTCTGTGGAATCAATCAGTTACTGCCATTTGTTCTCCCTATCGTTCCCTCTGGGCTGGAAAGTTTACTGGGCTATTTGAATCGAGCTTACGGCAATCTTCCTATCTATGTCCAAGAAAATGGTATGTCATTTCTCACAACCATAAACCTACAAGCATCTGTGTTACAACCAGGGCATGACCATAAAACCTACAAGCATCTGTGTTACAACCAGGGCATGATTCATATCGGGCTCACCCGTCAAGCCACCAGGCCCAGTATGCTCTTGAGCAGGCTGAGATAACATGTCTTGGCCATTTTGACCCAGTCCCAATAAACAAACATGATTTTTATGGTTATAATTTGTTTACAATATTTTGTTGTTGAGCCCTGGTCTGATATTAGAGACAGACCCAGTTATTGTTTTATTGGCTGGAGCTTACATTGGATTCCGGCCCTACAAAAGAGTGGCTTGGCTTGGTTTCAATGTGATGAACCTGAATTGAAAATAAATCAAAATCTTTACTAGGCCCAGCCTACCCAGTTCAAAATTAAGGGTTGAGCGGGCTTTGCATCAGCCTGTAGACATTTCTAGTTGAGGAATATTGGTAATTGAGTGTGGGTTTCTCTGATTAATTTGTTGTGATTGTGTGTGCGGAAGCGTGCGATCAACAAGTAAATAAATCAAGCCACACAAAAGGGAATACAGATTTATGTGGTTCGGTGATTTCACACCTATGTCAACGGACCAAAGCTCGTCTTCTTCTTTCTCCACTAATCAAAGTTTTTTCACCTCATATAGGATTACAACCAAAAGAGATAATATGTAGTTTCAACAAAGATCAAATTACCCCTCAACCCTAATACAAATGAATTGGGCCTATAAAACGAGCCAAAACCCATAAACCCAACATTACAAGATTTATTTGTTTTGCTATTGATGAAATATATAGTTTACAGTATTTTGATGAAATTCTGAAAAACTAACAATTTCTCAAATCAATGATATCTTTCATTAGAATATTGCTTGCAAATCCCCTCGGAAATCTATTGTCTAGGCCTGCACAGTGATGGATCCGTTGAACACAATTTAGGTGATCTCTATAGGGTCCACTTACTGCCCATGAATCTCCCCTTCCCTCAACATCAGAGCAAATGAAAAACACATGTTATTATGGGTCTGCTGATTCTGAAATATATTTTAAGAAGTTCAACTTTCTTCAGCAATCAAAAAGGTTGCAATAATGGGAATTCTTTTACCCCATTGGAGAATTTCTCAAAAGTTCTTACCATCTGATCACATCATCAGGTTTGGGAATGCCATCCAATGAGTCTCTCAATGACACTCTAAGGGTTGATTACTTAAAAGGGTACATTAATGCCACACTAAGTGCTATCAGGTATGGACCATCCAACCCATATTGTACATTAAAATGATCACCTTTTAACATGCTAAATTCCTCTAATTAAAAATGTGAGTTTTGTGTAGGGCTGGATCAAATACCAAAGGGTACTTTGTGTGGTCATTCCTAGATGTGTTTGAATTTCTTGGGGGATACCAAGTGCGCTATGGCCTATATCATGTGGATTTTGATGACAAGAAGCTAAGAAGAAGGCCCAAAGTCTCTGCTCATTGGTACTCCAAGTTCCTAAAGAATAGCAAAGGAAAGAAGATAGAGAAGGCTGGCATATATGAATGCAATACCACTTTCTGCACAGTAAATCTGCTTTGATTTTGTAAGGGCCTATTAATGTCAGTAATGGAAGGCCTTATATGGCATTCTTAGTAAGAAGAGAGTGATATACACTTGAGAAGATGATGTAGAAATTTGCTCGAATGGCCATTTTATATCTTTGAGACTTTGCTCTAATTGATCACCTAATAAGGACAATGGAGAGAGAAAAAAATCACTGATGGGGCATTGGTGAAAAGATCAAACCAATGTAAGGCCACTTTCTGCACAGTAAATCTGCTTTGATTTTGTAAGGGCCTATTAATGTCAGTAATGGAAGGCCTTATATGGCATTCTTAGTAAGAAGAGAGTGATATACACTTGAGAAGATGATGTAGAAATTTGCTCGAATGGCCATTTTATATCTTTAAGACTTTGCTCTAATTGATCACCTAATAAGGACAATGGAGAGAGAAAAAAATCACTGATGGGGCATTGGTGAAAAGATCAAACCAATGTAATGACAACACCTATTGCTGTTTGTATCTTGGACCACTCGCTCAAAGGTGTTGTACATTTTCGATGTCATCGGAACCTTTGTAGCTAGGCATTTAAAAGAGAGTGTTTATATATATATATATAGGGAAATGTTCATATGCATCCATCCCTCACCATTTTTGGTGAGGGACACCCCTTTTGGGGGTGTTTCAAGTACAAAAGTGAGAAAGTACACCTTTGTACTTTCTCACTTTTGTACTTGAAACTTCCCCTTTTGGGGTGTCCCTCACCAAAAATGGTGAGGGATGGATGCATATGAAGACCCCCCATATATATATATATATATATATATATATATATATATATATATATATACACACACACCCCCTAAGGATTGTAGGAATTGTAAATAGGACTATGTGGTTTCAGTATTTACATATATCCCCTGCCTTTTCATTTTAATATCTTTCATATTTCAAAATCAGTAGCCTTGCAACCACCATAAGTTTTTAAAGTAATTGATACATTTGCACATCTTTTATCCCTATGAGCGTAATTTCAAAAGTTCAGATTTATTTTTCTTCAAAGCTTATAAAAGTTGCAATTATTTTAAAACATTTCGTGGGAGGAAGTAACCCTACATAAACTCATTTTTGTCAAATATGGGACCCATTTCATTAAATCCAATTTGATCATAACTGGTTATAATTAACCCACTCCATAGACTACATACTGTTGGATTGGTGAAAGTTTTAAAATGCATGCTTAGGTGTCACATCCCAGTCCCGAATCACCCTGGCCTAGAAAAATCCCCTAGATCAGACGCAGTACTCCCATGATATTGTACATGTCTCGAACCAAGTACAACACACGAAGGAGAAAAACAACCTTTCCACATGTGAGTCTAGCTCACTAGAACCTGTCAATAACATTTAATTTATAGCGGAAGCTATAATTCATACACAAGAAAGTATTATTTCCCATTCAGTCTAATTAAACATTCAAATTTTATATAAAAGAATTATACATGTATATGCATTGATTTACAAAAGAGGGTGTATAAAAGTACCCTTCATAACTATACCAAAAGTATAATCAAAAGCAACTAAGAAAACTAAGTGTGATCTACACAAAAAGGAGCTAGCCACACTCTAATGACGGTTCTCAAAATGTACATAACGTTCTCCGAAGAAGGAGTATCTACTGTGGCCCACGATCCGGCCACACTTCTAATCCTGGAGGCACCTCTTCGGTACCCTCCTCTCCTTCCTAGGCCTCTTCAGGGCCAGGAGTTGCACCTGCAACTGTTACACCAAGAGTAGTATCTCAATATGACGATTCAGCAAGAATAAGCATTAATAAGGAAATACATACTGTTATAAATTGAATTAAAAAACAATAAATTAACAGCTGTCAATGTTAAGTGATAACTAGGCAAATTGTGCGAAAATCGAATAATTTATACTTGTGAATCAAGAGAAAATAAAACATACTAATTGGCTACTACATTGAGCTTATCCTTTCAAAAGAGAGCGAATCTAGTTGGGATGTCACTAGTGGCTCGACCAAAGGCTAGCTGGCTACCCAATTTTGGAGTTCCGATACTCCAGATGACTTACTGCAGTGATCTCGAATAACTAAACCAAGTTCAACCCCGTCGGGTGTCACAGGGTTGAAGCTAAGTAGTGCCAACTCGATCAAATCAAATGATAATTGAATTTGAGTAAGTTTACATCTAATTAGTCGAAATCAAATTGGATAGTAATCATTTACACACGAATACTTACTCAATCCTCAATCCCAGCAAATGCCAAAACGGTTGTATGATAATTAAGCCACAAATTGAAAATAGAAAACCGGACCATAATGAATACTAATAATGCAACCAACATAATCAATTAGGATTTGACATCAATAAGGAAATTGAACTTCAATATGAAATGCAATAAATTTAAAGGAATCAAGAAGTTTTTACTGGCCAATACTAGACTATTACTTATGGTCTCTTATAGTCCAATACGAGATAGTTTCTGAATGTCAATGTACTGCTATCTTATTAAGTGCCACTATTTATGGGAAATACATTGAATTTATAAACTAACCCTCATGGCATAGTGTTAGACCAATGATTGCCCATTAGACCAATTAATGAGGTTAAAGTTTCATTTTAAGGTCATAAGGGTCTTAAAGATCCTAAATTCCTATGGAAACAATGGTGTGCACCATAATTATCTATTAGAGAGGATTATGGTGGGTTATTATAGGTTAAGGGCGATTATTCACCCTAAGAATTGGGTAAAAAAGGATCTAGCCTTCAGCTTCAGGTTCGCTTGATGTCACGACCCGGGCCCGAGGCCGGGCTAATCGGGGCCCAACCGGGATCGCGATGACCATCTATACTTACTCCCGTAAATCTTGAATTAACCGAAGTTAAGACAAGACTCACAAGGGATCTATCATACGTACCTGTCAAATATACAATTTTGCGGAAACATATATATATACATTAACAATAATTGACTTTACATTTCAAGTAAAGTTCACATATACAAAAATACAATCCAACGAAGTCCACCACTGCATATTCAAAATACAATGCAGGGGACATCTAATTACATCTCAAAATGATTTACAAAAGTTTCTATCAAAATAATTCCCCAAAATAATCTCAAAACATTCAAAACCAACGCCTTCCGAACTATGCCCATTCGGCTAAACCTCCTGGAGGTATCGGATGGGCCTCCTCCGCACGCGGCGCGGCCTCTGCAAGGCCGGGATGGGCAACTGAGCCTGTAATGCCATCAATAACACTATGAACACGACGGTTCAACAATGTATAAACAAATCTATGATAACTCATGCTCAGTCTGACCATTTGTCAATATAATAACTCTAGACAATGAAATCTAGGTTAATGCAATATCCTGAACAGTGTAGTCAATTGATAATCAATGACTAAATTACAAGTACAATAATATTGTCATCATTCAGTTTAGTGTCTCCCCAAGGGAGGTATTATTCAGTTCATTTCATTCATTTCATGTCATTCGGATTACATTGAGCATTTATTAGATGGCGTATGAGACCCTTTGGTCCAATATCATTTTTCATTCAATACGTATTTCATTACATGGCTTATACATGGCTTTTCATTGACTTTTCAGTCTATATGTGGGATCTACCAGTGTCTTGATCAGAGATCACTGGCATCACCACGCAGCTCCGAACACCCCAATCATCTGCTGCAGCAGGATTATTCATTAATTCATTGCATTGATTCATTATTCAATGGTTCATTATGTCTATTCATTATTCAATGGTTCATTGTGATTATTCATTATAACTCCAATTGAGTTAGAGGAATCATTGGTCATTTACGGTACTACTTGTCTCTATCTCAAATCTAGACAATTTCTAGGTGTAATCATTAGTTACTAAATGCACGTGTTATTTTCGATGGACATCACATTTACATTTAATATGTGCATTTAGTCCCCAAAAATTTCCACCCACGATATCAAAATTCACTGGGTCCGATCGATTGGCCAAATTTTTGCTTACAATTCATGTTTGGCCAGTATCGGTTCGCTCGAGTGGACCCAAACAGAACCCAGTTCACTCGAGCGGACTTCCAGTTCGCTCGAGCGGACATTTACAGACGACGTTCGTATCAGACAGAACCTTCATCGCTCGAGCGTACACAATGTTCACTCAAGCGAACGTTTACAGATGCCGTTTTGCATCAGACAGAACCTAGGTCGCTCGAGCGAACCCCCAGTTCGCTAGAGCGAACTGTCCAGGACCCAGACTCCGAATTCTGGACAATTCACTCTTCTTCTTCTCCATTTCAAGCCACAATCTATAAATACACACAAGGACCTCCTTTCCTCTCCTCATTCATCATTTAAACACAAAACAACACTCCTATTTCATCATTATAACATCATGAAATCCATAGAACCAAATCAAATCCATAAAATCTCCATTTTTAAGAATAGGGTTGAGACCCAACTTTTGTAACTCAATGAAACAAGTAGACTAGCATTTTTTTAATTATAAATGAGTATTTATACTTGCCTCTTAGAGTCTATTAGCAAGAAGCTCTCACTTAGCTTGACTTTGAGATGAGAAATCCCCAAATCCAAACCCTAATCTCCATGAAAACACAAAATACTACTCTATAAGCTATTTTGTGCTCAAAACTACTCTAAATCATTCAATGGAACTTCAATGCACTAAAAGAAATCCTAACACTTACTTGCAACTTCAAGAAAAGGGGTTTTGAGTTCTCTATGAAGCTTCACTATTCCAAATAAGAAGACAAGGTGAGGAAGAAGATGAAGATGAAGATGGAGTTGCTCCAATCTCTACCAAAGTCACTAACAACCCTTGCCACTTGAGGAGAAATGAGAAAGGGAAAAGAGGAATGAGGTCTAGGGTTTCTCTACTTCAATGGAGTGGGATGGAATGAGCCCAAGAGAGTTCATTTCTTTTATATAAACCCCTTTTTGCATTTAAACCCACCCCTCTAAGGCTATTTACATTTTAAGTCAAATGGAGGGTCATTTGACCAAATCCTCGTCAAACGACTTCGAGTCTATTATGAAAGTTAACGTACTCGTCGGGATACACGTGTTGGTATCAAGAGTTTCCGTATTTGACAAAATACGTATAAATCCGTATTTGCGAAAAAGGTCTTGTTCTCTTAGTTTAGACTTAAAACTCATTCAATTCACTTAATCTCTTCATTATCACTTCATTAAGTCCATCTGAGACTAATCTCATGGAGTTGGGTCATTAACCATCATTAGTCTAATTAGACTTGATTAATTAGCATTAATTGCAATTAATTAGAGTTAATCTTGATTAACTCGGGGCGGGGTCTTACACTCGAGCGGACCCAATTCAGAGAGTTGATCGCTCGGGCGACCCCTTTCGTTCGCTTGAGCGAGCATTTCATAAGGGGGTTCGCTAGAGGGGACCAATGTTCACTCGAGCAAACGCTCCAGAATTCCTGATTCCGAAAATTCCATGTGTTCGGTCTCTCCTTCCCTTCTCCTCACTTCCTCTAACATAAAACTTGAAACAAATGAGCCTCCTTGCTCCCACTCACAACATACAACCCCTCTATCCAATTCATCAATTAAAACCATAAAACAATCCAACTCATTCATCTCATTTAAAGTAGAATCATCAAGAAAGGAATCCTTTTTTAATCAAATGTGGATAAACAACATGTAAACCCAAATTAAGCTTATACTTGCCTCAATAAAAAGCTTTCCAAGCTCTCTCTCTCTTCTCTCTCTAGTTTAAAGACCCAAAAATCCCCAAATACCAAACCCTATACACAAATACACATGGAAAATGGAAATGAATATGCATGTATGATTAACCAAGAGTTTCTTGAATCTAATGCCACTCAAAAACATAACACAAAGAGGGTTTGGTTCTTACCTTGACAAGGAATCCCAGTTTGGCAAGAGTAAGGGTTAAAGAAGGTGGGTTCTTGTCCACAAGGAAGAGAAGAGGATGAAGAAGATGAAGTTGAGTCCAACCCTGGCTCCAAAGGTACATGCACTCCTACTAGTAGTGATTGGAAAAGAGGGAAAAGGAAAGGAAGGAGAAAGAGAAGCTCCTTTGTTGCCAACAAGAAGATAGGCCAATTGGGGTGAGTGTATAATGGGTTTTAAGGGATAAAGTTCCCATATTTATAAGAAAGCCCCTCCAAATTCTAGGATTTTCATAAAGAGTCAAACGAAGGCCCATTACTCAATAGTTGGTATAATGAAGTAGAGTCTAATACGAAAATCGACGTGCTCGTTGAAATACACGCAATAACGCCAAGATGACGTGCAAATGATGTAAAATGAGAAAATCAATAATTACGTAAAAGTCCTCGACTATACCCAACTGAGCCAAATTGGTTCCAACTCAATTATCCAAGACTCAAGACTCAACTAACTTGACCCACAAGGACTAATTAACACTAAATACCATAATTAATAACTAAGTACAATTAATTTTAGATAAAACACCATTAATTAGCACTAAACATGGTTAAATTGGGTCTGGTGTAACATTAGGCTTCATGTGCATGAGATCACACTTATTGAGTGAGAGACCATTAGAATTTCGGATTAAATAATAGTTTTTTTTTTAAATAGTGACATGTGAGAGACCATTAGAATTTCGGATTAAATAATAGTTTTTTTTTTTTAAATAGTGACATACTCATTTCTTTTAATGGATGTGAGGGCAAAGCTATCATTTTTTATAAAAGTTCAACACAAACATCTTGGTAATTGCATATTCTAATTTATATCATTGGTTTTGGAAACATTGAAGGTGTTAAAATGAAAGAAGCAAGGGACTATATACAAATATTGAAACTAGAAGGGCCTATTTACAAATTCTATAAACCTTAAGGAGGTATATATTAAAAAAAAAAAAAAAAAAAAAAAAAAAAAAAAAAAAAACTCTTTGAAATATAATAAAATAGATACCATAGACGAAAGTTCTATTGGTTGCTTATGAACCCTGAAATAGTTTCTAAACTTATTTCAAACAGTTCATGAAGAGTCAGTTTAAACGCAGAGAAAAAAAAATGCGAAAACGATTTGAGAAAAATTGCCACCATTTTCTCCAACTATTCTCTTCAAATCAAAGGCCCTTAGTATAACAACAAAGAATATCGAATAACTGTCATTATTTGAACATGACATCTCTCGTATACACCAAGATAGGAAAAAACTCTGTCTAGATAAGGATGTGATGCATTATGCACCTCCTACTATCTACAAGCAAGGCCTGCCTCTGAACAAAAGCATGTCCTTGTCGCTAATGGGATCCAGATTATTGAATAATTTCACACATCCACAAATGGGAGTGTCGACTAGCTTGCACTTCTCCACATTTAGTTGTTTCAACACAGGGTCTAAACCAAACCCATGTGACAAAGTCCACAATAGTTTCAGCATGCACAACCCATCATGGTTCAACTACCGTTGCTTGGAGATTGCTTCCAATCCGCCACCAACAATCAGCATGTCATCCAATGACAAGTATATAACTACTCTCACTGCTTTGATCTAAATGCATATGTTATGTGCTAGGGGTAAACTAGTTTCACGTATGGTTGTATGAAATTCTTATGTAAAACAGTTCATATACTTTTATCCTAATTATATTTGCACCACCAAATTTGCAGATTACATATAAAGCTCTTTCTACTCTTCTCCATTTAAGAATGCAGCCTTTACATTCACCAGGTGTAATTTTAGATCCTAACAAACAACCATTACCCTTAGGAATATGAAGAATATGAATTTATGCCTAGAGAAATTACCTCCACGTAGCCAAATCCTTTCATTTCTAAACCCTTGTGCCACCGATCATTTTTATCTACTGATCTGTCGATATCATTTTGTTGTTAAGAACCCATATGCTTTTGATCATGAGGTGGATCAACTAACTACCATGCTTGGTTCTTATTATTTTTTCTCATCATTGTTTTTCAGTATAACAACATATTCTTAGATTGACAACAAATGAAAGATTAAAATCCCACAAAATCACTATCAAAGACTGCGAGAATCATTCAACCACATCGAATGTTATCAATCCTATGAACTCCCAATAACCTAGGTCATTCTTTGTCAAGTGGGCCTTGACCAGGACTTACACTTCCAACGCTACTAACGTTGAAAAAACCCCTAAATCTGAAATGTTCAAATAATTTTCAAAGCATAGTTTCTAGAGACTTTGTTAGACCAACTAAAATACAAATATAACAGGGCTCACTATAATTCCTTCAAATGAAAAAGAGAAATGCTCACTGTGATTAATTCAAATAAGAAAGAGAAATAAAACTCATGTAGTTGTTCAACATAGTAAGGACATGGCTTCGATGGCGATGACAACTATAATGAATCCAACTTGTTCAAAATGATCACTCTCTCTCTCTCTCTCTCTCTCTCTCTCTCTCTCTTTTGTTGCACTGAGAGTTGTATCTCATTCTAATCAAAATAGGACCCATGCCGTATTGATCACATGTGAACTAAACAACCCACTAATAAATAATGAAAATACATTGATTGAATAATATTTGTGATAGTTTGACAGGCCAGTGGTGGAGAGAGCAACATTTAAAGCAATTTTCCAAGTATGAAAAAAATATAAACTCCAAGGTATAAATCATATGATAATTGATAAGGCAAAGAGTTCGGATCCCTAGAATGTGTCGCTTACACTTCCTATGAGGGGTGTGGAATGCTATAGTGGAGGCCACCCGTTAAATGTCCTAATCGTTCAGAATAAATGCCCTCATTTTAAATGAATTTTATCTAAGTTTTACTTCATAGAAATTGATCCCGCCATAAAATTGAGCACATTATTAAAAATGGCATATGCTAAGATCTTACGCTACCACCAAGTTAAATTGACCTAAAACTTAGGATCAGCCCATCGTTCCTATTTGGTGATTTACAAATAAAGTGAAGTGGAGTAAAGCTTTCATTTCAGAGACATCAAAAGGCCAGAGGGTCATATCAAAAGTACACAAATTCAAATTTCTCATCCTTTTTTTTTTTAAAAAATAGTTAAAAAGCAATATCTTCAATCCACTAAATAACAAAAAACTATCCACTTTCTACACAAAAAGTCAAAACCATTACTTATCGAGCCAATAAAGACAAAAGACCCCATATATTTTATTTACGGTTGATTTGAGGCTTCGCCACACTTCACTCTATATATAAAATTAGCAAAGGGGAAAACCACATTTATTTTTAGCGGTTTAGGCTTAGGCTTTCAATGGATGGGATCCGGCGTAGATTCCCAAACTCCTCATCACAGTGAGTGAGAGAGTTCAGTTCACCACCAGTGGGGCGTCTCGTGTTTATCAAAGACTTGGATTTATTGACGACAACATTCGAAGTAGTAAGCTGCAAGTGTTAATTAACAGTGTCTTCTACTCGTGGCAACAAATTTGTAAATGTGGCTCCCACGGTACGGTAGATTACGACCCTGCAGTTGCCGCGGCCCACAAACGAACGGCTCAAAGAGAGGAAACGACAATACAACATACACCAGGACGTAATTGCTCTCACTCATGGCAATAAAAAGATGCATATGTGAGACATGAAACTTGAAAGGGGTTCAAAAGCTTGAATGAAACTTGGGAGGGATGTTGGGTGTCTCTCACTCTCATCTCCTAGTTCTATCAGTAGTTAGCTTAGGAGAAAATGCAGATGATTTTAGCAGAGATGACTTCCCAAAGAGCTTTGTTTTTGGTGCTGGGACCTCTTCTTATCAGGTGGGTCTTTCTTTGTATTTTAATTTTTGACCATGAAATAAATCCATCTGCTTGCCTTTCATGTAGTTATAGTTATATGAGAATATAAATATGAACAGGGCTCTCCTCAGCTGAAGCTTAACTTATCCTAAGCTGAAATAGCAAATCAAAGTTGATTATATCTGTTTTTTACATGATGGAAATGGAAAATCCAGTTCTAATTGAATTTATCTTGATTTTGGAGACGATTATCATGCAAAAAATAACGATAGTCGATTTTGATTTGTGAGACCAGCACTGCTTCAGATTAATTAACTAGGACAACTGGCCTTATAAATATATGCGGTGGATTTTTATCATTTTAATTCTATGTAAGGCTGAAGGAGCAGCAACTGAAGATGGAAGAACTCCAAGCACTTGGGACACATATACTCATGCAGGTCTCTCTGTCTCTCTCTCTCTCTCTCTCTCTCTCTATCTCTCTCTCTCTTTGTGTGTTAGTGTTTGGCAAAACATGTTTATTCTTCACAAGGATCTCCTACTTGAACTGTTTATCTCAACCTAAGTAGAGGTTGGCGTGATCATCTTAGGAAGGATGTTGGGAAGAGTCCCACATTCTACATCGCCTAATATACATGTATGGGCCTTCCACCTATCAACTTAAGCTTTTGGGTTGGTATATGGTTTATTACATGGTATCTTTTGGGATGGTATATGGTTTTTTACATGGTATCAGAGAGGATTCCGATCCCGTTATTCTTTTATAGTCCACGTGGACGTTGTTCTTGTGTAGCCCACGTGACAGGTCCATCCATGAAATATGTTAGGCTTGCACGTGAGGGGGAGTATTGGGAAAAGTCCCACATCTCACATTGCCTAATATACCTGTATGGGCCTTCCACCTATCAACTTAAGCTTTTGGGTTAGTATATGGTTTCTTACAAAGGATTTTGAAGAGATTGAAAGCCGAGCACGGTTCCCATGAGGAAATGACTAAGAGGATTAGCGACAGGAGAAAAGTTGTTGGGATTCTCTGAATCCTACGGTATAAATTCATCGATGGGTCTCAATGCATATATGTAAAGTTTAAGAAAAAACTGCTCTTATAATGTTGAAATTGAAAACAATTTCAAAGAGTATTGAAGGACTCCTCCTTTGAGAAAGAGTTTTTCCAAAACTACTCACTAGTACTTTTGTTACTTACTCAAACAAACTGAGAGTTTAATTGATATTAGCCTACATCCACTCCCAATTTGTGACACATAACCCCACTGGTATTCCACTAGACAATTGGAGGTTTCTGGTTCACCTCAAAACCTTACAACCATTAAGATTTTCTTGGCTAATCTAGAACCATTAGAAATGCTTTTTAGGTTAAGCAATAACCCTTAACTTCAATGAGTTTTTCTCTTAAAAATGTGTTTAGAATACAAATAAAGATAAAATGAAGTACAAGATGATGCCTCTAAAATAGGCGAATATTAGAGTGATAGTCCAACTAATACATACACAATGTGAAGATGCAAAGGTTATAATGCAGTGAGTGTGTGCTACTATCAACCAATGAAAGTGATTGAATGTACGTGAAGATTGCCAAATGGAATGAGAACATATTAAAGCTTGATTTGGCATTGAAAGATACGAAGTCAAGTTATGATATGATTGAGGCACAACATCAAACACATGAGATGCATAACTCAACTTAAGGGAAGATTAATAATCAAAGCATTACAAGTTTATCGAAGATTTAAGAACAAAACTTGCGATGTATGAGCATTGTTAAATCCAAAATATAAGATAGATTAAAAGTGGTTTTGATGTGATGGGATCAAGAATAAAAAGATTCACCCAAACAAAGAAACATGCTATGAAAGAAATCAAAGTTTTGAGCAGAAGCATGGAAACTTTAAAAAAGAATTTAACTAACTTGGTGTGAAACATGTGAAAGTTCTTTGCTTTAGTTTTTCTTTCTCTTCACCTCTAGTATCCCCCAACTTAGAACCCTTGGCTTTCTCCTTTTTCTTTTAGAGATTCAGTCTACTCAATCCTTGAAACTAGCTCTAAATTTATGATAAAAAAAATTCAATGGCACTGTAGCAATGACATCGTAGCAACGGTCACTTTAACAACATTACTGTAGCAAAAATATCTATATAAAATACCATGTACCATCCTAAAAGCTTAATCTGATAGGTGGAAGACCCAAACATGTATATCAAGCCATGTCAAACCCATTACTTGGGTGATATGGGATGTGGATTTTTCCAACAATCCAAAAATTAGATTTCTTATTAAATGATTGCCTACAAAGATCTATTCCAACGAGATTCAAACAACTTAAAATCAACACGACGATAACAATAGTTTTCAAATCATGATCCTAAGATGCCTAAAAAGCTATGCATGAGAAATCATGTTTAAAAGATAAAACAGTCATGAATGAAAAATCAAGCTTAATAAAATAAGAACGCATCCAATCAAATTGCAACATACAAAATCCCTAAACAGTGCAAAGCCAGGAGATATGTGACTATAGTAGGGGGTGTGTGTAGTCTAGTCGAATGAACCATCAGGTGTGCACAATGTGCACGGTGTGCATAGGATACTTTTTGTATATATAGGCAAACACACGTAATGGTGGGTGATCAAGTGCATAAGGTGCACACAGCACACCCCTCCTAGTGGAGCTCACCTTATAAACCATATGAGCACACCTCACACACCCGTGATAATCATGGATCCCTAGCCATGCACTAATCCGAATGGACTAGGCGATTGGGTCGACTGATTTTTTTTTTCTTTTCTAATATAAAGCCACTGAATTTGTGATCCGTGGATCAAGGGCTAGGATATTTGATGGGCTTGAAATTTTATAGAGGTAGGGCCCATCAAGATCTTTCCATCACCCTTCCCATCCTCAGGAGGGGTGGCACAACGTAAGGCGCGTAGTATCAAGCCCTAATCCAATGCAATTCCCCCCCACCCCAATGAACTTAATGGTGCGACTGGTGTTATCTATTGCAACCACATCATATATGCAATCCAATCACTTGCAGATCTTACTTGATGGTGCTTTCATCTATTGCCCATATAATACAATGCAACTATGCTACATTAGTGGGGCCAATTATTTTTCTTAAAATTTGAAAGTTATTATTATAGCAAATATCAAAACGCGTCCACTTTAACTACATCATGGATCCAACTCAGCGGTCCGAAATTGAAATGGGATAACCCAAGTATAAATATATAAATTATATATATATATATGGGGCCAACTCTTCTAAGCTGAAGCTTACCTTATCATGAACTTGAATAGTGCTGGTCCCACAAATTAAAGTCAATTATCATTGTTTTTTTGCATATGGTTGTCCCCAAAATCAAGATAAATCCCATCAAAACTGGATTTTCCAGTTCCATCATGCAAAAAAATAGATATAATCAACTTTGATTTGTGGGACTAGCACTATTCCAGCTTAAGATAAGGTAAGTTTCAGCTTAGGAGAGCATGTATATGTATATGTATATGTATATGTATATGTATATGTATATGTATATGGGTAATAGTAAGGAGAGCTTGTGAGGCAAGTACATGAATGGCTTATACACATATGGTGACCACTAGGAACATACGGTGGGATCTATTAAAGTTTGCATCTTTTTTGTACTAATTGATATTATCTCTTTTTATTGGCAGGTCAAAAAAATATAAGGGGTACTTTGGGGAAAATTATTTCTCAAAGAAGCCTTAAGTTGAGTGCTTCTAAATGCATCCCCCTCATTTTGGAGAAAGTCTACACGGACAAACTGGTGGACAGAATTTGGGACAAACTGTATAGACTTTCTTTTCCTTCTCTCAAAAGTTGAATGCATTGTTCACACAGTTTGTCCCAAATTCTGTCCACCAATTTATCCATGTAGACTTTCTCCTCATTTTTACCATTTAAAAAAAAAGTAATATGGAATATACCCTTGTTGTAAATCCCCAAACTACCCGCTCTCCACCTCTTCATCCATCTCATCTTTATCACCCAGCACCATCATAATGCCCTCCACCGCCTCTCCTTCTCCATCTCCATTGCCTCTCTCTCTCTCTCTCTCTCTCTCTCTCTCTCTCTCTGGCAGTGATGCCGGAGGGAGTGGTGGTGGCTGGGGTGGGCTGGGGTAGGCTGGGGTGGGGCTTGAGATGGGGTTAGTCTAAGTATTATAGAGGGTGTGTAAAGAAAATTTTCAAATTCACCGCCTTGAAAGTGGTAGGCATAGAGAGAAAGAGGGCGTGCAAAGAAATATACTGGGGGTGGGGTTTGGTTTTTGCATTACAGGCTCTCCCCTCAGTTTTGTATGAAACTATTTTAAATTCAGCATTGTAATATGTGGCATGCTATTATAAGTAGAGGTATTAAGAGCCGGGCCAGGCTGAGGCATTTCTAGGCCCCGACAGACTTTAGAAACATAGGCCATGGCACGGCCCAAGCCCACTCATTTAGTCAATTGGGTTGGACTGGGCCGGGTCAACCAGGCTTTCTACCAATTATTTGGATAAAATGCTTTAAATTATAGGCAGTCATTAGTCATTCTGGCCAGGGTTGGGCTATGGGCTTTCCCATACTTAATCCAACCCCGAACCAATTACTAAATGGGCCCCTATTATACACCAAAGTCCGGCCCAAACCAGGCCAGCCCATATGCAGCCCTAATTATAAAAGGATCCGGATGATGGACTATATAGCACGCCGCATCTGCACTGGAGTTTGGCCCCTTTTAGTCATCTTTCATACCACATTCGTACATTTAATACTTAGAGGTGATTGGAATACAATCGGGTAAATGATGACACTGCCTTTCTTTTTTACAATGGAGGGCGTCCCGGCTCACTTAGCTAGACTAATCCCTACGAGACCGGGGGTTCTGGTAAATCCCCTGTGGCCCCTATGTGGTAGTGCAATTTCAAACCCTTAACCTTCGGGAGCAAACCGTGATCCCAAACCAACTGAACAAAACCTCAATCCACTTACTTCCAACTGAACAAACCCTCAATCCACTTACTTTCATCTATTTTATAGCGAACATAATAAGCCTCAAATGAATTGTCCTGATCCTATAGATGCATGCTTGTGTGCCATAGTTGTTGCATTTCGCCATTCTTTGTTGTTATTTTTCCTCCAGATTATTGCATAACTATCACGTTAACTGCATTTATTGAGGGGTCTTTGAGACGTTTTTCAAAGCTGCACAAGAAAGAGATAACACTCACAGTTCAAAGGCTTAGACAGGGAAAAGGAGGCGGGAAAAAGAAAGAAGGAAGAGAGTTTTTTTTTTTTTTATGAGAAATACTGTTTTGGGATTGAATATTGGTTTCAATCCAAGCTGTCCATTATCACACTCCTTTATAAGGGTGGCCACTCACAGCTCGGATGGTGCTGATTGAAATAGATGGGGGCGGTCCCTAGTAGACGATCTCAAATCTCTACATTGGGTGCTTGATCCAAATGGACAAAAAATCTGCTGTGTTCATAGTGGCCGAATTAATCCATGCCTTATAATTGACTTTCACTGAATCGGGATCACATGAGGATTTTTCCATGGTGACCGTGAGTGGACCACTCATGGTCTACCACGTCATCGTAGGCAGCTCCTGTCCGGATGCATGGCAGGTTCACGTGCATGGTAGGCTACCCGCGAGCAAACCTTGATTGGTCCACTCACGGTCACCGTAGGGGAAATCCTTAGAGGATTCGGAGCCTGGGGGCCATTTGTTTATATAGAATATAATGTATTGTGTCATTTGTGTGTGCTATAAATGGTTAAAAATGAAGATCGCAGGTAAATATACAACAAAAACAATCACATAACCTATCCTTTAATGGAAATTGAATCAAGAGAATGTGAAAAATGAATTATATCTTTCACCCCTCTTTAATACTCCTTTGATGGAGCTCATTTGAACGTGAATTCATATGTATTCAATTCTTATGCATGGTTGTTTAAGTGTCTAAAAACCTCAACATGCACGGAGATAATGACTGACAAGAGTACTGGAGATAAAGCCGTGGGCCAATATTTTAAATACAAGGTGAGCGCACTGCAAACGGAGGATTTAGTTTCAAAAATGAGAAACTTAAAGACTCAATTTGAAAGTTCACTAGGACCAGTAACTTGGGCTAGAACTGCCACTGCCAAGTTCTCAGCCAGACTACTCAACTGACTCTCCTGAATAAGTGACGTTGAGCTGAGTCAACTCGGGTGAGTCAGAATGAGTTTTTGAACTATGATTGGAAGAGGATGAGGGCAGTATATGGAGCCGCTGGGCCAAAACAAACACATGGGTGTATGATTTGACTCAACCTCTCAGGGCAACAGCCTGTGGTAGAATGGACCAAAAAGCCTATTTCAAAGGAACTAGAGTTACTCTGGTTTCCAAGTCATGAAAATCATGTGCAGGTAGTTATCAATGAACTGATCAGCCATGGTATCAATCACCTTGTTCATTTTCATTCCTCTAAAGGATAATCTAGTATGAGACAGAGTAGTTCTCTGTGTTTGGGAAGGTAGGAAAATGGGGGGAAGGAAAAAAATGGAGGGAAAATGGTGGGGGAAGGGAAGAGGGGAGTGTGTTTGGGAAGGGGGGGAGGAAAATGGAGGGGGGGGAAGAGGGGGAAATTGAGGGGAGGAGAGGGGAAAGTTGGGGAAAGTATACAATTGCCCCTCGAAGTCCAATTATAATTTTTTCAAAAGTAAGGGTACAATGGTCTTTTCCTCCCTATCTCACAAACAAACAAAATTATACTTTTTTCCTTCCCTTCCCCTACTTTTTTACTTCCCAAACAAGAGGAGGGAAAATTAATTTTTCCTCCCCTCATCTTCATTTTCCTTCCCCCTCAAATTTTCCCTCCCCTCGTCCCTTCCCAAACACAGCAGTGTGAAATTGTCAAGATCGAATTTTGGCCAAATTTTGCATGATCATTTAAGAGCCACACAATTCAATCGAGTGTCAAAATTGGGTTGTGATAATTCATCAGAGTAAAGGATATGAGTAGTTTAGATTGGTCATAGGGGACGCTGGGTCCCACAGGCTAGGCCGTTCCTATTAGAAGATGTCAATCCCCCTCAAAAAATCTGTGTACACGTACATATAATAATTCAAGCTTCTATTTGCTATCTGATATAGTGATACCAATGTTCTTTCCTTTTGGATGACACAGGCATTGAACGACATGTTACAATATACCATTTGGAACTCCCTCAAATACTCTAAGATGAATACGAGGGATGGCTAAGCCCCAAGATTGTGTAATTCAACAACCTCAACTATGATGCATGTTTTTGTGAGAAAGTGTTTAGAATTATGGTCTTTGTTTCTAATATTGTTTGATTGTGATTCACAGGGACGATTTGACAGCATATGCAGATGTGTGCTTCAGAGAATTTGGTGATAGGGTGGCCCATTGGACCACTCTCAATGAGCCCAATATAAAGGCACTTGCATCTTATGATTTCGGATTGGTTCCACCTCAGCGATGCACTCCCTCCATGGGCTTTTTCAACTGCACAGCTGGCAACTCCTCTCTGGAGCCGTATGGAGCCGTACATCGCGGCCCACCATTCCTTGTTGGGCCATGCATCAGCCTATAGATTGTACCAGGAGAAATACCAAGAGAGTAACCCCTCCTCGCAATCATCGTGGACCTTGTGCACCCATGTTCTCAGAATTCTTCAAGTGTGAGCCCGTGATTCAATGATGGGAACCATTTGAATCCATTTTTGTATGGGCCTAGAGAGTGTAAAAATGTCTCAAACATCTTGAATATATAGTCATCAGAGTATTTTTGACAAAAGGTTGTTTACGTACACAACATGAACCGCCGGTCCTATGAATAACAACAATATTGTGGATCACTAAACCACAGGGCACACTTGTATGCAATGGGTTGATTGAGATGTAAATGGGTGATTCCTTGGCATTGAATAACCTAAATTTTGAATACGGCATGATGAAAGCCTATAACCCAAATAGTCCAAAATCAGGCCTGACTTCACCAGATGGGCTGAGTAGCTTTGTGCCTGAAATTTTACTTGGTTATCATGGCCTATTCAAAATTGTATTTTGGCAAACCAAGGCACGGCCCATTAAGAGCCCAAATATTATTTAATGGAGACTACAGAGAGAGATGAGGGTACAAATATTAAATCGAGGCACCCATTCTATGATTGGTTTCAAACTACCCTCTATTTCGGTGTCTTTAATGGGCTTAGTGTCTCATTCAATTGCAAAGGCTTCTTTATCTCTTTATGTTCTTCATCAATTTGAATTTGAAGAGAGAGAGAGAGAGAGAGAGAGAGAGAGAGAGAGAGAGATAGATAGATAGATAGATTACTGTAGGTGATCTGTGCAGGCCAAGAAAAAGAGTCAGATAGGCATAAACATAAACTGTTTCTGGTTAATTCCTTACACAAACTCTACAGCAGATGTCAAAGCAGCACAAAGAGCCCTTGATTTCTACCTTGGATGGTAAGTACATGCCACTGTCTTTAATCTCTCGTACAACTTCCTATCTAAAAAACTCTTACAATTTTTTAAGACTTGGGATTTTATCAAGATCAAGTCAAGAGTAAACTATAGTTAGTTACAAATACTTCTTTTGATCCGGGATTTTGGTTACAAATATAATTCTAATAACAATTGATCATGAAAGTCGAGAACAAGGTGTTGCTCAGTTGGTTGGCAACCCCAAAAGTCCCCCATATGCCACTCTTTCCACTTGTGTGGGCTACCCTTCCCACTTTGTGGGCTTCCACTTTCCACTTGTGTGGGGTCTCCTAGGTCCCAAGCCCTACACGCTGGGGTACCATATATATATATATATATATATATATTTGAAATTCCTTTCCTTTTTTATTCAGAAAGACATTCATAAGTCCACATATATTACAAAAGGCAAATGGAGAATTATTTATGATCATCATCCACTCCAGGATAGTAAATCCTTTGGTGTTTGGTGACTACCTGTTAGTATTTTTATGTTGGCTAATTCATCGATTGGACAAAACTCTGGGTTCATTGAGTTGTATTTTCTAATTTATTTTAGAATGGACTGTAGTTGTGTCACGAAAGAGCTGAAGAGAAGAAAAAAAAGAAGATGGCGAACACTCCCAGGCCCGATCGATCGGACTGTTATTGCACCCAGTTATTTGGGTGGCCCGATCGATCGGACAGGGGCAGGAATTTCAAGAAAGTCTCCTATTTCTGATTTAATAGTGTTTCCTTTGAGGCTATGTTTCCCAATTTGAGTCCTACTTGTGCACTAAGTCTAAGGCATGAATTTGGGGCTATATATAGGGTATTACTCTCAACCCTAGTTACCACCACTCTTATTAATCTGAGTCATAGATATCTTATTGAGAGAGTATACTCTAGGGCCATTGAGTGATTATTCTGAAGGGTTGTTCTAAAAGGTTGTTACTACTTCTACCTTTCTTATAGAAGATAGTTCATCATGAGTAGCAAGGTGCAAGAAGATCAAGTAAGGAGAAGGGGACACTATGGATGTCATGTCAATGGGTTCTTTGCAAGAACAACTACAGTCCTTAGGTCGAGGTACAAATTGAGGTAAAGGAGCTTGCGAGTATATCTTGTAACTATTCGTAAACTCTTGATTTCTGGTTCGTAGTTTTTCTCCTTAGATAGGGTTTCCACGCTAAATATTGCGTTTGCCTTCTTGTGGTGATTACTTGGTAGATAGCTAGTTCTATATTGTCTGATTGGTTTATTTCTACTGCATTGATTGGTTAAATTAGAACTAGGAATCCATTCTGGTAGCCCTCCAAAAACTTTCACTACCCCAAGGTCATGAAGAAGAATGTAGGCTCAAGGTTACCATCTTTTACTAAACAAGATTCAGAACTAGTAAAGGGAGCATCCGACTTCTTTGGGCTGAACCATTACTCAAGCGCATACCTTGAAGATTACTCCAGTGGTCCAATTCCAAATCAGAGAATTCTTTTCAGACATGTCTGTGAAGTTTACAGGTCTAATTATTGTTTCTAAGCCTTCTTTACTTATCATGTTTAATGTCTATGCTCTAACTCTCCATGTTGTCACCTTTCATTGGCAACCCACAATAGTAGCTACTGTCTCAATTTTCAGATTGATTGGAGTGATATACATTATACACCATTGGATGTTCAAGACATTAAAAAAAAATGAGATCAAAATTTGAGGTAAACTTTAGATTTTGAACATTGAACCGTGAAATGTTGTGCATTGAGCCCATTTGGTGTTAGATTTGAAGATTCCAGGGAGTGCACTTTCTTGGGTGAGCTTCTGATCTGAATGGCTTGGATCAACCAATGGTGGGGCTCATGTAAATCAACCCAAGGTGACAGCTAGGCAAAGTCATTAACATAGTATCATTTCTCTATGGCAATAGATTAAAAATAATTATGAGTCAATCAGGAGAATGAACATGGGTCCCAGTTTTTATCACTGTCTGACATTGTATTGCAGTGATGAAAACTGCTAATGCTTGTCTATTTGAGTTTCAAATTGAGTGAGTGGATATCGCTAACACTATATGGAATCAATCAGTTACTGCCATTTACTCCCCCTTATCGTTCCATCTGGGCTGGAAAGTTTACTGGGCTATATGAATAGACTTATGGCAATCCTCCTGTTTATGTCTAAGAAAATGGTAAGTCCTTTCTCACAACCATAAGCCTACAAGCATTTGTGTATTACTCCCAGGGAAGTGTTAATGTTGGACGGGCTTGTCCAGCCACCAGGGTCAGCATTTTGTTGGCTCGCTGCGACAAGATTTCCTGGTTTTTCTGATCCAGGCCCATAAATATAACAGGATTTCTATAATTGTAGTTTTTTTAACAATATTTTATGTTGAACCACAACACAATTTGAACAGTTATTTTTTTTATTGGCAACTGGCAAGAGCTTGCATTTTTCTAGCCTAAGAAATGAACTGGCTTGTCTTGGATTCACTATGCAGCACATGAATTGAAAATGAATCAAAAAATTTATTAGGTCCAGCCTAGCCAGTTCGAAAACAGGGCTAAGCGAGCTCGGGCTTAGCCTGTAGATATTTTTTTACTGAGGTTTATTAGTAATTGAATTTGGGTTCCATTAGCACAACTGATGATAAATCATTGGATCCTAGTCATCGCCCACCTGCCACCAAGGATAAGGCTGTTGACTCTTTCCAATACTCAAGATCTCAGAGCCTATAATTTTGGACATCAGCCTCCTGTATACAACCACATTTGCCATTCTTTAAAGTTTTAAAGATTCACTTTATATATTGTACAGACAAGTTTTGTCTATAAATGTAATATACAAGCAGAGAATACAAGATAAGATTCATACAATATTTTCATTGTTTATATGGTACCAGAGCAGGAGTAGACTCACGTCGCCCATTCTTCTTCAACAAGCACAGAACCATTTTGTCTCATCACTTGCAATATTGATTTGCAAGTCCCTGCAAGTCTCGGTTGAGTCCTTGTTGCACATCTGTGCAATTTGTCTGCTGCACTTTCTTTATGCGTCTTCTCTGCTATATATATATATATATATATCTATATTTTTTTTTGTGCTTTGCTATGGCTGCATCAGAATCAACATTAAAGACACTTCGTTTGTGGTTTCCAATATCTCAAACTTAGTGTCCATCAAACTTTTTCGCCACAACTATCTCTTGTGGCGATCTCAATTTGAACCATTGTTACTCAGTCATGACCTTATGGGCTTTGTCGATGGATAGAATCCATGTCCGGAAAAATTTATTTGTGACAATGACAAGAAGGCTACCTCCACTGTTGCTCTAGCCTGTACTGAGTGGAATCGACAAGACCAAAATTAACTGAGTTGGATTCGTGCAACACTTTCTGCCAATGTTTTATCTCAAGTGGTAGGCCTGCGCACCTCTCATGATGTCTGGACTGCTATTGAGCATCGTTGTGCGTCCCTTTCTTGAGCCCATGCAATAGAGTTGAAGCGTCAACTCTAAAACATTCATAAAGGTAATCTATATATCTCTGATTACCTTTTGAAAATTAAAACTATTGTTGATGAACTCTCTGCAATTGGACACTCTGTAGAAGAATGTGATCAAATTACTCACATATTGGATGGCCTCCCTGAGGAATATGACCCTGTCGTCATGAATATAGCAGCTGCTAATTTGAGTGATCATGTCTCCGTTGCCTATGCTCATTGGCTACTCTTAAACATGGAGATGAGCATTGCTCGTCATCGATCCTCTTCTTCTACACCCTCTGACCAGACCACTGCTGCACTATTTACACCTAAAAATGGCACAAATACTAGCTATGGGCATGGTGGTGGTCGTCAAGGCAGTGGTCGGGGCCATAGTCAACAAGGAGGTCGTGGATCTCCCCAATCTCAAGGGTCTAATAAAAGCAACAATGTTGTTGGTCCAAGTTCACATCGCGGACCCCCTCGCACTACTTGCCAAATCTGCAATAGAGTTAGGTACTCTGCAATAGATTGCCACCATCGCATGGATCATGCGTATCAAGGGTGTCAACCCCCAAGTAAGCTTGCTGCTATGGTTGCATCGAATCAATTTCCAACAGAGCAAAAATGGTATACTGATACCGGTTGCACTGACCACATCACACTAACATTGGAAATCTCTCTCTCCGTTCAGACTATCATGGCCATGAGAAAGTGTCGGTGGGCAATGGTACAGGTTTGTGTATCTCTCATGTTGGATCCAATAATATCTCAACTCCTTCTGCAAATTTTCACTTTAATAACATGTAAATTGTTCCTGACGTTTCCACCAATCTTATTTCCGTGCATCGATTTGCAAATGATAATAATTGTGCTTTTATATTTGACTCTTCTGGTTTTTGCATTAAGGACAAGGCTACGGGGAAGACGCTTTTCCGTGGTCAGAGTGAAAACGGTCTCTATCCATTTCCTATTCATCGCATTCCCTCGGGTTCTAATAAAGATGGTCCTACTGCCTATATTGGTGAACGCGTCACTGCTTCCACTTAGCATTTGCGACTAGGACATCCTACATCTACTGTTGTTCATCAGCTGGTTTCTACCTTCAAGTTACTATTGATGGTTCTTTTAAAATCTCTAATGTTTGTACTGAGTGTCAGATGGCAAAGAGTAAAAAGTTACCCTTTTCAAGTTCTACTTCCATTTCTTCACAACCTTTAGCCTTAATACATTGTGGTCTCTAGGGCTCATCTCATGAGCTATAAATAAGTGGTTATAGTTTCTATATTTCCTTTATTGATGATTGCACCAAGTATGTGTGGTTGTATCCCTTGACCACTAAGTCTCAAGCATTTGTTACATTTCTCAAATTTAAAACTTATGTGGAAAATATGCTACCCTTTAAAATCAAAGCACTCCAATCAAATGGAGGAGGCGAGTTCACAAGAACAAGATTCCAAAAAAATCTGGAAACTCATGGGATTGTACATCGTATCTCGTGCCCTTACACACTGGAGCAAAATGGCGTTGCAGAAAGAAAGCACCGCCATATTGTTGAAATGGGCCTTACTTTATTAGCCACTGCTCATATACCTCTTTGCTACTGGGTCGAGGTTTTCACTACTGCTGTGTTTGTAATCAATCGTTTGCCCACAAGAATTCTTAAAAAATCGATCACCTTGGGAATGTCTATTTCATTGTACACCGGATTACAAATTTCTTCGTTCATTTGGGTGACTTTGCTTCTCGTGGCTGCGACCATATAATAAAAATAAACTAGAATTCCAGTCTAGGCCCTGTATTTTTCTTGGTTACAGTACCAGTCACTTGGGCTATTGCTGTTTGGACATTGACACAGGTCGCATTTTCCTCTGTCGCCATGTGGTATTCAATGAGAAAGTTTTTCCTCTTCAAAGTTTGGACCAGTTTTCCTGTCGCACTTCTGCCCCGTAGAGCTCTGACCCGATGCTTTTACTTCGACAAACGTCAGTGGAGAACAATATGATGCCCACTGTCCAGCAGCAAGCTTCTACAATCTCTAATGTCATGCCTTCTCATCTTGATTCATCTACTGAATCTAAGCACGTTGAAGAACATGAATTGTTACAAACACTCCAACAAGACACACTTCAGGATGTTGTCAGATGCATAGTCAGTCCCACAAATGCTCAGCCCGTCACCATACAAGACCAAAATGAGTCGCCTGGAATTGACCAACGTGCTGCGCGTCATCCCTTGGTGCACATTGAACCACCTATTAAATGTCATCCATCAATGCCCAGTAAAGAAACTACTATATGTCATTCTACATTACTCACTGAACCTGTTGCACGTTCGGTCCCACTTGCGCAACCAATGGTGACACGCTCAATGGATGGAACTCGTAAGCCTAAGATATACTCTATTACTCATCATCCGTTGCATGCTGCTTTAACTACTCTCACATCTCCCATAGAACCCACATCCTCTTCCATTGCAGTTAAGAGTCCTGAAAGGCGTGCCGCTATAGCTATTGAATTTGATGCATTACAATACAATGGAACTTGATCCCTTGTTCCAGAAAAGCCTAATATGAACATTGTAGGCTGTAAGTGGGTGTATAAATTGAAGCATCAGCCTGATGGATCTATTGAGCATTATAAAGCACGTTTGGTTGCCAAAGGTTTCCATCAACAGGAGGGTATTGACTTTACTGTGACCTTTAGTCCTGTAGCCAAGCCTAATATGCATTGTTCTCTCTCTTGCCGTTCAGTTTAGTTGGCCAATCAGACAGCTTGATATAAACAATGCATTTCTAAATGGACAACTTAAAGCGGAAGTCTACATGCAGCAACCTCAAGGGTTTGTTGACAAGCAACATCCTGACTTTAGGTGCCATCTCCATAAATCTCTATATGGGCTCAAACAGGCTCCACGGGCCTGGTTTGAAAGATTTACTACCCATTTAAGCTTTCTTCGATTTCTTGCATCTTCGGCAGACCTTTCATTATTTGTGTGGAAATATGAGAAGAATTTTATTATTTTATTGCTGTATGTTGATGACATCATTATCACTGGCAATGATCCTTATTCTATAAGTACTTTGATTCAATAGTTGGCCAAGGAATTTGCCATGAAAGACCTTGGCCCATTACATTATTTTTTGGGCCTAGAGGTCCATCGGTCAAGAGACACATTGTTTCTTTCCCAAACAAAATATGCAGTTGATTTATTGCGCAAGTTCAAAATGGATGGTGCTAAGCCCTATTCATCACCGGTGATTAGTGGAAGCAAACTAAGCTTATTGGATGGAGACCCACTTCCTGATCCCTTTGAGTATCGAAGTGCGGTTGGTGCTCTCCAATATCTCACATGGACACGACCTGACATTGCCTTTGCTGTCAATCAAGTCTGCCAATTTATGCACAAACCTATAACTACACATTGGACTGCAGTAAAACGGATTCTCCGATATATTAAAGGGACCATTAACCATGGGCTCTTTTTCTATACATCTTCCCACTTGGCCTTGACATGCTATTTAGACGCTGATTGGGCAGGCAGTCCAGATGATCGATGGTCTACATCCGTCCAATGTGTTTTCCTTGGAAATAATTTAATTTCTTGGAGTGCGAAGAAGCAAACTACTGTTGCTAAATCTAGCACAGAATCGGAATATAGATCACTCGCACATTTAGCAGCTGAATTGTCTTGGATTTTATACATTTTGAAGAATCTTCATATTCCAATGTCTCAAACACCAATAATATGGTGTGATAATATTGGAGCCATTTCCTTAGCTTCCAACCCAATTTTTCATGCCAAGACAAAACACATTAAGGTTGATTACCACTACATAAGGGAAAAAGTATTGCGCAAACATATTACCACTACATAAATGTAATATACAAGCAGAGAATACAAGATACGATTCATACAATATTTTCATTGTTTATAGGTTCCTCTGATTTGAAGCACCAAACATATTATCCTGAATTTCAAGAGTTAGTTATTTACTGTTGATGAACTATTTCATTTAAAGAGTTTAATAAAATTCTTAAACAACGACAATTTCAAGCTTGAACACATTATATAGGTGTTCTCTAAAGAGCCCACATGCCTCCCATGACTCTCTCATTCCCTTAACATCCGAATAAATGAAAAATACATGTTTTTAAGGGACTGCTGATTTTGAGATTTCTTTTGAGAAATCCTAGTCCTTATCCAAATTACATATTTCTTCAACAATCAGAAAGGGCAGAATAATAGTTCTTATTTAGAGAACAATAAGTTCTTACCATCTGATTACACCATTAGGTTTGGGACGGCCATACAATGAGTCTTTCAATGGCATTGCAAGGGTTGATTACTTAAAAGGGTACATTAATGCAACACTAAGAGCTATCAGGTATGGACCATCAATCCCATGTATGTTAATGTAATCGTCTTTTAAGGTAAGATATTTTCCTAATTAGAACTGTGAGTTTTGTGAAGGGATGGATCAAATGCCAAAGGATACTTTGTGTGGTCATTCCTAGATGTATTTGAATTTCTTGGAGGAGTCCAAGTGCGCTACGGCCTATATCATGTGGATTTTTATGATAAGGAGCTCAGAAGGCGGCCCAAAGTCTCTGCTCATTGGTACTCCAAGTTCCTCAAGAATAGCAAGGAAGAGAAGATAGAGAAGGCTGGTATGAGTAAATCTGGTTTAGTTTTGTAAGGGCCTAATAATTTCTGTAAAGGAAGGGCCTATATTGGATTCTAGTAAGAAGAGAGACTGAGAGAGTGATTTGAACTTGATAACATGGTAATAGAGATTTGCAAGAATGGCTGGTTTTTCTCTTCAACACTTGCTAATAATGTCTGTAAAGGAAGGCCTATATTGGATTCTAGTAAGAAGAGAGACTGAGAGGGTGATTTGAACTTGATAAGATGGTAATAGAGATTTGCTAGAATGGCTGGTTTTTCTCTTCAACACTTGCTATAATTGGCCCCATTGGATGGGGAAACTAGAGAGAAAAGAATCACTGATTGGCATTGGAGAAAAGATCACAACAATGTGGTCACAACACTTTGTACCCTGGACCACCATCCATTTCTCATTTAAACTTCCCATAGAATGCCCATTGAATGGATGGCTGGGATCAAATCATCAGAAGAGAGAAGCTAATTTGACGAATCAATTGACGATGAAATTTTATAATTTCTTGACTCTAAATTCCAGTTACTGTTAGAAGCTGATGATTAGTAGATTGCCTTCACAACAAAAGCAATGGTCCCATTTGAGCAGATGTGGTCTTTCACTGTCGAATGGCTTCGATTTCATGTGTATCCTAGACTAGGTGGGCCCCACCCATCACGCTGGTAGGAAAGCGCATATCACTAGTGGAATGTCCTCCCTCCTCTTTTATGATACTTATATAGTTTCTCTTGTTCTAAGACCACATTTGTGCAGCCATGTTTCTACCAGAAAGAAAAGAAAAGGTGGGATGCTTTTCTACGATGAAAACTTTCTATCATTTAAGAGGCGTTTGTATAACAAGAATAGCCGCGGAAATAGGGGAGACATGGCGCCAGGTTTTCCGGTGCTTCTTCCATGGCATTTGGCGCAGCGAATATTTGGAAGGGGGAAACTTGGATTTGTTCAATATTTCCATGCTAGGAATGATCCGAAAGTCCGATGTGGTTGGGTAGGACACGAATTGCCACAGAAGAGGAAAATCCCATTTCCTCTTCCACGGCTTGTCACAAACACACTCTTAGTGTGCCCACAAAAAAGTAGAAAAATAAGCTCAATCTTTTGTGATTCCACGGAGAAGAATTTTCTAGAGGGGGAGGGAGAACATTAAAAAAAAAAAAAAGCATGAAAAAGTAGAAGTCCATGGGACCGGTCTTCTGCGGTATACGAAATTATCCTAGTTGACAATATCGTTAACTTGGTTGACGATATCATCAATTCAGTTAATGATATCACCAACCTGCAATTCATCGATTCTTCTCTCTTACAACTCTCTTAGATCCATCTCATATTGAACTCTTAATCCAATAACTCCAATTGAAGCTTGAATATGAAGTTCTTAATATATATATATATATATATTAAGTAAGGAGAATATTTAAGTGCATCCATCCCTCACCATTGTGGTGAGGGACACCCCTTTTTGGAAAGTTTCAAGTACAAAAGAGAAGTGTGGTGAGGGACACCCCCTTTTTGGAAAGTTTCAAGTACAAAAGAGAAGTGTACTTCTCTTTTGTACTTGAAACTTTCCAAAAAGGGGGTGTTCCTCACCACAATAGTGAGAGATAGATGCACTTGAATATCCCCCATTAAGTAATCACCTTCACCTATATCAAATTTCAAACTTTCTTCCAAAAGTCTTACCATCATGTCAATGGATGCCAAGATTTGACCAACTACGTACGAAGGCTAAAAACTAATTCTATTTAACAAATGAATGAAAGGATAAAATCAAGATCTAAAAGCAGTCAATAAGAAGTTTTTTTTGTAAAGTTAAATGGAGATAGAAAGTTTTTGGTAGAGTTAAATAGAAATGGATATTGAAAAGAATGTCATTGTCAAGCAAGTAGTTTCCATGGTCCAAGCTCCCAGGCATGGTCTTTTGCAGGCCTATAAAGCCTTTCAATCTAATCACTTGCTTTAAGCCATTTTGGAATCTTATATTGAAAACCCAAGATGAGATAGGTTTAAGAGAGTTGCTTGGAAGGGGAAAATAGGGTTTTGGAGAAAACGATTAGAATGAAAGAAATAAGTTTTGATGGAAGAAGTTGGAGCAACATTAGTGAAAGGAAGAGAAAGGTGAAGGGTTTTTGCATTTGAAAAATAGGTTTAGAGGAGAGATCATCCATCAACTTCCTCAATCACTAGGTAGAAGAGAATGAACTGGAATAGTTTCTCACAACAGAAGATGACGATATCATCAACTTAGTTGACGATATTGTCAATTGGGGTAATTTCGCCAAAAAAATGCACATATAACTTATTCGTCATTTTATGATATTTCTTCATAAAGTAGTTTAATTAAATTGTAAGGTTAATTTTTTCGTAAAAATCCCTACTAATTTTAGGGCAACTAAACATGAGCATGTGAAAGTGGTTTTTTTTTTTTTTTTGTCCCACGAAAACAGCCGCAAACACAGGAAAAGACAACCCACACACATGGAGAGAGCACCTTGCATAGGATCAATCCTTAAAAAGTTGAGGAAGGGGGGGTTCCAATCAAATGCCCTCAACCCCTCTTCTTGAGCATGCATGCATAAGTATTACATTACATGTGTAGATGGGTGCAAATAATGAATTCCACAATCAATCCCGAGTGATTTCACCCACAGGGGATCTTTTAGGACAATCATGTGGGGCCAATTTAGTGGTTTGGGAATGCTTACACAAAGGTGCCCTAATGCGACATCTTTATTTCCTCAAGGGAACTTTCTATAGTGGGTAGCTTATTTTTCAAGTATAGACCTACTCTGTAAGGGTTTTCTTATGGACATGAACAATATCCCTCTTTCGTGAAAAACTATCTTGTAAAAGTAATGCACAGAGAAAGACATGGAGGCACACAATCCCTTACATAGTCACTTACTTTCCATGAAGAGGAATTAAAAAGAGAGAGAAGAGAAAGAGGAATTATCTAACAGCCCTCTCTTTTATATTCTCCATTGTCTGTTTGGAATTATCATACAATCAATAGATCTCAGATCTATCTAGAAATTGCATAATCAAAGATATAGATTTAAATGATCATAATCATATAACATAAACTAGGGTGTACTTGTCACAATGATGAAATGAGTGATGTGAGGTCTTGATTTTTTATCAGGCATTTGGAAGGCCAAATTACCCTAGAGAGCTACACCTCTAATCCTCTTAGACACTGGTGATGGAAACCTTCTAGTGTTTCATAGGAGTCTTGAGGAGGGACAATGAGCATTCCTTTATAGGCACTGAATGGATATCCTTACCATCAAGGATATCCCCTGTACTTTAAGAAAAACTTTTAAAACAAGGAGTAGTTGGCAACCTATCAATGGTTCTTCCAAAGGACTGGAACCTGTGTTACCAAAAAAAAAAAAATTCCATAATTTCTTTTTCCTTATTTACAAAAATGTCTGACTAAAATTTCAGATTTTATGCATTCTAGTACATGAGACTCACCTTTTGTGATTGTGCAAATGAGGCTCACCTTTAGAATTTTCAATGTACGCACACCTATACGAAGTACAATGCAAACCTACCTTAGCAATTATTGTGCGTGAGCCCATCTTTAGAAATTACAACATAGAGCCCACCTTTAAGAATTAAAACAGGGGCACTTTTGTAAGAATGACATGGGCTATCTTTTATGATTGTAAATGTAGGGTCCACCTTAGGAATTATGCCATAAGTGGGGCCCATATTTAGAGATTACAATGTGGGACCCGCCTTTAAGAATTACTACATGGGACTTATATTTGGGGATTATAATACGGGGCCATCTTTATGCGAATTACAATATGTTCTTACCTTCTGTTATTTTGAGCACAAGTCTCATGTTTAGGAATTACAACAAGAGTCCACTTTTATAGGAATTGTAATGTAAGTCACACCTTTTAAGAATTGTTGTCCATGAAACCTACCTTTATAAAATTACAACATGGGATCCACCTAGGATTAGAACACTAAGCTCATCTTCAGAAATTCTATCATGTGGGGCCCATCTTTAAAAATTATAACACAGAACCCATTTTTTTCCGAACAATGGTACTCAAGGGCCATCTTTAAAGATACAACATGGAAACATCTTTTAGGAATTATAATGTTGGGCCATCTCTAAAAAACATAGTATGTGGGCCCACTTTTAGAAATCACAATGTAGACCAACTTTTAAAATTACAACATGGAACTCACCTGTTTTAGGGATTATAATGTGTGGCTTATCTTTAGAACTCATGGTACATGGGCCAACCTTTAGAAACTGAGTGTGTCTGGGGTTTCATCAAGAGGTCAACAGAAAGTATAAATGCTAGAGGTTAAGTTAGGGTTTACAAATGCCTCCTTTCGAGCATTTTGAGAACTTAGAATTCCAAAATTTCTTCGAATTTTGCTGAAGGAACAAGGAATCCTTTATGGAGTCCTATCAATAGTTCCTGCAAAGAACAATTGCATGTTCTATTGCAATGATTTTTTTATAGGAATATTAGCTATTTGAAATTCCAAGATTTTTGTTAAAAATCCCTTATTTCTTTATGGCCTATTTGGCCGCATGCATTACTGATAAAGAATTTCTTTGTATGAAATTCCAAAGAAGGTGACAAGTGTTGTCTTTGTGGAGTTCCAGATGACCTATTTGAATCACTGGAATTCGGTCGGCTAGCATTCCAAATGACACTTTTGTTATGCAGAATTCTTAGAGCATATGCAACCGAGATGTAATTCTGGAGGTGTTAAATTCCATTTAAAAGCTTATGTGGTAATTTGAAGGTTTGAAATTTGAAATCTTCTAAAGTAGGAACTCCACCCGATGTGGCAAATTTATTTATTTTATTATATTTTTGTCTTTTATCTCTTTTATTATATTAAATAGATTTAATTTCTACTGAAATAGGTTTGGCATATGCAGATTGTTGGGTGAAAGAAATAAGGAAATTGAGAGTATTGGGAATCCATAGTGTAAATGAGAAAAAAGTAACTGGCATATTCCTAATTTATAGAATGGAAACTGCAAGCATCCAACGGCTAGTTTAGGTGAGAGTGAAAAAAACACTTTGAAAAGCTTTTGCATTTACAACAGATGAAAATGGAAAAGGAAAAAAATGAGAATGAGAAAATAAGCATAAATCTACAAACAACCATCTCTGTATCAAACACAGAACAGGTTCCTGTTGGGCTAGAATGCCGAGCAGCCAGGGCCAAGCCTGCTCTTAGGTAATATAGCTGACTTTGCATTTCTTAGCTGACTTCGCATTTCTTAGTCTGTATGCTCCAGGTAGGGATGTAAATAGATTCTCGATTCTCCGATTACCCAGAAGTTCCGACCCGTTAAAAACCGGGTCTCGATCCTTATTTAGGCCTCAATAAGTAAATGGGTTCGGATACGGTTTCACCTTGGTTCGGACCAAAAAAGAACTCTGCATTTGATGGAGTGTATTTTGACTGCCAACTAAGAATTAGACACGAATTAGACCTTTTGCAAACAACATATATAGAATTAGACATGAATCAGCACCATCTATATTGAATGCCAAAAAAGAAATATGATAATTTGACCAAATAGATCGAGCCATTTGGTGGAGTGTTTGCATCAAATTATCTATGGTCGTAAATGGTCCCCGATTCTTCGATTACCTGAAGGTTCCGACCAGTTAGGTTCCGAGTCAGGGTCCTTATTTTGGTCCCGATAAGCAAATGATTCCAATTCCGGTTCCGGATCTTTTTTTAGAAACCGATACCTAAACACCTCCGGTTCCGGATCCACAATGGCTCAGACCCGTGGACCCGAGACCCGACCCATTCTGTTTTCACGTACTAAAGTTACCTTATGTTATTGTAGCCTCTACTTCTGACGACATGAGCGGAGGTTTAACTCACAAAGTCATTGCTGGTCCCATTATTTAGAATTAAAAAAATCAATCTACTAGTATTCAACCATAAAATTCTTCCGGTCATCATCCACCATTAAATATTCATGTCTACCGATAACTTTTCATAAAAGAGAAATTCAAAACATAATACACTATTGAAAAATCAAATAAAAAATGCTGATGCAAGTTAAATTAATACATAAATAACACTGTGCTTTTCTCTAAAATACATCATTGTTGACTCAAAACACTCGATTGAATTAATACATCTCTTTGCTTTATTAAAGCATAATTCTTTTAAAAAGAAAAACACACATATTAGTCCAAACCCGAAACCATACCCGAAACCGGAACCAAACCCTCCTCACAAATAGTTCCGGTTCCGGTACCGGTTCCCATTAATATTATTGGTTCCAGTTCCAGAACCAATTTTCTGGTTCCGAACCGGGTCCGGTTCCACCCTGGATCCGAACCGGAACTGACCCGTTTACAACCCTAAAATTATCAAACACAACAATGCCAAAAAGATGATTAACAGCAACTGCTGTACTGTTTTTTAAGCCACTTCCTCTCTTTTTTGGTAGCTGTCTTAAGTCACTTGATAGAAGCAGGCAACTTGCAAAGTATCCATAGCCCTGTTTGAATCAGGATTCTTGTATGTTGTACCCCCTATACCCAGTACTCTTTTTTCTTTTTTTTAGGGGTAGAACACAAATTCATGCCCCCTACAACGGGCTTTTATCTTATCAAATTAAATTTACAACAGAGAACTCAAGCAACAGAAATAGCAGCAGAAATGGGGAATTTCATCAGGTCATTAGACCCCAAAAAGAGCACCATGACCAATCCAGCTTCCTATTTTTGCCTTCATTTTTTCCCCATTTTACAACAAAATTCTTTCCCTCCTCTAGGCCAAAACTAGAGGAAGCTGGAGCCAACTGCATCCTCATGAATCATGATCCCCAAAAGATAGTTTTCTCCCCAAAAGATTGTTTTCAGTTTTGGAGACGCGCACAAGAATATATGTCAAGTGTCAAGCATTTACAGTTTTCGAGCATAAATAGTCTGTTTCAAATCTTGAGCAATTCATATGAATGGATGCAACCGGGGGGCATGTGAGGACTGATAAGGGTTCTCAGTTCGACCCTGTGATGATTGTCTCTCTGTACCATGCCTATGCCAAAATGGTGTCCTGCTGCTAGAATCTGACCCGCCAGCAACATGATGGAATTGGCCCCACCAGTTTGACTCACTGTCAACAGGTGCCAATGGATAAGGTGCAAAACGATCTCTTTCCCATGCATAAAAACGGCTCCCTTCATTGTTTTCAGCTTCGACGAGGTTCTGGCCAGATGATCCAGAAGGAACAAGGAAGACACCAGGATGATCAGCTGAGTGCATTGAACCAATGGGAGCAGAGCCTCTTGGTCCAGCGGATCTCCTCATGCTTGAGAATCGCACAGCAGTCGAATTGGGTTGTTGGTGGTATGAATGGAGACCATGGCCGCGACCTTGAGCCTGAGAGTTGCCTAGAAATTGTGGGAGGACAACCGAACTTCCAGCTCTAGAAGTAGACCTGGAAAATTGAATGGGAAGAACCAGCAATTTCATTTGCAACAAAATAATGAATATATATTTATATAACAAAATAATAAATATATATAGCATTCATCCAGTGCGCGTGCACACCTCAATGTGGGGCCAACATGGAGCCCCATCTGTGTGGGGCGGGAGATTTTTTATCAAGAGGATAGTGTACAAGAAATTGTGAAAGAGTGTTCAAATATACAGGACATGCACCCAAAGAAGAGGGAAGAAATTGGCAATAACCAGTGGGCAATATGATATATACAAATGGATCCACATTTGTTAACAGTTTTGCTTTCCAAATGGAATTTCTCCACTACTAAATGAAGTTTTATTACTTTTGCAAATATATGCATGCGTGATTTATAATTTGAATTTGCAAAAAGAATCCATTGGAAAAGCAGGAGCTTTGGTGCCTGGATGTATTGATGTTTCACAGATCCCCTGCACTCTCTCTGTTAAATAGCTTAAATATTTAGCAGTATGAATGGTCAGTAGTCACCATGGGTGCGTTTGTGTAGCAAGTGGAATCCTCAGTAGAGGAAATTGTTCTGATTTTCCATATCACATATCCCTCTTGATGTTCAATAACTTGAATATTTAGCAGTACAAATGGTTCGTAATCACAACAGGCGCGTTTGTGCAATGAGAGAACTCCGTGGTAGAGAAAAACATTTCTGGTTTTTTCCTGCAGCCTCCTTTCTAATCGTTTGGTGTGATGCATTTTCATTACGGAAAAGGAAAAAATGAACTGATTTTCTTTCATAGAGAGTATTTCGGTTTCCCATGGGAGGGGGAAGAACATTCTCTCTATCGTGGAGATGGAAATCCGCAGATCACTGCAAGGAAAAGAATGAACTGATTTTCTTTGAAGAAGAGGATTTTGATTTCCCATGGGAGGCGTAGACTACCACAAAAATGGAAATCTGCAGATTGCTGCATCCGCCTTTTCGGCCAGAAAGCATAAGCAGTGCCAAATGCCTAGTATTTAGAGAGACCTAATGCAGTGCTACTGCTACCCTGAATGCACAAAACATATGGCTCGAGTGGCTAAATATTCAAACCAGTAGCATATGATAAAAAACATACTTAACAGATAAATGTATGCAAGCATGCATGGTTACTATGGTTTAGTTTAAACGAAGAAATCATATCAGCATTTAAAACCTTTTAGTCGGTGATAAACATAGTGAGAACTTACCCATGACCTAGAAAAAATGGGTGTGTGAAAGCCCCTGCTCTTGGGACACCATCTGAATCAGCCCTTGTGGACCTCGGCATAGCTGAGGAAACTGGAGCCTGATCAGCAGCATTCATGCGGCTGCCGGCTGGAGCAAATGAGAGAGAATGATGATCCCAGCTGTTATAGTGGAGATCAACTGCAGGAAAAGCATGTGAAGGCATGATGTCACTGGGTCCAGAGAGTCCACCCCAACGATGAAAAGTATGCCCATCAGTGACACTTTCAGCAGAACTTGAAGAAGATGATGATGGCTGAAGTGGTTGAAAGTAAGGCATGTAAGGACATGAATGAGGAGCCGATGAAGCAGGTGTAGGCTCAGCAAAGAGGGAATGATGTCCTAGAAAATCATGATCTGCATAGAGATAGATAAGTCATGGTACTATTAGAAGAAACCATTCCCACCCCAACAAAGTTATATATCAAGGTTTTAAAACTCTGAATTAGGGGGCAACTCAACAAACACCCCCACCCCACCCCCCCCCCCCCCAAAAAAAAAAAACCAAAATTTGAGTTGAGTCTTGCCCCAACTCACAACCTCCAGTCTAAAAGCCTTTCTAATTTCTATATGAATCGGTTCAAAATGGATTTGGGGGGTGAATCGACTTGGCCAAGTTTAAAACCATGATATATATTGAAAAACGCTATAAAATAAATAACTTACAAGCAGCTGTTGTTGCCTCCCCTTCCCTGCAAGAATTTGGAAGATTGATATATCAGAAGGCCATGAGGTGTTAAATAATTATGCAGCAAGACATGAACACTTAAGCTCAAAGTGTTTGTCAACCATGTGAATTTTGCATGTTTAAAACTACTACGATGTTTGGCTGAGTGACTTCCAAACAGAATGCACGGTTTTATCCAAGGACTTCAACCAAAAAATTGGTGAGAAAATGAGACAGTGTGCACATAACCTAACTTATATGATTGGCAATTTTTTTAGATTAGTTCTCTTAGTATTGATAATGCAGTATAAATGAAATTGGAATGTGCCCTTAGTTGTCATCAGGATAGGTCAGGTAAGACTTGATCCAGTAAGTTGAATAGTTTGATATGTGCCAGAACTCAATACTAATATGATGTTCCAATTTGGACAAATTCTATATTGAACAATATACAAAAATAAGACAAAAAAAATAATATACAAAATTTACTCAAAGAATCAAGTAAAAAGCATTCCGGCATCTTACCATAAGATTTCGAAAGCAGAAAAAGTTTAATAGTATAATATAAATTTCAAAATAATGTTTAATTTAGCACTTGAAGAATCCATGATGAATCCAAGATGTTGTCATGTCCGTCAAGTGCCCACAGCCCACCCATTTCAAAGAATCATGCAACCTAGTTCACCTATGGTCATCATCCAAAATAGTGAAATACCATTTGAGTTAACAGCTTTGACCTTTCATAGTATATACTAAGCTAGCATAAAGTGTCCTTGAGATCAGTCCTGGCAGACAACTTTGATTTTTTTTTATTATTTTATGTTGATATTGATTTTTCTTAATGTTGATGATCTGCATATAGACAGGTGGGTTTCTTTAACTTTATCTAATTAGCTACTTCCATGTGAGCGGTTTTATTTCCAGTCCATAAAAATCATGTATTTAACAATCATAATGCTGTATTCTACAGGCAACGGCAATTCAATTTTCGAACCACGGTCTTCCATTTCTAGTAGAGGACCATCATCATTGCTCTACTAATGTTGATCATAAATTCCTAATGCCATATGCTTGTGGCCATTTCACTTGGTTTCACAGTTAGTTGTTTGATCTGGCACTCCATATTCAAAATGTCCAGATCCAATGGCACATCAATTGCTGCACAAATGATGTGTTAGCCTTTTAGGCATTTGAATGTAGTTGTAACATAAGTCTTCATAATAATGGTGTAGTGATGTATAAAGTGTTTGCAAGTAGCAGTTAGTTCTCTGTGTTTGCATTTAGCGAGTCAAAAGGTCTTGTAGGAGATAGGAATGTGATAAACATGATTATAGGAATGTTAGCTGGCAATTAAAGCTAATGTTTCCTAGCAGTTAATTCTTGCATATAGCAGGTTATGGGAATTGCATTTATCGAGTCAAAAGATCTTGATATTTATTTTTAATAGATTAAATTTTCTAAAATCTATTCAAATAATCCATGCTAGTTGCCTCAAGTTCTATGGTAATGATTTACCGACTTCTATGTCCTACATGTGATCACCATGTTCTTATTGTGTCATACACCTTAATCATGATGCACACACTCTGATTTGAAATATTTATAATTGTTGAGTGGTTCCACGATGTGTTTGAGGATAATAGAATGCAATGGTGTATGTTTAAGTTGCCATTTGGGACGCATGTAGTTGAGCAGGACCTTGTCTAACCTCTTTCATCAATAAAACGACCTGAGAATCGCAATCCAACCTTACCGTTATGTTCATCTTGTTGATACTATAAAATCAATGATTAGATCACATGATTCTGAGTTAAAATAACCAACTTATGACCCGTACAATTAACAACGTCAAATCTGCCCAACTATAGGGGATCCGAATTTCACTTTACTTTAACAGGCAATACAACCAGTTTATTGGTTGAGTTTAACTGAGATCTTTTGCAGTAAGATTTTAGACTTCTGTACCTTCCTACAGAATCTGAAATCACCCCAATCGCACTTATATCAGATTTAGAGTGTATTTTCAAAGTGGGACCTATATGCATAGGAAAACCACAGGGTTTTTTGCATGTTATTTGTATGCTGTATCCTGATCATCTAAGTTTGTGATCTGATTGACCTGAAACCTTGCTAGAAGTCAGGCCCCATATAGTTAAATTAGTTTATCATGTTCTAAACCATGCAGATGATGAGATGAGATCCTAGTAATCATGTTCATGTTAGAAGTAATACTTTGTGCTATGCAAACCATGTATTATGTCGTACCTTACTATGTGCTATTTTCGTTAACTTCTAAATGGCATTATCTAATGTACACGCAACACATCATAGAGACACTCACATACAGACTTTAGCCCCTATGGAAATGACATTGGAATCAGGAACCCCATGGTGTGATATTAGTAATGTGCAACTAGCCCACCGTGTTTATGATTTCACTCAAGTTACTGAGATGGGTTCACTATCAGTCCCAGCTGGCTTCGTGCCAATTACTTGTGGTTGATAAAAATATATACATATATATAAAAAAAAAAAAAGATTATGCCTATAAGGATGATATTTTTACTTGGTCTAGATCACTAGCGAGTACATGTGCTTGGCTTCACACCTTTCATGTTACTGAGTCTGAAGATATGTCTTATCTTAGAGTATTGGTAGATTTGTTCCCGATTGTATCCCTATGTTCATGCCTTAATTTCTGTTAAACCAAAGTTACCTAGATTGAGTTGTCTTTGTCGGTATTACTCCAATATTCATGCCTAGTTATGTGCCAATTATCGTATCGCCTATTACGTGAGTTACCAGATCTTATTGCCTCAATTGAATGAATCTTTATTGCATATGACATATCCATACTCATGCACCGTATTTCATGTTGCTATCAATTGGCTGAAACCCTGTCTGCTATTGTTTTATGGTTCGTTTTCTTGTGGAGCTCCGTGCTCATATGCCTGTTGTTCTTTCGTTTTTTTCTGGCAGATCTGGAGTTAGAGCGTGTTTTGAATTTTGATTGCCAGTGGAAAAAGGGCTGAACTTGAGAGACGTGTAATGCTCTATGAGTTTTGCTTAGTTGAACATTAAAACGTATTTGATTAATATTCAGTTTAATGGACGTACAGCCCATGGTTTTTGTAATAGACTTCAGTTTTAATTATTGGTTTTAGAAGTCCTACTTAATAAATGGAATGATTTCATTAGACTCGATGACTCCGATTATCATGATGTGAATGATTATGTGATTCCACTGTGTGATTTGACCATGATTATGTTAAGTGGGACCCATAGCGCATCGAGATCCAAGGGTTCGGATGATCTTGGATTTCAGGGTGTCATAAATACTTAGAAAAATGACAAACAAAAAAAGAATTATAAAGAGGTAACCACACTTACTCAAATGAAGTGAGTCGTGCCAGCCCACTATATGGACACCAATGAACAAATGGCTGCAAAAGAAGAAAAGAAATAGTATTTAAATGTGTGCAAATTGCAGCAAATCATACTTATTTTCATACATATTTCTCTAAGTTAGAATTGCATTACATGATTAGCACAATAGTTCCCTCTTCAGATGAACAACTAGAGTTCAGCTGTACACCAAACCCAGTACTTTCTGGTTTAAGAAATAAAAAGTATGCAGATGAAAAGGGAAATCCGAGGCACGAGTATAATCAAAATCTCACACACACTGTAATACATGATGTGGTGAGAACCACTGTAGGTGAGTTAGTGAAAGTCGCTTTATGAAGTCCATATGGAGGGGGAATGTGAAAGGGGGGAAGGAGCGAGCGAGCGTGTGTGCGAGCGGGTGGGGTCATGGATTTAAGGCCCTTGATCATGTGTAAAACTTAAGCCACCCCCAATCCATGATGACCCTTTCACACTCCGCCTAACCCATGATTTAGTGTGCATTAATGTGGTCCCCACAAAGTGGCTCACTGCATCACTCCTCTCATGATACCAAATCAGATTTTTTATTCACTATGCACCAGTGGTTCATCAGAATTACAGATAAGCAAGTGATGTTAGTATTCATATGTTCTTAAAAGGAAAAGAGTTTTGCACAACTTTTAAAGCAAACCTCTCTTTCTACATACCAGCAACCTTCTCAATAAGCATGCAAGGTTTAACATATTAACACTTAAAACCAAAGCAAAGGAAGCTATACAAGCAAACCACCAGTTTAAAGAAAATGTGTACTTCCCATCTGATCCATCAGTGGTAAATGAATGTTGTTTAGGAATAAAGAAAGCCAAAACAATATTCAAAGGCACGTGTTAGGGGAAAAAGGAGAAAAATCATGCTTAAGACCAATGCTAAGATAGACAATGACTAGTATAGACAGAAGACTCCTTCAATGAGCTCAGCAATTCATTTTATGGGCCACAAAAGAGTAAGAAGTATGATAGATCTTATCACTCAGTAGCTATTGTAGAACAAAATGGAAAGTCTTGAGTCAAATATGGCTAGTAGGATCTCCTATGGGAATCCTTAAGCTGAACTTTGATGGTAGTGTTATTTTCATTTTTTTCAAAAAAGAAAGTTCTAGAGGTGCTATATTAGGGAATTGAATGGTAATGTTATTAGGGGCTTTCCTGGGCCTGTGGATGCGTCAGATGACAATTAAGCAGAGATGTTTGCTCTTTTCTTTTTTTTATAACAGCAAATTTTATTCAAAGAAAGGAGAGACAAAAAAAGAACAACGAACAGGAATAAAAATAACACAAGCAAAAGCTAAACATCAAATAAAATGTGAAGCCGAAAAACTCCTTCCCTAGCAAGACTTTTGATAGGCTGTTGTGAGTTGCTAAAGTTGGGAGGTTTCAATGCTATTCTTGAAAGTGATTCTTTTATAGCTATCCAGTGGGAATCAGGAAGGCCAATCATCTACGGATGTTGCAGTTTAGGTGAAGGAAATGCAGGATATTTCGAGAGGGCTGGGTGCTTCATTTCATCAAGTAGTAAGAGAGGCAAATGATTCGGCAGATTCTCTTGCAAGGGAAGGACTTTTTTCGTTCTAATATTTCTTTGGATGTATAGGTCCTTTTAAGTTGTTTTTTTTTTTTTTTCTAGGTGATTCTTTCCTGTTCTTCTGTACTCTTCTGTACTGTTCTTTTGGTGAAATAAAATATTTGTTGTTATTTTGTGTGTGTGTGTGTGTGTGTGTGTGTGTGTGTAGGGGAGCGCTACATAGCACCCGAAAAAAACGCCCCCCCTAGTTTGGCCCATTAGGATGTGTTATGATCATGGAAGTTTATTGGATGGAAAGATCCATATGAGGAGTACCTACATGCAATGTCTTGAGCCCATAAGATCATCCTACCCTTTTGATCCATGGCCCTAAAATTTAATAGTTTAGAGACATCATTTTATTATGATTTCAATCCAACGGTGAGGAAAAGTTGGATGAATGTCAAACTTGGACTTGTGACTATTCATTGGAGGGTAGTATGTGTGAAAAGACTTGATTGACACAATATGGGCCCTATGAACAAAAAATAGAGGGGTGCAAAAGGGGATGCTTTTAAAGTGGGGCATTTTTTAGAATTTCCCATACATATATATATGAGGATTTTACCGGAAAAAACACTTAATAAGCACGTGGGACCCGATCAAGCACTTTAGATGTTGTTGCACAAATTAGAGCATTTGGGCCGAAAAACCCTGTTTTTTTACCAATTTAACGCGTGGTCAGTGCCGACCTTAATTTACACTACCTAAGGTCGGTACCGACCCTATTGTCATAAAAAGTTACAGTTCTGTACGAAAAAAATAGAAAACCTGCATTGGCACCGACCTTATTTTTAACTAGTAAGGTCGGTACCGACCCTGTATCAAATATTTAATAATGCTTGTTTAACTGGCTATATTTACCAATAAGTTAAAGACTGCCAATGTAAAATCTAATTTTTAGAGACTAATGTTTAAAAAAAAAACATCAGAACTAAAGGAAAACCAAGATTCCACAGCAAGTGATGACAATCCAATGATTCCATATTAAAAAAGAAATCCAAACCAAATATCCTATTCCTTTTCATTAGTCAATGATGACAACCTCCATGGGCAGTAAAATTTGTTTTCATTCTATGGATAAACCTAAGATTCAATTTGGTATTGTTTAATGAATTGTGGATCCAACTTACTAGTAAAAATGCCCTCCTTATTTTATTAGTTAACGGTCTCAATCTCAGGTTTTGAAAGGCACTTGAAATTCTCATAGTTAAAATATTTCCAAAACTTTTTTTTTTTGGTACTACATGGTAGACTCAGACTCACACATATGTTCCAACTTCCAAACAAGTTTTGTTGCACTCTAGGGACATTCTTAAAGCTAATTAATTTGACCCTATTTCTGCAAATTGGATTTTAGAATTTCCTCTATAAAGTAGTTAAACATGCTCATAAAAAGGCCAAATCTCAATTAAAACCTCCAGATACCATGTAGTTACCTGTGATTTAGACTTTGTTCACATGTAGTGCCTTTCACATTTGTAATAGACCCGTGAAAAGCAGACTATTAGTAAAATCAAAACTACCTTATCATTACCAAGAATTTCACTTCGAAATAAGTTCGCTTACATTCTCATGCTTGTGCGGCCTTCTGATGATTGAATGAGATTGAGTTTTGACCTATGCAATGTATCTCCTAACTTTTTCATTTTAAAACTTATCATGCTTGAATTGCCCAACTGATGAAGATGGAATCGACTTCTAAGCCATGCAGCGGGCTTCTACCATTTTTTTTACGTACACCACAGCCACACAATTCCATACAAATTTAATTATCCCTCTCCAAGTATATATTCTAATTCATATATTTAGTACATACGGGCCTCGCGTCTATGACAATGTAATTGGTGGAAAATTTCCAAATTATATTCAACAAATGAATCAATTACACATCAAAGTAAACATTAGATGATACAAATGTGAACAACTAAAAAACTGCTTGAAAAATCATTTGACATGGGTGCTACATGGTATCTTTTACTAGTTAAAAATAAGATCAGTACCAATGCAGGTTTTCTATTTTTTTCACATAGAATTGTAACTTGTCATGACAATAGGGTCGGCATTGACCTTAGGTAGTGTAAATTAAGGTCCAAACCGACCACGTGCCAAATTGAAGTGTTTTTCGGCCCAATTGCTCTAATTAGTGCAACAACATCTCAAGTGCTTGATCGAGTCCCACGTGCGCATTAAGTGTTTGTTTAAGTAAAATCCTCTCTCTCTCTCTCTCTCTCTCTCTCTCTCATTTATTCAGGTGAGAACTGTTCTCACCACAGTTGTGAGAAGTCTAATCCTGACTATCAATTTTTGAAAATCATCCAACAGTTGCAACAAATGGCTTACAAGAGATGAAAAACAAGACAGGCCGCCCAACTTTTCGTTTCCCCCCCAAATGCCTCTCTCTCTCTCTCTCTCTCTCTCTCTCCCATTTCCTCCATCTCTCTCCCCAACCCAAACATCCCAGAAACCTCACGATCTCTCTCTTGTTTCCCACACAATGCCGTCACAAATTCACGCACACTTTTCTACTTCAATCTCAAATCACGATCCAAATCTATCGCTTCCTCTCCAACGCCTAATCTTGATCCAGATCTGGATATTGGATGTGTTGATAAGGTTGGGGCTTTGATTTCGGACAATAACTCTAGCTGTCCCTCTCTTTTGCTTCCTTTGAATGATTTATTTTTGGAAGGAGGTTGCAAATACAATGAACTGTAGACTTACTCATTTGCTATCTGGTCATCAATTCATCCAGAAATTCATTTTCAAGCATAGTGGATCACTCAATTTATAAATGGTCCCAACTATGAATTTGGTGATTAATAATTGATTATTTATGCCTTCAGATAGTTGGCAGCCATATACATTAACTGATGATTAATAACTTGTCAAATAGTTTACAAAAACATCAAAACATTCAACATGAATGATGAAGTAGTCCGGAGGCCACGATGAAGATCTACACCTCCGACGGTGAGATCGAGCCCTAAGACTCAAAACCCAAAGATCACTTAGGCTCACAAGAATAATTCTTAACTTTATTAAAAATATAGCATAACTTACAATCAAGCATCCATATGTATTTATAATAGAGGAATGGTCTAAATAAAGAAACTACCATTATTCAGTGATTCCTAAAATCACTCCCTAAAATCTCACTAAAATCTCTAAGTAAATCAAATAACTAAAATCTCAAATTACTAAAATTACTAAACTATTTAAAGAAAGTAAATCATTCTTGGCGGGGCCCATTAATGGGTCCTTTTCTTCTTGGATCTCATTGCATCAACTCTCCCCCTCTTGGAAAAACTTGACTCCGGTGAGTTGAAAGGTTGATAACACAGGAGAGAATCTAACCACTAGTTCAAAAAATGTCCACTTGGGTCGAAAATCAAATGCACAAACTCCCGTCTTTTCTTTTGATCTGCATTCGCATGACATAACTTGGAAGCTAAATGCGATATGTTCCTTCATGTAGAAGTACGTTGGAGGTGTTTTTGCTGTTGATGTACGTATCATCTGACCAGTGGATGCTTCAGGTGTAGCCTTTGTACCAACAAATCATGATCAGTGAATATCTATCTTGGCTCCCCAAAAATGAAGTCAATGTGAGGAACTTTAATAACTTGATCTTCTTGTGAAACCACTGGGACAATTGATTTGATTTCCGATAATGCAATTGGATTTTCTCGAAGTGGCATGACAATGAGATCTACCGGATGTTCAATCTTTTTGCTAACTTGGTCAGAGTCTTCAATATTTTATTGACCTTGTATGTTCTCAACCCATTGCAACTCCTGAGTGGCACTACCTTGACCAATATGGCTTGTACCCACAAAATCAGTGCTGTCATGAACTTGTATATCAATGTCATCTTTGTTGTGCGAAGTCAGCTCTGTTAGTGCAATCATGACTACTTTTTCAAGTTTTTGCTCCTTTTGTGGTGCTTTTGTGGAAGGTGGAGACGACGACTAAGATGTTGATGTCATTGGCATGAGTCTACTCCATCTTTCGTTCCTGAAAAGGGTATGTGTTTACCTCTGTATCATGATGCACTTTCCGATCAAAAATCCATGGACGACCAAAAAGGATATGAGCAATATTCATATGGATCACATCACACTAAATCTAATCTTCATAGCTGCCAATCTTGAAAGATACCAAACATCTGTGAGTCACGGGAATGACATGACCATTAGACCATGTGACTTGGTAGGGCTTAGAAAGCTTCTCAATTGGCAAATTAAGCTTGTCAATAACCTCTTGTGCGACAAAATTAATCGCACTACCATTGTCAATAACCACATTAACAGCTTTGTCAACGACTATTGAGGGGTCTGCGAATGACAAGAGTGGGATTTTCTTCTCCTACAAAAAGTCTTTCCACAATATGAGCTCTTTGTCTACATTGTTGCCTGCGAGACTTTCGAAGCATGCGCTCAACACGGATGGCTTCTAAGTATGCACCTTGACTGGTTTTGCAATAATTCATATTTTCCAAGATATCTGGTCGCAAGCCTTGGACATAACGAGCTAAATCATGTCTCTCATCTTCCTCCAATTCGCATATCTCATACAACTCTCGAAGTGGTGGGTGTATTCATCAACCGTCCAATTTTCTTGCGTCAAGTTGAGAAATTCCTCAAAATAGAATTCATTTTCAAAATACCAATTGCCATATTTGCGCTCATACTAATTCTTTGAAGTGGAATGGGGCTTCCAAAAAGTTTCATATCGACTTGAATCAATGATGCAAATTTCTGTACTTTTTTCTTTTTTTAATTTTTCATGTTCTGCTTCTCTCTTTCGTTTTTCTTTTTCCCCTTTCTTTCTCTTCTATCTTCTTCTCTCTTTTTTCTTTTCTATCTCTGTTTTTTTCTTATTTTCTGTCGCTTTTTTTTTTTTCTAACTTGGGTTGGGTTTACCCAAGTTCTGAATGGGTTGGGCTTGCAAACTTAGGCCCAGCATGTGTTAGACTTGGTTAACTCGTATGGAAGGGCCCCCTTACTTTTGTCTTGGCTTTCGTGCACACTAATGTAATGACAAGGGGCGCCAGATGAGTTCCTTAGTTGTTGAGTTGGAAGGAAAAGGAAAAGAAGAACGAAGGGCTCTGGCGATTGTGGTGAGGCCTCTGCAGCGATGGAGGTGAAGATGATGGCTGGTGATGGCGACAATTGTTGGGTGGCTGGTGTTGCAGGCGCTAGGCTGCGGAGATGACGATGGCTACGGAGATCTCCTTCTTCCTCTTTCTTTCTATTTATCCTCTTTTTCTTTTCTTTTCTCTATTATGTTGCTGCCCTTCTCTTCTTCTGCTCTCTGGTTTTGAGAATGGGTGTCGGAAAGGTTGGACGAGTTGTGGGTTATGGGTGGATGGTCGGTGGGTCGGCTGTGAGTGGGTTTTTTTTTTTTTTTTTTTTTTTTTTTTTTTGCTATTTTTGCAAGTTTGGGCTTGGGCTCAGGTTGGGCCCAAACTTAGGCCCATAATAGAAGACACGTGGGAGAGAAACTTTTCCCTCTATTTTTTTGGTTGGGCTTGGGTTCAGGTCGGGTCAGAATTTAGGCCCAACTCAAGAAATCTGACTCTAAAGCTCAAGAGTAAACACGTGTGAAAAGGACCTTTTGTTAGGTCTTGGTTTCCGTGTAGAGACAAATAAAGAAAAGAAGCCCTTATCTATTTGTCGCTCTAGAGAGAATGTAGAGAAGGGAAAACGTCTCAATCACTGTGCTATGGCGATCTTGGTGAAACTTTAGCGACCTGGGAGTTCCTCTTCTATTTTGTCTTCTGCCTTTTCTCTTATGCTTCTTCTCTTGTACTTCTTCTTTCTGCTGAAACTTTTTTTTCCTTCTTTTTCTTGTTATGCTGGGTTGGAGCTTTTGTGAAGAGGAATTTTGGATAAAGGGTTTCGGTGGGAATTGAAGGGCTTGATGGGTATCAATGGGTGGAGATGTTTGTTTCGGGATCCTAATGAATGGGTTTGGGTTGTGGTGTGGGTGTCGGATGCGATTTCCAGACCCTATGTGGGTGGGAACACAGTGTTATATAAAGGGATACGTGAAAGTATCGACCAATTCCAAGGATTCCCGACTAATCCTCGAAATGGTTAAAAAGTGTGTCGCCAATCATGGTAAACGGCCATGACTCCGTTTGATCGCCTCCATGCAAGAAATTAAGAGTCACACTCATCACAACGCCGCCAGCGACGCTTGATGGTCTCATCAATATTATTTTTGGTCATTATTATAGGGTTTCAGTCCATCTTTAAGATTCGAGATGAGTGAGAAGACTAAGTTCCATGCATTTGGAAGAAAATAAAGAAAAACAGCTGAAATATGAAATAGGTAACATAATCCTGAGTTCTATGGTTGCTGCATGTAGGGGTGAAAGTGGGTCGGGCCATCCGCGGGCGTTATAGGCTCGGCCCGAGCTCGGCTCGAAAGACAAAAGAGCCGAGCTCGGGCTTGATGAAGCCCGGCTCGTAAGCCCTAGGGCCTACATATATTAATACATATATTATATATATGTACACTATACAGTATATAATACATATATGATATATAACATAATCCATAAATCCTAAACATTAGTTTTAATCCAATATAAATAATCCCTAAACCCTAAACACTAAACCCTAAGCACTAAATAATCCATAAACCCTAAACCTAAGCACCAAACCTTAAATCCTAATTTTAATCCAATACAATAATCCCTAAACCCTAAGCACTAAATAATCCATGAACCCTAAACCCTAAATCTAAGCACTAAATAATCCATAAACCCTAAACCCTAAACCTTTATTTTATGATGCTAGCCGAATACTTTATTTTATTCTATGATGCTATTGGAGTTTAATTTGATTTGTATTATTGTTGGAGTTTGATCATGCTCATCTACATTAACATTGAACTATTACGGAGTGTTGGAACTGGGCTCCCTTTGCTTTTATGGAGTCTTTCTTATTTTAGTTAATTTTATTGCTGCAATCCAAATTATGGGAATGGGAATATGGGATGAATGCATGCATTTGACCATTTTTTGTTCTGGTTTGCATATGCAGATTTCTTTAAATTCCGACAGAATTTTTTTTTCTTGAAAATATTTTCTTAAGCTAGTGTTCTATCATTATAAAACTGGCTAGGCTCATGAGCCGAGCCTAGGGCCTCAATCGGGCCGGGCTCGAAGGGCCGGCCCTAGGGCCTCATAACTTAATAAGAGCTGAGCCCGAGTCGGGGTTTTTGAGGCCCTCTCGAGCTCGGGTCGGGCTAGGGCCTATTGAAAAATACTAGGGCCGAGCCTAGGGCGTCTCAAAGCCCGGCTCGGCCCGGCCCACTTTCATCCCTAGCTGCATGCTTGTTGTCCAATTTTTAATAATTTTTATGTAACTCAGATCGGTCTCAAATTTTATAGAGATTCAGTGTATGCGATGATAAAGTCCCATATTTAATTTTGGATTTTTATGGTTATTGGAACCTTAAGAATAATGCACACAAATCAGATTAAATATGCTGGAATTTCTGCACTGCAAAATCTGGCCCCTGACATCGGTCCACTCTCTGAATTTTTATAATTTCTACAGACCTCCAATTATTCTAAAAATTTTATGAGACTTAAAAGACCCGAAGAGGAGGCTCTTGTAAAATTTTCATGAATTTTGGCTTAACATAACCCTTCATGATTATGCACACAAATCCAAACTAACCCGCTGGATTTTCTGCACTGCAGAATTTGGTCCATGACCGGGGTCAACTGTCTGAATTTTGATAAATTTTATAAAGCTCCAATTAATCTGAAATCTTTATGGGAGAAAAAAGACCCAAAGGGGAAGCTCATATGATTTTTTCATGAATTTTAAATGAAAAGAAATCCTCGTGATCATATGCATAAATCCCGGTTAATATGCTGAGTTTTCTGCAGTTCAGAGTCTATGACTTAGGCCCGCTGTCCGTTTTTTAATAATTTCTTGAAAAATTGAAATCAGATGAAACCAAATCTCACTGAAAGACAACTAGTATGGAAGTATTCAGAAAAATCACTGAGTCTATATTCAAATTAGAAATCATTGAACCATGGATTTAAAAACAGTCTACAGATTTCCAAAATCTGCTGCAGTCCGATTTACATATTTTGACTGGTTTAGCTCAAAGATTCTAAAAAATTCATTTTAGATTGAAACTGCACAGTTTTGGACTGGCAAGAAAGATAATTCAGAGATGCATGAACATAAAAATCAGCATGGCATGATTCGGATTGAAACACATCGAAAACAAACCGCAAAAAAGGGAACAAATTATGAAATTTGCATAATGCAGAATTTCAGTCATTTTGGAAAAGCTTCTCCAGTACATAAAACTTGGGTTCAGTAGTGCCTTATCATAGCCCAAATACACAAGATTTCAGTATGAGTCATAGCATAAAATCACTCCAAATCCGATAGAAATGATGACTAAGGTTATAATCAATCATTATATGCAATAAAGGAATTCCTATCAGCAATTTACAATCCCAAAAGAAAGTCAAGCACTCTTTACCTTCTTTCATTCAGCTTAAAAAAAAAAAAAAAAAAGAGTACGAGAAGATGATGAAAAATAAATAAATAAATAAATAAATAAAAGGGTTTGGTGCCAACGTTTGGTGCCAATATTCATCCGGAGCAACTCCATTCACCGAATACCCTCCTTGAATCCCTTGGCGGGGAAAGGATAGGCTTTATTTAAAAACATGCATGCAAGGATGCTCGAATAAGAGTCAAAAGCACATGCGACATGATGCTCAAAATGAAAGCCTAGGTGCCCACTACAACGTTGGTCTAAAGATGGGAGGACTAAGGCGCCCGGTCAATCTAGGAAAAGATCGCCTAGAGAAGTGGACTATTGTCCGTCAGGCCCACCTTAAAACCAACAATCGCTTAGGGCGCGTTGAGGATGGATACACACTTAGCTAACCTAACTTAGGAGATAGTGAGGGACCTGTGTGCCACTATCAATCATAGGGAGTCCGCTAGGAGGCTATCGCCATAAGGCCTAGGGAGTCGCGTAGAAGGATGAACAATGTCGCGGTCACTAACACCTAAGGGTCGGTGTTACTCAGTGCATTGAAGCGATAATGAAAGCACGAGTGGAAGATGGTTTCGAAAATATAGCATGTGCTAAGAATTCTTTTTCAAATATCAATGAATTCATGAATCAAGTATAGCCTACCTAATAGCATGAAGCTATTATGGTGAAAATTGGCGGACGTTGAATGAAGAAAAGAAAAGTAAAATCTTTCTCTTGATTTTTTGGGATTTTTTTATTTTTTTGGATTTTTGTAAATATGGGGCTAGAAAGGCCTAACTAGGGATGTGCATGGAACCTAATCTAATCGTTCATCTCTTTTGCATTGGAGTGCACAACTGGGCTGACACCATGAAAGGGCCAGCCCGTCTACTGCCGCTCTCCTAGTCCCGAAAAGACTAAATTAACAAATAATGATGATGAACAGATATAAGGCTAGATGGAATGGAGATGAAAAATCTAAATGATGAATGGAGATGACAAATGAAATAAATTAAAAAATGATGATGGTTCTGTCCACTATCTTAGGCAATAAGATAAAGATGAACAAACTTAGTTAAAAAAAAAAAATGCACGTACATGTTATATGGATGATATGAATGAAAAAGATTAAGCTAAATGCAAGATATAAAAAATAATTTATGAAAGAATTAGGCTAAATGTGTATATATATAAAAAAAAAAAAGAAAAAAATATTTGCATGGCATGATAGGTGTATGGACTGGCTTGATGCTGGCTATGAATAATTCAAAATAAACAGCAAAACTAAAAATTTACTAGGTGCACGGGCTTGATAGGCATAGCGATCTGGGCTTGACGGGTTATGGGCCTTTTCCTGTAGTTCAGTTTGGGTCAAGTGAATGGGCTAGTTTAGGTGGGTGTGAAGACATGGGTGCGTGTGCAGTGAGTGTCGGAGTGAATGAGGGGGAAGAGAGACGAGGGAAGAAAGAGAGAGAACGGGCAGAGAGAGGAGGGAGTGAGGGTGAAAGAGAGAGAGAGAGAGGGAGAGTAGAAGAGAGAGTGGTATAGAGAGAGAACGGACAGAGAGGAAGGGAGTGATGGGTACGCAGGTGAGGAAAAGAGAGACAGCAGGGAGAGGGAGTAGCAGGGAGTGAGAGAGAGAGTGCGGGCTAAGAGAGAAAGGGGGTGAGGGCAGTGAGAGGGGCAGAGAGAGTGGCAGAGATAGAGAAGAGACAAAGAGTGGCAAAAAGAGGAGGGAGAGTAGAAGAGAGAATGGCAGAGAGAGAGTGGAGGAGAAGGTGGGTGCAGCGGTTGCAGAGAGGTGGAGAGGGAGAAAGGAAGAGGAAGAGAGAGAGAGAGGGAAGAGAGGAAAGGGAAAGAAAGAAGGAAGAAAAAGAGAGAGAAAGTGGCTCAGTTGTGCAGGTGGATAGGGGGCGCAGGGAAGAAAAAGGGTAATGCAGATGGGTGAAGTGGAGTGGGAGGAGAGGCAGTGAAGTGGGTGTGGGCAAGTGAAGGTGGTGCAGTTGCAGGGGCGATGGCGGCAGGGGTACAGCGGAGTGGGTATGTGCGGGTGCGGCAAGAAGATGGAGAAGGGAAAGGAGAAGATGGGGTAGAAGAGGAAGAGAAGAAAGAAGAAAAAAAGGGAGGTGCAGTGGGTGTAGATCCGTAGGGGAGGAGGAAGATGGAGAGGCAAAACGGGGAAGAAAGCAGAGGGATGGAGAGCAGGAGGGGAGACGGAGAGGAGGTAACAGAGAGTGGAGAGGGAGAGAACATAGACAAAGCAGAGGGGGAGAGGGAAGTGAGTAAGGAAGGAGGAAAGGAAGATGGAATGATGCAGGGTGGAGGTGCTACAGCGCAGGGGAAGAAGAGGAAGAAGAAGGAAATAATAAGAAAAAAAACAGAAGGGGAACAGTGGGTGCAATACAAGCGATGATGCAGGGATGAGATAGGGGAAGAGAGCGTACCTGGTTGGGCGTCCGGTGTGTCTGTTCTGCCCGGGGGAAGTGGGTGGCGACGGCCTCTGGTGGAAGGGATGCCTGGGATGGGTTTCTGCGCAAGGGGATAGGTGACCGGGGAGATGGGTTCCATGTGTGGATATGGGAAGAGAGATGAGAGGGCCCCGCTACGTATGGAGACGAAGGCGATCGTTTCTGCGCCTGGGAGATCGAAAGGATAATGGTTGACGAAGGGCCTGTGTCTGGGAGATGAGAGGAGCGTCAACAGAGATGAAGAGGATGAGAAGAAGAGGGGAGATGGTCGAGACATGGGTTGCAGGGATGGATGGGAAAGATGGCGTGATGGAGGGAAATGAGATGGGAACCGAGAGGAAGTTCTGCGCAGGGTGATGGCTTGCATGGGGTTCTGATGGAGGACGAGTGATGAAGATCCTCGGAGGATCAAGAGGTCTACGCTTGAATGGGATAGAGAACCGAGAGAAGGGTTTTAAGGAGAGGGAGATGGTAGCAAGTCTAGAGATTTGGGACTCCAATTCCCAGATCTCGTGGACTCCTATCCCTTATCTAGGTGGTGGGCCAAGAGGAGGGTCAGGCCTAGGGTTGGGCCAGGTCAAATTGGTTTGGGCCAGTTTAATGGGTTTGGTTAGGCACAGGTTTGATGGGTCAGGTTGAATTTGGGTTTGGGCTAAAGGAACTAGATTGGGTTTAGGCTAGGATGGTTTGGGACTTGGGCTGGATTTGATGGGCCAGGCCTAGTGAGTTGGATTTGAGGTTTTGATCAGGGGTTTGAGCCATGGATCTGGGTTTAGGTTAGGATGGTTCGGGCCTTGATCCGAGCCATTATCACTGGGACCCAGGTTTCACAAATTTTGATCTACCTGTTGGATTTTTGAGATCTGAGTACTGTTGGAAATTTCTCGATGAATAGATCATATTGGTGTTTGGGTTGGAGTAATTTGGAGGTCAGGAAAAGGCCTAATTTTTAAGGGACCTAGGCCTGATTAATTTTGAAGAAAAATCAGAACTTGGGATCTGACTGTTAGATTTTTGAGATCTGAGTACCAGTAGAAATCTCTCAATGAGTAGGTCTCGATGATATATGGGTTGGGTCCATTTGAAGATCTATAAAATATTTGAATTTTTGGGTTGCACACATATATTAAATTCATAAAAAAAAGGCATATCTCTTGATCCGATCGTTGGATTCTTTAAATCCTTATTAAAGGTAGATCACCATGGAAGTGAGATCCGACTCGAAACATGAGAGTTGGTGAGATCCATAATAAGAAAAGGCCTATAATGATGCAACCTTCCTAAATGTACATGATAATGAAGGTTTTAATTTACTTATTCAAAATTATCCAAATGGGGCAAAATGGGGGCATCAATAATATGAGTATTAAATTGTCCATATGAGTGCCAAAATGAGGTGTCTACGGTGGGTTCTGGTTTCGCTGGGCAGGGATGGTATGGACAACAATGATGATGGGTTGGGATGATTTATGGGATGTCAAGGGTGATGTGGAGAAGCTGATGAGGGGAGGGCTGCTAGAACGGTGATGGTTAGTGATGGCGATGAAAGGGCTGGATCTAGTGAAATCTGATGGATGGATGGATGTGGTGGTGGTTGATGATGGCAGGAGTGGTGTAGGGTGATGCGGTGGTATTGCAGAGATGGGGGTGTGGAATGACAACAATGATGTTCAGTGATAGATGATGATGATGAATGACGGCAAACCAAAGAGATCGAATTCATAGGTTACCTCGAATTGGCGATCCGGACGGTGATCCGAGATTGGATCTTCGCTCTGATACCACTTGATGAAGTAGTACGGAGGCCACAATGAAGATCTACACTTCCGACGGTGAGATCGAGCCCTAAGACTCAAAACCCTAAGATCACTTAGGCTCACAAGAATAATTCTGAACTTTATTAAAATAGAGCATAACTTACAATCAAGCATCCATATCTATTTATAATAGAGGAATGGTCTAAATAAAGAAACTACCATTATTCAGTGATTCCTAAAATCACTCCCTAAAATCTCTCACTAAAATCTCTAAGTAAATCAAATCACTAAAATCTCAAATTACTAAAACTACTAAACTATTTAAAGAAAGTAAATCATTCTTGGCGGGGCCCATTAGTGGGTACTTTCCTTCTTAGATCTCACTGCATCAATGAATCACTGGATTTGTCTTCAACATGAAACCAAACACAATCTTCATTTGAAGCTACAGATATTCAACACTAGATTTATTTTCAACATGGAATTTATACTCATCATAACCTTCAACATGAACCCATTAAAACCACTAAAAAAGTTCTCCATAATGTCGCCATTGTCGGGTGATTGGCTTGATCCAATATTATGGCATTCGCTTGTATTTACAAGAGGCATTTTCTGATGAACAAGTCTTAATTTTAAGAATGGTACTGATGCACATCCAAGTTCCATCTTGGCATGTGAGACACCTTCAGGTTCTAAACAAAGAGGTAGGATAAGGCTATATGGTGTTGGTGTTGAAAACTTATTCCATATGCTTGATGGGCTAAATACCTAAGTGTAAAAGAATGCTAGGCTTGGTTTTTCAAAAAAAAAAAAGTTCGAATTTCTTGTCAAGAAAAAAATTGTAATTCTTCAAATGTCATCTCTCGGCATCGTGAGAAATCCAGCAGAAGTGCCTGCAAAATGGTGGGGTTTGGCCAAATCAACCCTGTTTAGAGACACCAATTCGTCTATCTAGGGTAATTACTATAACATACACAACTCAGAACGACCCCAAGACAGGACTCAAACCTGTCCAAGCATCTGAAACTGCAGGACTGAAATGGTGGGTCTATACCATTTTCTGGCAGGCAACCAACGATCCCTCAGGCACCCTCCTCCTTTCCCAAGCAAATGAGCATTATTGTGGATCCAAACACAAGTACAAATTCAAGAAAACCTTCATAAATCTGGATTTAAGAACATAGAGAGAAAGAAGGCACTAGAAGGGTGTTACGTGGTGTCTCTGACCTAGACTTTGGAATGGGATCCTCGGCCTGGCTATCGGCTCCGGTGGCAGCTTCGTGTTGCTGGCCGGAGGTAGAGAGTTGCAGGTTTATGACTACGAGCGAAGCGAGGATGCAATGCATTCCAACCTCAAATGGGATTTTTAGTTCGTTTTTGTTTAAACTTGATAAAGAAATTACCTGCAAAACTGTGATCGTTATTTGAGATTGTAGCAGAAAAGTGTGTGAATCTGCAACATGTGGGGAAACGAGAGGGAGATGGAGGAAGGAAAGAGGATTAGGATGTTGGGTGGGGGGGAGAGGGAGAGAGAGAGAGAGAGAGAGAGAGAGAGAGAGAGAGAGTCATTTGGGGTGAAATGAAAAGTTGGGCGGGCTGTCCTGTTTTTCGTCTTTTATAAGTCATTTGTTGCAACCATTAGATGATTTTTGAAAATTGATGGTCAAGATTAGACTTCTCACAACTACGGTGAGAACAGTTCTCACCTGAAACCCTATATATATAATATATGGTAATATTCGGGTGAGAACTAGTTCTCACGTATTATATGAGAACATTTTTGTGGGGCCCATATTTGCAGATGGGACAAGGGGGATGGAAAAAACTATGTGAGACCACCCTAAGTATTAAGTTTGACCCCAAACCCATGCCCCTAACCCCTTCTTCCGTGGCCCACAAGTTTAATGGCTTCATATTCAAAAAAATATTCAACCCTCAATCCAATGGTTCAGTCCATTCGGATGTATGACAATCCTTGGGATAAGTGACTATCAGGGGGTTCCCTATTGGTTGCTAGGTTTTAATGGGTTGTTAGTTGGGCCCCACAAAAAAGTTCTCATATAATAGGTGAGAAATAGTTCTCACTTGAATATTTCCCATATATATGGCTAGTAGAATCAGTGCGGTGTGCGCAATGTTAAGACAAGCTAGCGACATGGGCAAAGTTAAGACAAGCTAGCGAAGTGTCATAGATGGGCAGCAAAGAAGCTAAAGTTCATGTGGCCACGATGCATATGCTTAGAAGGATATGTGGAGTTCTTAAATATGATAGAATCAGGAAAAAAAAAAAAAGAGAGAGAAAGAAAGAAAGAAAGTATATTAGAAGAAATCTATGAATAGCTTCAATTAAGGGAAAAAAATCAAAGAATATCATTTGAGATGGTTTGGACGCATTTACACAAGTCTAAAACTGACCATATGAGACAAATCTAAGGATTCCAAGTGGAATGTAATAGGAGAATAGGAGGTCGTTCAAGACCTTGGGCAAAGTGATGAGGCACGATATGTCACTTTGTGGAGCAACTGAGAGTATATATATTAAAAGTGTCCTACTCACTCTTTAGAGAGGGGAATGAAAATCCATAGTGGAACCCACCTATTGGAAATCCAAGCAACTCAAAATGAATGCCCTCCCCTTCAGTGGGATGTCTCCAAATTTTACTCCAATAAGAGTTGGTCCTACTGTCAGATTAATCATGTGATTTTCATCACAAAAAAAAAAAAAAAAAAAAAAAAAAAGAAGATTAAGCGTGTGATTAATAATGTATCCTCAATCTTCCCGCTGTAAGATTAAGCATGTGATTTTTATCAAAAAAAAAAAAAAAAAAAGATTAAGCATGTGATTAATAATGTATCCTCAATCTAATGGTGGACCAACTCATATTGGAGTAAAATTTAAGGGCCAACCCACTAAAGGGGAGGGCATTTATCTAAGCAGTTCTGATTTTCAATAGGTCACATTATTAATCAAACACTCAACCTTGCAGTGGGACCAACTCCTATTGGAATACAATTTGGAGATATCTGACTAAAGGGGCAGGCATTCATTTTGAGCAGTTTAAGTTTCCAATAGGTGTGCCCCACTATAGACATCCACTCCCCTCACTGATGGGAAGTATGAGTGAGACAAAAGGATCCAGACTCCTTCACCATTTACACATTCACAGTTCACCTTATCATGACTTAGTGAATGGGTTTTAATCCCATCCTCTCAACCATCCATATGTACTGCATGCACCATGGCCCATCAAACAATCACATCTAAGTACCAATCAACAGATTTCATTAATTAACTATGAGTGGATTGGTTTATATGCAATCAATTTGACATGGATTATACTTTGATTGACGTAAAATACAATGCTGAGACAAGAAGAAAGGATTATTTTGGGTAGTTTGATTCATTCTAGTGAGCCCTACTGTTTTCACATTGTAACTACTGCCACAAAGTTACAAAAATTTACATCTTAGAAAATGTTGAGATATTTTCAAATTTAGGATGTTGCTTCAGATATTATTACAAAAATCTGCAGAAACTGCAGAACAGTTGATAGAAATTCTGGCCGCTTTCCTAAAGTTGGACTACAATAGTTTGTGTCAAACTGGTATCAGAGCAACGTTATTTGCTTGGGGTGGCAACGGGAGATGCAATCGTAGGTACGATCGCAAGTGCCGGGGCACAATTAGCCCTTTTTTTTTTTTGCTATTCTGTGCTAGGATGTGAGCAAGAGATAGGGGTGGGGATTTTTGGGTTTGGTTTGGCTGGGAGGAGTGGATGGTCGACGGGCTTGGAGTGGGCGACGAGGTTTGGTTTCGGTGGAATGGGGATATCGGCAAAGGGGTTCTGTGGTGGTGAGGGGCTGGAGTTTTGGATGTTGGGGTGCGGCAGGGGTTTCAACAAAGAGGCATTGATAGAGGGAGATTGGGGAAGATGGTTGTTGCGGGGTTTGGCTATCTGGGATGAGGGTATGTAGAGGGGATTGACGATGACAAAGGGCTAGGAAAGGGGAACGATGATAGCTGTGGGATGATGAACGGAAAGATGGATATGGTTAATCACGCCGACGATCGGAGATCGTTCGGCTTTGATACCAATCGATGCAATTGTAGGTACGATTGCAAGTGCCGGGGCACAATTAGGGTTCCCACAAGAACAATCACATACGATGAAAACAACTCTCCAACGAAAAACCCAAAAAACTGATTAACTCCAAAAACTGAGATTATTAATCTCTACAATGCCATATTTATAATAAAAGTCTTAAGGACTAGGCAAACAATCCTAATTAAACTAGGAAACAAAATAAGAATATCACAGTTAGAAAATAATCCTAATTACAATCTTGCTAAAACCAAAACTAATTATAACTCAGAGAATTTCATGGGTCCCACATGTGACCCACGAGTCTTGTTGCAATGATGTGGTATTGTTGCTGCATCAACGGGTCAGATTGGGTCCAACCTTAGGCCGACCCAACCCTAGTGACATGTGTTCCACTGTTGCCCATATGCAACCCGATCCATAATGGGTTTTGTGATCTACAATACCAAATATGCCCCATGACAGGTGCAGGTAAGTCAAGTTTAACACCGGTTAGAATAATTTTAAAATATGAAAAGAACTAAAAGTTGCAAACATGTAGGAAGGGGGTCGAACTTGCATCCTCAAACTTGTGCATTTCATCAACTACAACTAGTCTACAACTTGTCCTAAAGATGCTTTCCACATGCAATCTCTCTAAAACATATATTTATGCTATGAACCGAACCTGACTCGGGTCAAAATGAATAATATCATACACGACGAACAAACCCACTACCAAACCTGCCGCTATTTGCCATCCCTATTAGTTCCTGTGGCTGAATGCCTGAGCCATTCCATTCCACTTATTTTTTGTTATTTGCTTCCTATCATCGTCTTCCACTTCTATTTCCTTTTGTTTTCTTTTTCTATAAAATCCAAAGCCCCAATTACAACTGAGCTCCGCCAAGATTTTTGAAGAATTTCAACTGTCAGATTTATTTTGCTAAAATCACTCCTCATCAGATTGTCTTTCTTTGTTATTTTTCTTTAATCCAATCTTAAAATCCAGTGCCTATAAGTCGTTTAAACAGCCACTTTTCCACCCAAAGTGTCAACCACATCTTGAATCTGATTCCCAGACAGCAGCAAGTACATGTGTTAAGAGATATGTCCATAAGTAGCAACACAGGAAAGAAACTGTCATGTTTAGCACAAACTACATTCCCCATATTGTTGTAACATACTCGTTGACATTACTACTTCAAACAGCACTAAGGATACCATTTTCCACTATAGGATTAAACTAGGTTTTATGAAGAATCAGTTTGATGCTTTCAATACTACCCCTAGTCCTATGCCACTTCTTCTAAAGGGCAATCATCACAGATGATTATCCTTAATTGCAAGCATGGCATCATGTTCTTGGATGGGAACATGGGTAGGTAAATCCCTCACATCTACCCAAATAATCGTATTGTAGCTTTCTGGGATATGCCAATATGTTTCTTGGATCGATCCAATTCTCTCGAACATATAAATAAATAAGTAGCTATTAGTTCTAAGGATAAACGCATAAGCATCGCTCCTTGTCGGGAAAGAATCTCAAAACTCCGACAAAATGAGCAAAAGCACAAAGGCACTCCTTTTACAAGCTTGTGTAAGCTTTAAACAAGCCATGACCTCTGAAACAATTCTCACAACTTAATTAACTCTAATCCCAACCAGTTGAAAACATATCCCACTATCTTGGGCCAACTTTGTGCTGAGTAACTCAATAGGGAGTCCAAATATACCAAAGTCGTGACATTTCACCACTGTTTTCTATGTGAAAGTAAGCCTTCAAAATTAAAAATGGAAATTAGGCATATTGTCATCACCTCAGGCAAGAAAAAGGACCTCAGATAGGCTATACTTAGATATGGACCAAAAACATTAATCTTACATATTCAAACTATGAGTCTACAAGCAAGAACGATCACTATACATATCCTATTTTGTCGTGATTAAAATCTAAATAATAGGAGAATTAAATCATGATGCAGTTTAATGCTGCATTGACCATGAAAACTATATGGTGGCCCAGTCTTAGGCCTATATTAGAGCTGTATGATCAGGCACATGGGATCCACACCAATTTCTTAAGGGGTCAGGCCAATTTGGTGGGTAAACCAGCCCTTGAATACACTGTTTTCAGACGGTTTACGCTTAACAGTCCCTGATTCGGCCCAATACTGATTCCCCTATATACGTCTGGCCAATGTGCACCTGTAGTAACTCAGAACAGTCTAAAAAGCTCGTCCAGCTCAGTAGGGCCAGTCGAACAGCCCACAAGGTTTGCACGAGCTTCTTTTCTTTTCTATTTATTATTTGGAGTTTTCCAATGGTTGGAATTATTTCTTATGTATGCTCCATTCTTAAATCAATTATTAGAATTTTATTTACGGCTTAAACCCATACTATGCTCACAATAATAACAATAGAACAGGCAACAGCCGCAACACCTGCAGAGCTTTGGCTGTGTTTTGGACATTTGAAGTAAAACAGTCCCTCTGGGACCTACATCCTGATCTGCATCAAACCACCAAGCATGATGGCAGCTTGTGTAGTAGAATATTAGAGTGCATTATATGACAAACATAAGCTGTGCTCAGACATGCACGATACAGACATGAGAACAAAACAGTTGGATGGATATAAACAGACACACCTATATTTTCAGTTGTCCTCTGCTACAATCCATAAATCAGAAAGTCAAAGTTTTTCATATATATATATATATATATATATATATACACACACACACACACACACACACACACACACACACACACACTGTATATTGTCCCCAAAACAAAAATGTTGATCCTTTTTACCACTTCTAATTCAAGCAACAAAAGGTGCAAAATAACATCTGCAATTCTGCATAAACTTTCAACAATGATTTGCAATTAGTCCCCTTTCCACACAATAATTAAAACATACATAAAGGAGGACACTACAAAATTTCCCACAGATCAAACAAGTACTAACTCATTAAAAAATCAAAGGAAATGAGCAATTATGATTAATTCATCAAATTACCATTTCAGAATAACTTGAATCGTACAAGTCCTCATCATAGGTCCAATCCTCCATGCTAAACTCCGTAAACGAACGATGATGACCACTTGCATAAAGCCATTGCCCCTTCTCAACCTTTCTGCAATTAGGGCACTGCATTGCTCCTTTAGCATTGAAAGCTGACCCAATACAATCTGGGGAAAAAATAAAGATGAGAACTTTAACAAGGCACAGAATCCACCATCCCAAGAAAAATCATTCTTCGTCATTGAAACCATATCCCATCTGTCTTCGCCGGGCAGTTTTGCGAATTCAAAAAAATACCCATTTCGGGAAAAAAATCAACCAACCAATTGATGGTTAAATTGCAACAAGAAAGTGTAATCAAAATTTAGGTAAAGTTTGGATTTTTGGAGCCAGAAATTGAAATAAAAACACTGACGTTCATCAAGCAGATCTCGTAATCCGTATTTAAAAACACCACGATTCAATTTTTTCCCCATAAACACAAAAAGATCCTGAAAAGAAAAATTGGGGCTTTTGGATTCTACATACCAAGATGAAATTCATGACCACATTGCAGCTTCGCAGTCGATCGATCCCCTTTATCTCTAACCGCCTCAAGGCAGATAGAGCAAGAAACCATGAAGGGAATCACGTCGCCTCCAAGATCCTTCTTTAGATCCTTCTCCCCCAAACCCATGCCTTGGTACCAAAACCCTAGAATCTACAATTTGATAAGGAATGGGGGAAAAAACTCCCAATTCGTTCAAAACGAGCCTCGTGAGAACAGATTCGAGTAAATGGAAGTGGGTGGAAACTGAGAATTCGATGAATTCGAAGCAGTTTTCGAAGAAGAAGAAGAAGAAGAAGAAGCGGAGAAAATGCTTTGAAGAGGGAAAGGGCAAAGAGGAAAGGAGAAATAGCGCAGCTGTTTTTCCGACCCACGGTTCGCGCTTATGTTTCGGGAGACTTTTTAGTCGGTCCTGATTCGGGAAGCCTGATCCGTATGGTCGTATCAAAGTACAGTATGATATGAATATACATGAGAAATTGGGATAAAATTATAGTCATATTCTTGTGGTGCTTTTCTTAAAAAAACTCTTTAGCTTGTAGAGAATTTTTATGACTATCTTGTGAGCATTTTAAATGTATTCCTATTTATTTTTAGATTTTTTATAAATTCTTACAAAAAAATATAGCTTTAAATACAAATTAGACGTATTGATTGTGAAAAACACCAAATTGATGGATTATGGTGTAGTATTTCATTTCTTACATAATTACCCTCCGACGATATCATTACTTCATCCACATGACACCTATTTTACCTATATTTAGTCAAATAGAACTAGGGGTGCACATGGGCAATTCAGATCGGTTTAGAGGGAAAACTATCAACCAAACCGAACCCATTGATTTTCAATCCCAAATCAAACCGAACCACCCATGTGCTCAAACCGAACCGAACCGGTTTGGTTCGGTTCCGTTATAGTTTTTTTTTTTTTTTTTATTGTATTATCTTTTTCACAAAAGAATTGCAGTTCAAATATGGTCCATCAATTGGAATGAGGAGACGTTGTAATGAACAGTAAAATATATTTCATAATTCGTTTCAAGCAATGAAATATACATCAAACGATGGATGAACTCTTTCCATCCATCATCCGGTCACGTGATTGAATGAACCAGGCCAAGTTTGACCAACTTTTCAAGCAAATGAGCTGAAGCAGTTCAAATCTTCTGATAAAATACACTAACAAAATGGTTAGGCATGTACATATTTCTTTGCATAAAACCTAGACTATACTACATTACTTGATCAAGACCAATGAATTCAACACAGAAGGAACTAGTTTTTCTTTTGTTTTGCTTTTACAAACAAGATGGGTTAGGCATGTACATATTTCTTTGCATAAAACTTAGACTATACTACATTGCTTGATCAAGACCAATGAATACAACACAAAAGGAACTAGTTTTTTTTTTTTTTTTTTATTTTTAGTTTTTTTATAAATTCTTATGAAAAAAATATAGCCTTAAATACAAATTAGACGTATTGATTATGAAAAACACTGAATTGATGAATTATGGTATAGTACTTCATTTTTAACATAATTACCTTTTGACGATATCATTACCTCATCCACATGACACCTATTTTACCTTTATCTAGTCAAATAGACCTCGGGGTGCACATAGGCAATTCGGATCGGTTTAGAGTGGAAACCATCAACCAAACCGAACCCATCGATTTTCTGTGTTCCCAAACCAAACCAAACCTCCTATGTGCTCAAACCAAACCGAGTTGAACTGAACCAGTTTGGTTCGGTTCGGTTACAGTTTTTTTGTTTTTTTATTTTATTATTTTTTTCACGAAAGAATTGCAGTTCAAACATGGTCCATCAAATGGAATGAGGAGACGTTGTAATGAATAGTAAAATATATTTCATAATTTCTTTCAACCAATGAAATATACATCAAACGATGGATGAACTCTTTCCATCCATCATCCGGTCGCGTGATTGAATGGACCAGGCCAGGTTCGACCAACTTTTCAAGCCAATGAGTTGAAGCAATTCAAATCTCTTGATAAAATACACCAACAAAATGGTTAGGTATGTACATATTTCTTTACATAAAACCTAGACTATACTACATTGCTTGATCCAAACCAATGAATTCAACACAAAAGGAACTAGTTTTTTTTTTTTTTTCTTCAAACAAGATGGGTTCGAATGGAATGTAGCCCCAATTTTGAACTAATTGAGATGGGCCTCTTCGTAGTTCAGTTTCTCTTAGGTCAGACCTAACTCCTCGGCAGCGCTATTAAAACCCAATAATGCACACTTCTTATAAAACTTTCATCAAACATGTAATATGCAAGTAGAACCTACAAGCGCTTCCCCTAATGCTAAAATAGAATAGTCAATACTCAAGTTAATACATACGATCGATTTGGTTTAGGAGGTTAACTGTGGGTTCACACCGATAACGGATCGATGTAAGGTTGTTTCTATCATGGTTTAAAATCGTAGTTTCGGTAGCGGTATCAGTTAGGCCGGAAAACCAATATGATATCGATATCGATCGCGGTTATCAATCCATCGCGGTATGATTTTTTTTTTTTTAATCCAAAAAAATTTTGCAAAAATATCCAAAAAATCCAAAATATTTGAAAATATTGAAAAACGATGTTTTTTTCCATTAATAACAACAATAAGTCAAAATATCGGTCACCTTTAGTTATGAGTCATGTCTACGTCATAGTTTGCTGTCTTCTCCATTATTTCTTATAATGTAACCATGATTTTGGCTCGTGATCAATTTATTAGTGTAAAATATAAGAAAATAATGATAACACATCAATCATCATTTAATACTAACTCAATCATCAAATAAGTTGTGAAATTCAAGACCATGAAGATAACATATCAAAATCTGAAACATATTAGTGAGATAGATAACAGTGTGTAGATCTAGCATGAAAGTGTGTAGATCTATCATCTAAGTGAAGAACACAACACAAGTGATAAGCCCAATGATCTTTTCATTCATTTCTATGCTTTATTTAAAAATAAAAAATAATAAATACATAATAGTAGAAATAAGGTAGTTAAGTTGATTTTCTCTTACCAAATAAAATGATTTCTTAAAGAAATAGTATTGGAATTTGGAAATATGTAAGAATGAGCTATGGGGATATGGATGCTCTAAGGAGATGAGGGAAGAGGAGAGGAAGATGGGGGAATAGGGAAAAAGTTTTTTAAAAAAATTTAGAGTTTTTACTATTACTCCATCTCGGCCGATATTTTGAAAATATCGGCTGAGATATCAGTCGAACCGATATTTTGATAATCTCGGCCGATATTGACTGCTATTTTTACAATATTTTGTTTGTCTTAATATCGCAGCAAAATAGCGTACCGTTATGGACCGGTACCAGTTCATATCGGCCGATATGAACCGGTATCGGCCGATTTTTAAATCCATGGTTTTTATGATTTTGAAACCGTTGACCGAATCAAAGGCGGTTCGGTTTGGTTTTGCAGTGATACTGGATTTTTTGTGTAGCCCTAAATAGAACCGTTGCTTTAGTTTCTCCATCTTTATTTCAAAGAAGATTCTCAGAATATTGAAGTCTATGAGAAAAAAAAAATAATATATATATATATATATATATGTTTGGAAGGGACAAACGCATCTAATCAATTGGAATAATACATGTTTTAAAGGTTCGTTCTCTTCTCTTCCTCTCTAAATATTCAAATGTTGAGATGCTATCCAAGCTCCTTGAATCCTTATGGTGGTGATTGTCATTGACCTTCATCTTGATTATCATAGAAGCCCTTTTTGGAATTCAACAAATCCAACCCTTCTTTCGAAAAAGAATTACCCAATTAATGGTTATCAATGCCGAGATTAACTAGTCCTTAATGGGTTTGGTAGATGATGTTGTTAAAGCTAATGGCCTCTATGCCCTTCTCTTCTTCATTTTGTGCTTTTTATTTATTTGTCTTGCTTTTATGCTTTATATGTTTTGTTTCTATTGTCTTAACTCTCATTTTTAGCTTTGTAATGATCTTCTCTTTTAATTAATGTATGTATATCTTTCCAACAACCGAGTAATCAATGGTTTTGATGAAAAAGGAAAAAAGATATGGAATTCATTTTTTTTATTCTACAAAAATTTGGATATCTTAAGATATTGATTATGAATATTTGCTTGGTCCCAATAGTACTTTGAATTCAACAATTAGAGCCTCGTTTTAAATCTTTTCCATATCAATTTTAGATGGATTCAGAAATGGGTCCTGTGCCATAGTTGATCAAATATATTAGAAATGGGTCCTGGCCCACATAAAAGGGCTTTTAAGATATTGAAGAGGAAGATCAATGACAATCGCCACTACCATAGGCTTCAAGGAACCTATCTATACACACACCAATAAAAAATATATATATAAAAAAAAAGATAAGTAGAAAGCTAGTAGACAGTGCCATCTCGACATTAGAACACTTAGATGAGAAGAGAAGGGAAGAGAATATACCTTTTAAACGTGTATTATCCCTATGAATCTGATGCGTTTATCCCTTTTATGTGCACTTTTCTTCTCTATTTTTTTTTTTTTTTTTTTTGTGTTCGATCTTTAGAGAAATTTCATTACAAACGGAGATGGAGAAACTACAATGTTGATTTGAATGGGAAGGATGTATGCAAAATGGGTGTAAATGTAGATGACGATATCATTATGCAGTCATAAGAGTAATTCTGTCTAAGAAAATGTACTATGCCCTAAACCGTCAAGTATGCATTTTTCATAATTAATCCTTTTAATCAGTGCTTAAGGCTAACTTTTTCATAAAAATCCCTTTTTATTGATGGCCGAGGGGATCCAAATATTTTTGTAAATATTTTGTAACGAGTAAATTAAATTATTTGTGATGGTCCAATTAGAGGTGGAAAAAGCCAACCCAAGTCGTTAATCCAATCCAACCTGGCCCGCATATGACCCGTAAGACCCTTTTTTTCTTCTTTCAACTAAAAATTATAACTGACAACCAATTATAAGGAGTGTATCCTTTTATTTTGATATGGTGGTTTTTATAAAGGTTTTAATGAAAACTTTATTTTATTTCTACTAGTTTTGCTATTCTATTTCTATAGTCACTATTTTAAAAATGTATACCATATTCAATGTGTAAAATGATTTTTTATATTTCTTTTTTCTGAAGTAGGCCCTTTGTTAGCTTACTTAAGAATATTTATGTGCTCTTCTCTCTGAAGAGGATTGTGGGTATGAAGAAACTGCAATGGACATGACATAAATAAAATAAAATAATCAACTAAAAATTTATTTTATTTCTGTTAGGTTTTTTATTCTATTTCTATAGTCGTTATTTAAAATATATATACCATACTAAATGTATCAAATAATTCGTTGTCTTTCTTTTTCTCAAGCATGCCCTTTGTTAGCTTGCTTAAGAACATTCGTGTGTGCTCTTCTCTTTACTAGGATTGTAGGTATGAAAAAGATGCAATTGATATAACATAAATAAAATAAAATAAGTAATGGCCGAGTTCATGCTAGTTTCCACACTATTTTCTCAAGCTAGAGGCCAATTATGGGATCATGATCCAGTCTGGGCCTAAATTTTCAACCCAATATCAATTGAAACTAGGTTTGGTTTAAGATTCTATTTAAAGAAAATTAACATTAGGCTTATCATAACAGTTAGAACTTGTCCATATTGCTTATCATAATAGGTTTTAAATTGTACCAATAAGATTTAAATAGTTAAGAATTGTTCATTTATATCTTATCTCAATTTTAGGAATTAACTTATGGATTAGGGTGTAATTTAAACTTTGGGTATGGTTGGAGACTTAGAGGACTTTTGTTAATAAATTTATGTTTGGATGTAGGTTGTGCGGGCCAACCCGACCCATAGTAATCCGTGATGGTTATGCGGATTCATATGGGTTGGGTTAGGTTGACCTGCAACGGGTGTAGGTTAGGAGTTTCTTATTTAATAAATAGGTCGGATGCGGGTTAGAAGTGTCTGACCCGCTAAATAAATGGGGCTAACCCATTTAGCCCAACACGGTCCGTTTGCCAGCTCTAAGTCCAATTATAATATATTAAATACAAAGGGTTTGGATTCAATTTTGACTTTTTTTATTGAGCATATGTAAAAAGCTAAAAACGTACAAGTCAGGAGATGTGAACTAATGACCTCTTGAACCACTATAACACTCATTACATATGTGTATTTATTTATAAAAAACTGTCAAAACTATTTAGATGGAGCGTGGACCCTAGCCCAATGGTTCATGCCCATGTTTAGCATGAGTTATTGTGTTAGTAATCTATTAAGCGAAGCTTTGGATGAATGGGTAAGATGCAATGCGAGTTAATTTTCATTGCCAAGGATTGTTAACTATTAGGTATACATAATGGATGGGACATTTATATGATGGGTATGCTTATGTAATTCAAGGCAACCTTTGTGCAATACCAAGGGAACGTTTGTGTGCACCCATTTCTGTAGAAGCAAACGTTTCTGCTTTGGCACCATAAACGTTGTTTGGTGCAACTAGTTGCGCACAGAAAAAGCCTAAAAAATAGCCTTTTGTGCCGGTTTCCTACATAACCCCCATAAAAAAGTACTAGTGTCGCAAAAGAGGAACGTTTCTTTCCTCTTCCACGACTTCAAACAAATGTCCCTTAAATGGAATTCTATAATGCTATAAGAAATACGATTTAAATTTTTGTAGGCAGAGCTCTTACACTGTTTAGTACAATACTTTTCTTAGTGAAAGAGAAAAAAAGTTGAATTGGTTTTCTCAATTGTATGAAATCCTCTCTTATGTGGGGCCAAAAAAAATGTTTGGATCAACATTACAAATTTCAATGGAACTCAGAATCCCAAGCTAAACAAAAAAGCCCTGGCAATTTTTTGCAATCTCCTTTTTTATATTGACTTATAGACAAACAAACCGATGATCTGCCCACAAACTTATGGTTTTGTGGTGTTGGCACCTTAGTTTCACACACATGCTTACAAATTGATCCTTGGGTCCTCAAGTTAAAAGTATCACTCTTGATTGGTACTTGAAAGGAGAGAGAGAGAGAGAGAGAGAGAGAGAGAGAGAGAGAGAACAATGATCTAAGTTAACCCAAAAAAAATGATGAAAGAGGAATTGAGAAATCTTTCACCTATGTACAATTTGCATGCCACTCCACACAGGGACCATCCCAAAGGTTGGCCCTAAATTTTCACAAGCTATGGGTGATGCGTTTCTGTCATGCCCATAATTCTAAGATCCTTGGGACCCTCATATTTTCAGAACGCGACGGTCTCATATTGAACATGAGGGGTCAATCCTCTTAATAAGCATAATGTGGAAAATCTAAATCAACTAATTTGAATTAATGCATCAAATGAACATATATACTACTAATAATAAAGTTGAGTAATGATGATAAAACTCAATAGTCTCAAGATATCCAAAGAAATATAACATGGTCCATCTAAGTCACTATAGTGAAAATGAAATCTAAAATGCTAAATAGTGATTCGCTTCTCAAGCTTCACTCGTCCCATCAAGCTAAGATTCTTCATTATCGGGGGCAACCTCAACATCTGAAAAGAAATGAGGATAATACACATGAGCAAAAATAGCTCCACAAGTAAACAAACTACAGAGCTATAGCAAACGATTATTCAATCAAACGATAGCAATTTGTGTATGATGATACGGTTAATTCAAGGGTATTCCAATAATATTAAAATATTAGGAAATATTAACAAGATAATCTTAACAATGGTGCATGAATAATTTAGTAAGGATTCATGAATATTGGCAGTAATTATAGATCACATGATCTAATATAACAAAAGGCATATCCACGGTCACAATACACAAAAGTACCCGTCAGATTTAAGCCTTGACCAAGTACAATATGATCACACATATAAGGGCCCGAAGCCATAATAACACACATAAAGGCCTGAAGCCATAAGGGACTAGCTACAGTCTAGTTATCACGCACAAAGGGGTTCCCAGGTAATGTCATACCCATAAAGAGGGCTAAGTCCGCATTTGGATGACCCCACATCGCATTGCCCAATACGTTGGATGATGCCTTAGAGATCAAGTTTTACATTCAAGGGTGAACCATAAAACTCAAGATTCAGGTTTCCAAGCAAAAAATGATTTGGAGCATTTTTCCAACATAATTGGAGTTGTGTCATAATTTTGAAGTCCAACCATGATATAAATATTTTAGCAAGGATTCATATCAAAATTTCTATATCTCATGGTAGCATCAAATGAACATGGAACAAGTTCAATAATTACAATTTTGATCATTGATGAGTACACAAATTAGTTCATAAAAGTACAATGATATCAGTAAAATCAATGGCCCTAAATAAGCTAAGATGCCAGACTGGGTCCCGCATGAAACAAAAGGATTGTATATCAGTTTAACATATTGGAAAGCAAGGGTTAGAAAACTCTTAACTACTAGAAGACCATAGTAAGGTTACTTATCTCAATTAGCGTAGATGATGGATTTAACCCGTCCTGACTTGAATGCTTTGATGACTCGGTTTGGGTCCTTGTTAATGACAGTCCACAATTGAATTAGCGTTAGGGTTTGAAGACTGGATTCATGCACCAATTGTTTGACTTGGGTCATGCTTGAGTATGGGTCATGTGTGATGAGCTAATACATATTGGCTTTGAGTTCAGGTTACTAAGTGGTGCAAGTGGACCCTGTATCGAGGTTTATGCATGCTTATGAACCAAGAGTATTGGGCTTAGAACAATGGGTTGTGTGGTAGGATAGTGAGTGTGCCCAAAGTATTTGGTCAAGAACTTGTGCCTACTTATCATGGGTAAACCCTGTATACTAGGTGAACCAGGGATATTGGGCCGAAGTAATATTTAATTTGACAATATCTCCTTTGGACCAGGACTATAGGTTGACTGAACCAAGGAACAAAATGAATTAAAATATGGGTAGAGAAATTATAAAATTGGGCCCAGTTCATTTAGATAGTGCAAGTGGACCTCACAATTTAAGTTGAATTCAGCATGCATGTCAAATGGTCCAAGTATAATGGGCCTCATATCTCAATTGAGCTGGACTAATTTATGAGGATATAGCAATATCTAATCAGGATCGTAGGTGAGATCAAAGGTTGAGATGGCCTAGGTTTATTGCAAGGTAGACACTAATGTTCATTTGGTAGAAAGAAAGAGTGAGGAAAAGATGAGCATGTTGAGTTCATTAGGGTAGGTTGGGCACAGGTCCATTTCCATATGTCTCACAAGATGAGTTTTGGGTTAAATTATATGTTTTTAGTTTAAGGCCTTAACTGATGGGTAGGACTCCTAGCTGTGCAAGTCAGAGTGGGTTGGACCTGGATTATGAGAGGCTGGTCCATCCTAGTGGATATGACATGGCTGAATGATGAGGGAGAGATGATAAGAAATAGAGATGGAGAGAAATCTTGGCAAGATGGGTTTGGATTAGGTGATGTGTATAGAGTTGCAGGAGGTTGATTTTTAGTTCTGAAAAGTGGAAATGGAGGTGAAAATGGGTGGTTTGGGGTGGGTCATATGTGGTGCAATGGCTACGATTTTTATTAATGCTTTGTTTGTTTAGAGGGATGGCAGAAATGAAGCTCAGCTTGGATGAAAAATGATAATCATCATGGGTTTAGATTCGTTGGATTTGTTTATGAGATGGAGGGATGATTCACTGGTGAAGAGAATGGCTGTTTGCAGAAATTGAGTAGTATGAAATGGTTGAGCATGTGGGTTCTACACAAAGACTGAAGAGAGGCGGGTTCGGTATGAATATTTGGTTGATTGGAATGAAGAGTAGCACACTAGGTTCATGGAATGGGTTTGCTGTAATTATTTGGAAGAATGGTATGACCTGAAAGTAGGCACAGTAGATAAATGAAGTTGGGGTTTGGTGAAACTTGAAGTGGGTCCATATTGACAAGTGAAGAGGATGAAGACGGGAATTACAGGGTTTTAGTTCAGATGGGTCATGAGGAACTTATTTGTTCAAGTGGGTATGACTTGGCTAGGGTAATGGTGACCTGTTTTGTTAGACGATCAAATAACAAAAGTGGGGCTTACTTTGAATGAGAAACGGTGATGGTGATGATAGAATGAGTCCAGATTTGATCAAGATGGATAAGGAATAGAGGATAATGATGGACGTTGGGCCTTGAGGCTTTGTAGGTAAGCCTAGGTAGAAAGGGTGCAGTCTGCAACTTCACAAGCTTTATTGATGGTGATAAGGAGAAGTTGGGTCCCTGGCTTATGAAGTGAGTGGTGGAAGGGATGGAATGGAGGTATGGAACAGATGGTGAAACCGGCTAATGTAGGGATGGTGGTGAGTGCTAATGGTGTAAACAGAATCTAACATTAACTAAGAAATAAATAAAACCAAGTAACACCACAATATGAAAGAAACAAGCACAGAGAATAAACACTATAATAGTAACAGAAGGAGTTTAAGGCAAAAAAGATGTGTACCTGATATAGAAGAGAACCTTGCCTGGAAGAGAGACTCATAAGAGAGGAAAAGAGATTGAAAGGTGGTGTAGGAAAAATGGATTCTCCAAGTAAGATCCCTCTAAATAAGGAAGAGATGGAGTTCTAATGGGAGGAAAGATCCTGAAGGTGGAGAGAGTGCTCCAACTGACAACACCCACAACATGGGATTCCAATTTGACTGGGTCTAATTCCCTTAATGAAACCAAGTATACTAAGATTTAATCTCCATCATCAATGTTGGGTCTCACACAAAATATGATGAAATTACACAAAGCACTAATTTAATTCAATGAATGGGTGGGGTCCAAGCATGATCCAATCTATGATCAAAATTAAATAGCAAAAACAATAATAATAATAATAATAACAATAATCACATTAAAGACCTAGGGATTGGGTCCTTACAGTTTCTGATGTGCGGTGGAAAGGTGAATATTTTCATTATATCGGATGGGTGATTGTAGATATCTGAAAGCCTTTTCTATAACATGTAAGGCACGTTTGTGTAGCCCATTTCCGCGGAAAAGGATGTGGTTTTCTGTGAAAAACTCATTTTTCATGTGTTTTGTGTGGCAGTTTTTCGCAGAACTGCTTTTTCGCCATGTCAGTTTTTTTCCTTCCTAGGCATGGAAATGGACTTCCTATTGGGGAGGGGGGGTATGCAAAGTCTATTTCTACATAAAACTGACCCCCAATCTCCTCACTCCCACCCTCATTCCACCCAACCACCATATTTCTTCTCCCTCTCTTCCCAACCCCACCCAGCCCACGCACATATCGACCCACCGACATAGTAGTTTTCACTAAACCGTAGTTTTCACTAAAAAATCCGTAGCTATACCAAACAACATTAGCACCAATTCATCGAGAAAAAACTTTTTGCACCAAACACGAATTTCTAACTTTTTGCACCAAACACGAATTTCTAACTTTCTCATAAAATCTTTTTTAAGGTATTTAAAAACCATAGAATTTGCTGATGTGGCAATTTCAACTTTCCATGGAAGTTGCCTCTACACAAACGTGGCCTTATAGAAAAGCCCTTTCACACATTTTTGCCGTTATACACAACGAAAAAGCCTATTTAACCCTCACTTAAGAAATGACTTTTTAGGGTATTAAAGAAAATCAATCACCCTTTTTCATTTGCAACTTTTCAATAAAAAAAAAAAAAAAAAGCCTTACCAAACCGTGGGAAACGGCATTTCTCACATAAATGGTGTTGCACAAATATGCCGTAGGGACAGTGGAGTAGGAAGGTACTTATGACATGGCAGAATGAGCCGATCTATTCTTTCACAATAAAGAGTAGATGGGGCTGCCATGAATCGACTTAGTAGAAGTTTAAGACATCACTTCAAAATGTCATATACACTGCACACCCTGGAATTGGATCAAGCAAGGAATGTAGGCTTGCTAAGCAAGCCACTGCTACATGAATAGTAAAGAAGAGCCTCCAAAATTTTGAACTTGTCATTTCTTTGTTGTTCGGTTCATTGCTTTTGCTTTCAGAAAGAAATAAATTTTGAACTATTTTTTCTTGATCACTATGTCAAAACTCATTCCTGTGAGGAACGTTGATAATCACTTTTCTAAGACAGTGGACATAAACATGTCCTAACTCAAGTTTGTCTTTAGTCAGTTGTGCACCCGCTGCTCAAAGGAGCTATTAACCAATTGTTGCCAAAAGGAGTTATCAATTAGTTTACTTGCAGCTTATACAACTTCAAATGTGTAGGATTTTACACCCCATTGAGCTACCACTTCTCTCAAAACTAATTGGCGAGGGCAACAATGGTTTTATGGTGAGGGCAAAGACTCGACCATAATTATGATCGCTCAGGAGTGAGGGTAGACGTTGACTTCAACAAAATGCCAAAGAGATCTCCACTTGGGGGTTTTATTCTTCTTAATCGAACTCGCTACCTTCACCATAAGCCTGAATTTGTACTTGTAGATTAGGTGCAAATACAAACTCTAGTATTACGTGATGATACTAACTTTCTCCTATGAGACTTCTACTCAGACAATACGGGACTTTCAATCTCCATTAATCTCTAAAAATGTCCCACGCATTACTGGCCATTTCAGAATTGAAATTTCTGAAATTTCTTTTTGCTAAGTAGGACTATTGGTGGGGACCAATAATACTTTAAACCTCAACACCCATGGATCAATCCTCATGTGTGTGATATAATGGTATCAAGTGCTAACACCACTCAACCATGAGTCATTATCATCATTAAAGCCTTATCACAACTATATTAAAGTTGGTTAGAGTTACTTTGGACTTCATATTTAAGTCATGACAAAATTTTATGCCGGCTCACCTACCTAATGCAACCCTTCTTCTTAATGAACTTGGGACTGGCAAACTGACTAAGTTACTCAACTATGAGTATATTGGCAGAATTTTTAAAATTGATGTATGGTGTGTGGTAATTTCAAATGTTAGGAGCTTTAAAATGCTATTGGATTTTGTGCTCTCTATTTTTTTTGTTCATTATTTTAGAATTTCATGTATGTTGAATTCTGAAATAATTATATTTCATGGCTGCTAGAATTCCCTATTGTAATATCACTTATGCACATTGTTGTATGAGAGTGTTAAAATTTTCAACATGGGACCCACCTTAGTAATTATATTATGGACTAGCCTTAATTTGGAGACTGTGGTTCTACATTTAAAAATTATAATATGGAGCCCGCCTTTGAATATAGTTATGTGTGTACAGGCTTACTTTTTTTTTTTCTTTTATACTGTCGGAGGGTTTCCAATCCTTTGCGCTGGACTAATCTCTCCAAGCCCAAAGGGAAGCCGGATAAACTTGCCCTTAGCCTCAGTGTGGTAGTGCAGTTTCGAACCTGCAACTTTCGGGTACAAATCATGTCTAGGCCAACTGAGCTACCCCTTGGGGTTAAACACACAATTATGCATGTACAGGCTTACCTAGGAAAAGCCTGGAGTATTGAGTGAAACGCTCAAGTGGATGTGGAACTCATTTTAAGGCCAACCACACCCTTGACTGCATCTAAAGTTGTCATTTCATGATCATCACCCCTCTCATTGCCTCTTCTCACCTAATCATTCTGGCGACACAAAAATGAGAATTCAAGCACGTTGGCGTATTAGGATCTCCTTATAGGTATTTACTCCTCTCTCTCTCTCTCTCTCTCTCTCTCTCTCTCTTTGTTAGGATCTTTTAGGGTTTTAGATTCTCCTTTTTAAGCTGCTTGAGTTTTTAGTGTGGAAGATCTTTCTCTATTTCACTGATGTGCCTATGGTTTCAGGTCCAAATTAGATTAGATTCTTTAGGGCCCGTCTTTGTTCAGTATTGAATCCCTAGCAATTCTAAGCAAGGCAATGCAATGCAATGCCTTGCTTCAAAAGTGCGAAAATCATATCCATTTTTGCTAGGAAATTATAAATGATCATCGAGCCATCGCCCTAGTAAATCAAGTCTTAGGAAAGTGAGGTTTCCGTCTTCAATCCTCATTGCTTTAATATTCATTTACTAGACTTCACTTTTTAGTGAATTCTTAGGAGACCAGCAAACAAACTGGCCCTTTGGGCTTTGGCTTCCTAATTTCAGAACTGAAGAACTAGCATTGTACATTGATGAATATAGAGCTCTAATGTAAGAAGTACGCATATAATCACCTTCATGTTTTTTTTCTTTCACTTTCTTAGCTTTTGTGTAGGGATGGCAATTGGTCTGGCTTAAATGGGACCCGCCTTGACCCCCTCCTATTCGGGGCGGGTTTGGTAGCGTATTGTTGGGGTTCGGGTCGGGTAAATGGTTTTTTTTTTTTATTTTATGCATGAACCCGAGTCGGGTTTGTGTTTTTTTTTTTTTGCCCCGCCCCATATATCTTTACTTCATATGTTACTGAGTGCATTTAATTCATCGGAGAGCTTAGTAGTGTAGTGGCAATGAGTATGGAAATTCTCCTAGAGGTTAGGGTTTTAAATCACCCCAAACAAATGTATTTTTTCATACTTTTAGAAAATATTAAATAAACCACTAACAAACCCGCCCCATTGCCATCCCTACTTTTGTGCTTTTGTTCTGTTATCATGTCATGTATTTTCCATTGTGTTGGAGAATGTCGTGGATTCAGACTGTTTTAGGTTTGAACACTGTTGATTTGGATGGAAAGCATTTTGCTCGACTGATTCTAACAACATTCATTCATGTTGTAAGGCTTTGAATCTTTAATTATTTATTTTAACGTCTCAGGATATAATTAGGACAATTTATGCCTTCTAAAAAATGAATTTCCATTGAGTACTCTGCTTCGTTCTAGGCCTTTGGTTTCACTGTGTTTGCTGGAACTGTGGTAGCGTATTTGACTCTAATGGGATCAATTGTAGTTCAAGTATTCATAATTATCAAAATCCTACGATTCGTATCCTGAATCCCGATTCGTATCTATATAATGAATCTCATTTACAAATGAATCTTAGAATTCATGTGTGAATCCTACGGTTCGATACTCGTTTCATTGAATCTTATGATTTAAGCGATTCGACTAAGCGAGAATGGCTATAGCCAATAAGTTAATATTACTAATCTTTTACATTTTTTCTTTCTTTATTCTATGTTTCTTTTATCGCTTGTATTTTTAAAAGGTTATTTAGTAGTTAACGAAACCTTGTAAGAATTTTTTACAGCTTTGACAAAGTTTCAAAGATTAATAAAGAACGTGCATTTAACTAAAGCATTCGAGTGTACATATGGTGCTTGTTTATATATTCATCCTTTTTTAATCTATTTTGGTTTTTTCCCTTCATAAACACTTTCTCTACTTTAAGAGATATCCTACCGTGTAAGATTGATGGTTAGGATTTTATTTTATTTTTATATTTTATTTTAAAGATAATAAAAAATATATATTGATACTTTAAACTTATTTAACTATTTACACATCATTTATTTCATATATATATATAATAATATATGTCATGATGTTCTTGATATAATTGTATGAAAGACTTACTTGTTATTATATTTATACTACTATAAATGGAAAAATGAATGTAATGAATAATTATTTTTTCTTTTTATTTTAATTTTTAATTATTTTTTATTTTTATTAGAAAAATAAAAAATCCTACGATTCACGATAAGATTTGCGATTCGATTCAATTCATAAGTATGAACGATTTGCGATACGATTCCGATTTTGAAAACTATGCAAGTATTTGTTATGATAAAAAAAAAAAGAATTGTGTTGTGTTTGTCCATGGTTTACATCAAAGTTGCATCTTCCATCGTTAATATGGAATCCTTTATGTTATTGTAACGCCTTAATTCTGAATACTGAGAAAATTGTCAAGGTACCCGAATTTGGCGCGCTACTTCCCGAAAAGTCCAGTAACTTCCAAGATCTTAGGTCCGCAGTGAGGTCCAATTTAAAACTTTTCGACCGACATATAATCAATGATTAAAATTTGCGGAAGGGTAAAGAGTAAAGCGGAAGCATAAGGTATCATAGAGATATATCAAGTGTAGTAGAGCTAAAGTCCATCCTAAATCTCAAAGTATAATTAAGAACATATTTATAAACATATTAGACAAACTCCCTGCTCACCACATAAAAACACTCAAACCCAAAAAAAGATAATCACTCAAACCCCCGGTACAGGCGCTCCATCCTCCAGCTCGACCCCCTGGTCGGCTAGTCCCTATTCATAGTCTCCGGCTATGGGTGCATCGACAAGAGTGTCGTCCTCATAATCGAGGTCAACACCTAAGACCAAGAATGAATCAGATCTAAAGATCTGGCAAGTTACAGTATACAACTAACATAGGATATATGCATCAAAGGAATAGAGATAGTAATAAGATCAATAAGAATATCCAAGGTACAAATGCTAGGCAATTGAGCAAGATAAACATTTAGAATCAGGAAAATAAGATAAGCCAATCTATCTACACAACATGGCACATTCACACAAGCTGAATACTGCGGGATATTATGCTGCGGCCCTCCCATACTGAACACAATCGCTGTGGGAAAATCTCACCAGTGCTAAGGATAACTAACCCCACAAATCACTCATCAATCTCAAACACTCATCACTCAAAAGACAGGACCCGGTATCACACCGTCCGTCTAAAACACAGCTCATCATGATAGCCCACTCAACACTCATAAATAGCTCCTACCAGTGATGATCAGTCAACAGGCTGAGCTTATAACAACTGAGTGAATGTTCATGCCGACTCAGGAAACTAAGGTATAGGTCTGTGTCTGTCTAGGCTTGCCTTGCGCGAGCAAGGTTTTATCAAATTCCTAAGAGGTCTAAGTACCATTTAAATACTAGGGAACACAGTCCAAGTCCAATCATTGGATCCACAACAAGGCCCACCAAGTCATGGCTTTAGTCTAAATAGTCCATGAGAAATCACCAATCTCAATCCAACATCAAACAATCCATACTCATCCAAAATGAGTTACAAGTCTAATCATAACCACCTCTCCATCCTAGGGTTTACACATACAACTTACGCCGTATGAGAGCCCGCCTAGATACAGACACGGGTCAAATGCCTCCAAACTACATCACCAGGTCACCTCTAGGAAGTCCTAGGTTTAGATCCTTCATTTTTCATTTAATTATCAGGTATAAAGTAATGACAAGGACATAAGAGTGACATAATATAATAAGTGGAATAAACTCCAAGTAATTGAATCAAAGGAAACATCAAGGGTCCAATCCTAAGTAATGGCCCACATTCAGGTCCAGGTCCATTTCGGTTAATTGGATCCCGAAATGAAGTTTTAGATGCCAAGTATACTGTATTTGGTGCTCCTGAAGTTATGGGCATTTTCGACAATATTTAAGGATCGAATCGACGTTAAATCCAACCTTAGACCTTACTTAGTGGACCCACGAGTTAAGGTTGAACAACATCATTGACTCGTACTTGGCACATTAATGGAAGTCCATTTGGATGGTCAATGGGTCCCTACCCAAAATAATTCCCCTCTCCAAAATAATATAAGAATCTAATTTGGGTTAATGAAAATAAATAGGGCTATATTATAATTCTTAAAAACTAATGGGTCAGAGTAATTAATCTAAAATAAGCCCAGTTCACAGGTCATTAAGTCAACCCCCTTTCATTCCTTACTTTTATTCCCACATTCTAGAACTAATGTGCCAAGTGTACAACTAACCATAAAAAGGTAAAGTATTCAAAATGGGTTAATTAAAGGCTAAGGGTCCATTTTCTAAATTCTAGAAACTCAAGGGCCAAAGTGAATAATTTAACAAACTTAAGGTAAATGGGTTGCATCATCGTAGGTCATCACCACTCTTTTCCCTTTATTCCTTCTCATGACAGGTCATCAGGTCATCAAATAATCAGGTTGTTCTCATTCCTTTCTTTTATCTCCACTACAAGTACAGGTCCACATAGGACTCTGTGCTATGATGAAGCTTTGACACCCAAAGAAACTTACCACTAGATAGAAATTCCCATACACCCTCAGACCACCAGACCTACTAATTCCCTTAATTTTTGTCACATGGGATGGCCACAATCTTCCATACTCTCACAAGCCACTAGACCACTCACTCATCTCTCCTTTTCTCACTTATCCACACACGTCATCACCTTCCTTTCTTCCCTCACTCAACACAGAATCAATGTTATGTAACAGGACAAACGTGCCTCTCGCCTGGGACATGGAATCTGCAACGATCATGGGCCCCACTCATCAAGGTTCAGATCAGACCTCACCTACATGGTCGCCCAGGCCTATAGGGCCAGATGACCGGCCTAGATTAACATTGGTGATCCATCTGGGCCCACTGTCTAAAAAAAAACAGAAACCCCATTTTCTTATTCATTACCGCAATGCCCCCTTTGGGGCTTTGGATGGTGGACCAAACGGGGTCCACCTTACATGAGTTCACATCCCTAACGTCACCCCACCATTTTCAGCCTAATGGATGGACTAGATCGGCGATCGGATCAACCAGTGGATCCCACAACCATCTGCTGCAAAACTGATTTTTTTTCCCATAAACACGTCCTCTGTTGATCAAGTTAATGGATAGTGGGCTAGGAGTGTCCACTCCCTATGGGACCAGCCCCTCTAGGGTCGCCCGTGGGTCCTCTTTCAAATCCACAGATCTAATTGGCCATTGGGTGGCCCACTGGGTCTCAGTCTTAACACAAGGAAATCAAAACCTCATTGTTTCCATGACCGGAACTGTTACAGGTCTCCCCTCTTGCTACCATGGGTGGGTTTGAGTGGAATCCCACTCCAACAACCTATCACAAACACCATTGACCCATCAACCTTCCAAATTAACAAGAAATCCATCTATTAATGGCCATAATCCAAATAAACAAGCTCATAAGTAAATCTAAATATTTCTAAGCATAATATGAATAAAATTTCAAAAATAAAAATAGTAAACATGTATTCTATGCCAAGTATGTACATTGCACTTGCCTCAAATCCGGATTTGCAAGGGAAAATAGCAAGAAGACCCAAATCCAATCTACCAAACCTAGTACCCATTCCACAAGAGAACCAAAGCTTATAAAAGAAACCTAGGGATAAAGAAAATCCTAGAAAACTATATGGAAATTGGCTAAGAAAGGAGCTCTACCTTGATTGGTAGAAGAGAAACAGATTGATAAGAGAGGTAGAAGATGACCTCATTCTTCTTGTAATTAGGGCTTTGGACTTAGGGTTTTAGCTAGGGTTTTGTGAAATGAGAGGTAAATTAGGGATAAATGAGAGTGAATTCATGGTTCATTTCCCAATGCAATAGTTTAGCTTATATAGCCTAAGGTTTTTGGGACAATTACCAAAAGGGCCTTTTTGTTTGCATAGGAATGTGGATAAGGACATGGGCATTTAAGTCATTTGGTAGAAATTATAGAAGGTTCTCAAGTGTGGAAAACCCCTTTATAAAAACTTATTTACTCGTATGGGCCTCAACACCTAAAACCCTACAAAATTATAAAAAAAAAAAAAAAACACCTTATAGATCTATAAAATACACAATAGGCCTAAAACTTAAGAAATTATCTATCTACCCTTACTAATCCTTATTAATTAGTACAATTATGTTATATTACCATAATTAATAGTATTCAAATTCAAAATGAGGGCCCACCAAAGATGGGGCCTCACAGTTATTGTTAGGATCTTTAACCTTTACAATATTCAATCGGTATAGCTATTTCCTTTGTTTCACTTCTACCTTTTTAGCAGTGGGCTGTTGATTAAATATTTATGAACTGTCTTCCTCAAGTATGTCATATTCATAATGTTTTATTCTTTTGTAACTGCTAGATGGTTTTTGTTGTTATATTATATATTGTGTACTATGGTTTATTGTATATTATAACTTTTGTCTAATGTACTAGAGAGGTGAGTATTCAATGGAAGTCCATCCTTTCTTAATTGTAATGGAAAGAATAGTAGTTTCTTTATGTATATATCTGAATCGAGGACTGTGCTTGATATTCTAGATTATCCATCTTTTTTTCTTGCATGGAGGTCATTTCTTCTATCCCTGTTATGGAGTCTTTTATTATTATTGTTGACAATTTATGTTTTATTATTACATTGATAATATTTACAGTTTCCCATTGGTGTCACTATCTCCATCTTTCACTGTTAATCGAGATTGCCGGTGTCTTCTTTTATATTCTTTTCTTTTTCTTGGGCAATGTCTTTAGCTTAAGGGCGTGTTTGGCACTTAACTAGTTAAAGTAAAGTAAAGTGAACCCAGACAATAAATGACAAGGGGTCATATTAAAAGTATATAATTTCAAAGTTCCCTTCGAATTTTTCAAAAAAATTAAAAAAAGCAACCTCCTTTCCCCATTAAAAGACAAAAAAACTTCACTTTTTTATACAAAAAATCAAAAAGACTCCATACCAAACAACTAAAAATAAAACACCATCATAACACCTTATATTTTATTCTCTCTTGATTTGGTGCTTCACCTCACCATACTTCAATTCGCCATCTATTTAAATAGGCAAAAGACTTTCTTGTTTAATGCTATTGTTTTAATTGGCTTAAACACAGTTTTTTTTAATCATCATCATTGTCTTTTGCCTTATCACATCAACTGTCCATTTATTTTGTCATGTCAAAGAAATTAGTACAACTGATCGCAATGGGATGTGGAAGGCTAATAAAGATTATGTCCATGGATATTTGCTGTTTGCATGAGCATTCTGAAGAAGTGTAGCAGCAATGTAAAATTATCAGTATCATTGGAACATGAAAACGAGTGTTTGCCTCAATTAGTTTCATATAAACTATATTCTCCAATCATCAGGTTATTATTGGTTAAAAAGCCATCTTACATAATTATTGGATTAATAGAAATTACACGATCTCCCATAACAGAGTGTGATATAATGCGAGAAGATGCAATATATGTGACTACACTATGTCTTCTCTTCGTGCTATAGAGATGAACTAATGTTATACCACGACCCGATTTAACCATGATTAGTGCTAATTAAATGTGTTTTAGCTAAATTAATTATGTTTAATTGCTAATTATGGTCATTAGTGTTTAGTCATCTTTATAGATTGAGTTAGTTGAGTTTTAAACCTTAGATAGGGGAGTTGGAGTAGAGTTGACTCAGTTGGGTAGAGTCAAGGGCATTTTCGTAAATATAGATTTTCACATTTTGCATAATTTGTACGTCATATACGCGTCATCGCGTGTATCTCGACGAGCACGTCGATTTTCGTATTGAGCATTCCTTCATTTGACCAACCATTAAGTGAGTGGGCCATCGTTTGACTCAAATTGGCAATATACACTTTTAGTGGACTTTCTTACAAAATGACAACCTTATCCCTTTAAAAGCAACTTCATCTCTTTCCTTTCATTCCTTTCATCTCCTCTTCTCTCTACTCTCTTTCTCCTCTACACTCTTTCTCTTCTCCCCTTCCCCTTCAATCACTACTAGAGTGAGTGCATGTGCCTTGAAAGCTAGGAAGCCTTCATCATCATCCTCTTCTTTATCTTCTTCAACCTTTCTCCTCCTTGTGGACAAGAAAACCATCTCCATCATCTTCTACCTTTCTCAACTTCAAATCCTAGTAAAGGTAAGAGCCAAGACACCTTTTGTGTTTATGGAAGTGCATTAGAGTCAAGGGACTCTTGGACAGTCATTCATGCATATTCATCACCATTTTCCCATGTTTATTTGTGATTAGGGTTGAGTATTTTGAGGATTTTGGGATCCTTTGAGCTGAAGTGTGTAAAAAGCTTTGGAAAGCTCTTAGTGAGGCAAGTATAAGCATAAATTTGGATTTACATTTTATTTAATGCCATTTGATTCATATGAAATCCTTTCTCAATGATTCTAAGTTTTCTTAATGAATGAATGAGTTGTATGGTTTATGATTTTAGTTAATGAAATGAATGGAAGGATTGTAATGTGTAAATGGGAGTAAGGAGGCTCCATTATGCAGGTGCTGTGATGGGAGAAGGGTGAGGAGAAATGGAAGGAAGAACCCATCAGAATTTCGAAATTGGAATTCCGGAGTGGGCGCTAGAGCGAGCATATGGTCGCTCGAGCGGACCCACTCACTGGAAATTCCGGAATGGAATTTTGTAATGGGCGCTTGAGCGCACTAGGGGCTTCTCGAGCGCGCCACCCTTCTGGACACCTTCGCTCGAGCGGATATGGACCCGCTCGAGCGGACCTGAAGCCAAAATCTTGGGCTTTTGGGGCCCAATTAAAGGGAGTATTAACACTCATAGCCTATATTAACCCTCCTTAATCCTTCATTAAGTGGATTATGGTGCACACCTTACTTCCACAGGAAATTAGGAATTTTCGAGACCTTATGACCTTAAAATGGGAACCGTTAACCTTAGTAATCGGTCTAATGGATATTTATTAGTCTAACACTACGCCATGAAGGTTAGTTGAAAACCCAATGTACCTCTCATAAATGGTGACACCTAATGAGGTAGTAATACGCTGATCTTCCCAACCTACCTTGTATTGGATGGTGGAAGACTAAAAACAATAGTCTAGTGTTAGTTAATAAAAATATATTAATCCCCTTAAATTATTGCATTCCATATTGGAGTATAATTTCATTCTTGATATCAAATCTTACTTAGTAGATTGATAGTATTGTCAGTATTCATTGAGGTCCAATCGTTATAACCAATTCGTAACTTTTGTATTGTATATCCGATTTGGCAATTATTGGAAATGATAATTGAGTAAGTAATTGAGTATATGTGATTATTATCCGATTTGATTATGATTAAATGAAAACAAACTTACTCAAATCCGATTTTTATTTGAATATTATTTGATTCGATCGAGTTGGCACTACTCAGCTTCAACCCTGTGATACTCAACGAGATTGAACTTGGTTTAGTTATTCGATACTACTGCAGTAAGTCATCTGGAGCTACATTGGAGCTACCGGAAATTTACCCGGCTCTCCTTGGGCTCGTAGGGATTAGCCCGGCTTGATCAAATTGATAGTGCGTGAGTCTCCTTTAATTTGTGGCGGATGAAAAGAAGAGGAGAAGTGAGTGAAAGCCAAGAATTTGTCAAAACGAAAAAGGCAAAAAGACCCAAGTTGTGGTCAAATCTCTTCTCAATTCCACATCCACTAAATGTTGGAAAGACTAATCTTTTCAAGACACAATGGATATTCTTAAGAATATCCTCTTTCCACATTATGGTTCCCATCAGATGCTCTTACTACATTTTATATATATCCAATTAGTTAAAATCAATGCCCTCATTTTTTTTCCGAGAAAGATAGAGATTTAATTTTTAAATGAAACCTAAACTAGGACAATATTCACATAGATATGGAAATAATTCTCAAACTAAGAACCGCTTTGAGCAGATGTTGATCAAATGGCTAGAGTAGATTTGGAAATCTTTAGCACAGATCATGCAAATAAGAAAATCTAACAGGACCTCATAATTCTAACCATCTATTTGATGGCCTTCAAAATTTACAAGTCAATCTAAATAATTTTTTAAAATAAGAAATTAAGATTGTGGGTTACTTGGATGGTTGATATACTGATATGGCATTTGATGGCCTTTAGTGGTGGACCACCTTTACTTTGCCAGCCAAGAAAAAATTATACCCTATAAAACTCAACTAAAGCGATTATTCTACCACTCTCATCTCACTTATCTCGTAAACATAAATGCTTTTCATTTGCATAAATATTATTTTTTCTATTGATTTGATATTTACATTACATTACTGTCATAACAAATTACTCAAAAACCCTAGCTTTTAGTTATTATTATTACGTTGAGGTTAAATCTAAAATTTGGGCCTATATAATATTTTGACCAGGCGTATATTAAGTAATAGAAAGCTCCAAACCTAACTTGGCCTGTCCCGAACATGATTGGTCCTAACATTAGTGCTTGTAATTCATTGAAACATAGAGTGCCCAAAATAGATGGCTCGAGTCTAACGCGTATGAGCCAGGCCGGGCTCAAATCAGGCACTTATTGCTCATGTCGGCTTGAGCCAAATATGACCCGATGTTTCTAAATTCGGGTTGAGCCTGGATACTCTAGTTACTTGTTTTTTCAGAAAAGAAAAAAAAAAAGAACTCTACTTACTTTCTAGGGGATTTAACCGGAAAAAGCAGATTAGGTTACCACCATATTGAAAAGATAATTTTAAGTGCCCTTGCCCCAAATCAGCTATTTTGCCTGAAAATGTATATATTTTTAATATTGTTTATTAGGGTCCCTATATACCTTCATTTGCAATGTTAAAGGTCAATTGGGACCTTTCGGTCTATCCTAACCTTCACAGAACTCCTATTTACTTTGTTTGTAGGATCTCAATCGACGTTTATTTATAATGTTAAGGATTTCTATCGACCTTACGGTGTTCGCTTATAAATGCATGAAACTCATCCCTTAATCCCTGTTCTTGCAAAAAAAAAAAAAAAAAAAACAATGATCATACTCGACTTTGCTTCCCCTTCATAGGATACGATGGTCACTTAAAATTACCCTTTTGGTATGGTTGTCACCTAATCTGTTTTTTCCGGTAAAATTCTATACTTTCTAATTTTAACTCTTTTTTTTGAGTTTCCAGTTGTAACTTGGGTGCACCAATTTCAGACGTCCTTAAGGACAATTTCCTATTTAGGGCCCGGCCATACACAAAACCTCGCTATATATATAGTCTTCTGGCACGCTGTTTGCTCTCTCTCATCGCCTCTTCTCACCCTTCCCTTTTCGCAACATCGGAGAGAGAGTCTTCTCCAACTGCAAGCAAGGATGTTGGTTTACCAAGATCTTCTCACAGGTTTTCTAATCCTCTTTCGATTCTTATGTTCTTTATTTTTCCTGAATTCTTGATTCATTGCAGGGATTTAGGGTTTTAGATTCTCTTGTGCTTATTTAGATCTCTCTGCATCTTAATCTTATCTTCAGCGCCTTTGGTTACTGTTACAGATCTGGAGTATATTCTTTTTAGGGTTTTGACTTACACAATTATAAGATCTGTGGAACTTCCCTTCATATGTGTTTGTAGACGTGGTCGTTAGTATGGAATCTTTTATATTGTTGTTGGATTTCTTAGTCTTTACAGTTTCACGTCATTTGTTAAAGTTTTCATCTTTTACAATCTCTGGATAGTTTCATGTGATAAAGTTTTCATCTTTTGCGATCTCTGGATGGTTTCATGTTGATAAAGTTTTCATCTTTTGCAATCTCTGGATGGTTTCATGTGATAAAGTTTTCATCTTTTGCAATCTCTGGATGGTTTCATAAATCTGAGTTTATTTGAAGCTTGGTCTAGCTGAAAATCTGAGTTTATTTGAAGCTTGGTCTAAAATTCCTGAAAAGTTTGCTTTTTTGATGATTGCATTGGTAATAATCCAGTGAAAGGTGAATTGTTTAGATTCTTGATTGTCCGTCTTTCCATATGGAAGTCATTTTGTCTATCCCTATTATGGAGGCCTTTATAATTTTGCGGACAAGTTATATTTTATTATTATGTTGGTAACTCTGTATCTTTACAACAGTTTGTAATTGGCATTGCTGTCTCCCATTTTTAGTGTTGGTTTTTAATGGAAATCTGCTGGTGTCTTCTTTTTCTTTAAAAGAGGGATGCCAATGAGGCTGAACTATGAAGACCCGATTCCCTGAAAAAGGTGTAGATAGGATCTTTTTCACAATGCAGGGTCTTGTTGCCTTTTTTTTTTTTCATATTTCCATTATGTTTGCCTTGGGTCATCTTGTGGAATTTTGTTATATTATCCTTGTAGTGCACATGAGTTTACTTATATTTTTTCTACCTTTGTATGTTTCCTGTCTATTAGGGGTGCACAAAAAATCCGTCGATCCGTAAATCCAATCCGATCCGATCCGCAGATTTTTATCCGATTTGAAGGTAAACGGATTGGTGACGGATTGAGAATTTTGTAATCCGTTAGCAACAGATCGATGGCGGATTTCACCCTCAATCCGCGGATTCAATCCGATCCGATCCGTGGACATTAAATATAAAATATATATATAAGGGGTCTAAATACAAATTAAGATATCTAAATTTAAAATAAGAAAAAAAATTTAAGGGGTCAAAATGTAATTTTTTCACAACATATTTGATATTTTTCTTTTAACATTTGATTGAATGGATTGAACGGATTAATCCGATCTGATCCAGTCCTCCACGGATCGGATCGGATCGGATCGGATTTTAACAGTCACTGATTGGTGACGGATTCCAAATCCGTCAATCCGTAGGTAACGGATTGGTGACGGATTTGGCCCAATCCGCACCAATCCGATCCATGTACACCCCTACTGTCTATTGATGAAAATTGACCCGTACTATTGATTTTTTTTTTTTACTTAGTTCCATTCCACCAATCAAGCTTGTACTTGTTGGTCTAAATGATTTATTGTTGATATAGATAATTTATATCCTTAATTTCCACAGTGTGACCCTTGATAAGTTTGTACTATGCCTTTTCTTTCTGGATTTTGGTGTTTGTTCATTTGTTCCCTAGTTCATGGGATCATCCATTTTTGTAATGTAATTTGTATGAATGAATTTCAGGTGATGAGCTTCTCTCTGACTCATTTCCTTACAAGGAAATTGAAAATGGTGCGCTGTGGGAAGTTGAGGGAAAGGTCAGTAGGGTTACACGTTTACATTATTTAGTTAGTGAAATTTCACTTGATAACTATCTACATGGTTGATGAAAGGTTCATAAGTGCAGTGACATCAAATGAATGTAAAATAATTTGACTGTTCAGGGGAAAAAATATCAAACGAAATTCTTGTTTTCTTTTGTTCTCTGATAAATGCAGTTCTTATTGCCATACAAAGCATAGATGAATGACACAGAAGACGACATGAATTAATTCTCACAATATTCAAAAAGCAAAAGAAACATGAATTTATTAGATTTAATGTTTAAATAACAGTCTTGATAGTTACTGCTGATGCATTGTGCAGTGGGTTGTTCAAGGTGCCGTTGATGTCGACATAGGGGCAAACCCTTCTGCAGAAGGTGGTGATGAAGACGAGGGGGTCAATGACCAGGCTGTAAAAGTTGTTGATATTGTAGACACATTTCGCCTCCAGGTCAGTCCTTAGTTCATTCTGAAATGACGTGTTGTTTTTATTATAATGTTAGCTTTATCTCACTTCTCTAGGTTGCCAATTACCTAATCTGTATTATTGGGCTTTTGTTTTTTGTTTTTTTGTTTTTCCTGTTTTTAGGAACAACCCGCTTTTGACAAGAAGCAGTTTGTGACTTGGATGAAACGGTACATCAAGCTGTTGACACCTAAGTTGGAGGGTGAGAAACAAGAGGAATTCAAGAAGAGCATTGAGGCAGCAACAAAGTTTCTGCTCCCAAAGCTCAAAGATTTTCAATTGTACGTATTTTGTTGCACCGCTTTTGGTCACTAATAAATATATTAGTGATATCAATGCGCACACTGATCATGGGTATTACTTGATTTGGCAAATCGAGGTCCAGATTGCACTTTCTTAGTTCAATTTTGAACTTCATTTGTGAATGAGTGACTTCTGGGTAGGCATGACGCCAATTTAGTTGTCAGCTTGACTTGAGAGCCCTTACATCTCATGTGCGTTCAGGGTCATGCGAGCTTAATAGCTTGTTTGAGCAGACCATAGTTTCTAGAATTAGTGATTTGAGTAGGAATAGGGCCAAGTTGACTTCGCCATCACTAAGTGACTGTTTTAGGTATAACCTGGCTTCTTTTTTTTTTGGCTCTATAAATTGGGGGCTTTCATGCACATCTCTCATGAATTCACTCGTCTCTAACTGGCAGAGTAATATCCAAAGTGTATTTAGGGCCTGTTTGTTTGCATTGGAATTATAGTTTATCTCGTTTCGCTTTGGACAACTGACCAAAACAAAAACCCTTATCAATTTTGTGGGTCTGGATTTTGGACTAGTTTTCGCTGAAATGGTGCTGAAATCCATAGTTTTTGCGAAATCCCGATTTCATTTGGATTTATTTATTTAACAAAAACCCTAACCCTCAAGTGAAGTAAAAAGAAAAAAAAAAGGAGAGGGAGAGAGGAGAGAGAAGGGTACCTGTCCAGTCATCACTCACTGCTGCGGCCATCGTCTTTTTCTTGCTGAATCGCCTCCCGCCGTTTATATATATATATATATATATATATATATATAGATTGTTGGTGTGATCCATGTGGGATTTTGTTTAGGGTGTGTGGGTGTGTGAATATTTATTTTATATTTATATATATTCCATACTTTTTTGGAATATAACTATGATACTTTTAGCTGAAATTCTGAATTGGCCGAAATATTTCATTTTGAAGGCCAGATTGAAATGGGTCTGAAATGTCATTGACAACTATGAAATGAATGCATAGGAATTCATGATCAAATGCACTCCACCGAAGTACTGAGAAAGAGATGAGGTGTGAAAGATATGAGGTGATGGTTAATGGATGTAAGGTGATAATTTAAATGGGACCTTGACTTTTCGAGGATTTGAATTATAGGGTGATGGTTGGCTTTTCATGAATTTTCCACCTTTCCCTGCTTAACTTTCCATTGAAGGGGAGCTGTCATTTGATGGTCATTTTTTTTGTATATTTACCTTGGATCTTCATTTGTCTTCTACGCAAAACAGGTCCTTGTCCTTGTGGTAAAACATTGAATGAAAAATGTATCATTTTGACAATTAAATATCTATTTTTTTGTCAAGCTACCTGAATTCTGATCTGCTTTGTCATGAATTAATTTGCTAAGGGTAATTGGGTGTTCACTTTGCAGTTTTGTCGGTGAGAGCATGCATGATGATGGGAGCGTGGTGTTTGCCTACTACAAGGAAGGTGCCACTGATCCAACATTTTTGTACCTTGCACATGGGTTGAAAGAGGTCAAGTGTTAAGGGGATGGTGTCTTTCTTCTGTTGTGGGCTTAAAATATGACTTTATTGTTTTCGTTTTGGTGACATGGAAACTCAGAATGATACTAAATTAGCGTTGTTTTTGTTTGACTCGAATGAGACCCGGTTGTGTTTGGGATATTTATTTTTTTAGTGATTTAATGTTGGGTGGTATTTCTTTCTTCTTTTGTTTTTCCAATTTATATTTGTCTATTATTTGGAATTTTTTATTGCTAAATAATTGCTTTTGCTTCCAAAACTAGGGGCAGCAACCTGTTGAAGATTTCTTCCCCTTCACAAGTTTTAAAAAAACCCCACTTGATATGGTTTATTATTAATCATGTTCATTAGGTTCTTTGATGCTTTTATGTTTTGAAATCAGTTTTTTTTTTTGGTGGGACATTTTGAAATCAGGTTGGTCAGGTATTATGGGTTCCATCCAACGAATCATATCCTTTCTTGGGGTCATTTGAAGGGTATATTTGAATGGAGGAAACTCATATCGGCCACTTGGACGTGCTTGCTTTCATTCGTGCGTGCAAACACTCCTTAGCAGATCATAATAATGTTTTATGAGCATGTTTTTGAGGTTCAATATAAGGATCATCTAAGTCAACAGGCGTTAATGTGTGGGTGATATGGGGATACGCTGCTGGTTATTGTATGAATTATGGTACCTTGTTTTTTTAAAAGAAATCAGTCACTTTCATCTCAGTTATAAGAATCTGAAGGTATTCTTTGTATGGGCACCTACTCTTGCGCTCCAATATAAAAAAATTTGCAGTGGTAGTTGAATAGTTGATATAGTAGTATTCCCTGTAAAGTGTGTGTGGCTTCTTCCATTATGCGTTTTTCCCCTTTGTCTTAACTCTCGACGGCATGTTGTTGACTATTGATCAGTTTCCTTTTCATCCTCGTTCTAGGGATCATTTTGAAATGGAAAAATGACTATTTACAGGAAGGCATGTTTGTATGGTTTTTCTGAGGAAGCTAGATGCTGGTGGGAGTATATGAACCAGTTTTCTGGGGCATACCAAATGGAAAATGTGCTTGAAAAGTGGGGAAATGCCTTTTTTACGCTGAAGAAAGTTTTACATTTGGTGTGGCTTCTTTTCTAGAGTTGCAATTCCATGGTAAAGAATTTGTCATGGGAGGGGGTGGGAATGAGTTTTCCGTGCAAAAAGAAAAGGTATATGTGCCCTTAAATGTGCTCTGTCTGCACCACGTTGTGGCAAACTGCACCGAGGAAAATCAAATTGATTTCTATGCTACAAGAACCCACTTAGAACTTGTTTGTGGAACTGTGAGGACTTTTGCTCTGTTGCAATCCTCTCCTAATTTCTCTGTCCCGAGGAATCAGTCTAGCCAGTTTTTTCAGCAAGGAAAATAAGTTGCACCAAATAGAGCACTTGGCTGTGGAGAAAATCAAAACACTTTTCCTCTTTTTCTGTAGAGAATATCAAAGCACTTCTCCTCTCTATCATGAAATTACTTCGTTGCACAAATGCACTCTCATCTAGGGTCTGTTTGATTAAGGAACTCCTGACAAGAATACCCTCATTCTGGGCCACGAACTCTAAATTCAATAGCATTTGAGGAGATCACTTTTGGCCCTTCAAATCCTCCAAATTTCAGACTTCTTAAGGGCTATGTGGCTATGTGCCACTGGAGAATTTGGAGTGTTGAGAATTTGAATATATTCTCTTATCAGATTGAACCCTCCAAAGTAAGCTTTTGGAATAATTCATTTTCAAATGCGGTTCTCTTATCAGAAAGAACCCTCCAAAGTAAGCTTTTGGAATAATTCATTTTCAAATGTGGTTCACACTCTTCGCAATTTCTTTGGACCTTTGCTCCTGCATGCATTACTTTTCTCTCTTGCCCTTTTCAAAGAAATGGCCACAGAGAGAGAGGGGCCCAAGCCAGCCCTGACTTCCACTGCAAGAGATCCTTCACTTTATTATGGAGGAGGATTGAAATATATAGGGCCTACTCCAGCATCCTCTACTATGTAGCAATAGCCAAAATCTGCATGTACAAAATGTTTCTTGGTTCATCTATAGTTATACCTCCTCCAGCTCAAACAGTGGACTGGCACCAACTCAGAAGGACCTAAAACAGTGCATGATTTTCTCATCTAATTCACCTTCTTTCTTTGAGAAATAATGTATAACTTGTTTGTTTGCGTTGCAATACACAAGAATTGAATACATAGAAACTCATGGTGAAGCGAACTTTACCAAATGATCATTAAAGAGGTGAGAGGGATGATGGATGTAAGGTGGAGATGCGGATAGGACCTTCACTTTCCTATGTATTGACTATTGAGATATCATCATGATGGCCGGATATTCATTTTTCATCTCCTTTTAATTTTATTTTTCTATTAAGGAAAGGTTATTGTTGTTCTAAAAAATTCACCTTTAATCTTCATTTTTAACCACTTTTGGTATGAATACTATGTATTCCAATGCAAACAAACAGGCCTTTAAAGCATTTCCACGAGTCAAATTCAGTAAGGGCAATTGAGAGGTAAATCCAGGATGCTTTTACATTGGTCCTAAGTTACACAGGCAAGGAACATCCCACTTGAGATAGGGAATCATCTACGGCAGATTATATTTTGTCTTTGATTCTCTTGAGAGAGAACTTCACACATCAATGAAGAAAAATGAAGGATAAATAAAACCCACTTTAATCTTAAATGGTGGACTTCTGTTGGCCCATCCAGATGAATAATTAGGATAGGAGGGCAAGGAAGGTCCCACTAAGATAAAAACAAATCACTCCGATCTTATGGTCCTTATATTTTATGTTTTAAGCGCCTGATCAGTGTCAAATTGGGGTGAAAGGAGATTCATGCTTGGTAGGATCAACTATAGGTTGACTGTTTTTTTCTCTCTACAGAGAGAGAGAGAGCATGTGATGGATATGCAGAAAGATAGAGACAAAGGTGCTGTGTGGATTCAGAAGAGAGCATATGATGGATATGCGCGAACATGAATAGAGACAATTATGGTGTGTTGATTCAGAAGATAGCACATTTGTGATAAACACAGAGATGTTCAACAAATCCAAGGCAGACTTCTTGAATCAAAGAAAGAAGACACCATTTTAAGTATTCCATACTCACCTGCCACATCTGCAATGACTACTTCGATCATGAAATAACTTTCTAACATCTCTTATCCAAGAGAAAAAAAACAAACATTCTCCATCTATCTAGTAGACACAGATTGTGCATGTATTCAAAAGATACATGTTGAGATCAGGAATATAGAGCAAACTACAGTAGATAGTAGATGCACATTTTTCTTACAGCATAATAGAACAACTGTAGTCAACATATGGTTTGGCTGACAGCACCAGCCACATCTTATTTATTTGACAAACGTAAAAACTGATCAATGTTTGGTCTTGGGCTTCTTCACTATCATCACAGTGCAGTGTGCATGATGAGCACAGTAATCACTTACGCTGCCTAGAACGGCCCTGCAAGAATTTCAGAAAATCTTGTCTTAGTGAAATCGGTGGAATAGATTGAGTAAAGGCCCTCTACTCAAGTTATGTGTTATTGCAATCACGCATATTCCTGATTACCTGTAACTAACTGGCTTGTCAAAGATCAACATAACAATGATTCAAGGTAAGTCAGGTTATCCGAATACATGATCTTTCATTTAGGTGTAAACTAGTCACTCGTGCTCGAGTTTGTAAAGTTTCAGACAGGCCCTTGGCTTTCAGACAGTGGTATAAACAGTTCACCAAAAAGAAGAAAGATGTACAAACCAAAATTCTTTCTCAGGTTCTTTTAGTTCCATTGGAAGGCAAAATCTAATATCACAAATGGATCAGAAAGCCGATGGCAATGGGCAATTGTCACTCCTTACTGGGCTCTTGAAAATGACTTGGTCCAAATATAGTCCATTGGCCTGTATGCAAATTTACAAATATAAAGATGCCTATAAATTCTCTGATAGTCGATGCCCACATCTGGACCAACCTGATTTACAGAGTAGGTCATTTACAAGGTGGGCCCAATCTGATGTGCAGCTTAACTAGATTCAAATGGGCCTGGAGTTTTCACTTCAGAGTCTATGAATGCAGCTTATTTACTTCTGATTGATAACTCTGCATCCCAAAAAAGAATGGCTTTGAATAAGAACAAAACACTCATGTAATCATGAATTAAAAATTATGAACGACTAGTGATTCGTAACGTAACATAAACTAGATTGCCATTTTTGAAACGGTAGTTGTTTATTATCCATGATCCTTATGCTGTTTGAAATTTGATGTGGGTGTTTTTGAATAAGTTTTAACAGCTAACGCAAACGCCCTATCAAAGAAGGCCTGAAACACCTCAAACAAGAGTAGCAAGGGACAACAGTTTGTTGCTGACTTCAAGTCAAAAGAGCAACAGACCTCCTTGCCCACTAACCTATCAAGAGGTCGCTCCTGTTCAAAGGTACCATCCATAGGTATACTTGATAGGAGTTCCATCAACCAATCATGGACGGGTTTCAGGAGACGTTGATTTAGGTAGTTTCCATTGGCGAATATTCTCCGCTTGCCCCCTCCTTCGACCACTTGACCAAGGCGGCCAGAAACCTGCGCTAAGCCCAATTGGCGACGGTTCGGAAGGACCAGGCCGATGTAGGACTTGAAGAAGTCCTATGATAACTTCACTGAACAACTTCTAGCTTAAAATCCTATTCAAATAACCCTCTAACTTGGAAAAACAGCTTCCAGACATTTCAACATTTTATCAATCTTACAGTCACAGGAACAACAGGGAAGTTGCCCCCCAACAAATCCCCATAATCCTGAAGCATTACTCATACAAAAAAAAAAAAAAAAAATTTTTTTTGGAGGGCGGTGGGGAGGACAAATGCCTCAGAAAAGAGAGAGACATTATACTGATATTATTATCATTATTATTATTATTATCATGGACGTATGTAATAGTTAAAACTACAGAATGAGGACATGAGCCCTCATTTTGCAACCAAGAAGCAAGCTTCCAAGAATAATATAAATTCTACCCAATCCACTTGAAATTGTATCTTTAAGAGTTGCTTTACGCATTGTAGTTTATCTTTTTATCTCTCCTTTCCCCTGTTACTCTGAAGCATCTAGTATCACAGATCAATACCTTTTTATAGCTCCATAACCATGACTGCCCACCACTAGCATGGTTGCCTGGTGTTTCTCTACAGCCTCGCAAAGAACATTTCTTGCATCACCTTCCACCACTTCCACCAAAACATCTGTCACCTGCACATCAATTGAAATATCTATATATCAACTGAGAGAGGCATGAAACAGCCTTCCTAGAAACCACAACTCTTCAAAGATCCCTGATATTAATTAAGAAACTAGGAAAGTACCCATTGCAATCACTAATATATATAAAAAAAAGTTAATTTATAACACCCTTACTTTGAAATAATATCAAATCCAGCTGATGTATCAAACCTACATACAATATAGCTGTTGATATACATTGTTATGCTGTTCACTAACTGCTCTCGAGCTTTTGGTGTTACGGGTTAATGGGAGGAGGACGATTCAATCAATAATTTGCATCCATGATTCGAATCTTCTCAACATAATGCTAACAATCATTAAACACGTATGAATTTTGGGGTTAAGGCCTATCCAAGAGAGGCCCAAAAGTCATCTAAATTAATACAAACACAATTCAATAACCACTCTATTCTAGTATTCTAAACAAATGGATGCAAAATTAAGGCAAGAGGTTATTATAATACCGATTTGCTGACGCAGAGCTGTTTCGCTTTTTCTGTGACATGGGCAGCAATCTTCCTAAGATCCACCTCTACATAGGGCAGTATATCCACAGCAGCTGCAAACTTAATTAATCAGATACGATCAACAAATCCACTCAAAAAACCTAAATAAGATTTCGTGGATACGACCCACACACAACCTTAATTCATTCACAAAAGATGAATTCATACAATAGATTCTTCCATTCTCAAAACTAGCAACTAAAAAAAACAGGAATATAAAGGAAATCTCAATTAAAACCGAATTGAATTCCTCAATCGCAAATGAGAAATAGGAAATACTTGGATTCTCGAAAAAGAAATGGTTTTTTCTTTTATATATGAGAGAGATCATACAAATTGATTAAAAAAGAGAGCTTGGAAACCGAAATTCCAACCCGAAACAAACTCCAAAATCAAGAAATGGCAAAAATGAAAATCACGATTTCCAGATATAGCGGAAAATTGAATCCTCGATAAGATCATTAAGAAGAAAAAAAAAAAGTAACGAATTGGTTGCGGAGAAACCTGTATGTGTATACATAACAAAACAAAACAAAACAAAAACTATCGAAAATGAACTAATGAAAATCACGATTTCTAAAAACAGCGGAAAACCAAACAACTACTGGTTCATCTAGAGAGAGAGAGAAAAAAACAAGATTCTAACTCAAACCGAACCACAACTGAAAAGAAAAAAAGAACTTTTGAAAATCTCGATTTCCAGAAACCGTAGAAAACCAAAATCCTCGAAGCCAATTCGAGAGAAAGAAAGAGAGAGAGAGACCGGGTCCAGAGATTCCGATAGCGGAGGTAGGAGTGGGTTTGGCGTGTACGATAAGGAGCTTGAAAGGATGATTTGGAGCGAAGGGGACGAAGAAATGATCGAGAGTCCATTCAAGAGCGTAGAAGCCCTCTGCACTGTCATCTACTCCCACTAACATCATTCCTTTCTCCATAGCAGCCATCGTCTTCTACTCTTCTTCTTCTTCTTCTTTTCTCCTCTCTCTATACAATCAATTGCGATTTTATCCCTTTGCAGTTTCTCCGGCACTTGACAGAAATGAATTGCGATTTTTATTTAAGGTTTTTTTTTTTAACAAAATGCACCCTGTTGTTTTACATTTTTTTTTTCAATTTAGCTCCTAAACTATTAGCTTTATCAATTTACCCCTTACATCAATTGATTTTATAATTAGTTGGCCCCTCCGTCTATTAGCTTTTCAAATCGGAAATGGGACTCATAATGCTGTTAAAATACATAATGGGCCTGAATTGAACAAAAAAGCCCTGTTGACTCCCTTGCTTCCAGAGATCTTCAAGAAAAACTATACGGGAAAGTCAACAAACAAGAAAGACAACAAAAATCAACGTGGTAGAAGCCATAAACAAGCTTAGATCTATCAATTTGAAAAGCAACATGAACGAAAAATCGAGAAAATATCAACGAAATGGAAAGAAATTGAGAAAAACGAATCTGGAGGGTTGCAAGACCGACCCTTTTATCTGGAAGGAAAAGAATTTACTAAACCCAATCTCTTGTTTCTCTTCTCCTTGGAGAAATTCTTGCAATCGAAAGGCGAAGGTTTCAAAGGCATGAAATAGCATGGAAGGAAGAGAGAAAGAGAAGGAGAGAAAAAAAAAGCCCTAGAATCAACGAAGAAGAAGAGTGCAACGAGAAAAGGAGGAGAGATAGAGAGAGAAAAGAAAAGAAAACCCTAGAATCAACGAAGAAAAAGAAGAGAGTCAGACTTCAAAAACCCAGATAATGAGAATAAGGTGGAAGAATAGCTGGGGAAGGGAGTGGAGAATGTCATACGGCGTGCCCTAAAATGTGCCATTGATTTGGAGAGTAGGATGAGATCGTGGCCATCGATTGGGGTCCTTTTCTTGCTCGTCTCTCTCTTTTTTTTTATGCGGAAATGGATTCTTTGAGTGTCGTCTGTAATATATTTGGACGGCATTATGAGTCCCATTTCCGATTTAAACAGTTAATAGACGGATGGGCCAACTAAATATAAAATTAATTGATGTAAGGGATAAATTAATAAAGCAAATAATTTAGGGGTTAAATTGAAAAAAGTGTAAAACTACATGGGGACAATCTCTCGAAAAGCCTTATTTAATGATCAAGATGGAGACATGCGGATGCCGTGGGCGGATGCCGTGGCATAAAGTGCGAGACCACTCCGTCTCGTCGTCTGGCTGTTTTCTTTTCTATCCGTCGAGTCATACCTTTCCACTCACATCATATCATACCCTTTATTATAACAACTCTCTAGTGTGGACTCGCAGCTTTGGGAATGAGAGGCAACTGGCCACCATAAATCTGAGTGATAAAAATAAAAGGGATATTGACCTTATGCCTGACAATTCCCTCAAAAGAGTAGGGGTTTAGATGTTTAGATAATTTGCACAGATGTGTTCATGCTGAAAATTACTCTCTAAAAGTGACGATTTTATATGTAAACCATACCTACCATAAAGTGGCATGATTTAAATGTAAAATCGTCAATTTGAGAGCGTTTTTTTCTATATGAACAACTTTTCAGGAATTATTTAAATTTTGATAATTTTAGGGCAGTTGTCAGGTATAAAGATAACCGTATGGTCAATATCCCAAAATAAAAAGGTAAGTGACCGTACAGTACAGTTGTCTTATCGTTGACAATTCCCTCAAAATTGTGGATATATAGATAATTTTCACAGAGTTGTTTGTACCAGAAAAGATGTTCTGAAATTGATAATTTTACATTTAAACCTTATGATATTCTAGAGTTGTAGGTGTGATATCCAAGATATTGGATAAAACTCATAGTTTTTTCTTACCCTCTTCTTTTTTACTGAATAGAGAAAAAATGCCAGTTGCTTTCTGCTAATGAGAAAAAAAATTGCAGTCAATGCCATTTCACTAAAGTCAGGGTGAATATTATAAGAGTTTTAATTTTGGAACACATAGCAAGTAGAAACGATGAAGACAAAAAGTTTTGAATTCAAGATGAATATGTGCATTTTGGGTTCGGGCAGGAAGGGGAAATTGTATGATATCGCATGGTTCAATATCCTACAACCTTGGGATATAACGTGGTATGATATCTTAGGGTTTAATGGTAAAATCATCACTTTTAGAGTATCATTTCAAGTATGAACAACTTTACGGAAATCTTCTCAACTTTGATGGTTTGGGGGGGATTGTCGGGGAGGTCTAAAGGTAAGTCATATGATCAATATTCTATAAAAATAGTAATGAGAAGGACGAAAATCAAGATGAACAGTGGTAAGAGACGTCCTAGTGCACTACAGTGCCAAGAGCATAACGAGGAAGTGTCAGGTAATGTAGATTAGGCTACTTTAGAATTAAGATATATAGTTTGCAATTCCCTAATGTAATAAAAAAAAAAATGGTGATGTCATGAATAAAATCTGGATCCCATAAGGCTTTAACCTAGAGAAGTTATAAAAAAATTATTGAAGAGTGTAACTCTACGGTGGGCCCACATAGTGATTTTCAAACCATTCAATACAAATTGTACATCAACCTAAGTTTATTCCACCATTGGATTGACTATTAAATGAAAAAAGTCATAAAAAACGCAGGGAGGGGGGGGGGGGGGGGTTGTTTTCCCATTTAAATTGATTTTGAATATTTTTAAATTGACCCCTCCAAAAGACTTCTTTTCCTACGCAAAGTATATTTTATGGTTCCAGCCACTAGAACGTTGGAAAATGTATTGGTGCGTTGATTGAAGGGTCTAGAAAATTCTGAAACAATCCTTCACCAGACACTCTCTCTGTCCATGAGTGGTTGATAGCTCTCTCTGTCCATGAGTGGTTGATAGAGACAAAATAATGGAGGGCCCGAGCCACACAAATTGCAATACCATACACAAAGGACAAATGTAATGAAAGATGCACATGGTAGGAGGTGGACTTGACTGCCTTGTATTGATTGAAGACATGTGTCTTTCCATGGGTTCGATTCGGATAGGGTCCAATTCAGTCCTAAGCCAAATGTGCCATATGAATGTATTTGTGGAATGAGAAGATTCCACTATAAATAGGAAAAATGTTTTTGTATGCTGTTTTATTATTTGGTGTGACATATTTTATCACATAAAAAGAAAAAAAGTTCGGTTTTTTTAATAAAAACAATTTCAAATTTTCACGAAACAGATAGAAGTGGAGAACTCCTCTCTCATAGAGCACAAAATCCTCTTGGTAGTCCCACTAGAATACCCCTTATTTTCCAGCAATGGGGCTTACGAGCTTCAGTCTGTCCATATCAAACATGGCATAAGACATATCATTGAAATCATGGTGGCATTGTTTGTTGGATGAGAACACTTAGTTTGCACAAGACTAAATTTCTACTCATTTCAAGCTATAATGATACTCTTTCAGTGGTTCTATCAAATGAACAACATTACACTATATCTTGCCTTTTTCATATTTTATGGATATTAGATGCCTGAAGAGTTGTAATGCGCAGTAGGTGGAAACCATCATTAAGAAAATGAGTGCTACTAAAGAGTGTCTTTAAAAGCACCAAACCAGGGATCCAGTCTAATGTACATCCAGATGTTAGCTTCGTCTATATTTATAGAAAATAAACATTAGTAATGATGAAGGATCATTTCTTAATGCTGGCTTAATAGTAATTTTCTTTTCAATATGTATGGGAATTATATTTATAGAAAATATGGGCCTGTTTGGATGTATGATGAATTGAAGTATAGTAAAGTGAAGCATCAAATCAAGAGAGAATAAAATATAAGGTGTTATGATGATGTTTTGTTTTTAGTTGTTTAGTATGAAATCTTTTTGAATTTTGTGTAGAAAAGTTGAGTTTTTTTTTTTTTTTTTTTTTTGTCTATTACTGGAGAAAGGAGGTTGCTTTTTTTTACTTTTTTTAAAAAATCCGGAGGGAATTTTGAAATTGTATACTTTTGATATGACCCCTTGTCATTTCTTGTCTAGATTCACTTTAACTAATTAAGTGCCAAACACGCTCGGGTTTTAGGAGCATCATTTTAGAGTAAGAAAAAACTTAACTCATAATGAAAAACAGGATTATGAATATGCATAAGATTTTTCTTTAAAAACTAATAAGATTGCGTTGATCACTTCTTTTTATCAAACTGTACATTATAATGGTGGAATAAACTCGAATTGATGTGAAATTTGTTGATGCCGCATATACCTGGAAGATGTTTATTTTGATCATTTCAGATTTCAATATGGGCCCTATTATGGAGTTCCATTTCTTTAACTCAAGATCTTATTGGATTAAAGCCTCAGAAGGTTTGGACTTACTTAGGAGGAAATGTGAAATTCCTATTGAATGGATGTTTTCAAAATTAGTGAAAAGATTGCATTTTGCTTTCTAAGGGCGCCCATAGGCCTGTTTGGATAGGAAAAAAAAAATAGAGTACAGTGAAGTTAAATGGGCCCTAGCAGTCTAAAATTTCAACTCTACTCTTTTTGGATGAGTCTGACCCAATAGATGAAGTAATATTGTGAGCCACATATACTCTATTTCACTTCAACTCTAAATACTTATATTTCCTTGAGTAAAAGTAGATTCTACTCCAAACCTTAACTTTAAAATAAGCATCCAAATGGAGTAAAATAAAGTACTCTATTTTAACTTCAACTTACTTCACTTCACCCCACATATAAAATCCACTTCATTTTACTCCACTCCTCATTTATCCAAAGAGGCAGGTTTTTTGTTTTGTTTTGTTTTGTGTTTTTTTTTTTTGCTAGAAGTTTGTAAGAGGTTCACTTGAATTCATTTGAACAGGTGAAAAAATTCTCACTTTCTACCTCGCTATTGGTGCGTTGAAAGGTCTAGAAAATTTTCCACCAAAGAATTCTGAATGAAACTTCACCAGACGTGCGTTGAAGGGCCTATAAATTTCTCCACTGAGGAATTCTGAATGAAACTTCACCATACGTGTCTCTCTCTCTCTCTCTCTCTCTCTCTCAGAGAGAGAGAGAGAGAGAGTTGGTTCGATAGAGACAGAATAATGGAGGGCAAAGCCACACAAATTGCAATCCCATACACAAAGAACACATGCAATGAAAGATAAACATGGTAGGAAGTAGACTTGAGTGCCTTCCATTGATTGAAGATATTGGTCTTTCCATGGGTTCGACTCGGATAGGGTCCAATTTAGTCCTAAGCCGGATTGTTACTAAAACTAAACGGAATGGAGGACCTGACCCAAAAGAATAGAAAATGAAATACTAAAAGTCACCTGAAACTTGTCGGTTGGAGACCGTTGTGGAAGCTTCAAGTTGAATGCCACGAGTCCACTACAATACAAGAGACCGTTCCACGCAAAGGATAAAGTAGTGTATTGTCAAGAGGTTAAAGGAGATTTACTAGAAATCTCTCTCACTTAAATCACCGCCTATTGTTCACAAGCTTACTTAAAGACGGATGCATGATGAATGAACTTCTGTGTGGATGGATTGTATGCTTTTTCCTCTTCCCTTTCCACAAGTCTCCCGGCACATTAGAATACAAGAAGACTATCGTTTCTTGTATGTTTTTCTTTCCTCACTTTCTCTTTGTATAGCTATGGAGAAGACAGTTGTTTGAGAGACAAATGGTACAGGAATAAAGGGGTTTCCATTTCTCCATTCAATAAGAAATAAAGGAGAAATAAGGTAGAAAGGTAGCGCCCTATCTCCATTCAACATCTGTACAGAACTCATCCCTTACTTTTTTTTTTTTTTTTTAAATTCTAATGGCCAAAGACTGTTGCAAATCTGTAGCCTATCTCTGCCCCAGACGTCAACATCACTCTCTCTCTCTCTCTTCTCTCTCTCTCTCTCTCTATCCACTCCCATCATCATTCTCTCCCTCCTTATACCCCTCACTTCACCCACCTGCAAGTTCTTACACAGCATCGACTAAAGCTTGACGCCAGCCACTTGAGGCCCTCGGATAGTGGGCCCCTTGGTCAAAATCCCAGATTACCATCACAACTAATATCGCCCAGCCATGTACGGCTAGATGCAAGGGTTGGATCTGTGATCAAATGATCCAGTGGGTCTTGCCACCATCTAAAGTTCAAAATAAAAAACCCTTTTACAATGGACGCCTAGACTATGTGAAACCCTTAGATGAGAGGCCAGATGGAACCCAATCCCCATGGGTCCACCACGGTCAAAGTCGTCCCTGGGTACCCTATCAGATCCACGGACTTGATCATACATCAAGTAGCCCCACCTGGGTTCCATGGTCAAAAAAAACACAGACAATCTCAAATTGAATGGTTCCCTGTTACAGTTCCCTGTTACAGATCCACTTTGCCTGCACATGAAGATTACTTGAAATAATGATCTCACATCCCTTTACCAATCTACAGAAGATGAAAAGGGAGTTTGATATCCAAACAACAGAAGATGAACAAAAAGGGGTTTTGAAAATCCAAACAACAGTAACCGATGGTTTAATCACAAAAAAAGAAATCCAAACAAAAGTGCTGCGGGCAACAACCATTTGCAACAGTAACATCGATATTAGAAAATCGAATCGATTGGGTCATCTCTAAAATCTTCGATCTCATTGCAAAAACAATTAACATCATAAAAGTGGCATCAAAGGGTTTCTATATGCACAACAATGGAATCAACGACAAACACATGTATTAAATTCACAGATTATGGTTAAGTACTTGCCTTTTGCCGGGGTTGAAGAAAAATGCATAGATCCTAACTAATACCCAAATCGAGATTCCCATAGCGCTCGAGAGTGATCATATCACCGATCTGACAAAGAATATGGGAAAGAAATGCTCAGATAAATAAATCTATGGTACTCCTATTCAAATCTACCATTGGAAAGAAAAAGGAGATAACCCAAGAATATAGATCTACCTCTAATGATTTGAGGAGAGGGTTACCTAAGATAAGAAAATTGAGTGAAGAATGATGGTGTCCTCTGATCTTGGTTCTGATGGCTGGATCCTAAAGCTGCAATGGCTTGGGAAGTTGAAAGAGGAAGAAGACGAAGATTAACCGGGAGGAGTTGCAGACGAAAGTGGAGAGATAAGAACGTACAGTTCTTTAAAACAAAGATTAAGTTAGAAAGGGAATCTTTTATGGGCTTAAGTCATTGGGTCAAACTATGGGTCAGGTCATTCACCCACTAGCCCAACTTACCGATCCACACATCTAATCTAACATATTCTCCACTTAATCCTACCCACTTAAATAACTAAAATACATTTAATTAAATAATACTAATATCTTAATAATAAATATAATTCATGGTGGGGCCGGATCTTACACCTTAACTTTAAAATAATCATTCAAATGGAGTGAAGTGAAGTACTCTATTTTAACTTCAATTTACTTCTCTTAACTCCACTCCACATATGAAATCCACTTCATTTTACTCCACTAATCATTTATCCAAACAAGCCTTAAGGTTTTCTTTTTTGTGTTTTTTTTTTTTTTTTTTGCTAGAAGTTTGTAAGAGGTTCACTTGAATTCATTTGAACAGGAGAAAAAAAATCTCACTTTCTACCTCGCATTCGGTACTATATTGGTGCTTTGAAGGGTCTAGGAATTTCTCCACCGAGGAATTCTGAATGAAACTTCACCAGACGTGCGTTGAAGGGTGTTAGAATTTTAGTGTTGGCTAAATTCATTGGTTGGACAAAACTCTGAGTCTTTTGAGTTGTATTTTTTTATTTAGAAAATGACTCAGAAGATAAAAGATTGAAAGGACTCAGAAGAAGAAACTCTGAAAGAATTAGAAGAAGAAAGCTGGAGAAAAAGAGCTGAAATTCCAGATCAACCAGAATAGGGTCCGCTCGAGCGACCACATCATCCGCACGAGCGGACAAAGTCAGAATGACCTAGCGCTGAAACAGAACCTCATCCTAATTAGAAACAAGGCGGCAGAGTCCCAGGAAAATTAGAAACTGCTTTATAAATTGTGCCCAAATTGTTTGTTTTAGTCGTAATCATCTTAGGCAACCTTAAGCACGTCCTAAGGGTTATTTAAAGGACTCAAGGGCTATTTCAAAGACAAGACCCTCACATCTCAAAGTTCTGATTTAGAGATTATTTTTAAGAGAGTTCTTCTTTAAAGATTTTTATGAAGTTGTGCTGCCAAATTCTCTAGAGCCAGTTTTTCTGCATCCATTGAAAAAGATTATCTTCTTGCGAGAAGATTTGAGGAGTCAAGCGCTGGATTGAAACTGTTGCAATCAACGGTGTGAAGTCGTTGAAGTGTGAAGCGACACAAGGTAACTTCATTCCTTGGGTAGGGGATATCTGGGGAAGATATATGAGTTTCTTGTAATTGCGAGATTCATAGTATTTGATTTGATCCAGTTCAGATCGGTGGTTTTTCACCCGGTTAGGGTTTTCCACCTGAAATTTGGTGTCCTTGTAGTGTGTGCCTATTGATTTTATTTCTGCTGCATATTGTTTATTTCTGCACACTTTTGGGTTAATTATTTGAGTAGATCAATCTAGAGATCGTGGACCCCAAAACTTTCAAAGGGACTAGAAATTTCACCACTGAGGAATTCTGAATGAAACTTCACCACACGTCTCTCTCTCTCTCTCTCTCTCTCTCTCTCTCTCTCTCTCTCAGTTGGTTCGATAGAGATAGAAAAATGGGGGGCCAAAGCCACACAAATTGCAATCCCGTACACAAAGAACACATGTAATGAAAGATGCACATGGTAGGAAGTAGACTTGACTGCCTTCCATTGACTGAAGATATGGGTCTTTCCATGGGTTCGATTCAGATAAGGTCCAATTTAGTCCTAAGCCGGATTGTTACTAAAACTAAATGGAATAGAGGACCTGACCCAAAAGAATAGAAAATGAAATACTAAAAGTCACCTGAAACTTGTTGGTTGGAGACCGTTGCAGAAGCTTCAGGTCGATTGCCACGAGTCTACTAAAGTACTAAAGATCGTTCCACACGAAAGATGAAGTAGTGTGTTGTGAAGAGGTTAAAGGAGATTTACTAGAAATCTCTCTCACTCAAATCACCACCTATTGTTCACAAGCTTACTTAAAGACAGATGCATGATGAATGAACTTCTGTGCGGATGGTTTGTATGCCTTTTCCTCTTCCCTTTCCACAAGTCTCTCGGCACATTAGAATAAAAGAAGACTATCGTTTCTTATATGTTTTTCTTCCCTCACTTTCTCTTTATATAGCTACGGAGAAGAGAGCCGTTTGAGAGACAAATGGTACAGGAATAAAGGCGTTTCCATTTCCCCATTCAATAAGAAATAAAGGAGAAATAAGGAAGAAAGGAAGTGCCCTATCTGCGTTAGTGAGGGGCCTTACATCCAGGACGAGTTTGGTAAGTCTAGTATAATTGAGTCAAGTGAAGTAAAGTTGATTTTGAAGAAAAGATAAAATATAAGTGGGCTATGATGTTATTTTATTTTTAGTTGTTTGTTATGGAATCTTTTTTACTTTTTGTATGGGAAAGTGGAGTTTTTTTTTTATTCTAGTGGATAAAGGTAGTTGCTTTTTGACATTTTGTATGAAAAAAATTGGGAGGGAGGTGTTTTGAATAAAGTACATTTGACGTGACATCTTGTCTGAAAAATGGAGGCTTTACTTGACTTTTATTGTATTAGTAAAGTGCCAAACTAAGGTTGGGGCCATGTTGGGCTGACATGACAGTGGATTCCAATCCATTAAGCCTAACAAAACTGAGTCGGACCTAACCTATGAATGAAGACTCCACCGAGTCTCACTGGCACTTGGCCCATCTAGATGGAACAAATATCTTATTATGGGAAACTCTATGGGCACTTTTGTGCAATGCCTTTTTTTCATGGAAATGCAGAAAGAATTCATTTTCTCATCCATGTTCCGCATATTGGTGTGATACATTTTTTCGATGGAAAATTATAAGGGCAATGATTTTTGTGATGCCATGGAAAGTCATTTTCCATGAAAAGGGGTAGAAAAAGTGTTTCAACAAAGGAAAAGCCAAAGCCTATAAAACCCCTTTTCCATGGGCTTACACAACCCTGCCCTTGTTATGCATTTGTGAGATGAGAAGATTCCACGCTAGAAAAATGTTCTCATTTTTTTATGGAATCCGTTATTTCATTGTTTGGTGACCAGCTATTTCGTAGTTTGGTGGGACATATTTTTAAGAAAAAAAGAAAAAGTGAACTATTTCTCTCGATAGGGAGGATTTCTGTTTGTCATAAAATGGATATGAATTCAAAATTCCTCCTTCATGGAGCACACAATCCATTTTGGTTGTCCTACTATAGCACCTTATATTTTCCAAGGCTTAAACATGTCATACGATATATCATTGAAATCATAGTGACACCTTTTGTTGGATGGAACACATAGTTTGCACAAGATTAATTTTCTATTCATTTCAAGCTAATGATACACTTTTAGCTGTTCTATCAAATGAACAACATTACACTACATCTTGCATTTTTTCATGTTTCCTGGATATTGGATGCTTGAACAGTTGAACTAAGGAATAGGTGGGAACCATCATTAATGAAAAGAGTGCTACTAAAGAGTCTAACTAAAAGCACCAAGCCAGGGATCCATTATCATGTAGATCAAGTTATTAGCTTCGCCTATACTTACGTAAAATAAACATTTTTTTTGTAGTTCAACTAAGGGGTTGGTTATTGAGAGACTTGCACAAGCGAGGTAATTAATAGAGACTCTCACAGTCTCACATGCAAGGGGCTGACAACTCGTCACACATTAGGTAATAGTATCTCACACATGCAGAGTGGACAAAGTGGCACATGCGAGGTAATAGGGACTCACACACCCAGAGGAGGGGTAAGACTCCATTCTCTACATAAAATAAACTTTCGTAATGATGGATGTAAGGTCTGCGACCTTATTGGGTCGGTTGGGCCCAATAGTAGGCCCATTGACCCATTTATTTCGCTATTATTATAATTAATTGTACTTTAGATATTTAAGTGGGTTTAGATCATGAGCGAGTTTTTTTTACTGTTAGACTAGTTTCTGCGAAGTTTTGTGCGATTCCGATTGCGTTTGACCCTAGCAGGGGGGTAGTTTGCAATTTAAGGAAAAATTGAGTGTTTTTCTGAAAATTCCAATCGCCGTGACTTTTGGGTTTGTTGGAAAGGTCTCATCACGCTGATCGTTTTTGTCTCTTGGCTCATCGCGATCCGACGATTGCAAACCCTTCAAGTGGTCCATTTCTTCACCGGACCCACTTAAGGGCAAATCGGCCTTTCTCCCCCCCCCCCCCCCCCCCCCCCCCCCCTCTTCTTAAGCAGGGATTAACCCTAGTTCTTTATTCATCTCTGCAACATACAAGCTACAGCAGCCCTTCTTCTTCCTCTTCATCTTCTCAAGCCCAGAACTCCCTCAAGAAGAGATTATCTCCAAGATCCGGACCGCTAACTTTCATCTTCTCAATCTCCTCTCTCCATTGATCTTAGTTTGGTAAGGTTTCTCTTAACCTCATCCTTTCAATCACCTTCTCTTTTGGTTAGATTTAGGTTGTTCATGATCTTTTCCTTCTCTTCCTTCTTCTTTGCGTGTTAGATTGCTTTTGAGCGGGTTAGATTGGTGGTTTTTGCGGCAGAAGGTTTCTCCTCAAGTTTTCCCCAATTTCCAATCTTCTTCTTGGTTGAGGCAAGTAGATTTGCATTGTATAATGGATCATGTGTGTATTTTCTTTATTGATTGGCTATGTTCTCTTGTTAGGTTACCTTAATTCCAAGTCTTTTGTTATTGATTGGGATTATAGGCTAAATTGGGTTTTTGAGGGTTTTGGGTTAAATAAAAGATTGTAATTGGTAATTATAGGTTGTCTTTAAATTGTTGGAGATGATGGAAATGATGAATGTGATGATTGGAGATTATGGTGGCTCATTTTATGCAGGTTAGCCATGGATTGGCAGGAGGGAAAAGGGCCAGAAAACCCATTTTTCGCCTATTTTTGAGGTTCAGATTGCAGTGGCGATCGATCGGACCTGCAGACGGATCGATCGGTACTATTACTAACTGTGACTGATTACAATCCGATCGATCGGACTGCAATTTTCTGACAGCGCAGGGAAACTACGGAGACTTGTAACTTTTAATCCATCCGTTGGATTTTTACATGTAATATACCGTTGGAAAGCTCTCAAGACGTAGAATCCAATGGTTCTAGTTTCATCACGATCGAAGGTCTGGAAGTGATGTAAATACTCAGATTATTGATTCAGTTCATGTTTTATTGAAAATGAGACTAATAACTTAGGTTTGGGCCTTAGATGTTGGAAACCATGAACCTACTCTCACTTGACCATTAATGGGGTTAAAATCGTAGCACGTGGCTTGATGTGCTTCGATGGGTTGTCTAGGTATTCGTGTATTATACATGGTTTAACCGAATGCGTATGGAATTGTTCCATTAGATGCTTAACATGATTGTACACCAAGGAATTTTCCTAGAAGCATCGTTGATTCAATTTCCACACGTACTCCACTAGAACATGTGGAGTACAGGGATGACACCACTTGCTTAGGTTGGATTGTAATTCCTCATTGACTTGTGAATTCTATCCGTTGATATTATTCCTTGTGTACTCTCTTGGCATAAAACACTTAACTAAGTATGAAACATAAATTCTTGTAGAACTAGGATATGGACCTAACTTAGAGTGTATCGTAGGAACCCTGTGTCATGTATTGATAAACAGGACTGACTAGTATGGAAGGGATTATCAGGTGTTTGACCTGTCTTGTATTGTTTTTGAATGAGATAATCCCTATGATCATGTCGTATGCATTGAGTTAGCCAGACTTGCTTGTCTTGGTCTATTCTTGTGTCAACGCCACTTTGTTTTATTGCATATCATGGCTATTTGCAAATTGAGGGTTTATTGATGGGCCGGTTACTCGGACATCGGGGTGGGCTGTCGGCTTTGGACGGCGTCCATGGCGTTGAATAGCTGCCGTGCTGCTATTCCCAGGACTGGGAGCTAGGATCCCACTAGAGCCGGACTTTGGTATCAATAGTCTGATCTAGATTGTTATTGATACCTCGGGAGGTGGCTCGAACACCCTCGAAGTCTCCTTCTTGTTTCTTGCATTGCATTGTTTGGATAGTGGTTATTGCTAGATGATGTTAGGATTTCTGTCATTGTCTCATACTATTATTATTCATGCTTTATGCCTAGCTCTATTTTCCTTGTATTCACATGATATTACACTTGTCATTATTCTATACTTGATGCATGCCATGCCAGATTATACTCTGCTTATCTACTACTCAACATGTCGTTGACTCTGTTCCTTGGTGTGCAGACACCCCAGGTGACTACTATGAGGAGCAGGCAGGTGAGGAGATCCTAGAGGATCTCTTACCAGCTGAGGAGGAGCGGGAGTGGCGTGCCGATGACGTAGAGTAGCGTCATCGATTCCGGCACGAGAGAGATTCATTGGGTCTTCACTTATATTTTTATTCATTCTTTATTAGTTCTCGTTGGACCTTTCATATTATTGACTTCTTTCTATTGTTTTAAATGGCCTTGATTTTCGGGTTGGCCATTGTAATAAGTTAATACTTTGTGTAGTTTTATTTATTCTTTCTAACAACTATAAATTTAAATGAGATCCATTATTCCATTGTTGATATTCCATGTGCCTAAGATCTTATGAATTCCGCAAATTTATTGTACTTGAGGCTTGACATATTAGATCCTCACAGCGGACCTACGATCCTTGGGATTAAAGGACAAAAATTTATAATTAGTCCTTAATTTCACTCCCCGGATCCGGTTATTTATCTAATCGGGTTCTGGGGACGTGACAATGGAGGATCATTTCTTAATGTTAGCTTAATAGTTATTTTCTTTTTGATATATATGGAAATTATATGGGTAAATAGGGTATTTTATTAGGGTTTTAGAGGCAGCGTTTTAGGGTAAAATAATAGTTAACCCTCATGACATCCTAATTTTTGTTAACAATAACAAAAACATCATAAAAAAGCAAATACAAACAAAAAAGGCAAAATAAGAAAAGGAAAGGGAGAAAGTACAAGAGCATTACAATACACCCAACTCAAATCACATAACCACACTCAATTAAGTAGACAACGTCTCAACCCCTTGCTTTACTAATCTATATATCCACCATCGAGTTGGCAGATCTAGCCTCGTGACAAAACAATGCACCGTTAACGTTGAACTTTAAAACCCCAGAAGAATGGGAGCCCACGGGACAGATCTCCTCTCCTTAAAAGAGTAACACCTATACAAGCTTTCCAATTAGAAAGAATATCATTTAAGATGAAATTTGAAAACTTCTTTCTAACCAAGTCCATTTCACAATCCTAAAGGCAACCTTGGAAATCAACTCTGCTAATGAAGAATATGGCCACTAAAGATCCTAATCTGTCTGATACCGAAGTTTACATTTGGCTTGTAAATGATGGGTGTAATTAAATGGATAAAGATCTGTAGACCAACATGACTGATAAGTCCTTAAAAATGCATAATTTCATCATTAATTAAGAATTAATTAAGGACTTAATCATCAAATTATGGACCATTTTAGTAAAAAATGGTGATTTTATGTTTATGGGCATCAAAGTCTAAATTCCAATCAAAATTCATCCAAAAATTGCATTTTCACATAAAATCATGAATTTCTCTATTTTTGGCATTGGAGGTCATAAATTTCTCATAATTTCTTATTCCCAAATAAAATGATGAATTTTATTTGCACCATTGATTTAATTGATGATTTGTTAAAATGGTGACATTTAATGCATCTATTTAGTGTGAATTGGGCCTGCATTTTGCATAATTTCTTCCCTATATGAATAGATTATTCTTTGATATTTGTTTTTATTTTTGTTGGGAATTCCAATTTCTTGGGGCCCATGAAAGAAATAAATCAATTAAAGAGTTCAAGATGGATGGCCAAGATTCAAAATAATGCAAAAGAAAATCAAGCCAAGGAGAGGACGTCCATGCATGGTGTGGAGTTCAAAGGTTGCATATTTTCAAGTGGGGCCTACTTCTATTCCATGTTTGAAATTGATTTGAGATTTGAAGGGATCTTTTCAAGGGAGAAAGTGGGCCATCTAAGGATATTTTCCAGCCATGAAGAGTTCAAAGAAATTAGAAGATATTGATTAGCAACCCAAGATGGAAACAAATTCAAAGAGTCCAAGATTTTGCACTAAGTTGTTAAATTTATCTCCAAAAAGATAGGCCTCAAATTTTAAAAGTTTGCAACCCAAGATTCCTCAAAAAAAGGGGAGTTGCACGTCCAACACTCTTCACTCCAAAGCATTGCACGTCCAAGCCTCTCCATTTACAAGAATTACATGTTTATGATGGGGGCCCACAAGCATCCAAGATTTGTTTCAAATATGAAATTTCATATTTGAATTGATTCTTAACCAAAGTGGGACCAAAGAGAGGAAGTTGCATGAGATAAGAACAATCCTATATTCACTAGGATTGTGGGCCAACCCCTAAAAACTCTCTCAAAACCCCCTTAATCCTAATCCAACTTGGACCCCTATTTTCTTGATGTGTTCGATCTAGGTTAAGGAAAGATTTATTTTTCAGTTTTGATTAATGTTAGGAAATTACTAGTTTATTGGTTCAATTTAATTTAAAAGACACAATTAGTGAGGTCAAGGTGTCCCGCCTTGGATCGGCATCGCGTGTTTGTGGGTAGTGACAGTACGCACTTGGTGCGGTGTTTTTGTAGTCTTTTATTAATTTTGCCAATATAATGCTGTGATTTCCCATAATAAGAATATTTAGAATTCTTTTTATTCTTCTTTATGAATGATATCATTAATGAATTTTTATTTTAATGCATGATTTATTTACGTTTATGCAATTGGTGGTTTGATGACTTTTATGTTTTTGCAGTTTTAGACTAGGATTTTTAGATTAGGAATTTTTATTTGGGATTGTAATTTTTAATTTGGATTTGTAATAAAATTTAAATTTCAGTTTAGTGGGAATTTATTTATATAGATTTTTAATAGGCTAGATTAGTTTTTCAATAGGACATGTTTTATGAGATTAATTACTCCCTGTGGATCGACCTCGGACTTCACCGAGGTATTACTACAATCGCGGCCTTGCACTTGGGGCTGACGATCAATGACCCATCTTCCCCTCTACATTTTCATGATTAGAAATAAAGAAGCTCTCTCTTTCAATTACATCTACTCAACTTAAAATTAGGATCTAAAAGAAAGTTAATGCCACTGCTCTTTTCTTCCGAAACCAGATAATGATAACAAAGAAAAGTTACATGTAACTAGTATAACCACACACCCTACTACCCCAACAGATAATTTGTGAAATTGTTACCAATCGGTTTAATTGGGCTCAGGCCCAATAATATTTTCTTAGACCATAAAAGCAGGCTCAGCCTTGAACCTTGACCCGTTGAAGAGCGTTTGCAAGCTCGAACTTGAATTTGGAGGTCATTGAGCCAAGTCGAGTATCTCGGGTGAGACCGACCAAGTACCTGATTGGGCTCATTCGGACTCAGTTGACTCACTCAGACCAGTTCAGGTCAAAGCTAGCTATGGACTTGGGATACATTGACCTGGAAGAATCTGATCCAGTACCATGCTGATTAGGTAAGGCTGTCAATAGGCCTACATCCAGCTCGGATCCAGGTCCATCTAGGCAGGCCTTGACATGCATATTAACATGCTAATAAATGGAAGACTCAGGTCTGATCACTTTCTAATCAGGTGGGCTCAGATCGGTGCACTTGTCTATGTGTTGGACCGAGGCCCAGACTATGATGACTCAATTGTTATTGGTTGGGATGTGGATACAGATGAGTCTAGTACAAATCCGACCCGCTGACCCACCTACGACGAAGCATTGGCATTTAGGGCTGTCAATAGGCCAGGCCCTACTTTAAGTTAAGAAAACCAAAACTTTTAAATAGGCCCGGCCCAAGAGAGCACCACAAACATAGAAGACATACAGTACCTAATTAAGAGAAGAGATGCCAATCTTAATTCAAATTCCCCCACCACCATTTGCTGGATCTCATTCTCAACCTACTTGCTTTTATCTAAAGCAAGACTTTATTTAGAAGTTAGAAACAAGTGTCCCACAAGGTACCAAGGAATAAAAGCCACATCAAATGAGTTCTTGGTGGGCCCACCCTAAGATCCATTCCAAGCATCCTTTCAGCTATTGGAGCACAAAACTACCAATGCCAACTTGAAAAACAAGCATTTGTCAAATGTCAATTCGCCCTAGACAACTTCCAAACATGCAACCAAATAGAGAAAAGGGAGAAAATGTACAAAATGCCAAACACATAAACCATATAGTTATTTAATTCTGCTACTTCCAAGTCTTGTTTAGATAAAATCAAGACTCTCTTGGGAAGTTATGTACATCACTATCCATGATTTTGGGAGTAACTGCTGAGGATTTCTAGAGAGGGTTTGGATTTTCTTAAGCTTATTGGTATTGTATATTGGTTGAGGGGACCCTACCAAGTCTATTGTTGACATGATATTATTTAAATTATTAGGCTTTAAATGCCATTTTGTTTTAATGAAATTCAATGAGGAGGAATTTGAATCATTAAAGAGGTGAAGGGAAAATGATTGGAGGAACATGGTGGATAAATGGATGGGATCATGCTTCCCTAAGATTTGAATTACAAGGATGGTGATGGTGGAGTACTTTGTTCGCATCTTTCTTTGTTTATCTTTAGTTAAAGGGAGTTTCTTTTTATTTTTATTTTTTACTATTCACTAGGTGAGTGAGTGATGCAGTCTTTCAATGATAACTTACTCCCAAGTGATCAATCTTGAGCGCCTATGTGGGATGAGACCATAGTTATCAATTTCGCTTTGTTTCCACTGAAATTTCTTATTTTGCCATAAAGCCAGAACGAAGTGCATGTTGTAACTATTTCGTTTGACTTTTGGTCAATTTTTGGCTGAAAATATGGATTTTAGCCTAAATTGATCGAAATTTCTGAAATGGTCAAAATGTTGTAGGGAAAATGTGTCTAAACTTCAATATTAAAAGTTGTAAACTTTTATTTTTATAAAAACCGTGTTTAAACTTTATTATAGTAAGGAGTTTGCTTAAATTTTATACTTGTATCTTATAACATTATTTTATTTATAATAAATTAAATGCATAAATTCTATTTCATTATCATTATTATTTTAGCATATATGTATGTTTAGATTTATTCATTTCTCCAACACATAACTCCCAAACGTTTCACGGAAATTTCAAATCGGCCAAAACATTTCATTTGGGAGGCCCGATTGAAACGGGTCCAAAAAAGAAATTAACAATTATGGATGAGACACCCTTAACCACTAGATGTCTTGTGTTTGTCATAAAAAAGGGACATTGTTTTATGACATTTTTAGAAATTGCCTTTTCAAATATGGAATTCTTACACATAACAATATGGAATTTATCATCCATGCCAATATGCCATCCACAAGAGTGGGACCCTCTAAATTAAAGGCACAGACTTTAATTCCCATATTGCAGCCCTGCTGGAGACTTCTTCAATTATAATATATAAATCATAGAAATTATATGCATTGAATTTATGTGAAACAGAAGGGCACGACATGCTTAAGGGTGGGGTTCCTTTGATTGGAATAGTGTTGCATAGAAACCAACTATTGTGCCAGCATGTCCATCACCTAGCCTCTTTTGATTCTCATGCATCAAGTAACCCCACATGGGGTGGTAAATTTTTGGGCACTGTTTAATTATACAATGTTAGATTTGAACTAGTTCTTTCGAAGAAATAAGATAAGGTTACATTAACTACTTTCTTATCAAATCATATATCCATCCAACCACAGAGGATTTGATGATTGAATGTAAGTCTAATTATATATCATATGCCCACAATTGGTTCCAATGAAGATACCAATATTCTCACTCATTACAACGCGAAATTAAGAGTTTATCCAAATTGCATTTTGGGTTGAGTCCGTATTCCTAGTTGTGCCAAAGCATTCAAATTTATGAGTTTGGTTTTGCTTTTAAATAATATAAATTCTTCTAGAAAATATTTCTCTACAATATTGTATCACTTTCTAAAAAAATATATATGTCAGAGAGCTACTTAGAGATGGATGACCAAATTACAAAAGAGGAATTTTGGCCATTTAAAATCAAGCCATATTAGTTTTAAATACGAAATACAATCATTTTGGAATGGCATCCTATGTTCTTATTTTGAATATGACTTACCCCATGTTTGGCATCTCTATTTTTAACCTCTACGTGTCTAAATGTCCAAAGGAGATGGAGGTTTAGAAAATAAGAATGTTTGGCACACATATCTACCCTCTAGTAGGCCTGTCAATGGGACGTGTTGAAACGGGCCGGGCCGAGGCCAAACCCGAAAATACAGGGCTTTTAAAAAAAAAATTTGAACCAATTGGGATGGGCTTGGACAATACATTTTAAAGCCCGGCTAAAATGGGACTGGGACTGAGCAGAAACAACACAGCTCGTTCAGGCCCGACCCGGCCCGCTGCAAAGTCATTTAATAATAAATATTTATATATTACTGAAACTGCCCCTCACTATCAACAAAAAAAGGCTAATTAGGTTTTAACCGATCCTACATTACTTTGACTTGACTCATATAGGATACTCATTCTCATTCATTTCTATTGATTTTCTGATATTATACTTCCACTGGCAAAAAAAAAAAAAAAAAGTTTTAACCGTTCCTACATTACCTGACCCATATAGCCTATATGATATTCATTCATTTCTATTGATTTTCTACTGTCACTGGCAAAAAAAAAAAAGTTTTTAACACCACCATGTTGCTTGTTGTATTGCATTGCTGATCCCAAGCTTGGAAAAAAGGAGGGTTTAAAGTCCGGTTCATGATCGGACCCCAAGTGTAGGGTGCGACTGTAGTAATAATCTGGTGAATCCATGTCGATCTACAAGGAGCAATGTTGTTTAAGAAACTTTCCAACTTTAACTTGTCCTAATTTAGAAACTAAATCTAACCTAGTAAAGAAACTAAATTACAAGAAAATTCCTAAAAACTGAAAATTAACAATTACAACTTTCTAAATAAAAAATAAACATAAACTAAGTAAAGAAACCTAGTTTTTTAACCCTATTCTAACTAACCTGCAAAAGTAACAAACTCATCAAAACAACCAATTTAATATAAGATAAATCAAAACAAAATTTCCTAAATTAGATCCTAATTACCAAAATCACTTTTTATGCAAATAAGAATGATCTATAATGCCCAAAATACTAACAATGCAATTTTATGCAAGTTTCTAAAAATCCTATGCATGTTGTAAAAAATTCTAAGTATGGAAACTCTTGCACAGGCCCAATTTCAATAGACTGTACGACCTATCTAAGATGATATAAACCTAAATCTAATGACTGGAATCAATACTATAATGATTCGTGAATACAACAAAAAAAGAAGAATGGAAAAAGGATTTTTAAAAAAAAAATATGATCACCTAAAGATGCCTACTTGAACTGTTTTGTTGCTGAAATCTGATACAGGCTTTGCAAGTACCCCTTTTTGAGCCTTTGGTTGACACAGTTCCCGAGGTCATTTTTGGCTGAAATTCTGGGGTTTCAAAGTCCTATTACCATACTTTAAATCTGCTATTTTTCGGACCAAAACATTCATGTTTACCTGGTTTTCAAATCACGCACTTTTGCAACTCAGTTGAATCAGTTCTGCTGAAACTGTGCAGGATTTTTCACTGTTCTCATACCAGGTCCGAAATTTAGTCTTTCCAATCGGTTAATAATCTTGTTATTTCAGCAACAAAAACTTGTTCTAATGCAATTTCTAAATATGATGCATGCACAAAGACACTTTCCAACCATAGATTATGCAAGTAACAAAAATAGAAAGTTTCTACTACACATGGAAAGATGCAAGTTGGGTTTTTTAAATCAAGAATTTGTAAAAGAAATCAGAATATTAACTTAAAATAAAAATAAAAGAATTGGAAAATAAAAAGCGGAAAAGATGCACCAAAGATCTAGAAACAAAACAATCCTACAAGTGTTGACAATGCGATGATGATGTCCTCTCTTCTCAAAGTAGGAAAAAAAATAATGCAAGTGGTTACTTGTTGTCTTTCGACTTTTAATCCTTTTTATTTTATTTTCAAACCCTAGATCTAATCATGTGAAATATTGTCTCCAATCAAAACACATAAAAGAACTAGAATGAGAAAATTAAACACACTTATATAAAGAGTACGCAGAATCAAACCAAGCAATGTCTTTATTCCTTGATCTTGAAGTACATAAAATTAAGGTTCTTTTCTCTTCATCATTTTCTCAACATGATCTCTCAATCTATGTCTAAAGAATTAGAATGGAGAAGAAGAAGAAAGGGATTAGAGAGAAAGGGTGGATGGGAGTGGAAAGGGAGAGAAAACCTTCAAGATTTCTCAACTACCAAGCATTGGACGTCCATCTCTTTGTTGGCTTCCTTTTTATAATTTTTGCAAATCTTCTTTTAGTAAAGAATCTCTCATCTTTAGGGCTCTTGTTTCCTTATGTGTAGAGATTCTTGCTTAGGCTCCAAACTAGCTTCTATCTTTGGAAAGACTTTTAAATTTGAGAGATCTCCTTGCCTTATTAGGTTTCTTGATGAATACACTATCCTTGTACAATTCCAAGAATATCTCTAAAAATTGCATGATGATGTAAAGAGAAGAAACTTTCCAAATATTGAGATTTTTTTGCAATTCCCGCCTAAAACTGTAGCAGACAACTTCCTGAGGTCATATCTCCCTCGATATAGCTCTGATTTATGCAATCTTGGGCTCCACGATATCTACTCGAAAAGAGATTTCCAACGGTGGCTAGATTGCTCCGATCGAACACTCGGTTTGAGAGTTATGGCCATTTTAAGTTGCTGCCCCTGAAAAATCCGGGAATAATTGTGCACAAATGGAAGCTTTTATGTTGGCATGCAATGGGGTGTATGGGACCCATGTTAATTTCTCCTACAAATTAAAAGAGGCAATTTTAACATTAATCATATGTAAGAAAATAATTATGAACCATGTATGGGACCCTACATGCCTACTGATGCACCAAAATGACCAACTTTCCAAAAATAGCACATGGTGCCAAAAATAGTAAGATATGCATTGATGAAACAAAAAGCCTAATTTTTGGGTGATAAATGAGATGAGAAAAACTTAATTTCACAAAAGTCATGCAATTCAATGAATTTTGACCTATTTTGACCATATTTCCAAAAATATCTCTAAACGCATGTAAGCATGAAATTAAGTGCAAATCTATGCATTTAAGCCTGATTAAGTCCACAAATGCTCATGAAATGATGACCTAATAACCTAATTTTCTGGACTTATCACTTCACTTAGATAATGTTTTGCTTATGTCTAGGATCGGGCTAAGCCCAGGCCGGGCCTTGTCTTAGCCCGCGCCCGTACGGGACAAGATTTGATGCAGGTCCGTTCAATTTAGGGCTGGGATTGGACAATACCCGGAGAGCCCGTCCTATTTTCGGGACAGGATTGGACAACCCAAGCCCGGCCTGTCACCCGGCCCGTCCTATTGACAGGCCTACCCTCTACCAACCTTAGAGAAGTAGATGCAAGCCCTCTGAAAACTAATTGCCCCAATTTTGGTAGGTTGAAAATGAGAGGCAAAAAATGTAAAGGCAGGTGAACAGTACTTTGGACGTCCTCATGAGTCTGTTTTTTTAAATTCTAAGATAAGAAAGTAAATCAAGATCCAAATTGTTGGATAGAATCAGAAGGTCAAACACTATTATGGGTCCAAATTTCAGCTGTTGGATCATTGTATATATTTTTGAGATATTTGTAAAATACTCCAAAAACTTAGATCTAAATTTTTTTTACATCTATGGGCCCCAAACACATGATTCGAACTATTAATCCTCTTGGGAATGATAAACATGGCTATGAGGTCAAATTTCAAGGCTTGATACCTCATATATAGATCTTGAGAAAATCGCGAAAAACTTTCAACCATTTAATGTAAACTTTTGGGGTGTTGATGTGTCTATAGGTAGTACGATTCTTTCCTTTAAATTCCAGGACCATAAATTATAATCCAACCTGTTGATGAATAGACTAAGCATGGCTATGGGTCCAGATTTCATCCAATGGATCTTCATATATATTGAGATAATTTAAAAAAAAAATAAAAAAATAAAAAATCTTGATATTTATATCTTTTTTTTACATCTATGGGCCCCAAAAGTAAGATCCGAACCAATACTTCTCTTTATAAGGCTAAACCACGAATATGGGGGTCAAATTTCAAAGCTTTATTCTATGTGGATATTCGAGAGACTTGTGAAAAAACTTTTAGCCACTAATTTAAAAAAGTCTATCAATCAGTTTTTCTGTGGCATCAAACAGATTATTAGGGCCTGTTTGGTAACTTGACTTAACTAGTAGAGTGAGGTGAATGGTCAATTAAAGAGAGAGAAAAAATGTTCAAATAATAAAGTATCAAATCCCAAAAAACAAAAAAAAAACTTTTTTTTACAAAAAAAAAAAGTAAAAAGTTACTTTCTCATACCACGAAATGAAAAAAAGTCTTATTTTTTTTAAAAGAAAGTTAAAAAGCTACATTCTCATGTCAAACATGCCCTATTATCATTAAACATTTTTTAATTTATCGTAAATAGATTGATTTCAAGTAATTTTTATGTAGATACCCATATTAAATTTTTTTAAAAATCTGTACATATATACTCATTTCAGTTTTACAGTAGTAATAATATTCAGTGTATAATAAATAGTTGCACATATGAGAAAATGATGGGATTACTGGATTAACTACAATAGTAATCTAAACTACCTTACGGGACCTACCTTTAGCTACCTTTATGCATGGTTGGATACAAATGGATTCATTAAAATTTTGTATCTGATTAAAATAAATGCATTCATTGAATAATTGTAACCATGTAATGTATGAATGACCCGAAAAATTATGTCTAATTACTCATTTTACTGCCCCCTGACCCAATAGTTGTGATTATCAATTTGAGATGGAATTTTGACCAATCAACAGTATAGCATTTCTAACCAACCATCCACTATACATTAGGTGGGGTCAGTGGGTGCAATGAGGCTCATAAGGTGAGATGGGCAGCATATAGTCGAACTGCTTGGACTAAGTTTACAAATACACTAGCTGCTTATTTTCAAAATAATCTACAATTGTCATGGTTTTTTTTTATTTTTATGGGGGCCGGGGGCCGGGGGCCGCGGGGGGGGGGGGGGGGGGGGTGGGCGCGTGGGATAGGCCAAGCTTTCCATAGAAGTAAAGTAAAAAATGATTTTGTGTGGGATTATTTGCTGATCCAAGCCATTTTCTAGTTTGCCTAGCGACGGACCTACATGCTACCATGTGGGTGTGACCACGCCAGTGAACTTCGAGAAATTTATTAAATGACACCTTAGAATTTATTATTTAATTATTTAACTTCTTAATTTGTCCATTATCTGAACCACCCAAATGGAAATTTTGGGTCTGCCATTGAGCACGCCACCACACGTTTTAGGTATTAACCCAAATTTCACTTCATGGGAAATGATATACACTTTGGGACTTATTTAACGTCCCGGAATCCAACAATGACTATAGGAAGGAAAGTGAATTGAATTATATGTAGAGCTTACACCCTTACTTTATATAAGGCCTTTTGATGGGTTGAGCTTTGATGGGTTGACACCCATCGACAATATCATCCATGTGTGTAGGGTGGGGCGTATTTCAAGGAAACAATTAGGATTATTTGATGGGATTACTTCCTTTCTCTGCCCTAATTTTCATATTCTGCCTTTGTTAACATGCATGTAGGTGGACCAGCCACAAACCTTGTATGCAAATGCAATATTTTCCTTTAATGGCATATGCTTGTGAAAATAGGTCATGACAACTCCATCCATAGTCAGTCAGCGGCCTACAGGTTAATGCTTTAGAATGAAAATGGTCCTCGCTTTATATTTTGTCTTTGATTCTCTTGAGAGAGAACTTCACACATCAACGAAGATAAATGAAGGATAAATAAACCCACTTTAATCTTAAATGGTGGACTTCTGTTGGCCCATCCAGATGAATAATTAGGATAGGAGGGCAAGGAAATTCCCACTAAGATAAAAACAAATCACTCCGATCTTATGGTCCTTATATTTTTTGTTTTAAGTGCCTGATCAGTGTCAAATTGGGGTGAAAGGAGATTCATGCTTGGTAGGATCAACCATAGGTTGACCTGTTTTTTCCTCTCTAGTCTCTACACACAGAGAGAGCATGTGATGGATATGCACAAAGATAGAGACACAGGTGCTGTGTGGATTCAGAAGAGAGCATATGATGGATATGCGCAAACATGAATAGAGACAATTATGGTGTGTTGATTCAGAAGATAGCACGTTTGTGATAAACACAGAGATGTTCAACAAATCCAAGGCAGACTTCTTGAATCAAAGAAAGAAGACACCATCTTAAGTATTCCATACTCACCTGCCACATCTGCAATGACTACTTCGAGCATGAAATAACTTTCTCCATCTCTTATCCAAGGAAAAAAAAAAACATTCTCCATCTATCTAGTAGACACAGATTGTGTATATATTCAAAAGATACATGTTGAGATCAGGAATATAGAGCAAACTCTACTGTAGATAGTAGACGCACATTTTTCTTACAGCATAATAGAACAACTGTAGTGAACATATGTTTTGGCTGACAGCACCAGAGACATCTTATTTATTTGACAAACGTAAAAACTGATCAATGTTTGGTCTTGGGCTTCTTCACTACCATCACAGTGCAGTGTGCATTATGAGAACAGTAATCACTTACGCTGCCTAGAACGGCCCTGCAGGAATTTCAGAAAATCTTGTCGTAGTGAAATTGGTGGAATAGATTGAGTAAAGGCCCTCTACTCAAGTTAATTGTTATTGCAATCATGCATATTCCAGATTACCTGTAACTAACTGGCTTGTCAAAGATCAACAAAACAATGATTCTCTCAAGGTAAGTCAGGTTATCCAAATAAATGATCTTTCATTTAGGTGTAAACTAGTCACTCGTGCTCGAGTTTGTAAAGATTCAGACAGGCCCTTAGCTTTCATACAGTGGTATAAACAGTTCACCAAAAAGAAGAAAGATGTACAAACCAAAATTCATTCTCAGGCTCTTTTTGTTCCATTGGAAGGCAAAATCTAATATCAAAAATGGATCAGAAAGCCGATGGCAATGGGCAATTGTCACTCCTTACTGGGCTCTTGAAAATGACTTGGTCCAAATATAGTCCATTGGCCTGTATGCAAATTTACAAATATAAAGATGCCTATAAATTCTCTGATAGTGGATGCCCACATCTGGACCAACCTGATTTACAGAGTAGGTCATTTACAATGGGGGCCCAATCTGATGTGCAGCTTAACTAGATTCAAATGGGCCTGGAGTTTTTACTTCAGAGTCTATGAATGCAGCTTATTTACTTCTGATTGATAACTCTGCATCCCAAAAAGGAATGGCTTTGAATAAGAACAAAACACTCATGTAATCATGAATTAAAAATTATGAACGACAAGTGATTCGTAAGGTAACATAAACTAGATTGCTGTTTTTGAAACGATAGCAGGTAGTTGTTTATACCCATGATCTTTATGCTGCTTGAAATTTGATGTGGGTGTTTTTGAAAAAATTGTAACAGCTGAAATTTGATGTGGGTGTGTTTGAAAAAGTTATAACAGTTAACGCAAACGCCCTATCAAAGAAGGCCTGAAGCACCTCAAACAAGAGTGGCAAGGGCCAACGGTCCGTTGCTGACTTCAAGTCAAAAGAGCAACTGACCTCCTTGCCCACTAACCTATCAAGAGGTCGCTCCTGTTCAAAGGTACCATCCATAGGTATCCTTGATAGGAGTTCCATCAACCAATCATGGACTGGTTTTCAGGAGACGTTGATTTAGGTAGTTTCCATTGGCGAATATTCTCCGCTTGCCCCCCTCCTTCGACCGCTTGACCAAGGCGGCCAGATACCGGCACTAAGCCCAATTGGCGATGGTTTGGAAGGACCGGGCCGATGTAGGACTCGAAGAAGTCTTATAATAACTTCACTGAGCAACTTCTAGCTTAAAATCCTATTCAAATAACTCTCTAACTTGGAAAAACAGCTTCCAGACATTTCAACATTTTATCAATCTTACAGTCACAGGAACAAGAGGGAAGTTGCCCCCAAACAAATCCCCGTAATCCTGAAGCATTACTCATACAAAAAAAAAAAATTTTTTTTGGAGGGCGGTGGGGAGGACAAATGCCTCAGAAAAGAGAGAGACATTATACTGATATTATTATTATTATTATTATCATGGACGTATCTAATAGTTAAAACTACAGAATGAGGACATGAGCCCTCATTTTGCAACCAAGAAGCAAGCTTCCAAGAATAATATAAATTCTACCCAATCCACTTGAAATTGTATCTTTAAGAGTTGTTTTACACATTGTAGTTTATCTTTTTAACTCTCCTTTCCCGTGTTACTCTGAAGCATCTAGTATCACATATCAATACCTTTTTATAGCTCCATAACCATGACTGCCCACCACTAGCATGGTTGCCTGGTGTTTCTCTACAGCCTCGCAAAGAACATTTCTTGCATCACCTTCCACCACTTCCACCAAAACATCTGTCACCTGCACATCAATTGAAATATCTATATATCAACTGAGAGAGGCATGAAACAGCCTTCCTAGAAACCACAACTCTTCAAAGATCCCTGATATTAATTAAGAAACTAGGAAAGTACCCATTGCAATCACTAATATATATAAAAAAAAGTTAATTTCTAACACCCTTACTTTGAAATAATATCAAATCCAGCTGATGTATCAAACCTACATACAATATAGCTGTTGATATACATTGTTATGCTGTTCACTAACTGCTCTCGAGCTTTTGGTGTTACGGGTTAATGGGAGGAGGACGATTCAATCAATAATTTGCATCCATGATTCGAATCTTCTCAACATAATGCTAACAATCATTAAACACGTATGAATTTTGGGGTTAAGGCCTATCCAAGAGAGGCCCAAAAGTCATCTAAATTAATACAAACACAATTCAATAACCACTCTATTCTAGTATTCTAAACAAATGGATGCAAAATTAAGGCAAGAGGTTATTATAATACCGATTTGCTGACGCAGAGCTGTTTCGCTTTTTCTGTGACATGGGCAGCAATCTTCCTAAGATCCACCTCTACATAGGGCAGTATATCCACAGCAGCTGCAAACTTAATTAATCAGATACGATCAACAAATCCACTCAAAAAACCTAAATAAGATTTCGTGGATACGACCCACACACAACCTTAATTCATTCACAAAAGATGAATTCATACAATAGATTCTTCCATTCTCAAAACTAGCAACTAAAAAAAACAGGAATATAAAGGAAATCTCAATTAAAACCGAATTGAATTCCTCAATCGCAAATGAGAAATAGGAAATACTTGGATTCTCGAAAAAGAAATGGTTTTTTCTTTTATATATGAGAGAGATCATACAAATTGATTAAAAAAGAGAGCTTGGAAACCGAAATTCCAACCCGAAACAAACTCCAAAATCAAGAAATGGCAAAAATGAAAATCACGATTTCCAGATATAGCGGAAAATTGAATCCTCGATAAGATCATTAAGAAGAAAAAAAAAAGTAACGAATTGGTTGCGGAGAAACCTGTATGTGTATACATAACAAAACAAAACAAAACAAAAACTATCGAAAATGAACTAATGAAAATCACGATTTCTAAAAACAGCGGAAAACCAAACAACTACTGGTTCATCTAGAGAGAGAGAGAGAGAGAGAAAAAAACAAGATTTTAACTCAAACCGAACCACAACTGAAAAGAAAAAAAGAACTTTTGAAAATCTCGATTTCCAGAAACCGTAGAAAACCAAAATCCTCGAAGCCAATTGCGGGGCAGGGGGGGCGGGGGTTTTCCCCATTTAAATTGATTTTGAATATTTTTAAATTGACCCCTCCAAAAGACTTCTTTTCCTACCCAAAGTATATTTTATGGTTCCAGCCACTAGAACATTGGAAAATGTATTGGTGCGTTGATTGAAGGGTCTAGAAAATTCTGAAACAATCCTTCACCAGACACTCTCTCTGTCCATGAGTGGTTGATAGCTCTCTCTGTCCATGAGTGGTTGATAGAGACAGAATAATGGAGGGCCCGAGCCACACAAATGGCAATACCATACACAAAGGACACATGCAATGAAAGATGCACATGGTAGGAGGTGGACTTGACTGCCTTGTATTGATTGAAGACATGTGTCTTTCCATGGGTTCGATTCGGATAGGGTCCAATTCAGTCCTAAGCCAAATGTGCCATATGAATGTATTTGTGGAATGAGAAGATTCCACTATAAATAGGAAAAATGTTTTTGCATGCTGTTTTATTATTTGGTGTGACATATTTTATCACATAAAAAGAAAAAAAGTTCGGTTTTTTTAATAAAAACAATTTCAAATTTTCACGAAACAGATAGAAGTGGAGAACTCCTCTCTCATAGAGCACAAAATCCTCTTGGTAGTCCCACTAGAATACCCCTTATTTTCCAGCAATGGGGCTTACGAGCTTCAGTCTGTCCATATCAAACATGGCATAAGACATATCATTGAAATCATGGTGGCATTGTTTGTTGGATGAGAACACTTAGTTTGCACAAGACTAAATTTCTACTCATTTCAAGCTATAATGATACTCTTTCAGTGGTTCTATCAAATGAACAACATTACACTATATCTTGCCTTTTTCATATTTTATGGATATTAGATGCCTGAAGAGTTGTAATGCGCAGTAGGTGGAAACCATCATTAAGAAAATGAGTGCTACTAAAGAGTGTCTTTAAAAGCACCAAACCAGGGATCCAGTCTAATGTACATCCAGATGTTAGCTTCGTCTATATTTATAGAAAATAAACATCAGTAATGATGAAGGATCATTTCTTAATGCTGGCTTAATAGTAATTTTCTTTTCAATATGTATGGGAATTATATTTATAGAAAATATGGGCCTGTTTGGATGTATGATGAATTGAAGTATAGTAAAGTGAAGCATCAAATCAAGAGAGAATAAAATATAAGGTGTTATGATGATGTTTTGTTTTTAGTTGTTTAGTATGAAATCTTTTTGAATTTTGTGTAGAAAAGTTGAGTTTTTTTTTTTTTTTTTTTTGTCTATTACTGGAGAAAGGAGGTTGCTTTTTTTTACTTTTTTTAAAAAATCCGGAGGGAATTTTGAAATTGTATACTTTTGATATGACCCCTTGTCATTTCTTGTCTAGATTCACTTTAACTAATTAAGTGCCAAACACGCTCGGGTTTTAGGAGCATCATTTTAGAGTAAGAAAAAACTTAACTCATAATGAAAAACAGGATTATGAATATGCATAAGATTTTTCTTTAAAAACTAATAAGATTGCGTTGATCACTTCTTTTTATCAAAATGTACATTATAATGGTGGAATAAACTCGAATTGATGTGAAATTTGTTGATGCCGCATATACCTGGAAGATGTTTATTTTGATCATTTCAGATTTCAATATGGGCCCTATTATGGAGTTCCATTTCTTTAACTCAAGATGTTACTGGGTTAAAGCCTCAGAAGGTTTGGACTTACTTAGGAGGAAATGTGAAATTCCTATTGAATGGATGTTTTCAAAATTAGTGAAAAGATTGCATTTTGCTTTCTAAGGGCGCCCATAGGCCTGTTTGGATAGGAAAAAAAAAATAGAGTACAGTGAAGTTAAATGGGCCCTAGCAGTCTAAAATTTCAACTCTACTCTTTTTGGATGAGTCTGACCCAATAGATGAAGTAATATTGTGAGCCACATATACTCTATTTCACTTCAACTCTAAATACTTATATTTCCTTGAGTAAAAGTGGATTCTACTCCAAACCTTAACTTTAAAATAAGCATCCAAATGGAGTAAAATAAAGTACTCTATTTTAACTTCAACTTACTTCACTTCACCCCACATATAAAATCCACTTCATTTTACTCCACTCCTCATTTATCCAAAGAGGCAGGTTTTTTGTTTTGTTTTGTTTTGTGTTTTTTTTTTTTGCTAGAAGTTTGTAAGAGGTTCACTTGAATTCATTTGAACAGGTGAAAAAATTCTCACTTTCTACCTCGCTATTGGTGCGTTGAAAGGTCTAGAAAATTTTCCACCAAAGAATTCTGAATGAAACTTCACCAGACGTGCGTTGAAGGGCCTATAAATTTCTCCACTGAGGAATTCTGAATGAAACTTCACCATACGTCTCTCTCTCTCTCTCTCTCTCTCAGAGAGAGAGAGAGAGAGAGAGTTGGTTCGATAGAGACAGAATAATGGAGGGCAAAGCCACACAAATTGCAATCCCATACACAAAGAACACATGCAATGAAAGATGCACATGGTAGGAAGTAGACTTGAGTGCCTTCCATTGATTGAAGATATTGGTCTTTCCATGGGTTCGACTCGGATAGGGTCCAATTTAGTCCTAAGCCGGATTGTTACTAAAACTAACCGGAATGGAGGACCTGACCCAAAAGAATAGAAAATGAAATACTAAAAGTCACCTGAAACTTGTCGGTTGGAGACCGTTGTGGAAGCTTCAAGTTGAATGCCACGAGTCCACTACAATACAAGAGACCGTTCCACGCAAAGGATAAAGTAGTGTATTGTCAAGAGGTTAAAGGAGATTTACTAGAAATCTCTCTCACTTAAATCACCGCCTATTGTTCACAAGCTTACTTAAAGACGGATGCATGATGAATGAACTTCTGTGTGGATGGATTGTATGCTTTTTCCTCTTCCCTTTCCACAAGTCTCCCGGCACATTAGAATACAAGAAGACTATCGTTTCTTGTATGTTTTTCTTTCCTCACTTTCTCTTTGTATAGCTATGGAGAAGACAGTTGTTTGAGAGACAAATGGTACAGGAATAAAGGGGTTTCCATTTCTCCATTCAATAAGAAATAAAGGAGAAATAAGGTAGAAAGGTAGCGCCCTATCTCCATTCAACATCTGTACAGAACTCATCCCTTACTTTTTCTTTTTTTTTTAAATTCTAATGGCCAAAGACTGTTGCAAATCTGTAGCCTATCTCTGCCCCAGACGTCAACATCTCTCTCTCTCTCTCTCTCTCTCTCTCTCTCTCTCTCTCTCTCTCTCTCTCTCTCCACTCCCATCATCATTCTCTCCCTCCTTATACCCCTCACTTCACCCACCTGCAAGTTCTTGCACAGCATCGACTAAAGCTTGACGCCAGCCACTTGAGGCCCTCGGATAGTGGGCCCCTTGGTCAAAATCCCAGATTACCATCACAACTAATATCGCCCAGCCATGTACGGCTAGATGCAAGGGTTGGATCTGTGATCAAATGATCCAGTGGGTCTTGCCACCATCTAAAGTTCAAAATAAAAAACCCTTTTACAATGGACGCCTAGACTATGTGAAACCCTTAGATGAGAGGCCAGATGGAACCCAATCCCCATGGGTCCACCACTGTCAAAGTCGTCCCTGGGTACCCTATCAGATCCACGGACTTGATCATACATCAAGTAGCCCCACCTGGGTTCCATGGTAAAAAAAAAACACAGACAATCTCAAATTGAATGGTTCCCTGTTACAGTTCCCTGTTACAGATCCACTTTGCCTGCACATGAAGATTACTTGAAATAATGATCTCACATCCCTTTACCAATCTACAGAAGATGAAAAGGGAGTTTGATATCCAAACAACAGAAGATGAACAAAAAGGGGTTTTGAAAATCCAAACAACAGTAACCGATGGTTTAATCACAAAAAAAGAAATCCAAACAAAAGTGCTGCGGGCAACAACCATTTGCAACAGTAACATCGATATTAGAAAATCGAATCGATTGGGTCATCTCTAAAATCTTCGATCTCATTGCAAAAACAATTAACATCATAAAAGTGGCATCAAAGGGTTTCTATATGCACAACAATGGAATCAACGACAAACACATGTATTAAATTCACAGATTATGGTTAAGTACTTGCCTTTTGCCGGGGTTGAAGAAAAATGCATAGATCCTAACTAATACCCAAATCGAGATTCCCATAGCGCTCGAGAGTGATCATATCACCGATCTGACAAAGAATATGGGAAAGAAATGCTCAGATAAATAAATCTATGGTACTCCTATCCAAATCTACCATTGGAAAGAAAAAGGAGATAACCCAAGAATATAGATCTACCTCTAATGATTTGAGGAGAGGGTTACCTAAGATAAGAAAATTGAGTGAAGAATGATGGTGTCCTCTGATCTTGGTTCTGATGGCTGGATCCTAAAGCTGCAATGGCTTGGGAAGTTGAAAGAGGAAGAAGACGAAGATTAACCGGGAGGAGTTGCAGACGAAAGTGGAGAGATAAGAACGTACAGTTCTTTAAAACAAGGATTAAGTTAGAAAGGGAATCTTTTATGGGCTTAAGTCATTGGGTCAAACTATGGGTCAGGTCATTCACCCACTAGCCCAACTTACCGATCCACACATCTAATCTAACATATTCTCCACTTAATCCTACCCACTTAAATAACTAAAATACATTTAATTAAATAATACTAATATCTTAATAATAAATATAATTCATGGTGGGGCCGGATCTTACACCTTAACTTTAAAATAATCATTCAAATGGAGTGAAGTGAAGTACTCTATTTTAACTTCAATTTACTTCTCTTAACTCCACTCCACATATGAAATCCACTTCATTTTACTCCACTCATCATTTATCCAAACAAGCCTTAAGGTTTTCTTTTTTGTGTTTTTTTTTTTTTTTTTTGCTAGAAGTTTGTAAGAGGTTCACTTGAATTCATTTGAACAGGAGAAAAAAAATCTCACTTTCTACCTCGCATTCGGTACTATATTGGTGCTTTGAAGGGTCTAGGAATTTCTCCACCGAGGAATTCTGAATGAAACTTCACCAGACGTGCGTTGAAGGGTGTTAGAATTTTAGTGTTGGCTAAATTCATTGGTTGGACAAAACTCTGAGTCTTTTGAGTTGTATTTTTTTATTTAGAAAATGACTCAGAAGATAAAAGATTGAAAGGACTCAGAAGAAGAAACTCTGAAAGAATTAGAAGAAGAAAGCTGGAGAAAAAGAGCTGAAATTCCGGATCAACCAGAATAGGGTCCGCTCGAGCGACCACATCATCCGCACGAGCGGACAAAGTCAGAATGACCTAGCGCTGAAACAGAACCTCATCCTAATTAGAAACAAGGCGGCAGAGTCCCAGGAAAATTAGAAACTGCTTTATAAATTGTGCCCAAATTGTTTGTTTTAGTCGTAATCATCTTAGGCAACCTTAAGCACGTCCTAAGGGTTATTTAAAGGACTCAAGGGCTATTTCAAAGACAAGACCCTCACATCTCAAAGTTCTGATTTAGAGATTATTTTTAAGAGAGTTCTTCTTTAAAGATTTTTATGAAGTTGTGCTGCCAAATTCTCTAGAGCCAGTTTTTCTGCATCCATTGAAAAAGATTATCTTCTTGCGAGAAGATTTGAGGAGTCAAGCGCTGGATTGAAACTGTTGCAATCAACGGTGTGAAGTCGTTGAAGTGTGAAGCGACACAAGGTAACTTCATTCCTTGGGTAGGGGATATCTGGGGAAGATATATGAGTTTCTTGTAATTGCGAGATTCATAGTGTTTGATTTGATCCAGTTCAGATCGGTGGTTTTTCACCCGGTTAGGGTTTTCCACCTGAAATTTGGTGTCCTTGTAGTGTGTGCCTATTGATTTTATTTCTGCTGCATATTGTTTATTTCTGCACACTTTTGGGTTAATTATTTGAGTAGATCAATCTAGAGATCGTGGACCCCAAAACTTTCAAAGGGACTAGAAATTTCACCACTGAGGAATTCTGAATGAAACTTCACCACACGTCTCTCTCTCTCTCTCTCTCTCTCTCTCTCTCTCTCTCTCTCTCTCTCTCAGTTGGTTCGATAGAGATAGAAAAATGGGGGGCCAAAGCCACACAAATTGCAATCCCGTACACAAAGAACACATGTAATGAAAGATGCACATGGTAGGAAGTAGACTTGACTGCCTTCCATTGACTGAAGATATGGGTCTTTCCATGGGTTCGATTCAGATAAGGTCCAATTTAGTCCTAAGCCGGATTGTTACTAAAACTAAATGGAATAGAGGACCTGACCCAAAAGAATAGAAAATGAAATACTAAAAGTCACCTGAAACTTGTTGGTTGGAGACCGTTGCAGAAGCTTCAGGTCGATTGCCACGAGTCTACTAAAGTACTAAAGATCGTTCCACACGAAAGATGAAGTAGTGTGTTGTGAAGAGGTTAAAGGAGATTTACTAGAAATCTCTCTCACTCAAATCACCACCTATTGTTCACAAGCTTACTTAAAGACAGATGCATGATGAATGAACTTCTGTGCGGATGGTTTGTATGCCTTTTCCTCTTCCCTTTCCACAAGTCTCTCGGCACATTAGAATAAAAGAAGACTATCGTTTCTTATATGTTTTTCTTCCCTCACTTTCTCTTTATATAGCTACGGAGAAGAGAGCCGTTTGAGAGACAAATGGTACAGGAATAAAGGCGTTTCCATTTCCCCATTCAATAAGAAATAAAGGAGAAATAAGGAAGAAAGGAAGTGCCCTATCTGCGTTAGTGAGGGGCCTTACATCCAGGACGAGTTTGGTAAGTCTAGTATAATTGAGTCAAGTGAAGTAAAGTTGATTTTGAAGAAAAGATAAAATATAAGTGGGCTATGATGTTATTTTATTTTTAGTTGTTTGTTATGGAATCTTTTTTACTTTTTGTATGGGAAAGTGGAGTTTTTTTTTTATTCTAGTGGATAAAGGTAGTTGCTTTTTGACATTTTGTATGAAAAAAATTGGGAGGGAGGTGTTTTGAATAAAGTACATTTGACGTGACATCTTGTCTGAAAAATGGAGGCTTTACTTGACTTTTATTGTATTAGTAAAGTGCCAAACTAAGGTTGGGGCCATGTTGGGCTGACATGACAGTGGATTCCAATCCATTAAGCCTAACAAAACTGAGTCGGACCTAACCTATGAATGAAGACTCCACCGAGTCTCACTGGCACTTGGCCCATCTAGATGGAACAAATATCTTATTATGGGAAACTCTATGGGCACTTTTGTGCAATGCCTTTTTTTCATGGAAATGCAGAAAGAATTCATTTTCTCATCCATGTTCCGCATATTGGTGTGATACATTTTTTCGATGGAAAATTATAAGGGCAATGATTTTTGTGATGCCATGGAAAGTCATTTTCCATGAAAAGGGGTAGAAAAAGTGTTTCAACAAAGGAAAAGCCAAAGCCTATAAAACCCCTTTTCCATGGGCTTACACAACCCTGCCCTTGTTATGCATTTGTGAGATGAGAAGATTCCACGCTAGAAAAATGTTCTCATTTTTTTATGGAATCCGTTATTTCATTGTTTGGTGACCAGCTATTTCGTAGTTTGGTGGGACATATTTTTAAGAAAAAAAGAAAAAGTGAACTATTTCTCTCGATAGGGAGGATTTCTGTTTGTCATAAAATGGATATGAATTCAAAATTCCTCCTTCATGGAGCACACAATCCATTTTGGTTGTCCTACTATAGCACCTTATATTTTCCAAGGCTTAAACATGTCATACGATATATCATTGAAATCATAGTGACACCTTTTGTTGGATGGAACACATAGTTTGCACAAGATTAATTTTCTATTCATTTCAAGCTAATGATACACTTTTAGCTGTTCTATCAAATGAACAACATTACACTACATCTTGCATTTTTTCATGTTTCCTGGATATTGGATGCTTGAACAGTTGAACTAAGGAATAGGTGGGAACCATCATTAATGAAAAGAGTGCTACTAAAGAGTCTAACTAAAAGCACCAAGCCAGGGATCCATTATCATGTAGATCAAGTTATTAGCTTCGCCTATACTTACGTAAAATAAACATTTTTTTTGTAGTTCAACTAAGGGGTTGGTTATTGAGAGACTTGCACAAGCGAGGTAATTAATAGAGACTCTCACAGTCTCACATGCAAGGGGCTGACAACTCGTCACACATTAGGTAATAGTATCTCACACATGCAGAGTGGACAAAGTGGCACATGCGAGGTAATAGGGACTCACACACCCAGAGGAGGGGTAAGACTCCATTCTCTACATAAAATAAACTTTCGTAATGATGGATGTAAGGTCTGCGACCTTATTGGGTCGGTTGGGCCCAATAGTAGGCCCATTGACCCATTTATTTCGCTATTATTATAATTAATTGTACTTTAGATATTTAAGTGGGTTTAGATCATGAGCGAGTTTTTTTTACTGTTAGACTAGTTTCTGCGAAGTTTTGTGCGATTCCGATTGCGTTTGACCCTAGCAGGGGGGTAGTTTGCAATTTAAGGAAAAATTGAGTGTTTTTCTGAAAATTCCAATCGCCGTGACTTTTGGGTTTGTTGGAAAGGTCTCATCACGCTGATCGTTTTTGTCTCTTGGCTCATCGCGATCCGACGATTGCAAACCCTTCAAGTGGTCCATTTCTTCACCGGACCCACTTAAGGGCAAATCGGCCTTTCTCCCCCCCCCCCCCCCCCCCCCCCCCCTCTTCTTAAGCAGGGATTAACCCTAGTTCTTTATTCATCTCTGCAACATACAAGCTACAGCAGCCCTTCTTCTTCCTCTTCATCTTCTCAAGCCCAGAACTCCCTCAAGAAGAGATTATCTCCAAGATCCGGACCGCTAACTTTCATCTTCTCAATCTCCTCTCTCCATTGATCTTAGTTTGGTAAGGTTTCTCTTAACCTCATCCTTTCAATCACCTTCTCTTTTGGTTAGATTTAGGTTGTTCATGATCTTTTCCTTCTCTTCCTTCTTCTTTGCGTGTTAGATTGCTTTTGAGCGGGTTAGATTGGTGGTTTTTGCGGCAGAAGGTTTCTCCTCAAGTTTTCCCCAATTTCCAATCTTCTTCTTGGTTGAGGCAAGTAGATTTGCATTGTATAATGGATCATGTGTGTATTTTCTTTATTGATTGGCTATGTTCTCTTGTTAGGTTACCTTAATTCCAAGTCTTTTGTTATTGATTGGGATTATAGGCTAAATTGGGTTTTTGAGGGTTTTGGGTTAAATAAAAGATTGTAATTGGTAATTATAGGTTGTCTTTAAATTGTTGGAGATGATGGAAATGATGAATGTGATGATTGGAGATTATGGTGGCTCATTTTATGCAGGTTAGCCATGGATTGGCAGGAGGGAAAAGGGCCAGAAAACCCATTTTTCGCCTATTTTTGAGGTTCAGATTGCAGTGGCGATCGATCGGACCTGCAGACGGATCGATCGGTACTATTACTAACTGTGACTGATTACAATCCGATCGATCGGACTGCAATTTTCTGACAGCGCAGGGAAACTACGGAGACTTGTAACTTTTAATCCATCCGTTGGATTTTTACATGTAATATACCGTTGGAAAGCTCTCAAGACGTAGAATCCAATGGTTCTAGTTTCATCACGATCGAAGGTCTGGAAGTGATGTAAATACTCAGATTATTGATTCAGTTCATGTTTTATTGAAAATGAGACTAATAACTTAGGTTTGGGCCTTAGATGTTGGAAACCATGAACCTACTCTCACTTGACCATTAATGGGGTTAAAATCGTAGCACGTGGCTTGATGTGCTTCGATGGGTTGTCTAGGTATTCGTGTATTATACATGGTTTAACCGAATGCGTATGGAATTGTTCCATTAGATGCTTAACATGATTGTACACCAAGGAATTTTCCTAGAAGCATCGTTGATTCAATTTCCACACGTACTCCACTAGAACATGTGGAGTACAGGGATGACACCACTTGCTTAGGTTGGATTGTAATTCCTCATTGACTTGTGAATTCTATCCGTTGATATTATTCCTTGTGTACTCTCTTGGCATAAAACACTTAACTAAGTATGAAACATAAATTCTTGTAGAACTAGGATATGGACCTAACTTAGAGTGTATCGTAGGAACCCTGTGTCATGTATTGATAAACAGGACTGACTAGTATGGAAGGGATTATCAGGTGTTTGACCTGTCTTGTATTGTTTTTGAATGAGATAATCCCTATGATCATGTCGTATGCATTGAGTTAGCCAGACTTGCTTGTCTTGGTCTATTCTTGTGTCAACGCCACTTTGTTTTATTGCATATCATGGCTATTTGCAAATTGAGGGTTTATTGATGGGCCGGTTACTCGGACATCGGGGTGGGCTGTCGGCTTTGGACGGCGTCCATGGCGTTGAATAGCTGCCGTGCTGCTATTCCCAGGACTGGGAGCTAGGATCCCACTAGAGCCGGACTTTGGTATCAATAGTCTGATCTAGATTGTTATTGATACCTCGGGAGGTGGCTCGAACACCCTCGAAGTCTCCTTCTTGTTTCTTGCATTGCATTGTTTGGATAGTGGTTATTGCTAGATGATGTTAGGATTTCTGTCATTGTCTCATACTATTATTATTCATGCTTTATGCCTAGCTCTATTTTCCTTGTATTCACATGATATTACACTTGTCATTATTCTATACTTGATGCATGCCATGCCAGATTATACTCTGCTTATCTACTACTCAACATGTCGTTGACTCTGTTCCTTGGTGTGCAGACACCCCAGGTGACTACTATGAGGAGCAGGCAGGTGAGGAGATCCTAGAGGATCTCTTACCAGCTGAGGAGGAGCGGGAGTGGCGTGCCGATGACGTAGAGTAGCGTCATCGATTCCGGCACGAGAGAGATTCATTGGGTCTTCACTTATATTTTTATTCATTCTTTATTAGTTCTCGTTGGACCTTTCATATTATTGACTTCTTTCTATTGTTTTAAATGGCCTTGATTTTCGGGTTGGCCATTGTAATAAGTTAATACTTTGTGTAGTTTTATTTATTCTTTCTAACAACTATAAATTTAAATGAGATCCATTATTCCATTGTTGATATTCCATGTGCCTAAGATCTTATGAATTCCGCAAATTTATTGTACTTGAGGCTTGACATATTAGATCCTCACAGCGGACCTACGATCCTTGGGATTAAAGGACAAAAATTTATAATTAGTCCTTAATTTCACTCCCCGGATCCGGTTATTTATCTAATCGGGTTCTGGGGACGTGACAATGGAGGATCATTTCTTAATGTTAGCTTAATAGTTATTTTCTTTTTGATATATATGGAAATTATATGGGTAAATAGGGTATTTTATTAGGGTTTTAGAGGCAGCGTTTTAGGGTAAAATAATAGTTAACCCTCATGACATCCTAATTTTTGTTAACAATAACAAAAACATCATAAAAAAGCAAATACAAACAAAAAAGGCAAAATAAGAAAAGGAAAGGGAGAAAGTACAAGAGCATTACAATACACCCAACTCAAATCACATAACCACACTCAATTAAGTAGACAACGTCTCAACCCCTTGCTTTACTAATCTATATATCCACCATCGAGTTGGCAGATCTAGCCTCGTGACAAAACAATGCACCGTTAACGTTGAACTTTAAAACCCCAGAAGAATGGGAGCCCACGGGACAGATCTCCTCTCCTTAAAAGAGTAACACCTATACAAGCTTTCCAATTAGAAAGAATATCATTTAAGATGAAATTTGAAAACTTCTTTCTAACCAAGTCCATTTCACAATCCTAAAGGCAACCTTGGAAATCAACTCTGCTAATGAAGAATATGGCCACTAAAGATCCTAATCTGTCTGATACCGAAGTTTACATTTGGCTTGTAAATGATGGGTGTAATTAAATGGATAAAGATCTGTAGACCAACATGACTGATAAGTCCTTAAAAATGCATAATTTCATCATTAATTAAGAATTAATTAAGGACTTAATCATCAAATTATGGACCATTTTAGTAAAAAATGGTGATTTTATGTTTATGGGCATCAAAGTCTAAATTCCAATCAAAATTCATCCAAAAATTGCATTTTCACATAAAATCATGAATTTCTCTATTTTTGGCATTGGAGGTCATAAATTTCTCATAATTTCTTATTCCCAAATAAAATGATGAATTTTATTTGCACCATTGATTTAATTGATGATTTGTTAAAATGGTGACATTTAATGCATCTATTTAGTGTGAATTGGGCCTGCATTTTGCATAATTTCTTCCCTATATGAATAGATTATTCTTTGATATTTGTTTTTATTTTTGTTGGGAATTCCAATTTCTTGGGGCCCATGAAAGAAATAAATCAATTAAAGAGTTCAAGATGGATGGCCAAGATTCAAAATAATGCAAAAGAAAATCAAGCCAAGGAGAGGACGTCCATGCATGGTGTGGAGTTCAAAGGTTGCATATTTTCAAGTGGGGCCTACTTCTATTCCATGTTTGAAATTGATTTGAGATTTGAAGGGATCTTTTCAAGGGAGAAAGTGGGCCATCTAAGGATATTTTCCAGCCATGAAGAGTTCAAAGAAATTAGAAGATATTGATTAGCAACCCAAGATGGAAACAAATTCAAAGAGTCCAAGATTTTGCACTAAGTTGTTAAATTTATCTCCAAAAAGATAGGCCTCAAATTTTAAAAGTTTGCAACCCAAGATTCCTCAAAAAAAGGGGAGTTGCACGTCCAACACTCTTCACTCCAAAGCATTGCACGTCCAAGCCTCTCCATTTACAAGAATTACATGTTTATGATGGGGGCCCACAAGCATCCAAGATTTGTTTCAAATATGAAATTTCATATTTGAATTGATTCTTAACCAAAGTGGGACCAAAGAGAGGAAGTTGCATGAGATAAGAACAATCCTATATTCACTAGGATTGTGGGCCAACCCCTAAAAACTCTCTCAAAACCCCCTTAATCCTAATCCAACTTGGACCCCTATTTTCTTGATGTGTTCGATCTAGGTTAAGGAAAGATTTATTTTTCAGTTTTGATTAATGTTAGGAAATTACTAGTTTATTGGTTCAATTTAATTTAAAAGACACAATTAGTGAGGTCAAGGTGTCCCGCCTTGGATCGGCATCGCGTGTTTGTGGGTAGTGACAGTACGCACTTGGTGCGGTGTTTTTGTAGTCTTTTATTAATTTTGCCAATATAATGCTGTGATTTCCCATAATAAGAATATTTAGAATTCTTTTTATTCTTCTTTATGAATGATATTATTAATGAATTTTTATTTTAATGCATGATTTATTTACGTTTATGCAATTGGTGGTTTGATGACTTTTATGTTTTTGCAGTTTTAGACTAGGATTTTTAGATTAGGAATTTTTATTTGGGATTGTAATTTTTAATTTGGATTTGTAATAAAATTTAAATTTCAGTTTAGTGGGAATTTATTTATATAGATTTTTAATAGGCTAGATTAGTTTTTCAATAGGACATGTTTTATGAGATTAATTACTCCCTGTGGATCGACCTCGGACTTCACCGAGGTATTACTACAATCGCGGCCTTGCACTTGGGGCTGACGATCAATGACCCATCTTCCCCTCTACATTTTCATGATTAGAAATAAAGAAGCTCTCTCTTTCAATTACATCTACTCAACTTAAAATTAGGATCTAAAAGAAAGTTAATGCCACTGCTCTTTTCTTCCGAAACCAGATAATGATAACAAAGAAAAGTTACATGTAACTAGTATAACCACACACCCTACTACCCCAACAGATAATTTGTGAAATTGTTACCAATCGGTTTAATTGGGCTCAGGCCCAATAATATTTTCTTAGACCATAAAAGCAGGCTCAGCCTTGAACCTTGACCCGTTTAAGAGCGTTTGCAAGCTCGAACTTGAATTTGGAGGTCATTGAGCCAAGTCGAGTATCTCGGGTGAGACCGACCAAGTACCTGATTGGGCTCATTCGGACTCAGTTGACTCACTCAGACCAGTTCAGGTCAAAGCTAGCTATGGACTTGGGATACATTGACCTGGAAGAATCTGATCCAGTACCGTGCTGATTAGGTAAGGCTGTCAATAGGCCTACATCCAGCTCGGATCCAGGTCCATCTAGGCAGGCCTTGACATGCATATTAACATGCTAATAAATGGAAGACTCAGGTCTGATCACTTTCTAATCAGGTGGGCTCAGATCGGTGCACTTGTCTATGTGTTGGACCGAGGCCCAGACTATGATGACTCAATTGTTATTGGTTGGGATGTGGATACAGATGAGTCTAGTACAAATCCGACCCGCTGACCCACCTACGACGAAGCATTGGCATTTAGGGCTGTCAATAGGCCAGGCCCTACTTTAAGTTAAGAAAACCAAAACTTTTAAATAGGCCCGGCCCAAGAGAGCACCACAAACATAGAAGACATACAGTACCTAATTAAGAGAAGAGATGCCAATCTTAATTCAAATTCCCCCACCACCATTTGCTGGATCTCATTCTCAACCTACTTGCTTTTATCTAAAGCAAGACTTTATTTAGAAGTTAGAAACAAGTGTCCCACAAGGTACCAAGGAATAAAAGCCACATCAAATGAGTTCTTGGTGGGCCCACCCTAAGATCCATTCCAAGCATCCTTTCAGCTATTGGAGCACAAAACTACCAATGCCAACTTGAAAAACAAGCATTTGTCAAATGTCAATTCGCCCTAGACAACTTCCAAACATGCAACCAAATAGAGAAAAGGGAGAAAATGTACAAAATGCCAAACACATAAACCATATAGTTATTTAATTCTGCTACTTCCAAGTCTTGTTTAGATAAAATCAAGACTCTCTTGGGAAGTTATGTACATCACTATCCATGATTTTGGGAGTAACTGCTGAGGATTTCTAGAGAGGGTTTGGATTTTCTTAAGCTTATTGGTATTGTATATTGGTTGAGGGGACCCTACCAAGTCTATTGTTGACATGATATTATTTAAATTATTAGGCTTTAAATGCCATTTTGTTTTAATGAAATTCAATGAGGAGGAATTTGAATCATTAAAGAGGTGAAGGGAAAATGATTGGAGGAACATGGTGGATAAATGGATGGGATCATGCTTCCCTAAGATTTGAATTACAAGGATGGTGATGGTGGAGTACTTTGTTCGCATCTTTCTTTGTTTATCTTTAGTTAAAGGGAGTTTCTTTTTATTTTTATTTTTTACTATTCACTAGGTGAGTGAGTGATGCAGTCTTTCAATGATAACTTACTCCCAAGTGATCAATCTTGAGCGCCTATGTGGGATGAGACCATAGTTATCAATTTCGCTTTGTTTCCACTGAAATTTCTTATTTTGCCATAAAGCCAGAACGAAGTGCATGTTGTAACTATTTCGTTTGACTTTTGGTCAATTTTTGGCTGAAAATATGGATTTTAGCCTAAATTGATCGAAATTTCTGAAATGGTCAAAATGTTGTAGGGAAAATGTGTCTAAACTTCAATATTAAAAGTTGTAAACTTTTATTTTTATAAAAACCGTGTTTAAACTTTATTATAGTAAGGAGTTTGCTTAAATTTTATACTTGTATCTTATAACATTATTTTATTTATAATAAATTAAATGCATAAATTCTATTTCATTATCATTATTATTTTAGCATATATGTATGTTTAGATTTATTCATTTCTCCAACACATAACTCCCAATCGTTTCACGAAAATTTCAAATCGGCCAAAACATTTCATTTGGGAGGCCCGATTGAAACGGGTCCAAAAAAGAAATTAACAATTATGGATGAGACACCCTTAACCACTAGATGTCTTGTGTTTGTCATAAAAAAGGGACATTGTTTTATGACATTTTTAGAAATTGCCTTTTCAAATATGGAATTCTTACACATAACAATATGGAATTTATCATCCATGCCAATATGCCATCCACAAGAGTGGGACCCTCTAAATTAAAGGCACAGACTTTAATTCCCATATTGCAGCCCTGCTGGAGACTTCTTTAATTATAATATATAAATCATAGAAATTATATGCATTGAATTTATGTGAAACAGAAGGGCACGACATGCTTAAGGGTGGGGTTCCTTTGATTGGAATAGTGTTGCATAGAGACCAACTATTGTGCCAGCATGTCCATCACCTAGCCTCTTTTGATTCTCATGCATCAAGTAACCGCACATGGGGTGGTAAATTTTTGGGGCACTGTTTAATTATACAATGTTAGATTTGAACTAGTTCTTTCGAAGAAATAAGATAAGGTTACATTAACTACTTTCTTATCAAATCATATATCCATCCAACCACAGAGGATTTGATGATTGAATGTAAGTCTAATTATATATCATATGCCCACAATTGGTTCCAATGAAGATACCAATATTCTCACTCATTACAACGCGAAATTAAGAGTTTATCCAAATTGCATTTTGGGTTGAGTCCGTATTCCTAGTTGTGCCAAAGCATTCAAATTTATGAGTTTGGTTTTGCTTTTAAATAATATAAATTCTTCTAGAAAATATTTCTCTACAATATTGTATCACTTTCTAAAAAAATATATATGTCAGAGAGCTACTTAGAGATGGATGACCAAATTACAAAAGAGGAATTTTGGCCATTTAAAATCAAGCCATATTAGTTTTAAATACGAAATACAATCATTTTGGAATGGCATCCTATGTTCTTATTTTGAATATGACTTACCCCATGTTTGGCATCTCTATTTTTAACCTCTACGTGTCTAAATGTCCAAAGGAGATAGAGGTTTAGAAAATAAGAATGTTTGGCACACATATCTACCCTCTAGTAGGCCTGTCAATGGGACGTGTTGAAACGGGCCGGGCCGAGGCCAAACCCGAAAATACAGGGCTTTTAAAAAAAAAATTTGAACCAATTGGGATGGGCTTGGACAATACATTTTAAAGCCCGGCTAAAATGGGACTGGGACTGAGCAGAAACAACACAGCTCGTTCAGGCCCGGCCCGGCCCGCTGCAAAGTCATTTAATAATAAATATTTATATATTACTGAAACTGCCCCTCACTATAAACAAAAAAAGGCTAATTAGGTTTTAACCGATCCTACATTACTTTGACTTGACTCATATACAATACTCATTCTCATTCATTTCTATTGATTTTCTGATATTATACTTTCACTGGCAAAAAAAAAAAAAAAAAAAGTTTTAACCGTTCCTACATTACCTGACCCATATAGCCTATATGATATTCATTCATTTCTATTGATTTTCTACTGTCACTGGCAAAAAAAAAAAAAGTTTTTAACACCACCATGTTGCTTGTTGTATTGCATTGCCGATCCCAAGCTTGGAAAAAAGGAGGGTTTAAAGTCCGGGTCATGATCGGACCCCAAGTGTAGGGTGCGACTGTAGTAATAATCTGGTGAATCCATGTCGATCTACAAGGAGCAATGTTGTTTAAGAAACTTTCCAACTTTAACTTGTCCTAATTTAGAAACTAAATCTAACCTAGTAAAGAAACTAAATTACAAGAAAATTCCTAAAAACTGAAAATTAACAATTACAACTTTCTAAATAAAAAATAAACATAAACTAAGTAAAGAAACCTAGTTTTTTAACCCTATTCTAACTAACCTGCAAAAGTAACAAACTCATCAAAACAACCAATTTAATATAAGATAAATCAAAACAAAATTTCCTAAATTAGATCCTAATTACCAAAATCACTTTTTATGCAAATAAGAATGATCTATAATGCCCAAAATACTAACAATGCAATTTTATGCAAGTTTCTAAAAATCCTATGCATGTTGTAAAAAATTCTAAGTATGGAAACTCTTGCACAGGCCCAATTTCAATAGACTGTACGACCTATCTAAGATGATATAAACCTAAATCTAATGACTGGAATCAATACTATAATGATTCGTGAATACAACAAAAAAAGAAGAATGGAAAAAGGATTTTTAAAAAAAAAATATGATCACCTAAAGATGCCTACTTGAACTGTTTTGTTGCTGAAATCTGATACAGGCTTTGCAAGTACCCCTTTTTGAGCCTTTGGTTGACACAGTTCCCGAGGTCATTTTTGGCTGAAATTCTGGGGTTTCAAAGTCCTATTACCATACTTTAAATCTGCTATTTTTCGGACCAAAACATTCATGTTTACCTGGTTTTCAAATCACGCACTTTTGCAACTCAGTTGGATCAGTTCTGCTGAAACTGTGCAGGATTTTTCACTGTTCTCATACCAGGTCCGAAATTTAGTCTTTCCAATCGGTTAATAATCTTGTTATTTCAGCAACAAAAACTTGTTCTAATGCAATTTCTAAATATGATGCATGCACAAAGACACTTTCCAACCATAGATTATGCAAGTAACAAAAATAGAAAGTTTCTACTACACATGGAAAGATGCAAGTTGGGTTTTTTAAATCAAGAATTTGTAAAAGAAATCAGAATATTAACTTAAAATAAAAATAAAAGAATTGGAAAATAAAAAGCGGAAAAGATGCACCAAAGATCTAGAAACAAAACAATCCTACAAGTGTTGACAATGCGATGATGATGTCCTCTCTTCTCAAAGTAGGAAAAAAAATAATGCAAGTGGTTACTTGTTGTCTTTCGACTTTTAATCCTTTTTATTTTATTTTCAAACCCTAGATCTAATCATGTGAAATATTGTCTCCAATCAAAACACATAAAAGAACTAGAATGAGAAAATTAAACACACTTATATAAAGAGTACGCAGAATCAAACCAAGCAATGTCTTTATTCCTTGATCTTGAAGTACATAAAATTAAGGTTCTTCTCTCTTCATCATTCTCTCAACATGATCTCTCAATCTATGTCTAAAGAATTAGAATGGAGAAGAAGAAGAAAGGGATTAGAGAGAAAGGGTGGATGGGAGTGGAAAGGGAGAGAAAACCTTCAAGATTTCTCAACTACCAAGCATTGGACGTCCATCTCTTTGTTGGCTTCCTTTTTATAATTTTTGCAAATCTTCTTTTAGTAAAGAATCTCTCATCTTTAGGGCTCTTGTTTCCTTATGTGTAGAGATTCTTGCTTAGGCTCCAAACTAGCTTCTATCTTTGGAAAGACTTTTAAATTTGAGAGATCTCCTTGCCTTATTAGGTTTCTTGATGAATACACTATCCTTGTACAATTCCAAGAATATCTCTAAAAATTGCATGATGATGTAAAGAGAAGAAACTTTCCAAATATTGAGATTTTTTTGCAATTCCCGCCTAAAACTGTAGCAGACAACTTCCTGAGGTCATATCTCCCTCGATATAGCTCTGATTTATGCAATCTTGGGCTCCACGATATCTACTCGAAAAGAGATTTCCAACGGTGGCTAGATTGCTCCGATCGAACACTCGGTTTGAGAGTTATGGCCATTTTAAGTTGCTGCCCCTGAAAAATCCGGGAATAATTGTGCACAAATGGAAGCTTTTATGTTGGCATGCAATGGGGTGTATGGGACCCATGTTAATTTCTCCTACAAATTAAAAGAGGCAATTTTAACATTAATCATATGTAAGAAAATAATTATGAACCATGTATGGGACCCTACATGCCTACTGATGCACCAAAATGACCAACTTTCCAAAAATAGCACATGGTGCCAAAAATAGTAAGATATGCATTGATGAAACAAAAAGCCTAATTTTTGGGTGATAAATGAGATGAGAAAAACTTAATTTCACAAAAGTCATGCAATTCAATGAATTTTGACCTATTTTGACCATATTTCCAAAAATATCTCTAAACGCATGTAATCATGAAATTAAGTGCAAATCTATGCATTTAAGCCTGATTAAGTCCACAAATGCTCATGAAATGATGACCTAATAACCTAATTTTCTGGACTTATCACTTCACTTAGATAATGTTTTGCTTATGTCTAGGATCGGGCTAAGCCCAGGCCGGGCCTTGTCTTAGCCCGCGCCCGTACGGGACAAGATTTGATGCAGGTCCGTTCAATTTAGGGCTGGGATTGGACAATACCCGGAGAGCCCGTCCTATTTTCGGGACAGGATTGGACAACCCAAGCCCGGCCTGTCACCCGGCCCGTCCTATTGACAGGCCTACCCTCTACCAACCTTAGAGAAGTAGATGCAAGCCCTCTGAAAACTAATTGCCCCAATTTTGGTAGGTTGAAAATGAGAGGCAAAAAATGTAAAGGCAGGTGAACAGTACTTTGGACGTCCTCATGAGTCTGTTTTTTTAAATTCTAAGATAAGAAAGTAAATCAAGATCCAAATTGTTGGATAGAATCAGAAGGTCAAACACTATTATGGGTCCAAATTTCAGCTGTTGGATCATTGTATATATTTTTGAGATATTTGTAAAATACTCCAAAAACTTAGATCTAAATTTTTTTTACATCTATGGGCCCCAAACACATGATTCGAACTATTAATCCTCTTGGGAATGATAAACATGGCTATGAGGTCAAATTTCAAGGCTTGATACCTCATATATAGATCTTGAGAAAATCGCGAAAAACTTTCAACCATTTAATGTAAACTTTTGGGGTGTTGATGTGTCTATAGGTAGTACGATTCTTTCCTTTAAATTCCAGGACCATAAATTATAATCCAACCTGTTGATGAATAGACTAAGCATGGCTATGGGTCCAGATTTCATCCAATGGATCTTCATATATATTGAGATAATTTAAAAAAAAAATAAAAAAATAAAAAATCTTGATATTTATATCTTTTTTTTACATCTATGGGCCCCAAAAGTAAGATCCGAACCAATACTTCTCTTTATAAGGCTAAACCACGAATATGGGGGTCAAATTTCAAAGCTTTATTCTATGTGGATATTCGAGAGACTTGTGAAAAAACTTTTAGCCACTAATTTAAAAAAGTCTATCAATCAGTTTTTCTGTGGCATCAAACAGATTATTAGGGCCTGTTTGGTAACTTGACTTAACTAGTAGAGTGAGGTGAATGGTCAATTAAAGAGAGAGAAAAAATGTTCAAATAATAAAGTATCAAATCCCAAAAAACAAAAAAAAAACTTTTTTTTACAAAAAAAAAAAGTAAAAAGTTACTTTCTCATACCACGAAATGAAAAAAAGTCTTATTTTTTTTAAAAGAAAGTTAAAAAGCTACATTCTCATGTCAAACATGCCCTATTATCATTAAACATTTTTTAATTTATCGTAAATAGATTGATTTCAAGTAATTTTTATGTAGATACCCATATTAAATTTTTTTAAAAATCTGTACATATATTCTCATTTCAGTTTTACAGTAGTAATAATATTCAGTGTATAATAAATAGTTGCACATATGAGAAAATGATGGGATTACTGGATTAACTACAATAGTAATCTAAACTACCTTACGGGACCTACCTTTAGCTACCTTTATGCATGGTTGGATACAAATGGATTCATTAAAATTTTGTATCTGATTAAAATAAATGCATTCATTGAATAATTGTAACCATGTAATGTATGAATGACCCGAAAAATTATGTCTAATTACTCATTTTACTGCCCCCTGACCCAATAGTTGTGATTATCAATTTGAGATGGAATTTTGACCAATCAACAGTATAGCATTTCTAACCAACCATCCACTATACATTAGGTGGGGTCAGTGGGTGCAATGAGGCTCATAAGGTGAGATGGGCAGCATATAGTCGAACTGCTTGGACTAAGTTTACAAATACACTAGCTGCTTATTTTCAAAATAATCTACAATTGTCATGGTTTTTTTTTATTTTTATGGGGGCCGGGGGCCGGGGGCCGCGGGGGGGGGGGGGGGGGGGGGGTGGGCGCGTCGGATAGGCCAAGCTTTCCATAGAAGTAAAGTAAAAAATGATTTTGTGTGGGATTATTTGCTGATCCAAGCCATTTTCTAGTTTGCCTAGCGACGGACCTACATGCTACCATGTGGGTGTGACCACGCCAGTGAACTTCGAGAAATTTATTAAATGACACCTTAGAATTTATTATTTAATTATTTAACTTCTTAATTTGTCCATTATCTGAACCACCCAAATGGAAATTTTGGGTCTGCCATTGAGCACGCCACCACACGTTTTAGGTATTAACCCAAATTTCACTTCATGGGAAATGATATACACTTTGGGACTTATTTAACGTCCCGGAATCCAACAATGACTATAGGAAGGAAAGTGAATTGAATTATATGTAGAGCTTACACCCTTACTTTATATAAGGCCTTTTGATGGGTTGAGCTTTGATGGGTTGACACCCATCGACAATATCATCCATGTGTGTAGGGTGGGGCGTATTTCAAGGAAACAATTAGGATTATTTGATGGGATTACTTCCTTTCTCTGCCCTAATTTTCATATTCTGCCTTTGTTAACATGCATGTAGGTGGACCAGCCACAAACCTTGTATGCAAATGCAATATTTTCCTTTAATGGCATATGCTTGTGAAAATAGGTCATGACAACTCCATCCATAGTCAGTCAGCGGCCTACAGGTTAATGCTTTAGAATGAAAATGGTCCTCGCTTTATATTTTGTCTTTGATTCTCTTGAGAGAGAACTTCACACATCAACGAAGATAAATGAAGGATAAATAAACCCACTTTAATCTTAAATGGTGGACTTCTGTTGGCCCATCCAGATGAATAATTAGGATAGGAGGGCAAGGAAATTCCCACTAAGATAAAAACAAATCACTCCGATCTTATGGTCCTTATATTTTTTGTTTTAAGTGCCTGATCAGTGTCAAATTGGGGTGAAAGGAGATTCATGCTTGGTAGGATCAACCATAGGTTGACCTGTTTTTTCCTCTCTAGTCTCTACACACAGAGAGAGCATGTGATGGATATGCACAAAGATAGAGACACAGGTGCTGTGTGGATTCAGAAGAGAGCATATGATGGATATGCGCAAACATGAATAGAGACAATTATGGTGTGTTGATTCAGAAGATAGCACGTTTGTGATAAACACAGAGATGTTCAACAAATCCAAGGCAGACTTCTTGAATCAAAGAAAGAAGACACCATCTTAAGTATTCCATACTCACCTGCCACATCTGCAATGACTACTTCGAGCATGAAATAACTTTCTCCATCTCTTATCCAAGGAAAAAAAAAAACATTCTCCATCTATCTAGTAGACACAGATTGTGTATATATTCAAAAGATACATGTTGAGATCAGGAATATAGAGCAAACTCTACTGTAGATAGTAGACGCACATTTTTCTTACAGCATAATAGAACAACTGTAGTGAACATATGTTTTGGCTGACAGCACCAGAGACATCTTATTTATTTGACAAACGTAAAAACTGATCAATGTTTGGTCTTGGGCTTCTTCACTACCATCACAGTGCAGTGTGCATTATGAGAACAGTAATCACTTACGCTGCCTAGAACGGCCCTGCAGGAATTTCAGAAAATCTTGTCGTAGTGAAATTGGTGGAATAGATTGAGTAAAGGCCCTCTACTCAAGTTAATTGTTATTGCAATCATGCATATTCCAGATTACCTGTAACTAACTGGCTTGTCAAAGATCAACAAAACAATGATTCTCTCAAGGTAAGTCAGGTTATCCAAATAAATGATCTTTCATTTAGGTGTAAACTAGTCACTCGTGCTCGAGTTTGTAAAGATTCAGACAGGCCCTTAGCTTTCATACAGTGGTATAAACAGTTCACCAAAAAGAAGAAAGATGTACAAACCAAAATTCATTCTCAGGCTCTTTTTGTTCCATTGGAAGGCAAAATCTAATATCAAAAATGGATCAGAAAGCCGATGGCAATGGGCAATTGTCACTCCTTACTGGGCTCTTGAAAATGACTTGGTCCAAATATAGTCCATTGGCCTGTATGCAAATTTACAAATATAAAGATGCCTATAAATTCTCTGATAGTGGATGCCCACATCTGGACCAACCTGATTTACAGAGTAGGTCATTTACAATGGGGGCCCAATCTGATGTGCAGCTTAACTAGATTCAAATGGGCCTGGAGTTTTTACTTCAGAGTCTATGAATGCAGCTTATTTACTTCTGATTGATAACTCTGCATCCCAAAAAGGAATGGCTTTGAATAAGAACAAAACACTCATGTAATCATGAATTAAAAATTATGAACGACAAGTGATTCGTAAGGTAACATAAACTAGATTGCTGTTTTTGAAACGATAGCAGGTAGTTGTTTATACCCATGATCTTTATGCTGCTTGAAATTTGATGTGGGTGTTTTTGAAAAAATTGTAACAGCTGAAATTTGATGTGGGTGTGTTTGAAAAAGTTATAACAGTTAACGCAAACGCCCTATCAAAGAAGGCCTGAAGCACCTCAAACAAGAGTGGCAAGGGCCAACGGTCCGTTGCTGACTTCAAGTCAAAAGAGCAACTGACCTCCTTGCCCACTAACCTATCAAGAGGTCGCTCCTGTTCAAAGGTACCATCCATAGGTATCCTTGATAGGAGTTCCATCAACCAATCATGGACTGGTTTTCAGGAGACGTTGATTTAGGTAGTTTCCATTGGCGAATATTCTCCGCTTGCCCCCCTCCTTCGACCGCTTGACCAAGGCGGCCAGATACCGGCACTAAGCCCAATTGGCGATGGTTTGGAAGGACCGGGCCGATGTAGGACTCGAAGAAGTCTTATAATAACTTCACTGAGCAACTTCTAGCTTAAAATCCTATTCAAATAACTCTCTAACTTGGAAAAACAGCTTCCAGACATTTCAACATTTTATCAATCTTACAGTCACAGGAACAAGAGGGAAGTTGCCCCCAAACAAATCCCCGTAATCCTGAAGCATTACTCATACAAAAAAAAAAAATTTTTTTTGGAGGGCGGTGGGGAGGACAAATGCCTCAGAAAAGAGAGAGACATTATACTGATATTATTATTATTATTATTATCATGGACGTATCTAATAGTTAAAACTACAGAATGAGGACATGAGCCCTCATTTTGCAACCAAGAAGCAAGCTTCCAAGAATAATATAAATTCTACCCAATCCACTTGAAATTGTATCTTTAAGAGTTGTTTTACGCATTGTAGTTTATCTTTTTAACTCTCCTTTCCCGTGTTACTCTGAAGCATCTAGTATCACAGATCAATACCTTTTTATAGCTCCATAACCATGACTGCCCACCACTAGCATGGTTGCCTGGTGTTTCTCTACAGCCTCGCAAAGAACATTTCTTGCATCACCTTCCACCACTTCCACCAAAACATCTGTCACCTGCACATCAATTGAAATATCTATATATCAACTGAGAGAGGCTTGAAACAGCCTTCCTAGAAACCACAACTCTTCAAAGATGCCTGATATTAATTAAGAAACTAGGAAAGTACCCATTGCAATCACTAATATATAAAAAAAAAAGTTAATTTCTAACACCCTTACTTTGAAATAATATCAAATCCAGCTGATGTATCAAACCTACATACAATATAGCTGTTGATATACATTGTTATGCCGTTCACTAACTGCTCTCGAGCTTTTGGTGTTACGGGTTAATGGGAGGACGATTCAATCAATAATTTGCATCCATGATTCGAATCTTCTCGACATAATGATAACAATCATTAAACAGGTATGAATTTTGGGGTTAAGGCCTATCCAAGAGAGGGCCCAAAGTCATCTAAATTAATACAAACACAATTCAATAACCACTCTATTCTAGTATTCTAAACAAATGGATGTAAAATTAAGGCAAGAGGTTATTATAATACCGATTTGCTGACGCAGAGCTGTTTCGATTTTTCTGTGACATGGGCAGCAATCTTCCTAAGATCCACCTCTACATAGGACAGTACATCCACAGCAGCTGCAAACTTAATTAATCAGATACGATCAACAAATCCACTCAAAAAACCTAAATAAGATTCCGCGGATACGACCCACACACAACCTTAATTCATGCACAAAAGATGAATATTAAAACCGAATTGAATTCCTCAATCGCAAATGAGAAATAGGAAATACTTGGATTCTCGAAAAAGATATGGTTTTTTCTTTTATATATGAGAGAGATCATACAAATTGATTAAAAAAGAGAGCTTGAAAACCGAAATTCCAACCCGTAACAAACTCCGAAATCAAGAAATGGCAAAAATGAAAATCAGGATTTCCAGATATAGCGGAAAATTGAATCCTCGATCAGATCATTTAGAAGAAAAAAAAAAAAAAACAGTAACGAATTCGTTCCGGAGAAACCTGAATGTGGATAAATAACAAAACAAAACAAAAACTAATGAAAATCACGATTTCTAAAAACAGCAGAAAACCAAACAACTACTGGTTCATCTAGAGAGAGAGAGAGAAAAAAAAACAAGATTCTAACTCAAACCGAACCACAGCTGAAAAGAAAAAAAGAACTTTTGAAAATCTCGATTTCCAGAAACCTTAGAAAACCAAAATCCTCGAAGCCAATTCGAGAGAGAGAGAGAGAGAGAGAGAGAGAGAGAGAGAGAGAGACCGGGTCCAGTGAATCCAATAGCGGAGGTAGGAGTGGGTTTGGCGTGTACGATAATGAGCTTGAAAGGATGATTTGGAGCGAAGGGGACGAAGAAATGATCTAGAGTCCATTCAAGAGCGTACAAGCCCTCTGCACTGTCATCTACTCCCACTAACATCATTCCTTTCTCCATAGCAGCCATCGTCGTCTACTCCTCTTCTCCTTCTCCTTTTCTACTCTCTCTCTCTCTCTATACGATCAATTGCCATTTTTATCCCCTTGCACTTTGCAGTGTCTCCGTCACTTGACAGAATCGCTATTTTTATCTAAGGATTTTTGACAAAATGCACCTGTAGTTTTACATTTTTTTTTCAATTTAGCGCCTAGACTATTAGCTTTATCAATTTACCCCCTACATCAATTGATTTTGTAATTAGTTGGCCCCTCCCTCTATTAGCTGTTCAAATCGGAAATGAGACTCATAACGCTGTTAAAATACATAACGGGCCTGAATTGAACGGAAAAGCCCCGTTGACTCCCTTGCTTCCAGAGATCTTCAAGAAATATCAAGCGGAAAAGTCAACAAACAAGAAAGATAACAAAAATCAACGCGGCAGAAGCCATAAACAAGCTTAGATCTATCGATTTGAAGAGCAACATGAACGAAAAATCGAGAAAATATCAACGAAATGGAAAGAGATTGAGAAAAACGAATCTGGAGGGTTGCGAGACCAACCCTTTTATCTGGAAGGAGAAGGATCTACGGAACCCAATCTCTTGTTTCTCTTCTCTTTAGAGAAATTCTAGCGATCAAAAGCGAATGATCCAAAGGCATGGAAGGAAGAGAGAAAGAGAAGGAGAGAAAAAAAGCCCTAGAATCAATGAAGAAGAAGAGTGCAACGAGAAAAGGAGGAGAGATAAAGAGAGAAAAGAAATGAAAGCCTTATAATCAACTAAGAAAAAGAAGAGAGCCAGATTTCGAAAACTCATGTAATGAGAATAAGGTGGAAGAATAGCTGGGGAAGGGAGTGGAGGATGTCATGTGGCAAGCCCTAAGATATACCATTGATTTGGGGAGCAAGACGAGATTGTGGCCGTCGATCGAGGTCCTTTGCTTGCTCGTCTCTTTCTTTCTCTTATGCAGAAATGGATTTTTGGAGTGTGGTCTATAATATATTTGAATGGCGTTATGAGTCCCGTTTCCATTTTGAACGGTTAATAGACGGATGGGCCAACTAAATACAAAATCATTTGAAGTAAAGGGTAAATTGTTAAAGCTAATAATTTAGGGGTTAAATTGAAAAAAGTGTAAAAGTATGGGGCAATATGTCAAAAAGCCTTATTTAATGCTCGAGAGAGACATGCGGATGACGTGGGCGGGCGCCACAGGAGAAAGTGCGAGACCACTACATCTCGTCATCTCGCTGTTTTCTTTTCTATCCGTCGAGTTATACCATACCACTCATATCATATCATACACTTTTTTATGACAACTCTCTAGTGTGGACTCGCAGCTTTGGGAATGAGAGGCAACTGGCCACCATAAATCTGAGTGCTAAAAATATAAGGGATATTGACCTCATGCCCGACAATTCCCTCAAGAGAGTAGGGGTTTATATTTTTTGGATAATTTGCCCAGATGTGTTCGTGTTGAAAAGAAGATTTTACCCAAAAATTTTTTTAAGACTTGTCAATTTCCAAAAGCACCATCAACATCTTAAAAAGACCACAATAGTTTTAAAGACTCTGTTTGGTATTTTTTTTTTCCTTTTAGCGCTGAGTGGGGATATCCCTATTCATTCTAAGTAAATGAGCGGGGATATCCCTGTTCGTCGTTCATTACAACTTAGAGACTGTCGAACACCCTTTTTCCCTTTACCCTTTTTGGTATCCGGACGAATCTATCTACAACCCTTCTTCCACATTAACTTACTTTGAAATCATAAACAATGCAGTGTGATCTAGTTGGCATTCATGAAGTCTCCGCTTTTCTTTGTAAATTGTATGATTCAGATTTCAGTATAGAAATGAAGAAGAAGGGGTTTATTTTATTGTATAAAAATCGAGTTCATTTAGCGGGAAGTTGGATGTTTTCCAACTTATAATCAAATAGATACTTGTTGACATGAATAGGCATTCATTATAGTGGTTGTTTTAGTTAGAAGATATGCAAGAGGAGAGTATCTTGAGTCAAATAGATACTTGTTGACATGAATAGGCATTCATTATAGTGGTTGTTTTAGTTAGAAGATATGCAAGAGGAGAGTATCTGCAACTAAAAAAATTGGTGAAAATGTGGGAAATGTTGCCTTCTAATCCTTTTGATCAAGATTCAAGAATAGGATTCTCCCATAAAGGGTGGGCAGAGAGATTCGTCCGGATACCAAAAAAGGCAAAGGGAAAAAGGGTGTTCGACAGTCTTTAAGTTGTAATGAACGACGAACAGGGATATCCCCGCTCAGCGCTAAAAGCAAAAAAAAATACCAAACAGGGCCTTTGAGACTACTGTGGTCTTTTTAAAATGTTGATGGTGCTTTTGGCAATTGACAAGTCTTAGGGGATTTTTTGGATAAAATCCTCTGTTGAAAATTATGCTATAAAAGTTACGATTTTATATGTAAACACTGCCTATTATAATGTCGTATGATTTAAAAGTAAAATCGTCAATTTGAGAGCCTTTTTTCTGTATGAACAGCTTTACAGGAATTATTTAAATTTTGATAATTTTAGGGCAGTTGTCAAATATAAAGATAACCGTAGGGTCAATATCCCAACATAAAAAGGTAATTGACTGTACAGTACAGCTGCCTTATCGTTGACAATTCCCTCAAAATTGTGGATATATAGATAAATTTCACAGAGTTGTTTATACAAGAAAGAATGTTCTGAAATTAACAATTTTACATTTAAACCTTATGATATTCTAGAGTTGTAGGTGTGATATCCAAGATATTGGATAAAATTCATAGTTTTTTCTTACCCTCTTCTTTTCTACTGAAGAGAGAAAAAACGCCAGTTGCTTTCCGCTAACGAGAAAAAAAACTGCAGTCAACGCCATTTCACTAAGGTCAGGGTGAATATTATAAGAGTTTTAATTTTGGAACACGCAACAAGTAAAAACGATGAAGACAAAACAAAGTTTTGAATTGAAGATGAATGTGTGCATTTTGGGTTTGGGCAGGAAGGGAAAATTGTATGATACAGCGTTGCTCAATATCCTACATCCTTGGGATATAACATAGTATGATATCTTAGGGTTTAAAGGTAAAATTATCAGTTTTAGAATATCCTTTCCTGCATGAACAACTTTATGAACATCATCAAAACATTGATGGTTTTGGGGTAGGTAAGTCATATGGTCAATATTCTATAAAGAGAAAGTCTATTTGTCCAGACATCGAGACCAATGTAGGGACCGACTCACGTGCATGTAAACCGGATCCCCATGTCGGGACATGGAGCATCTCTCTTCTATAAAAATGGTAATGAGAAGCACGAAAATCAAGATGACCCGTGGTAAGAGACATCCTAGTGTCACTACAGTGCCAAGAGCATAACAAGGAAGTGTCAGGTAATGTAGATGAGGATTAAGATATATACTTTCCAATTCCCTAATGTAATAAAAAAAAAAAAATGGTGATGTCATGAATGAAATCTGGATCCCATAAGGCTTTAACCTAGAGAAGTTATAAAAAAAAAATATCTTCAAGAGTGTAACTCTACAGTGGGCCCACATATATACTTTGCAATGTAGATGAGGCGACTTTAGAATTAAGATATATACTTTGCAATTCCTTAATGTAATAAAAAAAAAAGGTGATGTCATGAATAAAATCCGGATCCCATAAGGCTTTAACCTAGAGAAGTTATAAAAAAAAATATCTTAAAGACTGTAACTCTACAGTGGGCCAACATAGTGATTTTCAAACCATTCAATACAAATTGTACATCAATCAAAGTTTATTCCACCAATGGATTGACTATTAAATGAAAAATATGATAAAAAAAAGCATTACATTGCAAGGGCGGAACTATGGGGGCTGGTGGGGGGGCATGTTCCCCCATTTAAATTGTGAAAAATTTGTAAATCTTATATAAAATTTTGAATATTTTTACATTGACCCCTCCAAAAGACTTCGTTTCCTACCTAAAGTATATTTTATGGTTCCAGCCACTAGAACATTGGAAAATGTATTGGTGCATGGATTGGAAGGTCTAGAAAATTCTGAAACAATCCTTCACCAGACACTCTCTCTGTCCATGAGTTGGTTGATAGAGACAGAATAATGCAGGGCCCAAGCCACACAAATTGCAATCCCATATACAAAGAACACATGTAATGAAAGATGCACATGGTAGGAAGTGGACTTGACCGCCTTGTATTGATTGAAGACACGTGTCTTTCCATGGGATCGATTCGGATAGGGTCCAATTCAGTCCTAAGCCAAATGTGCCATGTGAATGCATTTGTGCGATGAGAAGATTCTACTATAGAGAGGAAAAATGTCTTCGTTTTTCATGTAACCTGCTGTTTTATTATTTGGTGTGACATATTTTATCACACAAAAAGAAAAAAAATTCCTTTTTTTTTAAAATAGAGAGAATTTCAATTTTTCACAAAACAAATAGAAATGGAGAACTCCTCTTTCATAGAGCACAAAATCCTTTCGGTAGTCCCACTATAATACCCCTTATTTTCCTGCAACGGGGCTTACGTGCTTCAATCTGTCCATATCAAACATGGCATAAGACATATCATTGAAATCATGGTGGCATTTTTTGTTGGATGAGAACAACTAGTTTGCACAAGACTAAATTTCTACTCATTTCAAGCTATAATGACACTCTTTCAGTGGTTATATCAAATGAACAACATTACACTTTATCTTGCCTTTTTTCATATTTTCTGGATATTAGATGCTTGAAGAGTTGTAATGTGCAATAGGTGGAAACCATCATTAAGAAAAAGAGTGCCACTAAAGATGTTTTGCTAAAAGCACCAAACCAGGGATCCAATCTAATGTACATCCAGATGTTAGCTTTGTGTATATTTATAGAAAATAAGCATTAGTAATGATGAAGGATCATTTCTTAATGCTGGCTTAATAGTAATTTTCTTTTTCATATGTATGGGAATTATATTTATATATAGAAAATATGAGCCTGTTTGGATGTATGGTGAATTGAAGTATGGTAAGGTAAAGCATCAAATCAAGAGAGAATGAAATATAAGGAGTTATGATGGTGTTTTATTTTTAGTTGTTTAATATGAAATCTTTTTGGCTTTTGTAGAGAAAAGTGAAGTTTTTTTTTGTCTTTTAGTGGATGAAGGATATTGTTTTTTTGACTTTTTTTGAAAAATTCGGAGGGGATTTTGAAATTATGTACTTTTGATATGACCTCATGTCATTTCTTGTCTAGATTCACTTTACTTCACTTGAACTAATTAAGTGCCAAACACGCCCGGGTTTTAGGAGCAGCATTTCAGAGTAAGAAAAAACTTAACTCATAATAAAAAACAGGATTGACAAGTTAATGAAAAACAGGATTATGAATATGCATAAGATTTTTTTTTAAAAACTCATAAGATTGTGTTGATCACTTCTTTTTATCAAACAGTACAATACAATGGTAGAATAAACTCGAATTGATGTGAAATTTGTTGATACCTCATATGCCCGGAAGATGTTTTTTTTTATCATTTCAGATTTCAATATCGGCCCTATTATGGAGTTCCATTTCTTTAACTCAAGATGTTACTGGGTTAAAGCCTCAAAAGGTTCGGACTTACCTAGGAGGAAATGTAAAATTCCTATTGAATGGATGTTTTCAAAATTAGTGAAAAGATTGCATTTTGCTTTCTAAGGGCGCCCATATGCCTGTTTGGATAGGAAAAAAAAGAGTACAGTGAAGTTAAATGGGTCCTAACAGTCTAAAATTTCAACTCTACCCTTTTTGGATGAGTCTGGCCCAATAGATGAAGTAATGTTGCGAGCTACATATACTCTATTTCATTTTAACTCTAAATACTTATATTTCCTTAGGTAAAAGTGGATTCTACTCCAAACCTTAACTTTAAAATAAGCATCCAAATGGAGTGAAGTAAAGTACTATATTTTAACTTCAACTTACTTCTCTTCACCCCACCCCACATATAAGATCCAATTCATTTTACTCCACTCCTCATTTATCCAAACAGGCCCTAAGATTTTTTTTTCTAGAAGTTTGTAAGAGGTTCACTTGAATTCATTTGAACAGGTGAAAAAAATCTCACTTTCTACCTTGCATTCGGCACTGTATTGGTGCGTTGAAGGGTCTAGAAATTTCTCCACCGAGGAATTCTGAATGAAACTTCACTAGACGTACGTTAAAGGGCCTATAAATTCCTCCACTGAGGAATTTTGAATGAAACTTCACCATACGTCTCTCTCTCTCTCTCTCTCTCTCTTTCTCTCTCTCTCTCTCTGTGAGTTGGTTCGATAGAGACAGAATAGTGGGGGGCCAAAGCCACACAAATTGCAATCCCATACACAAAGAACATATGTAATGAAAGATGCACGTGGTGGGAAGTAGACTTGACTGCCTTCCATTGATTGAAGATATGGGTCTTTCCATGGGTTCGACTCGAATAGGGTCCAATTTAGTCCTAAGCCGGATTGTTACTAAAACTAAATGGAATGGAGGACCTGACCCAAAAGAATAGAAAATGAAATACTAAAAGTCACCTGAAACTTGTCGGTTGGAGACCGTTGCGGAAGCTTCAGGTCGATTGCCACGAGTCCACTACAATATAAAAGACTGTTCCACGCGAAGGATGAAGTAGTGTATTATTAAGAGGTTAAAGGAGATTTCTTAGATGATGGAACGCGCTCCGAGGCGCCTGCTGGGGTGGCTACCGGGGTCGGCGGAACGTGGGAGTCCGTCGGGTCCGACCCTTTCGCGCCCTGGCGGGCCCTGAAGCGTGCATCAACATTTCTTTTGTGTGGGTGTGCCAGATTTTCTATTTTACTTGGAATTGCAAGTGGTAATCCGGAGATCAACCTTCGCAAGTAAAAAGGAAATCAACTTCTTTCAAGTTTTCCATTGCACAAATATTTAAGAAAAGAGACATTTTCTTGGTTTGCCGTGAAAGGCGATTTTGTTTGGCATTTATAGCCGATTTTGGCGTTTATAGCCGATTTTGGCGTTTATAGCCGATTTACAATTCTTATCAATAATGAAAGACAAGAGTTGTGATTTTTGTCTCTTTAGAAAAATACAAACTACAATGAAAAGCAAGAAAAGGAAGATCTAACTTTTCAGGAGATTGTGGGGGACTCGTTCAGATTGACGGTCGCAAGCCATGTATGGGCTTCGCCATCATCCATGCAGATGAGAACAGAAGATGCTCTTGATTCGCTTGGCTTGGCTATAACCTCAGGTTTTTAGAGGACAAAGACCAAGAGAAGGTCTTATGTCCAATAAAAAGCTAAGTAGACGGGCTGAAAAGCCATGTCTAAGCCATTGGAGGTAGCGGGAGAAGGCAAGGACCTTGGGGGGGGTGCCCCCCAAGGGACTCTCGTCACCTTGTAGTGGTGGCCGGTGCAGAACTTCAGCAGAGTTTTCTCTCTTTTTTCTTTCTCTGGATTCTTTCTGATCCCTTTTTTTCTGATCTTCTGATTTTCTCCTCTTTTTTCCGATCTTTTTTCGATCTCCATTTCAATGGAATGCTCTCCTATTTATAGGCTTTTGGTAGCCATTTAGGAGGGTTTATGAGCCTTAATGGCTTTAATGGGAGGAGTTACAAGATTTATTTCTTGATTTTGTAACTCCTTTTTCCTTGAATCTGATTGGCCGATGGAGATTAAGGGCTTTTAATCACCTTAATTACCATAATGGGAGGAGTTTCATGGTTTAAATGCCATGAATCAATTGACTTGTAACTCCCAAATGCTTGCTTCTGATTGGGCCGTCCAAAGAAATGAATTAATGACTGCAATAAAGCTAGTCAATTAACCACATTAATTGGTCGCCGAGCAGTCGAAGAGTCGCGGGCCATGCCGTGTCTTCTGGAATTCTTCTGGCGACGATCATCGATGGATCTACATGCTGATCGACATCGGATGAACATGTAACTTCAGACATTGATAGCTAAGAGCGGGCCGGTGACATCTGTCTTGTCGATTTCACGATCGGTCGGACAGAAAGTGCACTTTCTTGGTCAGCCGGTTGGCGATCTTGGAGCGATCACTGATGATTTTATGCTTTTGGAGGTTGACCCGTGATTTTGACGGATGTCGTCGGATATGAGTCAATTTCAAGCACTAAAAATCACATTTTCAGGAAACCACAGGGGCCAAAGTGCGCGAAACGCGAAAAAAGACGGAAAAACGGGTCACCGGCGGAAAATCCGGTGACCCGGACCTCCATGGTCGCCGGCGACCATGGACCGGCGACCATGGCCCATGGTCGCAGGGGCCTGCGACCATGGGCCATGGTCGCAGGGGTCTGCGACCCTGGGGGATTTTTCCCCTTCGGAGCCCGTTTTGCGGTCGTTTTGAGGTCTTTTTCGTCGCCGTTTTCTTCTGTATTTTTCTTGACATTTCTTCTCATTTATTGGCTTGATTTCCCTGTAGAAAACTTGATGAGAATCCTTGCATTTTTAGAGTGCAAAGTTTCTAATTTTCCGGGAAAGCCGAAGACTTTGTCGCGTAGAGCTGCTGATTTTCCGCCAGAAGTCGAAACTTGGTCAAACGATATCGGAATGACCTGAAATTTGAGGTGAAGCCTCCTGAGCAATAAATAAGACCAACCATAGGCTTTTGTTTGAGTTTTGAAGCCGTTTGGGGTCCCGTCGATGCTTCACTTGATTTTGCTGCGGGGAAAATGCCGAGCTTTGATGTGCGGTCAAACGATGTCCGATTGACCTGAAATTTGACGGGGAGCCTATTGGAGTCATTTTGAGACGTTCCATGGGCTCCGTTTTGGATGTCATGGTCCCGGGTTGCTCTGCCGCCGGTAGGCTTGATTTTCTCTCGGAGCATCGAAACCTGGTCAAACGTTTTCGGAATGACCTGAAATTTGACGTGCAGCCTTTTGGAAGCATGTTGAAGCCACTCATGCACTTGGTTTGATGAGCGAAGGCTCCGGTGGTTTCCGCCGCCGGGAGGCTTGATTTTGCTGCTCGAGCATTGATGGAGGGTCAAACGTTGTCGGTTTGACTTGAAATTTGGCATGGAGCCCTTTTGAGACATGCTGGAGTCATCTGTAGGCTCTGATCGAAGTTTTGACGTCTCCGATGATGTCGCCGCCGGGAGCGCCATTTTAGCTGTCGGAGAAGCGAAGTTAGGCCAAATGATTCTGAAATGGCCCGAAACTTCATATGTACTCTTCTCTTGGCTATCTTGAAGGATCTTGCAGTTTTTGTTTGATTCTGACAAGATTTGATTTTTTGAGAAGTTGCATTGCCTATTTATGGCAGGTTGCGACTTCATGCAGCTTTCTTGATGTTGAAGAGGCAAAGTGACATTTTTGGTGTCAACAAATGCCCCCTCGAGGTACAGCGACGAGTTGCTTGACTTTTGTAGTCGATGTGCCTCGAAGAGATTTTTGAAGGAGAGCTTGTGTCTTGACCAAGAGTCTTTGAGCAATCTTTCCTTTGGTAGAGTAGCCTTTGAGCTTCCAGGGGAATTTTATGGTAGTGAGGGGAATCACACACCATCTCGAGGCAACGTTTTGAAGATGACATCAGGGATATGGATTTGGGTTTTTGTTTTTGATCTTGTGACCTAACCAGCTATATATGGCAGGTTAGGGGATCGGGTTTTGGTTTTGATCTTGTGACCCAACAAGCTGTATGTGGCAAGTTGGGGGATCAGGGTTTGGTTTTTTGTTTTGGTCTTGTGACCTAACAAGCTGTATGTGGCAAGTTAGGGGACCAGGATTTGGTTTTTGGTTTTGGTCTTGTGACCTAACAAGCTGTATGTGGCAAGTTAGGGGACCAGGATTTGGTTTTTGGTCACTCTTTGGGACTGTGTGGGTCCATTGGAGTGGTTTGGATTTTTGTGGAATGTCAATTTCAAGATTTTGGCTCAATTTGGTATATGAGGCTGGATGGTTTGATTTTTGGAAGCTCATGGGGCTTGGGATTTTTTTTGTATGGTCCAATCAACTCAAAAGAGGCATGGAACCATTATTGTATGCTCTTGGTAAGAGAGATTTTTTCTGACTAAAAGCCCATTTTTTCTCTTTTTTTTTTTTTTTTTTTTTTTAGTGCCTAGGTGGTCAAACCTGGCTCATATGGGCTAGCCCATGGGACCTTAAGCTTTTTAGGATGGCTTAGATCTCATGTGGGGCCATTTTTGTAAAGAATATCTAAAGATATCTCATTTGGATAGATAGAGAATATCTAAAAATATCTTTATGGGAGAGAATCTCTCTTATTCCCTTAATTTGGGAGAGAATATCTCAAGGTATCTTTCTTTTTTGGAAAGAATCTTCAATATCCTATTTTGTTGGAGAGAATCTCTCATTTGATTGATTTTGGGAGGAAATCTCTCAAAGACATCTTTCTTTTTGGGAAAGAATCTTTCTAATTCCTTCTCTTTTGGTAAGGTTACTTAATTAGTAACACTTACCTTTCTTCTTTGTTTCCTTCTTTGAGTTGCTCTCTCCTATAAAAGCAAAGGAAGGTAGGATCTCTTGCTCTTATTGCTTTCTTTTGCAACAATCTCAAGAGAGCTCCAAGACCAAGAGTGCTTCTTCTTCAAGGATCTTCAAGCTTTTTCCTTCTTCTTCTCCATCAATGGCTTCAAGTAAGTTTTCTCTCTTTTTTTCTTCTTTTTTTTTTTCTTTTCTTTTTTCTTTTCTTTCTATTCTTCTTCTCTTTTTTTTTTCTTTTCTTTTCCACGTGATTTCTTTTTTTCACGTTTTTTTTTTTTTTTTTTTTTCTCTTTTTTTTTGTGGGCCGTACGGACCAAACTTCACGTGGCCTATTTTTTTTTTGGCTGTTTTCTTTCTTCTCTTTTTTTTTTTGAGAAAGTTTCTTTTTTTTTCTTTTCTTTCTCCCCTTTTTTTTCGAGAAAGTTTCTTCTTTCTTTTTTTTTTTTTTTTTTTTTTTTTTTTTTTGCTCATCATGATAATGCGTTTTTATGCAAATCTAGATGTTCTTGCATGTACTATTTGTAGATTGAGCATGATAGCATACCTGAAAATTTTTGCAAATTTGGGAATTTGGAGCTTGCAGTGATGTTGAGCCCTTCTTGATTTTGCGGAGATTTTGAGGTTTCGAAAGTTTGGAGTTTCGGAGCCCGCAGCAATGTTGAGCCCATCTTCAAAACTTTCTATTTCTTTCGGGGTATTTCCTTTTTCTTTGGAATTGCCCCGGAGTCATGCCAAAATTTCGCCAGATTTTTGGTGGGACAAAGTGACCCCTTTTTCTTTTTTTTTTTTTTTTAGCGAAATCCTGTCATTTTGATGGCGATCTTTTTCTTTTCCAACCTTTGCAGGTGGTTCCTCCAGAGCGAACAAGGGTAAAGAGCCTGCTACAAGCGTACCTCGTCGATCCGCCAGATCTTCTAATGTGGCCGTTCAGCAGGCCTGGGAGAAGGTCCAGTTTATTGAGAAGAACTTGGAAGAATGCGATTCCCTCAATCGTGATGAGATGAGACAGCGATTGATCGCTCTCAAGAATGAGGAATTCTATAAGATCATGGTAAGCAACCGTCCTTGGGTTATGGACGATCTGAGGGTTTTACCCAAGCCTACCTTCTTCTTTGGAGATGCAGTCCCTGACGACTTGACATACCAAAGGAGATGTTTTCAGTTCTCTTACACAGCTGATGGTGAAGAGAGAACTATTTCTACCCGGTCGTCTTTTGACCGGACCATCTCGATCCTGAGCCTTTCTCCCACGTGCCCTAAGAGGGAAGATCCTCCGAGCTGGGTGAAGAGGACCAGTGTGATCAAGACCGGGGTTTTTGTTGGTGGACCTTCCGGTTTTGCGGAGAAGCCACCTGTCCGTATGGACATGTTGATGCCAGCCAGCGGCTACCAGGGCTCTGATTATCCGTCGGTCGATTTGAGACCGGTGGGCCTTGGCGTTTTCAGCGGTGACGGCAGTACTTGGGTGAAGCCTTTTCGACTTCGTGGCCGTTTCAATGCTGACTCCGATTGGAAGTCATGGACTGACCACACCTTGCTGATTGGGGGCGCCGTTTTGAAGGAAGCCGGGATTTTTGACGCGGTCCGCGCTTTCAGGGAGACCGTGACTTTTTCCGATGATGCCTTCATGGCTATGTTGGAGTCTTTCCTCCCTCAGACCAATACCTTCGTTGTTACGAACGGTGAGATTGGTTTTTCTCTGAAGGAGTTGAGTGCTTTTACTGGATTGCCCATCCTTGGCAAACTCTACGAGGAGTTCATGCCGATTGACAGCGTCCTCGAGGAGCAGTCAGAGGAGTTCAGGCTCCTATACTTTCAGCTCGTCGCCTTCTATGATTTTTTGAAGGAGGGCTCGAAAGTGAGATCCAGCAGTTGGAAGAGTTGTGGCTTTTCATTCTTCAACTCCTTTGACGGTCGAGAACCTTCTGATAGCATGACCCGGGAAGACAGGAAGAAGACTTCGGCCATGCAGGAAGAGTTGAAGGGTTTCTTCGCGAGCACAGATGCCATTTGTTCTGACATTACACTGCGGAGGGATCTTGCTGTTTACCTCACTTTTTGGCTGGGTGAGGCTATTTTTGCTGGTGGAGATGGGACGCACATCAGGCCGCATTGTATTTTTCCGGCTTGTCAGATGGCGTTTGGAGAGCGGCTTGCTTTGGTGCCCGCTCTTTACTCCTACCTGTGTACCGAACTGCAGGCTGCTGCTTTTTTAGTTCGGCTTGGGCTCCCTATGAATAGGGTATTTTCAGCCCATATCTTTTATTCGTGGTTTGTATACCACTGTCCTGGCTTCCACCAGCTGGGCGCTGCACAGGATGATGATCCTCTGATGATTCGATTGGCTAAGGGAAAAGCCGTATCCGAATCACTTTTGTTTGCCCGCATGAGGATCCGACGGTTCAGGGACGTCGAGATGGGGCAGTCTTCAGTTAAGCTTTCTCCGGAGTTGCGGAAGAAGGCTTTTGATTTTGGTGCCTCCCGAGACTCTACCAGAGCAGGGTCGGGAAGGCATTACTCTTTGACCAATGCAGAGAAAGAGTGGCTTTTCAGCATACGAGTCGGCACGATGGTGTACCGTAGACATCTTTTCGTCGACATCCAGCCGTATGTACCTTCTCGTTTTGCGCTTCAATTGGGCTTCTCTCAAGGCGTTGTTGGAGCGCCTTCGAGTATGGTGAGGCGTTTTGGGGGTTTGCAGGATGGCAGAAATGCATGGGCTTTCTATAGTGCTGAAGACACTACTGCCACGATTTCTTATCCTGAGCTGTCGACTTTCCGAACTGCCGGCTTCACGAAGTGGTTCGCGGAGAGCTTTTTGGCATATCGGGGGCTTTCCAAGAAGGAGCTTGATGTAAAGCTGTCTTCTGGAAAAGGCATTGGGAAGTCGGATGGCGTCCGGCGAGAGGAAGTTTGGGCCTTCCTTTCTGGAGAGAAGCACAAGATAGGCTTTCTCGGTGACCAGGGCGTCATTGGTTCTGAAGCTGTTCGGGAAGTACCTGATGAGGCTTTGGAGCAGCTAGAACAGGAGGAAGCCGAGCTCGACGCTTGGATGCAAGCGGCACAGAGGCGAGCTTCCGCGGAGTCTACTGGCGAGAGCAGACCATCCAGTGAGGAGTCAAGTGAGAAACCTGACTCTGATAGTGGGGCGGGTTCTTCTAGGAAGCGAACCCGTAGAGGTAAGAAGAGGAGGAGTCATCATCGCAGCGAGGGGCCACATGAGGACTCTCCTGACATGGAAATCCCTCTTACCATCAACGAGGAGGTGCCAGAGGCTGTCGACGAGCCTCCAGAGAAGAGGAGTCGTGGGGAAGAGACCATTGGTGAAGGTATGATTCTTCCTTTTTCGTTTTCTGCTTCTTTCATAGGGCTTTCCATGTTCTGATTTGTTTTCTCACCCTGCTGCTGCTTTTTTTTTTAGCAGAGGATGAAGACTTGGCGATGCCTGAGGTTCCGACCGATGAGGCGGTGATGGAGCCGGTTATGGCATCTGAAGAAGAACCGAGGGACTCTGGAATGACTCCGGAATCTCCGACTGGTATGACTTCCTTCGCTTTCTCTTTTTTTGTGCCTGCAACTTGATTTGCTAACATTTTTCTTGTCAGCTGACTCGCCACAAGATTCTGATGACTTTGAACCATCAATGGACGCAAATGTTGATGATGCTTCCGATGAGTTCATGGAGGAAGAGAGTGTTCCGCCAGTCGTCGAAGAAGGTACTTCGTAGTGATGACCCTGATGGTTTTTTTTTTTTTTTTTTTTTTTTTTTTTTTTTTTTTTTTTTTTGAACAGGATCATATTCATACCTTTTTGTGTTTCATTTGCAGGTTTTGAAGTGACAGAAGAGAGTCCATTGCTTTCTTCAGAACCAGAGCAAGGGATGCCAGAGGTCGATCCGGAGGTAGAGACTCCTACAACCAGTTCTGACGCGATAGAGGAGATACCTCATGCTGAGATTCCTTCTCCAGTGGTTCCAAGTGAAAAGAGTTCCTTTGTTACTCTTCCGATGGGACATGACATGAGCAGCCGATCAGCGGAGAAGGGTGAACCTTCATCCAGTTCGTCTCTTCAATTTGCGAAGAAGGTGCTGGCTCGGGTTTTGAGTTCTTGGATCAAGACTCTCCTTTCTGGACACTTGGAAGCAGGATTTGGCATGATCCCTCATGTGCAGGAGATTCTCACTGATACCGAAGAGGTTGGTCTAGATGTCACAGGTGCCAGGGCGACCGTTGATAGGATCATTGCACTGGGTGACAAGTGGTTTGAGACCATGGGCTTCCCTGACGACCAATTCTTCAAGGAGATGTTCTTGGACCCTGCTGATAAGGCTAAGTCTGACCTGAATGAGGCTACACAAAGCAAGAAGCAGCTAGTTCGGGAGAAGAACAAGGAAGAGCTAGCCATCATCGGATTGAGGCATGACCTTAACGTCCTTGATAGGGAAGTTGAGGAGGCCAGAAAACGTCTTGAGCATTTGAAGGCACAAGTCGATGCGAAGTGGGCTGCTATAACAGAGGCTCGTGACAGGGAGAGTACTCTGATCCGCAGGGTTGCAAATGCCGGTCAAGTTCTCGAGAGGAGGACTCTAGAAAACGAACGATGGCAAACTGCTGGGGAAGAGCTTCCCGGTGTAAAAGAAGGGTTACGGCATTCGCCAGCATCTCATGGCAAGTTCCTGAAGAAGCGTGCCTTGGAAACTCTGACGGCTGAGGCCAAAAGTTTGCTTGAGGAGCTGAAGCTTTGGCTGGAGACCATTTTTGGCTGAGCTTCTGATTTTTTATAGCAGAAACCATTCTTCTTTTTTTTGGTACCCCATGTATTTTTTTGGTACTTTTCTCTTTTTTTTTTTTGGTACCACATGTATTTTTTTGGTACTCTCCTTTTTTTGTTTTGGTACCACATGTATTTTTTGGTACTCTCTTTTTTTTTTTTGGTACCACATGTATTTTTTTGGTACTCTCCTTTTTTTGTTTTGGTACCACATGTATTTTTTGGTACTCTTTTTTTTTTTGTTTTCCCTACGCTCACTCAAATCTTTTTGTGATGAAAGCGATTGCTAAATGGGATTTGATCAAAAGTTTTGTCATTTTGTGAAAATCTTTTGTCAAATAATTGTTTTGGTAGGGGAAACGAATTTGGCGTGAAAGCCGGATTTTTGTGGCATTTACAGCCAGTTTTGACATGAGAGTCAGGTTTTTTTTGTGTGGCATTTATAGCCGATTTTTGAGATGGCATAAGAGCCAAAAATTTTGTTCGTGGCATGGGAGCCAATTTTGAGATGGCATGGAAGCCGAAATTTTATGACGTAAAAGCCAAAATTTGGGTTGGCATGGAAGCCGAAATTTTATGGCGTAAAAGCCAAAATTTGGGTTGGCATGGAAGCCGGTGTTTGTTTTGTTGGCATTTATAGCCAGTTTGGTGGCATTGATAGCCAATTTGCGGCATTTATAGCCGGTTTGGTGGCATTGATAGCCAATTTGTGGCATTTATAGCCAGTTTGGTGGCATTGATAGCCGGTTTTTGGGCAAAAGAGCCAGGTTTTGGCGTTTATAGCCAGATTTTTTTTTTTTGCTTTCAAAATGCAGGTATCGACTAAATGTCGCCTCCCCGCTGAATGGTCTTGCAAGTATCGATGGAATGTCGCTTCCTTGCTCATTCGGTTTTGCGAGTATTGATGGAATGTCACTTCCTCGCGGGTTAGGTTTTGCAAGTATCGATGGAATGTCGCTTCCTCGCGAATTGGGGTGCAAATATCGACTAAGCGTCGCTTCCCTGCTTTTCCCAAAACTTTTGATTTTGCGGGTACTGACTTGATGTCGTTTCCCCGTGATTTTTGAAATTTGAGGTTTTCTCGAACCTTTGAAATTTGGGTTGTGGATAGCAACTGGTATGTTGCATCTCCACGATTTTTGAAATTGGGTTGTGGATATCAACTGGTTTGTTGCTTCTCCACGGTTTTTGGATTTTGCAAGTATCGACGAAATGTCGCTTCCCTGCGATTTTGGGTGCAAGTATCGATGGAATGTCGCATCCTTGCTTTTTTTCAAAATTTTTGTTTTGCGGGTACTGACTTTGATGTCATATCCCCACGATTTTTGAATAACCATTTTTTTTGTTTAAAGACACGAGGGTCGTAAATTTTGACCTAGAACCATTTGGCGGTAAAAGGTAAGGTGGACTAGGGTGGAAATCCCTGAATCCGGATTTTTGTTTCAAACCATGAATTTTGGTTCAAGGATCGAAAGCTTTGGTCAAGTCAGGGAGAGGCTCCTAAACTTGGATTTTTTTGTTTTTGAACAATGAAACGATAAAAATAAGCATTGTTTTTGAATCTCTAGAAATTTTGACATTTGATATGAAAATTCTAAAGAGAGTGGGTTTGACGAGCGAGTACCTGAGAACAGGTTTTGGCAATACAGGCATTGCTCTTACCCAGTTGGGTAAGTCTTCAAGGGTAGTACCGCTTCAAGAACTTGCCGTTGATAGGCAGCATACATCTGTCGCCTTCCATGTTTAGGAGGGCATATGCGCCATTGGAGAAGACCTTGTCGATGACGTAGGGTCCCTCCCATTTTGGTTCAAATTTGCCTTTTGATTTGTGTGCGAAGACCATTGGTCTTTTTACCGCAAGAACCAAGTCACCCTTTTTGTAGGCGCGTTGCCTGACCTTTTTGTCAAAAGATCCTGCCATGCGTGCTTGGTAAAGTTCAATGCTTTGTCGAGCTTCGAGCCGTCTCTCGTCGAGATTGTCCAGCTCATGGAGTCGCAATTTGACATTGCTTTCTTGAGTCATGTCATTTTGTAGAGATACCCTCAGAGAAGGAATTTGTACCTCTAGGGGCACGACAGCTTCGTATCCATAGACCAAGGAGAATGGTGTGCTATGGGTTGGTCCTCGAACGGTGGTTCGATAGGCCCACAAAGCTTCAGACAGTTTATCGCTCCAGTCTCTTTTGTGACTAGAGACCATTTTCTTGAGGATTTTGCAGAGTGTCTTGTTGAAGGCTTCTGCTAATCCGTTTGCTGCCGGATTGTATGGAGTCGAAGGACAGCTTTGAATTTTGTATTTGTCGCAGAACCTGTAGAATCGATGATCCCGGAATTGTGGTCCGTTATCATGGACGAATCTTTTGGGTATGCCAAAACGACAAATGATATTGGTGCGTAGGAACTGAAGAACTGATGAGGTCTTCATTTCGTTGAACGCAAATGCTTCTGACCACTTGGAGAAATAATCCGTTGCGGCGAAGATGAAGCGATGACCTTTGCTTGAAGGGGGAGAGATAGGACCTATGATGTCCATGCCCCATGCTTCGAAAGGCCATGAGATTGCTGTAGGATGTAGCCATTCCGGAGGCATGTGAATGTAGTCTCCATGAACTTGGCATTGTTGGCAGCGCTTAGCAAATTGCATTGCATCAGCAACCATGGTAGGCCAATAGTAACCTAACCTTTTTATCTGATCATAGAGCTTAGGACCTGCCTGATGGGCTCCACAAAGACCAGCATGAACTTCTTTAAGTGTTTCTTCGGCCTCTTGTTGTGACAAGCAGCGTAGGAGTACTCCATTGAAGGATTTCCTGTAAAGGATTTTCGAAGGGATATCCAAATGAAAGTTTGGGGCTCGCCTTTGGATGCTTACCCGTTCTTTTGGATCTTCAGGTAGGATTCCGAACATAGTGTAATCAATGAACGGGTCCCTCCAGTCGCCGATTGAAGTTTGAAGGATAGAGATCCGACTTCCAACCACTCGGTGGCATTCAGCAACTGCTTGGTGTGTGTTAAGAGGAGGGAGGATCCTTCTCTCACTCACTGTAATTTGCATGTTTTCCCCTTCCTGGGTCGCCATTGATGCGGCAAGTCCGGCCAGGGCATCTGCACGGATGTTTTCACCTCTACGAATGTGGGTGATGTTGCAGATGTCAAACTTTTGCAGAAGTGATTGTGCCTTGTTGTAGTAAGGCAGCAGATCAGGCTTCCTGACTTCATATTTCTGATTCATCTGGTTGACGATCAGTTGAGAGTCTCCAAAGACTTCCAGCATAGTGATACCAGATTCGATGGCGAGTTCCAATCCTAGGATCAGAGCTTGGTATTCAGCTGCATTGTTTGTGCATGGTTCCAGTAGCGAGAAAGCGTGTGGAATCATGCATTTGTCGGGGCTAACAAAGAGGATGCCAACTCCCGAGATCAGCTTTCTGTTTTCATTTGTCCTGGTTGCACCGTCAAAGTACATGTCCCAGGAGGCATTTGGTGAGGAAGTCTCCACGTTGTAGACAGGTTCGTCTGGGAGATCATCTCTGAGTGGTGAATCTTTAGGCAATGGATGCTCTGCGAGGAAATCTGCTAGAGCTTGGCCTTTGATTGCTTTTTGTGGCACATACCTAATATCAAATTGTGACAAGAGGATGGACCATTTTGCCAGTCGGGCATTGAGAGAACCGGCCTTCGTGACAAGGACCTTCAAGAGGTTGATCCTCGAGACCAGGTAGACTGTGTTGGAAAGCAAGTAGTGACGTAGCTTTTGTACGGCGAACATCACTGCAAGGCATTCTTTTTCGACTGGAGAGTAGCGATGCTCTGCACCTACTAGCATGCGGCTGAGGTAGTATAGAGCAGCTTCTTTTCCCTCACCATTCTCTTGTGCAAGCAGAGCGCCTACAGAATGATCAAGAGCTCTTGTGTACAAGATGAATGGTTTTCCAGTGGCAGGAGCAGCTAACACTGGAGGTTTGGTCAGGTATGACTTGATATCTTGAAATGCGGCTTCACAGTCGGCATCCCAGACAAAGTCTACACCCTTTTTTCATCAATCGAGAGAATGGACGGCATTTCCCCGAAAGATTGGAGATGAACCGTCTGATGTAGGCCAATCTCCCTTGAAGCCCTTTTAGTTCCCTTAGGGTTCTTGGAGAGGGCATTTCTAGAATAGCCTTGACTTTTATGGGGTCAAGTTCTATTCCAGCTTTCCGAACAAGGAATCCGAGACACTTACCCGACGAGACGCCGAAGAAGCATTTTAGAGGATTCATCCGCAGTTTGTGTTTGCGGAGTCGGAGGAAGACTTCCCGAAGATCTTTCAGATGGTCTTCTTTTCTTCTGCTTTTGACGGCGAGGTCATCAACGTAACATTCGACCGTCTTGTGCTGCATATCTTGGAATATTTTCATCATAGCCCTCTGATATGTGGCACCAGCATTTTTCAGACCAAATGGCATGACAGTATAGCAATATACGCCAAATGGAGTCCGAAATGAAGTGTGTTTTTCATCCTCGGGATGCATCTTTATCTGATTGTAACCAGAGAAGCCATCCATGAATGTCATTCGCTCGAATCCGCAGGTATTGTCAATCATCACCTCCGGTATGGGGAGCGGGAATTGATCTTTAGGGCAAGCGCCATTCAAGTCTCTATAGTCAATACAGACTCTGATCTGCCCATTTTTCTTTGTCACGGGGACAATGTTGGCCAACCATTCTGGATGTTGTTCCTCACGGATGAAGCCAACGCTTTTGAGTTTTTGAACTTCTTGTTCAATTTTATCCATCACATCTGGACGGAATCTTCTTTGGCCTTGTTTGACAGGCTTGATGTCTTTTTGAAGATTGAGTTTGTGGACTGCTACTTTGGGGTCTAAACCAGGCATTTCAGCATAGGACCATGCAAAGCAATCAACGAACTCACGAAGAAAAGCGATATACTCGGGTAACTCATCATCCTTTATATTCTTGCTTATGAATACAGGACGTGGGTTATCAGGTGTTCCCAAGTTTATCTTTTCAACAGAATCTTCTGTCGGAAGGTTCGAAGGTGGTTCCTCCACAATATTTTCGGAGGCTTCCAACTCAACGAAACCTTCTGGAGTTTCAACTGCATTACCAGACCAAGGCTCTGTTCCTTGCCATGGATTTTCTTGATTGGTGATCTCCTCAAGGCTTGCTATGAGATAGTCCCAATCGCCTGTTGAATCTGGTATTTCTTTTGGAGACGAGGGTTCTTCTGGGTCAGAATAGCACAAGTCTGTATTATCGGACAATTCCTCTTCATCATCAGAGAAATCGTACAAATTGGATGAGCTTCCTGGATCTTTGTCAGGTAACTCTTTAAAGAGATATCCAGGGAGATCGATGTCTTCATGGGCTTGAGATGTTGAGGCTTGGTCGGTAAAACGACTTTTAAGCTTTTGTGTCAATTGTCTCAGAGGAGTATCAGGATCATATCCTAACCCATATGAAGACTTTTCTACATGACCGTAGAGTCTCCAATCTTCCAGCTGGCTTTTGGTCAAGGCGGGCTCCAATGGCGTGAGAATACCGCGTCTTTCTCCCAAACCGACTGGGTTTTGAGCGTCATAGCCCATTTTCTTCATAATTGCTTGTGCCACAGGACTATATAGAGATAGCTGAGGCATACCTTCATTTTGGAAAGGTTCCAGCATGGAATTTGATGAAGAAGCGTCCGATCTATGGAAGAAGATCGGCCTTTGCTTTGGTGATGTTGCCGGAACAACAAAGGTAGCAGACGTAGGATCTTCTACATCAGCAGGTGTCTCCATCGGAGTGAGAGCAGGCTGAACTTGCTGAGTGTCAGCTTGGCTTGACGATGCATCGTCTTCTGGCTCTGAGTCCGAGTCTGTGTCTTGCATGATAGACACGAGAGAGACAACAAATTTGCCCCCAGGCTTTTGTTTCGCCTTCTTCACTTTAGTCGTGATGACCAAAGGTTTTGAAGATTTGAGGGAGATGAGGAAGGGAGATTGACTACTCTCTTCTAATTTGCCGGAGGGTTTGTTTTCTTCCGGTGATTTTTGAGGAGCCTTGCCTTTATCTTTCTGGAGATTTTCAGCAGGGGGTGCTGTTTCCTCTTCTTCTTCTTTTTCGCCTTCATACATTTGGGAGTCTGCGAAGTGGACTTCTTTACCTTTGAAGGGTTTCCTGTCCGCAAAGACTCGATGTACCATGCCGTCGTCGCCGACAAACTTGATGCATTGATGTAGAGTTGAAGGAACAACACCATTCTCGTGTATCCAAGGACGTCCGAGAAGGATGTTGTAGCATGAGGGGGTTTTTATTGCATACATAGTGACCTCAGAGATAAGATCACCGATTTGCAATTTGAACCTGATTTTGCCGATAGGCCTTTGAGTGCTCCCATCGTATCCAAAGATAGATACAGATGTGTGGCTTAGCTTGCTGGGTGGGATGCCCAACTCTTCAAGAGCCGAAGTGGAGATAAGGTTGAGTGCAGAACCTGGGTCGATCTGAACTCTATGTATTGGCATTTCTTTGATGTACCCTGTGAAGTACAGGGGTCGGTTGTGCCTTGCTTCGCCAAGTAGGAGGTCTTCCTTAGTGAAGGCGATGGTTGCACAGGCTGCCTTTTGAACCGAGAGGCATTGGATGCATGATCCCTCGCTTTTCTTTTTTTCTCCTTTTAAGGAGGTTTCTGAGTTTTTGACCCGGTAGTCCATTTCAATTTGGAGGACTTGTGGGGCATGTTTGTCGACATCCTCATTCAGTTTTTGCAATTCTGAGATGAGATTATCACGAGTGCGTGGAGACATTCGTAATAAATCCAGGATGTGAAGACGTGCAGGTATGTGTTTGAAGTGCTCAACCAAGTCATACTTGAAAGCCTCCTTAGGGCCTGCATGTTCATCATTGTTGCCACTGGGGGCGCTTACAACATCTTTTCCCGAAGGATTTACATAAGTAAAGGAAGATTGGTTGTAACTCTTGTGGTAGTCCCGGCCCGAACGGGTGCCTCTACCAACTTCGAGAGCTTCTTGAGAAGGATCTTCGTTTGGAAGATTGTCTTCAGGATCAAGAGGCTGTCGTTTTTCATCTACTGGGGATGTATCTGCAACAGAGTTGCCATCCTCAGTGATTGTGTTGCACGGAGCATTTTCCGGGAGCAAGTCCTGAACAGCATCCAGCAGCTTTTCTTCTTCGTTGACCCATCCATCATCCCAAGTTGGGTTTTCTTCATGATGATGAGTCGCGAAGAATGTGTATCCTGAAGTCACAGTCTCAGGAGAAGAAACCTGAGAGGGTGTCATCTCTGTGAAAGTCACGTGAGACGAGGTAGCTCCAGAGGATACATTGCTAGGCGTCGTCGGAGTGTAGGTAATCTCATCAGACGACGCTTCAGAAGAGCTATAGTCTTGATATATTACATTACAGGAAGCTCTGATAGGAGATGTTGCCTGCTCGGAGTCAGACTCATCCTCGGATGTAAGAGGATCATCTATCCAGCAATGTTCTCCATTTTCAGGAGTTAAGGGTGGATGTACCTGATTATCTTCAGGGACTTCAGGCTCTGGGTTGCGAGGAGGCTCGTTAACACGATCTTGCTCTTGTTCTAGAGCGAGACGCTGCAAGATCCTTGCATATTCTTCAAGATCAGGCATCGGAGCCAGATCCTCTTCTTCGTCTTCTCCGTGTGGCTCAACATAGTTGATTTCCACTGGAGCAATGACAGGTGCTGGGTTAACAGCATCTTCTTGTACAGCCTCTTGGTCTTCTTCATCATCAGACCAGGATCCTTGTGGTTGCAAGGGATTATACCAGATTACTGGCATAAGGTGAGTTTCAGGAACCCATTCTTCGTCGGAGAGATATTCTCCTGTTTCAAGAGATTCCTCCCACTCATCGGTGTAGTTGGGCTCGAATCCATCGTCGGTGTCGCTGGACTCGTATCCATCAATGGAGAATCCAACTACCGAGTTGCAAGAGTATAATGCCCCCTGCATGGCTTCTTTTTTGAATTGAGGTGGCATGAAATCACTGAGAGTGAAGTTTCTTACCGCCTTTGAAGTCTCTGGAAGGGACGTTTTTGTTGCCCCGAGTGAAGTGGTAGAGGAGGCCTCTGCCTTTTCATGGACTTCTTGTTTTGGCTGGGTCTTCTCTTGCCGTTTGAGCCTGAGGAGATGTTTCCTAGCCTGCCTTCGCTGTTGAGCTGTTGGCTTTGTTTTGACAATCTCCCAATTTTCATCTTCCAGGAGATCGGGATGTACCCATATAGGTTGTCCGTCTGGTGTCGGGAAAGGAACCAACACTTCGGACGTTTGAATTCTTTTTATCACCTTGAAGGAAGTAGTGATCTTCTTCTTCGGTGATTTTGGTGTTTGTCCACGTGACACCATGTTGACGGAGGCGGGGCCATAGTTTTTATCAAAGGTTATGACTCCGTTCCTCCACATCTCATTTATCTTCTCTCTCACAACGAAGCATTGATTGAGAGGATGCGAGACCATCTGGTGGTATGGACAGTACCGAGGATCGTTGGTTTTGCCAACGTCTCCCGGTCTTTTGGGCTCTGGCAAAATGAGTTTGCCATTTGCTAGGAGAGCCTCAAAGATTTCTTCGACGTCTTCATCGAACGGATATTTCTTTTCTACTCGCTCTTTGAAGGCATCAGAGAGTTCAGGCCTTTTACCTGCAGTTTTGTTTTCAGCTTTCTTTGGCTGCTGAGGAGCTGACTTGGTTTGCACATTGAGGACCTCTTTCTTCTTTGGGTTAGAGGTTGCAACAGCAGTCGGCTCTTTCTTTGATGATTTCTGACTGTTGAGGTCTTTGATCACCGTTTCAGCTTCCATGGAAGCTTCGAGGAGCTCCCCCAGGTTCTTTGATTTGTTGCCGATGATCATGGAGCGGATTTTAGCTCTCATGTTGTTTCGGCAGATGTCGACTAGCGACGCTTGTGGCAGTACATCTGAGCATTTGTACGCCATTGCTTTCCACTTGTGAATGAAGTCATAAGTTGACTCATTCTCTCCCTGTTTTAGGCTGCAGAGCTGAGCCATAGTAACAGGATGATCCTCACCTTGGAAGTGGGTCAGGAAGCGTGTCTCCAGCATAGCCCAGTTCTGAATGGAGTTCTCCGGCAGAGTGGAGTACCAATCGAAGGCCGTACCTTTTAGGGTACTTGCAAAGAGGCGAATCTTGAGTGCATCTTGATCCGCGATAGCTCCCGTCAAGATCTTGAAGTGGATGACGTGCTGTCTGGCCGATCCTTTCCCCGTATATGTTTGGAGAGTAGGATGTTTGAATTTTGTGGGGAACGGGACCGAGTCCATCCATAAAGGATATGGTGGCTTGATCCCATGCTCTTTGAGTATATCCTCTTCTTTAGCTTTGGCGAGGATACTGTCTACGTCCTTTTTGGTAAGGGCGCGTGACTCATTTTCTTCACAATTCTCCTCGTTATTGTTATGATTCGGAGGAGGCTCATTGTTCACCTGATTTTGGACGACAAGGAGAATGTTTTCCATCAGAGTTTCAATCCTCTGCTGGCCTTGTTCCAACTGCTGGATGCGTGTGAGAGCATCATCTCGAGGTGGATTCTGAGGTGGTGGCTCAGAACTTGTAGCCAAGACGTTCATCCCTCGGGATTCGAACGAAGAAATCGTCCTGGTGACCGAGCTGGGGCTCATTCTTTTTGATGAAGAGCTTGATGAAGGATTACTCTCCCGTCCTTGGCTTGAAGGGGCAGGAGATTCTTCGGGATGTCTTCGTGTCCCGGTGACGCTACGGGTCACCGGACGTCGGACATGGATTTTTGATGCTGACTTTTGGCGTCTTCTGGTTTTTCCAACCATATGGACGGCAGCAACTTGGTCGGGTCTTTCTTTTTCGACCCATTTGTGGGAGACTTGAAGTGTAGGAGGCTGGGTCCGTTGCTTCTCTAGTCTCTTTTGTCGATATGACGCACGGCGGCGTGCTCGACGAGCGATTTGAGCTTCAGTCAGCTCTGGCTGGGCTCTGACGATGAAGGATGTGCTCCCTCGGGCGCAGCAGCCGAGCCTGTCTTCTTTGTAGCTAGGCAAGGACAGGATCCGGACCCGGTCCTTTGCCTGTTGCAGCGAAGCTTTGAACCTTTCGAGTTCGGCCCCTGTAGAGATGAAGGGTCGAACTGAAGGAGTGTAGGCCTTAGCAGGTGCTTGTAGAGGCCTGGTGATGCATGATCTAATTTTGGGCCTGTAGGAACAAGCCGGCTCATGCTGGGTTGACTTGGGAGTCAAGTTGGAGATGGGTCTCTCCTCTTTCATGTAGGCAAGAGGGTAGAACTGGTTTTCTTTGAGTGGGGCCAGGTATGCTGGCTTGGTGGAAATTTGAGACCTTCTTTGTTTTGGGGAAGGTCTTGGAGACCAAGTCTTAGGGTAGACCTGGTTGGTTGTTGGTCGAGGCTTCGCGGGGGTGCCGCGGGCTTCGGGCTTTTGGGCGCTCGCCTTTGGTGTCACGGGAGTGACACGTTGAGAGGCGATTTTCTGCCTTTTGGCAGGCGCAGCTTGTTCTTCGGGAAGTGGGAATGGTCCCAGTGTCCCGAAGACGATGGTCCGGGGAGTCGAGGTCGACCCGGAGTTCAGAGAGTTGCCGAGGGAGTTGATGCTTCGGCAGCTGGCAAGGCGCTTATGGGTGCGCGTGCTTTGCTTCTGTTGAAGCATGAGTTGGTGCTTGTTCTCATCGAAGATAATGGTTAAGGCTGCCATTGTTAGTTTCGAAAAAGTTCTGAAACAAGACCACATCCATTAGTAATCACAAGAATAATGATCATAAATGGGAATTTCTATGCTTTTGTCTTTTCAAATCGCTCAAGGGACATAACCCAAGCAATATGAGGAAGGCAAAAAGCCATAGAGGGTACAATTGTTCTGACAGCAAGTATGGTGAGCCCAGAATGAGCGTTCCAGTGACTGCTAGAAGCAATTGTAAACCTAAATTCGACTTATCGAGAAGCAGGGCTTGCTCGAGATAAGAAGAATATAAGGTAGGAGTTACAAATGTGCCGGTCACAGATTCAGTAGACCCTGAAAGGGCGTACCAGTATTGCTATGCACAAATGTTGGAGATCGCATCCACGAGATGGGATTCTCTTTTTTTTTTTGAAATGTCAAGATTGGATTCATCAAAGAGAGCAGATGGTATTCCGATCCGAATACGGGCTCAACGATTTCCGCGAGCACCAGTACCCAGAAGGGAAGGAACCACAATTTCTCGGATCTGAATCTAAAATGACGAGAGTTTTTTTTTGAAGATTTTTTTTTTTTTAAGATTTTCATTTTTTTTTTTTTTTTAAAAAAAAATCTTTTTTTTTGTTTAAGATTTTTTTTTTTGAAAATCCTTTTTTTTTTTATTTTTTTTTATTTTTTTTTTTATTTTAATTTTATTTTTTTTTTATTTTAAGATTTTTTTTTTGAAAATCTTTTTTTTTTTATTTTTGATTTTTTTTTATTTTTAAGATTTAAAGACGAGAGAGTACACATAGGCCTCCTAACCCGGTCTTATGAAACCTCAATTGATAGAATTGCCCCCAGGTAAGGGTAGGATTACTTAATGAACCCGTTTGGAGGACCCTTGCCTAGAACAGTCAAGCTGTCTCCACACTCTGGACAAGGCTTTTCTTGAATCAATCGTGATCAAAGAACGCGATTGGTTTAACCTTAGTGGTCTATGTCCCTTTTTTTTTTATAAAAATCCCAAATAGACTCATCGAAGAGAAACGATGGCCCAAAACCTTAGTCGAACGGGCTCAACATTTCTGCAAGCACCAAAGAACGATAGGATAGGAACAAAGTTTCTCAATTTTGAATCCAAACTAAGAAAACTAATTTATTTTTATTTTTATTTTTTTTTTGAAATCTCTAATGAACTCATCGAAGAGAAACGATGGCCCAAAACCTTAGTCGAACGGGCTCAACATTTCTGCAAGCGCCAAAGAACGATAGGATAGGATCAAAGTTTCTCAATTTTGAATTCAAACTAAGAAAACTGATTTTTTGATTTTATTTTCTTTGAAATCTCTAATGAACTCATCGAAGAGAAACGATGGCCCAAAACCTTAGTCGAACGGGCTCAACATTTCTGCAAGCGCCAAAGAACGATAGGATAGGATCAAAGTTTCTCAATTTTGAATTCAAACTAAGAAAACTGATTTTTTTTTTTTTGAAAAGAGAAAGAATGGAAACAAACTCAAAGAAATAGAAATTTCCAAAAAATCCCATCTCATTTTTTTTTTAGGATGCAAAATCCAACATAGGCTACCAGCTAGAAAGTAGCCAAGGAATCCGGAAAAGAAGTATAAGCATAGAGCAAAAAGTATGATATGCAAATATTTCATTTCCAAGCACCGTGTTCTCAAATGAACGAGTCCCACCGGGTGTGCCAGCTTGATGGAACGCGCTCCGAGGCGCCTGCTGGGGTGGCTACCGGGGTCGGCGGAACGTGGGAGTCCGTCGGGTCCGACCCTTTCGCGCCCTGGCGGGCCCTGAAGCGTGCATCAACATTTCTTTTGTGTGGGTGTGCCAGATTTTCTATTTTACTTGGAATTGCAAGTGGTAATCCGGAGATCAACCTTCGCAAGTAAAAAGGAAATCAACTTCTTTCAAGTTTTCCATTGCACAAATATTTAAGAAAAGAGACATTTTCTTGGTTTGCCGTGAAAGGCGATTTTGTTTGGCATTTATAGCCGATTTTGGCGTTTATAGCCGATTTACAATTCTTATCAATAATGAAAGACAAGAGTTGTGATTTTTGTCTCTTTAGAAAAATACAAACTACAATGAAAAGCAAGAAAAGGAAGATCTAACTTTTCAGGAGATTGTGGGGGACTCGTTCAGATTGACGGTCGCAAGCCATGTATGGGCTTCGCCATCATCCATGCAGATGAGAACAGAAGATGCTCTTGATTCGCTTGGCTTGGCTATAACCTCAGGTTTTTAGAGGACAAAGACCAAGAGAAGGTCTTATGTCCAATAAAAAGCTAAGTAGACGGGCTGAAAAGCCATGTCTAAGCCATTGGAGGTAGCGGGAGAAGGCAAGGACCTTGGGGGGGGTGCCCCCCAAGGGACTCTCGTCACCTTGTAGTGGTGGCCGGTGCAGAACTTCAGCAGAGTTTTCTCTCTTTTTTCTTTCTCTGGATTCTTTCTGATCCCTTTTTTTCTGATCTTCTGATTTTCTCCTCTTTTTTCCGATCTTTTTTCGATCTCCATTTCAATGGAATGCTCTCCTATTTATAGGCTTTTGGTAGCCATTTAGGAGGGTTTATGAGCCTTAATGGCTTTAATGGGAGGAGTTACAAGATTTATTTCTTGATTTTGTAACTCCTTTTTCCTTGAATCTGATTGGCCGATGGAGATTAAGGGCTTTTAATCACCTTAATTACCATAATGGGAGGAGTTTCATGGTTTAAATGCCATGAATCAATTGACTTGTAACTCCCAAATGCTTGCTTCTGATTGGGCCGTCCAAAGAAATGAATTAATGACTGCAATAAAGCTAGTCAATTAACCACATTAATTGGTCGCCGAGCAGTCGAAGAGTCGCGGGCCATGCCGTGTCTTCTGGAATTCTTCTGGCGACGATCATCGATGGATCTACATGCTGATCGACATCGGATGAACATGTAACTTCAGACATTGATAGCTAAGAGCGGGCCGGTGACATCTGTCTTGTCGATTTCACGATCGGTCGGACAGAAAGTGCACTTTCTTGGTCAGCCGGTTGGCGATCTTGGAGCGATCACTGATGATTTTATGCTTTTGGAGGTTGACCCGTGATTTTGACGGATGTCGTCGGATATGAGTCAATTTCAAGCACTAAAAATCACATTTTCAGGAAACCACAGGGGCCAAAGTGCGCGAAACGCGAAAAAAGACGGAAAAACGGGTCACCGGCGGAAATTCCGGTGACCCGGACCTCCATGGTCGCCGGCGACCATGGGCCATGGTCGCCGGCGACCATGGGCCATGGTCGCAGGGGCCTGCGACCATGGGCCATGGTCGCAGGGGTCTGCGACCCTGGGGGATTTTTCCCCTTCGGAGCCCGTTTTGCGGTCGTTTTGAGGTCTTTTTCGTCGCCGTTTTCTTCTGTATTTTTCTTGACATTTCTTCTCATTTATTGGCTTGATTTCCCTGTAGAAAACTTGATGAGAATCCTTGCATTTTTAGAGTGCAAAGTTTCTAATTTTCCGGGAAAGCCGAAGACTTTGTCGCGTAGAGCTGCTGATTTTCCGCCAGAAGTCGAAACTTGGTCAAACGATATCGGAATGACCTGAAATTTGAGGTGAAGCCTCCTGAGCAATAAATAAGACCAACCATAGGCTTTTGTTTGAGTTTTGAAGCCGTTTGGGGTCCCGTCGATGCTTCACTTGATTTTGCTGCGGGGAAAATGCCGAGCTTTGATGTGCGGTCAAACGATGTCCGATTGACCTGAAATTTGACGGGGAGCCTATTGGAGTCATTTTGAGACGTTCCATGGGCTCCGTTTTGGATGTCATGGTCCCGGGTTGCTCTGCCGCCGGTAGGCTTGATTTTCTCTCGGAGCATCGAAACCTGGTCAAACGTTTTCGGAATGACCTGAAATTTGACGTGCAGCCTTTTGGAAGCATGTTGAAGCCACTCATGCACTTGGTTTGATGAGCGAAGGCTCCGGTGGTTTCCGCCGCCGGGAGGCTTGATTTTGCTGCTCGAGCATTGATGGAGGGTCAAACGTTGTCGGTTTGACTTGAAATTTGGCATGGAGCCCTTTTGAGACATGCTGGAGTCATCTGTAGGCTCTGATCGAAGTTTTGACGTCTCCGATGATATCGCCGCCGGGAGCGCCATTTTAGCTGTCGGAGAAGCGAAGTTAGGCCAAATGATTCTGAAATGGCCCGAAACTTCATATGTACTCTTCTCTTGGCTATCTTGAAGGATCTTGCAGTTTTTGTTTGATTCTGACAAGATTTGATTTTTTGAGAAGTTGCATTGCCTATTTATGGCAGGTTGCGACTTCATGCAGCTTTCTTGATGTTGAAGAGGCAAAGTGACATTTTTGGTGTCAACATTAGAAATCTCTCTCACTGAAATCACCGCCTATTGTTCACAAGCTTAATTAAAGACGGATGCATGATGAATGTGTAACACCCCGACCCACCTTAATTCAGATTTAGAGTTTATTAACCGAGATTAGTAACTTAATGAATGTTTTGAATGTTATTGGGCTTGATTATGTAGAAATTAGTTGGGTTGACCTTGGACTAGGTAGACTATGACTTTTGGAGTGTTTTAAATTTTTTTGGGATTTTTGGGTCCATTGCATAAAGCATAGCATGTACTTTAATTCTTATGTTGTGTGATGGAACGCGCTCCTGCCGAGGGTGCTACCGCGGTCGGCGGACGTGGGAGTCCGTCGGGTCCTGCCCTTTCGCGCCCGGGGGGCTGAAGCGTGCATCAACATTTCTTTGTGTGGGTGTGCCAGATTTTCTATTTTACTTGGAATTGCAAGTGGTAATTCGGAGATCAACCTTCGCAAGTAAAAAGAAAATCAACTTCTTTCAAGTTTTCCATTGCACAAATATTTAAGAAAAGAGACATTTTCTTGGTTTGCCGTGAAAGGCGATTTTGTTTGGCATTTATAGCCGATTTTAGCGTTTATAGCCGATTTACAATTCTCATCAATAATGAAAGACAAGAGTTGTGATTTTTGTCTCTTTTAGAAAAATACAAACTACAATGAAAAGCAAGAAAAGGAGGATCTAACTTTTCAAGAGATTGTGGAGGACTCGTTCAGATTGACGGTCGCAAGCCATGTATGGGCTTCGCCATCATCCATGCAGATGAGAACAGATGATGCTCTTGATTCGCTTGGCTTGGCTATAACCTCAGGTTTTTAGAGGACAAAGACCAAGAGAAGGTCCTATGTCCAATAAAAAGCTAAGTAGACGGGCTGAAAAGCCACGTCTAAGCCATTGGAGGCAGCGGGAGAAGGCAAGGACCTTGGGGGGGAGTACCCCCCAAGGGACTTTTTGTCACCTTGTAGTGGTGCTTGATGTAGAATTTCTGCAGAATTTTCTCTCTTTCTTTAGACTCTGTCTGTCTGGAATTCGGGATTCTCTGCACCTTTTGATTTTCGATCTTCGGTTTTCCGTTCGTCCTTTTCCGATCCCTTTCTTCTTGGAAAGCTCTCCTATTTATAGGCTCTTGGTAGCCATTAGGAGAGTTTATGGGCTTTAATGGCTTTAATGGGAGGAGTTACAAGCCATTGGAGGCAGCGGGAGAAGGCAAGGACCTTGGGGGGGAGTACCCCCCAAGGGACTTTTTGTCACCTTGTAGTGGTGCTTGATGTAGAATTTCTGCAGAATTTTCTCTCTTTCTCTAGACTCTGTCTGTCTGGAATTCGGGATTCTCTGCACCTTTTAATTTTCGATCTTCGGTTTTCCGTTCGTCCTTTTCCGATCCCTTTCTTCTTGAAAAGCTCTCCTATTTATAGGCTCTTGGTAGCCATTAGGAGAGTTTATGGGCTTTAATGGCTTAAATGGGAGGAGTTACAAGATTTATTTCTTGATTTTGTAACTCTTTTTTCCTTGAATCTGATTGGCCGATGGAGATTAAGGGCTTTTAATCACCTTAATTACCATAATGGGAGGAGTTTCATAGCTTGAATGCCATGACTTAATTGATTTGTAACTCCTGGATGCTTGCTTCTGATTGGGCCGTCCAAAGAAATGAATTGATGACTGCAATAAAGCTAGTCAATTAACTGCATTAAATGGTCGCCGAGCAGTTGAAGAGTCGCAGGCCGCGCCGCGTCTTTTGGGATTCTTTTGGAGATGATCACCGATGGATCTACATGCTGATCGACATCGGATGACCGTGTAATTTCAGACATTGATAGCTAACAGCGGGCCGGTGACATCTGTCTTGTCGATTTCTCGATCGGTCGGACAGAAAGAGCACTTTTTAGGTCAACCGGTCGGCGATCTTAGAGCGATCAATGATGATTTTATGCTTTTGACGGCGGATCTGAGATGTCGTCGGATATGAGTCAATTTCAACCACTAAAAATCACATTTTCAAGAAACCACAGGGGCCAAAATGCGCGAAACGCGAAAAAGGACGGAAAAACGGGTCACCGGCGAAAAATCCGGTGACCCGGACTTCCATGGTCGCGGGCTGCGACCCTGGGGGTTTTTCTCCCCTTTTTGGTCCGTTTTGCGGTCTTTTTCGTCGCCGTTTTCTTCTGTATTTTTCCTGACATTTCTTCTCATTTATTGGCTTGATTTCCCTGTAGAAAACCTGATGAGAATCCTTGCATTTTTAGAGTGCAAAGTTTCCAATTTTCCGGGAAAGCCGAAGACTTTGTTGCGTAGAGCTGCTGATTTTCCGCCAGAAGCTGAAACTTGGTCAAATGATGTCGAAATGACCTGAAATTTGAGGTGAAGCCTCCTGAGCAATAAATAAGACCAACCGTAGGCTTTTGTTTGAGTTTTGAAGCCGTTTGGGGTCCCGTCGCCAGTAGACTTGATTTTGCCGCGAGGGAGATGCCGCGCGTTGATGTGCGGTCAAACGATGTCCGATTGACCTGAAATTTGACAGGGAACCTATTGGAGTCATTTTGAGATGATCCACAGGCTCTGTCTTGGAAACCATGGTCCCGGGGAGCTCCGCCGCAGGTAGGCTTGATTTTCTTTCGGAGCGTCGAAACCTGGTCAAACGTTGTCGGAATGACCTGAAATTCGACGTGCAGCCTTTTGGAAGCATGTTGAAGCCACTAATGCACTTGGTTTGATGAGCGAAGGCTTCGGTGGTTCCCGCCGCCGGGAGGCTTGATTTTGCTGCTCGAGCATTGATGGAGGGTCAAACGTTGTCGGTTTGACTTGAAATTTGGCATGGAGCCCTTTTGAGACATGCTGGAGTCATCCGTAGGCTCTGATCGAAGTTTTGATGTCTTCGATGATGTCGCCGCCGGGAGCGCCAATTTAGCTGTCGGAGAAGCGAAGTTAGGCCAAATGATTCTGAAATGGCCCGAAACTCCTTGTGTACTCCTCCCTTAGCTGTCTTGAAGGATCTTGCAGTTTTTGTTTGATTCTGACAAGATTTGATTTTTTGGAGAAGTTGCATTGCCTATTTATGGCAGGTTGCGACTTCATGCAGCTTTCTTGATGTTGAGGAGACATATTGACTTTTTTGGTGTCAACAAATGCCCCCTCGAGGTACAGCGACGAGTAGCTTTTTGGAGTCGATGTGCCTCGATGAGAAACTTGGAGGAAAGATTCCAACTTGACCAAGAGTCTTGAGCAAATTTTTTTTTTTTTTTTTGTATAGCCTTCTGAGTTTCCGGGGGGATTTTATGGTAGTGAGAGGGATCACGTACCATCTCAAGGCAAAGTTTTGAAAATGACATGGGGTATTTGGATTTTGGGTTTTGGATTTTGGTTTTTGACCTTGTGACCTAACAAGCTATATGTGGCAGGTTAGGGGGTCGGGGTTTGATTTTGATTTTGACCTTGTGACCCAACAAGCTGTATGTGGCAGGTTGGGTGGTCAGGTTTGGTTTGGATTTTGATTTTGGTTTTGGTCTTATGACCTAACAAGCTGTATGTGGCGAGCTCGGGGACCGGAATTTGGTTTTGTGAAATGTCAATTTCAAGATTTTGGCTCAATTTGGTTCATGAGGTTGGATGGTTTGGTTTTTGGAAACTCAAGAGACTTTCCTTTTTTTCTCTTTTTTTTTTTTTTGAATGGTCCCATCAACTCAAAAGAGGCATGGGACTTTTTTTGGTCTTTTCTTTTTTTTTGCTCTTGGTAAGAGGAATATTTTGACTAAAAGCCACTTTTAGTGCCTAGGTGGTCAAACCTGGCTCATATGGGCTAACCCATGCGACCTTAGGCTTTGGAGATGGCATAGATCTCATATGGTGTCATATTTGTAAAGAATATCTAAAAATATCTCTTTTGTGTAGAGAATATCTAAAAATATCTTTACTTGGAGAGAATTTCTCAAGTTTTCTTTTTTGTGGAAAGATTCTCTCAAAATATCTTTCTCTTTAGGAAAGTAGCTAAATTTTAGCACTTACCTCCTTTCTTTTCTCCTTGTTTCCTTTTTTGGCTTGCTCTCTTCTATAAAAGCAAGAGGGTTGATGCTTTTGCTCCATTGCTTTCTTTTTGTAAGAATTCTTCAAGAGTGCTCTCCAAGATAAGAAGTGCTTTCTCTTCTTCAAGGATTTCCAAGCTTTTCTTCTTTTTCTCCATCAATGGCTTCAAGTAAGTTTTCTTCCTCAAGAATCTCCATTGTAGAAGTAGCTTCTTCATTTTTTTCTTCTTTTTCTTTTCTTTTCTTTCTTCTCATGCACGTTTTTCTTTTTTTTTTTTCGTGCTTCTCTTTTTTCTTTCTTTCTCTGTTTTTTTTTTTTCTCTTTTTTCTTTTTCTTTTTCCTTGTTTGCTCACTATGATAATGAGGCTATGCAATTTCAATATGTATGCATTTTTTTTTGATGCATCAAGATAGAAGGCTAGAGTCTCTAGGTCAAGCCAACATGATTTTTGACTTGGACAAAGTTTGATTGGTTCTGACCAAATTGGGTTGGAATTGGTTAAACTTTGGTCAAGGTTTTCCTAACATTTAATGCATGATGATATTATTTGATGCATGATTTTTGTAAATGGATTTGGAAGTATGATGATGCATACCTGAAAATCTTTTGCAAGTGTTGGGATTTTGAGCTCGCAGCGATGTTGAGCTCTTTCTCGGTCTTGCTGGATTTTGAGGAAGTTTTGCAATTTTTGGATTCTAAAGCTCGCAGCAATATTAAGCTCTTTTCCAGATTTTACGGAAGTTTGATGAGATTGGCTCGTTCTCGCAGCGATGTTGAGTTCGAGCCTTCTTTGAGAATTTTCCACTGACTATGAGCTCGCAGCGATGTTGAGCTCATCTTCAGGCTTCCTGTCTTTTTCGGAGTATTTTCCTTTTCTTTGGAATTACCCCGGAACCATGTCAAAATTTTGCTAGAATTTTTGTAGCAAAATTTTGTCATGTTGATTGATCTTTTCTCTTCCATCTTTTGTAGGTAGTTCTTCTAGAACGAACAAAGGTAAAGGTCCTGTTACTGACGCACCTCGTCGGTTTGCTAGATCTTCCAATGCTGCCGTTCAGCAGGCTTGGGAGAAGGTCCAGTTTGTGGAGAAAAACTTGGAAGAATGCGATTCCCTCAATCGTGATGAGATGAGACAGCGATTAATCGCTCTCAAGGATGAGGAGTTCTATAAGATCATGGTAAGCAGCCGTCCCTGGGTTACGGACGATCAGAGCGTTGTGCTCAAGCCTACCTTTTTCTTCGGTGATGCAGTCCCCGACGACTTGACATACCAAAGGAGATGTTTTCAGTTCTCTTACACAGCAGATGGTGAAGAGAGAACTATTTCTACCCGGTCGTCTTTTGATCGGACCATCTCGATCCTGAGCCTTTCTCCCACATGCCCTAAGAGGGAAGATCCTCCGAGTTGGGTGAAGAGGACCAGTGTGATCAAGACCGGGGTTTTTGTTGGTGGACCTTCCGGTTTTACAGAGAAGCCACCTGTCCGTATGGACGTGTTGATGCCAGTCAGTGGCTACCAAGGTTCTGATCATCCATCGGTTGATTTGAGACCGGTGGGCCTTGGCATTTTTCGGGGTGACGGCAGCAATTGGGTGAAGCCTTTTCGACTTCGTGGCCGTTTCAGTGCTGACTCGAGCTGGGAGTCATGGACTGATCACACCTTGAGGATTGGTGAGGCCGTTCTTCGGGAGGCTTGAGATTTTTGACGCGATTCGCGCTTTTCGGCAAACCGTCGTTTTCTCCGATGAGGCTTTCATGGCTATGCTGGAGTCATTCCTTCCACAAACCAACACCTTCATTGTGACGAATGGTGAGATTGGTTTTTCTTTGAAGGAGCTGAGCGCCATCACCGGGTTGCCTATCCTCGGCAAACTCTATGAGGAGTTTATGCCTATTGACAACGTCATTGAGGAGCAGTCTGAGGAGTTTAGGCTTGTGTACTTTCAGCTTGTCGCCTTCTACGATTTTCTGAAGGAGAAGGAGGGCTCGAAAATTAGATGCAGCAGTTGGAGAAGTTGCAGCTCCAACTTTTTTGACAGCGGGGATTCTTCTGATGGCATGGCCCAGGATGTTAGGGCTAAAGCATCAAGTTTGAAGAAGATCGCTGCTATGCGAGAAGATTTGGAGAAGTTCTTCGCAAGCACGGATGCCATTTGTCCTGACATTGCGTTGCGGAGAGATCTCGCTGTCTACCTCACTTACTGGAGGTGTTTTTGCTGGAGGAGATGGGACGCACATCAGGCCGCACTGTATTTTTCCGGCTTGTCAGATGGCGTTTGGAGAGCGGCTGGCTTTGGTACCTGCTCTTTACTCCTATTTGTGTACCGAACTGCAGGCTGCTGCTTTCCTGGTTCGGCTTGGGCTTCCCATGAACAGGGTGTTTTCTGCCCATATCTTCTATTCGTGGTATGTATACCACTGTCCTAACTTCCATCGTTTGGGAGTTGCACTGGACGAAGATCCCTTTATGATTCGTTTGGCTAGAAGGACAGCCGTTCACGAATCACTTTTATCTGCCCGTTTAAGGATCCGATGATTTAGGGTCGTCGAGATTGGGCAGTCTTCAGTGAAGCTTTCTCTGGGCTTGCGGAAGAAGGCTTTTGACTTTGGTGTCTCCCGTGATTCGACCAGGGCAGGGTCGGGAAGACACTATGCTTTGACGGACGCGGAGAAAAGATGGCTCTTCAACATATGGGTTGGTACGATGGTGTACCGCAGACATCTTTTCGTCGATATCCAACTGTATGTCCCTTCGCGTTTTGCATTGCAGCTTGGTTTCTCTCAAGGCGTTGTTGGAGCGCCTTCGAGTATGGTGAAGCGTTTTGGAGGTCTGCAGGATGGGAGAAATGCATGGGCATTTTATAGCGCCGAGGACACTACCGCCACGATTTCCTATCCTGAGCTGCCCACCTTCCGGACTGCTAGTTTCACGAAGTGGTTCGTGGAGAGCTTTTCAGTGTACCGGGAGCTTTCCAAGAAAGAGCTTAATATTAAGCAATCTCCTGGGAAGAGTCTTGGCAAATTGGATGGTGTCCGTCGGGAGGAAGTTTTGGCCTTCCTTTCTGGAGAGAAGCACAAGATAGGCTTTCTCAACGGGCAGGACATCATCAGAGCAGGAGCTGCACAGGGGATTCCTGGTGAGGTCTTGAGACAGCTGGAAGAGGAGGAGGCCGAGATCGATGCTATGATACAGGCAGAGCATACGAAGGCTTCCATGGAGTCTACTGAGAAAAGTAGACCATCCAGTGAGGACTCTTGTGAGAGGCCTGATGTCGATAGTGTGGCAGGATCGTCGAGCAGATTGACCCGCCGTAGCAAGAGGAAGAGAGGACAGCGCCGTAATATGAGACGGCACGATAGTCCTTCTGATCTTGAAGTTCCTCTCACCATTGCTGAGGAGGTGTCTGAGGATGTTGACAAGCCTCCGGAGAAGAGAAGTAGGGAAGAGGAGATAGCTGGTATGATCCCCTTTCTTTCCTTTTGTTTCTTCCTCTTTTCTTTTTTTTTTTTTTTTGTGAAAGATTTTGTTTTGATCCGCTGCTTCTTTATTTAGCAGAGGATGATGACCTGGTGACGCCTGAGGTTCCTGCCGATGAGGCGATGACGGATCCAATCGTGGCATCTGAGGAAGAGCCCAGGGACTCTGGAGTGGTTCCAGAACCTTCACCTGGTATGATTTGCTTTGGCTTTTGTTTTTTTTTTTTTCTTTTGCTGTCATTTGCTAACATGTAGCTGACTTGCCAGAGGATTCCGACGATTTCGAGCCATCCATGGACGCAACTTTTGACGATGCTTCAGATGAGCTCAAAAAGGCAGAGAGTACTCCGCCGGTCGTCGAAGCAGGTATACTTGCAATAATAATCTTGATATATTTTTGACAAGATTATGTTCATACCTTTTTGTCTTTTCCTTCTTTTTTTCTTTGACAGATTGTGAAGCAGCAGGAGAGATTCCTCCGTCTTCCTCAGAGCCAGAACAGGGGATACCTGCGGCTGATGCAGAAGTAGGGGCTTCTTCCACTTTCAATGAGTCAGCTTGTTCCGTTGGAAAGAGTTTATTGATTACTCTTCCAATGGAGCATGACGTGGGTAGTCGGGCACCAGAGCATGGCGAATCCTCATCTGCACCGCACCTTCAGTATGCAAGGAAGGTGTTGAAGACTGTCTTGAGCTCATGGGTTGAGACTCTTTCTTCATGTCATTTGGAAGCTGGTTTTGGCATGATCAAGCATGTGCAGGACATCCTCGCTAATAGCAAAGAAGTCGGTCTGGACATCGCAAGCGCCGAGGATTTTGTTGAGGAGATCATCACCTTGGGGAACAAATGGACTGAGACCAAGAGTTTCCCAGATGGTGACTTCTTTGATGAGATGTTCTTAAAACCTTCCAGCAAAGTCAAAGCTGAGCTGACTGAGGTCACGAAGAGTCGGATGCAGATCGTTCGGGAGAAGAACGTTACCGAGTTATCCATCATGGGGCTGAAGCAAGACTTGGACCGCCTTGATAAGGAGGTCGTTGAGGCTAGGCAACGTCTTGATCTTTTAGAGGAAGAGGCTGCTGCCAAATGGGCCGCCATTGTGGAGGCTCGTGACAAGGAGGGGACTCTCATTCGCCAGGTTGAGGAAGCTAAAGGTAATGTCCGGAGGAAGACTCAGGAGCATGACCAGTGGCAGGTCCTCTGGGAAGAACTTCCTCGTGCTGCAGATGGGTCACGGCATTCGGCCGCGTTTTATGGGGACATTTTGAAGGAGCGTGGCCTAAAAACTTTGGAAGTTAAAGCCAAGGGTCTGCTTAAGGAGTTGAACCTTTGGTTGAAGACCATGTAGGATTGAGCTCCTGAGTTGTAACAAACTCTTTTTCCTTTTTCTTTTTTTTTTGGTACCTCCATTTATAAACAATTTTGGTACTATATTATGTATCTCCTTCCTTTCACTTAAATCATTTTTGACGAAAACAATTTTGAGCAAAAGTTTGATGGGAATGTTTGCTTAAGGATTTGATCAAAAGGTTGTCATTTTGTGAAAATCTTTTGTCAAATGGTTGTTTTGGGCATGAAAGCCAATTTTGTGGCGAAAAGTCTGATTTTTTGATGGTTTGAAAACCGAAATTTTGGATGGCATGAAAGCCTAATTTTGTGGCGTAAGAGCCAAAATTTGTTTTGCGGCGTGGGAGCCAAAATTTTTGAATGGCGTGAAAGCCGAATTTTAGAATGGCATAGAAGCCGAATTTTGTTTTGTTTGTCTTGGCGTTTATAGCCGAATTTTGGCATTTATAGCCAGATTTTGGCGTTTATAGCCGATTTTTTTTTTGTTTTGGCATTTATAGCCAAATTTTGGTGTTTATAGCCGAATTTTGAGATGGCATGAGAGCCAAAAATTTTGTTTGCGGCATGAGAGCCGATTTTGAGATGGCATGAAAGCCGATTTTGGCGTTTATAGCCAAGTTTTGGCGTTTATAGCCAGATTTTGGCATTTATAACCGAGTTTTTTGAAAACCAAGTTTTGTTTTGTTGGCATGAAAGCCGATTTTTGCGTTTATAGCCGAAAAAATTTTTGTTTTGGCATTTATAGCAGGATTTTGGCGTTTATAGCCAGATTTTGGCGTTTATAGCCGAGTTTTGGTTTTCAAAATGCAGGTATCGACTAAATGTCGCCTCCCCGCTGAATGGTCTTCCAAGTATCGATGGAATGTCGCTTCCTTACTCATTCGGTTTTGCGAGTATTGATGGAATGTCACTTCCTCGCGGGTTAGGTTTTGCGAGTATCGATGGAATGTCGCTTCCTCGCGGATTGAGGTGCAAATATCGACTAAGCGTAGCTTCCCTGCGTTTCCCAAAACTTTTGGTTTTGCGGGTACTGACTTGATGTCATTTCTCCGCGATTTTTGAGGTTTTCTCGAATCATTTGAAATTTGGATTGTGGATAGCAACTGGTATGTTGCATCTCCAAGATTTTTCAAATTTGGGTTGTGGATATCAACTGGTTTGTTGCTTCTCCAAGATTTTTGAAATTTGCAAGTATCGAATGGGGTTCGCTTCCTTGCGATTTTTGGGTTTTGGAAGTATCGAATGGGGTTCGCATCCTTCCGGTTTTTTTGGGTTTTGCGAGTATCGACTGAATGTCGCTTCCCCACTGTTTCTAAAAACCAAAATTTTTGTTTAAAGACACGGAGGTCATAAATTTCGACTTAAAACCATTTTGGTTGTAAAAGCCGAGGCGGTTTAGGGTGAAAATTCCTAAGTCCCGATTTTTGTTTCAAACCATGAATTTTGGGTTCAAGAATCGAAAAGTTTGGTCAAGTCTGGGAAGAGGCTCCTAAACTTGGATTTTTGGATTTTGATTTTTTTTCTTTTTGAACAATGAAACAATGAAAGTAAGCATTGTTTTGAGAGATTTTTTTTTGGAAACTTCAACATAAAGATGAAAATTTCAAAAGAGGTGGGTTTGACGAGCAAGTACCTTGGAAATAGGCTTTGGCCGTGTAGATATTGCTCTGACCCGTTTTGAGGAAGTCTTCAAGGGTAGTACCGCTTCAAGAACTTGCCGTTGATGGGTAGCATACATCTGTCTCCTTCCATGTTTAGAAGAGCGTATGCGCCGTTGGAGAAGACTTTGTCGATGACGAAGGGTCCCTCCCATTTTGGTTCGAATTTGCCTTTGGATTTGTGGGCAAAGACTATGGGTCTTTTTACTGCAAGAACCAAGTCACCCTTTTTGTAGGCGCGTTGCCTGACCTTTTTGTCGAAAGATCCTGCCATGCGTGCTTGGTACAACTCAATGCTTTGTAGAGCTTCGAGTCGTCTTTCATCGAGATTATCCAGCTCTTGGAGTCTCAGTTTGACATTGCTTTCTTGCGTCATGTCATTTTGCAAAGATACCCTTAAGGAAGGAATTTGTACTTCCAAAGGGACAACAGCTTCGCATCCATAGACCAAAGAGAATGGTGTGCTATGGGTTGGTCCTCGAACGGTGGTTCGATAGGCCCACAAAGCTTCTAGTAGTTTGTCGCCCCAGTCTCTTTTGTGACTAGAGACCATTTTCTTGAGAATTTTGCAGAGTGTCTTGTTGAAGGCTTTTGCTAGTCCGTTCGCTGCTGGATTATATGGAGTCGAAGGACAACTTTGGATTTTGTACTTGTCGCAGAACCTATAGAATCTGTGATCCCGGAATTGTGGTCCGTTATCATGGACGAATCTTTTAGGTATGCCGAAGCGACAAATAATGTTGGTGCGCAAGAACTGAATGACTGATGAAGTCTTCATTTCGCTGAGCGCAAATGCTTCCGACCACTTGGAGAAATAATCCGTAGCGGCGAAGATGAAGCGATAACCTTTGCTTGATAGGGGAGAAATAAGACCTATGATGTCCATACCCCAGGCTTCGAAAGGCCATGAGATTGCTGTTGGATGTAGTCATTCTGGAGGCATGTGAATGTAGTCTCTATGAACTTGGCATTATTGGCAGCGCTTAGCAAATTGCATTGCGTCGGGTACCATGGTAGGCCAGTAGTAACCCAACCTTTTGATTTGGTCGTAGAGCTTGGGACCAGCCTGATGAGCTCCACAAAGACCAGCATGAACTTCTTTGAGTGTTTCTTCAACTTCTTGTTATGACAAGCAGCGTAGGAGTACTCCATTGAAGGATTTTCTATAAAGTGCTTTTGAAGGTATATCAAAATGAAAGTTTGGGGCTCGTCTTTGGATGCTTACCCGTTCTTTTGGATCTTCAGGTAGGATTCCGAACATAGTGTAATCAATGAACGGATCCCTCCAGTCGCCGATTGAAGTTTGAAGGATAGAGATCCGACTTCCAACCACTCGGTGGTATTCAGCAACTGCTTGGTGTGTGTTAAGAGGAGGGAGGATCCTTCTCTCACACACTGTAATTTGCATGTTTTCCCCTTCTTGAATTGCCATAGATGCAGCAAGTCCAGCTAGGGCATCTGCACAGATGTTTTCACCTCTACGAATGTGGGTGATGTTGTAGATGTCAAACTTTTGCAGAAGCGATTGTGCCTTGTTGTAGTAAGGCAGCAGATCAGGCTTCCTGACTTCATATTTCTGATTCATCTGGTTGAGGATCAGTTGAGAGTCTCCAAAGACTTCCAGCATGGTGATACCGGATTCAATGGCGAGTTCCAATCCTAGGATCAGAGCTTGGTATTCAGCTGCATTGTTTGTGCATGGTTCCAATAGCGAGAAAGCATGTGGAATCATGTATCTGTTAGGGCTAACAAAGAGGATGCCAACTCCCGAGATCAGCTGTCTTTTTTCATTTGTCCTGGTTGCACCGTTAAAGTACATGTCCCAGGAGGCATTTGGCGAGAAGGTCTCCACGTTGTAGACGGGTTCGTCTGGGAGATCATTTCTGAGTGGTGAATTTTTAGGCAATGGATGCTCTGCGAGGAAATCTGCTAGAGCTCGGCCTTTGATTGCTTTTTGTGGCACATACCTAATATCAAATTGTGATAGAAGGATGGACCATTTTGCCAGTCGTGCATTGAGAGAACTTGCTTTTGTAATAAGGACCTTCAAGAGGTTGATCCTTGAGACGAGGTAGACTGTGTTGGAAAGCAAGTAGTGACGTAGCTTTTGTACGGCGAACATCACTGCAAGGCATTCTTTTTCGACTGGAGAGTAATGATGCTCTGCACCTACTAGCATGCGGCTGAGGTAATATAGAGCAGCGTCCTTTCCCTCACCATGCTCTTGTGCAAGCAGAGCGCCTACAGAATGATCAAGAGCTCTTGTGTACAAGATGAATGGTTTTCCAGTGGCAGGGGCAGCTAACACTGGAGGTTTGGTCAGGTATGACTTGATATCTTGAAATGCGGCTTCACAGTCGGCATTCCAGACAAAGTCTACACCCTTTTTCATCAATCGAGAGAATGGACGGCATTTCCCCGAAAGATTGGAGATGAACCGTCTGATGTAGGCCAATCTCCCTTGGAGCCCTTTTAATTCTCTCAAGGTTCTTGGAGAGGGCATTTCTAGAATAGCCTTGACTTTTATGGGGTCAAATTCTATTCCAGCTTTCCGAACAAGGAATCCGAGAAACTTACCCGACGAGACGCCGAAGAAGCATTTTAGAGGATTCATCCGCAGTTTGTGTTTGCGGAGTCGGAGGAAGACTTCCCGAAGATCTTTGAGATGGTCTTCTTTTCTTCTGCTTTTGACGGCGAGGTCATCAACGTAACATTTGACCGTCTTGTGCTGCATATCTTGGAATATTTTCATCATAGCCCTCTGATATGTGGCACCAGCATTTTTCAGACCAAATGGCATGACAGTGTAGCAATACACGCCAAATGGAGTCCGAAATGAAGTGTGCTTTTCATCTTCAGGATGCATCTTTATCTGATTGTAGCCAGAGAAGCCATCCATGAATGTCATTTACTCGAATCCACAGGTATTGTCAATCATTACCTCTGGTATGGGGAGCGGGAATTCATCTTTAGGGCAAGCGCCATTCAAGTCTCTATAGTCAATACAGACTCTGATCTGCCCATTTTTCTTTGTCACGGGGACAATGTTGGCCAACCATTCAAGATGTTGTTCCTCACGGATGAAGCCAACGCTTTTGAGTTTTTGAACTTCTTGTTCAATTTTATCCATCACATCCGGACGGAATCTTCTTTGGCCTTGTTTGACAGGTTTGATGTCTTCTTGAAGATTGAGTTTGTGAACTGCTACTTTGGGGTCTAAACCAGGCATTTCAGCGTAAGACCAAGCAAAACAATCAACGAACTCACGAAGAAAAGAGATATACTCGGGTAACTCATCATCCTTTATATTCTTGCTTATGAATACAGGACGTGGGTTATCAGGTGTTCCCAAGTTTATCTTTTGAATAGGATCTTCTGTCGAAAGGTTCGAAGGTGGTTCCTCCACAATATTTTCGGAGGCTTCCAACTCAACGAAACCTTCTGGAGTTTCAACTGCATTACCAGACCAAGGCTCTGTTCCTTTCCATGGATTTTCTTGATTGGTGATATCCTCAAGGCTTGCTATGAGATAGTCCCAATCGCCTGTTGAGTCTGGTATTTCTGTTGGAGACGAGGGTTCTTCTGGGTCAGGATGCCACCCGTCTGTATCATCGGGCGATTCCTCTTCATCATCAGAGAAATCGTATCAATTGGAGGAGCTTCCTGAATCTTTGTCAAACGACTCTTCAAAGAGATATCCAGGGAGATCGATGTCTTTATGGACTTGAGATGTTGAGGCTTGGTCGGTAAATCGACTTTTAAGCCTTTGTGTCAACTGTCTCAGGGGGGGTATCAGGATCATACCCTAACCCATATGAAGACTTTTCTACATATCCGTAGAGTCTCCAATCTTCCAGCTGGCTTTTGGTCAAGGCGGGCCCCAATGGCGTGAGAATACCGCAGCCTTCTCCCAAACCGACTGGGTTCTGAGCGTCAAAGCCCATTTTCTTCATGATAGCTTGTGCCACAGGACTATATAGAGATAGTTGAGGCATACCTTCGTTTTGGAAAGGTTCAAGCAAGGAACTTGATGAAGAAGCATCCGATCTATGAAAGAAGATCGGTCTTTGCTTTGGTGATGTTGCCGGAACAATAAAGGTAGCAGATGTAGGATCTTCTACATCAGCAGGTGTCTCCATCGGAGTGAGAGCAGGCTGAACTTGCTGAGTGTCAGCTTGGCTTGACGATGCATCGTCTTCTGGCTCTGAGTCCGAGTCTGTGTCTTGCATGATAGACACGAGAGAAACAACAAATTTGCCCCCAGACTTTTGTTTCGCCTTCTTCACTTTAGTCGTGATGACCAAAGGTTTTGAATTCTTGAGGGAGATGACGAAGGGAGATTGACTACTCTCTTCTAATTTGCCGGAGGGTTTGTTTTCTTCCGGTGATTTTTGAGGAGCCTTGCCTTTATCTTTCTGGAGATTTTCAGCTGGGGGTGCTATTTCCTCTTCTTCTTTTTCTCCTTCATACATCTGGGAGTCTGCGAAGTGGACTTCTTTACCTTTGAAGGGTTTTCTGTCCGCAAAGACACGATGAACCATGCCGTCGTCGCCGACGAACTTGATGCATTGATGAAGAGTTGAAGGGACAACACCGTTCTCGTGTATCCAAGGACGTCCGAGAAGGATGTTGTAGCGTGAGGGGGGTTTTATTGCATACACAATGACCTCAGAGATAAGATCACCGATTTGCAATTTGAACCTGATTTTGCCGATAGGCCTTTGAGTACTCCCATCGTATCCAAAGATAGATACGGATGTGTGGCTCAGCTTGTTGGGTGGGATGCCCAACTCTTCAAGAGCCAAAGTGGAGATAAGGTTGAGTGCAGAACCTGGGTCGATCTGAACTCTATGTATCGGCATTTCTTTGATGTACCCTGTGAAGTACAGGGGTCGGTTGTGCCTTGCTTCGCCAAGTACAAGGTCTTCCTTAGTGAAGGCGATGGTTGCACTGGCTGCCTTTTGAACCGAGAGGCATTGGATGCATGATCCATCGCTTTTCTCTTTTTCTCCTTTTAAGGAGGTTTCTGAGTTTTTGACCCGGTAGTCCATTTCAATTTGGAGGACTTGTGGGGCATGTTTGTCGACATCCTCATTCAGTTTTTGTAATTCTGAGATGAGATTATCACGAGTGCGTGGAGACATTCGTAATAAGTCTAGGATGTGAAGACGTGCAGGTATGTGTTTGAAGTGCTCAACCAAGTCGTACTTGAAAGCCTCCTTCGGGCCTGTATTTTCATTATTATTGCCACTTGGGGCATTTACACCTTACTTTCCTGAAGGATTTACATAAGAAGAAGAGGGTTGATTGTAATTTTTGTGGTAATCCTGGCCAAAACTGGTACCTCTACCAACTTCAAGAGCCTCTAGAGAAGGGTCTTCTTTTGGAAGATCGTTCTCAGGATCAAGGGGTTGATCCTTTGCTGAGGACGTCTCTGTAACAGCATTGGCGTCTTCAGTGATTGTGTTGCACGGAGCAATTTCCGGGAACAAGTCCTGAACAGCAGCCGGCAACTTTTCTTTATTAGCCCAGACATTGCCCGTGAGATCGGGTATCTGGGACCAATTGACTGAGTTTTCATTGAAGAAGATTTCATTGGCAGAAGTTTCTTCAAGATGATCAATCGGGAGTGGCTTGAACTTCGATGTCACAGCTTCAGGAGACGAAGGTTGAGAGGATGTTATCTCAGTGGAAGTCCCCTGAGAGGATGTAGCTCCGGAAGATATGCTACCGGTTGGGGAGTACGTGTCTTCGGAAGCTTCAGAGGCACTGTCGTCCTGAGTTATTGCATTGCAGGTTATCCTGATAGGAGATGCCCCCAGTGTAGACTGTTGGGAATTGGACTCATCCTCGGATGTGAGAGGATCATCGATCCAACTATTTTCTCCATTTTCAGGAGTTAAGGGAGAAAGTTCCCGCTGATTTTCAGGGACTTCCAGTTCTGGATCATGACAAAGATGATGCGATCCTGCTCCTGCTCCTGCTCTATGGCAAGATGTTGCAAGATTCTTGCATATTCTTCAAGATCAGGCATGGGAGCCAAATTTTCTTCGTCATTTGCTCCTTATGGTTCGCCCATGTTGGGTTCCACTAAAGCATTTACTGGTGCTGGATCCACAGCGTTTTCTTGAACAGGGTCCTAGTCTTCTTCATCATCAGACCGTAATGGGTTATACCAGATTACTGGCATAAGATGAGACTCGGGAATCCATTCCTCGTCGGAGAGGTATTCTCCTGTTTCAAGGGATTCTTCCCACTCATCGATATCACTGGCAGTGTCACTGGACTCGTATCCATTCATGGAGAATCCAACTACCGAGTTGCAAGAGTATGATGCCCCCAGCACATTTTCAATTTTGTATAGAGGTGGCATGAAATCATCAAGAGTGAATTTTCTTACCGCCTTGGAGGTTTTGGGAAGAGATTCTTCCGTCGTCCTTAGTGAAGCAGTGGAAGAGGTTTCTGCTTTTTCAAGGACTTCTTGTTTTGGTTGAGACTTTTGCTGCTGTTTGAGCTTGCGGAGCTGTCTCTTGGCTTGCCTTCGCTGCTGAGCGGTCGGCTTTGTTTTGACGATCTCCCAATTTTCATCATCTAGGAGATCGAGATGCACCCATATAGGTTGTCCATATGTTGTTGGATAGGGAACCAATTCTTGGGACGCTTGAGCCATTTTTATCACCTTGAATGAAGTAGTGATCTTCTCCTTCGGTGACTTTGAAGTTTGCAGACATGACACCATGTTGACGGAGGCGGGGCCATAGTTTTTATCAAAGGTTATGACTCCGTTTTTCCACATCTCATTGATCTTCTCTCTCACAACGAAACATTGATTGAGAGGATGTGAGATCATCTGATGGTATGGACAGTATCGGGGATCATTGGTTTTGCCAACATCTCCCGGTCTTTTGGGCTCTGGCAAAATGAGTTTGCCATTTGCTAGGAGAGCCTCAAAGATTTCTTCAACGTCTTCATCGAACGGATATTTCTTTTCTACGCGTTCTTTGAAGGCATCAGAGAGTTCAAGCCTTTTACCTGCAATTTTATTTTCAGGTTTCTTTGGCTGCTGAGGAACTGACTTAGTCTGCACATTGAGAACCTCCTTTTTCTTTGGTTTTGAGGTTGTAACAGCAGTCGGCTCTTTCTTTGATGATTTCTGACTGTTGAGGTCTTTGATCACCATTTCAGCTTCCATGGAAGCTTCGAGGAGTTCCCCCAGGTTTTTTGATTTGTTGCCGATGATCATGGAGCGGATTTTTGCTCTCATATTATTACGGCAGATGTCGACCAACGACGCTTGTGGCAGCACATCTGAGCATTTGTACGCCATTGCCTTCCATTTGTGAATGAAGTTGTATGTTGACTCATTCTCTCCCTGTTTTAGGCTGCAAAGTTGAGCCATAGTAACAGGATGATCCTCACCTTGGAAGTGGGTCAGGAAGCGTGTCTCGAGCATAGCCCAGTTTTGGATGGAGTCCTCCGGAAGAGTGGAGTACCAATCGAAGGCCGTACGTTTTAGGGTACTTGCAAAGAGGCGGATCTTGAGGGCATCTTGATCTGCAATAGCTCCCGTCAGGATCTTGAAGTGGATGACGTGCTGTCTGGCTGATCCTTTCCCCGTATATGTTTGGAGAGTAGGATGTTTGAATTTTGTTGGGAATGCGACTGAGTCCATCCATAAGGGATATGGTGGCTTGATCCCATGCTCTTTGAGTATATCCTCTTCTTTAGCTTTGGCGAGGATACTGTCTACGTCCTTTTTGGTAAGGGCGCGTGACTCATTTTTTTCACAATTTTCCTCGTTATTGCGATGATTCGGAGGAGGCTCATTGTTCACCTAATTTTGGACAACAAGGAGAAGGTTTTCCATCAGAGTTTCAATCCTCTGCTGGCCTTGTTCCAACTGCTGGATGCGTGTGAGCGCATCATCTTGAGGTGGATTCTAAGGTGGTGGCTCAGAATTTGTAACCAAGACGTTCATTCCTCGGGATTCAAACGAAGAAACCGTCCTGGTGACTGAGCTGGGGCTCATTCTTTTTGATGAAGAGCTTGATGAAGGATTACTCTCCCGTCCTTGGCTTGAAGGGGCAGGAGATTCTTCGGGATGTCTTCGTGTCCTGGTGACGCTACGGGTCACCTGACGTCGGACATGGATTTTTTATGCTGACTTTTGGCGTCTTCTGGTTTTTCCAACCATATGGACGGCAGCAACTTGGTCGGGTCTTTCTTTTTCGACCCATTTGTGGGAGACTTGAAGTGTAGGAGGCTGGGTCCGTTGCTTCTCTAGTCTCTTTTGTCGATATGACGCACGGCGGCGTGCTCGACGAGCGATTTGAGCTTCAGTCAACTCTGGCTGGGCTTTAACAGTGAAGGATGTACTCCCTCGGGCGCAGCAGCCGAGCTTGTCTTCTTTGTAATTGGGCAAGGACAGGATGCGGACCCGGTCCTTTGCCTGTTGCAGTGAAACTTTGAACCTTTCGAGTTCGGCCCCTGTAGAGATGAAGGGTCGAACTGAAGGAGTGTAGGCCTTGGCAGGTGCTTGTAGAGGCCTAGTGATGCATGATCTGATTTTGGGCTTGTGGGAGCAAGCCGGTTCATGCTGGGTTGACTTGGGAGTCAAGTTGGAGATGAGTCTCTCCTCTTTCATGTAGGCAAGAGGGTAGAACTGGTTCTCTTTGAGTGGGGCCAGGTATGCTGGCTTGGTGGAGGTTTGAGACCTTCTTTGTTTTGGGGAAAGTCTTGGAGACCAAGTCTTAGGGTAGACCTGGTTGGTTGCCGGTTGAGGTTTCGCGGGGATGCCGCGGGTTTTAGTATTCTTGGGGTTCGCCCTTGGTGTCACAGAAGTGACACGTTGAGGGGCGATCTTCTGCTTCTCGGCAGTTGCCTTTGGTGTCACAGTAGTGACACGTTGCGAGGCGACCTTCTGCCTTTTGGCAGGAGCAGTTTCTTCTTCGGGAAGTGGGAATGGTCCCAGTGTCCCGAAGACGATGGTCCGGGGAGTCGAGGTCGACCCGGAGTTCAGAGAGTTGCTGAGGTAGTTGGTGCTTCGGCAGCTAGTTGGGCGCTTGTAAGTGCGCTCGGTTTGCTTCTGTTGAAGCATGAGCTGGTGCTTGTTTTCATCGAAGGTGATGATCAGTGAAGCTGCCATTGTTAGTTTCAAAATTTCTGAAACAAGACCACATCCATTAGTAATCACAAGAATATGATGATCATAAATGGGGAATTCTATGATTTTGTCTTTTCAAATCGCTCAAGGGACATGACCCAAGCAATATGAAGAAGACAAAAAGCCATAGAGGGTACAATTGTTCTGGTTGCAAGCATGGTAGGCTCGAAATGAGCGTTCCAATGACTGCTAGAAGCAATTGTATACCTAAATTCGACTTATCGAGAAGCGGAGCTTGCTCGAGATAAGAAGAATATAAGGTAGGAGTTACAAATGTGCCGGTCACAGATACAGTAGACCCTGAAAGGGCGTACTAGTACCACTATGCACAAATGTTGGAGATCGCATCCATGAGATGGGATTCTCTGTTTTGAAAGGTCAGAAATGGATTCGTCAAAGAGAGCAGGTGGCATTCCGATTCAAATACGGGCTCAACGATTTTCGCGAGCGCCAGTACTCAGAAGGAAAGAGACCACAATTTCTCGAATCTGAATCCAAAAGTGACGAGTTTTTTTTTTTTTTTTAAATGTCAAGATTGGTTCCATCAAGGAGAGCAAATGGTATTCCAATCTGAACACGGTCTCGGCGATTTCCGCGAGCGCCAGTGCTCAGAAAAGAAGAAACCAAAATTTCTCAGATCTTAAATCAAAAGTGACGAGTTTTTGAAGATTTTTTTTTTGAAATGATTTTTTTTATTTTATTATTTTTATTTTCTTATTTTTTTAAAAAAAAAATTTTTAAGATTATTTATTTTTATTTTTTTGAAGATTTTTTTTTTATATATTTTTTTTGAAGGTTTTTAAAGACGAAAGAGTACACATAGGCCTCCTAACCCGGTCTTATGAAACCTCAATTGATAGAATTGCCCCCAGGTAAGGGTAGGATTACTTAATGAACCCGTTTGGAGGACCCTTGCCTAGAACAGTCAAGCTGTCTCCACACTCTGGATAAGGCTTTTCTTGAGTCAATCATGATCAAAGAACGCAATTGGTTTAACCTTAGTGGTCTATGTCTTTTTTTTTCCAAATCCCAAATAGACTCATCGAAGAGAAACGATGGCCCAAAACCTTAGTCGAACGGGCTCAACATTTCTGCAAGCACGACGAACGATATGATAGGATCAAAGCTTCTCAATTTTGAATCAGAACTAAGAAAACTGATTTTTTGATTTTTTATTATTTTTTTTATATATATATATTTTTTAAATCTCTAATGAACTCATCGAAGAGAAACGATGGCCCAAAACCTTAGTCGAACGGGCTCAACATTTCTGCAAGCACCAAAGAACGATAGGATAGGATCAAAGTTTCTCAATTTTGAATTCAAACTAAGAAAAAAGATTTTTTTGATTTTTTTATTTTTATTTTTTTTTTTTGAAATCTCTAATGAACTCATCGAAGAGAAACGATGGCCCAAAACCTTAGTCGAACGGGCTCAACATTTCTGCAAGCACCAAAGAACGATAGGATAGGATTAAAGTTTCTCAATTTTGAATTCAAACTAAGAAAACTGATTTTTTTTTTTTGAAAAGAGAAAGAGTGGAAACAAACTCAAAGAAATAGAAATTTCCAAAAAATCCCATCTCATTTTTTTTTAGGATGCAAAATCCAACATAGGCTACCAGCTAGAAAGTAGCCAAGGAATCCGGAAAAGAAGTATAAGCATAGAGCAAAAAGTATGATATGCAAATATTTCATTTCCTAGCACCGTGTTCTCAAATGAACGAGTCCCACCGGGTGTGCCAGCTTGATGGAACGCGCTCCTGCCGAGGGTGCTACCGGGGTCGGCGGACGTGGGAGTCTGTCGGGTCCGGCCCTTTCGCGCCCGGGGGGCTGAAGCGTGCATCAACATTTCTTTGTGTGGGTGTGCCAGATTTTCTATTTCACTTGGAATTGCAAGTGGTAATCCGGAGATCAAGCTTCGCAAGTAAAAAGGAAATCAACTTCTTTCAAGTTTTCCATTGCACAAATATTTAAGAAAAGAGACATTTTCTTGGTTTGCCGTGAAAGGCGATTTTGTTTGGCATTTATAGCCGATTTTGGCGTTTATAGCCGATTTACAATTCTCATCAATAATGAAAGACAAGAGTTGTGATTTTTGTCTCTTTTAGAAAAATACAAACTACAATGAAAAGCAAGAAAAGGAGGATCTAACTTTTCAGGAGATTGTGGGGGACTCGTTCAGATTGACGGTCGCAAGCCATGTATGGGCTTCGCCATCATCCATGCAGATGAGAACAGATGATGCTCTTGATTCGCTTGGCTTGGCTATAACCTCAGGTTTTTAGAGGACAAAGACCAAGAGAAGGTCCTATGTCCAATAAAAAGCTAAGTAGACGGGCTGAAAAGCCACGTCTAAGCCATTGGAGGCAGCGAGAGAAGGCAAGGACCTTGGGGGGGAGTACCCCCAAGGGACTTTTTGTCACCTTGTAGTGGTGCTTGATGTAGAATTTCTGCAGAATTTTCTCTCTTTCTCTAGACTCTGTCTGTCTGGAATTCGGGATTCTCTGCACCTTTTGATTTTCGATCTTCGGTTTTCCGTTCGTCCTTTTTCGATCCCTTTCTTCTTGGAAAGCTCTCCTATTTATAGGCTCTTGGTAGTCATTAGGAGAGTTTATGGGCTTTAATGGCTTTAATGGGAGGAGTTACAAGATTTATTTCTTGATTTTGTAACTCATTTTTCCTTGAATCTGATTGGCCGATGGAGATTAAGGGCTTTTAATCACCTTAATTACCATAATGGGAGGAGTTTCATGGCTTGAATGCCATGACTTAATTGATTTGTAACTCCTGGATGCTTGCTTCTGATTGGGCCGTCCAAAAAAATGAATTAATGACTGCAATAAAGCTAGTCAATTAACTGCATTAAATGGTCGCCGAGCAGTTGAAGAGTCGCGGGCCGCGCCGCGTCTTTTGGGATTCTTTTGGAGATAATCACCGATGGATCTATATGCTGATCGACATCGGATGACCGTGTAATTTCAGACATTGATAGCTAGCAGCGGGCCGGTGACATCTGTCTTGTCGATTTCTCGATCGGTCGGACAGAAAGAGCACTTTTTAGGTCAACCGGTCGACGATCTTGGAGCGATCAATGATGATTTTATGCTTTTGACAGCGGATCTGAGATGTCGTCGGATATGAGTCAATTTCAAGCACTAAAAATCACATTTTCAGGAAACCACAGGGGCCAAAGTGCGCGAAACGCGAAAAGGGACGGAAAAACGGGTCACCGGCGAAAAATCCGGTGACCCGGACTTCCACGGTCGCCGGCGACCCTGGGGGTTTTTCTCCCCTTTTTGGTCCGTTTTGCGGTCTTTTTCGTCGCCGTTTTCTTCTGTATTTTTCCTGACATTTCTTCTCATTTATTGGCTTGATTTCCCTGTAGAAAACCTGATGAGAATCCTTGCATTTTTAGAGTGCAAAGTTTCCAATTTTCCGAGAAAGCCGAAGACTTTGTCGCGTAGAGCTGCTGATTTTCCGCCAGAAGCTGAAACTTGGTCAAACGATGTCGGAATGACCTGAAATTTGAGGTGAAGCCTCCTGAGCAATAAATAAGACCAACCATAGGCTTTTGTTTGAGTTTTGAAGCCGTTTGGGTTCCCGTCGCCAGTAGACTTGATTTTGCCGCGAGGGAGATGCCGCGCGTTGATGTGCGGTCAAACGATGTCCGATTGACCTGAAATTTGACAGGGAACCTATTGGAGTCATTTTGAGATGATCCACAGGCTCTGTCTTGGAAACCATGGTCCCGGGGAGTTCCGCCGCCGGTAGGCTTGATTTTCTTTCGGAGCGTCGAAACCTGGTCAAACGTTGTCGGAATGACCTGAAATTCGACGTGCAGCCTTTTGGAAGCATGTTGAAGCCACTCATGCACTTGGTTTGATGAGCGAAGGCTTCGGTGGTTCCCACCGCCGGGAGGCTTGATTTTGCTGCTCGAGCATTGATGGAGGGTCAAACGTTGTCGGTTTGACTTGAAATTTGGCATGGAGCCCTTTTGAGACATGCTGGAGTCATCCGTAGGCTCTAATCGGAGTTTTGACGTCTTCGATGATGTCGCCGCCGGGAGCGCCAATTTAGCTGTCGGAGAAGCGAAGTTAGGCCAAATGATTCTGAAATGGCCCGAAACTCCTTGTGTACTCCTCCCTTGGCTGTCTTGAAGGATCTTGCAGTTTTTGTTTGATTCTGACAAGATTTGATTTTTTGGAGAAGTTGCATTGCCTATTTATGGCAGGTTGCGACTTCATGCAGCTTTCTTGATGTTGAAGAGACATATTGACTTTTTTGGTGTCAACATTGTGACCCAATGGATTCAGATTCATCTTGACCATTTCCAGCCCATTTCTATGCTTAAAGCCCCTTCTTGAAAATTCTGTGAATTACTTGGGCTTGCATACAAAACCTAGCAAAAACCTCATATAAACCCTACACCAATCATCTTCTTCCTTTCTTCCTTCATTTCCAACTAGAGCCCTTCTTCTCTACCCCTCTACTACTTCACCTCTTCATCAAATCTTCTCAAGAATGAGAGGGTGGTGACCTTGCAAGTGAGTGGATTTCATCTCCACATTATCTTCTCCATCTTCTTCAACTAAGATTTCATCTTCCAAGCTCAAGCATCCCTCCATTTTCCATCTCCTTGTTCTTTTGGTAAGCTCCTTCTCTATTAATCACTTCCTCTTGATTTCTTCTAGTCTTAGAATGTTAAAATTCGTGCATACATCTTCTTCGTCCTCATTCCATTTCATTTCACCATTTTAGGTTGCTTCTTGATCTTGCATTTTGGGGGTTTTTACCTTGGAGAGCTTGATTTGGCTAGGAGAGGTGTGAGGTGTAAGTTTGGAGTGAGCTAACACCCAAGGCAAGTTAAACTAATATGATTGTATGCATGTTTCTTCCATTGATTCTATAAATATATTTTCCATGTTTAGATACCCATTTCCTTGCTCAAGTTTGATTTTTGTTCTTGATTTGTGTAATAAATGGATTAGTTTATATTGGTGGTTAATGGAAATGTTTGTGAGCATTTTGGAGGCTCAAGTGATCCATCTAATGTGGTTTTAAGTCTGGAAAATGGCCATGATTAGCCTTGGAAGGGAGCAGGGAGGTTCAAAACTCGGGGATAGAGTTCTGGACTGCCCGCTTGAGTGCATGACAGTCCGCTCGAGCGCGCATGGCTACTGGTTGTGTCCGCTCGAGCGCAGGTTTTCCCGCTCGAGCGCAACTTGACACATGAAAAATTGTGTCAACTTCCAACGGCCATATCTTTTTAACCGTAAGTCCGTTTTGGGAGGTTCACATACCGTTGGAAAGCTCTTGAAGAGTAGAATCCAATGGTCCATACATATATTTGATTTGAAATTTGAGGAAGAAGTGAAAATTGGATTTTATCTTAAGCTATGCTAATCGGATGGTACCGCGAGTCAAATGTTGAATTGTAGTATGTTTAGCTTAATTGGCCTAATAGTTGGACCCTAAGGATGGATACCTTGATCATTTTATCATGACCAATGGACTCGTATGTTATGTGGATGTGGTTTGAGCAACCTACACCCACAAGGGACCTTGTTTTCTTCGAAATTGAGAACCGAACCAAATGTGTTATACTAAGGGATTCGGTGCCCAACCCACACCGAAATCCTTAGTACCACACCAAGTTGGACGGTGAAGACCACGAGTACTCCCAAGACCATAGGATTGGCTTGTTTTATATCTTGATTCCGTATATGATCTATGAACATGCATTGCATTCCGTTTCCAGTACTCTCGTGTGGCTTGATCATACTTCTGTCTAGTTTCATATATCTTGCTTATATACCTGTTTATATTATATTTGTTTCCGTTTTTTGTCAGTTAAGCCTTGGTAAGCTCTGAATTATGATATGATATGTTCGGTATATGTTCTGTTAATTTGTCCTTTTGTTCCGTGAGTCGGCACCACTTGGCTTCGACCCTACCTAAGTCGGACCCGGCTAAGTGTGGGTTTAGTAATATTCTGGCCCTCTGCAGATGGGATTATATTCTGAGGGTTGACCGGCACCCTAGGTCCACAATGGAGAGTTTTGGGCCCTCTGTCTCCTAGTGGCACCACCCTGTTCTGTTCTGCTCTGTTTTCTGCTCTCACTTTATATACATGTGTACATGGTTAATTTGAGAGAATTTAGCTAATGTGGATGTGCCATTTAGTTATGTTATTGTTTATACCTGTAAATTATGATTCGTACGTCTCATGTTTATTCATGCTCAGATTTGCCTAGTAATTATACTTTGACCTCATATGATTTACACCTGTTTAACAATTCATTTGTCACATGTTATATGATTCATATCTGTTTACCTTGCTTAGCTTAGTCTAATGGTACTATACTTGGCGTTACAGGTGAGTACTTCGATTCCACTGCCTCGGAGATCAACGAGGAGGAGGAATCTCCCCGTCGTGTAGCTGAATGGACTTCTGATGATGTCTTCTAGACATCCACTCGTTGAGATTTGGACGGAAATGACCCATGGACCGTGGTTTAGATTACCACATCTTTTGTTATAGTTTATAACTTGTTTAGGATTTGGATTGTAAACCTTAACTAACTTATTTCTCTCTCTATATCTTTAGTTCTTAAACTCGAACTATTAATCTATGCTCATGAACCTTATGCTCTATATCTTGATGCATTTAATGACGTTGGATTATGATTATATATATTTGACAGAAATTACATAGGTGGAGATTTAAATAAACAGGAATTTTAAACCTCACACGTGAAATCCTGTGGTGAATTCCGTTCGTAGGGACAAGGGTTAACGAGTTTGACTCGAATCCCCATGCGGGCGTTTGTCGCGCCTCGAGATGGGTGTTGTCTCGGGCTCGGGCTGTGACAGAATGAACTTCTGTGTGGATGGATTGTATGCTTTTTCCTCTTCCCTTTCCACAAGTCTCCCGGCACATTAGAATACAAGAAGACTATCGTTTCTTGTATGTTTTTCTTTCCTCACTTTCTCTTTATATAGCTATGGAGAAGACAGCCGTTTGAGAGACAAATGGTACAGGAATAAAGGGGTTTCCATTTCTCCATTCAATAAGAAATAAAGGAGAAATAAGGTAGAAAGGAAGCGCCCTATCTGCGTTAGTGAGGGGCCAGTTTGGTAACTCTAATATAATCGAGTCAAGTGAAGTAAAGTTGATTTTGAAGAAATAATAAAATATAAGTGGGCTGTGATGGTATTTTGTTTTTAGTTGTTTGTTATGAAATCTTTTTGACTTGTTATATGGGAAAGTGGAGATTCTTTGGATTTTAGTAGATAAAGGTAGTTGCTTTATTACTTTTTGTATGGAAAAGATTAGAGGGGGTTTTGAATAAAGTGCATTTGATGTGATATCTTGTCTGGAATATGAAGGCTTTACTTGACTTTTATTGTATTAGTAAAGTGCCAAACTATGGTTGGGGCCATGTTGGGCTGTCATGACAGTGGACTCCAATCCACTAAGCCTAACAAAACTCAGCCGAACCTAACCTATGAATGAATACTCCACCGAGTTCACCGGCACCTGGCCCATCTAGATGGAACAAATATCTTATCATGGGAAACTCTATGGGCACTTTTGTGTAATGCCTTTTTTTCGTGGAAATGCAGAGAGAATTCCTTTTCTCGCCCATTTTCCGCATACTGGTGTGATACATTTTTTCGATAGAAAATTATAAAGGCAGTGATTTTTGTGATGCCATGGAAAGTCATTTTCCATGAAAAGGGGTAGAAAAGGTGTTTCAACAAAGGAAAAGACAAAGCCTATAAAACCCCTTTTCCATGGGATTACACAAACCTGCCCTTGGAATGCATTTGTGAGATGAGAAGATTACACGCTAGAAAAATGTACTCATTTTTTTGTGGAACCCTTTATTTCATTGTTCGGTGACCAGCTATTTCGTTGTTTGGTGGGACATATTTTTATCACACAAAAAGAAAAAATAAACTATTTCTCTCAATAGGGAGGATTTCACTTTGTCATAAAATGGATATGAATGCAGAATTCCTCCTTCATGGAGCACACAATCCATTTTGGTAGTCCTGCAATAGCACCTCTTATTTTCCAAGGCTTAAACATGTCATACGATATATCATTGAAATCATAGTGACACCTTTTGTTGGATGCAACACATAGTTTGCACAAGATTAATTTTCTATTCAATTCAAGCTAATGATACACTTTTAGCGGTTCTATCAAATGAACAACATTACACTACATCTTGCATTTTTTCATATTTTCTGGATATTGGATGCTTGAACAGTTGTCCGGAGAAATAGGTGGGAACCATCATTAATGAAAAGAGTGGTGCTAAAGAGTTTTGCCAAAAGCACCAAGACAGGGATCCATTCTCATGTAGATCAAGATGTTAGCTTCGCCTATACTTACATAAAATAAACATTTTTTTTTTGGGTATTTCAGCTAAGGGGTTGGTCATTGAGAGACTTGCACAAGCTAGGTAATTAATAGAAACTCTCACATTCTCACATGCAAGGGACTGACAACTCGTCACACATAAGGTAATAGGAAATCACACATGCAAAGTGGACAAAGTGGTACATGCAAGGTAATAGGGACTCACACACCTAGAGGAGGGGTAAGGCTCCATTCTCCACGTAAAATAAACATTAGTAATGATGAAGGATCATTTCTTAATGTTGGCTTAATAGTAATTTTGTTTTTGATATAAATGGAAATTATATGGGTAAATAGGGTATTTTATCAGGGTTTTAGGGGCAACGTTTTAGGGTAAAATAATAGTTAACCCTCACGACATCCTAATTTTTTTTAACAGTAATGAAAACATCATTAAAAAGCAAATACAAAGAAAAAAGGCAAAATAAGAAAAGGAAAGGGAGAAAGTACAAGAGCATTGCAATACACCCAACTCGAATCACATAACCACACTCAATTAAGGAGACAACGTCTCAACCCCTTGCTTTACTAATCTATATATCCACCATCGAGTTGCCAGATCTAGCCTCGTCACACAACGAAACATTGATGCTAGTAGATAATTGTCTAACTTCATTGAAATGAAATTAGAATCTCCAACCGTTTGCCTTTCGGTTAGACACCCATACGATCGCATTGGAAGAATCACTTTCTCAATGGGAGAGACTGAATATCTTCTTGAAAACAATCCAAGACCTTTCAAAATTGCTAGAACCTCCGCTTCATTAGAGTTGCAAACTCTCCCATGCTTAGAAAACATATGTAACACCACACTCCTACAATTTCGAAGCATACGTCCAACTCTGACCGCCCTTGGCTTACCCCTTGAAGCATGCACCGTTAGCGTTGAACTTTAAAACCCCATAAGAATGGGAGCCCAAGGGACGGATCGCCTCTCCTTAAAAGAGTCACGCCCTATACAAGCTTTCCAATTAGAAAGAATAGCATTTAAGATGAAATTTGAAAACTTCTTTCTAATCAAGTCCATTTCACAATCCTAAAGGCAACCTTGGAAATCAACTATGCTAATGAAGAATATGAGCTACTAAAGATCCTAATCTATCTGATACCAAAGTTTACATTTGGGCTTGCAAATGATGGGTGTAATTAAATGGATAAAGATCTGTAGACCCACATGACCCATCTTCCCCTCTACATTTTCATGATTAGAAACAAAGAAGCTCTCTATTTCAATTACATCTACTCAACTTAAAATTAGGATCTAAAAGATAGTTAATGCCAATTCTCTTTTCTTCCGAAACCAGATAATGATAACAAAGAAAAGTTACATGTAACTAGTATAACCACATACCCTACTACCCCAACAGATAATTTGTGAAATCGTTACCAGTCGGTTTAATTGGGCTCAGGCCCAATAATATTTTCATAGACCATAAAAGAAGGCTCAGGCTTGAATGTTGACCCGTTTAACCGTGTTTGCAAGCTCGAACTTGAATTTGGAGGTCATTTAGCCAAGTTGAGTATCTCGGGTGAGACCGACCAAGTACCCGATTGGGCTCATTCGGATTCAGTTGACTCACTTAGACCAGTTCAGGTCAAAACTAGCAATGGACTTGCGATACATTGACCTGGAAGAGTCTGATCCACTACCATGCTGATTGGGTAAGGCTGTCAATAGGCCTACATCCAGCTCGGAACCAGGTCCATCTAGGCAAGCCTTGACATGCATATTAAGATTCTAATAAATGGAAGACTCAGGTCTGATCACTTTCTAATCAGATGGACTCAGATCGGCGCTCTTGTCTATGTGTTGGACCCAGGCCCAGACTATGATGACTCAATTGTTAATGGTTGGGATGTGGATACAGATGAGTCTAGTACAAATCCTACCCGCTGGCCCACCTACAACGAAGCATTGGCATTTAGGGCTGTCAATAGGCCCGGCCCTACTTTAAGTTAAGAAAACCAAAACTTTTAAACAGGCCCGGCCCAAGAGAGCACCACAGACATAAAAGACATACAGTACCTAATTAAGAGAAGAGATGCCAATCTTAATTCAAATTCCCCCACCACCACTTGCTGAATCTCATTCTCAACCTACTTGCTTTTATCTAAAGCAAAACTTTATTTAGAAGTTAGAAACAAGTGTCCCACAAGGTACCAAGGAATAAAAGCCACATCAAATGAGTTCTTGGTGGGCCCACACAAAGATCCATTCCAAGCATCCTTTCAGCTATTGGAGCACATTTGTCAAATGTCAATTCGCCCTAGACAACTTCCAAACATGCAACCAAATGGAGAAAAGGGAGAAAATGTACAAAATGCCAAACACATAAACCATATAGTTATTTAATTATGCTACTTCCAAGTCTTGTTTAGATAAAATCAAGACTCTCTTGGGAAGTTATGTACATCACTATCCATGGTTTTGGGAGTAACTGCTGAGGATTTCTAGGGAGGGTTTGGATTTTCTTAAGCTTATTGGTATTGTATATCGGTTGAGGGGACCCTACCAAGTCAATTGTTGACATGATATTATTTAAATTATTAGGCTTTAAATGCCATTTTGTTTTAATGAAATACAATGAGGAGGAATTTGGATCATTAAAGAGGTGAGGGGAAAATGATTGGAGGAATATGGTGGATAAATGGATTGGATCACGCTTCCCTAAAGATTTGAATTACAAGGATGATATTGGTGGAGTACTTAGTTCGCATCTTTCTTTGTTTATCTTTAGTTAAAGGGAGTTTCTTTTTGTTTTTATTTTTTATTATTTACTAGGTGAGTTAGTGATGCAGTCTTTCGATGATAACCTACCCGCAAGTCATCAATCTTGAGCTACTATATGGGATGAGACCATAGTTATCAATTTCGCTTTATTTCAACTGAAATTTCTTGTTTTGCCATAAAGCCACAACGAAGTGCATGTTGTAACTATTTCGTTTGACTTTTGGTCAATTTTTGGCTGAAAAAATGGATTTTAGCCTAAATTGATCGAAATTTCTGAAATGGTCAAAATGTTGCAGGGAAAATGTGTCTAAACTTCAATATTAAAAGTTGTAAACTTTTATTTTTATAAAAACCGTGTTTAAAATTTATTATAAAAACTGTGTTTAAACTTTATTATAGTAAGGAATTTGCTTAAATTTTATACTTGTATCTTATAATATTATTTTATTTATAATAAATTAAATGCATAAATTCTATTTCATTATTATTATTATTTTAGCATATATGTATGTTTAGATTTATTCATTTCTCCAACACATAACTCCCAATCGTTTCACGGAAATTTCAAATCGGCCAAAACAATTCATTTTGGAGCCTCGATTGAAACGGGTCCAAAAAAGAAATTAACAATTATGGATGAGACACCCTTAACCACTAGATGTCTTGTGTTTGTCATAAAAAAGGGACATTGTTTTATGACGCTTTTAGAAAGTGCCCTTTCAAATATGGAATTCTTACACATAACAATATGGAATTTATCATCCATGCCAATATGCCATCCACAAGAGTGGGACCCTCTAAATTAAAGGCACAGACTTGAATTCCCATATTGCAGCCCTGCTAGAGACTTCTTCAATTATAATATATAAATCATAGAAATTATATGCGTTGAATTTATGTGAAACAGAAGGGCACGACATGCTTAAGGGTGGGGTTCCTTTGATTGGAATAGTGTTGCATAGAAACCAACTATTGTGCCAGCATGTCCATCACCTAGCCTCTTTTGATTCTCATGCATCAAGTAACCCCACATGGGGTGGGAAATTTTTGGGGCACTGTTTAATTATACAATGTTAGATTTGAACTAGTTCTTTCGAAGAAATAAGATAAGATTACATTAACTACTTTCTTATCAAATCATATATCCATCCAACCACAGAGGATTTGATGATTGAATGTAAGTCTAATTATATATCATATGCCCACAATTGGTTCCAATGAAGATACCAATATTCTCACTCATTCCAACGCGAAATTAAGAGTTTATCCAAATTGCATTTTGGGTTGAGTCCGTATTCCTAGTTGTGCCAAAGCATTCAAATTTATGAGTTTGGTTTAATATAAATTCTTCTAGAAAATAATTCTCTACAATATTGTATCACTTTCTAAAAAATTATATATGTCAGAGAGCCTCTTAGAGATGGATGACCAAATTACAAAAGAGGAATTTTGGCCATTTAAAATCAAGCCATATTAGTTTTAAATACGAAATACAATCATTTTGGAATGGCATCCTATGTTCTTATTTTGAATATGACTTACCCCATGTTTGGCATCTCTATTTTTAACCTCTACGTGTCTAAATGTCCAAAGGGGATAGAGGTTTAGAAAATAAGAATGTTTGGCACACATATCTACCCTCTAGTAGGCCTGTCAATGGGACGTGTTGAAACTGGTCGGGCCGGGCCCAAGCCCGAAAATACAGGGCTTTTAAAAAAAACTTTGAGCCAATTGGGATGGGCTTGGACAATACATTTTAAAGCCCGGCTAAAATGGGACTGGGACTGAGCAGAAACAACCCAGCTCGTTCAGGCCCGACCCGGCCCGCTGCAAAGTCATTTAATAATAATTATTTATATATTACTGAAACTGCCCCTCACTATCAACAAAAAAAGGCTAATTAGGTTTTAACCGATCCTACATTACTTTGACTTGACTCATATAGGATACTCATTCTCATTCATTTCTATTGATTTTCTGATATTGTACTTTCACTGGCAAAAAAAAAAAAAAAAAAAAGTTTTAACCGTTCCTACATTACTTGACCCATATAGCCTATATGATATTCATTCATTTCTATTGATTTTCCACTGTCACTGGCAAAAAAAAAAGAAGTTTTTAACACCACCATGTTGCTTGTTGTATTGCATTGCCGATCCCAAGCTTGGAAAAAAGGAGGGTTTAAAGTCCGGTTCATGATCGGACCCCAATTGTAGGGTGCGACTGTAATAATAATCTGGTGAATCCAGGTCGATGCATAAGGAGCAATGTTGTTTAAGAAACTTTCCAACTTTAACCTGTCCTAATTTAAAAACTAAATCTAACCTATTAAAGAAACTAAATTACAAGAAAACTCCTAAAAACTGAAAATTAACAATTACAACTTTCTAAATAAAAAATAAACATAAACTAAGTAAAGAAACTTAGTTTTTTAACCCAATTCTAACTAACCTGCAAAAGTAACAAACTCATCAAAACAACCAATTTAATATAAGATAAATCAAAACAAAATTTCCTAAATTAGATCCTAATTACCAAAATCACTTTTTATGCAAATAAGAATGATCTATAATGCCCAAAATACTAACAATGCAATTTTATGCAAGTTTCTAAAAATCTTATGCATGTTGTAAAAAATTCTAAGTATGGAAACTCTTGCACATGCCCAATTTCAATAGACTGTACGGCCTATCTAAGATGATATAAACCTAAATCTAATGGCTGGAATCAATACTATAATGATTCGTGAATACAACAAAAAAAGAAGAATGGAAAAAGGATTTAAAAAAAAAAAAGATATGATCACCTAAAGATGCCTACTTGAACTGTTTTGTTGCTGAAATCTGATACAGGCTTTGCAAGTACCCCTTTTTGAGCCTTTGGTTGACACAGTTCCCGAGGTCATTTTTGGCTGAAATTCTGAGGTTTCAAAGTCCTATTACCATACTTTAAATCTGCTATTTTTCGGACCAAAACATTCATGTTTACCTGGTTTTCAAATCACGCACTTTTGCAACTCAGTTGGATCAGTTCTGCTGAAACTGTGCAGGATTTTTCACTGTTCTCATACCAGGTCCGAAATTTAGTCTTTCCAATCGGTTAATAATCTTGTTATTTCAGCAACAAAAACTTGTTCTAATGCAATTTCTAAATATGATGTATGCACAAAGACACTTTCCAACCATAGATTATGCAAGTAACAAAAATAGAAAGTTTCTACTACACATGGAAAGATGTAAGTTGGGTTTTTTAAATCAAGAATTTGTAAAAGAAATCAGAATATTAACTTAAAATAAAAATAAAAGAGGTGGAAAATAAAAAGAGAAAAAGATGCACCAAAGATCTAGAAACAAGACAATCCTACAAGTGTTGACAATGCGATGATGATGTCCTCTCTTCTCAGAGTAGGAAAAAAAATAATGCAAGTGGTTACTTGTTGTCTCTCGACTTTTAATCCTTTTTATTTTATATTTAAACTCTAGATCTAATCATGTGAAATATTGTCTCCAATCAAAACACATAAAAGAACTAGAATGAGAAAATTAAACACACTTATATAAAGAGTACGCAGAATCAATCCAAACAATGTCTTTATTCCTTGATCTTGAAGTATATAAAATTAAGGTTCTTCTCTCTTCATCATTCTCTCAACATGATCTCTCAATCTATGTCTAAAGAATTAGAATGGAGAAGAAGAAGAAAGGGATTAGAGAGAAAGGGTGGATGGGAGTGGAAAGGGGGAGAAAACCTTCAAGATTTCTCAACTACCAAGCATTGGACGTCCATCTCTTTATTGGCTTCCTTTTTATAATTTTTGCAAATCTTCTTTTAGTAAAGAATCTCTCATCTTTAGGGCTCTTGTTTCCTTATGTGTAGAGATTCTTGCTTAGGCTCCAAACTAGCTTCTATCTTTGGAAAGACTTTTAAATTTGAGAGATCTCCTTGCCTTATTAGATTTCTTGATGAATACACTTTCCTTGTACAATTCCAAGAATATCTCTAAAATTTGCATGATGATGTAAAGAGAAGAAACTTTCTAAATATTGAGATTTTTTTGCAATTCCCGCCTAAAACTGTAGCAGACAACTTCCCGAGGTCATATCTCCCTCAATATAGCTCTGATTTATGCAATCTTGGGCTCCACGGATATCTACTCGAAAAGAGCTTTCCAATAGTGGCTAGATTACTCCGATCCAACACTCGGTTTGAGAGTTATGGCCATTTTAAGTTGCTGCCCCTGAAAAATCCAGGAATAATTGTGAACAAATGGAAGCTTTTATGTTGGCATGCAATGGGGTGTATGGGACCCATGTTAATTTCTCCTACAAATTAAAAGAGGCAATTTTAACATTAATCATATGTAAGAAAATAATTATGAACCACGTATGGGACCCTACATGCCTACTGATGCCCCAAAATGACCAACTTTCCAAAAATAGCACATGGTGCCAAAAATAGTAAGATATGCATTGATAAAACAAAAGGCCTAATTTTTGGGTGATAAATGAGATGAGAAAAACTTAATTTCACAAAAGTCATGCAATTCAATGAATTTTGACCTATTTTGACCATATTTCCAAAAATTTCCCTAAACGCATGTAATCATGAAATTAAGTGCAAATCTACGCAATTAAGCCTGATTAAGTCCACAAATGCTCATGAAATGATGACTTAATAACCTAATTTTGTGGACTTATCAGTTCACTTAGATAATGTTTTGCTTATGTCTAAGATCGGGCTAAGCCCAGGCCGGACCTTGTCTTAGCCCGCGCCCGTTCGGGACAAGATTTGATGCAGGTCCGTTCAATTTAGGGCCGGGATTGGACAATACCCGGAGAGCCCGTCCTATTTTCGGGACAGGATTGGACAACCCAAGCCCAGGCCAAGCCCGGCCTATCACCCGGCCCGTCCTATTGACAGGCCTACCCTCTACCAACCTTAGAGAAGTAGATGCAAGCCCTCTGAAAACTAATTGCCCCAATTTTGGGCGGTTGAAAATGAGAGGCAAAAAATGTAAAGGCAGGTGACCAGTACTTTGGACGTCCTTATGAGTCTGGTTTTTTAAATTCTAAGATAAGAAAGTAAATCAAGATCCAAATTGTTGGATAGAATCAGAAGGTCAAACACTATTATGGGTCCAAATTTCAGTTGTTGGATCATTGTATATATTTTTGAGATATTTGTAAAATACTCCAAAAACTTAGATCTAAATTTTTTTTACATCTGTGGGCGCCAAACACATGATTCGAACCATTAATCCTCTTGGGAATGATAAACATGGCTATGAGGTCAAATTTCAAGGCTTGATACCTCATATATAGATCTTGAGAAAATCGCGAAAAACTTTCAACCATTTAATGTAAACTTTTGGGGTGTTGATGTGTCTATAGGTAGTACGATTCTTTCCTTTAAATTCCAGGACCATAAATTATAATCCAACCTGTTGATGAATAGACTAAGCATGGCTACGGGTCTAGATTTCATCCAATGGATCTTCATATATATTGAGATAATTTCAAAAAAAATAAAAAATCTTGATATTTATATCTTTTTTTTACATCTATGGGCCCCAGAAGTAAGATCCGAACCAATACTTCTCTTTATGAGGCTAAACCACGGATATGGGGGTCAAATTTCAAAGCTTTATTCTATGTGGATATTCGAGAGATTTGTGAAAAAACTTTTAGCCACTAATTTAAAAAAGTCTATCAATCAGTTTTTCTGTGGCATCAAACATGCTATTAGGGCCTGTTTGGTAACTTTACTTAACTAGTGGAGTGAGGTGAATGGTCAATTAAAGAGAGAGAAAAAATGGTCAAATAATAAAGTATCAAATCCCAAAAAACAAAAAAAAAAAAAAACTTTTTTTTACAAAAAAAAAAGTAAAAAGTTACTTTCTCATACCACGAAATGAAAAAAACTCTTATTTTTTTAAAAAGAAAGTTAAAAAGCTACATTCTCATGTCAAACATGCCCTATTATCATTAAACATTTTTTTATTTATCGTAAATAGATTGATTTCAAGTAATTTTTATGTAGATACCCATATTAAATTTTTTTAAAAATCTGTACATATATATTCATTTCAGTTTTACAGTAGTAATAATATTCAGTGTATAATAAATAGTTGCACATATGAGAAAATGATGGGATTCCTGGATTAACTACAATAGTAATCTAAACTACCTTACGGGCCCTACCTTTAGCTACCTTTATGCATGGTTGGATACAAATGGATTCATTAAAATCTTGTATCTGAATAAAATAAATGCATTCATTGATACTTGTAACCATGTAATGTATGAATGACCCGAACAATTATGTCTAATTACTCATTTTACTGCCCCCTGACCCAATAGTTGTGATTATCAATTTGAGACGGAATTTTGACCAATCAACATTATAGCATTTCTAACCAACCATCCACTATACATTAGGTGGGGTCAGTGGGTGCAATGAGGCTCATAAGGTGACATGGGCAGAATATAGTCTAACTGCTTGGACTAAGTTTACAAAATACACTAGCTGCTTATTTTCAAAATAATCTACAATTGTTGTGTTTTTATTTTTATTTTTATTTTGGCGGGGGGGGGGGGGGGGGGGGTGGGGGTGTGGTTTGCCCTTTTTTTAATGGATAGGCCAAGCTTTCCATAGAAGTAAAGTAAAAAATGATTTTGTGTGGGATTATTTGCTGATCCAAGCCATTTTCTAGTTTGCCCAGCGATGGACCTACATGTTACCATGTGGGTGTGACCGCGCCAGTGAACTTTGAGAAATTTATTAAATGACACCTTAGAATTTATTATTTAATTATTTAACTTCTTAATTTGTCCATTATCCGCACCACCCAAATGGAAATTTTGAGCCTGCCATTGAGCACTCCCCCACACGTTTTAGGTATTAACCCAAATTTCACTTCATGGGAAATGATATACACTTTGGGACTTATTTGATGTCCAGGAATCCCACATCGACTATAGGAAGGAAAGTGAATTGGATCTTGATGGGTCGAACTTACACCCTTACTTTATATGAGGCCTTTTGATGGGTTAAGCTTGCACCCTTGCTTTACATGAGGTTTTTTGATGGGTTGACGCCCATTGACAATATCATCCATGTGTGTAGGGTGGGGCGTGTTTCTAGGAAACAATTTGGATTATTTGATGGGATTATTTCCTTTCTCTGCCCTAATTTTCATGTTCTGCCTTTGTTAACATGCATGTAGGTGGACCAGCCACAAGCCTTGTAGGCAAATGTAATATTTTCTTTTAATGGCACATGCTTGTGAAAATAGGTCATGACAACTCTATCCATAGTCAGTCATTGGCCCACAGGTTAATGCTTTAGAATGAAAATGGTCCTTGCTTAATACTAAAAGATGCGTAGCTAGTAGAGATGCAACTTGGGTAAATTTGATTAGGTATTAGTCAAAATCGAGAAACTTGTGGAAATGGTCGAGACAAAATGTTTTGCTATGAACACATAATCAATTTGCACATCCTCTTGGGAGTAAACGCTGATGTGGGTTAGGAGAGGCGTCTACACAAGGTTTTCACTTTCCATTGAAGAATTCCTAATCGGACCAAACAACAACAATTCATCTTGGAAAGAAAACCATACCAAACATGACCATAGAAATTCCGCGAAACTCCTTTTTCAAAGTATCCATTTACCATGGACTTCGCTGGCTATGGGAGGTGGCCAGCAGAGATAGGTGTCGAACACAAGACCTCACTACCTCTTAAGTAAGAAGTCCTTGCCCAATCAAGCTACTGCTCATTGTTTCACTTTCTCCGTGATATTATTATATAGGCAAGTAGTTTTCCTACAAGAAGCCAAAAATAATATTCCATTCAAGTTCTACAGTAAAATAAAGGTTTTACCAAGAGAAGGGTAGTTTTTCATTAGATAACTAATCAGGAGAAGAAAAAAGCGGTTCCTCTTCGGGCCCAACCTTAATTGCGCCCTTTGCCTGGGCATTGCACCCAACAGTAGTTTCTCTTAGCTCAATTTCAAGAGAAGAATGCTATCTCTATTCAAGAGGGGCCCATCTGAATGATAACTTAATCATTGAACTAAAGAATTCCTATCTTCCTATGTAAAACCCAATGCCTGATAAATGAGGATGGTATCCGTATGCTCTTGTTCAATTTATACACTTAGGGCTCACTTTTCCTTAGAGATGCCTCTTAAGTTTGCTAGGGTTGTATGTCAATTTCACATACGGTATGAAAATGGTTTGCATATATCTAAATGACTCACATATGAAATATTTTCACATGCAACTGAGTGAATTAAGCACCCTCCTGTGGGGTTATACTTGATGGATGAGAATAAAAAAAGGCTAGGTGATGGATATGCTATTGGTTTCTATGCAATACTATTATGATCAAATGATCCCCACTCTTAAGCATGTCGTGCCCTTTTGTTTTCACATAAATTTAATTCATATGATTTCTAAGATTTGTATATTATAATTGAAGAAGTTCCCGCAGGGCTGCAGTATAGGAATTCAAGTCCATGCCTTTCATTTAGAGGGTCCCACCCTTGTAGATGGCATGGATAATAAATCCCATATTGTTATGTGTAAGAATTCCATATTTAAAAAAAAAAAAACAACACTTTCTAAAAGCATCATAAAATAACATCCCTTTTTAATGAGAAACACAAGCGCCCCCGTGGTTAAGGGTGTCTCATCCATAGTTGTTAATTTCTTTTCGGACACATTTTGGTTAGACCTCAAAAATAAAATATTTCGTCCGATTCGAGATTTCGGTGAAACGTTTGTGAGTTAACTTTTCGGAGATATAAATCAATCTAAATATACATATATGCTAGAGTAATAAAAAAATTAAATATAATTTATGCATTTTAACTCATTATAATAAAATAATATTATAAGATACAAGTATAAAATTTAAGCAAATCCCTTACTATAATAAAGTTTACACACAGTCTTTATAAAAATAAAAGTTTACAGCTTTTAATATTGAAGTTTAGACACATTCCTCACGATATTCCGACCATTTCAGAAACTTTGGTTAGCTTCAGCTAAAATCTATATTTTCACGTCAATGCCAAATTTGGCAAAATTCATTATCATAAAGTCAATCAATATTTAGGTCAATGTCAAATTAGGATCAGCGCTAATTAATATGTCTCATCGGTGGGAGAATAGATGGGACTCATCAAGTGGGCCCACTAAAAAAAGCCAATAAAATTTGAAAAAAAAAAAAAAAAAAAAAGAGAGTGAGGACAAATGCATGGTGGCTCCGGAGAAATGGCCTTTGTTTAGTTAAAAAAAAAAATCATTACCAAATTAATTGAGATTACATATGAGGACGTACTCCCGCGTGCAGGCGATGCGCTCCCATCATTTCAAAGCCATTCTCCTGCTGCAAAGAAAGACAGACCCGACCGACCCACCCACCCACCCCTCTCCACCGCGGCCGAATTAGGGTTTTCTTCTCCTCTTCCTCCTATTTCTCAGATCTGCTTCGATTTCGAAAGGATCCGAATACCAGATCTCTAAACCTATTTCGATCGAACAGAACAATCTCATCCTCTTGATTCAAACACGGTAATTTCTCGTTTAGGTTTCTCACCGATTTCTCCAGATTCGGCATGGTTCTCGATCCCAATCGCTGCATTCTAGAATCTTCTGACGATCTAAGGTTAGTTTCATGATTTTATCGTAATCGTGCACGATTTCATCGATTTCGATCTGTTTTCGCAGACTCGAGGGCTCTGAATCGCGATCCGTGGAGGGAAATTGATGTTCTGCTCGGTCTCTGACTTTCCGCCTCCTCGTGAGTAGTTCTTTGTGTTGTTTTCGGTTGATTTAGGGTTTCGATCTGTGAATTGTTGAGGCTTTTTTTTTTTTTTTTTGCGTTGGCAGTAGTTTTCTTTGAAGCTTGAAAATTGGCTCCGCAAAGGCGGGCGCAGCAGCGCCACATGGGTGGCCAGATGCAGCAAAGCAATGCCGCTGCGGCTGCGGCCGCGCTGTATGATCATGCCGGAGGGGGATCCCTGCACAATGCTGGGCCGGCAAGCGTCGATGCCGGCGATGCAGTCATGGCGCGATGGCTCCAGTCTGCCGGATTGCAGCATCTGGCATCTCCCTTGGCGTCTACGGGGATCGACCATCGCATCCTCCCAAATCTCCTCATGCAGGTATAGAAAGGAACTCCATTTCCATTTCCTTTTTTGTCTTTTCGCTTCTTGTTGGATTCTGAATGCTTGTTTTGATTAAATTTGGAATGCATGACCGCTTTAAGATGCCTTTGAATGTATCTTAGTTTGCAATTGGTTTGAATACTTGTGGCAGGACACCAATGGCATTCTGTTGCACAATGCATTTGGGTTGGCACAGCCATCGAAAACCAGCATTTTTTCTTGAGGCATTACATCTTCTGCTTCGAGATGGTGTGTTTAATAACATCCGCAGTCTATGCACTAATCAAATTTGTTGTGATATAGGATACTGTTTACGATAGTTGTTTACTCTTGTTTCAATTATTTTCTTCTCTTTCTTCTTCAAATTCTACATCATGTGATCTCAACATTTCTCCATGAGAGTTGCAATGCCTAATATTCTCTGCTTTGAATTGTGGTCATGCAGTATTGCTTTTTATCCAAACATGCAAATCAAAATTTTGATTACTGGTTTTGATTGAATTAGGATTCATTCATGAGAGAGAGTGTCCTGTGATTACAATTCTTGCCAAATTGCAGAGTTGACACCATTTATCCAAGCATTCTGCATTTTGGATGATGCATTGTTTTTTTGTTTTCTATACATCGTGATTATAGAATTATTCATTTAAATTTGTATGTCATGATTATTTTAGACAACAGGGAATTTGGGATGACATTTGTTTTTTAAATGATACAGAATGGCAATCAAAGTCCTTGAATTTCTTATATGCTTATTTCAATCTCCCGCATTCTGTTAGTTATTTGAAGTTCGAATCATTATTTGAATATAATTTGAAAATGTAACATGCTTTGTTATGTTAATTTTCTCTAACTGTCTAAAGTTTGTTAATTTGTTAATGAAATGTTTTTTTGTGTCCTAATATTGGTAGGGTTATGGAGCACAATCTGCTGAGGAAAAACAGAAACTCTTTAAATTGCTTAGGAACCTGAATTTCAATGGAGAATCTGCCTCTGAACCATACTCCGCTACTGCTCAAAGCTTAGGAGGTGCCACTGTTGTGGATGGCTTATATTCACCTGAACTTAGAGGAGAATTTGGGGCTGGGCTTTTGGATCTTCATGCTATGGATGATACTGAGCTTCTATCAGAGGTATGGAACTTCAAAATGCAACAGCTCCTCTTAATATTTTTAAACACATCTCTCAGAAAGATGGATTTTTTTTTTCCTTTTTAAGTCTAAGATGGACTTTCAATGTTATGCTTCTGCTGGTATATCAGTATCCACCGAATGCCTTCTTGCTACTGAGGCACATATAAAGAGAGCTGTTCAAAATTCAAAGCAGAGGCTGAACCACCAGAGTGGATGGGGGGTTTAACCATTAGACACTGTTTTGATTATGTGCATATTTATCCTACAAACGACGAGAGAAAAAAACAAAATGAAAATGTAGTGAATCAAAATAAGATTTTTTTTTTGTTCGGTAACCGTAAATAAGAATTATTGGAACCAGTTGAAGCTGTCGGTTAATACCACTCCCGAGTCTCGACATCATTTTGTACTGGCTTGAGTAGTCCATTCCAATTTAAGACATATATAAACACATTCCAACGACTTATTTAAGGGAGATGCCATTTGTTACAGTTTTGCTGCTAACAGAGGAAAACTGCAAGTTTTAATCATTTGATTTTGGAGATACCAATTGTTTCGGAATTCTATTAAAAAATGCATTAAACAGTTAACATTACCATGATTTAATATCCATTTAGATGACTAAGAAGTCTTTTTTTTTTTTTTCATTGTTTTTTACGTGTTGATGCATCAGTTTAAAGTTGATACTCGGTCAGTTTAAAGTTGATACTTGGTGATTTATGTTTGCTGTAAATAGTACTGGTGCATGTAATTTATTATTTCATCTATAAGGGTTGTTTGCGTTTTATGCGTGGGATATAATTGGGTTTACATTTGTAACATTTTTATATAGAAATGTTACATGTGTAACACGTAACTGTGTTTGTCGAAATCACCATTTTCACCTGAGTAAATGAGTACATTCAACAGTTTTAGAAGTGTGTGTTTTTTACATTTTTCTCAAAATCTATGAATATTTATGATATGAAACTAAACGTTTTGATGCTTATCATTATTAAGAGAAATATTGAATGGTTTGAGTTATGAATTGGAGGTCCCCAAAACTGCAGAAAATAAGATCTAGAGGTCGAAAATTTTCGACATCTTTCACAAAATCTATGAAGATTAAGATATGAAATTAAATGTCTTAGGATTTCTTAGCCCTATAAAGAAGATGAACGCCACAAATCACCAATTTGGGGCACACATAAGTGCAAAAACTAATGTGGTTGAAGGGGTTCAAATCTGCAACCTGTTCTGGGTGGATGCCTTATTGCAACTTGTAGCACCTCCTTCTCACCATTTACATATGTGACCAGTCACCACACCCTTGGGTATGTAAATGAGATGGGAAGGGTTTCGAATGTGCAACCTGTTCCGGGTGAATGCCCTATTGCAACTTGTACCACCTCCTCCCCATTTCATATGTGACCAGTCACCATGCCCTTGGGTATGTAAATGAGATGCTGAAAATGGCCTCATCTACCCACCATTACATACCTCATTTAAGCATCACATGCATAAATTAGCGATCATGCATAACCTTAATGCATGTAAATTATTTAGATATGCAAAATGAGTGCAAAAAAAGACTCTAATCCATTATAATACCTTGGTGGATCTCTCTTTACAGCCAGAATATTCATTCGAGTTAAATAAATAATTTGTTTAAGTTGGCTACCTTGAGATAAATGTAGAATTATAACTCATTTCCTTTATTTAGCTTGGTAGATCTTTATCTCATGCCCCATCATAGTTCTTAGAATCCTAAGATTTGTATTCCGAAACCTGATTCGCATTCTAAATTCTATGGAAAACGATTTGTATCTATGCAACACATCCAATTTACAGATAAATCTTGGAATTCAAGTGTGAATCTTATGATTTGATACTCATTTAATGGGATCTTACGATTCAAGTGATTCGGCCAACCAATAAGTTAATTCTAATAATCTTTTACCTTTTTTCTTTCGTTCTTTTCTTAGTTTTTTTTTTTAATTTTTATTTTAAATATCTTTTTTACTTTTAAAGGGTTATTTATTAGTTAACAAACCTCTTATGAATTTTTGTGGCTCCGGAAAAGTTTTAGAGATGTATAAAGAAAATGCATTTGAGTCAAGCGTTCGACTGTACGTATTGGTCTTGTTTATATCTTTTTAAAAGTTTTTTTTTCTTCACGAACACTTTATTAACTTCAAGTGGATTTTATTTTTACTTTTATATTTTGATTTAAAGATAACAAAATTTAAATACATATTGATATGTTAGACACATTTAACCATTTACACATATCATTTATTATATATTAATATATGCCATGATGTTCTTGATATGATTGTACGATAGACTTATTTGCCATTGTATTTATACTGCTATGAATAGGAAAAATGGATGGATGCTGAGTACCTATTTTTTATTTTATAATTGTTTTCATTTTTATTAGAAAATAATTAAATCCTACGATTCGCAATACGATTCATGATTTGTTTTATTTATAGGTATGAACGATTTGTGATACAATTCTGATTTTCAGAACAATGTGCCTCACTGCTTTTTTTTTCTGTCTTGTGCTACGTAACCCAGGGTGTGCTATCTGTTTTTCTGCCTTTTTCCACTTCTTTATGAGATGATGGTTTTTGCACCCTCAAATATGTGATAAGATATTTGCTGCAGGACATCTCAGTGTGGGGTTTGTTCACGTTTCGCAATTATTTCAACTATTTTGCATAAATTATTGAAAATAAGAACATGCAAATTTTGATCTATTGTAACGATGGTTGTTCCTGCTGACTGATGAAGAAAACGAGATTGTTTAAAAATTTGTTTGTAGAACTGCTAGTGAGCAGGAAAAAACAACCCTAAGCAGTTGATATGGTCAATTAATCTTTTCTGCAATCATATTCATGATACTAATCATGTATTGTTCTGTCTTCTTGTTTTGTTGACAATTGTCATGTCATTATTCTCTTGGCAGCATGTTTTGGCCCCTGAACCTTTTGAGCCGTCACCTACTGTTCCTAAGGGATACGATTACGAGTTAGATGCAATGACTGCCAGGCAACAAAAAGGGCAAGCTGATTCCACAGTTAGATTGTCGGTTAATGATAAAGAAAGCAGTGCTAAGGAGAGCAACTTGGCTAAGATTAAAGTTGTGGTACATTGACTCTTCCCTTTTGTTATCTTTTCCTCTCACTTTGACAGATCTCATTAGTGACTGCGATTAAATGTTCTGAATTCGAGAACAGTGATTTTCCTTTTGATATTCATGCCAGGTTCGTAAAAGGCCTCTAAACAAAAAGGAGTTGTCCAGAAAAGAGGATGATATTGTTACTGTTAATAATAGTGCATACGTAACGGTGCACGAGCCAAAGCTAAAGGTTCGACTGTTCTTTGCTGCAGTTTCTCACATCTCTATGCAATTACTTAAAGCTCTCTTTTCTTTTCCTTTTTGAAATAAATTTCAATTGATGCCTGCAACATTCTAGTAATACTCAGCATGCTATGTTTGCAAAAAAGCCACAACTTTTTCTTTGTAAGAGGAAGTCAATGACTTAAGCAATTGCATAATTTGTTGAGTCTTAGTTAATAATTTCTAGTTTCTTTCATTTTTTTCCTTTTTTGGGCTAACAATTAATTCTTTCTTTTTTAAAAAAAATATGTAATCTACAATCTATGTTAATATGAATTTGGTTTCAATGTCAAGAAGACTCCCATAAAGTTTTTCATCCCTAATTAAGAGAGCCTCGTGACTCCAAATTTTATTGGTGACAACCACTGCTTTTCATAGTTGAAGGCTAGAAGCTGAAATCTAAGTTGCCCAGCTATGACATGGATACGGCAGGGACACACGCAATGGAAATGGCAAGGACACAGATTTTACACATAAAAACTGAAGTATCTGATACAAAATGAGATGTTACATTCCCCTTTTTGAAGTTTCTGTGCATTATAGGCTGAAATATATTGTTTCTCACTCTTTGCCATGAGATTACGCTAAGAAATGGAAGCATGGTTTAAAATAGTAGTTGCTATCGGCCGTAGCAGTTGAGGCCGCTACACTATTTTGAAAATAGTGGCGCTACGGTTTAAAACCTAATAAAGCCAAACAATTTTAATTTTGAACGTTGTTTTTTCTATTTCTTCTCCTCAATAGCCTTTCCTAAAGTTGTCTCTACCCATATATGGTTTCAAATCACTAAAAAAACAAAAGATTGGCTACCATACAAGATTCAATTTTTTTTACCACTTAAAAGTTCACACTGCTACATTGCTACGTATCTCCGCAACTGCTACGTATCACCCATTACATAGTGTTTTGCCCACTGGCCGCTACGCTTGCCTTAACTGCTATTTTGATCATTGAATGGAAGAGCATGCCAACATGATTTATTTATTTATTTAAATTGCTACCTGCAAGCCCTCTTTTATTGTTTTAGCTTCCTCGTCATGAATGCCTTGCCTTCCCCCTTCAGTGGTTCTGAGAAGGATAACTTAATCTCCCTTCTAGAAATCTTAACTACTTCAGCTGGCTGCTGGATAACCCTGGGTTACTTTTCTACATGCCACCTAATCAATATTCCATGAACCAAGAGATGGGGGAATCTACAGCTGGGCTGTTTCAAATTCCCATCATTTCTTTCCATCTTAACATGAAACCAAATATAGAATGGCTTCTAAATTTCTTTCTAGCCACCGACCATTTGAACAAGAACAAACTTCAAAGTATGATATATGTTGACAGTAATAATAAAGTATATCAAAGAATAAGAAATTTACTAAGAGATTGGCATCTGCATGCCTAGCACCTCTCAGAAATTGAAATTTCTACTACTCTTTAGTGGCAGAGGCCCATGAGATGCCCGGCTCTGTAGCTTTTATAACTGTGGGAGATGCTTTCTGCTGAATGCAAATATATGATTCACGCATTCTAAATATGCCACTCCCTGTTTCAATGACAAAGGTTATCGATCATAAAAAATCTTGCCCAAGTTTGCCATCCAAAAAATGCTAGAACCTTTTGGAGGTGCCATACTCTTCTGTAAGTATGAAAGCAAGCCGAAGAATCCCCTCATCTTACCAAGAAATTATAGAAAGATTTAACAGAAAATTCTCCCATTTTACTGGAAGCCTCAAATGCTAAGAAACAGTTTGAAGAGCTATTACAATTCCACCGAACTATCTGCCTCATCATTGTGAGGATTCCTTATAAAGATACGAGACCAAGCAAAAACCATCCGAATACTCAACATAATCAGAAATCTACACCTTGAGATTGACAGCAATGGAAATAAGAAAAGGAGACACTGCAGAAGTAAAAATTTCCATCTACCCATCCTCTCAAAACTGGACTTGCACGATCAGTTGTATGCCATAAGAAATATATATTTTTGAAAGTCGAATGACATAAGAATTATGATGGGGAGAAAACTATCCCTAACTGATTCGACTGCTTTCCAAATCCCTTATGTGTGAGTAGTAGCCTCGTTTACCCACCAGCCATAATTACCTGCCTCATATTTCTTTAGAAGAAACTTCAAATAGTTCAAAACATCTTACTCTTGTGATTTAAGCCTTTGGCTATTCCCATTTTTGGAAACACCGCTCTTTGTAAATACTCCAAACAATCATAGACCTAAGCTGCTCTTGGAGAATATTTGCTCTCTTTTTAAGTCTTCCAGCACCCCGACTTCTAAATTGGTAATTAGTATCCCGGGAGTCTAGCAAGCTCCAATAAATTATCTTAAGGCAATGTTTCAGAATTGATGTTGTAAGTGATTAGGCAACTCGGTAGCTTTACTTGCCTATAATTCATGGATAAGGATAACCCACTCAGAAATACCTGAAAGAAGCTGGTCAAGGGTTAGCATTTGTTGACAATTACTATACCTGATTGTTCATTGCAATTCTTTATGTGCGCTAGGTGGACTTAACTGCATATGTGGAGAAGCATGAATTTTGTTTTGATGCTGTAGTGGATGAGCATGTAAATAATGATGAGGTAACAACTTTATTTTTTTTATTTTGTGCATTTCCTTTAGCATGTCATTTCGTGAATTTGTCCTTTTCCACTTTGATTTTTTTTTTTTTTTTAACCTTGCACAACAACTTTTCCATCAACTTGCATTTTAATTTAGTGCTTGCTAATCTATATCTTTTTAAGGGATTTTACAGATTAGTACCTTTTTAAATTGGATTTCCACAGGCTAATGGAAAAAGATATAAAAATATTGACATTGATCGTACTTTTTTTTTTTACTGTCTTACCCACAGCCTGCGATATTATCTTTGATGTCAATCCATGAAGGGACCCATCTTCAAATTCAACTTAGTAGAAGAACTCATCTTTAGGTTCAACCAAATAACACTTCAGTTCCTTCATGAAAACTCTTCTTTAGATTCAACCAAAAAACCCTTGCACTCAATATCCATAGTAGTTGAAGAATACCAAATGACTTGAAAATAGGTTGAAGATGGATTTGAATGGGTTGAATACATAGTCTTGGATATAGGATTCAAATGGGTTGAAGATGCATCCTCTTAAGACAGCATAAAGTTGAATTTGGATGGGTTGAAAAAAAAAAAAAAAAACCCATCTTCGAATTTGAATGGATTCTTCATATTATAATGGGGGTTGAAGGTGGATTTTCTTGAAGATGGATCTGAATGGAGTGAAGGAAACACATCTTCAGATTTGAATGGATTCTTTAGATTAAAAGGGGCTGAAGATGAAGTTTAGTGAAGATGGCTTGAAGTTGAATTTGAATGGGTTGAACAAAACCCATCTGTAGATTCCAATGGATTATTCATATTAAAAAGGGTTAAAGAATTATGATGTCCACTATTATTGGCTTTGAATGGGTTGAATAATTAGGATGTCCGAATGAATCATCAAGCCTTCTTCATGCCAGTAAGCACAATACGACTTACCAAAAAAAAAAAAAACCCAATAAGCACAATGGATTTGAATGGGTTGGAGAATCATCAAGAAAACTCATCTTTCGGGTTAAGACCTACGATATTGTGGGTTAGGGGTAAGATCATAAAGACTTGCGGCCAAAGCACTCTGGTGACATTTTTATGTCTTCTGCCATTAGCTTGGGATTTTTATGGATCAGTAACTCCTAACTTGATTTCCATGGGATAATGGAAAAAAGACACAAAAATGTCATCAGAGTGCCTTGACCACACTTCTTTATGGTCTTACCCCTGACTTGTGATACCGTGCGTCCGGACTTGATCCTTGATATCATGGGTTACTTGCTTGAAGATGGGTTTTCTTGTGAATGATGGGTTTTCTTGAATATGGGATTCTTTGACCCATTTGGATTTATCGCACTTTATTGGGTTGAAATTTGCTTAATGAGCCGTTCGGATGTCCTAATTCTTCAACCAATTAAAGCCATTAATATAAAAAATCCTATATTTTTAACCCATTTGTAGTGGATATCCGAATTCTTTAGTCCATTATCCTATATTTTTAACCCATTAGTAGTGGATATCCTAATTCTTTAGTCCATTTTCAACACTTCTTAAGATGAAGAATTCATTCGATTCTGAAGATGGTTTCTTTCTTCAACCCATTTGAATCCAACCTTCAAGAAAACCCATTTTTCTACCCTTTTTAATCTGAACAACCCATTCGAATATGAAGGTGAGTTTTATTCCACCCATCAATCTTTAAGAAAACTCATCAACCCTGTTTAATCTAAAGAATTCATTTGAATTAGATGGATTTTCTTTTAAAAAAACCCATCTCCAACGCATTCTTCAACCTTTTTAAATTTGAAGAATACATTAAAATCTGAAGATGATTTTTTTTTTTGTTTTTTTTTTTTTTAATTTTATTTAAATATCCATCTTCAAGCCATCGCCAAGAAAACTCATTGAACCCATTCAAATCACATATCCAAGACTATTTCTTCAATCCCCATTCAAATTCACCTTTAAGCCATTTGGTATTCTTTTTCTATTGTGGATATTGAGCCTAGGGTGTTTGAGTTGAATTTGAGGAAGTTGTTTTTTTTTTTTTTGGAAATTAAATTGAAGGGTTATTTGGTTGAATCTAAGATGGTTGTTTATTTTATTGAGTTGAATTTGATGATGACTTCTTCATGGATTGACATCGATGATAGCAAAAGGTACATGACCTATAATATCGCGAGTGCCTAACCCACTATATCGCAGGTCAAGGGTAAGTCCATAAAAAAGGGTGCAATCAAGTCTTTGTGGTGACATTGTTATGTCTTTTGTCATTAGTGTGTGTAAATTAAGTTTTAGAAGTAGTAATCCATAAAAATCCCTTTTTTAATATGTCATAAACGTAGTGATATTACATTCTAGTTTCTCATTGTTTTAAAATTGTCTTGGACAGGTATATCGTGTTACTGTAGAGCCAATTATTCCTACCATTTTTGAGCGAACAAAAGCAACATGCTTTGCATATGGTCAAACAGGTGTGTCTTTTTAATACACCCTATGTTTATTTTGTGCAATAGGGCCTATATATGATCAATGTGTGCCCTTGTAATCTTTCGGTGCAGCCCCGGATCTGCGATAAAAAATAGATCAATCTCCCGAGGGATAGATCACATCCAAAGATGGATTCAGCCTATGGGGCACACTCACAACAAAGATTACATCATAATAAGAGATAAAACTCCAAGGAAACTTTGATAGATAATGATAAGCATTAATTACAATGAAGATGTCCATCCATACATATACATATACAAATACATATATATATATATATATATATATATAGTAGAGTAGGATCAATCCTCTCTGTAGCCTGGGAACTAAGACTTTCCTAAACAGTTTTTATTTTTGAAAATGATGACTATGAATTGTATTGCTCAAAGAACTGTATAGTATAAGAGATGTATATTGACTAAAAAACCCCCACAAAGAAAGGGATAAGCAAACAAACCAAAAGGAAATAAAGGGATACCCCAAAAAGACGGGCACAACCCCAAACCAAAACCGGGAACACCCTCAAAAGAGCTAACAAGCATGCATTATATATAAACAATCAATGTAGTTTTAAGAACTCCCTCTTTGGCGAGCTTATCGGCCTCCTGATTAGCTGATCTTTTAATGTGGTGAAAGGATGCATGTAAATCCTGCGAAAGCTGAACCACCTCTTCAATGATATCTGCAATATTCAAAGGAGGATTTAAAGATTCAATTTCCCACTAAATTACACAATAGGAGTCTCCTTTAACCAGTAGCCGTTGAGGGTTGAGCTTTGACGCTTCACGGATGCCAGTTCTAAGAGCCAATAATTCAGCTTTGTTGCTGGAGCTGAAACCAGCTGGGCCTGAGTAAGACAGAATGTTCCCTTCCGTATCACGAATGACTACCCCTAAACCTGCGGGGCCAGGGTTTCCAAAAGCACTACCGTCAAAATTAAGCTTAAGAGCACCCGGAGGGGGAGGTCACCATCTAGGGAGCACTCTATTTTGGATAGGGTGAGAGGAGACCACTTCCAATTGTAAATAATGGAATTGATGCGTATGCCTTTGAAAAGAGGAATAGATGAGACCTAAATAGCCACTGAATGTTTAACTCTGTCGACTAATATACTCACATTTGAAGATCTACCTTCAAAACACCTCCAATATCTCTCTTTCCAAATAAACCAAATGACAGCCAAGAATGAGACATTCCACATTATCCTTCCCGTTCTGAACCCCACACCTAACCTCCAAAACTCAAATAAGGATGAAAAGAGAGTTGGGGATGGGAGTAGAGACGTGAAACCATGCAAGGGTTGACCTCCATAGGTACTGAGCTATAGGACAATTTAACAAGTGATCTATAGATTCCTCACATTCCAAGCACATTGAGCAAGCATTTACAATGATAAGTCCTTGGCTTTTAAGATTGTCCATTGTTAGAATACGTCAAAGCAAAGCCGTCCACCCAAAAGCCATCACCCTCGGAGGGGCTTTGTGATGCAGGTTGATCAAAGGCCAAGGCCTGCAAGCCCTGATGGGGTCCTCATGATTTCTAATTTTGAGATCCCTATCATTACTTTAGATATTTTCTAAACTAGTAGAGTTGCTGGGTATATTTACTTCCTAAATTATATTTTGATTAAGATTAGGTAGTTTCTTATTTTAGAATGTCTTGGTTATTAAGAAAGAGTGCTACTCTATATATAGAGGAATTCCCTGTTGTAATGATCATGCTATAATTTTTAATAAGAATTCAGTTCTTCTTGCACGTGAGTTTCTCCTAAGGATATTAGGGTTTTTGAGTCTCGAGACTCGATCTCACTGTTGGAGGTGTAGATCTTCACATCAATTGGTATCAGAGCCGACAATCCATCTCAGATCGCCAGTTGAGATCGCCGATCCGAGGTACGCCCGTTTTCCCTCTTTCTACCTTCAGCCACACTCATCCGAATCCCCATCGCCAGCCTGCCCTCCACCATCACCGAAACCAACCTCTTTGCATCTCCTCACCACAGCCCAAACTTTCCTCCACACGCAGTCCATCCATTAACCCTGAAACCCTAATCCATTCATCGACCACCATCCATTGCAACCAATTTCCAGACGTTAATCCCATCCCACCGTCATCCATCACAGCCAGCCCCAACTAGATCCAATCCAATTTCCAACCCCCCCACAGCCCTACTCCCCTTAATCGAAACCAAATCCCTTCCCTGACTCCACCATCCAATCAAATCAAAACCTACAAGCCCTGAACCCTAATTTTGCCCAATCCAAAAAAAAAAGAAAAAAAAAACCCCCAAATCTCTAGAATCCCACCAGCCCCTATCTCCAACCCTACTGAAACCCACAAGCCACCATCACCAATCCCCAGCGAAGCCCATCCCTCTCCCAGCGTCTTCCCTTCTTGCTCAACCAGTTCCCAACCCAAAAGAAGAGAATAAAAGACAGAAGAGAAGGAAGAAACAAACGAAGAAGACAGAGCAGAACGTTGAAGAAGGAGATCTGAGTGCGAAGAGTACCTGACACCAGGGGCATACATCTAGTAGCACCCCTCGTCGTCGCCAACCATCCATTGCACTGTTGCTCCCTCCAGCACTTGCATCGCGACATCCTCTCCAGTCGCTGCCCATCGCCTCACTATAGCCATCGCTTTTCGTTTTCTTCTTCAAGTCGTCCAGGTAAGAGGATACTCTTATTTTTCTTTCAGCGCACCAAGTTCGATGTGGAAGCAAAGCCACAGCCCACGTGCTGAGTTCTGCAGTTGGGCTTCACTTGATTTGGGCTTGCGTTTAGGACTGATCTGCAGTCTGGGCAGGTCTCCTTCTGAACCCGACCATGCCCACTAGTTTTAAAAAAAAAAAAACCCTTTGCAGTTGAAATTTCATAGCTACCCGAGGACGTCAATACCACGGGTATTTCACCAATTATTAGCGGGACAAGCTATTGACAAAATTAGAGATCATGTGGACCCCATCAGGGCTTGTGGGCCTTGGCCTTTGATCGGCCTGTATCACTTTGACACTCCAAAGACTTGCCCACTTAGTATTCGCGGCAACAATCCCCCTGGTCATAGAGGCAAAAAAAGATGCAACCGAGAATATGCAATTGGTCGTGGGCATCCAAATTCTTTTATCTTGACAATTAGTAGGGATGAAAACTTCTCCAATCATATTCAACAGAGCGGAATTGCAATTCCTCCACCTCATTTAAGTAACTTTTGAAAAAAAGCCCCAAAATAACGCAGTCTCTTCTCCTCTCCATGTAGTCAACAACTTTGGCTTCTTTATTGCTAGCACAATTGAACAATTCTGGAAAAGTAGATGCGAGGGAACGATCCCCCATCGACAAATCCATCCAAAAGTATATTTTATCCCCTTTGCCCACTTTGAATATCACTTGCCTTAAGAACGACTCCTTAGTGGTCAGGATCCCTCTCCATAAAGTGGAGAATCGCGGGAGAGGATCTCGGATTAGCCACCCCTCTCTAGAAATATCATATTTGCAAACGATGATCCTCTTCCACAAACAATGAGAATTATCTCCTATTCTCCATAGCCGTTTGCCTACTAGGGCCAAGTTCATCTCCTTCAGTGGTCTAATACCTAGACCACCCTCTTTATTTGGCTTGCGACCAGTTGACCAGATGAAATTTATTCTTCTCTTTTCCATTCCAAAGAAAGTTCCATTGCAACTTCCTAATTTGATTTATAACCTCCATGGGGCACTTGAACAGTGACATGAAGTAAGTCGGGAGGTTGGTCAAAGCTGCTTTAATCAAAGTAATTCTGCCACCCAAAGATAGATAATTAGCCTTTCATAGGGAAAGCCTTTTCTCCATCCTCTCGAGAACTGGTTGACACAGGGATTTTGAAGCCAAACCAAGATAGAGGGGAAGTCCCAAGTATGAAGAAGGGAGGGACCCGACTTTGCAACATCTCACTTTTGAAGAAGTTTACCCTCAAACCTGACACTGCTTCAAAGCATAGAAGGATTGGATTGCCTTGATATTGCATATTTGGGTCTCATTAGCATCACAAAAGAGAAGAGTGTCATCAGCAAACTGGAGGTGAGAGATTTCCTCGGCTTCATGATAAGGCCGGAACCCTTTGATAAGTTTAGAATTGCTTGCCGCATGTAACATCCTACTGAGAGCTTCACCAACTATAACAAATGATAAAGGGGAGAGAGGGTCACCTTGGCGGAGAACTCTAGAGGCAGAGAAGAAGCCAAAAGGAGATTACATTTATAAGAATCGAAAAAGTGGCTGAGCCCAAACATTCTGAAATCCACCCCGCCATTTTACACCGAAGCCCATTCTTCTCATCAAGTAAAGCAAGAACTCCCATTCCACCCTATCATAGGCTTTCACTAGATCCAATTTACAAATGATGCCAGGCTTTCTTTCTTTAAATCTCAAGTGAATGCAATTCATTAGCAATGAGAACACCATCTAAGATTTGGTGATCATGAACAAAAGCTCCTTGTGAATCAGAGATGAGAGTTGGGAGGACTTTTTGAAGCCTACTCGCCAGAAGCTTTGCCGGAATTTTATAGATGGACTCGATGAGGCTAATTGGTCAAGAGAATCTTGGATGTTCACAGCCCTAGATTTCTTAGCAATTAAAGGAATGAAGGACGCACTATATGTTTCGTTAATTTTTCCCTCTTGGGAAACTCCCTCATGATGTCCATGACATTTACTTTGATGCCTTCCCAAAAATCTGAAAGAATGCTCGAGGGAAGCCGTCTGGACCTGGGGCTTTCTCTCCCCCACAATTGAAGATCGCTTCTTTTACCTCCTCTTCATTAAAGCCCTTCTCTAGCCAGTCCACAGTCCGCACTCGCAGCATCCAACAACGAGAATTCACAAAGAATTCTCTGAGATATAAGTAATATGGTCCTGTAAGGGCGGGCCCAATAGCTTACTCTAAGGATTCTATCAAAATCCGAACTTGAAATGGCCATCAAACCCTCTGCTTTTCATTGATCCAGTGATTCCTAGGAGTCCTTATCGTAAACTGTGTAAGGACCGTCCTTACAGGACCATTACTCCAACGGTCCAGTCGATTTGGATGGGTGCCAAACTTGGGATCGGTTGTCGTGAGCATCGCTGCTTGGCGGATGTTATTTCTTTGCATACACACAAAATTCCAATGAGAGATGAATAGCAAGTTTCTTATTTAGCAAGTTTAATTAGTGCCTAATCTCAACACTCAATCCAATTTGACACCAATCTGACTGATATCCATCCTTGGGATTTATTCACAAAGAATTACACTTATAAATCAGTAAATTTTTGGGGCTCTTAAATATATAGTTACGATGATTATATCTGGCTGATATTTAGCCCACCCCCAATACAACATGATGCACTTCCCATTACCCAATCCCTGTGATTGGTATCTGCCTAGATGGGCAGCACACACTGGTTCAATAATTGCATTTTACATTCTTGACTCTTTTTTAGGAAGCAAAATCTTAATTTTTCTGCTTGGATGTTTTTTAGTTTCTACACATCATATACCGTTTTAACTTTTCAGTTATTTGAAACATATATATGTTTATGCATCTGCCGGTAAAGCACGTCCAAAGTGATGAAGTGCACGCTGCCATCCAAAGTCAAGTCTCCACATCTCGACCATCTTCACTCGCTGCTGTACGTGGCTTCCAATCATCCTCCTCTGTTCCATTACAACTGTGGCATCCTCGACTAGGTCATCCCGAGCTCATAAGTCAAGCATGGAACGAACCTTGTCTACGAAGCGATTTTAGCTTACTCGTCTTGCTTGCTTTTGGCAAAGCTTCTGTCCGTAGGCATTCTGGTGTGGTAGGAATACTACTTTGAAGGCCGACCACTGCATAGGAGCGATAGCGAAGCCAAGCCATCAAAAGGCGAGCAGCCCTTATAGCAATAGCAAACGGCCTACTTATAGCCGTATTTTCATTATTTAGGCGCTACTGAACTAAATTGACTACAAAAGTACCAATGGAAGCTGAAGTTTGTATCTGTATTGACTTATCTGCTTCTCTGTTTTACTGTCCCTCTTGTTTCACACTTAAATAACTATGGCTGACACCAACACATCCTTTTCCTAGTTGCGTTATTGTTAAGTCTTCTAAGTCTTTGTTGCTCTCATTCAAACTTTTTAACTATGAAAATATTCCGTGGGTTCACTTGGTTGATTTAATGGCTCTAACCTTATTAAATGCACAGGGTTTATGATGTGATTGACCTTCTTAGTTTGCTAGGATGTTATGCAACTGTGATATGTTCCCTAATTCAATCTGACGGAATGATACCATCTCTCGTAACCTAAATTTTTGTTTTGTGCCATTTTCTTCTCTCTGTGGCAGTATGGATAGTCCCTGCTTGTAGTATTTTGTATGGATGATGAAGTCTATTTTCATTTTTTTTACAGGTAGTGGCAAGACATACACTATGAAACCTTTACCCATCAAAGCAGCAGAGGATATTGTTAGATTATTGCATCATCCATCTTATCGTGACCAGAAATTTAGATTATGGCTCAGCTATTTTGAGATATATGGTGGTAAACTCTATGATCTTCTCAGTGATAGAAGGTTAGTATTCTATCAGGATTTTAGTTCTGGTCGCTTCTTGTGTGATGGAAGTTCTTGTACTATGTATTTGTCATTATGCAGTTCTGTTTTTCCTTATTTGTTTTGAAATAGATCGATTGTTCTGTTCTTGCAAACATCATTTTATCTTTGTGGACCCTTTATGCTTTTCCATTTTCATACTAAGTTTATAATTATTCTTTTTTCTTAAATCTTTTTTATCGACAAAAGTCTCACCAATAGGGCAACATTGTTTGTCTACGTGATCTTATATATTATTGGCTGATAAATGTAGTGAGATCTAGGTCTCCATATAGTTACATTTCACTTTATATCTAGAATTATCAAAAACATGTAGCACAAGAAATGTTCCTGATGTACGACCGACCTCAAAGGCCACATGTGTTGGGCCCAAGTAAATTTAGAATTTTTTATTCACTAATTATATGTCATTAGTTTCTAATTTTATTTAAAAGGATTGTAATTGGGATAGTCTTGCTTAGTTTCCTATTAGTTTTCTTAGGGCCTAAGTTAAGTTTTCCTATTTAAATGGCATTGTAGAAGTTGGAATGTCAGAGAGTTGATTAATAGAATTTGGGTTTTATCCCTGAGGCGCGTCCTCGTTATTGTTTCTGCGGAAATGTGTCGAAGTGTTTGCGGACACGTGCTTCGGCACCCACACAAGCCCTAAACCTAGGGTTTACATCAGTTCCTTGTTTGATTATAAACCACAAACGTTGTAACATAAGAAATGTTCTCCATTTGATTCTGTGACATACACCTGTAGACTTCTACCCCATAAAAAATTTAATACGATTGGAGACTGCCCCTTTATGTTACTGTTTTTATCAAGATACTTATTTTTCCGTTCTTGTTGAAAGGTATCATGTATTCAGGTTGCCTAGTTGAAGCATATGGAAGTGTTATATTGAATGTTAGCCTTTTTTGACTAATGTGAATGATGTAATTAGTTCTCTTTTGTGCTTTTTTTTTTTTTCCTTTTCTTTCTTTCTTTCTTTCTTTCTTTTCCTGTATTTTGGTGATGTAGCTTGAGAGACAGTTTTACTTCATATCATTTTTTCTGCTTTTCTCAAATGACATCATCATACCATTCCCTTAAAACAAAAAGAAAAGAAAAAAAGAGGTGCCCGGATAGATGTGCTACTTCAAACCTTTTAAATCTTTTTCTTTTGGTGATATAATTTCTGAATGTGGTTTTACTTCACTTATTAAAACCTTTGTCTTGAAAGTGTATGTTATTGCCTCAATTGCTTTTTAATGATTTTTGCCAGGAAACTGTGCATGAGGGAAGATGGTCGGCAACAAGTTTGCATAGTTGGATTGCAGGAATTTGAGGTTTCAGATGTTCAAATTGTTAAAGAATTTATTGAGAAGGGGAATGCTGCTCGAAGTACTGGCTCTACTGGTGCCAATGAGGAATCTTCCCGATCCCATGCCATTTTACAGCTTGCCATTAAGAAGCACAAGGAGGTAAATGAATCAAGAAGGCACAATGATGGAAATGAAACCAAGAGTGGGAAGGTTATTGGGAAGATTTCTTTTATTGATCTTGCTGGCAGTGAACGGGGTGCCGATACTACTGATAATGATAGGCAGACTCGGTAGGTGCTTTTTGTTAACCTCTTCCTGTTACTAAGTTTATATGGGTTCTTGGTAGTATTGTATGTGTTTCAATATCTCAGATGTGGCAAGTTGATGCTTGTCATTGTCTGATGATCTTGTCATTATTGTATGTAATCCTTGAGCCACAAGTCATAGGCATGGTTGGACTTTGTAGGGATAGGATAGTTTAAATGTATTTGCAGTGATGAAGTTTTGTAATGTAAGTATTTCATTTTGTTCTCATTCCAGAATTGAGGGTGCTGAAATCAACAAGAGCCTTTTGGCCCTCAAGGAGTGCATTCGTGCTCTTGATAATGATCAGATTCATATCCCTTTTCGTGGGAGCAAACTTACAGAGGTTCTTCGTGATTCTTTTGTTGGCAACTCAAGGACAGTTATGATTTCATGCATTTCCCCAAATGCAGGTTCCTGTGAGCATACGCTCAATACTCTGAGATATGCTGATAGGTATGTCTTTTTTTAATTATTATTATTATTATTTAAGTGTCCTCTCCACTCTAATTCGTATCATATATGAATAGGGTTAAAAGCTTATCCAAGAGTAGCAATGCAAAGAAGGATCAGGTTCCAGGTCCTGCTATCAAGGAATATTCGTTAGCATCATCAATTGAGGTAGAGGATCTTAATGACCCAAACGAAGAGGTAAAGACAGCTGACACAGGTAGAAGAGTTCCAGAGAACTCATACAACTCTAGTGCTGATCTTGACAGACATTCTTATGGTTTGCCCCCACCAAATTACTCCTTTAATGGGAGAGAGGAAGATGGGGCAGCAACTTCTGTTTATGTGGATAAAGAGAGGGTTGATATGAAAAATAATTTTGGTGGTCCTACCAGTCTGAAGTCATCTTCGTCTGTCCAAAATCTATCTGATACATTGGAGGATGAGAAAGTGCAAAAGGTGTCTCCTCCCCGCAGAAAGGTTACGAGGGAAGAAAAACCTGAAAAGCCGAGCAACTGGCCTAAGAAAGATGGTGGATCCAGCATGACCGCTATCAGTTCCAAGCAGCAACATATGTATGATTCTAATTTAAACAATGTTGCATCTAAACAGTATGGACAAGAACCTCCATGTCACGATGGAAAAATCAATGCAATACTTGAGGTAGGCTTTGGCTTAGTTTGGTGAGGTCCAGTCTTATTTTCTGTTGATAATTTATAATGCATGTAGGTAGCTTTGGCATTTTCTGCATCCAACAGTTTCATCTGTTTTGTTTCTCACAGGAAGAAGAGGCTCTAATCTCAGCTCATCGAAAAGAAATTGAAGAAACAATGGAGATTGTGCGGGAAGTATGTCTTCGATAATTTTCTACTCATAGCGTATTCTGTTTAATTTTATTTCTTGTTCTTATCTAGAATGTTTTTCCTTCTTATTTTTCATCGTCTTTGATAGTTTTGTACTCCTAACGTATTCTGTTTAATTTTATTTCTTGTTCTTATCTAGAATGTTTTTCCTTGTTTCTTATTTTTCATTCCATGTATTGTGTGTTTGTGTTTTGATTTTTGGCCCTTTCAATTGAATATATTTTAATGCCATTGTATCAACTTATTAGAGTCCTCATCTTGAATAGTTTTTAGTTGCACATCATTATGAAGTAACAGCATCATAACAACAAATTGGATTGGTGGTAGTGGCAAGAAGGTGAATATGTTCCATTCATATTTACTATGATCACTGTTTTCATTACCTTTTTTACACTTGGCATTTCAAAAGGCAATTTCCTGATCCAATTACAGGAAGATTTTTATTTTTTGGTGTGAAATAACAAGATCTCAATAGAAGAATGTACAAAGAATGGCTGTCCATCAAGGTGATGGAAGCAGCCCCAATATACAGAGTATGGAAGAGATATAAGAAACAATTGTAGAAGAAAACACAAGAAATTAGGCCATGCGCACCAATGAAATTTCCCCTTTAATGCCCACTTTTGTCAAAGGACTACATTTTCTTCCCTCGGGATGTACCTGAATGAAGCATTTGTAGTGAGTGGTAGGGCCTTTATATCAAAGGCAATCCATTGCAATGGTGAATATTTTCCTTTATATTCTATAGGGAATGTTGGGTGGTCTTATTTATGGCAATTTATATTGAAGAACCAGTTACATAATTACATGTGGTCTAACTGCACTTAATCATCCTCCTAAACGTGGAAGGTTGTCTGTCTTAATGATTTGTTAGACTTGGCTGTAAACAGCTAACTTTCATGTTGTTATAAGCACTGTAATGCACACTATCCCTGCTGTGGCAGTCCTTTTTCCCTTCCCCTTGGTGATCTTTGATTCATTTTCTTGTATTCTTTATTGGAACAGGAGATGAAGTTGTTGACAGAAGTTGACCAACCAGGGAGCCTTATCGACAACTATGTGACCCAGTTGAGCTTTGTGCTCTCCCGCAAGGCAGCAGGTTTGGTCAGCCTCCAGGCTCGCCTGGCAAGATTCCAGCATCGTCTGAAGGAACAGGAGATACTCAGCCGGAAGAAGGTTCCTCGTTAGTTGGCCATGGGTTTCACACTCACCCTTTTCAAGTTGCTATTATCATTTTGTTAGCAGCTTTTGTTCTCAGATGGTGCATCCACCTGTTATCTTTTCATTTCTTATGTTGCCTCTCCCCAGTCTGTCCTTAAAATTTGACTTATATACACAATTGAGAGAGAATCAGTTTTTCAGAAGGCTTCAATGTCATCAAAGTCGGTGCTTCTCCACAACAATATGCTGCATGTGGAAGATGAGTGTAAGCTTGAGTTGACCGCAGAGGCTGTTGTTTCTTTAGTGAGATGGTCTCTTCCATTATTTGTATGAGGGTTCTGGGTTTTTAGTTGTACCCTGGAAGTCTCTGTTAATTTGTATACATTGCTTCACTCGTGAATTGGGTTGTATTTTCTCAAAAGCTGCTGATGAACGAGGATGTAACTGGATAACAAATATCCCATCGTTTGTTCATGTATAATGTAAAATGAACTTTGCAGGTTGTTTTACATTCAGTTTTAATATCATGTTCAACATAAGTTTGTACGAGTTTAAAGAAAGTACTGTGTATTGGTTCGGGAGTCATTTTAGAGTAGTCCTTTGGATTCTTGCTTAATCCACTTCACTGAGAAGAAACTGTATGATTCAATGGGGAAATGCAACAGTTAAATTACTTTTTTCTTGGGTATGTTCTCTACCACTATACACTGATACGCTGCAATCTGAGCTCATCCTTTACTACTAAAGGTATGTTGATTGGACTAATCTTAAATCCAAAAGAAAGTCTAATTTGGTCCAAAGAGACAAGCCAATAGACATTTTCTTGGACTATGCCCTTTAAAACATCCATCTATGTTTTACCGAAATTCCCGTTTGCCAGCACTTAATATTGAACTAATAGAAATATGTAACAAAGTAAGTGAGATCAAAGACTTAAATAGAGGTACCCAATAAGGATTTAGCGTTGAGATATAGAAGAGACACTCGTGAATTGATTCACCAGAGCAGTGGTATAATGATTTCTTATCAAAGGGAGAGACTATTTGATGATGTCACCTCCACCCCAGTTTTCTTTCTTTTTGATAGGAAGGCATTGCTTCAGAATCCTGAGAATTCAATGCTGAATTGCGAGTGGGCCTCGGTTAGAAGAATCACTGTAACTAATTACCACTTCATCTTGTAAGTTGGCTTCTTTTTTTTTTTTTTTAAGGTGCGCGCGGTAAAGACAGTGATACATGCAGTTGTCAGTGCCCTATTCCCGTTTCTGATGCAAGGCCAGTTAAGGTTTTGATAGAATAAAATAAAAAATAAAAAAAAAAGCCTGCACACAAGCTCATTGCTTGTTAAGGCCTAGGTCTCTGTATCAGGTGGTCTTAGGAAGCCAACCAATGGTCCACAAGATGACCCACAATGCAAAAAACACGGGCCATCGTGCACATCAGTCGAAGTGATCAAACATGGCATTGCACTATTTCTTTCAACAGCTGCTTGACATTATTCTCATGATATTTGATGGGCAAGTGTTCCACACCAATGCCCTGGATCCATTCAGGTTACCTTAGTTTATCTATGCAGGACTTTAACTGATTTTTCAGGGCTCTCCTGAATTCTCAGAATTATTTTATCTGCAGGGAAAGGTGATGAGAGAACTGGCTTGGTTTTTGGGTCAAGTCTTTTGTCGCAGGTACACTTGATGCATGCTTGGGCACCTGCATTTGTTTACTGCAGCCCATACATCTGCCAAAAGCCTGAAGCCGGGGAAAAGAACCTCATATCTTGAAGTGAAACAGAGCAGGGGCTAACAAATCATATTATATATAATCTGAATGCCCACAAATGGGATCTAACCTAAATATCTCAACAATAAATTCCAGCCCTCTGATAGTTGTCCTGGGAACATATACATGGATCTTCGAATTTCAGAAACTCTATAGGCATTCATTCTGGTCATTGGACAAGCAACATACAAAGCTGACATTACTTTTCAACACAACAGGATTTTATTACCAATACAAGACACACTACAAATGATTCCAAAGTACACACTACAAATCATCTAGCATACTCCGTGTGTGTCTGCAGGGAGATCCCTGTCTGAAATGCAACTATGGCCCCTGCAGAAACAGCTAATTTCACACATGGTGCTCATTATGGATTCCCGTGGGAGAGATTCTCTCCCCACCTGAATATATAATGAAATGGGAGGGGGTTTGGAACGATCTAATTGACACCTGCCTGTTTGTTTGCATTAGAATACACGAGAATTAAATACACAAGATTTCATGCCATAAGCAGTTAAACATGAAGATTAAATGTGAATTTCAAAAAAAAAAAAAAAAAAAGAGAAAAGAAAAGTAAAAGAGAGCATCAAATAACCTTTCTTTTTATGGAAGTAGAATTAAGAGAAGATGAGAAATAAATACCTGACCATCACCATGGTAATTCAATACATAGGAAAGGGAAGGTCCTAACTACATCTCCTCCTAATATCCTTCACCTCTCACATCATGTCTTTCATCCCTTACCTCTTTAATTATCCTTCGGGGGAGTTTATTTCATCATAAACTGCTATGTATTCAATACATGTGTCCATCTTAATGCAAACAAACAGGCCCCTAGGCCTGTCTAGTCTTCATAAAGTTTTATGGCTTTAAAGGTGCTGATGTTTTGAGTTTCCAATCTACCGGTGAGTAATGGTTGGATGAGTGCTGAACAGGGGTACATACCAATTTACACACAGTGAAAGCAAGTGAAGAGGGTTGATAGATCATAGGTGGGTGTAGAAAGAAAATGTAAGGTTCCCACCTAAGGTCCAAACCATCACTGTGGACCAAAATTAAGTTCACATAGCACAGACTACATTTAAGTACAAGATAAATATGCAAAGGATTCAATCAGCTTGGCAGCTCAACAGATTTGCATGTTGCCCTTGTAACAAGTAAAGTCACAAGGGAACTCAAATGTTTCTTCACTAAGGTAAAAAAAAAAAAAGAAGAAGAAGAAGAGAAGGTACTGGCATTCAGAGTCCAAAAATGTTTATAAATGGTTCTTGATAGTAACAGCCCACTTCTATTTCAAAACTGATTGTCTGACTGCCCCACATCTGTTTCCATACTAAATGTCACATACAAAGCATAATTTCACAGCAGATCAATAAAAATGAGTGAATCGCTAGGATGTCAAACACTCATGCCTCTCTCTATTCAATTGCATGAAATCTCTGGAAAATTGTTCGGCAAAACTGTCTTCAAGTCATCAAGAATGACTTACAAGCTCATTACGACCTAGGTGATACCTCTTGCAGAGCTTCTCCAGGTTTGCGATTGAGTGCTGCATTGCATTCAACTTTGTATCCATGAACATAGCCTGCAAGCATCCAGAATGTATAGGAATATATTATAGCACCAAGAAGCAAAGAGAAGGGACCGCCTCCCTTAATATGACCTATAAAAGAAGCTCATACCTGATAATCATCACCATACTTCTTAACCAAACGTCCAATGTAAACCCTCTGCATTGTAGTCAATGGTTGCAAGGGGGCATTTTTTCCATCCTTGCGCTTCTTCCCAAGTGCAGATTTCAGATCTAAAGATGGCAAAACACAACATCTAAACAAATTAGGTAGAGCATTAGGAATGAATAATTTTATAAGATCCCTAGATTCATGGCCACATGTAGTCTGAGAATGGTGACACCACAGTATAGGAAAAGACCAAAGGCACAAATAAAACTAAAAAAGACCAGCAGTTCCAAGAATGCAGAACAGCAGGAGAATTAAATGCCATAGGATTATTAAATAGATCTCCATCTCCATCAAAAGATTCCAAAAACCATCATTGGGTGAACCTACCCATGAGCACAAGGTAACATTCTACCCATGGTTTAAAATAATGGCCATGGAGGGGATCACAATCAACCAAAAATAATTGATTTATCACAACGACACAGCAGTTTGCAATAGCGAAATAGTTTTGGACCATGACTCTACTAAATTCCAATAGTGGAAAGGTTCATGCAAGCTTACAACTGAATAGGAATGATACCTAGAGAGTTGTGAAATAATGTATCTGTCATGACCAATATACAGTTTGTATGATGTTTTGAACCACGAGTTTAAGGGCCCCTTTTGTTTGAATGAAATTGAATTCCTAGGAATTAATTGTAAAACGGGATGCAACAAAGGATTATCAAAGAGATGAGGCGTGAAGGATACAAGATGGAGGATTTGACTTAATAGGGTGATGACTGAATTGAGTATCTATTTTCCATTTCCCCTCAATTCATTCCCATTAAAGGTGAGATTGTATGATGGACATTTATGAACCTTTCCTTTTGTTTTTCCAATTTTAGCCACTCATAGGAATACATTTCTTAGAACTCAACTCCTATGAAATCAACTCTATGCAAACAAAAGGGACCCATAAATATCTAAAACACCATTTGTTCAACATATATTCATAAAAGCAAACAATCCAAACCCATCAAAAATCTTTGTATGAGCATTATGAAATCTGGGTCTGAACACTAGCCATCAAAACTCTGTTTTTGGCCACAATCATCACCTATTGTCAGTGAGAATTGGTCTAAACTATAATTCAATTAGAACCCATTTTTTCTTCAGCTTTAAGAACTAAGACCCAGAGAAAGATTTTTCAAACCCCACTTCTTCAATCCGTGCTCCCGCGGACCACCCAAAATGCACTAAAACCCTAAAAGCGAAAAACATTGGAAAATGGAAGAGAGAAGAGAGCCGAGTCACCATCTTCTTCGAGATCGCTGCCCGGGTCGTCTAGGACGGCCGAGTCGGGCTGAGTCGAGCGTGGGACCTGGAGCGAGTCGGCCTCGATGATGTGCGGCGTGCGGGAGCGAACGCTGAGGAGATTAGGGTTGGAGACGACACCGAGAGACTTGTAGTTGCTAAGAACGCTGGCCTTCTCGTCCCATTCCTTGTCTCTGCAAAAAACACTACAGGGAATCACGAAAGGGAGGAAGGGAGATGATGAAGGAGGAGAGGACAGAGAGAGAGAGAGATGAACGTACGAGATGAGAGAACGGAGCTTTGCAGGGAGGGTGAAAGCTGGCTTGAAGATGTTGGGGTGCTTCTTTGGGAGACCCACCCGAACCTTCGGTCGTGATTTCTTGGATTTCCGTCGTGATCCAGCCATCTCTCTCTCTTTTCCTTCTTCTCTGGTTCTGGCTGTGGCTCTCTCTCTCTCTCTCTCTCTCTCCTAGGTTGGCTGCTCTTTTGAAATTGAAGAAGTGGGTGGATTGGATTTGGAGGTCAGTAAATTATAAGAGGATGGGTGTTTTGTGTTAGGGGGCCAATTTTCGCACCCCATGTTTTAATAAGGGCACCACATTCTGTAGGTGTCCATCGACAGAATAGGTGCCCCTACACCCACCCTGACCATTTGTATGGTACTTTTTGTTACTATGAAGGGCACGTACGTATTTTTTTTTTTCGTTATCATGGAAGGGCACGCACGTCAACAGTATGAAGGTGTCCATTCACACAATCAAGGTTATTATTATTTTTGTCAGAGAGACCACAGAACGTCATTATTTTTGTTATCATGGAAGGGCACGCACGTCAAATGTATACCGGTGCAAATAAACAGTCCGTATTTTACAATTTTTTATTTTGGTGGGGTCCACAATCAAGATCGGAACCGTTCATTATTTAGACAAGGTCAGACACGGCTACCTCACCAAATCTCAGCCGTTGATTCATCATATATCTTGAGATATGTGCTAAAACATGATTATTAATAACAGTACATGCATATAGGATGCCAAAACAGTCCCTTTTTTCCAATTTTTGGTTTTTGTGGGGTTCACAATCAAGATCGGAACCGTTCATTATATAGGGAAGGTCAGACACGGCAAGGCGATCAAATTTCAGCCGTTGATTTATCTTATATCTCGAGATATGTGCCAGAACGTCATTAATTTTTAAAGAAAATATATACCGATGCCAAATCTGTCCAAACATGGAGTTCTAAAACATTTTAGGTTCCGTTTTTTTTTTTTTTTTTTTCCTCTTGATAAATAAGTTCCAGGGTTCAAGTTAGAAAGTTTGGCATTGGTTAAAATCATGATCAATATAGTGATGATTGGGTTGTTGTATGATGCAGTGCATCTGTGGTTAGGTTTTGCCAAAAACGTCTATTGTAGATTGGCTAAGTAAGTTGTGTTGAGAGTTGGGTCTGGATTGCCTGTGCCACTGAAATCGTAGAGTCCATTGATGAATGTTTAAAGGGAAAGACCACTATAAAAAATAATTCTTGAAGTTCAAAGTAATTTGAAGTTTAAAGTATTATTTGTCGTTAAATTGATTGAAAGTCAAGATGCAATGTAGTTAATTTGGTGTTTTCTTATTGCAGGATTGAGCGTAATTAAGTTTGGACAGATTTGGCACCGGTATATATTTTCTTTAAAAATTAATGACGTTCTGGCACATATCTCGAGATATAAGATAAATCAACGGCTGAAATTTGATCGCCTTGCCGTGTCCGACCTTCCCTAAATAATGAACGGTTCCGATCTTGATTGTGAACCCCATAGAAACCAAAAAATTGGAAAAAATGGACTGTTTTGGCACCCGGTATGCATGTACTGTTATTAGTAATCACGTTTTGGCACATATCTCGAGATATAAGATGAATCAACGGCTGAGATTTGGTGAGGTAGCCGTGCCTGACCTTGTCTAAATAATGAACGGTTCCGATTTTGATTGTGGACCCCACCGAAATAAAAAATTGCAAAATACGGACTGTTTATTTGCACCGGTATACATTACTGTGATTAACGGTGAACAAGAATGGCTTTTGGCACACATCTTTTTGTATAAGATGAATTAACGGCTGATATTTGGTGAGGTGGCCATTTTGGGGTTTTTAAAGGTGACTAATGGTTTAGATCTTGATTAGGGAATCTAAAAGGTACATTCCCAGAGCAAAAACATATTAGGCCATATTACCGTTAGTGTTATTATTGTTACTGTTCGTTACTGTCATTTTTTTTTTAATATCTGATGATCTAGGATGAATCAACGGATGAAATTTTAGGACGTAGCAGTTATGACCTTATTAACACAATCATCGGTTAAGATCTTGATTTGTTTCCATCATCATGCATGGGTCCATCCGTCCCTCCATCACCATCGATTTTGACGCACCATGCACGCAACAGTCCACGAGGCTACGCATCATGCACGCAACAGTGCACGAGACCCATCGATTTTGATGCATCACATCAAATCATATCAACGTCCGTATCTTCCTCTCTCATATCAGTTCACATCAACAGGTGGTCAATGGAGTGGTGCACATATTAAAAACAGGGGTGCGGATATCAACGCCCTTTGTGTTATTGCTATTTTGTTAGTTGATATGAAAAAAAAAAAAAAAAAAACACTAAAAATCTGCGGATCTGTAAAACTGATCCGATCCAATCCGATATGATCTGAGGATTTTTAACCAAATTGAAGGTAAAATGAATTGGTGACGGATTGAAAATTATGTAATCTGCTAGCAACGAATCGGTGGCGGATTTTACCCTCAATTTGCGGATTCAATCCGATCCTATCCGATATGTTGACATTAAATATAAATAAAAAAAACTTAAAGGGTCTAAATATAAGTTAAAAAAACTTTAGTGTCAAAATGTAATTCACTTTTATATATAAGTATAACAAATGAAGCCCAAAACTTCAGGGTCAAAATGTAATTCACTTTTAAATGTAATTATTAATAGGGACATTTATTAAAGAAATTCTTTTAAATAGGATAACCACTGTTGGGACCCCCAAAATTTTATATTATCAGCCTAGATCTACATTTTGTTTTTCAATTTTAACCTTTCTTAGTTAATGCCAACAAAACCCTACTTGGAAACAGGGATGAAAGAAGAAACCCAACGAAGAAAAGAAGAAACGGAAGAGCCTTCTTGTCGCCGTCCGGTCTCCATCTCACGTCCATCTCCGGTCACAGAAGAATACCCCTTCACAGGCGCACTACTCCACGTCACTCTGTCACTCCTCTTTCTCTCTGCATCAAAACGTAAGCCCTGGAGGAAGCCTCTAATCTCAGGACCTTGTTTTCAAGATAATAAATTTCCACACATTAAACTCTTTCCTTCTCTTGTAAAAATAGAGAGCCCTTTCAGATGAGCAGTTGTACAAGGACAAAGAACCTGCTATTGATCATATTCATGCCGTCAAAGGAGAGTTTAAGAAATATGGGCATAGGTGCTGAGATGTTATTATTGAAATTTTTAGCTTTTCTTGGTTGTTTGTATATGTTGTCATGGTGTTTTTTTTTTTTTTTTTTTTGTGCAAATATAAAAGATGATTTTCTGATCTGTAACCATTGTTAGTCTAGGTTTTTCTTGGACTTGCATGTCGTGTGATTTTCTTGAAATAACAGATGATGGTATTTTTTTTTTGTGTGTTTAACCATTAAATGTCTTTGTTTTTACTTTAGGGTTTGCATCAAATTTGGTCTGAATAGGATTTAGGTGCATTTGGATTGTGCAACGCAAACTTAGATTCTTGAACAAATTTGGTCTGATATTGCTTCATGGTTTTATGGCAATAGTTTGGCTCATAGAACCACCGGGCCTGTATGAATATATGAAATTGTAACGATTTGTTACTTTTTTTTTTTTGGTTGAGGCTGCATTACAATCAACTGTATATGCAGAAGAGGTTTGATGTCTGCAAGCACGTGACGTGGTGCCTTTTTTCCTTCTTGTGACTTTATTTGAATGCTCAGAGTAATCTTTGTAAAAGCAATTCAGATAATTGTCCATAAAGCGATGTTTAGATGTTCTCGAAACAGTTGCACTTCAGTTTTTCTGCATATATAAAGCGATCCTTACATCCGCTTGACAAAACTACTTCAAAAAGATGCAATTTTGTTTGTTATATTTGTTGCAAGTTTTACTTCAATAGCAACACCCATTAGTTTGTTAATACTTAGCATTGAAGGTCATATGTTTTTGTGTTGTTCATAGTAGGAGAGGACAAATGATGTACACCCTATAAAGTTGAAAGGCCTACTTTGATACCAAATTGATATAGGCATCTAAAAGTTGAAAGGGCTCACTCTACCAAATTGATACAGGGCTTAGAAAGTGGAAAGTAAGTTGAAAGTGCTACAATTCAAGGAAAAAAGAATAGAAGGCCTCCAATATAATTTATGGTAGGTTTGTTCTTTTAACTCACTGAAATCTACCAAATGAAACAAAATGTTAGAGAATACCAGTTATTAACTTAACAAGTAGTCAAGAGCAATGATCACTTTTTATACCATTATGTGTAGATGGACAGTGATACTTCTTTTACCGAGGAGAAGTTATTATACTATCAAGATGTTTATGTTTCTAAAGCAATTTGGCGAGGAGAGGTACATCCAATCATTTACTTTATATTTAAATGTAACGTTATATTTATTTTTTATCTCTTGAACCACTTCATACTACATGAGTTTGTAATAGTAAATTTATTTTGTAACTAACATCTATAGGAACCACCAAACTTGAGAATAGTTCGAACCACACATGACAAAAATAGTTGGCATCTAACACGCTGACAAGAAGACTATGTGCGCATGTGTGGCTTGGAGCACTTGTCAAGCATTGGACAAATGACGATAGATCATGCGTTGATAAAAGCATTGGTAAAAAGATGGAAGTCGGAAACAGATACCTTCCATCTTCCATGTGGGGAGGCCACTTTGACCTTAGAGGATGTGTCATACATATATGGCCTCCCCATAGATGGACCGCCAGTGACAGGAAAAACACTGTATAGTACCGAGCAAACAACGAAGATATGCATGGATCTTCTAGGCATGGAGCCGGTGCCAAAACGAGATAGCATCGGCACGAGGTTAAACTTTTATTGGATGAAAAATAACTTCAAAGGAAACAAAAAGAAGAAAAAAAATCATGAAGTTGAAGAGAAGTGCAACACGAGAGCCTATTTATTTTGCCTAGTGGTAGGTCAAATAATTGGCAACTCATGCGGTACTTCTGCGCCGGCTTGTTTGCTTGGTTTATTTAGAGAATTTAAGAGGTATGCATGGGGCCCTGCATGCCTTGCAAACCTTTATAGGATGTTAGGTAAGGCATCAATGCTTTCGAAGTTTGATGAAGAAAGGAAAGATGGAGAGGGGAAAAAAGTAAAAAACCAGAAAGCAACAGATCCATCAGATACCTTGACTGGCCCACTGCAATTGTTGCAGTTAACATGTATATTTGTTTACTTGGTTACATTGAATATGAACTATTTTCTATTGACTTGATATTCATATAATGTTTCCTTGGCAGATTTGGGCATATTCCATAATGGAATTTTTGCGGCCTAGCAATGACTATATAGATGTATTATTGGATTTTGACTTTCCACTATATAAGCCGTGGGAGAAAAGCATAAAAAAGCATAGGTCTCCATTGAACACCAAGGATCGTCGGGAGCAAATTGACAATATGAAAATAGAAGAAGTGAGTGTAATTTTATTTTATTTTTAATATGAATCTTTATGATTGATATTTGATTTGTGAGTATTAAATATGTAATGAAAATCTATGGTGTAGTTTATATGGATGCCATATGAAGATGTGATTGATAAACTAGATGAGGTAGTTCCTAAAGAAGATAGACAGTTATTCACATCTAATACAACTCTAATCTTCTATTGGATCGTCAAAAGACACAACTCCGAACGGGTAATGAAGCAGTTCGGCTTTGGACAGTTGCTCCCCGTTATTCTCCGCTTGCCATTTGAAAGAGTTGATAGGGTGAGGAAAGCTATTTATGATTACAGCAGATCGTTGAAAGAACTAATTACCATTTGGGATGCGAGGCATAAGCTGTTGCTAGTGAGTGAAGAACTTGATGATTCACCTATCCACAATGAATTTTATATGAAATGGTATTTGGCGGTGACAAGATTGATAATCTCAAGGCCTCCAAAGAAAGAAGGTGGTGAAGATCAAACGATACCTCCAACACAACCAACCTCCACAAAAGATAATGACTTCATCCATAGAAGACTTGTAAGTGACATGGCAACATAGCTGTAAATTTTAAGTTATTTAATCATTTTCAATATTTATGACTCATTTGAATTTGTTCATGCAAGTTTGTTTCTTCCTAGATGACCTGATCTCTACTTTGGCCGGCAACAAAAGAACATCAGAGGCAATGAATTCGGAGGATATGATACTGTACTGTGTACCAAAGTGGAGCACTTTAATGAAGCATTTGAAAATGATTTTGTGGAATTTGGGTATGGCAAAGTGAGTCCAAGCGAATCTCTTGGTCAAGGCAAAATGAGTGAGAGACAGCAGATAGTTTTGAAGAAGAAGCTAGAGTTTGCCACTAAATCACCCAATTCAAAGTTAAATACTCCACCTAAGTCTTCCAAAAACACAAGTATCAAAAGTCTCAGTCCCATGGCCTCTCCTCGAAGGTCTCCTAGATTGAAAACATCCCCCATTGAATTTGTTCTTGATAGTCCTCCCCCAAACATCCAACAAGAAGCCATTCCCATGGAGTCTCCCACCAAAAAGGTCGCCTCAATGGTTATTCGTGTAAAAAATGCGACCAGGGTGAAAAATGAGATGAAGTTATCTCCCAAGTCATGCATGTTTAGAAGTCAGAATTTTTGCCTTGTGCAGGGATAAATGATGATATTGATGCCACTTTCATTAGGCAGCTTTGAGATTCATTGTTTCATAATGAGATGAAGATTTTTCCCAAGTCATGCATGTTCAGAACCTTGTGTAGAGAAAAATTTTGGTGGTTCAAGATTTCGCTAGTAACAGGGTCTATTTATATAATATTCTAAGTCATCCATCATTCATGTGGGTGATGCATGATTTAGGCCAATCCATTTGTTCGCATAAACTCTGTTAAACTGAGATATTTTTGTAACAATGAGGTAAAGAGAAAGAACATGCATCTGGTAGTTTTAACTGATATGCTTTTGTTCTGCTTGACAGTAACTGTTGACACTCAATAAGAGGTCATGACCCTAACTGTTATGACTCTGTGCACTCTAACTGTTCTTGTCAATAGTAAGCTCTATATATGGAATGGTATGTAATTTAATATATCATGTCCATACAAAATCACGTAAATAATTGGGTTTGATGAGACTGCCAAGTCGATGTGTAGGTAATGTAGTACGTGACAACACCATCAGTTCCTGAGTCATGACCACATTTCAGTGTATAACCTGATGGTTACTAATACTTCCATACTTCTTTTCCATTTCTCCTAAACACTTCCAATAATTAAATGGAAGCAGGACAATGATAAAAAAGAAGAAGAAAGAAGCTAAAAAATGGTTTCTTAAATGTAAGAATTTACCAGTGGATGTCACCAAAGCAATGATCCTCATCTTATCAACAAGATCTTGGGCCCTGTCACTTAGATTATATAGATGGAACTTTCAGAGATCTCCATGCACAATACAAAAAATTATAAAACATCGTTCCTCCTGTTACAAATGTAGGCACCAAATACAAAAGTGCAGCAAATAGATGGCGAGACCACTTCAAAAGACATGGTTCCACCTTTACAAAATAAGATAAAAAAAAGTGCTACAGCTGCCAGAACCACATGTAGCCACATTTTACATTAAATTACATGGTTCCACCTTTACAAAAAAAAAAAAAAAAAAAAAGTACTTGCTTAGACCACTTCAAAAGACATGGCTCCATGGTTTCGCCATCATGGATCAACTTCCCTTTGGTGGATTTCGGCATTTTTGTCGGTTGTGACCCCTATTTTTACAAATAGAGCACGTTACTTGTCTTCTTTGCCGATTAACTTCTTCTGTGCGAATTCTATTCTTTTTTGGACGTCCAGGCTGCCTGGTAGTAAGTGGAGGTTTGACCACCTCGTTACTAATGTGCTCCCAATGGCGTATATCGCGGGTTGGATGTATTACATGACTATAAGTCCTTCTATATGTATCACATGTGTACCAATCCTCACAAAAATCATATGGATCCAAGCCTCTGGTTTTCATGACGGACAAGGCATGCTCGCACGGAATTCCAATCGTTGCCCACATCTGACACGTACAACTGTTTCTATCTAGGTGAACAACATCAATGAACTCCCAAGACTGCATCTGAAATTCATTGGGACCTGCTTGTCGACAATTCAAACGTCGGGATCCTTCTGTAGATTTGCTTAGAATGGTTTCTGCCCCAGGAGTTAGGCGTGTCTTCAGTTGCATTGACGTAGTCCTCCGAAGATGGAAAAAATCCATTAACTTTCCACGAATCCCATCGACTTGTTTTGATATCGGAAGCTCTCTATTGTGCTTCATTAGACTGTTTAAGCATTCTGCAATGTTTTGAGTTAACATGTCGTACCGCCTACCCTCCACAAAAGCATTGGACTAATGTTGTCTTCCGATTGCATGAATGTAGTTATAAGCATCCAGGTTTACGGCCTTTATATCATTCATATGAGCTTCATATTCACATGGCCTGTAAGATTTTGCAGCAAGCCAAAATTTCTTAACAATGCCATCATCTTTGAATCTCGAACGTATATTTTCCGCGATATGATGACAGCAATAACAATGTTGAGCATTTGGAAATACTTCTTCTACCGCAAGAACAAGGCCTTTCTGACGATCAGACACAATTGTTAGATATCGAAGCTCACCAAGAGCTATTTGAAGATTTGCAAAAAACCATGACCAGCTATCTCGTCGTTCGGCCTCAACTATGGCAAAGGCAAGTGGGAAAAGCTAATGATTACCATCATAAGTAGCGGCTGTCAGTATAACACCTGGATACTTACCTCGAAGATGTGCTCCATCTACAGCTATCACAGGCCTTAAGGAAGAACGGGAGGCTTCGATGCATGATCCAATTGCCCAAAATAATCTTCAAAAGGAGTTATCTTCATGCTTCAGCAACTCGATTCTTGTTCTAGAATTCATCATTTGTAATTCCATGCAATATCGAGGAAGGATTTGAAAAGACTCCTCGAATGAACCCCGTATTTCATTCATTGCAATCTCTCTTCCTAGATATGCCTTTCTATAACTTATCGTCACCTCGAACTCCATTTGAAAGTCAAATATAATTTCCTTTGGTGTGTACATATTATTAAATTGAAGCCCATCTTTGACAAAGTCTGCAATCAAGGATGCTTGCACTTGTTTATGTGCCATCCCCATCATTGGTTTTGAGCATGAATGAATTGGGTTATATGTCCGGACTTGAAATTGTGGACCTGAATCCACAATAGAAGCATGTATACACCATGGACATGTTGCATCGTCACATCGTGCAGTAACTTTATAACCGTTGGTCTTCAGATGCTTCAATACAAAATTCTTGTACATTGCAAATTTCGCGAGGGTTTTCCTAAATGTATCACGATCTGGAAACATTCTCCCTTTCCACAACTCTTGCGCAGTACTCTCTAGCAACTCATGTTTGAAATCGTCAACTGGCACTAGCGTATCTTCAATGTTAAGATCTTCACCAACGGCTGACGTTTCGGCACGAATTCCCACATCTTCTTGCATTTTATCCCCTATTACAGGATCATCATTTGCCCGTGGCTGAGAGTCTATTAATGTAAAGTGATCAGGTGAAAAGGACAAGATGACTTCAATGTCTTCCTCAAGATCAACAGGGGGATAAATGGTATCACAAGAATGGAGACTATTGACTCCAATATCGGGATTTGCTTCAAAATTATAAATGTCACCTCCTAGTGCTTTTGAAGAGCTTTTGTGAGAATCACTGCATCCAAATAATAACGATTAGTCCATCTTCATCTTTCAAGGAAGAAATCAAAATTCAATCTAGTGAACAAGATAATAACGTACCGTGTTGTGCTAACTGGATGACCTCTAGGATGTCCAACACTTTTTCCCTTCAAATTATTGGTTCTTCGACCGAGAGCATTTTGATTGTCTTCAAACACATTCAGAGTTGTCAACCTTGCATGTATATAAGGAAAAATAAGTTAGAGTTCCATAGATAAATAAATAGTGCACAAAGTGATTAGGACATGGTGCAATACCTTGAATGTCCTTCATGTACACCTCTTGAACACTTGGTGTTTTTGCTCACATATAAATAAATCCCATTTACATTATCCCGAGACACTTTCAACATTGCATTTACATCACCATCGTTAGCTACTTTAATCAATGTAAAGGCTTGACGGTTGTTGTGAAGGTACTGAATTTTAATGGTTTCATCGTTTTCTATCCACTTCGTTCCTTGTAATACACTCTGGAACAATGTAGAGTAGTTTGTGAAATTGCTTAGATACATCACTTTTTGTTCACCTCCCCTGTACACCGGATTGGTCGTATTCCAATCAAACTCTCCATTAAAGTGGAATACAACAAACGTCTCATCCTCTGACATCCTAAAGAAACCGAAAATAAATTAACATGAGATAAGAACAAGTGACATTTAGTGAATAAACCCCACTAGACATGGTAACTAAACCTAGAGACCCCAAATTTTATATGATGTAATTCATTTTATCAAAACCATCAAAATGACAAATAAGAAGTGAACAAAGTGGGCTTGCGCAACAATTCCGTACTTAGAATTTTTCAACATTCATCAGATTTTTAGAAACTTGCATAAGTTTCTCAGCATTCATTAAATTTTTAAAAACTTGCATAAGTTCTATAAAAGAGTTGTAAAAGGAAGAAAAAAATCTTTCGTCCCATATTCAAGTTTCATTCAGCTTTCACAAGGATTAAGAAAACAAATGAAATAATAATAACATTGAAGTTTCATTTCCACTTGAAACAACTTTTAGAGATAAAGGAAAAATGGAGAAAACAGAAAATTCACATAAAAACTCAGATGGTTGATATTTGATACAAAATGAAATGCATAATTCAAATGAACCACATCCACATTGACATTGATACCTTTATTAATTGGGAAGTAAGAAAATGCAGATGCCCCAACATGTCAAGGGTTTAGTCCAAATACCTGTTCTAAAGCCTTCCCCTCTTCAAAAGGTTTACTTAGAAAAAAGAAAGCATAATGACTCAAAGTGCTATAAGGTGGAATGCATGTTTACTTTGAGCATTGCAAGTGCAATGTAACAACATAACTAGATAGATTCCATTCAACCATGACAGTCGGATCTGCTATGGGACATCTTTGGTACTTTGATAGAGAAAAGTAGATCCTTTTGGCTCTTTATAATCATTCAGAGTACTAAGAGTACTAATCATTCAGAGTAGTAATCCAACATTTTGGCTCTTTATAATCATTCAATCATAAAGAATAACAGATCCTTGCGCAGTGCTCTCCCTAGTCTAAGCTCTGGACATTCTTTGGTTTTTCCCTATCTGGAAAGAACTACTTAGTGCACAACTCATAGCCTCCTCACTGGCAATGGGAAAGGCATTAGCTGTATTGTATTATCTAAAAAATCCAATCAACCAACTAGAAAAACAAAAAATCACTGTAAGAAGAAATGCCTTGGATACCTTGGAGAAGAATCTTGGAGAAGAAAGGGCTATCTATTTTTACAAGAGAAGGAAAGAGTTGAGTGTGTAGAAATTTATTACCTTGAATACCAGGTCTTCAAATTCTGAGGACTTCCTCTAGGGCTTGGGTTTTGATGTAGAGGAAAAGAGGAGGGCGAGGAGGAGAGAGAGACGTGGAGTGCTACCGGTGAAAGGGCGTTCTTCTGGGATGGGAGATGGAAGTGAAATGGAGACCGGACATGGAACGGTCTGGTCTTCTCCTTCTTCTGTTTCTTCTTTTATCTTTTGGTTTCCGTTTTCGTCCCTTTGTTGGCATCAACTAACAAAGGGTAAAATGGGAAAAAAAAAGGAAGATTTGGGCTGGAGGTCCTTTCCTGATATTATAATGATTTGGGGGTCTCAACTTTGATTACTCAATATAAGGGAATTTCTTTAGTAAATGTCCCTTATTAATATTACAAGCTTTGAAAATAGTAGGTCCAAACTTTTGAATCTATGCACATAGGGATAAAGAAATGGGCAAAAGTGTCATTTCACCTTAAAGACTTTTGGTGGTTGGAAGGATAGGATACGAAAGGTATTAAAATGTAAAGACGGGGGCCTATTTTTAAATATTAAAACCATAGGAGCCTATTTACAAATCATAGAAATCTGAGGGGGTTATATGCAAAAAAAAAAGCTTTTAACTTTACCATGTTTGGTGGGTTAGAGTAAAGTCCTAGTGGCCAAAAAGATTCTGTTTTATTTTACTAGCCACTAGAAACTCTGCTTCATATAACATAAGTGGTTACTTTATTATTTGTTTACTTCTCATCCCACTTCAAATTACCTTGATTTTCTTTTTTTTGAACTTCAATGTAAAACCTACTTCTCCTCTACAAAATAATCAAGGTTTCTATTTATTTGACATTTGCTTTTATGTTACTATCTCTTTTGTTGGCTATTTACTATGGCAAAGGATCATATATATATATATATATATATATATATATATATCAGGGCTCTCCTAAGCTGCAGCTTAGCTTATCCTAAGCTGGAATGGTGCTGGTTCCATGAATCAAACTTGATTATATCTGTTTTTTGGATGATGGAACTGAAAAATCCATTTCTGATTGGATTTATCTTGATTTTGAAGATGATCATCAAGCAAAAAACAGCATAATCGACTTTGATTTTTTAGGACCAGCCCCGATTTAGCTTAGGATAAGCTAAGCTGCAGCTTAGGAGAGCTGGCCCCATATATATATATGTATAGGATATGTACTATATTACGGTACGTAGCACCTGGTGGAGATTAGCTTATGACCCATCTGAACGGACAATCCACATTCAAGTCTTGATGGTCATTGTTTCCATGGATTTGCATGGATCTTAATGGATTGGATCTGCTCGATCATTTGTCAATTTTTAGTTTTTTTTATATAAGCCTGTTAAACTTGTAGGCCACATATGAATGGGCTAGAAGAAGTAAATTGACATCAAATTTGATATCTAAGGCAATTTCGCTTGTATCTTTCGATCCTGTCCATCCCGAGATCTGTAGGGTCCTAAGTGGGCCCAAACAGCTGATAAGTATGGGAAGGATGTATATGATCATTTCTCATAAACTATTGCTGTGAAAGCTACGTTTTTTTTATTGAAATGTTAACAACATACTGTGCCTTTCCTCGAAGTTTTATTTGTTCGTCTATGTTCAGTAAACAACTGTTTCCATGGAGTCACTGTGCGAATTTTTCTATGGGGCTCATTGTGGGTCCCATTTGGGGATGAGACCGGGGGATGAAAAGATCTATGTGGGACCACCCTGGATATCGAGTCTGGCTTCGATCCCATCCTCCTAACCTGTTCATCCGTGGCCGATAGGTCTAGTTTATTTGCATGGGTGTACGGACGATTGAGCGGTCCAATCCATTTACAAGGGTGCCAAACCCTGGGGGTATGAATATTGGGGGAGGGATCCCTCTCCATTGTAAGGTCTAGATTGGGTGATAGGCGGGCCCCACCCAGGCAATGAGATCAGCTCTCACCTGATTATTTCCATTATTCCTTATCTTTCATGTTTGTGAAAACCACATTTCCCTTTTTCACCTCGCCATCCTTTGAACTTCTTAGGAAAGGTGTTTTGCAACATTGGCTCTTTTGCGAAACAAAAAGTCTATTTGGACAAACTCTATGGACAGAATTTGGGACAAACTATCCACGTGGCGCAACGTGATTGGGCTCTCTCAAAAAGTTGAATGCATTGTCCCAATCACGTTGCGCCATGTGGACAGTTTGTCCCAAATTCTGTCCATGAGTTTGTTTGCGAAAACTACCTTTTCTTTTGTTGAAATATTGAAGACACACTTTGACATCCCTCAAACTTTATGTTATTTTACAATATTGGCTACTTTTGTGGAAACCACTTATGTGTTTGTTTTAATGCTAAAACCACACTTCACAGTCCCTCAACAATTTGGATTTCTTATGGGTTTTAATCCTATTTCTGTAAAAAAAAAAAAAATCTAAAAGAGTGGAATAATAATTTATTTATCTAGAGAAGCAACTTTTGTTGATAAATTAGATCAAACAATTTTGTGAAATATAGACGTATGGATGTACCTTTTGGCCTAATTTGTAAAACCTTTTCCATTAGTTGCAATATTCTCAGACAAAGGACTGTTTTTTTTTTTTTTTTGGTAAAACAGACAAAGGACTGTTGGCCAAACTTTTTTCAGTGGATTTTAAGAAGATTTCTGTCTTAAATTTATTTTTTTTTAAACATATCTTTTGATCAAAACTATAATCCATTCTACCTCCACATGATGATGAAGTAACCATGGTTGTCTTGATCACAAAATTTAGAGTTAGTACAAGTTTTAAGTTTTAAGTTACTTTTATGATTGTTGATTGTAATTATATTTCAATTATTTCTTCTACTCTGAATAGTTAGGGTTAATTAGCTTAAAAGGGTTTCTTTTAAGTTAACTAGTATTAAAGATAGATTGTTGTATTGAAAAAGAAAGTTATTCTAGAGTCATATTTTGGAGAGGGTTTTCTCTTTCCTAGAAAAGTTCCAAGAGAGAGTTCTAACCCTGAAAGTTTATTCAGTTTTGAATTAATCTGAGCAAGGATCAGTTTCTTGGCTGATTCATATCCTGAAGGGGCTGAATTTTCAATGTTCTTTATCGTTGGCATGTGTGGTGCTCAAGAAGATGATTGGTCCCAAACTGTAAACCAAGGTCATTATTATCTTTGGATGTTGGAGCCTAATCAAGTCAATAGCTAGCCCTTGATCTCTATTAATACTATTACTTAGTTATGGTTGTTGGTTTATGCATGTTAATTGATGGCTAACTTGATTGTCAGATGCAATTTGTTTATACAAGATGTTAATTTGTTTAATGATTAGAATGCTCATCATCAACTCATCCTCCTAGTCCATTGCACATCACACATCTGTGCAACTATGGAGGGATAGGCAATGATTATGACATCTAAGTGGGTTTCATTATGTTTGGATCATCTTCTTGACCATTTTTGGGCATGCTTGACCCAAAATGATTAATGTTATTTTTGAAACACGTTCCTTTTCAAATAACCCTACTTCTTAGTTTGAAAAAAGTACATCCTGCTAAAGTTTGCATAAAACTCAACATGAAAAAGCTCAATCTGTGGTAAGAGTAAATTTTCAAGATCTCAACAAAAGGAGTTTTCTTTTTCACTACTCGTAGATTTCTTAGAAGCTGTAACAAATTGTGAAAAATGAAGGGGTCACATGCGATAATGAGCGGCATATTGGTTATGATCAAGGAACGCCTGCAGAGATTTGAGGCTGTCTGCAAGAGATCAATGTTATTTAGTTCACCCTGTGAGGGCTATGATGGATGCCATGATTTTAGAACTAAACAATTTACCAATGAGATCTCTTTCACTCTTTCTTCCTCTATATTAAGAGGAAAGTCCAACTTGGAAATGAGAAAGCAAGTGAGGCCTCATATGCCAACACATATGCACCACCTCACTACAATTTATAACACCACTCAAGCAAATAAACAAACTTGATGAGAATCGATTCTCAAAGGGACTAGTGCCGTCAACGGGTTAAATCTAATTCAACCTGTGTGGCTGCACTTGCTTGAGCAAACACACTCATGTAGGATTGCTCGATATGTTAGGCTCATGTAGGATCGCTCCATATGTATAGGCTGCCTAAATTTCACTCCAATAAGAGAAACATAAACTATCAAATTCATGTGTAAGATCTATTGTAACATGAACATAAACTATCAAATTCATGTGTAAGATCTATTGTAACATTTTCTATGCATGATCAATCTAGGAATATATTATTACTATGAGATGTTCATCCTTTGCACGAATGAGCGGAACTACTTTCCTAAGGTGCATTATCTTCATTGAATAGTGGCCTGCTCTCAGTTCACTTCCCTGCCTGTGTGAGAAGGAAGAAAGACGATTTGAAGAAGAAATAATGTAGAGGGACTCTTCATTTGTACCAATAGAACTTTGAACTTGGAACAAGCATGAAGCATCAATATGAGGAAAAGATTGACATCCAAACCATTTGAGTAGTTAGTGATGCAGAATCTACAGACAGTTCAATAGAAAAATCATATATCACTGCAATCCAATTAAAAAGGAGGACTGTTCATTCAAAAGCTCTAACCAATACTTTTTCTATTGATCACACCTTTTCCCAACTATTTCCAAATGGGCAGCATCTGATGCATTTCCTGTTCTCTACAAAAGTAATATAAGCTTCTTCTCTCCAACATTGCATGGCCATGCTATTAAATGGAGTAAAAGCCATAGAAAAATCTAACCAATAACTTCTAACAATAATTAAAGTGCCACCCGTTATAACTTACATCTTTCTTAGCTGAGGGGTAATCATATTAAGCTTTGTTTTCTGGTATGGGAAATATTTTCAAGAATGAATGATCTACCCCTCAAGCTATCGAATCGAACATCATTCATCTATGACAATGTTAGCACAGATGGATGCAGTTGGCTTGAAACTTCTATAAGCAGCAACCACAGCCTGCCATGTGAAGTGTGAACTCAGGAACAGCAACATCAGCGGTCTATAAACCTGAAGATCGGTTTGCGTACTCTTGAACCAATGCCCCAAAGAGTGACCGGCATTCAAGCAAGTGCGTCGGTGAGTCAAACTCCTTTGCCAATCCTGCTCAGACAGCAATTGAAAATTGTATCATATTTGATTGCTCGATCATATTTGTAAGATAGAAAATTAGTGCCGGAGTTTGAGCATTTTGTTACAGTTTTATATGTACATGTGCAACGGTGGATCCCACCATGTAATAACTTGGGCCTAAAAGTACTCTGCTCTACTATTTAGTGAACCGCACAGTACATTGAAAGTGGACCACTGAAAGTATTTTCTTGCCATCCATATATTTTGTGTGTGACCTGAGAAACTTGATATGGCCCAAGATCAATAAAATCTTTTCATCCATCGTTTAGATCGACCACGGCTTCAAAAGGTGGAATGACTAGAACAGATGGGACACTCCACTAATGTTTTGAGGTAGAACCAAACTAAAAGGCATGACACAATACACATCCCACAGAAGTCATGCACCAATTTACAGAAAGTGGTTTACATCCAAAATAAGTCCATAGATTTACATTCTTATGTACAATATTTTTGTAATGTAGAAATGTGAAGAACATACCTGCATCTATTACCAAAACCCTGTCGCAGTCCATGACTGTTGGTATTCTGTGAGCAATACTAATGATAGTACAGTCTGAGAAGTCTTCCCGGATAATCTTTTGAATAACACCATCAGTTTGGGAATCCACTGAAGCAGTTGCCTCATCCATGAACAATATCCGGCTGTGCTTCAGCATCACGCGTCCCAAACAGAGAAGCTGCCTCTGCCCCACACTCCAATTCTCACCATTGTCAACCACTGAGAAATGAAAAGGTTGGGCAATTAAGACTATTTAGAGACTAGAAGCAATTGGCATCAGAAGAACATTTCTAGCATTCAAAAAATCTAAAATGGTGAGATACTGAGAAATATGGTGATGACTTCCAGGAAAAATTGCTACTGCTAAGTAAGATATACTATAAATATCTTGTTGAAATTGAACTGATTTCTGGTTTTCCTATTGACACAGTACACTTTGGTTTATCACACCTCACAAAAAGCCTCTGGGAATACTGGAATCTAAAGCTACATTTTGTTATAAGCCTTCTAACTATAATTTTTTTTCTCTCTTGCAGGGTATATGTAGGAAATCGTGTGGGCCATCATTTTATGTGAGCCCATGTTGGATTAAGCATCAACCTAAGTTAAAGGTTGTCTCCCAATGAAAATCTTATCTCAAGTTGCTAACCGATACACCCAAAATGCCTAGGCATTAAAGGTGCGGCAAACTAACTACTTAACATCTCAATCATAATCTGTAGAGGAGTTTTGATGAGCCCTAGCAAATACAGTTTACCAAACTTTTTCAAAAGAAAAAAAAAAAAAAAAAAAAAACAGTTTGCTGACGCTCATAACTCCATACTTGGAAGGTCCAATGCTTGATGATCCAGGCTATTGATCAGATGGGTTCCATTGTGTTGGAAGGCCCTCATCATTCGATTGATGCTTTATGGAGTAGATGGTTAGAATAAAATTTGCAGAAGTAGAAAGCCAAATTGAGGAGGGAAAAAAGTCGAACATAAAAAATGAAAAGGGTTGTGCCCATCCAATTAGAAGGATTTTTGCAACATCCATTCTCTCTTGTGGGGTAGATCAAATGAAAAGTGTGAGCCATCAAATCATGGGCCCACAAACAGATAGGAAAAGCTAAGCAAAGAGTACATGAACTGATCATTTAAAAGAACCATGAGACAGAAGTAGTAGTCATTATTGAGAAAGTTGTAGGGATTTTGACCGTACAGGTGCACGAAGAGTTGACATTTGTCTAGTAGGTGTTGGCATTTAAAAAAAAAACCCTCTGTAGAACGGTTCTATTGGTTCATACAACAAAGGACAAGGCAAAAATGACAATTTTGCCCTTGTACCATGCAATACCCTACTAGGATATCACACAAAATATTGATTACCGATGACTTAGGGAAAAAGGTGAAAATGTGTGATATACTACCGGTGTAGGATATTTACAAGTGTAGCATATCGCACACTATAAGGGCAAAATTGTCATTCTTGGACCATCCTTTGTTGTACGAACTGCTCTCTGCAGGAATTTTTAAAATGACGACATTTATGAGGTAAAAGCTTTGTATGGTAAGAAATTCCAAAATTGTATGGAGAGTTAACTGACTGTTTAAAAGAACCATGACACACTAGTACGGTCATGATTGAGAAAAACTGTATTTTGAGAGAGACAGAGAGAGAGAGAGAGAGAGAGAGAGAGAGAGAGAGAGAGAGAGAGAGAGATACCCGAAGCATCAAGTTTCTCAGGCTTTCCTGCTACAACATCTTTTAGTTGGCACCGTTCGAGACTCTGCAAAAACATGGGGGTCAGAAAATCTTATAGAAGAAATATCATAAAAGGCTTCTATTTATACACAAGTAAGATGATTATTTTTAACTCCAAATTATCCTTGATTGTTAAATGTTGTGCTTAGCATGTGAATTTCTACAGTCAACTTGGGCTTTTAGTTTGTAGAAGAGGGGATCATTTTTCAGATGCCTAAACCAATGATTTAATGAACCCCACATTTGATGGTCCATTCAAAGAAAGCCTACCAGAAGGGAAAGCACTAGCTCTTCAGTTGATATGGCCATCCAATAGACAGTTGATCTAATAATCACGGTGACTTCTGTGAATATGGACCATCTACAGTGTGACTGAACATATCAACAGTCTGGAATTTGGATCACTAAACCATGGACCCAACTTGTACAAGTTGAAAAAGAAAATAAACAGTAAAAATTGACAGGCAATATTATAATTAAATATTCAAGTTAAAAACAATATATACACATTCATAGAGCATAGGAAAAAAAATGAAAAAAAAAAAAAAACTTATTGCATCTGTATCCTCACTTCATTTTTTTGTTTTTTTAGCTAGAATAGCCCCACTTCATTTATTGGTATCAAAATGCTGCAGAAAGTAAAGCCTAAATTTTCTATCCTGTCTTAATTCTTAAATTCCATCTCATCTCTCTTCTATCCACATTCTAAAATTGTATTAAAATCATTAAGAGGAGATTTTTTTCAGCACTTGAACAGTATACTTTTGAATTCAACAATGGCATAAAAATCTGTAGCGTATCAGTTATAATTCCCATGAAATATGCTTGCAGGCACCTTCATCAACACATAAACACAAAAAAAAGGAACTGTATGCAAAAAAGCATTCTGAATAATTAAAAATAAATTTATTTAAATATGTTTTCTGAGTTTGGAAACATCTAAATAGAAACTTCAAAAAACCAAGTAGCTCCTTGCCATTGTTAATCAATTACAAAATTTCATTAAAAGTTAAACAAGTGGACAAGAAAAAAAGTATGTGAGATGAATGTTGTTTTAAGATTTGTATAAGGCGTTGAAAAATGAATTTTCTTTCTTCTTACCCTCCATATATCTTCATCTGAATATTGTCCAATTGGGTCAACGTTGCTTCGCACAGTTCCTTCAAAGAGAACTGGTTCCTGAGGGATGATCCCGAAGCGCGACCTAAGATCATGAAGGCCCAGTTTGCAAATGTCAACTCCATCAATGATAATTTTTCCTCCGGAAGGCTCTACCACCCTAAATAAAGCTTGGATCAATGTTGATTTCCCACTCCCTGTCCGACCAACGACACCAATCTTCTCACCTCCTTTGATGCTGAGTGTAATGCCTTTGAGAACAAGAGGAGTGTTTGGACGATATCTAACCTGCAGGACCAACTTTCTTTCAGATTTTCTAACTAGTGAAGTTTAAAATACACAAGTAGATTAAAGCACCCTTATGTCTTGAAAACTAACATAAGGAAAAACAGTGCAAACCTGATATACAGAGAACTTAAAGAATAACAAAAGACCGTACCACCCCAAGATGCAGAAAAATGATACAAGTACCCCAAGTGGGCTCATTCAGTTACCTGCAAGTTCATTAAATCTACATCGCCATTGGTGGGCCATTTTGGACAAGGAAGACAGTCCTTAATCTCCCACTCTGCTTCAGAAGGAATATTTGTGAATTGCTTTATTCTCTCAACTGAAACCATCCTATTCTCCACAAAGCAACTAACCCATATTGCCCAAAACAAAGTGCTGTTGAGAGATAGACCATAGGAGAGAGATAACCCAACATATTCTACAATCAATTAGGAACAAAAGTCAGTAACCACCTGGTCGATCATGAAATAAAGCAGCAAAAAACAAGCAAAATATTTTTAGTAACTACCTGGTTTAACTATACTGCTAGGCAACAAGACCATGAACAAAGTGGAAATGCAAAGGATGAAGCTCCCAATCAGCTCCAGACGAAATCCTAACCATTCATTGGACCCATTATTGTGGAAATCCATGCGCAAATTTGCATTAACCCTGTCTATGTTCTCTTGACGGAACCTTGCTTGCTTTCTAAAGCACCGGATTGTCATGAATCCAGAGACACTCTCTGAGAAGTGATGGATAACTGGTGCCTTTGTGATTGAGTCAAGTCGAGTTAGTTCACGCGAGGAGGAGAGATAATATCCCTGAAGAAGAATGATTCAACACATTATTAGGCTCCAAATATCACTATTGCCTGAATGTAATTGCCTGTTTCATTTCAATGTTTCCGATCAATTTATTCATCATTTTAGTAAACTTTCATCTCTCTTTTACATAAAAGACAGTCCCGCCTGCCTCATAAAATTCTCTTGCTTTTATGGACAGTCTCAGCCTCTCAGGGATCTTATGTCAAGCAAAGCTTTTAAAACAAACTTAAGTTCCGTTTTCCCAACTTCCAAAAGCATGAGTTTCATAATTCTCTACCAGATTTCTAAGCCATATCAAATAGTAAGTTGGGTTCTAAAATTTGTAGTAGATGCAACTGGCAATTATAGAAAGCACATAAAACTTCGTAACATTGCTAAGTGGCAGTCGCAAAAAGGATGATGACAACACTAAGCAGAGATAATTTCCATACCCTGTACCAGAAATTGAGCCATGCAAGTGGAATGATCGGTATGATCGTTGGCCAAGCAACCTGACATGTGATGAAAATAATGCCAAGTACTGTGATGTACATTGCAACCGTAATTCCCACAAAGAAGGGAAGGAAGATATCGATGTTAGTTTGGTCTGTTGATGCCTGAAACACAAAAAGAAATATATGCCTTGATCAGTCCACAAGAAATAACTAGAAAAGGCAAAATTAAATAACTTGTTGCATTTGATTCCAATTCGACCGTCTATGTCGGGCTGCCAGCATCAAGAAATAAACACTGAAAGATGAATATCAAGAAGCACTCTTGCTAGCAACTTTAAAGACAACATGTGCATACTCATAAGGTAATCACATGATATCCACAACAGTAATAGCATTAGATGAATTATATGACCCTTGAGGTCCTAGGTTGTACATGTGTGACCCATATATCGGTTACCTGCACCACTGATCTGATGGGAAGCACTTTCATCATAACATAAGCCAAAAATTTATACAGAAAAGGATCCAAACCCTTCAAGAAAACTCCCATTAATGAGAGTCATGAATGTACTAATAACAACAGTACACATTCATTCTTAAAAGTTACAAAATACTGATGCCCGGGTTCCCAGAGTAAATTTTCTTTATGGGGCAAAGTCTAGCTCAAGTGAGGATTTGTCAAACTCTAACACCTGACAATTTTCTGCCTCTACTTCGATCATATTTCGGTAAAATGGACAGTTATCTGTTCTTCTGAAACTATAAGGTGCCCTGAAAACCAGAATCAAATAAATGGGATGCCGCATGTCTGCCTTTCCACCACCAATCCCTATCGGCAAAGACTCTGCCGTCATTTTTTTTTTGGTGATGAATGTATTTCATTTTATGGATCACAGCTAATTCATAGAGGCAGAGATAATTATCCATCATGCTAAAATATTCAAATGGAGTCATTTTAGGGTACAACCAACACACCCCTTATTGGATACTTGATCTGTAAGACATGGTTTTACACCTAATATTTTCCTTCTTAATTGAGCTGAATTCCCATGAATTTCAATTAATTTGATGGCTTGGATCTTACGGAAAACACTAAATGACCATTTAGTAGTAACTAAGCCAGTGGTGATCTTACCCGAGTCAGAATTCTTCCAGATGGCGTTGTATCAAAAAACGACATGGGAGCATGCAGAAGGCTGTAAAGGATCTGTTTGAAGAAAATTTGAGCCGTCTCAAGCCCATAAAATGCAATAGAAAAAGCCCGCATCGCCACCAAGACAATTGAAACAGCTGCAATGATAGAGTAGATGCGGATGAACAAGGAGGCACTGAATGTGGCAGCATTATCCTCTGATGTCTCGAATGCAAGCCAATAGTCACTAGCCATGAGGGACAGCTGCCAGGCCAATGAAACCGCTAACACCCCCACCACCCCCCACCACCCAAAAGCCTCTGTTACATATACCTTGTACACACGCCAGCTAACATTGCCGGTCTCTCGCTGCTCATCCTCTATGAGTTTGGATGTCCCCTTCTCGGCCTTGGGTGAGTCTGGAGGCCCCTTTTCTCCATTGACTTGATCTTGATTTCTAGGGGACTCATTCCCTGTTTTTGATTTCCGTGGACTAGTTCCAGGCATGGTAGAGCCCATCTCAACCAGTTCCATGGATGTGTTGTGAGCGTTGACGAGTGCCCCAAAATCCAGTCCAGATTCTAGTAGCTCATTGTACTTTCCTGATTGCACAATCATCCCATCCCGCATGACCTGTTTTGGAGTATTACGGTTAGAGAACAAAATGGTATATTTCTGAAAACTTTAACTGTAACTCATAGCCATCACACTTCAGGTGTGTAATCTAGACAGGACACGACTGCTTCTATCTGCAAACTGTGAAATCTAGTCCAAATGCCTGAATGCAGAAATTTTGGATTGAATTTCCATGACAATGTCGATAGATGTGCTGAAGAATTTAACACTAATACCTAGTGAAATTAACAGTCTACAAAATTGAAATAGATAGAGATATTGATCATACCATGATAAGATCTGCATTATGTAAGAAGTCGACTTGGTGGGTCACCAGTATAACAGTCTTATCTTTCAGAACTCCTCTAACACATTCCTGCACCAGATCACCATCACCAAAGTTAAAATGCATGACTGCATTAGACCTTTCCTTGATATGCCAGTAGCAGCAGCAAGACCAGGTCATACTTAGTCACCCTAAGACTACCATTTGACGAATTTGAACCCCTGAACTCAGCCTTACACATGTAACTACAAAATCTCAATCTCACTACAAATCCCACTACAGCTACTACAGCTTATGGATGAAATATACAATGTTCCATCATAGGATCTGTCTGGCCTAGAGTCTTTGTATTTGAGATTGCCACTAGCAACATGCCATTGGTTCAAATGAAAGCTAGAAAACAATGCTACTAACAATCATAGTCATGTATAAGGCAAAAGTAGGGTGGAAAAAGCTAACCTGAAACAGCCTCAACCACACCATGTATGGGTCATTTGCAAATCTTTCCTGACTTGCAGTGAAATGGGTTGAACACATGCTGACTCATCTAAATTCGGACCAACAACCCCCATCCCTATGTGAACCTAAAATAAGATGTTATTTTTTCCGGTTGGATGACTATCAAATTTATTTAACAACCCATCTAATCCAACAAACCAGTACACAATCAAAATGATTTTTCTCATTTATTACACCCAAAATTTAAAAGACTCCTGCTAAAAGGTTAAGGTGGGTTGGTTCAGTTAACCTATGTTGGGTGTAGGACCTACAGATTGAAGGTATATCAACTGGGTTGAACTGGGTTAGGCCTCAACTTGAAGGCCCTATTTAGACTTGACCTAAACTGGTTTGCCCCCTAATTGAATGGCAGTAACATAATTGCAGCATTTAGACTGCAGTTAACATATTTTAGCATCTTTTTCCTTATCAAATGAATGTGAAAGGAGATTACAGTCACCTTAAAGATCTCAGAGCCAGTGTGAGCATCAACGGCGCTGAAGACATCATCAAGAAGATAGATGTCACAGTCTTGGTAGACGGCCCGGGCGAGCTGTATCCGCTGCTTCTGGCCGCCGCTGAGGTTAATTCCTCGCTCTCCAATTTCGGTCTGGTCTCCAAATTCCATCATCTCCAAGTCCTTCTCCAAGCAGCAGACCCTGAGAACCTCTCTATACCTGGATGCATTCATTGGCAGCCCAAAGAGGATGTTTTCTTGGATGGTCCCGTTTTGGATCCATGCCGTTTGTGCTACATAGGCAGTGCTTCCACAGACTCTCACCTGTAAAGAAGAAAGAAGAGATATGATAACTGTAGTAACGACCATGACAATATAAATCATCCATGCAACCAAATGAGTTACACAATGTTTAATGGGCCCAACTTGTCCACCCCTTTAGGGCCCGTTTGTTTACATGAAATTGAATTCCTAGAAATGCAAGTTAAATGGGTTCAAAGAAGGGTTTATCATTCCCTTAACTCATTTTTCTTAACCACTTCAACAAATACATTTTTTGGTAAGGTTTGGAATGGGTGACAATCTAAGTTTCGATCCGAGTCTCCTTCAAAGATATTCGACTTGTGGCTGCTTGACCCATGTTTGGCCCATTTACATTTTTATCAACAGAAGACTTATATCATACAATTTTAAATTGATTTCATCTTACCATTTATAATATCTACCACTTCAACCAGAAAGCTCGTGCCAAATCCAACCCCACTTGCACTAGAATCTTTTTAATATAAAACATTATAATTAAAATAGTTTTTCTTTTCAGGGGAGAGTGTAGGGAAAAATGTTGAGCTTTTGAATCTTTGTATTTTTTAATGTACAGGACCTTTTTCTTCAAAATAAAAAAGATAATATAATTTCATAAAATATCACTTCGTTTTCTAGTGCATCCAAATTCCAAACAGGCCCTAATAAATATATAAAGAGTTTTTTTGTATATACCTCCCTAAGGTTTGTATGATTTGCAAATAAGCTCATGTGGTTTTTGTATTTACAAATAGGCCCCTACTTATTCATTTCAATACCTTTCATGTCTCAAAATCAATATTCATAATGAGAATGGATAACCACCATGAGATTTGTGTTGGACTTTTATGAAAATGATAGCTTTACCCTTATAGCTTTACCCTTACATCCATTAAACAAAAACTAGTATATTACTATTTACAAAAATACCATTTTATCAAAAATCCCAACCTTCTCTGTTTGTAACTCTTCAATGCAAATGGAACCTAATCATTTATTTTGAGACTTTACCCAATCTAACGGTGGGTCATGCATGCATGGAATCAATTCTAACCAACTATAAGCATAGCTTTCATTGTCATTTTGATCGATTTGAATCTAATAAAATAGGCCATATATATAATGATAAAAATATGATTATGTGCGGTTATTCTCTCCCACTAAATGTAATTATTAATGTTACAAGCTTTAGAGAAAAACAAGTTCAAACTTTTAAATTTATGCATATAGGGAATGTATACATATAGGGATAAATATATAGAAAAAAAGTATCATTTTACTATAAAAACTTCCGGTAGTTATTAGAAGACTACTATTTTGGGGACACAGAAGGTATTAAAATGAAAATGTTGGGGCCTATTTATAAATACTAAAATCATAGGGGCTTATTTGCCATTGAGTACATTGATAAAGACAAATAGACCCTCACTAGGGCCCTATTTCTTTAGTGGAATTTCTGCCAAGAATTCACCATGTGTAGGAATTCGTGGACATGATGTGACATGCTGGCCCCTGGAATCTCTGAATTTTATGTTTCTTCATAGGAATTTTTGAATTCCAGCCACATGAAATATCTCTTTTGACCTTTGGGAATCCAAGAATTCCACTGCCATTGCATTTTGGTGAAATTTCTGAATGCTCAAGCCCAAAAGGAGCTTCCAGGAATCCACTATGTCCAAAAATTTAGAAATTCTCTATAATATATCTAGGAATTACTAGAATTCCAGCAAAGAAACATACCTTAGATGTCAATAATTATCAATTAAACATTTGTCCATTACTTCTGGAAAGCTAAAAAGGTCCTGGGACCATTACTAGTATAATACCTCTAATACTCAGATGCTTGTGCAACAAGACAGACCCTCACTAGATTCCAAAAATTGCCAATTTAACATTTGCCTCCATTACTTCTGGGAAAGCTAAAAGGTCCTTTGACCAATACTAGTATAATACGTCTGTACTCAGATGCTTGTGCAACAAGACAGATTTCAGCATTGGCAAAAGAACAAGGGACGTCAATGCTTTGATTCTCTCAAGTACTTTCTGATGAGGGCATGGATCCACGTGATTACACCAATGTGGTCCATTCAAAAAGTCCCCATGATCAGTCCATGCGTACACGAGCACCAAACCCGGGCTCTCTTAAAACTAGAAAAAGGTTGAGTCTTAGGTAGTGGGGCAGCACAATGGAGCCCACCCATTGAAATCTGATAGTTCAAATGCCCTTTATATTTGATAATGCAGGTTCCTAGCCATTTGGACCAGAATAATTCTTAACGGCTCAGGAGAGAGAACCAAATAAAATTCTTTTGTGGCCCCAGCATAGTAGTACAGTTTCGAACCACAATCTCCAGGTGCAAACCGTAGTCCTCGGACTATTGAGTACCGGACATTCTCAAATCTCAGGTTTGTTCAACACCATTGGATTGATTTTTTTTTTTAATGAAAACAGTGATAATGAATATGATTATGATTGTGCCTTTTCTTTTCAGTTCTTTACTTGGACAATGGCTTTAGTAACGGTATAACACTTTTTTGAAGCTCCATCATTGTAATGTAGATATGTATCTTGGACCCCTAAAAATGAATCTCATCCCCTCTAATCACGTAAATTCTAAGTTTATGCACAAAAGAAGTGGGTCCCACCGTATGATTAATCACGGTGAGAATTGACAAAGGGGGATGTTATTTTCTCTATGTGGGCCCCACAATATAATTCCAAAAACAGTGTTATACAGTCGGCGTAAGCAATACTCATCACCCAACCAACTGAGATTAAGATGCTGTTAATCACCTTTTTTTTATTTTTTTTCAATTACACAATCAATTGATTGATGTAAAATGTGCCCATATACCTGGAGTGTGCTTGTGTTGATCAGTTGGGATTTTAATGGGTGGATTTCTCAAGGGATCTGGACTCGTTCAATGGCCCAGGACTAGACCATTGTGCCCAATCCAGAAATTGGCCCATTCAAGATCAAAATCAGATCAAGCTAATTCGGTCAAAGAAGAAAAAAGTCAACAAGTCAACAACAATAACGTGATAAACACGTACGTACGTACCTTCCCCTTGATTCGATGCATCTCTCCAAGCACGGCAGCCAAAAACGAAGACTTCCCACATCCAACCGTCCCCACAATCGCAGCAAGGGTCCCACGTCTAATCTCCACGTTCAAACCTCTCAACACCTTCTCCCCTCCTTCTCCATCTTCCCACCCAAACTCTCCTCCTCTCACCACCACCGCCGCCTCACCACCACTACCCTCCTCCTCCCTCTCCACCGCCCCCTCCTCCAGCTCCCTACTAGTCATATACCCATCCAACCTCTCCAACGAAATTATCGCCTGAGATATCGAAATCAACGATTGAGGGAAATTCCTTATGGGCTCCTGCAACACCTTGAAGAATGCCGTCGTCGTGAACACCTTCCCGGCGTCCAGCTCCACCCCCACCAATAGGCAAGTTCCGAACGTCACCGCCGATATCACCAACGGCGTGCTCCACAGCACCACCATGTTGCCGGAGATCGAGAACATGAACTTCCACAGCCACCCATACTCCAACGCCCTGAAGTCCTCAATCCTCTTCCTGAAATGCTCCTCCCATGCCTGGAACTTTATCACTCTCATGTAATTCAGCATCTCATTCGTGGCCTTCATTCTTAGATCGCGGTTCTTCATGATGTTGAATTGGAATCGGTTGTTTCTGCGAGCACCCATGATGATAAACAACATGATGGCGATGATTCCGGCGAGGGCGGAGGTGGTGGCCCACCCCAGATACCCGTATAGGAGGAGTAGCGCCACCCCAACTTGGAAGGGCATCAGCCAGATGTAGTGGAGCTGGAGCATCATGTCGGAGAGTTGCTGGGCGTCGACGGCCATGTAGTTGACGATCTGGCCGACGCCGTGGGCCTGCCGGGCGGCGGAGGAGAGGCGGAGGCCCTTCCGGTAGAGGGCGGAGATTAGGGTAGCGCGGATGAGCATGCCCAGCTTCTGGGACTGGAAGTTGTATTGGTGGGAGCAGAGAACTTCGACGGTTTTTGCTAAGAGAAGGATTAAAACGAGGTAGTAGCCCTCGGCGGTGGAGCTCCGGCGGCCGGAGGTGAAGTCGACGAACCGCTGGATGAGGAGGGGGCCGACGTACATGACGCAGAGGCGGATCAGGGCGAGGCAGGCGGTGAAGAGGAGGTTCGGCCAGAAGCAGCGGAGCAGAGTGTTGCGTACCGGGTTCTTCGTCTTTTCGGCGTTTTCGGGCCATTTCGCCTGGAACCGTTCCGACATTCTGTCGGCTCGGTGGTCGGGTGCAAGATATGGGATCTCGTCCATTTTGAGAGGACTTTTGTAGCCTTTGCTCAGCAATGGATTCATCCAATACCAAACAGCACGAGAAAACACAGAAGCAGTTGCATATGCCGTTACATTCGACTTGCCCAGTAACGGTTCTTTCAGCAACGTTTCGGATTCTTCCTCCGTATCTGTTTCCGTCAGTGCAATGCCTGTAGAGCCTTTGATCGCGAAGTAGAAGAGAATTGCAGAGATGGGTAGTGTAGATATTGAGAAAATATCGTCGATTTTCAAGTCGACAGTCTCGATTCCTTTCATGTGGAAAGAACTCAATCGGAGGATTGCAGATATAGACAAGAGAGTGCAGATGAAGAAGCTTGCAATCCAGTAGATACGAAGTGTCATGGGATGAGTAATTGCCCTGAATCGCTTCTCGTGGGCTATGATTGCAGCGATTGCTATCTGGGCTATTGCTTGGATTAGCAGAAACGGAGCTTCTGTTAGCTTCCATGGTGATTGGGTTCTTCTGGTGAAAGCTAGAATGCAGAGGATTGTGTAGGAAGTTGCCAAAAGAGACGTTAGGATCAGAGAAAGCTTGAAAGTGAGATTGGTTTTGACGTGGATTGAATTGTTCCTGATGGATTGTTTTCCATTGGCATTTGAATGGTGGGGTGTTCGGAATTTTGAGCAGAGCTTTTGGATTGCGAAGCCGAGGAGGATGAGCAGAAAGATGAGATCAATGGCGGAAAAGAGAGCACGCTGAGGGCAGGGAGAGAGAAATATGAATCTCAGCCATTGGAACACTGATGGGGTTTTCTCTGTTGATTGAATTGAAGGACCTAAACATGCGAGGGAGATCATCCAAGTTGCACCCATGGTTTTGGAATACGACCCACAGAAAAATTTCCCCTTGTTCTTCTATAGTTCGCTTCTTATCATCTCATCCTGTGTCTTGCTGCCAAAAAGTAGGAAAGAAATAATGAAATAATAAGTACTTCAAGTCTTGATCTTATCATAGGTCAGAAATGCACAGCTTATGATGTACATTTTTTTTTATTGCTAGGTCTATCCATTTGACTTGTGCAGTGAGAGCCAGAAGAAAACTCGAGAAATATATATTAAGAACAACTCAATGGAAAAGATTGCAATCTCAACTAAAAGGAAAACCAGATGGAAACTATGTAAAATCTTATGTGGTTTGTAATAAAATATTAAACCTATGGATCTTGATTTTACATAAGGTTTTTTCACCTGGTCCCACAGGCCCAGCCGTGGAACAGATCCCAGAGAACTACATCTGGCCTGATCCTACACAGTTTGCAGTGAATTCAATTCCAACCAATCTATTTACACCAATACAACATTTACAAGATCTTAGATGTAGAAGAGGGGCTTTGAAGCTTAAGCACAGGTGCTAAGGGCAATAATAATTTAAAACACGGCATAAGTTATATTAATATGAGAAAAACTATGGAATCATCCTTACTCTATGATCTTCATAACCAAAACAGATTAAGATCAGAAGGAGGGCATCAAATGATTACTGTATGCATTCACGCGTCAGTCAACGACGAATATAAATATTAAATTTATAAATTATGGTTAAGTAATTATCCGATTAACAGTCTTTTAATCGGATAAAAGACTGTTGAGTGCATGAATCACAACCTCGCTTGACACCAATTGTAAAATCTTACATGAGCTGGCTTATGAAGAAACCCACATGGGTTAAAAAGCCAAAGACACTCAGAAGCTTTCCTTCATTCAAAACCGAGAAAAAGAGAGGAATGATTCTTCTCATCATCTCATCTTTCCACCAGCCCAAAAAGCACAAAGTAGAAAAAGACTCTTTCACTCTTCACTCTTTTCTTACTATGCTCATATAAGAAATTGTAGCCAGTAAGAAAGGGTTTCAGAGACTCTGCAGGAAAAACTCGATTGGGTGCTGCGGTAGGTGACCATGTCGGGATATTATTAAAGGCGCCGACAATTATATATGAAAAACGCACAGTAGGCCACAGTTCAAGTAAAAACAAACAAAGAAGGCATGCTAGAGACCCTCCAATGCCAGCTAATAAGATTTCAATTATATATACAATACTATTGTAATGAAGAAGGGCGTTTTAGAGCTGATCAGGTTCTTTCAAAGTTGGGTGGGAAAATGTACACAAGAAGCATAAAAAAGAGACTGGAATAATATAAATATAGATTGCATTACAGTACCAAAAGCGATATATAAAATACAAGAAAAGGGGGAGACAAACAGCCAAAAGATGAATGTAGACATGATTAAGTAGGAGAAAGAGCGGCTGGGGCTACACCTACTCGTTATAGTCATCACAATCTTGAACCCAAAGAAGACCAGTTTACACAAAATAACAAAAAAGAGGATAAAGTTGAGCATGATGAAGATGATGGAATGCAAACGCAAAAACCAGCCCCAGGTTTTTGACAAACAGGCCATTTCATGTATGCACATCTGTGGAAAGAAAAGGAAGAACGTTTTTATCTTTTATTCTTTCTCTAAAACCAGAAGTGAAAACTGGATACCAGGGAGGAAAACCGCTTTTGAGAAGGGAAAACCGCTATCTTTTTTTTTTTTTTTTTTTTTTTTTTTCTGGTGTGTGGGGTTTTTAATTACCTTGAGGAAGAAGAGTGAGATCGTGGGATGATTTCAATGAAGGAAATAAAATCAAGAGATTCAAAACATAAAAGAAAAAGAATGAAGTGGGATGAGAGATGAATGAGTTTTCATGAAAGCTTTGATTTTCGGTTGTTTCAGAGACCTTCGCGTTGGTGTCTTGGAGAAGAAGAGGAAACCACGCTACGAAGACGCAAACGTGTCCAAAGGACAGCCCTCAAGCCTTTGTGGGCGGAAAATTAAGAGAGAAAGAGGGGGCGGGGGAGGGGGGATGGTGGTGAAGAGGAGACTAAAATAAATGAGTTGGTTTTGCAATAAATAAAGGCATTTTTTCTGCACCGAGTCACCAAAGTCATCCATAAGTCTTCTTTGTTACCAAAGGACCATAATTTTATTTGCACGTTCTCCGTATTATCCTACGTTTCCCGAGGTAAAAGATCACCTTTGTTTTTTTTTTTTTTTTTTTTTCCGATATCAAGGTACATTATGTGATCTCGCAATTACATATTGTGATATCGCGAATTAGGAGTTTTGCAACTCGAAAAAACCCTTTTTATTCTTTTATCCTTTCCTCGGTTCGATTTTTCTCCATTTTCACCTAGTGTAACTTTTGCCGCGGCTGGTTTGAATCTTCTCCTCCCTCGCCAACCTATTTGCAATATGCTAGGCTCACTATATTAGTTCGACGTCAATGAGTTAGCGTGGCCTTCATTGCCTCCTCCGACGAAAGATTTTGGCCTCCATTGTTGCACAATCTGGACCGATACGGTTTGGTGTTGTTGCAGTCGCCCTTGGTAAAACCTAATAGTCCTTCTTTCCTTCCTCTTGTAGCGAGATTCTGATATTTTCTTCCATTTACCTCTTTCTCTCTCTATTTATCTCTCTTTGTGGGTTTACAAAACCCTAAATGCTCTTAAGCTCTTTCTGACAAAAATCAAGAAAGAAGAAGAAGAGCTCTAGAGCATTAGAGTGCTACATCTTTACTTTCAGTAAATAAGAGATGAAACCATGTGAATATTGAATGAGGTTTGTTGTTTACAGTATTAGTAGCTAGAGTTCGTTTGGGTCTGATACATTAAATAGAAATGTATTCGTTTATTGCTACAGAACGAAATGTAATTATAAACAGAAATGCATTCGTTAACTTTTAACGTAACGCTTTATGTGATATCACAATATTTAAATTGCGATATTGCGACTCCTTATTTGCAATATCGCATAATGTGTTGTGATATCCGAAAAAAAAAAAAAGTGAGAATATTAATGGATAGTACGGGAGAATGTGCATGTAAAATTGTTTAGCTTGGTAAGGGGGTTGTCAATGAATTTTAGTGACCGTATGGAAAAATCCCATAAATAAAAGTTCTTCTGATGTGTGTACATATATTTATAATGAATATTATGCCCACTAGATTTATAAAAAGGCCTTTTAATTTATTATACAAGGATCAGAATATTAATGTAATTCTGTTTAGATTTTAGATTTAGAGAATTTTATGGGAAATCCTAGAATTTGGGCATTCCTCGCGAATGATTTCCGCAGATTGTAAGCACAAACTTGGTATTCTTGCCACTTTTTTATTTTATTTTTATGTTTTTTTTTTATATTTTTTCCAAGTGACGATAGCATCACTCCTCGCATTTTCTTCTTCATCATCTCCTTCATATTTCTGGATAGGCCCCACTCCATTTCTCACCCAACCCTAAAGGTTTTCCATTGTTCATATAGGTGGAAAAGTTATGAGTGTAGGTTTTCCACTATTCATATTGGTGGAAAACCTACAAGTATAGGTTTTCTTACAGGTTTCCACTATTCATAGGTTTTCCAGGTTTTCTACTATTCATATTGGTGGCACAGTTGGGACGAGTAAAGGTTTTCCATATAGGTTTACCCTGCTGAGCATCCTTTCTCTCTCTCTCGTTTTCTCATAGATGGGTTCATGGGTTGATGGTAAGCTGTAGATGATAATGTACGAGGATAAGATTGTTATTGGAACCATTCCTTCATGTTATGTATACCATTTTTTTTAATGTACGAGGATAAGATTGTTATTGGAACCATTCCTCCATGTTATGCATGCCATTTTTTTTCTTTCCCATCTCTTTTACTTTTCAAGATAAATCTTGAGAATATAAAAAGAAGAAAGAAAGAAAGAAATGATATGTCGGTCATTAGTAATCTTTTTATAAAGCATGTTGTCATGTTCGGGGACCTTACACATGTGATACTGTTTTTTCAAGATGATTGAGAGAAAATGGAGTGGGGGAGATAGAGAAATAGGTGGGAGAAGAGAAAAAAAATAAGAGGGAGAAGAAACAAAGGGAGTTCTATGTTTTATAAAAGGGAAATTCTATATGCACCCCCTATTTTGCTGAGTACACCCACCTTTAAAAAAATCACGGTTGAGGAAGGAATGTCGGTGTGCTCAGCAAACTAGGTGGGTACATATAGAATTTCTCTTTAGAAAAATCGTGTAGAGCAATGTCACTTGTGAAGTTACAAAAGGCCTTTGGATCAGAGTTGTCAGAATTTCAACCTCCTTTGCAATTTTAGATGCTTAGGTGGAAAAGAAGATTTGGAATTTTCATGGGGCAATTTTTGAAGAATTTATAAATTCTCTAAATATAAATTATTGGAATTCTCGTAAAAAAATAGACCCTAAAAGCAGATAGTGAAGGGTGCCACATTTGTGGTTGGGGCCACTGACATGACAAGGCGTGAGGGCTCTATTGCAAACCTGAATAGTTCCAAGTCCTATATTATATGGATGCTTAGGTGCGGATGTCTCGCACGAGACAACTTGTGGGCGCACTTGGTGCACCCTATGATCCATCCAATTCCTCACATGACACTACCCACCTAAAATTTGCAGCCCCATGTTTTTGACACAATTTGAATGGCACTCACCATTGTATAATAATAATCGTGCCTTATAAACTGTTAAACTTGAGGGCCAAGAATCAATGAGCTATAGAATGATCAAATGAACTTGGAATTTTAAACATAAGTAGGTCCATCCAAAGCTATTGATCCTCCACTTTTCCATGATTAGTGGGCCCCTAGGTGAGCCTCACAAAGCAGTTCGCAAAGAACTTCATGCGACACATTCACACATGCGATCCACTTGTTATCTCCTTCATATGCTTGCATGGGGATCCACCATGAGCATTCCCTGTGGGAACCCCATAGCCCTTATGATTCATCCACCCCCTTGTACAAAGCTAACACTCTGCCAAGTTTTACTCATAATTGGATTGGAATTCTAAAAAATGATGACTTTCAAAATCATTAAAATTAAGAGCCATGGATCAAGGGTTAGGATGGTCTAATGCACTTAAGATTTTGCACATGACTAGGTTCCATCTAGGTCATGTTTTGATCCCCTACCTTTCCTTTCCCATGATTATTATGGCCCCAGGTGGGCCCAACATGGGAGTCTACATAGGGTTCATACATCAACGGCGAAAAGCACAATCATATTCTTAATAATACTATTCCAATTGAAAGGGCAAATGGTTTCTTTAATTTTTTGAGAACTTAAGGGGCACATTTGTATAAATGGTTTTCTGTAGAAATATGAAGGAAAAAATGACATTTTTCTATGAAAGATTTTTTTATCATTTAGTACGAATGTTTTTTCGTAAAAAAATAGCCTCAAAAGCATTGTAATTTTCTACAAATCCAATATATATTTCTTGATATGAGTGTGGAGTCAGTAAAAAAATATTTCATGGAAAAGCAATAGTCCTTGGGCTCCGTTTTCCCGACATTACACATGCATGAATTGAAGGTTCTGTATATGAAACAACAGTTCCCTGGAACCGGAAGTTGATTTTCTTGTTCTTGTCACATTTCATTACCTTGAGCAACAATCTTCTCCAGACTTTTATTTTATGGTGTCACTCTTTCAAGAATTTAATTGATTTGTTCGGGTTTTTTCAAAAATGACTACATGTTCACCCGTGAGCAGACTGCACATTGTTAATAATAGGTGAATGTACAGTAGTTGGACCTCTTGCCACATCATTGCATCAAAAGAGAGTGGGGGCCGTTTCTTTATTAAAATCCCAAGAATTCATGTTTGGAATAATTTTGAATTTTTCAAAAGTTATTCCCTTAGGTGGAATTTCAAATTCCTCTTTTTTATGGAGGATTTGAAATTCCAACAAATGATATACAGAGTGGAATTCTAGAATTTTAAAAGGTCTTTAGGGTGGTTGGAATTTAAAATTCTAATGAAAGGAACGCACAATTTCAAATGTCAAAAGGGACAAGATGTGGCATCATATAAAAAAAAAACCCAACTTTTCAAATTATAGTCATAAATTTCGATAAAGAAACAGTCCCGGCGTCTGCGGTGACCAAAATTGACTCCTACTAGGCCTCGTAAAACTGGACTGGACATGGAACTTTCGTGGGTATCAGTACATTTTTCCTAAATCTATACTATGTGGTTTTTTTATTAATCAGTGCCTTATGGCACATGCCCACTGGATACATTTATGAAAATGATGCTAAATGGTTTCAACAGCTAAAGACAGAGATGACACGGATGCTGATGAGAGCCTTTTTATTCCAAAAAGTTGTGGGCCCACCAATATGCACTTGAATACAAGAGGGCAATTGTATCAAGCCATCGATCTACAAGAAACTATGCCCATTTAATTAAGGTTATTATTAATTCGATTTAAGATGATCAAATCCATAATAACTAAAGTTTCTCCTTTTACTTAATTACAATAAATTATTTCCACTAATACTATTAGTTATCTTATCTAAGATCGGGAAATGAATGTTAAATAAAGCTTATGTTTTGACAATGTTTATATCGATATTATTAGTTATTTGATCTTAGATCAAGAAATGAATGAATGAGAAGCAAAGTCTATATTTTAATTCTTAATAAATTACATCTAACTAAATTTGTTATCCCTGTGGACCAAGATCGATCATTCAATGGATAGTGAATAAAATTTCTGCTTTTGAGTGTTTACATCATAAACTTATATAAACTTTTGACTTATTTGTTTTGAATGATAGGTACTAGTCTTCCCAAAATACGCCAACACTTCTCAAGCAACAGACAAGTAGGGCCCACAGTTATGCTGTGTTATATTTTTAAAGAAGAAAGAGGTTTCTGTCGCATACTATTGTTTCTTTCATAACTACGCATCTTTCAAAACAAACGAATAAATTAGATGAGTGCATGCCATTTGTGAAGACGTCACGTCACGCACATGACATGCACCTTTCAAGCTACACGACCTGGATGCCATTAATTTGTGAAGACGTCACAGCACATGACATGCACCTGTCAAGCTACACGACCTCCCACTACAGAGATTCTGGAGATGGATTTCCTCTCTCTCTCTCTCCACTTTGGAGCAGACCCACAGTACTTAGTAGTGAGATGATAGAGATTAATCCCATTACTGTGGGAGAAACATGGAGCACAACATCATGATAGAGGGAGAAAAGAGAGAGAGAGTTCATATGGGTTAATTATTCTCAACTGCATGCAATCTGATGCAGTCAAGGTGGACCACATGCCCGTATTTTTGGATGAGTGGAAACCAATCATCTTGTAGCGTGCTATTGTAAAAGTTGGAGACGGGTGTAGAAATTATCCCTTCTAGAAATCTGTAGGACATTAGTTGGAGTTCTTCATGTGAATGCGACATGAAAGGCTACTAGCAAATATTGGTCCCCTATATTACCCCAAAGTGTATGCTCTACAAAATGTTCATTAAAAGCTTCCCATCATTCATGATAATGAAACATGTTGAAACGCATTCTCTCTCCTGATCTCTATGTAATAAGTTCATGGTTACTTTCTCATAGATGGGAGTTTAAAAATTGAGGAGAGTCATCAAGTTATCATCTTATCCTACAAGGATAAAAGATTCCGCAGGGAATCCACTAATTGATAATTGGTAAGAAATTATTACCTTTTTAATTAACCCCCTCAGCTTAGCATTGGTGCTCACCATATGTAGTGCAACAGCCCTATATGTGGTGACAGAAGCTCATATCATTATCCTAACCACTTGATCGATAGCCCATAAATTCTCAAGTTTTCACCATCGAGTAGCTGGGCCGTGCCGAACTAGTTAATGGGACGTGGCCCAGCAGGACTCGGCCCATGTCGACTCGGCCCATGTCGGCCGAGGCGCCTGGGTCCGTTGGCCAGTTTGGTCCCGGCCCGCCTGGCACGTGGGCTGCCCTCTGCGGCCTGCCAGGATGGGCCCACCAGGCATGACTCGCCTGGCCCGCACAAAAATGCCTGTTTTTTAAAAAATTGTCCATTTTACCCCCCCAAAACAGCCATAAAACGGTCATATAAGGGGTATTTTGTGTCCTTTTCAATTTTACAAAGTCTATAATACTTTAACCCTCTCATTCTTTTTCTTTTAATCAAAGTTTTATTTACCAAAAAAAATACGAAGGATGTCAATCATTATATAATAGGTGGGCCCATTGTGACAAAATCACTGTGGAAATTGGGCCCAAATAGAGCACAAACTTCTTCTGTGCATTTTTTATTTTGGCACTTATCAAACATCACTAGATTCTGGCTTTGTTTGGCCAGGTAAGTTTGGAAAATAGGTTGGGACCTTAGGTCTAATTGAAACCAAACCTAAATTTATTGACCCAAATTACATCCCTTTCTAATAATCTTCTCTGGCACAGTCAATAGTTGTAAACTTATAATAGTAATCCAAAATATATATATACATAAGGAAGGTGCTCTTGTGAGAGACACTCTCACCTTACTATGAGAGATAAAGGTGGAGGCTCTCACATTTAAGTTGTTGACATTGAATATGGATGTGAGGGCCCCCACCTTATCTCTCATAATAAGGTGAGAATGTCTCTCACAAGAGCACCTCCCATATAATGTTACTTTTACTTTATTATGATTAAATTATCCCATTAAAATATAATCAACTCTAAGTATAGTTTGGTCTCTTCACTTGTGCCTCAGACCATGGATCTCGTTTTGGACTCACAAGTGTCTCTTTGAAATGTGTCCAATTAGATATTAGGTCCCAACCAACCGTTATATATACAGCCCTAGCCATAATAAATATAAATTTAGGTGAGAGAATAAGGCTTTTTAAAAGGACTTTTTGTTGAATTAATGTTAATTATTTGAACATGAGTAGGTCGAGTTTGACTGAACCACTTAAATATCTTTGTCATTCTCCATGGTTGTGTTTTAATTTTTATTTTTAATACTGATAAGAAAAAAATCGAAAGAAAAAAGATGAAGGAGGCCCGCCTAGCTCGGAGGCCCGACACGTTTGACATGCCTAATCTCGAGTGCACGCCCGATTCAATGGTCCGATTCATTCATATGGGTGCCAAACTTGAGATCAGTGTCCCTATTTTATTGTCTAGTCAGATGGATCATAAGGTGAGTCCATTAGGTGCGGTGCTCACAATATCATGAACCCGTTGCTTGGCAGAATTTTAATTGGTCTAAATAGTTTCTCCAAAAAAAAATGTATTAATTTTAGTTTTTCATTCGTTCCAAATTGCAATATAATTCAATCTAGTTTGAGTTGATCATGAGCAACAACATCCATTATGTGCATGAAGAAAACTCGATTATGTGCATGAAGAAAATTCCATTCCCATGATGGAAAGGGATATACCAACAAATTCAGTCCAAGTCCAGCTATTACATGCATTGCCTATAATAGGTCTTAAGAACTCCACCATGGCCCCACATAATAAGAATCTAGACCATTTAAAATAAATGTCATCCCGTCCAGTCCAGTGACATATTGTGACGCCCCGAAGTCCCACATCGACTATAGAAAGAAAAGTGAATGGGGTTCGACTATAGAGAGGAAAATGAATGGGGTTATATGTAGAACTTACACCCTTACCTTGTGTGAGGCCTTTTGATGGGTTGAGGCTCATCAGAAGCAAAACCGTGAGGCCAGTGGGCCAAAGCGGACAATATCATGCATACGTGTGGGGTGGGGCGTTACAAATGGTATCAGAGTCGACTCTCGACTGGTTCGAGTGTGAGTCCCCTTCCGTGGTCTGGTGCAAGTTGGCGGGTCTTCATGTGGGCGGGCCAAGAGGGCTGGCAGGGTACAGAGACTGGCAGATTACTGCACAAGGACATGCGGCCTTAAGGGGGGTGGATTGTGACGCCCCAGAGTCCCACATCGACTATAGAGAGAAAAATGAATGGGTTTGACTATAGAGAGAAAAGTGAATGGGGGTTATATATAGAGCTTACGCACTTACCTTGCATGAGACCTTTTGATGGGTTGATGCCCATCAGAGGTAAAACCGTGAGGCCAGTAGGCTAAAGCGGATAATATCATGCATAAGTAAAAGGTGGAGCATTACAAATGGATGGGTTCTGTGAAGTGTGAGGTGTTTTTTTTTATTTATTATTAGTGTGGTGGGACCCAGGGTTTGATCCGATCAGAGATTAGGTCCATTCTTATGGCCGTACTTGTTTGGGCAACACTACTGTTGTAGTTGATCTGAGGGTGGGGCCCACTATTTTAGCATCTTGCTATAATAGGCGCGATGCATACCTTCTGGGATGGTTCCTATGGGTGAGGACTTTGGCAGGACATGAATAAAAACAAAAGAGTCCTGCTCATGTAGGAATGATTTGACCGGGCATGACTTGGAATGAAAGTACATTAAATAAAGGCAAAAAAAAAAAGACTCACATGGCTCGTTTTGGAATAAAGGCATGGAATTCTATTTTATCACCTTTCCCATTAGTTTTTAGAATTTGAGAAAAAAAGGGCCTTAGTCTCTAATGAACCTGATTGGACCCTAAGACTTATATTCTAGGGAATATGCTAAGACGAGATCTTAAGTTTTTTAAAATTATAAATTAAAATTGTGATTTATCATTATTTGCAAATTAAATATTAAATAATATCTTTGATTTTTAATATGTTAAAATCATATTATTGTACTTAATTAATAGGATCATTGGACCGAGTAAATACCGTTCGGGCAAACGATATCTTACTAATGTGGGGTTTAGTACTTCGTATGACCTCAAGGAAATCCTAATGGATTCGAGATCAACTTATATCTATTGGAAAACCCTTAGTTGGATCTATGTGCCATTGATTGAGAAGGGGTGCGTTGATTTTTTATCTATTAGAGATTCTTGTGGTTGTCGGGTATGAGACCTTATGTTTGACCTTAGGATTGGCTTGTGATTATTCCTTGACCTTTGGGTTTGCATACATGATATTTGTCTATTAGTTGCATACCCTGTGTTAATTGGATATGGACCGTGATATGACGTGGCAATCGATTGAGATATTGTAGTGGTTTATTCGAATGATTTGATCGGTATTCGATTATGGAATATTATTGTGCAATCAGCCATTCACTTTGACTTAGGATTCTTTGTCAGAGCTTTACAAATCATTAGGTCTATTATACTATGATATGTGTGTATATATATATATATATATATGTATATTGATTGGGTCATATTCGAACGACTACAGTTGTATTTGGACGCCTGATCACCGATATGTACGGACACTGTAATATTCGAATTTTGAACCGATTTATCTGGCCTACGATTTTGATTATGAACCGGTTTATGACCGCCGGCCTTCGAACGGGTTTTCCCGCTTTATAGTTAGTGCTGACCACCCAAAACAGTAGCAGTGCTTCTGTGTGATTATTGTATTACTCTAATGTGTAGAATGGATGTAGGCTGTATGTTCTTTTCGTCATTATTCCATTGTTAATCTCTTATGAACTTTATCTATTATTACTCACATTGATCTTATGTTTTATTTATGAATTATGTTTTTGTACTTACTGTTTTTTTTTGTTTATTGGTGCATAGGTACCGACCCCTATCCTACTGTAGAGACGGGGAATAGTCAAACATTTCAAGTATTTGATTGAGAAGGGGGTGCGTTGATCTTTTATCTATTAGAGATTCTTGTGGTCGTCAGGTATGAGACCTTATGTTTGACCTTAGGATTGGCTTGTGATTATTCCTTGAACTTCGGGTTTGCATACATGATATTGGTCTATTAGTTGCATACTCTTTGTTGATTGGATATGGACCGTGATATGGCATGGCAATCGATTGAGATATTGTAGTGGTTTATTCGAATGATTTGATCGGTATTCGATTATGGATTATTGTGCAGTCAGCCATTCACTTTGACTTAGGATTCCTTTTCAGAGCTTTACAAATCATTAGGTCTATTATACTATGATATGTATATATATATATATATATATATATATATGTATATTGATTGGGTCATATTCGAACGACTACAGTTGTATTTGGATGGCTGATTACCGATATGTACGGGCACTGTAATATCCAAATTTTGAACCGATTTATCCGGCCTACGATTTTGATTATGAACCGGTTTATGACAGCCGGCCTTCGAACGGGTTTTCCTGCTTTGTAGTTAGGGCTGACCAACCAAAACAGGAGCAGTGCTTCTGTGTGATTATTGTATTACTCTATTGTGTAGAATGGATGTAGGCTGTACGTTCTTTTCGTCATTATTCCATTGTTAATCTCTTATGAACTTTACCTATTATTACGCACATTGATCTTATGTTTTATTTATGAATTATGTTTTTGTACTTACTGTTTTCTTTGTTTATTGGTGCATAGGTATCGACCCCTACTCTACTGGAGAGACGGGGAATGGTCAAACATTTCAAGCATTTGAACCAGTTGACGAACCTGAGTGGAGACCCGGAAATGGCTACGAAGCCGTCTAAGACCGCACGTGAGTGATTTTCATCGTATAAACTATTTTAATAGCAATTCTTAATAATGAACATAAATTTAGTTAGTTGTTTTATTTAAGTTATTTTGGAAACTTTAAACCTTAATATTCAGTAGTTATGTGTTGGTTTAATTTTGGATATTGATACCAATTGGTTTTGTACTTCCGCAAATATTTTATTATGACTCATCATGTTTCAAAATTTTATTGGTCCATATTTGGGAGCTTGTGTTGCATTAAACACTAGAAAATGAAATTTTATTTTTATTTTTCACGTTATCCCATGGTTATATTATTGTGGACGTGACACATATCCTCAAATTCAATTCAATAGGAACGGTCTTGCCCTCTAATTAAGCACATGACCGATAGCATGATTAACAAAATCTTATGTATTACTAATCATATGTGTTAATCCCATGTTTAATCATGTGCTCAATGGACGATGGGGCCCACTCCTATGGAATTTATCTTTATTATTACTATGTAGGCCCATGGTACAGTTCTAGACACATGTCATAGGGAAAGCATTTAATAGAAGCCATAGGGGATCCGAATTCCATATACTAACACAGATGCCGCCATCATAATAAGTCTTAAAACTACTAAACAATGACTACCTTTTATGTTGTCTTGTGTTTTTTTTTTTTTTTTTAACTACAACACCTTTAGATCATTATTATAAGTGCTTCTTATTTATTACTTGAAAAGAAAGAATTTATACAATGTGAATGAATCTACACTTCCATGTTCCTGTCAAACATACAAATAAGACAAAGAACATAATGCAAACTTGAAATCTAAACACAGGCTTTTCTCTTTCTTAACAAGAAAGGAACCATCAGAGTCATAGATTTTTAGGAAAATTATATCATAAGTTGTTGTTTTCCAAAGATTGTCACAAGTGGTTTGGAGACGTGGAGTGTTTGGAGCCACAATAAAATTCTACTTCCAAGTTTGAAAATTCCATTTGCTTGTGAAGGTCTCGAGAAAAAAAGGTTCATGTACAATTGACTGATTGTCTTCACTCTCCACACCACTAGAGCGTCATTGGTGACGAATATGGCCGTATGGCTGCCTGACACGTGGCATGATGTGGGACCCACTTTTGTATGGTTGCATTTTGGAGGCGTGTAGTTAATCATCTTGTGGTTAGACTGGTTAAAGGCGAAAATGACAAGATGGTTTTTGTCTGTTGATTGGGTCTTTCTGCATAGGACATGAGAACTTTCCCTGCAAGATCTATTAAGATTCCTATTTTTCACTTAGGCAGCTACTTCATTAGAGTCTTAGTTTATGGCACGCCAATCGGGACCGTCGCTTTCTGGGGCCCACTTTCTCTGTGCCCAGTCCATAATCACAGCGGACTTATTAGAAAACTATACTAATAGAGTCAAGAAAAATAAAAGTAAAATAAAGTCTTCATTTCTCATTAAGAAAAAGTACTATTAAAAATACTTTAATTTAAAATTTTCACTATATTAAAAGTAAAGTAAAAAGTCAACCACCTTTTTCTACTAAAAAATAAAAAAAAAGTCAAAAAAGATACAATCACAAAAAACTAAAAATAAGATACCATTATAAGTCACTTATATTTTATTTTTTATTCAAAATAAACTTTACTTCACTCAACTCTATTGGTAAAGCCCCAAAAGAGAAATAATGGTGTCTTCTCTTTTCTCGCTAGCATTTTTGGACCACATGTTGGACGGCTTAGATTTCTCATATGTGCCGATTCTTTTTATACTAAAGCAATGGTGGGTTTGCATGTATCTTAAAAGTGGTCAAATCCGAGGATTACAGTTTTGAACTCGCGCTCTCTTCATGGGGCCACTTGGCTAGTTAGTTTGTCTTTATGGGGCCACTTGGCGAGCCAAAAGATTGACTTATTAGGTGCGTGAGGGAGATAGGGATGTCGTATATTTGAAAAATAGTCGGTTCTCGAAGATGTCGGACACCCTGGCAGAACAAAAGATAAAAAAAAAAAAGAAATTCATGTCCTACTAGAATGGATCCTCTAATCCTTGGAGAATTTTTCTGAGGGGTGGCTAGTAAATCTACCAGCGGGGCCCACTTATGAAACCCAAATCTGTCGATTGGGGTTATGGACAGATTTGTCACCCAATAAACTCCTTTTTTTTCTTTTAACCCAAATCCAATAAGGGGCCATTTTTGAAAGGTTTAATGGATTTACTGGCCTGGCCCAGGGAATTCAAGAGACAAAGTTACACGTCTCCCAAGTAGAGAAGTGAATGCGATAATGACCCTGTATTGGTGGGCTTCATCATAGTAATGGTAGGTGGCAGGCTTCTTTTCACTCCACGTGGTGTGGACTTTGAGAAAGACCTGCAGTGTCATTGAGGGCTCCACATTCTTTTTCGGTGGCTAATTTCTACAGTTCAGTATAGTATGCATGGAATGGAAATGGGGGTAGTTCCCACCACGTTCCAATCAGACACCTAAATGTTCATATGGGTCTTGGTACACGGATGGCGACTAGTGGGCACTTTTCCCAGTTGCAAGAATCTGGACCCTCTGAAGCTTTTGTCCTAAAAAAAACGGCTGAGTTGAAGGAGTCAAATTCCAAGTGGGCCCCATGTATGGGAACCCCACTGTTAAAAATAAAATGGCCTCCTGACATGTATGGTATACTCAAATTTTACAACGATCGGAGTTTGTTCTACCGTTGGATTGACTTTTTTTATTATTAAAGAAGTAACTAACACAATCTTATGCATCTTCATTATCATGTTTTTAATCAAACAGTTGATTTCATCGGTTGGACAGACTCAAATTAATGTAAAATTCGAGGATGCCCTGTATATCATAAGGGCGTTTATCTTTAATTATTTGGATTTCGATATCAAGGCGCTACTATGAAGTTCACTGCTTTAACTCAAGAATTTTCTAGGTTATAATCGAAGAGGATCCACAATATCCAGTTGCATAACAAGAACCCATGATATCTTGGGATGGAATTAAGCTTCTAGAAATAACAATAATAAATGAATAAATAAAATAACTTCGGAAGCAAGGCCCATCTTTCTTCAGTCATTATCACTTGCATTGGGGTGGTTGCAACCATAGTGATAATGGGTATCTCAATTTGTTTGGTACCTACATAAATTTTATTTTGGTAGGTCACCCTCTTAAACGGGTTATACAAAGCTCGATTGCACAGCCATACATGGTGCCCATTATTGAAGCGGATGGTCCCATCACCATACCATAAATGTATTGGGACCATCTCAAGAATTTCTTGATAACAAAGTATGCATACATCAAATTATTTATAGAGAAGATTATCCTACAAGGAAAAGTCTACTTGTCCCGGGACTGGCCCGACTCCATGTAAAAGGGCATTTTGGTCATTTTTCCAAATGACCAAAATGCCCTTTTACATGGAGTCGGGCCAGTCCCGGGGCAAGAGTCCCGGGACAAGTAGCAGGACTCATCCTACAATGGCACGGCTCCCATTATGTCACCTACCGCGTGCTCATGTGGGAAGAATCAAATAATTAAGATCATATTGGACTCCAAATTTCTTACCATGGTATGGTTATATGAGTGGCATACTATTGAATTTGTTATTAGGTAAAAAGATGAAAGTTTTATATTTAATTCAAATGATTACTTTACCTTAATTTATTGATCAATCCAAACAATGTATGTTGTTCTAAAAAGTTATGTAATATGAATGGTTTAGATCAAATATAATTGAACCTCACGTGGGGTTACCAAAAGGTAACTATATAAAATTACAGAATATTGCTCGTATAGTGATTTTTAGACGTGACATTTGTCCGTAAACTGTCGAAGTTTAAGTATTTCTCACGTAACTGTTTGTGCGATATCGCATAGGGTTCCGTAACATCGTACACATCCCACGGTGCTATGTTCTAAAGCAGTGCGGTATGACATGTATATCTCAGTGCGATACCCTAGGGCTGTGCATATTCCACTATTTTTGTACAACACCTCTGTAAAAAAATTATACATAAAATTCACATGTTCCCAAGCAAATGTTGGATCCCTAACCCTCTGTTTGGGAAGGGGGGAAAGAGGAGGGAAGGAAAAAAAGAGGGGAAAATGGGGGGAAAATTTTTTTAGGAGGTGTTTGGGAAGGGGGGGAGGAAAAGGGGGGGAGGAAAGTGGGGGAAAATTTTTTGTCTTTTTGTGGCAAAAATGTTCCCCCCAAAAATGGGAGGAAAATGAGGGAGGGGAAGGAAAATGAGGGAAAAAGTCCTTTTTGCCCTTTTTGTCCTTTGTTGTTCTTTAGAAACTTTTATAAAAGTAAGGGCAAAATGATAATTTTTCATGTACTTCACAAACGAACAAAACCCTACTTTTTCACTTTTCTTCCCCATACTTTTATACTTCCCAAACAAAAGGAGGTAAAATTAATTTTCCCTCCCCTCCCCTCCCCTCCCCTCCCCTTCATTTTCCTTCCCCTCAAATTTTCCCTCCCCTCCACTCTCCCCTTCCCAAACACAGCATAAAACTACTCAAGGTGCGTACATCAGCGTTGAGTCACTGGCCTAATATTTAATGGATCGGCTCACGAGTGAAAGATGGCAAAGAGTGAAAAACAAAACAAAGGTATTGGCACAAGTGAAATATATGGGTTTCCTGGAAGGAGGAAGGAAAAAAAAGGGCAACAACATGGGTTCATGAATCGTTGAGTGAGGGTCATGCGGAAGCTTGGTGACAGTTGACTGCTGAAGACACGGGATTTTTGGGTCCCGTCCTTTGTGTAGGTTATTGTGTTACGTATGCCAACCACATAAAATCTGTGGGTTGAGACCTAATTGGTTCACAGCTATAAGGTAATAATATATACACCTTCAAACCAACCAACCCACAGCAATATGACACCTGCTAAACACAATTGATGTGTTATTTGGAAAAGAAAAGGTGGAGAAAACTCATCAATTCAAATCACACTAATATAACCTTTAAAGGGTAGTGGGTTGGCTTAGAACCATGGTTTGCATCCAGAGATTGTAGGTTTTAAACTGCGCTACTACAATCGGACTACATGAGAGTTTATCCGGCTTCCCTTTGGGCCTGGAGGGATTAGTTCAACCCAAAAAGTTGGTAACCTTCCAATAGCAAAACAAAATAATAATAATAATAAAATAAAATAAAATCACATTATTGTGAATATAATTTTCTACACCGAGGGTACGCTTGTATGTTACAGTTTATGTAAACATTTATTTCACAGGGAATCCATTTTCTGCAAAAGTTATTTTTAGCTACTTGTAAAAGATACTTCTATCATGAAAACATACACAGTATGGAAAGTATCAACACATATGACATATCCATAAGGGAAAACCATCCTTCCTGCAAACCCATTTTTCAATTTCTGCAGAAAATACAAGACTCATTCACTAGCTAATTTGCTCTCCACAAACCAAACGTTATGACTCTGGGCCTGTTTGGGGGCTTACTAATGGAATTGAGTGGAGTAAAGATTATTTTCTGGAAATAATAAAAAATAAGTGGATTATGATGTATTTTATTTTTAGTTGTTTGTGATGGAATCCTTTTTACTTTTTTTTATGAAAAAGTGAAGGTTTTTTTTTTTTGTGGAGAAATGAGGTTACTTTTTTACTTTTAAAAAAAATATGGTTGGGAATTTGAATTAAAGTGTTTTGGTGGAATTTTTTTTATAAAAATTGAGACTTTACCTTACTTGATAGAGTTGCCAAACAAACCCAAAGTATCACTATAACCAGCACATGGGCAGCTAAAAAAGATCGACCTGAAAAGAATCACATATCCTAGTCGTCCCCTGAAAGGAGACAACCACGAAAAAGCTTTGGAGACTTGCTGCTGGACTCGTGAATCGCAATGCATATAGAGTCTTTTATGAATCTGGAGAGTCGGAAAGGTCACCTTTCTGATGGGTGTGCAGCAGGTGGAAGAATCATGTTGAGTCTTTTCAATTATTATATATTATTTCTGTCCCGGTTCTTGTTTTCTCTTTTGCCTTTCTTCTGAACGAAGGTGGGGTTTCACTAATCTACAACCTTTTTATGGTCATCCATCCCTATGCAATAAACCCCTCATATTGTTCCATATAAATATATATATATCTTTTTATTTAAAAATATGTTATTTATGTCCATATGGTCATCCTTACACAATAAACCTCTCATATTGTTCCATATTGATGCGGGGAAAGAAGAGATATAGAAAAAGAAACTTTAAATTCAAGAATACAACATAGGCAGGAAGATAAACATAGATGAAAGGAGAGCTCTATCTCTTTTCATTAACAAAATAGATAATCACAACATACTAGCACGTTCTCATATTTTCCTTCTACTTATGGACTCTCAAAAGCAATTAATTATCATAAATACCCACCAAACTACACTTCCTAAAGACACAACTTACAAAACAGAGTATAACTACGAAAACGGGGGAGTGTTCAGCTCGAAATCTGAATTAAATGGTGATGTTTCTGTCAAGTCCGGAGCCCGAGATTAAGCTCCTCTCGAAGCATGACGTACCCCCGAGTGGAAATTCAAACCAACATGAATTCCACGAATGAGTTTTCTCACAGGATATCACGTGTGAGATAAAAATTTCCTTAACCTGTATAGTTCAATCATAACTTGTCCATACATATAACATTCATCAAATATGTAATCATGATAATAGAGCATAATGTAGTCCACGAGCATAATTAAGAGTTTAATTTTCAAAGTTAGCAAGTAGGAAAAAAAGACTAAAGTATAGTGGAAGCAAGTATTAATTAGGTTTATAATCTCAAATAAAAGTCTAAATCAAGTCTAAGTCTATGGCAATCCATGTCATGCTCAAGGGAAATGGTGACGCATGTACACTTAACGCATAGATGTCTAAAAGACATCCTCTAGGGCCCACTCTGCTAGCTGTTTAGGAGTCTCCTCCTCAACCTCTGTAATCTCTTGGGCAATGGTGTTGATGTGGTCCTCCCCTGTAACACCAAGTGTAGCACCATTAGACTACTCTAAGCAAGGTAAAGAAGAATAAAATATAACATGCATATCAAACGAGTAAGATTGACAGGATAGATTATATGAGGTCAAGTAAGAAAATCTAGGTGTACATAATGCGTGAGTAAACATGATACGTAAGGAATCAAAGATGACAAGTGTATAGACATACATATCATAACCAGATGACAAAACCACATGAGCTATATTCTCCCACATAAGCATGTAAAAATAGTCACATTAGAGCATGGCAAAACATAACATAAACATGAGGTACCACTAGGAGGTATAGGGCCCCGATACTTCATCGTTGACTTGAGGTGCCGGTCAACCCCCCATAAAAATACCATCTGCAGAGGTCTATAAAAATTAACTAAACCCACACCCAGCCGGATCCAACTGGACTAAGGTCGAAGCTAAGTGATGCCGACTCAAGGGATAGAGTGTACATCAAATATCATGGTGTGACGTAGCGTGAGCATAAACATATACAAATGTAAACATGACAAGTACATGACGATAATCATAAGTGCGTAACATGACATATCATATGAACATACATAGATACATAATGCATAAGGAAACATATGACGTAAAACAACAAGGGTATATGAGCTAAGTAAATAGACACGAGATAACATGTACATATCATGTAATAGCACTAGAAACGAAAATGAAATGCATGCATAAGGATTATATATGTAATCAAAGATGCATGATGATGTGAATTTAAATTCAATCTTTTAATACTACAAGTGCACACCTGTCTTTTTGAGACAGTGGCAAGTACATGTCGAATCCCACATGGAGCACGGCTGAAATAATTTTTTATTAAAATATGAATTTTTTTATAATAAAAATAAAAATAAATCAATATTTGAATGAGAGATAAAGCTACTATGCAAGATGAACGGATAACAATAATGATAAAGGTAGATCAGAGCAACAAAGAATCCATTAATTAATTTCAATTCTCAATCCATATACTTTAATTTATCTTTTGTCTTGCAAATAACTCAGATAAGAAACAACTCAATGTGGTCCATATGGGTCTCCATTATGTCTCCTTTTATGTTTTTTGCAAACCTATTTTAGTAAAGAAGTACTACCCTTTTAGGTCTCTTTTTTCCTTATTTGTAGGGATTCTTTCTTATTCCCCAAGCTAACTTTTCTTTTGGAAAGACTTTTGGCTTTGAGATGATTCTCTTTCTTAATTTAGGTGTCTTTGGATAATCTTCAGATGGGGTCCCACAAGGGATGTGTAGCAATTGATTATCAACGGTGTGGATTTAATTGCAATCCCGTCTAAAAATGAACATGAAAATCTCCAGGCCCATAACTTTGTCAATATAGCTCTGATTTGCACGTTCTTGAGCTCTACAGATATCTACTCTGAATAAGCTTTCCAACGGTAGGTAAATTTCATCGATCCGACAGTCAGATTGAAAGTTATGGCCATTTGAAGATGAGTTATCATGAGAAAAATGGGATTAACTTGTAAATTTTGATTTGCATTGGAATCTCTCTCTGTACAACTTTCATTTTTGAAAGGACATCAGATGTGGATGATTCAAACTCTTCTTCTTTTGTTCCAATCAGAATTGTGCTCTTTGAATTATTCATTAATAATTTCAAATTTGCAACTACTGCGGACCTTGCCAAGTGAGACATTTCATATGCCTGAACAGTGAGCCCTATGAGAAGTCTTCTACTGTAGTTAGGACTCTTCATTGACGTGATGAGTGGACCCCTCATTTGATTAATTTGCATATGGCTTGTGTGTGGGGTCCACATGGTGAATTCTTCAATTTACTTCAATTCAGCAATGCCGACCCTAGGATGACAATGTATGCTTGAAAGTGGATTCTATGATAGAGGCCTGTAATTCTCATTTTTTTTTACATTCTAATTTAACACATCAAATACTGAAGAGCTCATATTGAGGCGGTACCCACCCGGACAGAGTTTTACTCCAACTGGGTCTCTTCGGAGAAAATTTGTAAAATATTCTAAGTTCGAAAATCTGTAAATTCGGTGAAGAATCTGCCCAAATTCGATTGGCCATATTCTTGACTGGATTTATGACATGAAATTTGGCATAAACCATTAATTCTATGCTTGAAACTCTATGAATTCTATGCTTGAAACTCTATCTTTGGAGTGGGCTCCTTCCCCACTCACAACCTTGCAAACTCATTGCATATGCACAAAAGGAGTCTCCAATACCCACTCCAAACCATCAAACACATTCATAATCAAAATAAATCCCAAAAGAAATAACAAGTTATTACTACACCCATTTACAAATTTAAATCAAATTAGAACAATAGACAACATGAGATGAAATTGGGTAATCTAACATGAGATCCATTACAAGAATCATAGATAGAGAAAAACATGCACATTTTATAAATGTTTACTTGCCTTAGGTGCTTGCAACACAAATTTATAGAAATCTAAGCTATACCCACTCAAAACCAAGCTCTAAGCAAAAACCCCCAAAATGGAACCCCAACCAAGTTCCTACAATGGTGAAAATTGAAGAAATAACTACAAAATCAACAAGTATTCACTACTAAAAAACCTTTAATCATTGCTTTGAACAATAAGGAGTGATTTGGGAAAAGTTTTGCTTACCTATAGAGTGGAATGAAAGAAGAACAACAAATGAGAGCCTGAAGATGATGAAATTTGTAGAAAATGGGTTCTTGTTTGAGGAAGATGAAGGAAAACACTCTCAAACCTCTCTATTTGGTGTTTGTTAGCAAGGAAAATGATGAAGAATGGGTAGGAAATGGAACCCTAGGCGCCTCTTGCTAATGGAGATGGAATGAAATGAAAGAGATGGGGTTTAGGGTTTTAGCTAGCCTTTAATAACATGAAGTTCTAGCATTTGAAGGAAAGTCCAAAATATAATGAAGATTTATCATATAGGGCTTTTGGCTTCTAAATGGGTCAAATGAGCTCTAATAAGTTAGGTCAAAATATAGAAATTGAAAAATGACTCATGAACTATGAGATGCACCCAAAATCTTTGAAAAAATAAAAATACACACGCATGACTCAATAAACCTAAAATATCCAATAGTCATAATGCTAGCTAGTTAATAAGTCAAACTCCATTCTAATCTACCTAATCAAGTCCAAATACATTCAAAACATACATTAGGCATCTAATTAAGATTAATTAGACACTAAACATGATTAGAGTGGGATAAAGATACTACATTTTCAACTTCCAAGTCATATACCATTGGAAAGGTTTTTGAGTCTACTTTTGTTAGGTTTTTGAGTGTTGGCTAATTTCATGGGTTGGACAAAACTCTGGGTCTTTGAGTTGTATTTTCTATTTAGAAAAGGCCCTTGAAGTTAGAAGTTTGGAATGACTCAGATGAAGAAAGCCTGAAGGTATTAGAAGAAGAAAGCTGGAGAACACTGTGCTGAATTTCCAGATCAAGTCCAGAGGGGAGTTCGCTCGAGCGACCATTCCATTGGTTCGAGCGAACAGTGTTTTGTCTTGCCTAGTTCTGAAATAGAGGGTAGTTCGCTCGAGCGAACCTGGAGATCGCTCGAGCGAACCTCGCGCAGAGAGTCCTATGAAAATTAGAAACTACTTTTCTGATTGTGCTCAAATTGCCTGTTTTAGTCCTAATCATCTTAGGCAACCTTAAGCACGAACCAAGGGCTATTTAAAGGACTCAAGGGCTATTCCAAAGTTACACCTCACCTCTCATAGTGCTGAGTTAGAGATTATCATTGAGAGATTTTCTTCTCTAGAGTTTTTATGAAGTTGTGCTGCCAAGTTCTCTAGAGTCAACTCTTCTGCATCATGTGTAGAAGATTATCTTCCTGCAAGAAGATTTGAGGAGTCAAGTGCTGGTTTGGATCTGTTGCAATCAACGGTGTGAAGTCGTTGAAGCGTGAAGCGACACAAGGTAACTTTAGTCCTTGGGTAGGGGATATCTAGGGAAGAGATCTGAGTTTCTTGTAATTGCGAGATTCATAGTACTTGATTTGATCCAGTTCGGAACGGTGGTTTTTCACCCGGCTAGGGTTTTCCACCTAAAAATTGGTGTCCTTGTGGTGTGTGCTTGGTGATTTATTTTCCGCTGCATATTGTTTATTTCTGCACACATTGGTTGATTGTTTGAGTAGACCAATCTAGAAATCCCACGGACCCTAAAATATTTTTCAACTTTCCAACACATCGAACATTGCGCGATTTGGAGCTTCCAAGGTTGAGTTATGGCCAGAATACCAAAAGGTGCCTGTACAGGATTTTCCTGCGCGGGAATACATACTGCATTTGTTGCGGGAATACATACTGCATTTGTTCTTTGGCACTGCATCACATATATATCTTCTTTTTTAAATTTTTATTTAAAAATATATTATCTATGTCCATATGGTCATCCCTACGCAATAAATCCCTCGAATTATTCCATATACATCTTTTTATTCATATTCTTATTTAAAAATATATTATCTATATCCATTTGATGGATGACCACATTATAGATAGATATTATGGCTATCAACACTCTGATGACAGTAATCCTGATTACTAGAGCATAGGTATTAAAGAATTCAACTCCATTTTGTTTGAATCCTTTTGCAACCAGTCTACCTTTGAGCTTTTCTGTCGACTCATCAATCCTTAACTTCTTTTTATATGTCCATCTCCAATCCAATAGTATAGTTCCCGAACGATGATCAACAAGTTCCTAAGTATGATTTGCAAGTATAGATTCTATCTCACTAGCAAGGGCTCCTATCTAGATGCAGCGTTAGGAGATTGCATGGCTTCATTATAAGTATTAGGATCATTCTCCAAAATATAGATATAAAAGTCAGGGCCAAATGCAGACTCCAACCTAGGTCTTCTACTTCTACGAAGTTCAAAGCCCTTAGTGTTTGGGTTACTAGATATTCCTGATGCTATATCATTGGAATTATCACTAATTCTAGTTATTCTTTGTTTGTAAAGATAAATAGACTCAAAGAATATAACATCTCTAGACTCGATAATTGATTCTTTTTCTACTCTAGTAATCACAAGGAACCTATGGGCCTCATTATGTACTGCATACCCTAACACTAAGAGTATTTTAGACCCAAATTTAGTCCTTTTAGAACTTGGGCTAAGCACTCCAATACTTTAAGGTATTCCAAATTAGCTTCCATAACTCATATAGTGTTGCATTAGTCTTCTTAAAAGGTTTTCCATTCACAATATGACAGGTTGAAAGGAGAGCTTCCCCCCCTACCCGCACAAATTCTCGGGTAAACTAGAACTATTTAATATTGAATTCACCACTTCAACCAAAATTATATTTTTCTTCTCACCTACATCATTTTGTTGTGGGGAGTAGGGGGTTGTCACTTCATAAATTATACCTAGATTTTTACAGGTTTCTACAAATTCATTGGCCATGTATTCTCTTCCTCTATCAGATCTAAGAACTTTAATTACTTCTCTTACCCAATTGGTTTTCTACTTCTAATGTGTAAAATTTAATTTCTCAAGGGCATTTCATTTATTTTTAAATAAGTAGACATATGAAAATCCCAAATAATCATTTATAAAAGTAATAAAGTACTTTTTACCAGCTCTAGTTTAAACACCATTTAAGTCTCAAATATTAAAATGAATTAATCCTAAAAGTTCAAAATATCTTTCAGCACTTTTAAAAAGGTTTTCTCGACATTTTTGGACCGAACACAGACTTCACCACAGACTTCACCAGCCTTTGGATGCAACTCTGATTTAGGAGTTAATCTCAAATCCATCATATTCTTTATAGATGAAAATTCACATAACCTAGTTTAGCGTGCCACACATCAAAAGAGAAGTAGAGGTAGAAGCTTTCATATTTCCCACAAAATTTACATTCAGCTTGAAAAAGCCTTTAGAGATATATCCTTTTCCCATAAAAATCTCATTTTTGGTCACAATAAATTTATTTGCTTCAAATACAAATTTAAATCCATGACTTATAGAACCAAAGAAGAAACCAAATTCTTCTGTGCATCAAGCACATGCAATACTTTGGTCATAGTTAGAGATTTGCTGGATAAGTGGTGTAGAACTACTTTCACTTGACCAACTATTTTGGCAGTAGAAGAGTTGCACATGTAGAGTTCTTGTTATCTCCCACCTGCTCGTAGGAGACGAACGCACTTCTACGTCTACAAATGTGCTAAATTGCACCCGTATCAACCCACCAATCCTACCAATCTATACCGCTGCTCTGCCAATTTGACTTGACAAGTCGGAGTTGAATGTCTTCAAGGCTGATACAGGAGTTCAGCTGGAGTCGGCCAAGTTGCTCGACTGGACAACTCTTCCATTCAGAGTCCAAGTTAAGTATTGTTAAACAATACTCAACAAATGTTAGTATGTACATCTTTTTGCTATTTATTGATTGTCAATATTCAGCTCCATGTAACTGTGAAGAGAAAGCAGCTTCAATGGGCTGACCCGTTGGGCCAGACAGAACCTTGGACTGATCCATCTATTATTGTAAACTGCTGTAACACTTTTGGCTTATAATAGATCTAGGGACTGACACTTATATAACAGCCTAACCTCTTGTATGATACTGTTCAAAGACTAGCAATAACATCAGAAGATATATAATTCTCTAAACTCTGTTCGTTCCTTTGTGGAACTCACAATAACAATACTGGTCTAATTGTCATCTTATAATAAAAAAAGCTACTAATAAAATAAAATTGATGGTGCAATTGTTGAATCATAAAAAAAAAAAAAAAATCTTAATAGAAGTAGGGCTTAATCATCATAAAACATAGGCCGGTCTCCATTTTGCCCATCCTACACTTACCTTTACAGTATCTCTTTCTGTCTTTTAATCGACGCACTACGGACAAGTTCTCAAGTAAGCTTAAACAAGGCTTGCTAAGCAGAGCATAATCCTGTTTATCTGCCCATTTAGAAGAAATATAGTTTATGGTTTAGAAAGAAAATGTTGAGGACATAGTTATACCTGTTTCCCTAAATCAAACCTATGTTTCTCACCTTCTATTCATCGTATTCATTTCTTGTCTTACATTGATACAATAGCAAAATATTGTAAACGGAACATTTCACATATTTGCTTACATTTCTAACTGTAGCCATTAAGGTTTGGAGCAATGTCACGTTGACGATAATCAAGTTCAATTGAATGCAGTGAAGATGAGAGAGTATACTGTTGGCTTAAAGTCAGTATGCAATAACCACTCAACATAAAAGATGCATCAATTGATTTTTAACATCTATGATTGATGCTTAAACAATGTCCTTTTAATCAGCCCAGATATCCATCACAATATAAGTCAAAAGTCTCAGATGTCTCTAGGGGCAGCATAGCTGATACAAGTCTTTAAAGCTTCCAATAAATGCGCAACCGATGCAAAATGCCTGCCACGAGACCCCAAAATAGGATCTCTGCAAAGACAACATAGAGAAGAATGCCCACTCTTTTAGAGTGCCACACTTGAATAAATATGTGCTTCTGGATCCAATAAACCTGGCAGCAATTGTGTTTTTGCATATATATATTAGTAGAAATTACATATGGACAAAGCTATAGGTCATACCTCATACCCCAGAGCAAATATATGGTTTTGAAGCAGGACCTAGAATGGCTACCAAATGTGAGTCAGAGTAGAATGAAACCAAGTGTCCATAAAAAAAAAAGGCCAAATGGATGAATTGATAGACTGATTATATATAATGAAGCGAAATGAATCCACTTTCCAATTTCAATTTTGATTTTGACCATCTATAATTTATTATGACAGACTCTCTCCTTTCATGTCTCTACAACTCTACATCTTCAATGGGAAATTAATTTTTACCTTACTATTTCTTTTTGTAACTTCTCCCACATTCTTCTTTGCAAAGGGCTCTTTCTTAACTTCTCCCCCTTCTCAGTGGAACCCAAAAGTCACTCTCCGATACCTTTCAAGGGAAAGCAAAACCCTAGAAAGCATGTATTTCTTCCTCCACATCTCTTTTCTTCCAGAGGAATTGCTTCCACGCCTTTTGTTACAGGTAGTTTCGCACAGAAATATATATCATTTATTCATCTCCTTCTCCACAAATCTCTCTCCCTCTCTTAAAACAAGATAAAGTGCTTAAAATCCTTTGATCTTAAAATTTACATAGAAAAATATCATATTTTGAATTTCTTATAGATTATGAAAATTTTGTGTTTCTAATATTATGAATTATATTGCCCATGCTAAGCGCGGGCATGTTTTGCTAGTAACAAAAGAAGGATGGATAGGATCTCCCAACGTAGGAGAATTTTAGAGCATCATTCATTCATTCTAAGACATATTATGTTATCTTTACATAACAGGATAAAAGAATAACAAGATCTTCAAAGGAAAGTTAAGGGAATGGATTGGATTGCTTATCTCATCAATGTGACACTAAGTGGGTCTCTACATGAAAAGACTTACCAACATTAGGCAGTTTGAAAGCTTGTCAGAGTGCTGAATTGGCCCGGGATAAAAAATAACAGGTAAGAAGAAAATTAGTTGAAGAGGTGGATTCATCATTTTGATAGTGCTTCAAGGGGTAACAGGGTCCATTTAGTATTATCATTGTCAATTTCATTAAAGATTCCATTTGTAAGGTCTTGGCCCCTAATAGTGTAATTAATTATTAATTAATTGTATTTTAGTTAAATAAGGGGGATTGGCGGCCAAGCGAGTCCGGTTTAGTGTAGAATCGCGTGTGTGAAGTTTCATAGCATTTCAAGTCAGTTTGGTCTTAGCAGGGGAAGCTTGCAATTTCGGGAGGTTTTGAGGGGTTTTTTCGTAATTTCAGATTTTCATGATTTTGGGTTCATTGGGTAGAATTCCTAATTTCCCAAAATTTTCCCTCTAGGTGTGTTTTGATCCAACATGCTTAAACCCTCCAAATCCCAAGCTTTAGATGGCCAAGGCAAACTGTAAATCCCAAAAACCACTCCACCAAATAAGAGATGAGTGACCTTTTCCTTCAATTCTCTCTCTCTCTCTCTCTCTCCCACTTCGCTTGGTACCTAGAAGATCAAGAGACCTCCAAGCTTCAAATCATCTCCATCATCTTCTTCCTCAAGCTCTACCAAGCCCATCCATCCATTTTCAAGTTGTCCCTCCTCCTCATAACCTAGGTGAGCTGTTTTCTTTGTAATAGTTGGGTTTCTTTCTAAGGGATGAGATAGGTTAGCTCATTAGCTCCATGTCTTTTGATTTGTGTTAGGTTTTGGGTATGTGAGTTTGATTTCCAAGGTAGTTTTGAGCTATGGTTTGCTCCAAGGTGTTCTCTTACGCAAGTTTGGGATTGACCAAGGTGTTGAGACTAGGTGGCTTTGATTGTAAAGGCTTTGGGAGGACTACTAGTATTGTTTGAATTGTTTTGGACTTTAATTGAACGATTGATCGATCGAGAGTAGTTCCTCTTTCGTTTGATGATTCTTGTTCACCTAAGATAAGCCTAGCCTCTCACTGATTGTACCGAGAGGATTCTTTGAGTTAGGTACCACTCAACTCTTAATTTCTGTAGACCACAGGTACCACTCAATTGTTAATGTCTAACATAGCCGGGGCACCTCTGTGATGAGACTTTTGTATTGTGAGTGCAAATCGATTATGAGATGGCGTAAAGAGAGGGTTTTGAGGCTTGTTACCTTGGGTATCATATTGACCGGGCTATTCTCCCATGCGCATTCTCTACCACAACCTGGTACAAGTAGGGAGAGTAATGATAATATCTCGTGGTGATTAACCTATGTGGACCGCCTATTTGTTAGGATATGTTCTTAGATCTGTCTTATTTGATTTTTCGTTTAACGAGATTCACGCATTATTGCTTAGTTCATCTGTGATTCAAATTCATTAAAAATCAATGTCTTTACTTCTATTTGATATTTGCAAATCTATTGTTATTTATGTATATCCACTTGCTAGCTATTTGTAGTTTGATGATACTATCCATGGTGCTTAAGTACCGAACCCACCAATCTCGAGGAGGAGACAGAGACGTTTCAAGCATGATGACTTCCATCAATGGTGTGTGGACGACATAGTCTGAGTCATTTAACCCCACACCTGAGAGCCTTCACGATCCATGGATAGATTTTTCTTTTTGTTTTGTATATCTTTTGTTGGGCCTTGGTTTTGATAAAGGCCCCATAATTAAAATACTTTTGTTAAACTTCAACTATAGTAATGGGATTTTATGCTTTGCTCTTAATTGTTTCAATTATTGCTATCATCTGTTAATTATGTGTTACTGAAGCTTCCACTATATTTAATTGTGAACCGAGGAAATGTTTACACCTCACTACACACTTCGATTCTTAGGGACAAATTTGGGATCACCTGGATTCTAATTATGTTAGAAAATTTTTAATTGGCCCCGAATCTCACGCACCCAATTATAGGACATGACACCATTTGTTCTGCCTCTAAAATAAAATTTTCACTATTTTGGTCATTTCAGCTCTCGGTATATTAAAAAAAAAGGTGCAATGCAAAAATAAAAAATAACAAACGTAAAGTTTGAAAAAGGAAATAATCTTAAAAAGATACTGGGCATTACTTGCTTTAAGCTCTCTTACCTTGATTGGAGCCATTTTCAAAGCTAGATTTAGGAACTCACAAGTAAGAAGGACAAACGATCCAAGAATAAAAGGAAAAAAAAAAAAAAAAAATCAAAGCTGTACAATATCCTTTTCTGTTGGAAGTGTACATGCTCCTTAGCAAGAACATGTTTCAGCCATTTCCGTCTGTTCAATCATTTCAGTATATTTGGTCCAGTTGTAAGTTGTAACAAAGAGAATGATTGTAAAAAAAAATTATATACATTCTTTCTCTCACAAACCTTATTGAAGTAAAATGTTTGGGCCATTTAGCCAAAATTAAACATAACTGACAACTAATCTCAGTACAGTGGGAGTTTTGTACAATAAAATTTGTGATATCAGTCTTCACCAGGCTGTTAAGAGACTAATGATGTGGATTATGGTTATTGGGGAGATGTTGAGGATCAGGTTAGTTAATACTGACGAGTGATTCTCTGAGTGCTATAAGTTTGGTTACCAATACTGCAAAACATTCAGAGGCAGAATTTTATAGTGAATGAGATTAAAGAAGACTGCCAGTTATTGAGGGTGGAGTTGAGCATATCTTGACAAGTGAAAGAATAAGTGGACTAATTACTCATATGTACCATGATGCCCAGATATGCCAAGGACACGCCATGGGTATGGCAGGGACATGGATTTTACACATAAAAGGTGAAGTATCAGATACGACACATTGCCTCTTTTAAATTGACTGGGCTATATATAGATGACCCATGATGTAATCTTTTCTTTTTTGCATTGCCACCAGCTGCTTCATTTTGCGGTACAAGCTACTTATATTACTAGAACATTTTTTCTACTTCTCTCTTTTGATCCCAATTCTTGTTTTTGTCAAATTCTTGGCCGGGGAATATCCGGATATTCTCAAAATTTGTGTCCTAGAGATATTGTAAGGAACTGCAGAAATTTTGAATAATGAAAAATGTAGAGCATAAATCACACATATTTTGGACGTATTAGTTTTTCATAAACTATCATGATAATATTGAATTATCTAGATCTATCAATTTCTTGAAAAAATATTGATAATATTTGTGACTGTAAAAAAAGTACCTGAAGACTTACCAATGTATTATGAGGGCTCTCGTAATACCATCCATTAATGAATCCTGCAAAGATTCCTTCTGCTGCCATCACATATACAAGCATGGCGTTCATGCCAATCCACTCAAGTGGTAAAAATATCCAACGCAGCCCCAAAACGTCGACCTGGCACATTGGTGAAATAGATTGGATGGCCAAAATGAAGTTTCATAATCTAATAGTAGAAACAACACTGAAGATCAGCATGACTCAAAAGGATATTAGGATAAATCAAAACCCCATAAAGATTGGATACAAATATATGATTTGGTGAATATGATACGATAGTTCTTATCCAGCTTCTTTCCTTGTTCGTGTGTGTAGCTTTTTAGGTGATGTCTGTGTGGGTACTTGATGTCCCTCTTGCGTTTTCTCCCTTTGGGTTTGTTTCTCTTTTCGGTGTTAGCTTGTCAGTATAGTTCTCTTGTAGACCTTGCTTTTAATTAAAGTAACCACTCAAAAAAACAAAAACAAAAAAACATTCAAGTACTGTCCCAATAGGCACAATTAAGCTGTTGGTGACTAGTCCAGCCTCTTTGTATTGCATTGCATGTGCTCCTAGAGTAAAATAGTGGATGTCTACAATATATCTCATATAATTTTAAAAAAAAGTTAAGTATGGCCACATTTGGCTACTTGCCATTTGGAAGCGTAGAATTTCTCAAATTAAAAGAATTTCTCCATTCTGAAATGAAAGGTGTCAATGAAAACCGCAAAACAAAGGGAAGCCTAACTCAATAAAAAAATATATACAGTTAACACCTGTCAAATGGTTTATAGAGAACCACAGAGGATGCATTATATCACACCAAGTATCTGTTAGAAACTATGAATACAATGACTAACAGCTGTTTCAAAGAGGGAAAACCTAGTAGAACTCTACTCATCATTTTAGTCATTTATGACAAAAACAGCATAAATAGAAGGTTTTCATGCGGCATACCAGAACATAAAAGGTGGAGAACACCAATGCTGCAGCACCGGCTGTAAGACAAACGTAACTGAGGCTGTACAGCTGTTTGTTTAGAGGAATCGCTGGAAGTAAAATAAGTAGCATTATTAGAACTGCTGGAAGGGAAAGAAACAAGACCAAGATTGGTAACACAATTTAGGAAAAAGACGGTATGCGACAAAAGAGGCTCCCTATTCTACAGGAAAAAAAAAACATAAGATGGTAACCTAACCATTTGTAAAATGAAGAACTATCCCAGAAATGAGGAGCACAAATCCCATTACTGTCCAATGTTTCAATCTATCTGAATGACCCTGGAACAAGCAAAGATATGAGATGTGGAAGCCAACTCAAACGAAAGTTTGTATCATCAAAATTATCATGTGAGCCTAATCCCCTCAATCCGGGGTCGGCTTTAAGAGTTCTACATTCCTAGTCCTACTTTTTAAACGAACTACAAACACGATAAATACAACTTAAAACAAACCTTCATATGTAAAAGCATGCGCCCACAATGCACTCCAATGATTGTAGTGAGAATGGATGAAATTGAGCTGCATTGATACAGAAGAAACATAAGAATTTAATTCCAATAGAGTTCCAGGAACCACCAGGGGTTGCCCTAAGTATCAGATTCATAACTGACATAGAGACAATATCTGCCTGTACTACGTTAATACCTTCTTTTGAACATTTGTGACAATACAAACTTCCTATGGATTTCTCTTCTTTTACGTCACTTTGAATTCTTCGCAAAGCAGTGGTTCTTTTAAGCTTATTTTCATCAAAATCAGATAAAGAAAGTGATGCAGCCTCATTTGTACTTCGGGCTTCAGCCACTATGATGGGCCTAAAACTATATTGAAAATCATGAAATATTGAAAATGCTTCACGCTATATATATATATATATAATTAAAAGGAACTTTTGTGACTAGAAGGTACAACACAAGGCTGGAGCACATTATTCGTAGAGTTCCCAGGTGCATTCCACTTGACATTGTAACTGGCCACGGAAAGAGAATGGAAGTTGGGAACAGAATTCCTTTATACATAAGTTCACAAGCAACGTGAGAAAGTGACTAAAGATAACTAATCTCTCTCTCTCTCTCTCTTCTTGGTTAGCCAATATGTCAGCCACTTCATTTGAAGTACACTGCAGCCAATTTCAAAGATCCCAAATATGCCTCATGATATGATCCCATCTCAATGGAATCACCCCCCATAACTATCCACTTATTGTGTTATGGACGAAGTATCTTGTTTTGAAAACCTAGAGCACCTCGTGGGTCTCCAGAATCTTAGTCTTAACAGCACCTTTTATCCCCACCAGATCTGAAAAGGTAAGCAAAGTCTACCCTAGTTTGTTTCTTAGTGGACCTCCTATGTTGGCTGGTCCAGGATTGCCCTGAAATGTTCCATTGACAATGAATTTGCACTCCATGCTAATCCAAATTACCCCCACCTATCAATAACAGCACCCAATTTGCCTAAAGTCAAGAATTCCTTTCATGAAACAGCCTAGAAAGTTAGTCTAACTTTTCTAACATTCAAGGTCTTTTCTTCAGAGGTCAGAGTTCGCCTTGAGATTGAATAGTTAGATAATATTGATGTTAGTCTTAACATTATTATTATTTTTCGGAACCATATCCTGTCAATGCACAGTTGGTCTAGTGCTCCTTCCCTCGAAGCACACAGAAACATTGGATATCCGGCAACTTAATTGAATACTCCTTTGTGTATGGATAACAAGCTTCATACACCAAAATTGGGATTCTGCCTTGATGGTTCTTATTGGCTATGGTAAGTGGTAGTCTACACTTGAATGGTAGCATAGAGAACATTTTTTTTCCTTCTTCTTTCAGGCTTCAGATCTTTTTAAACTGACGAACAAATTGTGGTCACTATAACATATCTTCAGTCAAGCTATTGACTCGGATGGTAATCTGAATTGGTGAATTTCAATATCCAAGTAAAACGTCATCTATAAATATAATGCCTATGATACAGCAAGGATGTGGCATCAGCGCAAATATATAACTTTTAGACTAAAGATTGAAATATATAAGGGCATATAATAAGATGGTTTACCTATTTTTAAGTTTCTTTTCTTATTCGTTTACTTTCAAGTATTTGGCTAATATGGAAAATCACTGCCGCCATTTATGAGCCTAAGTATTGCAGAAGATAAAAGAAGGACCCCACTGATTCAAGAAATCAAATAGGAAAGCAAGTATATAAGTGCACAGCCAATCAGCCTCATGAAGACCGTATATTACACAAGAAGGTAAAGTAGATTATCATAAGAGTTAGATTTACACAATTAGTGCGTGCAGACCTTAGAATGCCTTCAGGTTCAAATGGTGCTTGGCACCAAAATGGAGCATCCTTCCGGAAAGGTCCCTCATAAGGGGAGTGCTCAGTACAAGCCTGCATCTCTTCAGAAGGTGTAACAAGTTCTATTAACAAGAAATAGTGCAAAGACAACAATCTAAAAGAAGAAGAAGAAGAAGGAGAAGAAGAAGAAGAAGAAGAACTAGTCATCATTAACTTAATATAACGAAAATGCCACCTTTGATCTTCTCCAAGCTGGATGTGGATACATGTGGTTGATTCCCAGCACTTTTCTATCAATATATCCTACAGCATTACAAGGAGGATTTAATTTTCCTCGCACGCCACAAGTCACCTGCATATTCAGAGGAGTCCTAGGTCTTCAATGATTTACTATTAAATGCGGATGCATCTATCTTATTTTATGTGACTGTGAGTCCAAGTAGAACAATAAAACATTGAAGCATTGGGCAAACAAAGAAAAAGGAAACAAATGACACCATATGAACGATCAATTTGGAAAACTCACAGTTTTGAACCTCTGTTATACATAATCCATAGAATATACTTTAGAATGAAAATATAGTCAGCAACATACCAAAATCTGACAAAAAATATATGAATCTCATTAGCGCTGGACAGCATTACTTCAGAGTTTCTCTATACCTAAAAGAACATGGTGGCTCTAGAGACATTTCTTGCAGAATTTACATGTTTAACCTTTTTATCTTAGACCCAATCAGAATGGCTTTAATAGCTAAATTTAATTTGACAGGAAGACAAATTTTCAAGAGAAAACTGGAAACAAAGAGGTGGAATGGAATGAGATGAGTGAGGATCCTTTAGAGGCCTGCTCAATTTATAATTCATTAATCACTATTCTTGGAAATATTATAGTAGGTGAAACCCCTTTGATTGGGGTGATTTACAATCAGAAAGTAAAATATTCTACAGAGGTCAGCTTATTTGTGTCTATCAGGATTATTAAAACTCAGGTCATGTGGGGTCAGGTCCCATGGACCATACGAGGCAAGTGGCCCATTGATCAGCTTTGATAATTGTGGGTTGATATTTTCCCAACGAATTGTATTAGTTTGTCTTGCAAAGTATCTTGGCCAAAAGGAAAAAGTGCACGAAAACTTCTTTTGCAATTGTATATAATATAACTTGTGTCAGAGATACAAAAGCATGTTATTTGAAGCAGAAGTCACTTGTATTTGATCAGAGGGAACTTATATCTTTCACCAAGAAGGTGAAGATAAAGAGCACTGCAATGAGTATCGGTTTATAGCAGCAAAATATGGTCGTATCATAAAATAAATAAAACAACTCTAGCATCACTTCTTTTCTTTAAGACAAAATCGCTCTAAAATCACATATCATTCATCTAAAAAAAGTATATTTTCACAAAAAGATGGATAAGGCGGCTTTACAGTGAAAATCTTCCCATGGTCAGGGCTGTCACTGTTGTGCACAGTGAATTCCCAGTCAGGAACGTGTGTCCCATAAATTGCCGCATGGTAGACAACAAGAATGCATGCCCCAAGAAACCTGAAAAACTTGAGAATTGGATAAAAGAATGTGCAAAGATTGTATCCATGTTTGAAAGACATCATTAAAGACAAAAAAATAAATAAATAAATACCATTGCCACATGTATGCTCTGAATATGGAGCACCGAACAGGTGATAGAATCTCGGACCGTGAATTCTTTGCAGAAATTTCCAACAATGCTACTACTAGATAAGCAAGCGCAATACGCTACAAAATATAAAACATGTCATTGCCACCGCCCCTTATTTAATCAACATGTACTATTAACAATATGCCAAATAGGAAACTGTCATCCACCTTACCTGAAGGATGCCACACCATCTTATGTTCTTCATGTCAACCCCGTATGTTAGCTTGTCAGGAGCATGTGAGTATCCTCCTACATAATATTGCAGAATGCAAAGATCAAATAGATGTCAACCAACATAATATTCTGAGAACTCAACACCATAGGACAAAGAATCTTCTAGTTAGGCATTTTTGCATGCCTAAATGCAGTGCTCCATGGATTTAACTGCAACTCTTTTGATGCTTTTTTCTTTTATAACATTTTACATGAAAGCGAGCTCCACCAATATCAGATAGAAATTTTTAATGGAAAAGAGCAACTTTGAACTGACACATTTCATCACCTAAAATAATGCTCATTGCAACTTTTTTTAGTAATAATATTAACTTTATAAATTGACTGAAGTAGTGTTGAATTAATGAATACCAACTGAGATCTCATAATCCATATTAACATTGAATTCAAATCACGAACATGAGAAAGATAGCCTTTGCTACAGACTTATGCAACTATAGTTGAATATGTCAAACCCGGTCAGCTGTCTTGTAGCTCTCATATACTAATTGTAGGCTGTAACGATGTTTATGAACTTCACTATTTCAAGATATTTAATGACAAAGGTGCCTACATAGGCTGTTACTGTATACTGATTTACATTCAAGCATGGCACTCTAGTCATGAACAACAACAATTCAAAGAAAGGTACAGAATTCAAAAAGCAATGGACGAAGATGGATGTGAATTGAGTGCGTTAGTGAGATACTTACCCTGCAAGAGGATACCCCAGAAGAGGAGTTTGAGTGTCCTCACAATTACCTTCTTGACGGCAAGGAGCTGGTTCGGGATTCTCTGCATGGATAAAGATGAAAAATCAATCCAATAGAACCTCCTCTTATGCTCTGAGGTAATCGGATGACTGAAAAGCAGGGACAAGACTGTAACCTTGAGAGATAGGGCAATGGCCATTCCAACTATGAAGAGGAAAAAAGGCATCACAAAATCAGCCAAATTGCACCCGTTCCAAGGTGCATGCCCAATCATCTGCCACTGTCCTCCAGCATCATCCACCAAAATCATCATCTACAGTACATGAGATCATCTGATCATCTTTCTACTGTTTTTAAGTATATGTGCACTGTACATCAACATTGAAAAGAAGACGGGGAAGAAAAGGAAAAGAAAGAAATAATCTAAAACATGATCCACTGAAGAAACAGAGTTGAGGTACTATATAATGCTTAATCAAAAGGAAACATATCATTTAATCAACAATCTTACAGGTAGGGCCACCTTGTCATACTCTTAAGCCAAAAATCAGACGGGTCCCTCATACTATCTCCCAATTGGATAAGCCTAGATACACAACAGCTGGCTGGCAAAAGAACATTACTCAGTTACAGCTAATGATCCACATTTTTGTGGCATATTTGGTGCTGTCCAGTTCTCTATATACAATAGAGCCCTTCATATAAATAATTCAGGTCACCGAAAGGGTGGACCCAGTTGTGAAGGTTGCGGGGATAACCAAATTCTAGGAACAAACATTTTATATTTCTTCCTCTGAGCTAAAATTGTGTCATCAGATGATCATAAGAATTGGAGCCTGCCATTTGGTCGACGACTCAAAATTGGATTGGATTCTTTCATTCTGAAACAATCCATTCTTGAGTTAAACAAATGGTGATAGCAATTTTTTTCTGAAAGGAAGACTAAATAGTGTCAACACTACACTAGGGATCTCTGTACTTATATCATAATCACTTTAGCTTTATCCCATCAATTTCGGTTTCTTTGTAGCTTAAATAATTTTTTAGTAAAATAACCAGTCACCTATTCAGGAGAGAAAACACAACAATAAGGCCAACTTCTTAACACAAATGGCTCTCAAACCCTCCCCTTGTGAATTGGCATGGGACCAAATTTCACTTAGACCCAAGTAATATTCACCATTGGATCAAATCAACGAAAAAAAATAATAATAATAATGTAATTAGTGGCAAATCAAATGCTTTGTTATTATTTATAAAATCCAACAGATAATGCTATATCAATTTGAAACGAATTTGGGTGTAATTAATACAAAGGATTTAATCCAATGGTCTGGTATCAGGAAAAGTAGAACCTGTTATTACCTCTAGAGGGTATTGCGGTAACAAATGGGTGCACTCCATACACCATTTTTTTCCAAAATTGGAGACAAATGCATAGTCCCCCAAAACTTGACATTGAAAAGATTCAAATGTTTACCAATATCAAAACTTTCACAGTAGGTGTTCTTCTTGCCCAACCCATTCATTACTCATTTATACAAATGTGTAATAAAACATTTCTTGTTCACTACATCAAGATGATGTCAGTACCTGTGTGGGGTGTTTTATGATACTGAGATTGCTCCTAGTTTAGGTAAAAGTACCAACTGGGTTTGACTTGATCTCGGCTTCGTTCAGCTTGGCAATTGTGCCAGCTGGCACCGAGCCCGAGCTGGCCTCGGTAAGGGTACCGACCACGCTTCTCTGAGCTCGGCCTTGCGCATCTCGGCAGCAGTGCCCAAACTTGCGCACCCCGCGACCTCGGTGACTTCTCCAGTTCGGTCCTATTGACCGAGGTGGACACTGAATGCCAAGTCCCAATTATGTGCTGGTACAGCTACATTGCAGAACATACTGTCATATAAGGTGGCCGCCAGATATTGATAAGGGGTTATCCCTATCCGACGGTCATGTCCGCATTTATGTTCGAGATTGGGGAACGATCTGATGGGACAATACTCTCACCTACCTCCACTGAGAATCCGAGGTATGGGTTGATGGGACTGTGCCTCCACCTACCTCCACCAAGGGAGCTTTTATTGGGACACTCGCCTATATATATGCATGGATAAGCTCCATGGAGAGGTACGTTTTACATAACATACGCTTTACGCAATACACACTCTGAGCATACTGCCTGAGCTCTCTCTTCTCCCCCACTCACTCTCCCTTTGTTCAGTGACCGCACTAACTTAGGCATCAGAGTGCCTTCGGCTGACTGCAGTCAGGGGCTCTGACCTTTGTTCCTTCTCTCCCTTTCAGGTTTAAGGCACCTAATCCATCCAAAGCAATATAGCAGCGCATCGCGAGTCTAACATTTGCCTAATCAAGTCCGTATTATTTAGGCACTCACAATTGGCACTGTCTGTGGGAAACGTTTGATCGAATCGAATCAAATCAAATCCTCAAAAAAAAAAAAAAAAAAAAACATGCCTCCAAAAACCAAGAAAGGGAAAGGTGACGGGCCATCCAGGTCCCTACCGCCACTGCCATTCTTGCCCATTCACCACGGGTGATGCAACCGCCAAAGGTACCAGGGCAGCTGCCATTAATCCCTCGCCAGAAGAGGACCGGGGGAAAATCCGGTGCAATGAGCGTGGGGGAGCCAGTAACTTAGTCGGGCTCGTCGTCGAAGGGGGTGATGGCACCTCCTAAACGAGACAACCCCTTGCTGAAATGCCTCCGGCAGGATCCTCCTCTGGCGGAGTGTCCCCGTCTGGATGTTCCCCCGCTGGAACAACCTCGTTAGGACATTGTTGTCCCCCCGGAGCGTTTTCGACGGGATGATACACCAATGCCGTCCAAGTTGCATCAATCCCGCCACCAGGACGATGTGGACGACGACGACGTGCTCTCCGAGGATGATGGCGACATGCTCCCCAAGGACGACTACGACGTGCTCCCCGAGGACGACAACGACGTGCTCCTCGGGGATATCAGGGCCCAGAACCTCTATATTCAGGAGCAAGAAAAACTGATTCGCCAACTTCGGAGACAGCTCCGAGAGAAGGCAAAGACCCTAGCTAAGGCACGCCAGCGAGCCCAGCGGGCCCCAGAGGTCAAGCAGGACTTGAGGCAGGTCCTGACCAACAAAAGGCGCGACCGAGCCTATGACGAAGGCTCGAGCAGCAGTCATCTCAACGATGACCCCAAAAAGCAGCGCCAGAGACCAGAGGACAACTTCGACTTGAGAGAATCGCTCAATCGACAGGTCAGACAGACAGTCCAGTAGAACATGGAGGTGGTCGGCTTCACCCGAGATCGGCTGAACGCCTACGACACCGATGACCATGGCACGTCTCCATTTTCTTAGGAGATAAGGGACTATACACTCCCTGAGAAGTTCAACGTCTCGAGATTCAATCTATACGACGGGACTTCAAACCCAGCCACGCACCTTCGACATTTCACTCAAAGAATGTCGGTATGGGGTGACGTCGGCGACCTGAACTGCAGGGTCTTTTCCTCCAGTTTGGAGCTACCTTCCCCTGCGGTGGTTCTGCGCGCTTCCGGAGGGATCAGTTTTGAGCTGGCGGTAGCTCCGAAACTCCTTCGTAGAAAAGTTCCAGGCACATAGGGTCATCCCGAAAACGGATGATGACTTAATGGTCATCAGAATGAGGCGGACTGAAAGCATCACTTAGTTCGCCAAGAGATTCTAGACCATCTACAGCCAGGTAGAAGATGCCACCGACAGAGTGGCCATCAGGTCCTTCAAGCAGGCTCTGTTGCCAGGCAATGAGCTTCACAAGGACCTGGTACAGTTCCCCGTGGTCATTGTGAAAGCACTGATGGCCCGGGTGAATCAGTTCATCGAGCAAGAAGAAGATGAGGCCCGGGCTCAGGAGAGTTTCGGCATCTGGCAAGAAGATAGGCCCTCCAAAAGGGATAAGAAATTATCCCGGAGAGAGGAGGTGGACAGAAACAGGACGTCGATAAGCTCAGCAATGCCCTCGGTTCCCACCTCGGAGAGCAACAAGAAGCCAAAACCAACTGTTGCCTCCTACAAGGCTGTCAACACAATCTTCAAGGAGCCCATTTACAAATTCCTTGGCAGAATCAGGACACAACCTTTCTTCAAGTGGCTATAGCCCATGAAGGGTGACCCCTCCACTCGCGATCAGAGCAAGTTCTGTGCCTACCATAAGCAAAACGGGCATAGCACCGAGGACTGGATGGCCTTTAAGGCCCACCTCGAAAAGCTCGTGAAGGACGGGCACTTGAAAGACTTCATCAAAGAAGAGGGCAGAGTCAACCGAGCTCACCAGCGCCAGCCCGATGATGATCGGGACAGCGATGAGCCAGAGGGCATCATCAACGTCATCCACCTAACTCCCGCTCCCAGGGGAAGCAACCAGGCTCGTGCCCAGGCCAAGAGGCCTTGCACGGCAAGCAGGTGATGACGGCCGAGCTCGGTCCCTCCACCAAGAAGGCTCGGAATGAGAAACCCAAGATTTGGTTCTCGAACAAAGACCTGGACGGGGTCCAGCTTCCCTATAACAATCCATTGCTCCTGACCCTGAGGTTAAAGAACTTCAAGGTCAAGAGGATCCTCGTGGACCCCGGGAGCTCATCGGAAATCCTCTACTATGACTGCTTTAAAAAGATGGGTCTGACAGAGGAAGACCTGCAAAAAGCCCGCACTCCGTTGGTGGGCTTCAGCTCCAAGCCAGTATACCTCAAGGGGAAGGTCTCCCTCCAAGTCCAAGTTGGGGGAGCCTCCATGACCGTCGACTTCCTAGTGGTGGATGCACCATCCCCATACAACGCAATAATGGGGAGGACTTGGCTGCACAACATGGAAGCGGTGCCCTCCACCCATCACCAGAAACTCAAGTTCCCGTTGGAGAACGCGGACAGAAGAGTCGAGGTGATCACAATTCGGGGCGATTAGCAAATGGCCAAACAGTGCCTAATGGCTGTGGTTCCTGTGAAGTAGAACCGTAGCAGGTCCATATGGCCGAGCTGGAAGCAGAGCTTGAAGCTATCGGTCGAGCTCCCAAACAAAAGAGCATCGAAGACCTCACCGAAGTCAAGATCAATCTCAGCAATCCTGAGAGATATTTCCTGTTCGGTAGTCAGCTTGCAGAGGATGAAAGGGCCGAGCTGTTCAACTTCTTGTTACAGAACAAGGAAGTCTTCGCTTGGACCCTCCACAAGATGCTCGGTGTCAGCCCCGAAATCATGTGCCACAAACTGAACGTGGACCCCAGGCACAAACCTATAATTCAAAAGGCTCGCAGAACTGGGGTCCAACAGGCCGAGGCCGTGATAGAGGAGGTCAAAAGGCTGTTGGAGGCCGAAGCAATAAGGGAAGTCAATTACCTGAAGTGGTTGGCCAACACAGTGGTGGTTAAGAAGAAGAATGGAAGCTGGAGGGTCTGCGTGGACTTCACCGACTTCAACAAGGCCTGTCCCAAGGACAGCTTCCCGCTCCCGAAGATCGACCAGATGATCGATGCAACCGCCGAGCACGATAGGATGAGTTTCCTCGATGCTTACCGAGGTTACCATCAGATCCCGATGTTTGGGCCAGACGAAGAAAAAACCGCGTTCATAACACCTAGAGGCATCTACTGCTACAAAGTGATGCCATTTGGGTTAAAAACGCAGGGGCAACTTACCAGAGGCTGGTAACCAAGATGTTCCAAGCCCAGCTCAGCAAGACCATGAAAGTATACATCGACGACATGGTTGTCTAGTCTAAAAGGTCACAGGACCACTTGGCAGACCTGAGTCAAACGTTTGCTGTCCTAAAAAAGTTCTAGCTCAAGCTGAATGCGTCCAAATGCGCGTTTGGCGTCGGCTCCGGCAAATTCTTGGGAAGCCTGGTCACCAGAAGAGGGATTGAAGCTAACCCAGAGCAGATCTCAGTGATCCAGGCTATCCAAAGTCCAACCACCGCGAAGCAAGTCCAGAGGCTCACAGCGATGGCGGCCGCACTTAACCGCTTTATCAGCAGGGCCTCGGACATGTGCTGCCCTTTCTTTCAGCTTTTAAAGAAAAGCTCGAAGTACCAGTGGACCCCGGAGTGCTACCAAGCCCTTCAGGAACTCAAAGGCTATTTGTCTTCACCTCCCCTGCTATCCACTCCGAAGAAGGGAGAGACGCTGTACTTATATCTAGAAGTCTCAGATCATGCGGCGAGCTCGGTGCTAATCAGAGAAGACGACAGGCAACAGAGGTCTATATACTACGCGAGCAAGACCCTGCTTGACGCCGAGACAAGATATTTGCCATTGGAGAAACTTGCGCTGGCACTCATCAGCGCTTCCCACAAACTCTCCCATTACTTCCAGATGTACTCCATAATGGTTGTTACAGAACATCCACTTAAATATCTTTTCAGAAAGGCAGACTTCTCTGGAAGGATCTCAAAATGGGCCGTCGAACTGGGGCAATATGACATCCAGTATCAACCCAGAACGGCAATCAAAGCCCAGGTTCTGGCAGATTTCATTGTGGAGTTTACCTCTCCTAGTTCGGTACCAAGACAGCTCGATGCCGAACTTGGGGGCAATGAGGAGGAAGAGGTTATCGAGACAGATCATGAACAATCTTGGAAGCAGTTCCTTGATTCAGCATGGAGAATCTTCGTTGAGGGATCCTCAACCTCGAAAAGAGCTGGCGCAAGCATAGTCCTCCAATCTCCAGAGGGCCTTATCATTGAGCAAGCCCTAACACTTGACTTCAAAGCATCCGATAACGAAACTGAGTACGAAGCACTGATCGCGATGATCGCGAGGCTCAGCAGTGCTAAATCCTGGGGGCACGGCAATTGGTGGTCTTCAGCGACTCTTAGCTGGTGACGAGCCAATTGAGCGGAGAATACCAAGCCCGCGACGATAGGATGGCAGCCTACTTAGCTCACGCAAAGCAACTCCTCTCTAAGTTCGAAAAGGTTGAAGTCAGGCAGATCGGCAGAGATTCCAATTCTCATGTCGACGCACTCGCCAACCTAGCCTCTGCCGTTGAGGCCGGGAGAAAAAGAACTATCGAAGTGGGAACGTTGGACAAACCGAGCACGGATTTCCAGCCACCTCGGCAAGTCTTGTGCACTGACCTTGGTCCAAGCTGGATAGACCCAATCGTCACCTACCTAAGGGATGATCAGCTTCCTGAAGATAAGAGTGAGGTTGACAAAATCAGGTTGAAGGCAGCTCAATTTTGGTTATCTCCTGATGGCAAACTCTACAAAAAGTCCTACACTGGCCCTTACCTCCAGTGCGTTCACCTAAGCAAAGTCAAAGACTTCCTTTATGAAATCCATGAGGGAATCTGCGGCAGTCACATTGGAGGTTGGTCACTGGCGTATCGGGCTATCAGCCAAGGCTATTGGTTACCTTACATGCAAAAGGATGCTCAGCTCTATGTCAGCAAATGTGAGAAGTGCCAGAAGTTCTCACTCCCTCCATTAGCCAGCGCAGGACCTGAGCCCACTTTCTAGTCCATGGCCTTTTGCCCAGTGGGGGTTAGACCTAGTGGGACCACTTCACCGAGCTCCAGGGAACAAGAGGTGGCTAATAGTAGCCACCGATTATTTCACAAAGTGGATAGAAGCTGAAGCACTGTCTTCCATCACTAAGCAGGACACGAAAAACTTCGTGTGGAAGAACATCGTCACAAGATTTAGAGTACCTCGAGCCCTGATCTCAGATAACGAGACTTAGTTCGACTCCAATTTCTTCAAAAACTTCAACCAGGAGCTCGGCATCAGAAACCATTATTCCACTCTAGCCTACCCACAAAGCAACGGTCAAGCTGAAATCTCCAACAAAGTGGTGCTCGACGGACTCAAGAAGAGGCTCGACCGAGCTAAAGGAAGATGGGTGGAAGAACTTCCGAGTGTTCTTTGGGCATATAGGACTATCCCGAGGTGCTCCACTTCGGCAACACCCTTCTCCCTAGCCTATGGGATGGAAGTTGTGATCCCACTTGAGGTCGGCCTTCCCACTCTCATGTCAGAATTGTTTGACCAAGGCTAAAACGAAGTAAACCTTGCCAAAGAACTTGATCTGGCTGAAGAACGAAGGGATGCAGCAGCCATCCGCTTAGCTTCTTACCAGCAGCAATTGGCCAGAGGGTACAATCAAAGGGTCAAAGAAAGGAAGTTCTCAGTTGGAGAATTGGTCTTAAAGAAGACGCTTCCCGTAGATAAGAACCCCGGCGAAGGAAAACTGGCACGGGCCGTTCAAAGTGATCTCGGCAGCAGGACAGTCAGCTTACAAGCTTGAGGATATGGAGGGAAGAGAGCTACCACGTCCATGGAATGCCACGCACCTCAAGAAGTATTATTTTTAGACTGTACACTATCTTTGAAATCAATAAATTAATTATTGTAGAAGGATACGTTTTGTTGCTTTCAAATATTGACCAAGTTACGGAACTCGGAGTCCGCATCTAACTCGGTTGTGAAACCGACTATATCGGCCCGGTTAAGGAACCAGCCGTCACAGTTCTGGTTACAGAACCGAACTCAATTACTATGTTCTGGTTGTGGAACCGAACTCAGTTACTTGCTTTGGTTGTGGAACCAAACTCAGTTACTTGCTTTGGTTATGGAACCGAACTCAGTTACTTGTCTTGCTCTGGTTATGGAACCAAACCCAATTGTCTTGCTCTAGTTATGGAACCAGCCCAATTATTTATCTTGCTCTGGTTATGGAACCTAGCCCAATTACTATGTCCTGGTTGCGGAACCAAACTCAATCACTTGTACTGTTCTGGTTAAGGAACCGAGCTCAGTTACAGATAGCGCTTTGGTCATGGAACTTAGCTCAATTTCCTGTACTGCTCTGGTTGAAGAACCGAACTCAGTTACTTAGCTTGTTCCGGTCCCTTGGTACAGTTATGGTTATGGAACCAGATTCAGTCTCTCGCGCTGGTCCATTTATTACATCGAGTTCAATGGATTACAAGACATTTCCGGTCAGTGGACCATGCTGAAATAGCCAGCATATGTGGGCTCGGGATCAGACACATCCACGCGAAACTTGAGGGCAAGGATGAGAAAGAGAAATGAATAATTGCATTCGTCGAAACAGAAAAAAGCATACACAAGTTACAAAGGAAGGATTGTATTCATTATGAAAATATTTACATCTGAACAAAAATTGCAAGTTCAAGTTCCCCAAGTACAGAAAAGAAAAAGAAAATACATCAAGTAACATCTTTTTCAGCCACCCTGGCAACGGCATCTCGGGCTTCATTTTAGTCGCGGCTGTGGCAGGAGGAACCCCAGAAGAGGAAGGAGTCGGAGCAGCGGAGTCGGAGGGAGGCTTGAGGGATGGAGCTGAGCTGGATTCAGGCTCGGGCGCGGATGACTCGAACTTGGGAGGGTTCTTGAATACGGGGTGATCTTCGGAGATCCCCACCTCCTTCAGTGCAGCCCTGCACCCAAGCTCGAACAACGTTTGACTCAGCCATTCTATTTAAGCCATGTAATCTTTCGTTGCAGCATCCACTCTGTCTTGAAATGCGGCATCCACCTCGGCCTACAGCGATTCTTCAAGGTCAGCCCTTTGCTTTGCCGCGGCATCCCTCTCAGCTTGCAGCGAGACCTCGGCATCAGCTTTCTGTTTCGCCAGGGCTTCCAGCTCGGTCTTCTGTTTCATCATCTCAACCTCGAGCTGGGCAGCCTTTTTTGCCTTCACCTCGGCCGCCCCCCTTAGCTCGTGCGTTTTGGCTCTCAGCCTATGACTTCGGCCACCGCCGAGTCCACCTCTGCAGCGAGACTAGCATTCCTCTCCTCCAACTCCCATAACTTCTCATTGCTTGCCTCCAGGACGGCTCCAAGTTTCTTCTTCTCTCCCTCCAGTTGGGAGACCCTGGAGGTGTTCTGAAGGGCTCTCTCCAATACCACATGAAGCCTCTGTACATTCTGTAAAAGAAGACAAATGTCAGATAGGGAACCGAAGTCAAGAACTTCACAAAATTCATGAAAAAGCAAGACTTACCGCAATGGACGCCAGCATGGACGTCATCAACAGTCCCACATCCTCGGCCTTCCTGTGCCTCTCCATGTCACGAGGGAGGGCACAGGCCCTGGAGAGTGCTGCAATAACGAAGGAGCTAGCAGCCAGCCGGTCCTCCACCGTCAACGGCCTCCCAGGCTCAAGCATGAGGTCCGGTGTCCATGGGTCTAGTCCGATGAGCCGAGATGAGGGATTCAGCTCGGGACCCCGCTCCGCCGGCCCCTCCGACCGGGCCCTTTTTTCCGGGGGAACGCTCCTCTTCCCGGAGTCTTGCTCCGTCGGCCCCTCCGACCTGGGCCTCTTCTCTGCTGGAACTCCTTTCTTCGAGACGTCGGTAGGGCATTGCTGAGCTCCGCTTGAGGAAGCGTCGGGTACGGCAGAAGACCCAGCAGCACCAGAGGCCGCGGATGCGGGGACATAGCCGGTGACCGGGGGCAGAGAGACTGGAGGAGCTCGGCCCCCGAATGCTTTGGACTTTAGGTCCGCAGTTTATAGATGGGGCCGACGTCATTCCAGCGGCATCTCTTTTTCTTCGAAAATCGAGGAGGGGTACGCTTCTACGGCTTGTTGAAGGTCAGTGGGTTCCTGCTCGGCTCTCGAGGTGGAAGCTCCAGCTCCCAGGGCTGGCAGGGGCTTGACGTCGGCGGGCTCTTCAATCGGCAGAGACAATCCGGCCGTCCTCGGAATGAAGGAGCGGTACCGAGGCTTGTATCCAAGCAAATCCCAGGCCGCCCGACTGTGATGGCCCTCGTACGCCTTCACCGCCCTCAACCAATCGTTGTTCCTCCTCCACCCGACCCGATTCGCTTCTTTCTTCCTCTGGCTGTGACCTGCTTGGCAAAAAAAACTGTGAGCTCGGTGGAAATAAAGATAGAGAAAAAAGACAGGATTGTGAGCTAGGTATTTACTTGGGGCAGTCTCGAGGCGATAGGGGACCCTGTGCGCCCTGGCTTCCGTGGGCTCAGATTCTCCGAACTCCCAGCTTCCGGAGACGAACAGACGGTCGTCCTCGGCGTGTTTGTTCGAATCCTCCAGATCGTGAATGAATGGCTCCTTCCTCGGCTTCCCTCAAAGATAGTAGCAGTCGTCACTTCCTGTGGACTTGCACAGATCATACACGTCCTCGATGTCATGGACACCGAGGTCGATCTCCAGGATTTTATTCAATTCGACGGTGCCCATTATTACTTTGAAGCTATTGGGCATTAACTGGCAGGGGCATAGGTTCCACTTTTGAAGACAGGTCCTCAGAAGCGGATGGATGCAGAAGCGGATGGATGGGAAACCTAACGCCACCTTCTATTATTGCGACCAGGGGGAATGGCATCAAGCCATTCCGGAAGGATCGGCCGTCAAAGGCATCCTCTGGGTCATCTACCCTAATCAGGACGTCCTCTGGGATCCTGTACATGGTCCTAAACCCTTCTATGGCCTGAGGGGTATCTACCCAGTGCCTGTATACTCCCATCTCTAAAACTAGGAGAAAAGAGAAGATGAAGGACAGAAAACAGAGGACAGAAATCCTACTGGGTAGGAATCCTAACAAAGGTCCTAGGAAGGACAGAAAGCGTAGAAACTAAGAAAGAAGAACAAAAGGAAGATTCACGAAGTCAAAAAAGTTGCGAAGGGCTCCGGGACTTGCTGGGAACGGATCGGAGATCTCTGTTCGCAGGGAATCTTTTTCGCAAACAGGGCTTTCTCTCTTTTGAACGTCAAAATAGGAAAAAGAGGGGGAGAGGACTTGTATAAATAAAGCAAGAAGGGCGCCCTTTCGGATTTCGAGGACGTGCATTCAAACCATCGCTTCAGAAACCGTACGTGTCGCTTCGTAACAGCCGTACAACCAATCAGATAATGACACGTAACAGTGAAGATGCGCCTTCCGCGGTAATCCAGCTAGGGTAATTGATCGTCTCGGGCAGGTGAAGCGACATCGACGCGTTCTGGCAGGTGAGGCGATTTGATAAAGATCAAACGTCAGCAATCAATGTCAAGATGAAGAGCTACGAGCTCGGCGTTCAGAATACTCCCTAATACTTAGCTCCCGACCTCAGAAAGTTGAAGAACTCTCAAGAGACCAGGAGCTAGGGGCAATTGTGTGGGGTGTTTTCATGATACCGAGATTGCTCCTCGTTTAGGTAAAAGTACTAACTGGGTTTGACTTGATCTTGGCTTCGTTCAGCTCTGCAATTGTGCTAGTTGGCACCGAGCCCGAGCTGGCCTCGGTAAGGGTACCGACCACGCTTTTCTGAGCCTGGCCTTGCACATCTCGGCAGCAGTGCCCGAACTTGCGCACCCCGCGACCTCGGTGACTTCTCCAGTTTGGTCCTATTGACCGAGGTGAACACTGAATGACGAGTCCCAATTATGTGCTGGTACAGCTACGTTGCAGAACGTACTGTCATATAGGGTGGCTGCCGGATATCGATAAGGGGTTATCCCTATCCGACAGTCATGTCTGCATTTATGTTCGAGATTGGGGAACAATCCGATGGGACAGTACTCTCACCTACCTCCACTGAGAATCTGAGGTATGGGCTGATGGGATTGTGCCTCCACCTACCTCCACTAAGGGAGCTTCTAATGGGACACTCACCTATATATATGCATGGGTAAGCTCCATGGAGAGGTACGTTTTACATAACATACGCTTTACGCAATACACACTCTCTGAGCATACTGCCTAAGCTCTCTTCTCCCCCACTCACTCTCCCTTTGTTCAGTGATCGCACTTAGGCATTAGAGTGCCTTCGGCTGACTGCAGCCAAGGGTTCTGACCTTTGTTCCATCTCTCCCTTTCAGGTTTAAGGCACCTAAACCATCCAAAGCAATATAGCAGCAGCATCGCGAGTCTAACACTCGCCAAATCAAGTCCGTATTATTTAGGCACTCACAGTACCAGTTTCACAAAATATCAGCACTGGACTAAAAGTACTACAATTCAATATTATCAGAAAACACAAATTTCCCAATAATAGTGCAACATTTTAAAAACATCAAGAAAACTGGAAGAAAAAAAAAAAAAAAAAAGGATAAAACCGCGACCTTATCAGAAAAAAAATAGTAAATATTAATAGAACCCATTTCTAACTATCATTTTATTCTCTACAAAATTTCCCCAATAATTTCTCAATAAAACCGCAAAATTAGAAAAAAAAAAAAAAAAAAACACCAAGACTTTTTCACCGAGGACAGATTTTTTTTTTTTTTTTACTCTGATTACTACATACCATCTTCGATTTTGAGGTAGAATGAATGTAAACATGGATAGAACATACACCACTCTTCAGTGCATATGCTGATGACTGTAGACCGTAGAGTGTTTTAATCACACGTCCAATTTTTTTTCCATTCATGTGCAGATTTCAACAAATCAGCTACTCCTAGAACTAAAAAGGTTACTTAATAAAATAGTTAACAAATAAGAACTCCTTACATAGACGAGAAAATTTTCTGCTGTATCTATATCAGTATATACACATATCCAACTGTGTATAGCCGAATCTTATTAGTAACTGATAAAACTACATGCTCTACTCATCTTTTCGACAGATCAAAACCCTAGTCTGAGAGAGAGAGAGAGAGAGAGAGAGAGAGAGAGGATACCGCTACAGTAAGACCTCGGAAGATGTCGAGAGAAGCGACGCGTTTCGGTGACTGAGATTTACCGTTACGAGGCTCTGTATCGTCTATGAGACGATTCTGCTGTTGAGTTGGACCGGTTTCCATGTCGGCTCGACAGAAGTCAGCGTCAGAGTTGGAGTTGGAGTTGGAGTTGCAGTTGCAGAGCGGTTTTTCGGCCGACAGTGTTTCGGCTTCATTACATAAACTACTGCGGGTCCTGCGCCTCAGGAGCTAGGAGGGCTCCGAACGAGTCCAGATCCTGATGAGACTCGCTTACACCGGAGAAATCCTGAGTTGAACGAGTAGCAAATCACTTTAGAATGGAAACTTCTTGACTATTTATTTTATCTTGAAAAGTGAAAATTTTATTTTTAGTGGAGAAAAGAACTTGCTTTTTTATCTTTTTTTTTACGAGAAAGACGGATGGAATTTTGAATTGAAGTGCTATTGATCATGTGACCCTTTAATCTGAAAAAAAATGAGGGCTTTACCTGGCTTTTACTAATCTAATAAAGTGCCAAACGGGCTATAAAGTTGTCCAATAAGAGTTTGTCCCACCATAAAATTGACCAATTGATAGAAAAATAGCTACATAAGAACCATGGATAGGAGGCGTTTTAGGGGTGGGCTTGGGCTTGGGCTCCACCTCCACCACATACTTCTATTTACGTTTTTTTATGCAAATTGTGTCCCGAGTATTTTCTAATTAATGAATATATTTAAGATTTACTAATCATATTTGACATAAATTTCTAATTGAGTTTTTAATATATATCCTCCTAAGGTTTTTATAATTTGTAAATAGAACCCTGCGGTTTCAGTATTTGTAAATATGCCCCTACTTTTTTATTTCAATACCTTTAATGTCTCCAAAATCAGTATTTATATTGAAAATGGGTACCCACCATGAGATTTGTAGTAAACTTTTATAAAAATGACATATTTGCCCTAATATCCATTAAAAAAAATGAGTATATTATTATCTATTAAAATGTCATTATTTATCCCAAGTCCCAACGGTCTCTCTCAATAACTCTTTAATTTACATGAAGCCTAATCATTTATTTTGAGACTTTCATCAATTTATCGGTGGGTCGTGCATGGATTGAATCAATTATAACCAATTATAAGCACAGACGTATGATCTATTTGGGTTTAATGAAATAGACCATGATAAAAAAAAATGATTTACATATGGTTATCTCTCCCACTAAATATAATTATTAATATTACAAGCTTTATAAAAAAATAAGTCTAAGCTTTTGAATTATTCACATGGGGATAAAGAGATAGGCAAAAGTGTCATTTAACTCTAAAGACTTGGTGGTTGGAAAGGTAAGACATGAAATGTATTAAAATGTAAAGGTATGGGCCTATCTACAAATACTAAAATCATAGAGGCTTATTTATAAATCATAGAAACCTTAGGGGGATATATGCAAAAAACTCTTGCTATTTTTTGTGTGGCATAGGGTTGTAAGTGGGTCTGTTCCGGTCCAGGATCATGGTGGTTCCGGAATCGGAACCGTTATGGAAAAGGTGGAACTAGATTCGGACCTCGAACTGTTTTGAAACCGGTTTCTTGGTTTTAGAATCAGAACTAGAACCATATATGAAAAAGGTTTGGATTCGGATTCGGGTCTAGGTAGAGAATGATATTAAAAAAATATGGTTTTTAGGAAAGATTTTTGAAAATTAAGGTAATATGTCGGGTCTCGGGTGCAAGCCAAGGTGGAATCGAATCCTGACCCGGACCCTGACCCATCTACTTATCTGAGCCTGACTAATTACTGAATTTTGACATTTGAAACCTTTGGATAACTGAAGCATGGGAGTCGGGAGACCTATTGGAAAATATTCCAACGAAAGGTGTCCATTTTAGCAGCTATTTCAGCTTTAGAATTTCATCCTTCCATCTCTTGCTGAGGATTTCTCTAGTCAAATCATCAATGCCTCGTGATTCCGGATTCCGCTCCTAAGCATATCCCAAGTTTGGTGCATGTGCATGTGTGGCTCTAATCCTAGCATTATTTGACAGCAGAGACGTGTGTCTGTATCCGATATGACCTGAAAGGTGGGGACCATAGAATCTCGTGCCTATTACATCCTGCAGACTGCAGCAAAGAGAGAAACAGCTGTGGCCGCCGCTTCGGATTGAATGGGGCAAAACCAACGGGAGCTTCGTTTGAGAAAGAGGAATTCCTGTGTTTCATTTGTAAAAAGGGCATGCGTAACACTTTTTCGTGGAAAGTGGATGATTTTTCGTCATGTGTTTGGCATGGAATAATTTTACAAAAACGCTTTCTCGTCTGGTCAGTATTTTTCTTGAATTTCCTATAGGGGTATGAAAAATGAATTTTTTCAAAAAATTTTTTTCCTCTTTTCCTCACTTTTGTATATTTCAATTCAAAACCCTACAACTCTTTTATTTTTTATTTCTTTAAATAAATTAGTACATGATGTTGAATAAATAATATACATGTTATGTTATTTTTCTTCAAAAAATTATTTCACCAAATAAGAAAATTTGATTTTCTATAAAAAAAATCCATAGCCGCATCAAACAACATCAGCACCAATTCAAAGAAGAATTTTTTTTTTTTTGCACCAAACATGAATTTCTAAACTCTACAAAAATCCTTTTCCGATATTTCCATTTCTATGGCATTTGCTAACGTAACAATTTCTCCTTTTCACGGAACGGATGTATACACAAATATGTCCTAAAAATTACATTCAGAGCAAGTAAAACCATTTTCTCATGCCATCATACCCGCTTTCACACACTATAATCCGCTACAAGGAAAACCCTTTGAACATTCAAGGCTGTTGAAAGGCTCATTTAAGAGGAGTGTAGAATAGATCTTGATGTAGGGACCTTGTTAAATCTATAACTACATCATAGAAACCCTAGATCCAAAAAGGACCTCAAGATCTACTTGGTTGGCACCAATGACCGCCTGCCTCATTGGCTAAAACTCTTGTATGGATTTCCGATCTCGACATAAAATGCAATCATCAAGTAATATTTATTATTGTCGGTGTTTAATTTATTTCTCATTTTTATATACTCTCTGTAAGAGGAGGAGACATTGGTGATCGAACCTCTATAATTAAATAAATCGCTGGAGTAATTGAAACATCTTAATAAAGCTAGATTGTATGGGTTTTTGACGTGCGCCTATTGAAAACCTCAGATAGTGAATACCAAGAAATCATGGGTAGATTTTTTTTTATTTTTAAATTAAACGTAGGTCAACAACCGAACCACTATAAAAGTCGATGTCTATCTCTATTTGTTGCTTTAGATGCATGTTGTGGTTAAATTGTGTTAGTTCCTTCTCGATAACGTTGATTAGCAATATTTTCGCACATCACATTTGTTAGGTTTTATTGCTTGCTTACTTCTGTTTATATCGTGATATTCATTTTCAGATGGTTATCTAAATTGCTCGAACACTATTCCATTGTTCATTGTTGTTAGAGATTATTTTTTACATTTGGGACCTTAGTTTTTTCAAAATTGGCATAACTGGTTAGAAGCCCAATTCAACCCCATCTAGGAATTGGACATTAGCTTGTGAGCGTCTTTTCATGGCCCACTTGATCAAATCTTGTTAGCAGAAAATAATGAGTTCAAAGTGTCAAAACAGGCAACTGACAGTTTGCTTTGCTTAGATTTCTCATTTTACTCTTCTGAGAATTAGCACCAGCCCTTATGTGAGGTTCTTTGTCGCTCTGTTGGGCCCAAAATTGTGTGCGTGCGCGTTGGGTTTTGCGGGGTTTTAACATCCTGTGAATATCATAAACTTCATTCAGTACATTTTCATCCAATATTGTACTTCATCCAATGTAACATTATTGAGACATTAGACATGGTAAGACAAGTTATCCTCGTGAAAACTGTAATATATGTTACTGCAATTCTTACATGGACATTTGATTCTATCCCTTGATATCGCATTAGTAAATGCAAAGTGAAGGAATTGTTCGACCCGTTCTTCACATGCAATGCTTACTCTTGACTCATGAGTCTAAAACTTTATCCATAATAATTTTCCTCGACTAATGAAACGTCAATTAGTCTGAAGCAAAAGAGAGTAAAGTCCAAGTGACTGAATTGAAAGGGTAAGGAAGTGTGCCATTGAAGTGACCCAAAAGTGGAACGTTCCATTCATAGGAAATGGTAAACAAATTGAGACAAGGCTTGTGCCATTGAAGTGACCCAAGCATGAATAAATAAACATCTTCTCAAAGCTCGATTATATTTTCTCTATTAGATAGCAATTGGATCTCACTCAAAGTTAGAAACAGGGATTGCATCTAATTCACAACAATAAATAAGTACAACCGCAAAACTATGGTTCCCATCGACACGCCACATCTGCCAACTTCCATTTCTCCGATGTTGTACCCTATACACAATAGACCACCACAAAATATGGAGATGCATTAACACTCAACATTGAAAGAATGATCAGTTTATGGATAAATGAGCAGCACATCATTATTAAGATCATAAAAGAAAACGTAAATTTATATAATAGCCAAACTCTTGTTGACGAGGACATCAATCCCAAGTACTCTAAAGTTCATCGCGGATGGAGCTTCTCTTTGGATGGATCAACCTTTCATGGGTGTAATCCATCAATATCTTGAAGATCCACCATTGGATCTTTTTTTTTTTTTTTTTTGGAATAAGATTCACTGTTGGATCTTGTTAGCAACGTGAGCAAAGCCCCTTAGGCCCGCACCTGATCTTAACCCGGCCTGTATCAAGACCTGAGCTGGAAGACAGTTTCGGATAACTGTGCTGACGTGTTTTCTGTTACTTGTGTAACTAATCACAGATTAGTTGAAGTGATTAGTTACTCTCTCCACTAATAACTTCTGTATCTTGTATATATATGTATTGAACTGTTCCAAAGGAATTAATGAAATCACTTCTGAATTTTCACATCATCTTCTCTCTCTCTCTGCAACTCCTCGGAGTTTTTATGGTATCAGAGCAGAATCTTCACTTGAGGAGAATTAGATCGTGTCTGTTCTTCTCAGGAGTTGCTGAAGCCTTGATCTTCCTATGCGTCTGCAGAATCAAAGATCAGTTCTGTGATTTTTCGCATCTTCTTCAATCTTGGTGGAGCACTCATGATACTGTAGGTTTCACATCGTGTTTGTGTTCATTGATCTTGTGAATTGATCTCTGCCTATGAATCAATTCCTTAGATCAACTTTCTTGAATTGAAGATTGATTGTCTGTCAAGACATTAATATTTGTTATCAAGAAGTTGTTCTTGAAGATTCGCAATCTCTCAATAGCTCCACCGCTGAAGCTAAGGTTTGGTCTTCATCTCTGCTGAATCTGTCTCCTTAAGATTCATCTGTAGATTTCTGCATCTTTGCTTTCATGACGAATTCGTCAGTTTCTGCAAATCGGTACTCTAGTTACCTGGTTCCAAACAATGCAAGTTTGGTTTCTGTGAAGCTAGAAAATCACAACTACATGTCGTGGCAATCTCAATTCCTGCCAGTTCTTCGCGCAGATGGCATGCTTGGCTTTGTTGATGGATCTAATCCATGTCTCGATGAGTTCATAGCTAGCTCCTCTAATCAGGTATTGAAAGAGGTGAATCCCCTGTTTCCGACCTGGATTCAACAAGATCAAGTTGTTCTCTGTTTGATTAATGCCACACTCTCAGAAGGAGTTCTGGCTCATGTAGTCGGACTCCAGGCATCTAGAGATGTGTGGTTAGCCATGGAGAGCCAGTTTGCATCCTTGTCACGTTCTCATATCATACAGCTGAAATCACAGTTACAGTCTATCAAGAAAGGTCCACTCTCCATCCATGATTATGTGAAGAAAATTAAGCATATTGTTGATAGTTTGGCTGCTGTATGTAGTCCCGTTGATGATGAAGATGTCATCATCTACACCTTGAGTGGATTACCACTAGAAAATGGTCCATTTCGCACTTCAATTTGCACTCGGTCTACACCGATCTTGCTTGAAGAGCTTCATGTGCTTCTGCAGTGTGAGGAAATGAATCTGGATTTAACTTCCTCTGCAATCACTGATACTGTTTCCACTGCCATGATTGCTTCTAAGGGACCAAGAATGGTAGCACTCACTCCTACAACAATCATGGAGGAAAGTCCCCCTTTCGTAGCAGAGGAAGAGGTGCCATGAACAATGGCAGCAACAGGGGTCGTGGCGCTCAATCTCAGTCATTCAATTCAAAACCTTGCTGTCAGATTTGTAATTGAACTGGACACGCTGCATTAGACTGCTATCACCATATGGACTACTCATTTCGAGGTCGTCATCCCCCATCTCAGCTTGTAGTGATGGTTGCTTCCTTTCATCAAAATAGTGATCCACAATGGTATGCTGACTTAGGGGCTACCAATCATCTTACCAATGATCTGAGCAACCTTTCTTCACAATCTAGCTATCAAGGCAAAGACCAAGTGATTGTGGGTAATGGACAAGGTTTGAATATCTCTCACACTGGTTCCTCTATTTTACATTTTTCTCCTACCACCTCGTTTAAATTTAACAAAGTACTGTGTGTTCCTCATATTGCTGCCAATCTCCTCTCAATTAATCAGTTTAGCAAGGATAACAATTGTATTTTCATCTTTGATGCACATGGGTTTTCTATCCAGGATCGCACAACACGAAGGACTCTTTTCCGAGGATTGAGTAAAAATGGGCTATATCCCTTTCCTACTTTCAATAATACTCCATCATTTGCTGCTTTGCTGGGGGTCACAACTTCTGCATCCATCTGGCATCAAAGATTAAAGCATCCGTCTTCTCTCATTCTCCACAAATTGGCTGATATCTTGTCTCTTTCCAAGTCTTATGCAAATAAATTCTACGAGCCATGTCAACTTGGCAAAAGCTCCAGACTTCCTTTTGGTTCTTCATCGTCCTCTACAAGTAGACCATTAGAGCTTCTTCATAGTGATGTTTGGGGCCCTGCTCCTCTTTCTTTTGTATCTGGTTTTAGGTACTATGTACTGTTTGTGGATGATTACAGTCGTTATTCTTGGATTTTTCCTATTCTATGTAAAAGTGATGTATTCACTGTTTTTCTGGGCTTCAAGCTCCAAATTGAAAACATGCTTTTGTTGAAAATTAAGTGTTTTCAATCAGATGGTGGAAAGGAGTTTGTGAATAACCAATTCAAGCAGTTGTTCTATGAATGTGGGATTGTTCACCAGCTTTCTTGCCCTCACACACCCGAACAAAATGGTTGTGCTGAGCGCAAGCATAGAAACATTGTTGAGACTGGCTTAACTCTTCTTTTCAATGCCTCCATGCCTGCACAATATTGGGTTGATACTTTTCATACAGCTACTTACCTTATTAATAGAATGCCCATTAGTTGAAGTGATTAGTTACTCCCTCAACTAATCACTTCTGTATCTTGAATATATATGTATTGAACTGTTCCAAAGGAATTAATGAAATCACTTCTGAATTTTCACATCTCCTCTCTCTCTCTCTCTCTCTCTCTCTCTGGTTCTTCTTCTTCTTCATCTGGCTCTGCAACTCCTTGGAATTTTTTGATCTATTTTCTGAAGAAGATCCACCGTCTGATCTAATGTCTGACTAAATGATGGCCTCTTGCAGGGAATATAAGGAAAACCCCACATCGGGATGGTCCACAGGGGATTGATTACTGAAAGCATGTCATGAAGACTTGAACCCTTGAGACCCAAAGGATTGAAGAAAGGAAATTAAAGACACATGAAGGGGAATTCAAAGAGGGGTCCACAACTTAACTGTGCATAGGGATTCATTGGCAATACCCTATGCGCACAAAATTGTTAGGGGTTTTGTGTGTTGTAAGTTGATTGGATGCTTTCTTATTTTGTTAAGCTTGATTTTTCATGCATGATTTCTTTAACTTTTAAACTTGAATTTTTCATGCATTTAGGATCATGTTTTGAAGGTATTGTTACCTCATTTTAATTTTAAAAGATGTGTGAATCTCTTCGAAGTAAGTCTTTTTCGGACAATCATTTACAAAAAAAAAAATCTAATTTTGAATATTTTTGCTACAGTACTGTTGCTATAGTGACCGTTGCTACAGTACATTTGAATTTTTTAAAAAATCAATTCAAAGCTAGTTTTCAAGGCTTGAGGGGGCTGAATTTTTTAAACGAGAAAAGAGTAAACCAAGGGCTTCAAGTTGGGGGATGCTAGAGATGAAGAAAAAGAAAAACTAGAGCAAGGATTCTTCAAATGATTCACACCAAGTTAGTTTAAATTTTTTCTGAAGTTTTCATGATTTGCTAAAATCTTTGATTTTCTTTTATAGCATGACTTATGTAGTGGTTTGAAGCTTTTTAAGTGTTGTTTCCGTAATATGATATCCACCTTCAATATGCATATTATTATAGATTCAACAATGGTAATTTTACACATGTTTTGTTTTTCAATCTATGTTCAAACTTGCTAGTCTTTGATTTTCATTTTTAAACATCAAGTTTGTTTCTTGTTTAAACATGCTTTTAATGTATGTTTTCAATTGGATAATCACTTTAAATCAGTCTACTTTAGAGACACATCCTTGTACAGTTGTACTTAATTTTATCTCTTCAAGTGTATGTTGGCACATTTTAGAGGGAAAAATCATTGATGTAAAGGTTATTGTAAAACATTTGTGATTGTAAAATTATTGGTTAGCCTTGAAAAGCATTAGTGGTTGTAAGGTTTGAGGTGAATCATAAACCTCCATTGATTTAGTGGAATACCGGTGGGGTGTGGAGACACAAGACAGGAGTGGATGTAGGCTACTTTGCCAAACCACTATTAATTTGTGTGTTGTGGTGAGTGGTTTATCTTTCATGGTGAATGTTTATCATGTATACTTCCGCTCTTTAGTTTCTATAAACATCACATATGGTTACTTGGTTAAAGAACTCAAAATTTTGATATAATTGGTCAAGTAGTTATCTCACCCAATTCACCCCCCTCTAGTGTTCGGATCCCGGTCCTTTCAAAATCCCATGCGCAAGAGGCATTGTCTACTTCTTTATTTTATTTATTATCTTTTTTTATTATTTTATGTTATTAGTTGATGAGATTCTCTTTAATAGGATTAGATCTGAGACATTCATTGTAGGGCTCCTTATTGTCGTCTCTTTTAAGCTTGTATCTCTCATTTTGAGAGAAGACATTGATAATGGAATGAAAGAAGACTCCATGGAAGCCTTCTTGAGAGCATCTCTTGCAAGTACTTCTTCTTCCTCACCCATGATTAGAAGTTTGGCATGAGGTTAGTATCTTTTCAACTTCATCAAGGAACTTCTTCCATCTATTTCCTTTTTTCCTTTCATTGTTTAATTGCAAACCCAAGATGTAATTCTATCCCTCTGATAGAATCTTAGCCTTCATCCATTTCCAAACCCAAATCCAAACCATCTACCCTCTTCAAATCCAATAACCAGCCCCACCATCATTGGCCGATCAACATACCTATCACTGAAACCCTAGATCTACTCCCACCAGCCCTAGATCTACTTCATACAAGCCTAGATTTAGTCCCGATCCTTCATTAAACCCTTTGATTTACGCTCAAACCACCATCAACCAGACCTGAGATCCAGCCCCAATTGCTTTGGCCGAACCTCATCCTAGCCCCTATAGGCCTGGACGAACCTTCCCCCACTCATTCCAGACATGGTTGAACCCTTTGGTACCCTAAATCACCATTTTCCATCCTCAACTGGCCCTGTTTATAATAAATTTCAAATTGAGCATTTTATAAGTTGTGGGAATTAATTTTGTGAATCTGAATCTACATCTATCTTATTACCAAACAAAGTCACATCAACTATTGTTAGCCATGTTGAGCCAAGCTACCCTCAAATCCTTAAAGGGAACAACAAATCTACTTGTGTTGGTGATTCAAACAAAGTGAATGTCCTAAGTAAGCTTCCATTAGATCCGTCTCTCAATTCTTTTAAGGATCCAACTGCTGGATTGTGACGAGCCTTGAATCATCTTTTAACTACTTTAGATGAATTTTACATTGAATGGTGTGCGTAGCATAAGTTTGAGAGATTTATTGATCGTTGTTAATTAATTTCTTGATCTCAAGTTGCATCATTTAAGCTAGACCCCCTATTCTGCATCACTCGTCCCATTTTAAATTTTTGAGTAAGTCTTGCAAATACAGTGTGGCATGAAAGGGCATGAGATTCCCTAGTCTATTCATACTAATTATGTTCAAACTAACATGGTACTTTAACATTATACATGATAAGTCCATAAAACTGAATGCCATTTGCATCATTTCATTTAGATTTATGGACTTATGTAGGGTAATTTCATCGAATTGTATTGAATTTCATAAAATCATGCATTCGAGCATCCAAAGTTGATTTCAAGTAAATATCATTTAAATACATAAAATTGGATGGTTTTATTGAAATCATTCCTTTTGGATTATCCTATTATCGCATCGAATAACTTCTAATTCACACGTAAATTCATGGAGTTTCTTTACACCACTGTGTAGTACATGAAAAAATTGAGCAATGTGGAATATTTGCATGAGTTCATACCATGTGAATTGGGCCCCATGTATTGCATGACATTTTTCTGCATGAAATAGTTCTAGCTGAATTTAATTTTATTATTTTTGTAGGAGAATTCAGCAGGATGAAGAAATTGAAGAGGAGTTCAAGGGAAAAAGAATTTGAAGAGGAAATTGGAAGAATTGAAGAACTTGGGACCCACACCACGTTGGACGTGAATCCCAAGGTGGGATGTCTCATGGGGCCCACTCTTGTTGCAACTAGAGCTCCAAACAATTTCCTATTTTGTAGGAAATTTGAATCAAAAATTTGAATTTGAATTGAAGACAAAGAAGGAAAGAAATCTAGAGAAGCAAGAAAGGAAAGAAGAGAAGAAAAGGAGAGAAAATTTGCAAGAAAAATCCAGCCATACATTGGACGTCCAAGGGGGTCCCACCCAAGTGTTGCACGCCCCATGTGGGGCCCATTTGAGCTACAAAATCTCATATTTAATCTTTGGCAAATATTTTCCAGCCTTGTGGGGTCCAAGATGAGAAATTTCCAAGAAGCACAAGTGGGACCAAGATTAGAAGGCTCTTGCACAACAAGGAATCCAAAATAGAAAGAACTCCTACAATCCCTGGTTTCTCTTCTCTACTTTACTAAATTCTATCAAAATTGAAGACAAAGTAGGAAAAATTCTTAAAATCTTCAAACTTGGACTTCAAGCCAAGATTATTGCAAAAAAACGCAAGAGGGGGTGGGACGTCCCACCCCATGTTTTGCAAACACCACATCTGTTCCTTTATACGATTTCTTATTTTCCAAAAATAAAAAATAAAAAATTAAATAACTAGAGACCTCTAATGATAAAAATCCATTTGTAAGAGCCTAGAGGAATACTTTCTCTCACTAAAAAACAATCCCGAAATTGCATCTTGGCTCATCTCGGTGGGAGATCTAAGTCATACGTGTTTTTAGTCACTAGAGGCAACGGATCCAAATCCTTGGATTACAATTCCACTATAATCTGAATTTTTTCTTTTTAATTTCCGACTTTTTATTTATTTTCACAAATTGGTTGTTTTAACTTTTTTTTTTTTTTTTTTTTGTTGTTGGATGCAGATACCTAGTTTAGGTTTTTAGCATAGGGATTTTAGTTTATGACTTTTAATTAGTTCTAAATTTTGTATTTAATTTTAATTTTCAGATTAGTTGGCTGGTTGTATAGGTTTTACTAGGTTAAATTTAGATTTTTCTAGGACAGGTACAAGCTAGTGCATTCCACTCCTTGTGAATCGACCTCGGACTCAACCAAGTAACTGCATCGCGGCCTTGCACTTGGGATTGATGATCAATACAAATGTTCAGTTTTGCATGTGAACAGCTGCACAACTTTCAACCTGTATACACTCACACAACAGCTGTCATGAAGTTAATCTTCCAATTCAAATGGAATAAAAATAAGTTAGAGAGCAAATGATACCCAAACCCAGTTCTTCCAGAAAAGAAATGTAGAATGGGGCCTTTAAGATCATGACCCATATGTGGAAGATCGCTATGTCACACAGTTAGCTTTAGATAAAGAATGAGAGAGGAATCTTAAAATTAACTATTAGTTAGTTGCAGACTGAATGAGATAAAATAGGGTAGAGTGAAAAATATGACCCTGGCACCAAAAGTTTGGTGACACAAATAATCATATGATCTACAGTTCGCATCATTTATCTTAAAAAGTAACATGCATCCTCACAGGGTACACGGTAGAGAAGTTTATGATAGATGCTTGAGAAGTGTCCACTAATGAGGCATTTTAATAAGAAACCAGTAGAAGGTGAACTATACCACCTTATAAAAGAAAAGCTACCACTATAGTAGAATATATGCCATTACTGCATCAATATGGTAAAAATATGAAGAGTGGAATAGAGAGTGTCCGCTTAAGATGGCAAAACAACACAAATTATTCAACAAGGTAAAATATCGAATCCAATCATAAAAAATTAATCTTAAACCGATCATTGCTGACAATGTACAGAGCAAAAAATTGGAGTAGGAAATAGGCAGCATATCAATAAATATTGGATGTTTAAAAGGAACTCAGCAGAAGCTTTCTCACCAATTCCTGACGAAGTTTATTGTTTTGCTGAATGGCAGAATTCTTCTCCTCAGTTAGCCTTGAAATTTGAGACTTCACCTTCAAACATACCAGAAGTGGATTAAGTAGAACACTGTCATTTTTAGAAACAGATTACAGATAAAGCTCTGACTTCAACAAAGTGGAAGTTAATCAATAGCAAGTAAACTATGCACAAAGGAATGTTTGGCACTTCTTGGTAAGGCGTACAAAATGAAACTGCAACTGCAAAAGGTAATGAAGCCACTTGCAAATTAAACAGAACAAAGACATCACCTGCATTTTACTTTAGATATAGATACTATCACACAAATTGAAATGACAGGAACACATGAATGCTACTGTCTGCATGCAGTATACAAAGAAAAGGACACTACTTTTGATAACTTTGTCTTGTCCAATGTTGGCCATATGTCAATATTTCACTTGGGAAAAAACCTAAAGTTATCTGTTTCTCATTTTACTTAGTTTATCTTTTATTCTCTTCTAAATTTTCTTTACTTTTCTGTTAAGTAGAAAATGTCAGCTTTATTAACACAAGGATTACATGAGGAGAAAGGATTTCTTAACTGACATGAGAAAAGTTGTTTTAGGAAGAAATTTCGCCCTTTTTTGGAAAGATAAGTGTATATAAATTTGCAAATGGAGAGTACAATGCACAAGAGATGATCCAAAGCATAGATCCATTGCAAATATTTTAGCAGTATGCAAATATTCTTGTATTTTTGCAGTATGCAAATATTCTTGTAGCGTAAATACAAATAGCCCTGAAAGGCTTCCAAAAGAGTTCTTTTAGCCTATGCATAAATGACTCCAACAATTATATCCCAAGACATACAATTTAATAATCACCTATAGGCTATAGCATCAAATATGTGGACAAAACTTCATAAAATTAGCAATCAAACTCCATTACTATCACTTTCAATTTTAGAACGTGAATTTCAGCACATTGAGATTTCAGATGCTTTCCCATGCGCGAACATGAGAATTTGGCATAGCAACTAGTGCCTCAGATGTGCACCCGTTTAGGACTTCCATGGCTTCACACCAAGACTGGATCCCCTGTTTCTGTTTCGTCCAATCCACTATTGCCAACTGTGTAAAATCCTATGCCAGCTAATGCACCCTCACAATTGCTTTCTTGGAATGAAAAAAAATCAAGAGACTTTACACAATTGGCGATTGTGGACTGGACGAAACAGTATGAACAGGGGATCCGGACTCTTTACACCATATGCTATTCGACACAACAGACCTTTCAAATGAGGACTGAGATAGAATAATGGCAAGCCAGAGTTGACAAATCAGTAGACAACTTAAATTGTGATGAGAATGACACCTAAATTAGAACAAAAATCAATGACAAAAATATAGAGAAAAACGAATTCCAAGGCTCCCATGCCCAAGCTCCTTAATCCCATAGATCCCCACAACTGTCACTTTTTGAGAGCCATAACTTTGTATGTCCCCTTTTTAGAATAAACATTAACAGTATTAATTAAGAAAGGAGTCCAAACGTGGTACAAAAGAAAGGAACCAGAAACAAACGTATGTATAAGAGTATTATACCACACTCACAAAAAAAATTACAAAAGAGAGGCCTTCAAAGGACAGATTCTATGAAAACCCAAATGACATTTTGACAAATATGAAACCAAGCATGAAACCAAGCATGAAAAAAAAAAAAAAAGAGAGAGAGAGAGAGAGAGAGAGAAAAAAGAAAGAAACTTACACTTGACCAGTCACTGACTAATGTGTAAGGATTTCTTTCAAAATGCCGTAATTTGTGAAATTCCGTAATGTGTAAGGATTATTCCCCAAAAAAACATGAAAAAAATGATTCAGATTTGGTTAGATTGCAATGATATATAGCATATGTAAGGATAATAAAAGACGAGAAGGTCAGCCCTAAAAAATGGTTCACATAATGTAATACCTCGACCCCTTGATTAAGTGATTAGATACTAATTAATCTTGATTAGTGGTTAATTAATTATTTTTGCATGTTGGATTAGCGATTGGAGATGTTTTGAGTGGTTTTGGACCTAATTAAGGGTTTAGAAGGACATTTTCATAATTGTGGGAGGATGTGAGGGTTGTTTACAATTTCAGGAAATTAGTGGAATAGGGCCCATTGGATAGAGAGTGTAGTTGGGAGAAACTTTCGTTGTTGGGTTCAGTCATCTTGAGGTCCAGAATTCCTTACAAAGCCCATTTGCCTCGTGTTTGGAACCAAGCACTTCCTTGTAAATACCAAAAACTCACTTAACCTATATAAACCCCAGCCATTATCTGTTCATTTCATTCCTCCATCAATTTCTCTCATCTTTCTCTTCTCTTCTTCATTTCTTCTCCTTCCTTGAAAGCAAATTGGCCAAGAACTTCTCCATTTCAACTAGTGATTCTACCAAGGTCAAGATCCTCTCACCATTGCTCACCTTCTTCTCCATCAAGCTTCCTTCTCCCTTTATTTCTTCTTGTTGAACCCAATTGGTAAGACATTTCCTCTCCAAATCCCTTTCTGTCCTTTAGACATGAGTTCTAATTGTTAGGATCTTTGCATGCTAGCTTTCTCAGCCCCAATCCCTTTGGTCTGTTGTGTAAGAGGCCTCTATAGGGTTAGAAATTGGGGATTTATGTGGAGAGATTGAGACCTAGAGGAGAATGGCGGATTTTGAGGGAGTTCAGTTTAGATCAGACCTAACGCAAGTAAACATGTATTATTCATTACATGCATGCTCTATTTTGTTGATTCCATGAATGCTCCATGATTAGATACCCAATTTAAGCTCATTTGTGTGTTTTTTTTGGCTAATTTCACGTTATGGAAATTGGGAATTATAAAATGCCTTTGTGTAACCTAATTAGGGCTCTATATGCTCTTATTTCTGTAGTTTTAGACCCTTATGTTGATAGGGAGAAAGACCCCTTGAGCCAAATTAAGTTCGGGTTTTATTGCTGCAAATTCGGTGGCTCGAAGAATGGCTTTCGGTCTCCCAACCAGAATACCCATTTTTGACATGAAACTTGATTTTTGTATGTTGAGTTCTTCGGGGGCCTGAAGGGATCCTTTGGTGGCCTGAAGGGGTCCTTCAGCAGCCTGAATAATGCCTTAGGCAGCCCAACCAGAGAATACCCATTTTTCTGAGTTCCAAGTGGGACTAATTCGGATGCCTGAACCTGGACCTCCGCCGCTCGATGAACCCAGGTTTCTGAAGGACTTTTACCTAGAATTTAGAGCTAGTTGGAGACCCATTGAACTTGCACAACCTTAATAACTTGTGAGACCTTAGTAGGTGGTGTTTTGAGCTAATATTCACTTACAGTTTGCCTAGCGTTTTGTGTAGAGCTTATATTCACCTTCACTCTAATTTCAAATGTGTCAGAACTCTAATCACCTCACTTGGGACTGAAACACATGTTTCCATCAACCAAATGAAACTAACTTCCTATCAAGACATCACCCATTATTACAGCCTACAGATCAAATGTTCTTCGGTAACCATTCCCACGTTGCAATGATGGCATACCCCAACATAGAAGTGCATAAAATGGAAAATACAGAAGACAGCTAAAGGGTGTAAAAGAAAAAAATGGATATCAAAATGTTCCAACCAGGAAGTCATGAAAGCTACTGACACTAATTTACACTTCTTTAACACACACAGGTCACATATGAATAGATCCCAAGTACACAAGGAATTGCAAAAGAATTTGAGGAAGAAAATCCTGGTCAGAAAATAACCGATCTCGATGTTATCATCAGGGAGATTGGGCTTCCAGAAAGGCTTCTCATCAAAAGCTCAACTCAGTGCTTGGCAAAGGTCACCGAGGTTCTTCTACCAAAAGCACTGCAGAAGTGCTAGAGAGAATGCCTCAAGGAGTGCCCAAATGTCTGATTTGGCTAAAAATGCATCATCCCAGGATTATTTTAGGAACTAAATTCCCATTTTTTGTTATTTATTAAAAAAGAATCTGCACTGAGTACTATTTGAAAACCAATAATGCGCGTGTTTTGATGTTTACAACAAAGGTTCAGCACACTGCACACCTAACAATTTGACAGCTAAGGAATTATTTAACAGAAACATTACTCAGACAGAATGAAACCATGAGATAAAAGCAGTCCAATTAAAATGTTCTTCACCACCCATTGAATGATCATCATCAAAATCATCATCATTACACACCTCAAAGAATGAACACCACAACTCATTAGAAAATAATAAACTGACCACACAGCTGACATGTAAAAAGGGCGGAAAAAAGTTCTTTTGGTGTAAAATGAGTTTACAAGTATAAATATTCATCAAGCTATCACTAGTCACATAATTCATGTCTCTCCTTTCTTCAATTCAACACGCTGCGAAGTGACAACAACCATTAAATGATCAAAATCCAGTAATAGTTAAGAGACAAAACAAAACTATATAGGACAGAAATACGAGGAAAAAACGGTGGGACGTTTTACATTTAGACAAAAATAAGAATTATTTACCCTACCCCGTGCCCAACCCCTGTACTGCATTTTACAACCCTAGTTGGTACCCTGTGTAACACATGAGGGTCCCACATTCTTTCCCATGGAAGGAAAAAACTTGAAGAAGTCCCTACAATCAATTCACATAGGGTTCCACTATCTATTCTTGTAATCCCAACAACCAATGTGAAAAATGACACAAACCCAAAGTTGATCCCCTGGTTTCCACCCATGTAAAGTAATATGCAGGTGGTTGCTAGCATGAAGAACACTTGTCTGAAATGAGACAGCAAATTCCACAAACAATGTAAGTTAAAGCACATTAGATACAAGAAAGGTGTATCCATTTATTAGTAATCTACCAAAAATCAACTCTATTGCTCATTGATAGTCATCCAACTAAACAATAATAAGAAAGGACTAGTAAACCAAAAGCTCATAATCATCACTTCAGATCAATTAAGAGCATCACACAATACAGCAAACAAACACATCATTGAGGGAAACCCCTGTTAGCAAAACAAAGGGTCAGGAAAGAAATAGGCCACTGGTCCACAATCACAGTCTACAAAAGTGGTTCCACCAGACAAGACCTAATTTTCATGAGTTTATATAGCATCACTGGTATCTTTGAGTATAGCATCGAGAACCCATATCTTGGGGACCAGAAAACCCCTAATTCAAAAGAAGAAACTGTGGCAGGAAGAGGAAAGAGGATCCATAAAAACCATTCCAACAGGCATCGATCGAGCTCTTCTTACCTGAGGATGTGTCTACCGTAACCAAAGAAACATACCAAGCAAATGAGAAACCCCTAATAATATAGGCGGGTTTTGAGCAACTTCTTATTTGATATTTAGATATAAGCCCCCTGCAGTTTTTGACAATTGCAAGAGTAAGCTATTATTTATTTTTTTATAGATAACAACCTACTTTAACATTAAAAATATGAGAGAACCACAGGACAACTTCTTTTTTTTTTTTTTTTTTAAGTGGGTAGTTTTTAACAATTGCAAGAGGCAACTATTATTATTATTATTATTATTATTATTATTATTATTATTTGCTGAATCAACTATTATTTATTTATTTTTAGATAACAAGCTACTTTAACATGAAAAATGTTAGCCAATTTAGGGCAAATTTTTTTTATAAGTGGGCGTTTTTAAAGTAATTTTTTTTTATAACCTAGGGTATCTCTAGCCTGGTCCGACCCAAAAGCCTTTAGCTCTGAGTTCGAGGGACACTCGATTCTGAACAACGATAACTGATACCTTGGTGCAATCAATTTTACCGTAAATATATGAATTTTATTAGATTTAGCAATAATCAAAGCATAATACGAGTGCTAATTTTGATCATAATCGCTCAAATTTAATGCTTTTGTGTTATCACTTAGATTTCTTCTTAATTACATTAGATCTGAAAGAAATTATCTTTTTAAGACATAGTTATAATTTTTTTTCTTCAATTAGTTGAGAAATAGGCCATTAATCACGGATTGAGGTAGTTGAATGGTAGTTTTAAAGTTATAGAGGCATATTGGCGGAAAAAAGGCCAAGGCCGACCATGATTTGCATCTCTCAAACAATCTAGAGAGTAAATTAAAAATCATGAAAAAAAGACATTTCATAAAAGCAATCCTTCACATTGCTTAGGACTTAAATAGTCATCAATTTATGGACATTTAAATAGTCTATTGATTCATAATTCTCTTAGAGAGAGCAGGCAATGTATCAAATGATAGGGGGTTTTATAGAAAAAAAAAACCCCCCAATACTTATATATAACGGTGGAGGGACAAAGTATTTTATATTAATGCGTGAATAGCCTCCTGCTAGTTTTCCCTCCTTTTTTTTTCCTTTTTTTTTTTGTACTTTTTGGTACTTAACTAGCAATATTGCCCCATGTTCATGTCAGTTATAAATCCCTAGCAAAAAACCCTCTTTCCTATCTTTTCCACCTATTTTCCCAAACCATTTCATTGTTTTCTCGTAGCACAAACTACCATTGGGATTTATATAATAAGAATTGTAATGAAAACTTTAAAGTATCTAAATCAAAGTTTATGATAATTTGTTGGATTGTGGTAATTTTTTTTTGTTACCCTAGGCTCTAATCCTTATATTCCTCCAAAGTTTTACTCTTGAGTTGGGAGTTGGCTTATTACTTAGACCGAACCACCCTAGTTGCAATTTTACAATTTAGATTGAATTCATGTTTCAAAATTTTCAACGCTCAACCCTATGTTATATGAATTGTCATAAAATTAATAGCGGTCTAAAATAACAAACCCAAAATAGTATGAAAATACTTCCCTCTCTCTCCCCAATAAAAGTATGCATATCTTCTTTCTCTCTTAACTCCTCCCCAATCAAATACGCATATCTTCTTTCTTTCTACCTTTGTTAGCTTACTTCTCTCTCTCACCCCTTACCCTTTGTTAGCTTGATTCCCTCTTTCTCCCCAATCAAAAGATCCAAATTTCAATTGCCAAACACTACATGGTGGATAACCTCCACAAGCTTCTAACACAAGAATACAACGTATGCATACAATACCTCCCTTTTGCATCATAGTAGCTTCCTAAACCCTTTTTTCTTTTAGACTACACCCTTCTTTGGCATTACTATTTTTTTCCTCTATTTCTCAAAGTCTTTAAGAAGGAAAAAAAAAAGAGGGAGGTGAATAGTGTTCTTGCCCATTCACGCCCCAGTCCATTTTTTCTTCCCTCAAAATCTAATAGTCTAAATCAAAATCCGAACCATTAGAAAAGTTTACAAGATAAAACAATGCAATAACACAAAATTTTAGCCGTTGGATCATTACCAAACTCGAGATATGTACAAAAAACAAAAAAAAATAGCCATATAATACAATTTTCTGGAATCTATGGGCCGCAAACGTAAAATCCACGCCGTTAGATCTCTTTGGAAGGCTGAAAGCAGCTATATGGGCTACTTTCAAGGCTTGATACCTTGTGGATCTCAAGATATTTGTAAAACAATATCAGCCATTGTTATATTGCGCTTGATATTGGATTTGTCCATGAGTAGTAACATTATATATATATATATATATATATATACTATTTTTGGTGTAAATCAAGACTCAAATCGGTGGGAAATGTCAAAAAGATCAAACAAGGCCATGACACCAATTTTTAGCCGTTGGATCATCCCCAATCTTGAGATATGTGCAAGAAACATGAGCCATTGGATGCAATTTTCTGGTTTATGTGGGACCCAAACACAAGATCTAAACGTTAGATATCTTTGAAAGGTTGAACATGGCCATAGGGTCAATTTTCAAGACTTGATACCTTAATATCTAAACTATCAACCATTGATATAAAAAAAAGTCTATTTAACATAGATTCTTGAAGTACCAAACACTTCTTTTGATTCTAGCCTCTTTTTCTTTATAGCTCTTTTTTTAATGGCTCTATTTTGATGAATCTATCCAAACAAGAGTAGATGTACCAAACAAGGCCACACCTTCTACTCAATATGGTAGTCATATTTCTCTCAGAAAAGAATAAATTAAACAAAATGAATAACTAGAAACTAAAATGGAGAGAATTGAGGGTTGGACCACTAAGGAGAAAGGAACAAAACATCTGGTGAGTTTACATTTGGTTCATTTGTTAGAGTTTTACATGAGACACCTGGTCATGATAAGGAAGAAAGTGGTTCATTTGTTAGAGTTTTATGTGAGACATCTGGTGATATCGCTAGATAAGGTGAACATCCATCAATATCAAAGGATATATAAGTGCAAAAGGTCAAGAAAAAAAAATAAGGAATAATAAAAAAAAAACCCCCCAAAGATAGACCCTCACACATTATCATTAATATTTTTGTCCTCCTGCTATTGCATGCAAGTGTAAGGGTTTTTTTTCCTGTAAAAACCTATTAGAAAAACCTAAGATTGGAATGCTAATTGGTTGATCCAATTTCACAGGGAATATTGCTTTGCCTCTCCTTCTACCTTATTATGCATTGGATTGGATGTATACTACTTTTGTGGTAGCCAAGCGCAAGGGGATTGGGACCCGCAGGGAGATAAAGAACTTGCTCATGTGAGGAGCAAGGGGGAGACAAAGGGATCAATCCATGGTCCTCCACATGAGGGGCAGGGTTGCCAACCAACTAGGCGACCTCTCGGTCTTGATTGGATATATACTATTGATGTTAATAAATTGATTCTAATTTTTATGATTATGGTCTCCTAATGCCAATTGTATCAGAACATTGTAAGAACTCATTTGGTTGCATTTTGAATGACCTCAGCATTTTTTTTCAAACTGAGTTTAGGCATGAGAGTTAAACCCATTAGAAGTGATCTATGCTGTGATGTTAATAATACTATCATTCATGTCGATGAGTAGATAAAATAAATTGAAGCGACATTTAATGTTGTCAATTTTGTTCTTACCAACTTTATTACAGGAGATGAATTGCAACAGCCATGACTCCGTATAGAATGCGAGATAAGGGTAAATGACTGAAGTCATTAATGATGTAGATAGAGACAATGATGTCTTGATTAGTGTGTCCTCGATGATGTTGAGTGTACCAACAAGATGGTTCTACCAAAAAAAAGAAAAACGGCTGAGTGTATATATGCATTCTACCTTACTATTTTATTAATAATCCACCTAGACATCAAATGGATGCAAGCATCATGGGAATGAGGAGTAATTATAGGTGTTTGTCAGATTCAGCAACATTTATGAAAATTTTCTATTTTCTCACTCTCATTGCCAAACAAATTCAATTTTAGAGGAAGTGAAAGATGCTTATGTTACCCACATTGCTTCATTGGGTTTCATATATATATATATATATATATATATATATATATATGGGGCTTGCTCTCTATATATATACACTAGCATAACAACTCATGCTGAGGACGGATATAGCCAACATTACAATTTAAATATTCATGCACTAAAAGAATTTATAGATTTTAGAAAGAAAATAAAAAAAATAAGAAGGGTACGAGAGTACTAGTTTATATAATCCAAGAGCTAGAGCTAGTGGTGTGGAAAGAGGAGAATTTAAGTAGAAAGGGAGTGGTAGAGTTTGGATTGAAATGGAGTATTTGTAGTAAAGGAGAAGTGTAGGTGGTTATGAGTGGTTTTGTAAATGGATAAAGTTGGTAGTTGCATAACTAGGGAGAGAAGATTTAAAAACAAAAGAACTTACTGTCAAAATCTCAACGACGGTCAAAATTAAAGTGAAACCCTTCCTCTTTAATATGGTATAATTGAAATAATAACAACAGGCCCTCCAATTCTAAAATTGTAGAACCAATCTAATAATTATTTTCTATGCTTCTAAAATGAATAGTAATTAGCTTGCGTTTCTGATAGATCTTTCTTATACTAAGATGAAGAAACGAATGCACTTTGGGCCGCCCTTTTCCCTCAGCTTTCCTGTTGCAGGTTGCTATGTGCCCTTGCATGTAATTGGTGGCTTTACCACAGTTTATTTATAGAAAGGGAAACCCCTTTTGTATTTTGTGGATTCATTGGGCTAGCTCATCCCCTTCTTGGAAGCTTTAATCTAATCTAATTTCATAAAAATTAAAAAGAAAAGAAACAAAACTGAATGATGACGATAACATTATATGTTAATCAATGAAACCTCTGAAGTTACTTCAAATCACTGGCCACCATAGCCTATCAGAAATGAAAGGTCAAATGTCCTTACAATGGCAAGATTTGCAGCCAATTGATTTGTATTTCATGAAAGGAGGAGAAGGAAAGTGGGGGTCAAATTATGAATAAAGTAAACGAGTAGGGGTTAAAGTAAAAAGAAAAAAACTAGGGGCCTCTTCGTGCAGATGCCATGGCCGCGACTGTCACGTCCCCAAAATACAGCCAAGGGATAACATGAAAAATATGAATAAATAATTATTTTCCTGTGTTTAATGCAACACAAGCTCCCAAATATAGACCCACAAAATTTCGAAACATGATGAGTCAAAATAAAATATTTGCGGAAGCATTTAACTCAATTGGTATCAATATCCATAATTAAACCAACTCGTAACTACCGAATATTAAGGTTTAAAGTTTTCAAAATAACTTAAATAAAACAACTAAATAAAGTATATTATGGAATTTAATTAACTAAGGACTCTAAGTATCGATATCTCATGCGCGGACTTAGACGGCTTCGTAGCCATCTCCAGCTCTCCACTCAGGTTTGTCAATTGGTTCAAACGTTTAATACGTTTGACCATCCTCTGTCTCCATAGTAGGGTAACGGTCGGTACTTATGCACCAATTAATAAAGTAAACAGCAAGTACGAAAGCATAATTCATAAATAAAACACAAGATCAATGTGAGTAAAGATAGGTAAAGATTATAAGAGATTAATAATGGAACAATGATGAAAAAAACATACAACCTAAAACCATTCTACACAATAGAGCAATTTAATAATCACAAAGAAGCATTGCCACTGTTTTGGGTGGTCGGCCCTAACTATAAAGCGGAAAAACCCATTCGAAGGCCAGCGGTCATAAATCGGTTTGTAATTGAAATTGTAGGCCGGATAAATCGGTTCGAAATTCGGATATTACCGTGTCCGTACAAATCGAAGATCAGCCGTCCAAATACAACTGCAGTCGTTCGAGTATGACCCAATCAATATACATATATATATATATATATACATATCATAGTAGTATAGACTTAATGATTTGTAAAGGTCTGACAAATAATCTTAAGTTAAAGTGAAGGGCTACCTGCACAATAATCCATAATCGAATACCAATCAAATCATTCAATTAAACTTCCACAATAACTCAATCGATTGCCATGCCACATCACGGTCCATATCCAATCAACATAGGGTATGCATCTAATAGACCAACATCAATCTCAATCATGTATGCAAACCCGAAGGTCAAAGGATAATCACAAGCCAATCCTAAGGTCAAACGTAAGGTCTCATACCCGACAACCACAGGAATCTCTAATAGATAAAATATCAACGCACCCCTTCTCGATAAATGGTGCATAGACCCAATTAAGGGTTTTCCAATAAAGATGGGTTGATCTCGAATCCACTAGGATTTTCCTGAGGTCATACGAAGTACTAAACCCCACATTGGTAAGTTACCGTGTGCTCGGATGGTATTTTCTTGGTCCAAAGATCCACTTAATAACATATAAAAATATAATTTTAACATATTAAAACCAAAGATACACTTTAAAATTTAATTTGCAAATAATAAAAAGAAATAACAATCCTTAATTTATAGTTTTTAAAAAAACTAAGGACCCCACCAAAACATTTTCCACATTCGAAATAAGTCAAAGGGTCTAATTTGAGTTCATTAAAAACTATAGGGCTCTTTTTCCAAATTCTAAAAACCAATGGGTGCATGGGAAAGCTCCGACAAGTACTAAAGTTATGTCACATGGGAATTCTTTTCCAAAACAAGTCCAGGTCAACAGGTCCCTCCTGGTTCAACACAGAACCCTTTTTTTTTTTTTTTTTCCAATTTATGTGCAAGTAGAATACCAACCACATAACCCATTTTCCATATGGTAGCTTAACACATGGTGTAGCAAGGACACTTGGGTTCTGTCACATGTAGACGCCCTTTCTCCGATTTCCAAAACCGCCCACACAGAAACCCACTTCAACAGTACTCGGTCCAAAGAGAGGTGGCTTCCCGCCCGGTGCATCATGACCGTCTGACAAGTGGGCCCACCAATTACAATCGCAAGATCACCCTCACAACAAGGTAGCCCAACCATGTACGGCCCAAGGATCGGATCTGATCCATGATCAAATCATCCCTTGGGTCCCACATCAAAATTAAATAAAAGAAAGTAACCCAAGGAGACTCATGCTCTAATATTAGAATCATCAGATGGTGGCCATATATAAGCAAGGTCTCATCACAAAAATAGAGAAAATCAAACCTTAGGACATAGAATGGGTTTCTACATGCATCCACACTCAGAATCAACGAGAAACACCAGCATTAAATTTATAAATTATGATTAGGTACTTGCCTGAGGTCTGCGGTTGAGAAAGACGATCTAAAACTCTTACCGTAAAAGTCCAAAGCGCTAACCCAGAGAAAAGTTGGAAGAAAGAGAGAATTTTGTGTGAAAATAAAAGAGTGCGATGGTGGTGTATAAATAGGGAATATGAATAGGAGTTGTAATCTAACTTAAATTCTAAATAGAATAGAGTTTGGGTTCTAAAAAGATAAGAATTTGGATTAGAGAAGAATTATACCCACTAAATTGGGCCCGGTTAACTATGGGTAAGACACCTTTCCAACAAGCCTAACTCACAAAACCTAAGCCTAACGTGGTCCCCACTTAGATTAATTACGTATTTAACTAAAATACAATCAATTATATAATAGTAATAAAATAAATAGTATATAATAAAATAACCAAAACTTCACAGCGGCTGTGTATTTCTGATCTATTAAATAAGAAAACGAAAACCCCACCGCTACAAAAAAAAAAAAAAAAAAAAAAAATTTACCCTTTTTCATCGCTGAGAAATATTGCATCAAACAACCCAAATCCACTATGCTTCCAAGAAAATGGGGCTTGCACAAACGCACCCTAGAAGATAAAAAGTTCACTTCTCCAGAAGTTATTACACTTGGTTGAAGTGAAAAAAATAAATAGCCAAACTGGAGCAAAAGGCATTAGTGGTGTCGCATCAAAGTTTACTTTCCGCTCCCCTCACATTTTTTCATCCAAACAACAATGAACTAAAATAATCACATCACCACTTTAATTCTTTAATCCAAACAGCCTGAAAAACCACATTATATCCATTTTTACTCCATTACTCTTATTTATGCTAGGCCCAGGAATCAAAGAAAAGAATGATTCCCGGGAGAGTTGTGCCGAGAAAAAAAATTATCCTTCAAATCAGAGGGACAATTGATTCTCTTTCTTCTTCTTAATACAATTATCCTTAAAGCAAAAAAATACGCTCGGGAGAGGGGAGAGCTGTGCCGAGAACTGCTCGCTGTTTGGGTGTGAAATTTTGAAAATAAGATACGTAGTCATGTCCACTTGTTGCCTTTAGTGGAGGCATCATGTCCCTCCATCCCTTCAAATCAGAGGGACCCTGCCCTTATTTTATGTCAAAACCATTTCATTTTGATTTAAGGACTCCTTCCCTTGTAGCAGGAATTCAAATAGACTACTCAGACAAGCCTCTTTGGACTGAAGAGAAAAATTAAAACTTCTTGACCTAGTAAATTTAATAAATCCTCAATTTAGATTCTCACATCCTCAATTCCAAGATAATAATCTGTGAACTGGAGAACTTGTACCTAATATCATGTGGAGAAACATAGTTCACATGGACGTACAATGATTATATTTGAAAAGGAAATAACATACATTGATTGCCACTCTAATAAACTCTAATCCCTACTGAACTTCCATGCTATGCTTGGAGTTAGGCAATATAATTGAAGTAGATCATACACTGTAGAAGTGACCATATGAGAATCTTCAACCGAGGGCTGAAATGATATAAGTATAGGCTGAACTGATATGTATATATACACACACACACACATATACATGAAAATTATCCTATGCACACCTCGTGCATAGTGTGCATATTGTGCACCTCTAGTAGGGCCCACCTGATGGTCAATACGAGTGGAACAAAAAACCCCACATCCCTATAGCACACACTCCCTTTGGATTGTTGCCCATTTGAATGGTTAGGACTGTTGGATCGGCTGAACATGGCCATCCAAATGGTTTGGACTTATGGGCCTTTAGATTATTGGATGAGGCTGATTTTTTTTATACAAGAGGCCCTCGAGCATATCTTCAAATGCTCCTAGTCCAATCCCAAAGTAGGCTAGCACATGGGCCCCACAATGAGATACACATGGAAAGCTCCATGCCCACCTCGCACATGAAATGACGATACAAGAGAACCAAGACTTAAAGAGCTACAGTGGGAGGACCATATCTTTTTTACTTCCTATTAGTCTTAGTGGATTGGGGCCCACTGCCATGTAGCCCAACATTACCACTTTGGCATTTTACTTTTAAAATAAAGTGGAGTGAAGTGAAATAAAAAGAGGGAATAAAATATAAGTGGGTTAATGATGATATTTTGTTTTTAATTGTTTGGGATAGAATATTTTTTTACTTTTTGTATGGGGAAATGTAGTTTTTTTGTGTTTTAGTTAATAAAGGTAGTTGATTTTTTATTTTTTTTTGAAAAAGATGGAGGGAGTTTTGAATTAAAGTGCTTTTGATTTGATGCTTAACTTTACTTAACTTGATTTTACTAGACAAGTAAAATTACCAAACGGGCCCAAATTATGGGTGTAACACCCCTCACTAACTTAGAAACGGTGTTTTTCTCTCTTTCTTATTTCTCATTTGTTTCTTATTGATTGGAGAAACGGAAACCACTTTATTCCTCTTTTATTGTCTTTCAAACCGCTCTCTTCTCTATGATTATTTAAGGAGAAACTGGGAAAAGAAAAACATACAAGAAACCAAAGTCTTCTTCTTTCCGTTTTGATCTTTGGTTAGCCCAAGTATGCTAAGGGAAGAGAAAAAAACCTACAATCCATCCACATATATGTTCATTCATCAGGCATCAATCTCTAAGATTGTGAAAAATAATAGGGAGTGATTGAGTGGGAGAGATGTCACATCCAGGTCTCGAATCACGCTGGCCTAGGGTAATCTCCGAGGTGTGCCATACGTACTCCCGCGTGCTGTACCTGTCTCGAGCCAAATACAACACAGGAAGGAGAGAAAAACAACTTTCCATGCACGTGAGAGAGAACTCACTAGAATACATCAGTAGCAATTAAACATAGCGGAACGTGTAATTTCTTTCATGTGAGGATATCAGTTTCCCATTCAGTCCATTTAACATTTCATGTTTAATACAAAAGAATTATACAATTATATACATTGTTTACAAAAAAGGGTATGAAAAGAACCCTAAACAACACTACCAAACTTATAACAAAAGAATAATAACACTAAGTGTGACCCACACAAAAAAGGTCTGGCCACACTCACTACTAAAAGTTCTCAAAAGATCACCACGCACTCCGAGGAGGAAGAATCTATGTGGCCTTTGGCTCTGGCCACTCCTCTAGTCCCGAAGGTACCTTTGGGGCAACCTTCTTTCCCTTCGAGGCCTCTTCAGGGCTGGAGGCTGCACCCGTGACTGTGACACCAAAAATAGTATCATGAATACGACGATTCGACAAGTATAAGCATTAATAATAAATTACATGTTGTATCAAATTGAATTTATAGACAATTAATTAAAAGATGTCAATATCAGGTAACAACTAGGCAATCGTGCCAAAATCGAATAATTTATGTTTTACAAATCAGTGGGGGATACAACACACTAGTTGGCTACTGCATTAAGCTCATCCTCTCAAATAGAGAGCAAATCTAGTTGGGATGTCACTAGCAGCCCGGCCAAAGGCTAGCTAACTACCCGGTTCTGGAGTTCCGGTACTCCATATGATCTACTGCAGTGATCTCGAATAACTAAACCAAGTTTAACCCCGTCGAGTATCACGAGGTCAAAGCTCAGTAGTGCCAGACCAATCGGATCAAATAAATACATATATGAGTAAAACACTGTTTTTACTTGAATCAAATTGAATCATTAATATCCAGACTCTTTCACATATAAACTTATTCATCTCGAATTTCAATTGAATATCGTATAACAGTACAAGTATGACTTCTCTCTTCTCAAATTTCATCAATGTAGGTCCCATGTTGATTTCTCCTACAAATTGAAAGAGGCAATTTTGACATTAATCATATGTAAGAAAATAATTATGAACCATGTATGGAACCCTACATTCCTAGTGATGTACCAAAATGACCAACTTTCCAAAAATAGCACATGGTGCCAAAAATAGCAGGATATGCATTGATGAAACCAAAAGCCTAATTTTGGGGTGATAAATGAGATGAGAGAAAATTAATTTCAAAAAGTCATGCAATTCAATAAATTTTGACCAATTTTGACCATTTCTCCAAAAATATCCTCAAATGCATGTAAAAATGAAATTAAATGCAATTATATGCAATCAAACCTAATTAAGTCCACAAATGCTAATGAAATGATGACTTAATGACCTAGTTTTGTGGACTTATCAAAGTATAAGGAATAGGAGTGAAACAATTTATGCATATAAATTATAATTTAGAGTTTGGAAAGGTGAAAGGAAAATAAACCTCAATATGCACATGCATTAATTAAAAAGAATCAATGATCATTTACTAGGCTTTCGTCCTTCACCTTTTCACTTGATGAGGTTTGGAAATCCGGTGCATAGCTATTTTTAATTTGGTGCCACTTTATATAAGTGTAGTGTACCGGTTTCTCCGAGCCTCATCCATAACAAGGTGTTAGATGAAAAGAATAAATTTCACATGAGATAATCTTAGCCTCAATGATTTCTCACGTGGTTAATTACCATTGGTCCGTTGATATCATCAAGAAGGTGCCAATTTCTAGGGTCCTATAAATACCTCGGAGTCAAAGATCCTAATGGGTTTCATAAATACACACTATATGGTGTTTGTCATCTTTAGTGTGCAAAAAGAAATAATTTTGATCAAAATTCCGGACCCCCACACAGAACCTGGCCTCGCTATAGCGAGCTTGTGGCTCGCTATACCAGAAAGTGGCCTCGCTATCCTCGCTCGCTATAGCGAGCCCACCTAGAAGGTGGCCTTGCTATAGCGAGGTAATTCTCCTCGCTGTAGTGATGGTAGCCACTCCCTTCGTTACTTTATTTTAATTCAAATCTCCTCCTGCACTTTCCATTATATAACATTCCATAGCACATGCCCATGCACCATTTCACCCACTCATCATTTCACATGCTTTTCCATCCATATAAAATGCACATGCTCTCCATATAAGTTGTTTTCATTCAATCACCACTCCTTTCACATGACACTTGTATAAAGGATTCTACCCATTTCAATATTTCCTTCACATGTATTTAAATATAATATGTGCATTTAGATATAATGTTCCCATGGTACATATACTTATATGGACACCCATAGGCATTTCATGTTTTTATTTAACTACACTACTTCACCACTAATCCCATCTCCTCTTTGCTTTTCAATTTAAGACTGGTAATACCAAAAAGATCAGACCCATGCTATAATCATTCCAATTATAATCAAAGAGGCTAATCACAATGAAAAGGAAAATAAGAGGATTTGATAATCCAATCAAGGAATAAAACTACATGCATTAATCATTAAAGCTTATACTTGCCTCAATTAACTTTCCAAGCCCTTTTCCTCTAATATAGCTCAAATGACTCAAAATCCCCAAATAACAAACCCTAACCACAAATCCAAAGGAAAAAAAAATGCAAGGAATGATTATGTATGACTAATAACGAGTCTCTTGACTCCATTTCAACTCAAAAGCATGAAAAGAATGGGGTTTGATTCTTATCTATGAAGTGGTTTCGAATTTGTGAAGGGTTAAAGAGATGGGTCTTGTCACAGTGTGCAGAGGAGGATGAAGAAGATGAAGATGACTCTGAGTACTTGTCTCTAAACCACATGCACCAAAGATTTGAGAAAAGAAGAGAAATTGAAAGGAAAAAAGGAAGCTCTCACTCCCTTGCTTAAGATGAACCAACGAATGAAATGGATGGTCGGTGGGTTTTTAAAGGATAAGGGTGCCTTTGTTTTTTTTTTTGAAAGAAGCTCAACTGTTTTGTGCATTTTCATTTTGAGTCAAATGATGGCCCACTTCTTCAATGAGTGGTCAAATGAAGTAAAGCCGAATACAAAAATCGACGTGCTCAACGAGACACAAGCGATGATGCCAAGATGACATGCATATGATGTAAAATGCAAAAATCTATATTTACGAAAAAGCTCTTAACTCTACTCAATTGATTCAACTCGGATTCTACTCACCTATTCAAGGTTCGAGACTCAACCAACTTAGTCTATAAAGACTAATAAACACTAATTACCCTAATTAGCAATTAACATAATTAATTTAGCTAAAACACAATTAATTAGTAGTAATCAAGATTAAATCGAGTTGGGGTGTAACAAGAGATTTCTAGTAAATCTCCTCTAGCCTCTTGACAATACACTATCTCAGCATTCCCTTGTATTGGTCTCTTGTGTTGTAGCGAACTCGTTACATTGATCCAAAGCTTCCGCGGCGATCTCGGACCTACACTTCCACCATATGTTGCTATTTAAAAAGATTGTACACACTACTCCCCTCAAGAAACAAGCACAGAAGAATACCATACAAAACTCAAACGTCTTTCTCTGTCTTAACACACACATAAAGCGAGATATGCATACAAGCGCACACAACAGATTTTATAAAATCTAAGATTTTTTTAATCAAAGTTTCTCACCACTCAATTTCAAATACGTGATATATAGTTTTACATGATTTTTCCGTCAGTAACCAAGTGGTACTACATTCCTTTATAAATATACTAGATTGATATGTAAACATTTGAAACCATATCCTACTCTAAACTAAAGGGCATGATATTGTAGTGCATGTTTTTCACGAAGGGATAGGGTCGACGAACATTGATTTAATCTTCTCTTTTATCTCACGCGAAGAGTTAGTGTATCCATCTCCATGCAAGTAGATGACTTCGATCATGCGTGTGAGGTTGACCACTCGTGTAAGTAGAGACAATGGGAAGAGAGTTGGTTTAAGGCAGAACTTGTTCATGTCCTTCCATGCTGATGTAACCATTTCCCGAATCTTTTCGCATGCCACTGGCCGTGATACACCATGCTCCTTCATGTAGCTCTCAATAACAGAAGCAGCATGTGGTCTTTGTTGCTCAAACTTCAATTACCATCAATGCAAAACACAAAGTTATTCCAATTATGTGGAGCATGATTAATGTTTGTGAAGAATGTGGGGGTACAAGGCCTCCACGGGCCCTCCTATTGTCCATGTGAGTTTTAGGACAAATTTTGGTTTATCTAATGACTAGGATTTCAAACCTTTTTTCTGATAAGTGGTTTTGAACAATTTTGAAGTACTGCAAAGTACCTCCCTTGATTGAATGGTTCCCAATTTTCACACATAGGTAGGACATTGAGAGACTTGTCAAGCCTCCAACATTCCTGACCTCCATCCCCATAAATGTTATGCTACTGGTGTGCTCCACAGGTTGGACTGTTCCTAAAATTTAGGATATAATATATATATATATATATATATAGAGAGAGAGAGAGAGAGAGAGAGAGAGAGAGAGACTTGAAGACATAAATCTTGACTTGGACTCAAAGCACCATCACAAAAAAGTTAAACCGAGTTCAACAAAGCTCCATCAAACTCATGACCTAAGTGACTTGTCTCGTTGCTCTTCCAAGCAACTTGTGTTGGAAGTTCTCAAAATAGTAAAGAACCATAATTTAGACCTTATTTCTAGTATCTCACTTCGGATATGACGGAAAATAAAATGTCATTTATTTATGCTTCTTAGTGTAACTCTATTGAGTTGATTTGGAAGGGGATGGGCCTGGACTTGGAGCTATATGTATCATTAAGGAGACCTATCTTTTACCATTTATTGAGCCTAACTTGGGTTTAGTCGATATCCATTTGAGTTTGGGTTGGTTTGGGAATAACTTAGGTTGGCCGAGATCCAATTTGGTTTGGGTTGGCTTGCTTCTAGGTTCAGAATGGATAATGGGTCAGGAAACCAATGCGGACTTGAGAGTTGGCATGGTAGTTATTATCTTAACCACCATGGTAGTTATGTCTAAATACCCATTGTCCAAATGGATGTATTCCTTCGGAAACAACTCTTACCAAAGGTTGATGTCTGCAATCGAGTTACTTGCAAGTTTGCCTCTAGGATAAAACAGGCATATGTTGGACCGTGGTCTGCAGTACCCAGACCAACCCTTGAACACCAATGGTCCCACGTAAAGCATGTAATTGATGGCTAAGATATGATTAATCATCTCTATATATAGGAATCAATTGGATGCAATTGTAGGGATATGACTCCTAGTGATTTAAAATGACCTTTGGGTGTTTGAATTGGCAACCTTTGGTTAGAGTCGTTTCCAAGGAATACATCCATTTGGACAAGGGGTATTTGGACATAACTACCGTGGTGATTTAAATACAATAAATAACTACCATGGTGGTTTAAATACAATAACTACAATAGTGGTTAAGATAATAAATACAATGCCAACTCCCAAGCCCACATTGGTTACCTGGCCCATTATCCATTCTGAACCCAGAAGAAAGCCAACCCAGACCAAATTGGATCTTGGCCAATAAGTTATGCCCAAACCAGCCCAACTCAAACGGATATCGACTCAACCCAAGTTAGTCTCAATGAATGGCAAAAGATAGGTCTCCTTAATATTGATTCATATAGCTCCAAGTCCAAGCCCATGCCTTTCCAAATCAACTCAATCGAGTTACACTAGGAAGCATAAATAAATGATATTTTATTTTCCATCATATCTCATGTAGGATCCCAGAAATAAGGTGTAAATGGTTCTTTACTATTTTGAAAATTTCCACATAGGGCTCGCTCAAGTTTTATACCTATGATAAATAGCCCTTGGTGATCAAGAGAGTGCGTTCGCTTGATCACCAAATGTCACCAGTTCCCATGGGTTTGCACCAATCCAAAATATTGACCGGATATATCAATGGGGTAGGATAATTTGGCGGGGCAAGAAATTTTATAGAGATCATATATAGGACCCATAATGGTGGGGCCCCAGGAGAGCGGATCATTACTTAATTATACTTATGATAAAGATACACATTGATTTTACCTCATTTGATTCGATATCATTAATGAGCCGACTGATTAAAGATGAATCCATGAGAAACTTAGGACGAGTCTTTATCCAATCCAATGCTTCTTTAGTTACCTCTTCTCCCATACCAACAAAGGAAGCTGCCGTCAAAAAGAGATATCCAGCTGAGAGTAATGAGACTTTAAGATGCTCTTCTAGTGTAGGCAAATAACCATTGTTACACCATTGAGCTTCTTCGAGGTAGGCTCGAATTATAACTTTCATCTAATCAACACAATCCAACCACCACATCGTTAGACATTTAAACTTGCATTATGATTCCTTTTCATGGGAATAAAAAAGAGAAGGAAAACACAACAATACCATCAAATTAAGGATCAAGATGATAAGAAGGAGCAGCAGCAGCAGATTGAAAATATTGATTAGGAAGGTTATGGTTGGTAGTTATGTGTAGGATCTCTTTTTGATATATTAGGATATTATAATTAATTGTGATTAGGTTAGACTGAGATATAATCTCTCACTACTATATATAGTTAGATTAAATTGGTGTTATGATGTGGTTAAGTTTTTTGATTTATCTCATTGTACTCTATAAATAGATGGTGTAATTCTTAGTAGACTTAATGATTCAGATGTAATCTTTGAAGTTTTTCATGGTATAAGATTCATGGTCAGCTTCAATCACACAAGTAGGCCGCCATGGCCTTAGCTCCGTCATAGATATTATGTAATATACCATCAATTAATATAATAGACTTAACATGGTTAGGGCTCTATGAACAAGCGGTGACTACTAGCAAAGCATGGACCCTTTAAAGAGACACCAACCATTTATTTTAAGAGAAACAAGTTCCATTTAATGCGACAAATTGCACGACCCTCAAAAGAATCATGTGATTGCATGAGAATGACAGAGAATACAAATTAGAAAGGCTCTTGATTCGTCTCATTTTATTCTATAAATATGTCTTGTAGTTCTCAATAAAATTAAGGCAAAGTAGATATAACCATTTGGAGGTTTTTAGCTCAGACAATGCCTTCTAGAGAACTTCCTCTTTATCCATATCAAACAAAAATTGACCAGAAATGGAAATTCTACTGGTGGTTGGTTAAAACCATCGTCAAATAAGAAGGGACATCATGTCATACCTTGCAAAATACATTTCATAAACTAAATATAAAAGAACCTTGAACATGTATAAGACACTAAAATAACTTGAGTTATATATGTATCTCATACTTCATGTTTCAAGAGGTCTGTACGGAAGAACTTTTCTCTGGGCAACAATTCTTTCTCTATTTCATTGACAGTACTTAGAACTGCATGATAAATAGGCCTCATATATTCTGGCAGTTGATCCATGGCACTGAGATCCCACCTGAAAAATCAAGTGTTTATTCACAACCATTTTCTCTTGAAAACACACTTCTTAAGAGTACAATAAGATTTCACCCAGGGCAAATAAAAGAATATATCCTAATGCAGAATGCACATTACATAGAATTGTGAGCATATAATTTGTAACTAAGATAATTGATTAGATCATCTTTAGTATGAATTACTTTGATCCTAGAAGAATGTTTGATCTACATATTAGGAGGTTCTTCAACGTGTTTGGTTTTCACAACAAAATGTAAGGGTAAAGGACTAGTTAGAATCTCTGGGGTTGATTCAATACTCGTCTAGATTCATTCAAGCCCTTGTGACTCATCTGATTTGGTGATCTCAAATCGAGTTGACTTGCCCTGACTCGGGCAAATGAAAATCAATTTTAGAACTATGCTTCTAACAAATAGGTGATTCGGCCGAACTTCCCTTTTTTTAATGCACTGGTACATCTCACACGCCTAGACATAGACCATCAGCACTACAACCTAGGATTGATCCCACCGAACTCCCAGTGGATTATTTTGCATTTGTGCAAACTGAATGCATCATAAAGAAAATGATCATATGCATATAGACTATGCAGCATCAGTAATAGCTCTTTGGCCACTTTCCATCCCTTACTGAGATTATAGGTTGTACTTTACATCTTGGACGTCTTAGATCGTACTTTCATTAAAATTATAGTCTATAAATTACACGGTGATTTCATCGACTTCTTTTCTCAGCAAAGCATAAGAAAGGAAATGTAATATATCATTACCTCTGGAATGCATCTGTAAATACTTTGAGATCCTCAAATTTACCATCGACGTCAAAAGTGTCATCAATGATTGATATAAGTTTAAACATTTTGACAGCCATGTTTCTAGCTCGAGCATATTGGGGTTCAACATATATAGTCAATATCCACAAGTAGCCTTCTACCAATCGATCTCTAGCATAAGGATACTTAGCCATAAGGCCAATGTCCTCCCACCACCTATAAGAGCAGCAACGTAAGCCATATTAGTATGGGAATGATGCTATTACACAACTTTCACCAATGTTCAATGGTGGATTACAAACAAGAAAGAGCCAAAGAGAATAACTCAAATGGGAAAATGTAATTCTCTTTCAAAACAAACATTGGAATAGAAGAAACGATCGATTATCAGTGTTGAGTGGATTGGATCTTCATTCTCCTTCATCCATGAGCTTCTTCTTCCCCTAACTCCTTGCTTAGACAGTAATGACAAGAGTCCCTTTTCCTTGTATAAAATATATTTCCAGGGAAGCTCATGCATTGGTATAACCAATGGGTAAGCATTTTTTTTTCCTGGCAAAAAAAAAGGCCCAATGAGAGTTTTTGGGCTCCAAACATCACGTTCAAGTGTGTTGGAAGTGTTTTCATGCATCTGATCTCAAAACCTAAGCCATTACCTCCAGCTCATCATGAGGAGTGAAACCCAACACAGGCCACAAGTCCATGCATGCTTTGCATCTCTATTTGTCTAAATGTCTAAAGAAAGTAGAGGTATGGAAAATAAGAGCGTTTGACACCGGTTCTACCCTCTACCCGCTTTTTAGAAGTAGATGCAAATCCCAAAATGAAAAGCCCATTTATGGGCTTGTGAAAATAAGAGCTTGCCTCTTTTGATAGCTTTAAAGATGACTATGTTGGAATACGAGTAGAGATTAAACAAGCTGTAAATCCCCAATTTAACACTTACCATAGTAAATTGGTACCTACCATTGAATCAAAACACCTAGTTTTCATTTGTTTTTATCATTTATTCATGTGGCTTTCAAGCTAATACTTATGATTGTGCTAATTGTAGTGGGGATCCCAATCCAATCGTAGAGCTTTCAATCTATGGAGACAACCTTGCTTCAATGCTCAAGTTTGCTTTAGTACTAGAAGTGAAACTTGACAGATGAAGGCAACTCCTAAAGAGAAACAAAAATATATAATTTTTTTTTTTTTTTTAAATTACCATTGCCAACTCTCTAGAATTGACACATAGCTTAAAATGCTCAAAACAATTACCATTGGCTTTGATATCCGAAAGCTCTTGTGCCATCTTGGAATTGTGAAAGGGATGTTAATGACGCTTGATCCCTACCATGACCCGTTGAGAGTGTACGTAGTTCCATTGTAATTTGTTCCCCATTCAAGAACTATCATATCAATGCCTACACTCACAGTTGAGTGGTGTTGGCATAGTGGGTTTACACAATTTCACAGGGATTGATCCCTCTTTGGGTCTATCACACTTGAACCAGTGTCCAAAAATTGAAAAATAAAAAAATTCCATATCAATGAAATTTAAATTTTATTTTGAATTCACAGTCACTCGTCTAGGTGGGTCTAACAAGTTGGTATGTTATTGTTGTTTGAATCATCATCAACATCATTATCACTTGGGTAGCCTACAAGCTATTCGGGGTAGCCTACAAGCTATTTATGAACAATAAGCTAAATTAAATGATGTTAACAATATTAACACTTGCCTTGTTAGCTCCTGTAGCTCCATTCGATGCATTGACTGTACCAAATTGAAATCCGACTTTGCAAGCTTTAGGAGAACATCCTTCGGCTGCTTATGTTGTTGGAAGAGTGAGATATAAAATCTTGCATCTAGCCTTGGAATGCGCTTGCGCATAGGTAGCTCAAGAGCATGGCCTACTTGTGCCCGAAGAGGACCATCAAGATGGGTTATTAGAGACGAAAGATGTGCTTTTGTAAAAGAGATGGCTTCATCCAATATATCTTCTCCATGAGTGCCATAAAATGCCGCTTCATATAGACTTAACTGTCCCTCCACATCACTACTTAAACCTTTCTTGAAGTTGCCTTCTTTGTCTTTAAACTTGTTCAATACATCTGGTTCATGATCAAATAATTCATGATTTCAGTTACCTAAAACGGTCAAGTCAAAATTCGACATTCATCCAACCAAATCACATTGGGTTATTCAAATGAAGACAACAACTCAAATAGAAAGTTATATTAGATTGGAAAGGGCCATTTGGGGCTTCAAGTAGTGGAGATCTAAATCAAATGAAGGACAAAAGCCAGAATAATCCCTTTGGGCCTAGGAGGAGCCTGGTAAATTCCCTATGGCTCCAGTGTGGGTAGTGCAGTTTCGAACCTACAACCAAATACCCAATTGAACTTGTTAGACTATAATTTAACAACTTAGAACCTTGGCTCAACTTGGAAGGCCATTGGGCCAAGAAGGTTGAGCTTAGTCTACTCAGATACTCTACCAACTCAACTCTATGGAGTCGAGTCGAGGCCACACCATACGAGTTTTGAAATTATGATTTAGACTCTTCCCTACTAATCGGACTGGGTTACTCATATTTGAGTCGATTTGGTTCTCATAGAAGAATCAAACTAGTGAAAAGTTATGATCTTTAAAAGTTCTTTTTCCTCGACAACTTATTTAAGTGCTAAAGTCGCCTTTAGAATTGCAAAATTAGCATTGATTAGAAAGGAATCCTCCAACTTTTCCTTAGATGATATATCTCTAATTGGGGATCTTGTATGGGATGTGGCCCTGTTAAGGAGAGGACTTCTGTTCTTTGGTGCCCGCCCTCTAATGGGGGTTACGAAGTTTAATATGGATGGTGCTTCAAGGGGTAAACCGGATCTAAAAAAAATAGAGGAGTGTTGCGCAATAGTAGAGGTGAAGTGCTTCTTATGTTTTCCCATAATGTTGGTGTCTGCAATTCTAATGAAGCAGAGGTGCTGGTTATTCTAGAAGGTCTCAAGGTTTTTTCAAGAAGATTCATTGGGTCTTTGGTTATGGAAAGCGACTCTTCTAATGCAATTGCATGGGCATCCAATCGGAAGTCTAATCCTTGAAAATCTCAATTCCACTTTAAAAAAATTAGGGAGTTATTGGCTACTAGCAATGTCACCTTCCATCATTAGGTTAGATTTGGCAATTCCATGGCAAATGCATTAGCCAAGTAAGGGGTTGATAGCTAGGCTGTGTCCTTGGGTAGGTGTGATCATGCAATTTGAGTTGGAGATGGTGCATCTCTTTTTCACCTTCTCAATATCTTTTTTTTCTGTATTGTGAGCTTTGATATTCTTCTCCCTTTAAATGAATTCTATCGTTACGACTAAAAATAAATAAATAAATAGTGAAAAGCAAGTCACTCAGTGGAGAAAGTTCACCGGAGGAGACATTATAGCCCTCTTCTCTTAGTAATCGGAATCGAAGAGCGACGGTCTTTAGATCTTCATAATCAACATTGGCATCATTTATATGTTCCAACGCATCATTGATCTCCTTCTCGAAGTGATAGGCCACTCCAAGTCGTTGGATCTCATCAATCATGATCATTTCTTCAACTGAGCCCTTGGCCCTAATAAACATCTTCTTCACTTCCTCCTTCAACTCTCCAACCCTTCTAGTCCATGCATCTATTTTCTGTTCATATACATCCCATTGCAGATTATAAGAAATCAGTTAGTAAAAAAAACAAATTCCAGATTAGATAGATAAGAAAAAAAAATGACGTGAAAATATGTGGATTTGTGGCTTATTGCGCGGCCCGCTAAATGCCACGTTCTATCATGATTTTAGGTGGGATATTGGGAATATCTCATCCTAGATAGTGGTTAAGATTTTGAATAAGAACTTGTCGGCAAGATGATAGCAGGTGTAAAGTGTTTTTATGTTATTTTAATAACAGTGTAAGGTTAAGATGGCTAAATCCAAGGGTGACTACTTAAAAGAAGGATATGATTCAGTTACATCAAGATATGGATCATAGGATTTTATTCTCCTATGTTCAATTCTTATCAGAACCATGCATCTGGACTGTTGTAAAGGTGGCTCTTAAACTTAAGATTCTGAAGCTCAACCTCAAGACCTGGAGTAAAGAAGGTTTTGGCCACTTTAAGAACCACATAGCAGAGCCAGAGACTCTAGTTTTGTCTAAGGAAACTGCTTTTGAAGATAATCCAAGTGATTCCCTTGTCAGGACCTGAATCAAGCTAAAGCCTCCCTTCATAATTGGCTCAATGCGGAGTCCACTCATTGGAAGCATTGAAGATAGATGAGAAAAGTGATGACTTTATGCAAATCTATGCAAGGGAGGGCCTCCTTAATACCCCACGTTCTATCATGTCTTGAGGAGGGATGGAAATATCCCATGGAGAATGGCGGATAAGATGCATCTGATTTGTGTTGACCTGGCTGACGCTATCTTCTAAAAATAAAGCCTGTTACCATTTTTCAGCCCTGACAAGATTTTTTTTCTTTTTCACTGCAGCCAACTGCATTGGGACCCAACCTTCTTGAGTACAATGGATTGCTTGATTAGCAACTCCAAATCTCATTCAGCTACCTAAAGTTGGATCCTTTTATGTTGCCCCTTTCCAGCTGCTTACACTCCCTTTCCACGTGTACGTAAACTCTCTTTTCATTTGTGCGGACTTTCTTTCTCCTCACGTGTGTGGGTGCTATTATAGGTCCCAGCCCCCTTGGCTAGGGTGAAAAACAAAACAACCTCCTTGAGCAGGCTTGTAGAGGGGTCATTTAAGGTCTAGGAATATGATGGGATCAAACTAAACAACTTATAATGTAATAAATGATGGGGTTAAATCCTGATTACACAAGTTAACCTACTTGCAACATAATATTTCAATCACTTCAAAGCCTCAAAATTTCTTATTATTATTAATTTTTTTGGTAAAAAGAGCCTCAAAAGTTAAAACACAGATCAAGTCACTTTTCAAAGTACTACGTTTTCCTACTACATATGGCAGGACTAATCAGACAATCTTTCCCAGGGACATTGATCTACTCTAATAGAAAGCACCTATTCCAACAGATTGTATCGTGATATTTTCAAAATATCGCAAAACCGAAAATATATAGAAAAATTACAGTAATTTCAAAATAAAATAGAGCAGTCTCTAAGATGGTTTTTAACAGTACTAAATATTTATTTATGTTCATTTGTTTTTTCAATTATTTAAATTTACTCTTACGGTTGTGTGGGATATTTAGGCGATGTTTGGCAAGTCTCATTCTCAAGTTTATTTCTCTTAAACTTGTTTCAAAAATACATTTAGACATATTGGTCCATCTGGATGCACTGGCGGATCTTTACATATGGCCCCTCCAAGATTTCTGAAAATCTCCTTTTACTTAAGAGAATTTTATTAAATTTTACCTATGGCTCCTTCAAAATCTCTGAAAACCCCATTTTTCTTTAGAAAACTTTATAATTTTTTGCATTTGAACCCAAGATCTTCAAAGAAAGACTATATGCATTTTTCATATGTGGAACCCCAAGAATTTGTTTTCCCTACATATCGACCAATAGTCGATACCTTTAATACATGGTTTTTGCTCAATTGGTTGGCAAACCCGTATGTCACCTGACTGCTTAGGGATCGATCCCTAAATATGCTACTTGTTCCAATTGTGTGACCTATCTTGGGCCGTAGCCCTCAGCTTGAGGAACCGAAAATTAATTAAATGGTTCCTGCTAATATGGTTGGTGGGAAATGAAAACCCACAATGTCCTTGTGCGGTACTCTAGTGGGTGCAAATTTCTCCATAGTAGGAATATCACTACAAAAGTTTTTAAATTGGACATGTGAGATGTATGTGTTATTGATCTTGTTAGTTAAATTTGGATCGGTGAAAAATAAAAAGAAAAAACATGTCAATCTGTCCACATAACTCAATGGGTCTTCTACTCAGATAACAATAGTAATTCTAAAAAGATAAAAATAGAACGGCGTCTGACCCATCCATCCGGAAAATGTGGGTTCCAATTGGCCAAGGTCTCATCCTTTTCTAGCCCATCCATTGAAACCATCCAATCTGATTTTAGCTCTTTTCTTATTTGTGTCATGTTCATTGTATATTTCTTTATATCCACAATCTATAATTTCTTTATATCCACCATCTATAAGTTTAAATGGTCATTGGGGTTAGGTGGGTCGAGTCCAACCCAACTCATGTTTCCAAGAAAACCCCAACCCATGACTGACCCCACATACTCTGCGAGCCATATGTGGGTTGGGTCGAGTCGAGTTGGCGGCTCGGGGCCGTATTTTACCCCCTCTAATGTTGTCCCCTTGAAATTTGCAAACGTCATTTTTCTTTGCTAGAATGTCAAATTCCAAATGAAGTGGGATAGCAGTTTGAGAATCTCAAATTCGCGAGACATGCACTCATGGAATTCTACTAAAGCAACATGCCCAAAATGTCATCACCATATCCATATGTGGCCAATATAGAAGATGGCACATCTTTACGATGGCCACATTCACCTTTCATTTATTCCAACTATTGAATTATGATGCCCACAATGACTAGTTACTTGCCCTAATGTCATTTTAGTAAGTGATATACATCATTAAATTGATCCGTTTACAATAAGAAAAAAAAATGAAAGTAAATAGAGTTATAGCTCTCTTTTTTTCCATTATTCAATCTAATTATATACTAATTCTAATTGTATATAAAGTAATATAATTTCTTGTTTTTCCTCTTGTTCTTTGCAAAGTATAGCTGTCTTCTGGTTTTTTGGGGTCATCTGCCCATGTAACTCCTTACTTCTTTTAATATATATAATTTTCCTTTTATCAAAGTATATATTAATTCTAATGGAACAAAAGTCAGAGACAGTCTCTTAATGAAAAGGTGTACATAATGACGGGCTTGGATCAAATAAAGATGAGCCTCACGTTAGTCGACATGTCATGAAAAAGATCATCATTGCATAAGCATTTCTCCTAACCAAGGTTGTGTGTATATTTACCTTGTGATCTTCAGAATACGAAAGGAAGTAATCACCATAAGCAAAAGGAGAAATGGTGATGGACGGTCAGCACTATTTTTGTTTGTATTTTTATTAAGTTTCCTTTGCTATTCATTCCTACCAAAATCTTGAGGTATTAGTAGAGGCAGCCATATTTTTTTTCAGTGCCGAGTCATTTTTCTTGGGATTCGGACTCATGACCGGTTAGCTCTGATTTCATATTAAGTTTTTTTTAGCAAACCACTCGTACCAATACCTTGAGGTGTTAGTAGAGACCGCAGAGGTATTTTTTTAATAATTTAGAAATAAGGGATGGAGTTAAGAAAGAGGCGAGATGAACTTTGGGGAGCCATGCTACTAGAATGTGTTTGTGTTAGATAAATCTTGCTTACAATGTGTATGAAACGAGGGATTGCATGGATGGGTAGGGGGAAGGACAACGGTATTGGCTAACTGGGAAATATGGTAAAAGTATATTCTTTATTTTTTATTCTATTCCGAACCTACCATCATTCTAAGAATGATAAGAAGAGGCCATGAAAAATAAAGTGACGGACCTACCATCATTCTAAGATTGACAAGAAAAAAAGTGATGGACCTAAAAAGAGGGTTTGTAAAAGATATAATAATATTTTTTTCTAAGATTTTTCAACTCCCCCTCCCCTTCTTTGAATTTCGCGAGAAAGGTCACATAAAGGTGAAGTACATGAAAGGCCTGTTTGTTTTCATTATCACGCATCAGAATCAAATGCACAAATTTAATACCGTTATGTGGTTAAAAATGAAGATCAAAACTTTCTTATCAAGAAAATAGAATCAAAAGACAATGAAAATGAACTACTTGTCAGTCATTTCTAATCGTCCTTTGATTCTATTTCCCTAAAAGGAATTATTATTTGATGCTCATTTTTATAAATTAATCTTTATTCTTCATATTTAACTCCTAATGGCATGAATCATATGTATTTTAATGCAAACAAAAACGCCTGAAAGGAAAAGGAAAGGTTTGTTCAAGAGGTGGTCTTTTATCTTTCTTTGTTAACTCTACTTTCAATTTCACGAGTGAGGTCAAAGATCGGGCAAAACTGTCAAAAATTAGAAAAGATAAAATACAGTGAAGTTACTTTGGTGACATTTTTTTATGTCTTTAGTAACATTTTTGTGTGCAAATTAAGTTTAAGAGATACTAAGCTGCAAAAATCCCTTCGCTACAATGGGTCAAACTAACAAACACACACATACACCCCTACAATGGGTCTAACTAACAAACACACACATGCACCCCTCCAAGTAGCTGAGGGGAAACAAGTTAAACTAGACAAGGTTAAAGCTCTCTTTTGTTTTACATTTGTGTATTAACCAGTTAATGGAATGAAAGTTGGAGAGACTTTTTTTCATGAGAAGTTGCATGATATGAATGGCATGGATCAAACAAAAATGAGCCTCACTATAGTTGACATGACATGTATAAAATCATCATCATGCGATCATTTCTCCAAACAAAGAATGTGTGAATATATACCTTGTGATCTTCGGAGTAAGAAAGGAAGTAATCTCCCCAAACAGAAGGATGAAATGGTGATGAACGGTCAGCACCATTTTTGTTTGTATTTAGAGCTGTGGTATGGAGGGCTGAAGCAACAGGAGAGGAAATTAGGGAAGCCATACTGCTAGAATGTGTGTGTATGTAAGGAAATCTGATTTAAAATGTGTATGAATATATCGAAGCATGGCATGGCTGGGTATTTAAAAGGTGTGTGGGAAACGGATGTGTTTGCTAGAGGACAAGCAAAACTGGTTTTTTGCTACGGCCGTTGAGCTGTCTGGCTAGCTATAAAACTTGGTATTTATATTAGTTTCAATCACCAAAGGAATTCTTGACCTTAAGACTCAGCATTCGCAACCATTTACTAATCCAAAAGCAACTGTATGCTAAAGGAGACCAATTTTCTTCTGAGGTATTTACCAGAAAACACAAAAAAAAAAAAAAAAGAAATGAAAAGAAAAGAAAAGAGGAAATTCTACTAATTAAAGGATCAAAATCTTCACCTACGAGCACACCACGTACTCTGCGTGTAGTCTAGCTCGTGGGGCTCACTTGGATGCTTTCGTGCCATTAGAGGTAGGATAGATGCAAAAGGTCTTTTTACCGATAAGGGTCATGCAAAAAGTCAATCATAGTCCTTAATTACAGTCTCAAGATTTAATGGTCGTTTAATTGTACATATTTTGAAAATTGAAATTCAATCCAATGATGAAGAAAGGTCTGATGCCCACAAAGTTGCGCATGATGCCAAATCATGGGGACTAAAGAATGCGAATGGAGCTGCATTGATAAAATGCGGGCATATGTGGGGCCCATAGAACTAGACTGGTCTTGTTGTTCTCTGGCTATGGAAGATTCTCCTCTTCTAAATCCCAGGTATTTGTTTTTGTAATTTAAGTGATAATAAAGGAATATTTATGGCTCTGAGCTGGAAGTCTCCTCGTTTGGTGCAAAGGGTTGTTTGTTTAATTTAAATGAGTGCTCTTGATTTATAGGTTTAGAGATAATTTAAGAAAACAAGGTGGGTCATTACTTAGTTGAATGAGTGCATAGTGGACATGCAAAGTAGAAAAGAAGGTGACCCAATGAGCAGCAATATTTACAGAGGAGCAGCAATATCGCTACTCGGTACAATAAAAGAAAGAAAAAAACCGAAAAGAGCCTCTATGACCACTCTAGTTTTTGGTCTCCACCGAATTTAAGGGGGTTTTTCGGATAAAATCCCCACCAAGGAACCTTTGCTTTACATTAACCTAGGCACCTATCATCTTTAGATTTCTTGTCCCCTGACATCTGAACGCAACTCTAGACGTCTGGTTTCTTGATTTTGAATTTCTGGCATACGTATTTTAGATGTTGAGATGTTTGGCTAGATTTCAGGCCAAGTGTAGCATCAACTTCTCCTTGTCAAAGCTTTTGATCCATCCGTTGGTACCGGTTTGAAAGTTCAATGAAAAGATTGTAATGTCTAATGATTAATCCGTCCAGCCCTGTAATGTATAAAAGAAAAGGAAAAAAATAAAATAAAAATCTGGGTAGCCACCTTCCTACCTCACTTAGGGCTATTTTTCTCACCCAAAAGCTTCCTCACCTAAGTCAGACTTCAGTTTACTCATCTAAACTTACTCTTTACAAGTCTTGTGATTTTTCTAACTTTTTAGTTTTTCTAATCTACAAAGAGACTATTAAATGGCTATTTGTGGTTCTTCGGTTTTACTTTTTAATTGAAGCCCCTTTTAGGGAAAGTGGAGGGAAAATGACAATGGAGGGTGTTTGGGACGGACGGACGGGGGGGGGGGGGGGGGGGGTGTGTGAGGTGGAATTGTGGGGGGAAAATTCGTGAGGCCCACCTTAAAACTTTCCCCTCAAAAATGGGGGGAAAGTATGAGGGAAATAGGGAAAAATGTGTCCTTTTACTAAAATGCCCTTTTTACCATTTTATTAAAATGTCATTTTCACTTTTCCAGAAAATAAGGATAAATTGGTAATTTTCACTCTACCTCACAAACAAACAAAACCCTACTTTTTCACTGTTCTTCCCCCTACTTTTTGACTTCCCAAACAAGAGGAGGTAAAATTAATTTTCCCTCCCCTCCCCTCCCCTCCCCTCCCCTCCCCAACATAGATTAAATGTAGGAAAAGCCCGCCTTCCCAAACATAGCATAAATGTAGGAAAAGCTTTTTTTTTCATTTTTTTTTTCCGCTGAGACCACCACTCCCACAAAAACCACCTATCCAAACCTAGGCAAAAAGTGTTGCACGAAAGTGAGTAACACCGTTAAAAGTAAAAATATTCCAATATGAGTGAAGATTTCAAATATGCTTTATTCCTTTCCTATTTTTATTTTTTTCATTAATTTCCATCAATAATCCAAGAGAACCCAAACTTGTGACCACTTTTAATTCATAACTATCTTGATATTAACTAGTGAATTTTTTCCTTTGAGCGGAACAAAAATGTTCATTTGAACTCATGCATTCTGACATTTATCCTAACCAGGTGAGCTACAGCAATTCAATGAAAATTAGCCATAAAGTACAATTTTCTTTAAATTATTCAATTCTTTTTAAATTCCAACTCTTACTAGCAAGTACAGATAAGATTATTGTGAAATAGATTGGTGCCAATTATGTAGGAGAGGCGAGGTGAGCCACATAAAAAAATATGTTGTCTTGTTTTAGGTGACAATGTCTAATAAACTACAGACATTACTCCTCGTGAAATGGAATGTTCCTGTGGTAATCAAGCAATTTTGACATGATGTTGATCCGATCCACGAGTAGTTTTACGTTGAAGTTGGAAAAGAAAAGGGACCCAGAAAATGAAATAACAACTCAGCCAATAGAAATAAGAGAAAAATGGAGAAGGACAAGGGAAAGTTTCACATTATCTCTTTGCTTAACCCTTTAGGACCTGTTTCTTTGCATAACCTTTAGGACCTGTTTCTTTGCAGGGATTTTTGAAACTCATGTCCGCTGGGACTTGTATAATTTGAAATGGTGAAATTCTAAAATACTACTAATTCTGGTATTCCTCAAGTTCCTGTTTATTTTAAGCCAGAATTTCTAATTGAGAATTTCAGGCTACCTAAACCCCAAAAATTCCCTATTTCATAAAAATAACTTTAAATGACCAATTGTCCTGAATTGAAGTTTTACTGAAAAACTTAGGGCTAATTTAATAATTTTTGAAACTTGTGTCCTTTCTTGAAATAAGGCAAAAACCTAAAGCCTTATTTGAAAATTTCCCTTAATTTAAACAAGATGAAAGTCAAGGTCCCATATAGATAGCTTCCATACAGCTTCCACCTGATCACACCTCATTTTCTTCGCCCTCGGCTCCTTAATAACCTTTGTTTGAAAATCTCATTTGACCATTAATTTCTATGCACATTCAGTGAAGGAAAAAAAAAAAAAAAATAGAAGTCAAAGAAAAAAGTGCCTTTTCAAGTTTTTTCCATTAACTCGATCTATTGTTTTGAATTTATCACCACTACCTCTACAAGTAACATACACTAATAAGCTTCATCCTGGATTTATTCTTTGAATTTGATTATGTGAGCCAAGTAAATGGAATTAAGTTTAAAATAGGCCTTCAATACAAATCTTACCCTTGTTACCCCTACTTCATTCATGTCTCATCCTCTATATAATCACCCAATATATACTTATTAGTTAGTGCACGGCAAGTTTTCCACAATGGAATCCTATGTGACCATTTCTAAATCAATAAATATCTGTCATTTTCCCCTAAATGTTGTTTCATATGTCTACTCAGCAGTAAATGGGTTTTTATTGTGGATTTATTAAACATAGATTGAAATCCATTTTCAAAAAACAGAGGGCCAACTGCTTCCCCTTGAACATACATACATACATGCACGCACATAAATATATATTTTTTATTTTAACTTATTTCAGAAAATGATTGTCCAGTAGTACGTAGTGTTATCTTCACAAAAACGAAAGGCATCTACGGTAGGATACTTTTGTTTTACCTAACAAGTTTTGTCCTAAACAGTTTAATATAGATCATTCCATTAAATTTCAATATATATAAGTGAATGCAGGAATGATGATGAATTGAAAAAGAATTTACATATAAGAAATTTAAATAAGATTGAGCTACAGGCATAAAAAAAATCACACGCATGAGAAAAAAGTTTATATAAAAAATATGAACAGGTTAACAAACATAAGGTCCTTCGTATCAGCCTAGCTATAAAGGTACTTTACACGGCTTCTAGAAGTCATTAATAAGAGAGGTAAACCATAGTCATTAGTGCGTGGCATGTACTGATACCGGGAATGGGAAGGTAAATGTTTTTTTTTTTTTTTTTTTAAGGTAAATTGTATTAAAAGAAAAAGGAAATATGGGCTGAGAAAATCAACCATAATGACAAAACATCTTTTGGGCTTGTTTGGCATCCCTACTCTTTTTTTTATAGATCCATCTAAAATAGAGTCATTAAAAAAAGAGCCATAAAAAAAAGAGGCTAAAATATAAAAAAACGCGTTTGATAACGCACAAATCTATTTTAAATACATCGCCTCTATATTTTAAGACCCAAAAGCTCTATTTTTCATCTGTCCATTTTTGGATCATTTGGATTTTAGAGGATTTGCCTCTAAATGTCTAAAGCGGACAGAGTCTAGAATCTTGTGCCAAACGCTCTAATTGTTTAAACCTCTGTCCAATTTAGATATTTAGAGAAATAGAGGCATGAAATAGTGATGCCAAACATAGGCTTAGGACTCAACAAGGAGGAGCCTAGCTAATATAGAAAGAAAGTGAAAAAAAAAAAAAAGAAAAAAAAGAAAAAGAAAAGAAAGCTTTCACTTAAAGAGAGCTTTATTTGGGATGAGATTTTAAGGGGGGAGACTTGTTTGGAAGGAGTGTAGTAGCCCACATTAAACTCAAAGCACTTTATGATTTTATAAGTATTTATTTGAAAAGAGAAATTATGGGTGCTGACGTGGCATCCCTCAGAGCCCTTCTTCCCGTTTGCTTTAAAACATATAATTGTAATGAAACTTTTTTGTTGGACTGTGGTAACTTTTTTATCTAAATCAAAGTTTATAATAATTTGTTGGACTGTTGTAACTTTTTTTGTTACCCTAGGCTCTAATCCATATATTCCTCCAAAGTTTTACTCTTGAGTTGGTAGTGAGGTCGCTTATTAGTTAGACTGAACCACCCTAGTTGCAATTTTACAATTAGATTGAATTCATGTTTCAAAATTTTCAACTATCAATCCTATGTTATATGAATTGTCATAAATGTATAGCCGTCTAAAATAACAAACCCAGAATAGTATGAAAAACCTTTGTTAGCTTACTTCCCTCTCTCTCCCCAATCAAAGTATGCACATCTTCTTTCTCTCTAGATTCCTAAGGATCCAAATATCAATTGCCAAACACTACATGGTGGATAACCTCCACAAGCTTCTAAGAATACAATGTATGCATACAATACCTTCCTTTTGCATAATAGCAGCTTCCTAAACCCTCCTCTTTTAAACTACGCCCCTATTTGGCATCACTGATTTTTTCCTCTATTTCTTAAAATCTCTAAGATGAAAAAAAAAGAGGCAGGTGAACAGTGTTCTTGCCCATTCAGGCCCCAGTCTGTTTTTTATTTTTTATTTTTTCCCTCAATCTAAGAGTCTAAATCAAGATCCAAACCGTTAAAAATATTCACAAGATAAAACACGGCAACAACACAAGATTTCAGCCGTTGGATCATTACCAAACTCGAGATATGTGGAAAAAAAGTGAGCCATTTGATGCAATTTTCTGAAATCTGTGGGCTCCAAACATAAAATCGACATTGTTAGATCTCTTTGGAAGGCTGAAAATGGCTATGTGGTCAATTTTCAAAGCTTGATACCTTGTGGATCTTGAGAATTATGCAAAATAATATCAACCATCGATATATTGTGCTAGATAATGGATTTGTGCATAAGCAGTAATGTTTATATATATATATATTATTTCTGGTGTAAATCAAGATCCAAACATGTGGGAACGTCAAAATGATTAAACAAGGCCATGACACCAATGTTCAACCGTTGGATCATCCCAAATCTCAAGATATGTGCAAAGAACGTGAGCCATTGGATGCAATTTTCTGGATTATGTGGGCCCCAAACACAAGATTTAAACGTCAGATCTCTTTGGAAGGCTAAACACGGCCACAGGGTCAATTTTCAAAGCTTGATACCATATGGGTCTTGAAAGATTTATGAAAAACTATCAACCATTGATGTAAAAAAGTCTATTTAACATAGATTTTTAAATTACCAAACACTTATTTTGATTCTAGCCTATTTTTCTTTATAGCTCTTTTTTTAATGGCTCTATTTTGATGAGTCTATCAAAAAAAGAGTAGAGGTACCAAACAAGGCCATACCTACTACTCAATATGATAGTCATATTTCTCTCAGAAAAGAATAAATTAAAGAAAACGAAAAGAAAATGAATAAATAGAAAGTAAAATAGAGAGAATTGAAAGCTAGGACCACTAAGGAGAAAGGAACGAAACATCTGGTGAGTTTGCATCTGGTTTATTTCTTAGAGTTTTATGTAAGACATGTGATCGTGATAAGGAAGAAAGTGGTTCATTTGTTAGAGTTGATGTGAGACATCTGGTGATATCGCTAGATAAGGCGAACATCCAGCAATATCAAAGGATATTTAAATGCAAAAAAGGTCAAGAAAAAAAAAGAAGGAAAAAAACAATCAAAGATAGACCCTCACCTATTATCATTAAACTTTTTGTCCTCCTGCTATTGCATGCAAGTGTAAGGGTTTTTTTCCTATAAAAACCTATTAGAAAAACCTAAGATTGGAATGCTAATTAGTTGATCCAGTTGCACAGGGGATGTTGCTTTGCCTCTCCTTCGACCTTAATTCATTAGATTGGATGTATAGTATTTTTGTGGTAGCCAAGCGCAAGGGGGATTGGGACCCGCAGGGAGATAAAGAACTTGCTCATGTGAGGATAACGGGGAGACAAAGGGACCAATCCATGGTCCTCCACATGAGGGGCAGGGTTGCCAACCAACTAGGCGACCTCTCGGTCTTGATTGGATATATATTGTTGATGTTAATAAATTGATTCTAATTTTTTTGACTATGGTCTCCTAATGCCAATTGTATCACAATATTGTAACAACTCCTCATTCGGTTGCATTTTGAATGACCTCAGTATTTTTTTCAATCTTAGTTTAGGTATGAGAGTCAACCCCATATTAGAAGTGATTTATGCTGTGATGTCAATATTACTATCATTCATGTCAATGTGTAGATAAGTTACAGAGGATTTTTCCAAAAAAAAAAAAAAAAAACACTTTAGGCGACCAGTGGGCCTAAAAGATCATTTTAACCGATCTTCCACTGAATCAGTCATTTTGCCTGAAAAGAGATTTTTTTTAGCACTTTCAACAGCATCCCTTGCGACCTTAGTTTTATGACGTTAAGGGTCCATATGGACCCTGTGGTGTGCACAAATTAGAACAAAATAGGCGTATTTCCTCGTGTTTTGTTGTCAACAACACGTTCGTTTGCACCCATTTCTTCTTACCCAGCCGTCCATCTGTGGTCCAACCTGTATCTATGGGCGAGTGGAACTTGGTGCTCAAGATACTGAGTCGGGACTGCCCCACCACCAGCATCTTCTGACTCCCCCCAATGAACAGCTCCAATGACACATTCATGCACCTGGCGGCATTCGAAGGCCAAACGGAGGTGCTGAGGAAGCTGCTGAAGCCGACAATGGAAAATGATATGGGAGCGGGGGCCCGCCTGGCCAATGTGATCGGGAGCACTCCTCTTCATCTGGCTGAAACCCGTGGACACGAGGAGACTTGCAGGTTAATAATTGGGATCATTTTCCTTATGTGAATGTAGTGCCTCTTGAAAATCTTCAACTTGCAGGTCAATAATTGAAGAAGCTCCTGAGATGGGCGCGGCTAGGAATATAGATGGGGAGATGCCCATCTTCATGGCTGCTCTAAGTGGGTCTAAGAAGGTGTTTTCCGCACTATCCTCTATGCTTACCGATGCTGAGGACATTGCCTTGATAAGAAATTGATAAGGTTTGAGGTGAATCGTAAACCTCCATTGATTTAGTGGAATACCTGTGGGGTGTCGAGACACAAGACGGGAGTGGATGTATGCTACTTTGCCGAACCACTATTAATTTGTGTATTGTGGTGAGTGGTTTATCTTTCATGGTGAATGTTTATCATGTATGCTTCCGCTCTTTAGTTTCTATAAACATCACATATGGTTAGTTAAAGAACACAAAATTTTGATATAATTGGTCACGTAGTTAGCTCACCCAATTCACCCCCCTCTAGCGTTCGGATCCCGGTCCTTTCAAAATCCCATGCGCAAGAGGCATTGTCTACTTCTTTATTTTATTTATTATCTTTATTTTTTTTTATGTTATCAGTTGATGACATTCTCTTTAATAGGATTAGATCTGAGACATTCATTATAGGGCTCCTTATTGTCATCTCTTTTAAGCTTGTATCTCTCATTTTGAGAGAAGACATTGATAATGGAATGAAACAAGACTCCGTGGAAGCCTTCTTGAGAGCATCTCTTGCAAGTACTTCTTCCTCACCCATGATTAGAAGTTCGGCATGAGGTCAGCATCTTTTCAACTTCATCAAGAAACTTCTTCCATCTCTTTCCTTTTTCCTTTCATTGTTTAATTGCAAACCCAAGATGTAATTCTCTCCCTCTGATAGAATCTCAGCCTTCATCCATTTCCAAACCCAAATCCAAACCATCTACCCTCTTCAAATCCCATAACCAGCCCCACCATCATTGGCCGATCAACATACCTATCACTGAAACCCTAGATCTACTCCCACCAGCACTAGATCTACTTCATACAAGCCTAGATCTAGTCCCGATCCTTCATTAAACCCTTCGATTAACGCTCAAACCACCATCAACCAGACCTGAGATCCAGCCCCAATTGCCTTGGCCGAACCTCATCCTAGCCCCTATAGGCCTGGACGAACCTTCCCCCACTCATTCCAGACATGGTTGAACCCTTTGGTACCCTAAATCACCATTTTCCATCCTCAACTGGCCCTGTTTATAATAAATTTCAAATTGAGCATTTTATAAGTTGTGGGAATTAATTTTGTGAATCTGAATCTACATCTATCTTATTACCAAACAAAGTCACATTGACTATTGTTAGCCATGTTGAGCCAAGCTACCCTCAAATCCTTAATGGGAAAAACAAATCTACTTGTGTTGGTGATACCCTAAACAAAGTGAATGTCCTAAGTAAGCTTCCATTAGATCCGTCTCTCAATTCTTTGAAGGATCCAACTGCTGGATTGTGACGAGCCTTGAATCATCTTTTAACTACTTTAGTTGAATTTTACATTGAATGGTGTGCGTAGCATAAGTTTCAGAGATTTATTGATAGTTGTTAATTAATTTCTTGATCTCAAGTTGCATCATTTAAGCTAGACCCCCTATCCTGCATCACTCGTCCCATTTTAAGTTTTTTGAGTAAGTTTTGCAAGTACAGTGTGGCATGAAAGGGCATGAGATTCCCTAGTCTATTCATACTAATTATGTTCAAACTAACATGGTACTTTAACATTATACATGATAAGTCCATAAAACTGAATGTCATTCGCATCATTTCATTTAGATTTATGGACACACGTAGGGTAATTTCATGGAATTGCATTGAATTTCATAAAATCATGCATTTGAGCATCCAAAGTTGATTTCAAGTAAATATCATTTAAATACATAAAATTGCATGGTTTTATCGAAATCATTCCTTTTGGATTATCCTAATATCGCATCGAATAACTTTTAATTCACACGTAAATTCATGGAGTTTCTTTACACCACTGTGTAGTACATGAAAAAATTGAGCAATGTGGTATATTTGCATAGGTTCATACCATGTGAATTGGGCCCCATGTATTGCATGACATTTATCTGCATGAAATAGTTCTAGCTGAATTTAATTTTATTATTTTTGTAGGAGAATTCAGCAGGATGAAGAAATTGAAGAGGAGTTCAAGGGAAAAAGAATTTGAAGAGGAAATTGGAAGAATTGAAGAACTTGGGACCCACACCACATTGGACGTGAATCCCAAGGTGGGATGTCTCATGGGGCCCACTGTTGTTGCAACTAGAGCTCCAAACAATTTCCTATTTTGTAGGAAATTTGAATCTAAAATTTGAATTTAAATTGAGGACAAAGAAGGAAACAAAACTAGAGAAGCAAGAAAGGAAAGAAGAGAAGAAAAGGAGAGAAAATTTGCAAGAAAAATCCAGCCATACATTGGACGTCCAAGGGGGTCCCACCCAAGTGTTGCACCCCCATGTGGGGCCCATTTGAGCTACAAAATCTCATATTTAATCTTTGGCAAATATTTTCCAGCTTTGTGGGGTGCAAGATGAGAAATTTCCAAGAAGCACAAGTGGGACCAAGATTAGAAGGCTCTTGCACAACAAGGAATCCAAAATAGAAAGAACTCCTACAATCCCTTGTTTCTCTTTTCTACTTTACTAAATTCTCTCAAAATTGGAGACAAAGTAGGAAAAATTCCTAAAATCTTCAAACTTGGACTTCAAGCCAAGATTATTGCAAAAAAACGCAAACACCACATCTGTTCCTTTCTACGATTTCTTATTTTCCAAAAAAAAAAAAAAAATTTAAATACCTAGAGACCTCTAATGATAAAAATACAATTGTAAGAGCCTAGAGGAATACTTTATCTCACTAAAAAACAATCCCGAAATTGCATCTTGGCTCATCCCGGTGGGAGATCTAAGTCATACCTATTTTTAGTCACTAGAGGCAACGGATCCAAATCCTTGTATTACAATTCCACTATAATCTGAATTTTGTCTTTTTAATTTCTGACTTTTTATTTATTTTCACAAATTGGTTGTTTTAACTTTTTTTTTTTTTTTTTTTTTGTTGGATGCAATACCTAGTTTAGGTTTTTAGCATAGGGATTTTAGTTTAGGGCTTTTTAATGAGTTGTAAACTTTGTAATTAATTTTAATTTTCAGATTAGTTGGCTAGGTTAATTTTAGATTTTTCTAGGAAAGGTACAAGCTAGTGCATTCCGCTCCCTGTGAATCGACCTCGGACTCAACCGAGTAGCTGCATCGCGGCCTTGCACTTGGGATTGATGATCAATACAAATGTTCAGTTTTGCATGTGAACAGCTGCACAACTTTCAACCTGTATACACTCACACAACAGATGTCATGAAGTTAATCTTCCGATTCAAATGGAATAAAAATAAGTTAGAGAGGAAATGATACCCAAACCCAGTTCTTCCAGAAAAGAAATGTAGAATGGGGCCTTTAAGGTCATGACCCATATGTGGAAGATCGCTATCTCACACAGTTAGCTTTAGATAAAAAATGAGAGGAATCTTAAAATTAACTATAAGTTAGTTGTAGACTGAATGAGATAAAATAGGGTAGAGTGAAAAATATGACCCTGGCACCAAAAGTTTGCCGACACAAATAATCATATGACCTACAGTTCGCATCATGTATCTTAAAAAGTAACATGCATCCTCACAGGGTACACGGTAGAGAAGTTTATGATAGATGCTTGAGAAGTGTCCACTAATAAGGCATTTTAATAAGAAACCAGTAGAAGGTGAACTATACCACCTTATAAAAGAAAAGCTACCAGTATAGTAGAATATATGCCATTACTGCATCAATATGGTAAAAATATGATGAGCGGAATAGAGAGTATCCGCTTCAGATGGCAAAAAAACACAAATTATTCAACAAGGTAAAATATAGAATCCAATCATAAACTATTAATCTTAAACCGATCATTGCTGACAATGTACAGAGCAAAAAATTGGAGTAGGAAATAGGCAGCATATCAATAAATATTGGATGTTTAAAAGGAACTCAGCAGAAGCTTTCTCACCAATTCCTGACGAAGTTTATTGTTTTGCTGAATGGCAGAAGTTAGCCTTGAAATTTGAGAGTTCACCTTCAAACATACCAGAAATGGATTAAGTAGAACACTGTCAGTTTTAGAAACAGATTACAGATAAAGCTCTGACTTCAACAAAGTGGAAGTTAATCAATAGCAAGTAAACTATGCACGAAGGAATGTTTGGCACTTCTTGGTAAGGCGTACAAAATGAAACTGCAACTGCAAAAGGTAATGAAGCCACTTGCAAATTATACAGAACAAAGACATCACCTGCATTTTACTTTAGATATAGATACTATCACACAAATTGAAATGACAGGAACACATGAATGCTACTGTCTGCATGCAGCATACAAAGAAAAGGACACTACTTCTGAGTTCTGATAACTTTGTCATGTCCAATGTTGGCCATATGTCAATATTTCACTTGGGAGAAAACCTAAAGTCATCTGTTTCTCATTTTACTTAGTTTATCTTTTATTCTCTTCTAAATTTTCTTTACTTTTCTGTTAGGTAGAAAATGTCAGGTTTATTAACAGAAGGATTACATGATGAGAAAGGATTTCTTAACTGACATGAGAACAGTTGTTTTAGGAAGAAATTTCGCCCTTTTTTTGGAAAGATAAGTGTATACAAATTTGCAAATGGAGAGTACAATGCACAAGAGATGATCCAAAGCATAGATCCATCGCAAATATTTTAGCAGTATGCAAATATTCTTGTATTCTAGCAGTATGCAAAAATACCCATACACTCCACTATAACGTGCAGATACAGCGTAAATACAAATAGTCCTGAAAGGCTTCCAAAAGAGTTCTTTTAGCCTATATGCATAAATGACTCCAACAATTATATCCCAAGACAATACAATTTAATAATCACCTATAGGCTATAGCATCAAATATGTGGACAAATTTTCATGAAATTAGCAATCAAACTCCATTACTATCGCTTTCAATTTCAGAACGTGAATTTAAGCACATTGAGATTTCAGATGCTTTCCCATGCGCGAACATGAGAATTTGGCATAGAGACTAGTGACTCAGATGTGCACCCATTTAGGACTTCCATGGCTTCACACCGAGTCTGGATCCCCTGTTTCTTAGAAACATGGAGATATTGTTTCGTCCAATCCACTATCGCCAACTATGTAAAATCTTATGCAAACTAATGCACCATCTCAATTGCTTTCTTGGAATGAAAAAAATCAAGGAAGAGACTTTACACAATTGGCGATTGTGGACTGGACGAAACAGTATGAACAGGGGATCCGGACTCTTTACACCATATGCTATTCGACACAACAGACCTTTCAAATGAGGACTTAGAGAGAAGAATGGCAAGCCAGAGTTGAAAAATCAGTAGACAACTTAAATTGTGATGAGAATGACACCTAAATTAGAACAAAAATCAAGTACAAAAATATAGAGAAAAACGAATTCCAAGGCTCCCATGCCCAGCTCCTTAATCCCATAGATCCCCACAACTGTCACCTTTTGAGAGCCATAACTTTGCATGTCCTTTTTTTAGAATAGACAGTAATAGTATTAATTAAGAAAGGAGTCCAAACGTGGTAGAAAAGAAAGGAACCAGAAACAAACGTATGTATAAGAGCATTATACCACACTCACAAAACAAATTACAAAAGAGAGGCCTTCAAAGGACAGATTCTACGAAAACCCAAATGACATTTTGACAAATATGAAACCAAGCATGAAAAAAAAAAAAGAAAAAAAAAAAAAAAAAAAGAAGAAAGAAACTTACAGTTGACCAGTCACTGACTAATGTGTGTAATTTGTGAAATTCCGTAATCGATCTATATGATTATTCCCAAAAAAAAAACATGAAAAAAATTATTCAGATTTGGTTTGATTGCAATGATATTTAGCATATGTAAGGATAATAAAAGAAGAGAAGGTCAGCCCAAAAATGGTTCACATAATGTAATACCCCGACCCCTTGATTAAGTGATTAGATACTAATTAATCTTGATTAGTGGTTAATTAATTAGTTTTGCATGTTGGATTAGCGATTGGAGATGTTTTGAGTGGTTTTGGACCTAATTAAGGGTTTAGAAGGACATTTTCGTAATTGTGGGAGAATGTGAGGGTTGTTTACAATTTCAAGAAATTAGTGGAATTGGGCCCATTGGATAGAGAGTGTAGTTGGGAGAAACTTTCGTGGTTGGGTTGAGTCATCTTGAGGTCCAGAATTCCTTACAAAGCCCATTTGCCTCGTGTTTGGAACCAAGCACTTCCTTGTAAATACCAAAAACTCACTTAACCTATATAAACCCCAGCCATCATCTGTTCATTTCATTCCTCCATCAATTTCTCTCATCTTTCTCTTCCTCATTTCTTCTCCTTCCTTGAATGCAAATTGGCCAAGAACTTCTCCATTTCAGCTAGTGATTCTACCAAGGTCAAGATCCTCTCACCATTGCTTACCTTCTTCTCCATCAAGCTTCCTTCTCCCTCTACTTCTTCTTGTTGAACCCAATTGGTAGGACATTTCCTCTCCAAATCCCTTTTTGTCCTTTAGACATGAGTTCTAATTGTTAGGATCTTTGCATGCTAGCTTTCTCAGCCCCAATCCCTTTGGTCTGTTGTGTAAGAGGCCTCTATAGGGTTAGAAATTGGGGATTTATGTGGAGAGCTTGAGACCTAGAGGAGAATGGCGGATTTTGAGGGAGTTCAGTTTAGATCAGACCTAACGCAAGTAAACATGTATAATTTCATTACATGCATGCTCTATTTTGTTGATTCCATGAATGCTCCATGACAGATACCCAATTTAAGCTCATTTGTGTGTTTTTTTGGCTAATTTCACGTTATGGAAATTGGGAATTATATAATGCCTTAGTGTAACCTAATTAGGGCTCTATATGCTCTTATTTCTATAGTTTTAGACCCTTGTGTTGATAGGGAGAAAGACCCCTTGAACCAAATTAGGTTCAGGTTTTATTGCTGCAAATTCGGTGGCTCGAAGAATGCCTTCGGTCTCCCAACCAGAAACCCCATTTTTGACATGAAACTTGATTTTTGTATGTATATTGAGTTCTTTGGGGGCCTGGAGGGATCCTTTGGTGGCCTGAAGGGGTCCTTCGGCAGCCCGAATAATGGCTCCAGAGAATACCCATTTTTCTGAGTTCCAAGTGGGACTAATTCGGGTGCCTGAACCTGGACCTCCGCCGCTTGATGAACCCAGATTTATGAAGGCCTTTTCACCTAGAATTTAGAGCTAGTTTGAGACCCATTGAACTTGCCCAACCTTAATAACTTGTGAGACCTTAGTAGGTGGTGTTTTGAACTAATATTCACTAACAGTTTGCCTAGCGTTTTGTGTAGAGCTTATATTCACCTTCACTCTAATTTCAAATGTGTCCGAACTCTAATCACCTCACTTGGGACTGAAACACATGTTTCCATCAACCAAATGAAACTAACTTCCTATCAAGACCTCATCCATTATTACAGCCTACAGATCAAATGTTCTTCGGTAACCATTCCCACGTTGCAATGATGGCATACCCCAACATAGAAGTGCATAAAATGGAAAATACAGAAGACAGCTAAAAGGTGTTGAAAAAAATGGATATCAAGATGTTCCAACCAGGAAGTCACGAAAGCTACTGACTCTAGTTCACACTTCTTTAACACACACTGGTCACATATGAATAGATCCCAAGTACACAAGGAATTGCAAAAGAATTTGAGGAAGAAAATCCTGGTCAGAAAGTAACCCATCTCGATGTTATCATCAGGGAGATTGGGCTTCCAGAAAGGCTTCTCATCAAAAGCTCAACTCAGTGCTTGGCAAAGGTCACTGAGGTGCTTCTACCAAAAGCACTGCAGAAGTGCTAGAGAGAATGCCTCAAGGAGTGCCCAAATGTCTGATTTGGCTAAAAATGCATCATCCCAGGATTATTTTAGGAACTAAATTCCCATTTTTTGTTATTTATTAAAAAAGAATCTGCACTGAGTACTCTTTGAAAACCAATAATGAGCGTGTTTTGATGTTTACAACAAAGGTTAAGCACAGTGCACACCAAACAATTTGACAGCTAAGGAATTATTTAACAGAAACATAACTCAGATACAGAACGAAACCATTAGATAAAAGCAGTCCAATTAAAATGTTCTTCACCACCCATTGAATGATCATCATCAAAATCATCATCATTACACACCTCAAAGAATGAACAGCACAACTTATTAGAAAATAATAAACGGACCACACACATGACATGAAAAAAGGGGAAAAAAAGTTCGTTTGGTGTAAAATGACTTTACAAGGATAAATATTCATCAAGCTATCACTAGTCACATAATTCATGTCTCTACTTTCTTCAATTCAACACGCTGCGAAGTGACAACAATCGTTAAATGATCAAAATCCAGTAATAGTTAAGAGACAAAACAAAACTATATAAGACAGAAATACGTGGAAAAAACGGTGGCACATTTTACATTTAGACACAAATAAGAATTATTTACCCTACCCTTTTCCCCTTTATAGAAATGATGAATCATGTGCCCAACCCCTGTACTGCATTTTACATCCCTAGTTAGTACCCTATGTAACACATGAGGGTCCCACATTCTTTCCCATGGAAGGAAAAAACTTGAAGAAGTCCCTACAATCAATTCACATAGGGTTCCACTACCCATTCTTGTAATCCCAACAACCAATGTGAAAAATGACACAAACCCAAAGTTGATCCCCTGGTTTCCACCCATGTAAAGTAATATGCAGGTGGTTGCTAGCATGAAAAACACTTGTCTGAAATGAGACAGCAAATTCCACAAACAATGTAAGTTAAAGCACATGAGATACAAGAGAGGTGTATCCATTTATTAATCATCTACCAAAAATCAACTCTATTGTTCATTGATAGTCATCCAACTAAACAGTAATAAGAAAAGACTAGTAAACCAAAAGCTCATAATCATCACTTCAGATCAATTAGAGTATCACACAATACAGCAAACAAACACATCATTTGAGGGAAACCCCTGTTAGAAAAACAAAGGGTCAGGAAAGAAATAGGCCACTGGTCCACAATCACAGTCTACAAAAGTGATTCCACCAGATAAGACCTAATTTTCATGAGTTTATATAGCATCACTGGTATCTTTGAGTATAGCATGAAGAACCCATATCTTGGGGACCAGAAAATCCCTAATTCAAAAGAAGAAACTGTGGCAGGAAGAGGAAAGAGGATCCATAAAAACCATTCCAACAGGCATCGATCGAGCTCTTCTTACCTGAGGATGTGTCTATCGAAATGCCTACCGAAACCAAAGAAACATACCAAGCAAATGATAAACCCCTAAAAATATAGGCGGGTTTTGAGCAACTTCTTATTTCATATTTAGATATAAGCCCCTGCAGTTTTTGACAATTGCAAGAGTAAGCTATTATTTATTTATTTATAGATAACAACCTACTTTAGCATGAAAAATATGAGAGAACCACAGGGCAACTTTTTTTTTTTTTTTTTTAAAGTGGGTAGTTTTTAACAATTGCAAGAGGCAACTATTATTATTATTATTATTATTATTATTATTATTATTTGCCCAATCAACTATTATTTATTTATTTTTAGATAACAAGCTACTTTAACATGAAAAATGTTAGCCAACCGCAGGGCAAATTTTTTTTTTTTATAAGTGGGTGTTTTTAAAGTAATTTTTTTCTAACCCAGGGTATCTCCAGCCTAGTCCGACCCAAAAGCCTTTAGGTCTGAGTTCGAGAGACACTCGATTCTGGACGACGAGAACTAATACCTTGGTGCAATCAATTTTACCATAAATATATGAATTTTATTAGATTTAGCAACAATCAAAGCATATTACGAGTGCTAATTTTGATCATAATCGCTCAAATTTAATGCTTTTGTGTTATCGCTTAGATTTCTTCTTAATCACATTAGATCTGAAAGAAATTATCTTTTTAAGACATAGTTATAATTTTTTTCTTCAATTAGTTGAGAAATAGGCCATTAATCACAAATTGAGGTAGTTGAATGGTAGCTTTAAATTTATAGATGCAGCTATTGTCGGAAAAAAGGCCAAGGCCGGCCATGATTTTCATCTCTCAAACAATCTAGAGAGTAAATTAAAAATCATAAAAAAAGACATTTCATAAAAGCAACCCTTCACATTGCTTGGGACTTAAACAATCATCAATTTATGGACATTTAAATAGTCTATTGATTAATAATTCTCTTAGAGAGAGCAAGCAATGTATCAAATGATAAGGGGTTTTATAGAAAAAAAAAACCCATATACTTATATATAACGGTGGAGGGGACAAGTATTTTATATTAATGCGTGAAGGGCCTCCTGCTCTCTCTCTCTCTCTCTCTCTCTCTCACTTTTTTGTACTTAACTACTTTTTTGTACTTAACTAGCAATCTTGCCCCATGTTCATTTCGGATATAAATCCCTAGCAAAAAACCCTCTTTCCTATCTTTTCCACCTATTTTCCCAAACCATTTCATTGTTTTCTCGTAGCACAAACTACCATTGGGATTTATATAACAAGAATTGTAATGAAAACTTTAAAGTATCTAAATCAAAGTTTATGATAATTTGTTGGACTATGGTAATTTTTTTGTTACCCTAGGCTCTAATCCTTATATTCCTCCAAAGTTTTACTCTTGAGTTCATGGGCGGCTCCACATATATCAATTGACCCCACCGAGATCTGAAAAAGCATTTAAAAATAAAAAATTTTATTTCATGAATTGAACTAATAGGAAGCTTTTGACCTCACTCAATTTAAGAGTTTCACCCCACATTAGCTAACTTTATACTTTTTCTTTATTGTTGTGTCAGTGAACAAAAGTCACCAAAAAATACCCACCACCTAATTTAATGGGCCAACTGTCTACCAAAAATTAAACTAAATTAATGGGCTCACATTACTGATATGCGCTCTAGCAATAAGTTTTTAAAACTTAAAGGAATTTGTGACATTGCTAGAAAATTAGTGGAGCTAAAGAAGGGTATATAGTATACCAATTAGTTTATTTGCTTTTTAAAATTGGCGTTGATCTTACTAACAGTGATTGCCATGGTAGAAAGAGCTTTTTCAGCAACGAAGTACATAAATAACAGGTTGCATAACCGAATAGGAGATCAATAGATGAATGACTGTTTGGTTACATATATTGAAAAATATGTGGTTGCTAGTGTTGATAATGAATCTATTACGCAACGACTTTAACACATGAAAACCTGTTGAGGGCAGCTGTAGGAGTTTACGTATTTAAATTTTACTTTTGGGTTAAGAACTATTAGTAACAATGTATTAAATTTTCTTTTTTTAATTTTAAAATTCAATATTATCTTTGTCAGATTATCAGAAATAGATTATTTGATAATTTTATACTATATTTGTCGAATTATCGAAAGTAGATGACAAATGTTGATAAAAAAAATAAATTTATTCGATTTGCAGAAGATAAGCCTTTTGTTGACCCTACTGACTCGAATTCCTGGAGCCGCCACTGCTTAAGTTGGGAGTGAGTCGCCTTATTACTTATAGTTGCAATTTTACAATTTAGATTGAATTCGTGTTTCAAAATTTACGACCATCAATCCTATGTTATATGAATTGTCATAAATTAATAGCCGTCTAAAATAACAAACCCAAAATAGTATGAAAGACCTTTGTTAGCTTACTTCCCTCTCTCTCCCCAATCAAAGTATGCATATCATCTTTCTCTCTTGATTCCTCCCCAATCAAAGTATGCATATCTTCTTTCTTTCTACCTTTGTTAGATTACTTCCCTCTCTCACCCCTTACCCTTTGTTAGCTTGATTCCCTCTCTCCCCAATCAAAGGATCGAAATATCAATTGCCAAACACTACATGGTGGATAACCTCCACAAGACACAAGAATATAACGTATGCATACAATACCTCCCTTTTGCATCATAGCAACTTCCTAAACCCTTTTCTCTTTTAGACTATGCCTTTGTTTGGCATCACTATTTTTTTTCTTCTATTTCTCAAAATCTCTAAGAGGAAAAAAAAAAAAAAAGAGGCAAGTGAACAGCGTTCTTGCCCATTCACGCCGCAGTTCATTTTTTTTTTCCCCTCAAAATCTAAGAGTCTAAATCAAGATCCAAACCGAACCGTTAAAAATGTTCATAAGAAAAAACAAGGCAATGACACAAAATTTCATCCGTTGGATCATTACCAAAGTTGAGATATGTGCAAAAAAAATCAACCAATTGATGGCATTTTCTAAAATCTGTGGGCCCCAAACGTAAAATACACGCCGTTAGATCTCTTTGGAAGGCTAAAAACGGCTACATGGTCAACTTTCAACGCTTGATACCTTATAGATCTCGAGATATTTGCAAAACAATATTAGCCATTGATATATTGTGCTCGATATTGGATTTGTCCATCAGCAGTAACGTTTTATATATATTATTTTTGGTGTAAATCAAGATCCAAACCGGTGGGAATATCAAAAAGATCAAACAAGGCCATGAAACCAATTTTCAGCCATTGGATCGTCCCCGATCTCGAGATATGTTCAAAGAACATGAGCCATTGGATGCAATTTTCTAGATTATGTGGGCCTCAAACACAAGATCTAAACGTTAGATATCTTTAGAAGGTTGAACATGGCCATAGGGTCAATTTTCAAAGCTTGATGCCTTGTGGGTCTCGAAAGATTTATGAAAAACTATCAACCATTGATATAAACAAGTTTATTTAACCTATATTTTTTAATTTCCAAACACTTCTTTTGATTCTAGCCTCTTTTTCTTTATAGCTCTTTTTTTTCTAATGGCTCTATTTTGATGAGTCTATCAAAAAGAGAGTAGAGGTACCAAACAAGGCCACACCTACTACTCAATATGGTAGTCATATTTCTCTCAGAAAAGAATAAATTAAAGAAAACAAAAAAGAAAATGAATAAATAGAAAGTAAAATGGAAAGAATTGAGGGCTTGGACCACTAAGGAGAAAGGAACGAAACATCTGGTGAGTTTGCATCTGGTTCATTTGTTAGAGTTTTATGTGACACATCTGGTCATGATAAGGAAGAAAGTGGTTCATTTGTTAGAGTTTTATGTGAGACATTTGGTGATATCGCTACATAAGGTGAACATCTAGCAATATCAAAGGATATATAAATGCAAAAGGTCAACAAAAAAAAAAAATAAATAAAATAAGGAAAAAAAAAAAACCAAAGATAGACCCTCACTCATTATCATTAAACTTTTTGTCCTCCTGCTATTGCATGCTAGTTTAAGGGTTTTTTTTTTTCCTGTAAAAACCTATTAGAAAAACCTAAGATTGGAAAGCTAATTGGTTGATCTAGTTGCATAGGGGATGTTGCTTTGCCCCTCCTTCTACCTTATTATGCATTAGATTGGATGTACAATATTTTTGTGGTAGCCAAGAGCAAGGGGATTGGGACTCGCATGGAGATAAAGAACTTGCTCATGTGAGGAGCAAGGGGAGACAAAGGGATCAATCCATGGTCCTCCACATGAGGGGCAGGGTAGGGTTGCCAACCAACTAGGTGACCTCTTAGTCCTGATTGGATATATACTGTTGATGTTAATAAATTGATTCTAGTTTTTTTTTACTACGGTCTCCTAATGCCAATTGTATTACAACATTGTAACAACTCATTTGGTTGCATTTTGAATGACCTTAGTAATTTTTTCAAACTGAGTTTAGGCATGAGAGTTAAACCCATATTAGAAGCGATCTATGCTGTGATGTCAATACTACTATCATTCATGTCAATCAGTAGATAAGCTATATAAATTGAAGCAACATTAATTTAATGTTGTCAATTTTGTTCTTACCAACTTTATTACAGGAGATGAATTACGACTTCCATGATTCTGTATAGAATGCGAGATAAGGCTAGATGACTGAAGTCATTAATGATGTTGATAGGGACAATGATGTCTTGATGAGTGTGTTCTCAATGATGTTGAGTGTACCAACAAGATGGTTCTACCAAAAAAAGAAAAAAGAAAAAATGCTAAGTGTATATTTGCATTCTACCTTACTATATTAATAATCTACCTAGACATCAAATGGATGCAAGCATTATGGGAATTGAGGAGTAATTATGGATGTTTGTTAGATTCAGCAACATTTATGAAAATTTTCTCATTTCTCGCTCTCATTGCCAAACAAATTCAATTTCAGTGGAAGTGAAAGATGCATATGTCACACACACACACGCACGCACGCACGCACACACACGCATAATAACTCATGCTGAGGACGGATATAGCCAATATAACAATTTAAATATTCATAGACTAAAAGAATATATAGATTTTAGAATGAAAATAAAAAAATAAGAAGGAAATAAGAGTACCGGTTTATATAATTCAAAAGCTAGAGCTAGTGGCGTAGAAAGAGGAGAATTTAAGTAGGAAGGGAGCGGTAGAGTTTGGATTGAAATGGAGTTTTTGCAGTAAAAGAGAAGTGTGGGCAGTTATGAATGGTTTTGTAAATGGATAAAGTAGGTAGTTGCATAACTGGGAGAGAAGATTTAAAAGCAGAATAAATTACTGTCAAAATCCCAATCGACGGTCAAAATTAAAGTGACAACCTTCCTCCCTAATATAGTATAATTGAAATAATAACAAGAGGCACTCCAATTCTAAAATTGTAGAACCAATTTAATAATAATTTTCTATGAGTCTAAAATGAATTGTAATTAGCTTGCATTTCTGATAAATCTTTCTTATACTAAGATGAAAAAAACGAATACACTTTGAGCTGCCTTTTTGCCCCAGCTTTCCTGCTGTAGGTTGCTATGTGCCCTTGCATATAATTGGTCGCTTTACCATAGTTTAGTTATAGAAAGGGAAACCCCTTTTGTATTTTGTGGGTCCATTGGGCTCATCCCCTTCTTGGAAGCTTAATTTACTCTAATCTAATTTCCTAAAAATAAAAAAGGAAAGAAAGACAACTGAATGATGATGATAACATTAAATGTTAATCAATGAAAACTCTGAAGTTGCTTCATATCACTGGCCACCATGGCCTGCTAGAAATGAAAGGTCAATTGTACGTCCTTACAATGGCAAGATTTGCAGCCGGTTGATTTGTTTTTCATTAAAGGAGTAAAAGCAAAGTAGGGGTCAAATTATGAATAAAGGAAACGAGTAGGGTTAAAGTAAAAAAAAAAAAAAAACACACTTGGGGCCTCTTCGTGCAGACACCATTGCCGCAGTAGTGTAATTCTAATCTATTAAATAAGATAACGAAAACCCTACCGCTGCAAAAAAAAAAAAATCTTTTAGCCCATTTCATCGTTGAGAAAGATTGCATCAAACGACCCAAATCCACTCCGCTTCTAAGAAAATGGGGCTTGCACAAATGCACCCTAGAAGATAAAAAGTTCACTTCTCCAGAAGTTATTACACTTGGTTGAAGTGAAAAAAAATAAATAAATAGCCAAACTGGAGTAAAAGGCATTAGTGGTGTCGCATCAAAGTTTACTTTTCGCTCCCCTCGCATTTTTTCATCCAAACAACAATGAACTAAAATAATCACATCACCACTTTAATTCTTCAATCCAAACAGCCTGAAAAAGCACATTATATCCATTTTTACTCCATTACTCTTATTTATGCCAAATAAATAGGCCCGAGAGAGCTGTGCTGAGAACCACTCGCTGTTTAGGTGTGAAATTGAAAATAAGATACGTAGTCATGTCCACTTGTTGCCTTTAGTGGAGCCATCATGTTCCCATCCCTTCAAATCAGAGGGGCCCTGCCCTGATTTTATGTCAAAACAATTTCATTTTGATTTAGGGACTCCTTCCCTTGTAGGCTGGAATTCAAACAGACTATTCAGACAAGCCTCTTTGGACTTTGAAGAGAAAATTACAACTACTTGACCTAGTAAATTTAATAAATCCTCAATTTAGATTCTCACATCCTCAATTCCAAGATTATAATTTGTCAACTGGAATACTTGTATCATGTGGAGAAACATAGTTCACATGGACAATGATTATATCTGAAAAGGAAATAACATACATTGATTGCCACTCTAGTAAACTCTAACCCCTACTAAACTTCCATGCTATGCTTGGAGTTAGGCAATATAATTAAATTATATCGTACACTGTGGAAGTGACCATATGAAAATCTTCAACCAAGGGCTGAAATGATATATATATATATATATATATATATATATATATATATGAAAATTATCCTATGCACACCTCCTGCATAGTGTGCATATTGTGCACCTCTAGTAGGGCCCACCTGATGGTCAATAGTACACACACCCTTTGGATTTTTGCCCATTCGAATGGTTGGGACTAATGGATCGACTGAACACCCATCCAAATGGATTGGACTTATGGGCGTTAGATTATTGGATGAGGCTGATTTTTTTTTATACAAGAGGCCCCCGAGCATATCTTCAAATGCCCCTAGTCCAATCCCAAAGTAGGCTAGCACATGGGCCCCACAATGAGATACACATGGAAAGCTCCATTCCCACCTTGCATATGAAATGACGATACAAGAGAACTAAGACTTAAAAACTCTTGCACTCACACCCATGTCCTCTTAACCAACTGAGCTACAGTGGGAGGACCATATCTTTTTTACTTCCTATTAGTCTTAGTGGATTGGGGTCCACTGCCATGTAGCCCAACATTGCCCCCACCACTTATGGGTGTAACAGCCCTCACTAACTCAAAAAGGGTGTTTTCTCTCTTTTGTTATTTCTCATTTGTTTCTTATTGAATGGAGAAACGAAAACCTCTTTATTCCTCTTTTATTTGTCTCTCATACCGCTCTCTTCTCCATGGTCATATAAGGAGAAATTGGGGAAAGAAAAAAAAAACATACATGAAACCAAAGTCTTCTTCTTTCCCTTTTGATCTTTGGTTAGCCCAAGTATTCTAAGAGCATGTTTGGTAACATGTGAGGAATCTATAGATTTGATAATTCTTCACTACCATTGGAATAAGGATTCCTCGTTGGGGATTTGTATAGTTGAGGATTTCACATTGATATTAGTGTATATCAATGCATATTGCTGAAAAAAATAGGGTTCGGTATGCAAATCCACTTAAGTGAGGATTCTCAGATCTTATGGGGGGTGGTCAGATCTGAAAACCTAACAAATGAAGATTTTTATTCGCCCAAATCCTCAGGAATTTATAATTGTCAAACATGGATTTATCACAAGTTTAGGAAAACCGAAATCTTGTCCCTAAAGATTTGGTTGCCAAACGCGACCTAAAGGAAGAGAAAAAAACCTACAATCCATCCACATATATGTTCATTCATTAGGCATGAATCTTTAAGGCTATGAACAATAATAAGGAGTGATTTGAGTGGGAGAGATTTCTATTAAATCTCCTCTAGCCTCTTGACAATACACTATCTCATCCTTCGCTTGTATCGGTCTCCTGTGTTGTAGCGAACGAATTACATTGATCCAAACCTTCCATGGCGATCTCGGACCTACACTTTAATTCCACCATATGTTGCTATTTAAAAAGATTGTACACACTACTTCCCTCAAGAAACAAGCACAGAAGCCTCTAATACCATACAAAACTCAAACGTCTTTCTCTCTCTCTCTCTTAACACACACATATAGCGAGATATGCATACAAGCGCGCACACAACAAATTTTATAAAATCGAATTTTTTTTAATCAAAGTTTCTCACCACTCAATTTCAGATATGTGATATATAGTTTTACATGATTTTTCAGCCAGTAACCAAGTGATAATATGCTCCTTTATAAGTATACTAGATTGATATGTAAACATTTGAAACGCTATCCTGCCCTAAACTAAAGGGCATGATATTGTAGTGTTTTTCACAAAGGGATAGGGTCGACGAACATTGATTTAATCTTCTCTTTTATCTCACGCGAAGAGTCAGTGTATCCATCTCCATACAACTAGATGACTTCGTTCATGCGTGTGAGGTTGACCACTCGTGTAAGTAGAGACAATGGGAAGAGAGTTGGTTTAAGGCAGAACTTGTTCATTTCCTTCCATGCTGATGTAACCATTTCCCGAATCTTTTCGCAGGCCAGTGGCCGTGATACACCATGCTCCTTCATGTAGCTCTCAATAACAGAAGCAGCATGTGTTCTCTTTTGCTCAAACTTCAAATACCATCAATGTAAAACACAAGGCTATTCCAATTATGTGGAGCATGATTAATGTTTGTGAAGAATGTGGGGGTACAAGGGCTCCATGGGCCCTCCTATTGTCCATGTGAGTTTTAGGACCAATCTTGGTTTATCTAATGACTAGGATTTGAACTTATTTTTTTGATAAGTGATTTTGAACAATTTTCAAGTATTGCAAAGTACCTCCCTTGATTGAATGGTTCCCAATTTTCACACATAGGTAGGACATTGAAAGACTTGTCTAGCCTCCAACATTCTTGACCTCCATCCCCATAAATGTTATGCTACTGGTGTGCTCCACAGGTTGGACTGCTCCTAAAATTTAGGATACAATATATGTATAGAGAGAGAGAGAGAGAGAGAAAGAGAGAGAGAGAGAGACTTGAAGACTTAAATCTTGATTTGGACTCAAAGCACCATCACAAAAAAGTTAAACCGAGTTCAACAAAGCTCCATCAAACTCACCTAAGTTACTTATCTCGTTGCTCTTCCAAGCGACTTGTGTTGGAAATTCTCAAAATAGTAAAGAACCATTTAGACCTTATTTCTAGTATCTTACTTCGGATATGACAGAAAATAAAATGTCATTTATTTATGCTTCTTAGTGTAACTCTATTGAGTTGGTTTGGAAGGGGATGGGCCTAGACTTGGAGATATATGAATCATTAAGGAGACCTATCTTTTGCCATTTATTGAGCCTAACTTGGGTTGAGTTGATATCCATTTGAGTTGGGCTGGTTTGGGCATAACTTAGGTTGGCCGAGACCCAATTTGGCTTGGGTTGGCTTGCTTCTGGGTTCAGAATAGATAATGGGTCAGGTAACCAATGCGGGCTTGAGAGTTGGCATGGTAGTTATTATATTAACCACCATGGTAGTTATCTCTAAATACCCCTTGTCCAAATGGATGTATTCCTTCGAAAACAAATCTTACCAAAGGTTGGTGTCTGCAATTGAGTTACCTGCAAGTTTGCCTCCAAGATAAAACAGGCATATGTTGGACTGTGGTCTGCAGTACCCAGACCAACCCTTGAACACCAATGGTCCCACATAAAGCATGTAATTGATGGCTAAGATATGATTAATCATCTCTATATATGGAAATCAATCGGATGCATGTAAGGCCCAGTCCCGAGTAATCATGATTAACTCTAATTGATTGAAATTAATGCTAATTAATCATGTTTAATTAGACTAATGATAGTTAATGACTAAGCTCAATGAGATTAGTCCCAAATGAACTTAATGAAGTGATAATGAGGGAGATAAAATGGATTGAGTGAGAGTTAGACTTAAATAAAGGAAACAAGGACTTTTTCGTAAATACGGATTTACACGTATTTTATCGGATATGGAAACTTTTGATGCCAACACGCGTATCTCGACGAGTACGTTAACTTTCATAATAAACTCGAAGTCGTTTGATGAGAGTTCGGTCAATTGACCCTCCATTTGACTCAAGATGTAAATAGCCTTAATGGGGTGGATTTAAATGCAAAAGAGGGTTTATATGCAAGAGATGAACCCTTTGAGTTCATTCAACTCAACTTCTTTGGAGCAAAACCCTAGACTTCTTCTTCTCTTCTTTCCTCTTCATTTCTCCTTCCATTTCTCTCCCTCTAGAGTGAAGATTGGAAGCTTGCCATCTTCTCCATCTTCTTCCTCATCTTGTTTTCCACTTTTGGAGTAGTGAAGCTTGAAAAAGAATTCAAGAATCCCTTTTCTTGGAACTACAAGTAAGTAGTTGATCATTTAGTGAGTTTCCAAGTTGTAATGGGTGATTAGGCATGGATTCTAGTACAAATAACTTATAGGAATGTGTTTTTCATGTTTTATGGAATTAGGGTTTGAAATTGGGGATTTCTCATCCCAAGTTCAAGCTAAGTAAAGGCTTCTAGTCAATTGAGTTCAAGAGGCAAGTATAAATATTTTATTGTGATTAGTGTTAATCATTGTAGAAGTTTATAACATTTCTATGGATTGCTTGAGATGAGTAATGGATATTAGAAGTATTATTGTGAGTGGATGGTGTATGAGGATAAAATGGGAGGTTCCAATGGTTACCCCCAATGTACATACATTTCCTAGGATTTTGTTGATTATTAGAGTGATTGGAGTTCATAGAACTCCATCCCTAGAGTTTTGCTTCAGAAACGTGAAGCACCAGAAAAGTCGTTCTGGGTGAATTTCAGTTAGCCGCAAGGCCAACCGTGAAGCCAACCGTCGAAATCCATAAAATGGGTGAGCTTCTGGAAAGCTAACCGCCAAATTTCGGTTATCCAAAATTGAAATTTTGGCTAGCCGCAAGGTAACCGAAATCGAGTCAGAAATCCCTGTCAGAAATGTCAGTTTCTGGAAAGCTGACAGCGAGCTGACCGCTGAATGGCCGTTAACCAAATTTGAGACTTCGGCTAACCCCCAGCCACAATTCGGCTAGCCGCCGACCAGATTTCGGCTAGCCGCCAAGTAATCGCCGAGCGACTCGGGGTTAGGCCCTGATTACTCTGATCTTGGGCTTGGGTCGTGACAATGCAATTGTAGGGATTTGACTCCTAGAGATTTCAAATGACCTTTGGGGGTTTGAATTGGCAACCTTTGGTTAGAGTCGTTTCCAAAGGAATACATCCATTTGGACAAAGGGGCATTTGGACATAACTACCATGGTGGTTTAAATACAATAAATACCTACCATGGTGGTTTAAATACGATAACTACAATAGTGGTTTAGATAATAAATACAATGCCAACTCCCAAGCCCACATTGGTTACCTGGCCCATTATCCATTCTGAACCCAGAAGAAAGCCAACCCAAACCAAATTGGAACTTGGCCAATAAGTTATACCCAAACCAAAGCAACTCCAATGGATATCAACTCAACCCAAGTTAGTCTCAATAAATGGCAAAAGATATGTCTCCTTAATATTGATTCATATAGCTCGAAGTCCAAGCCCATGCCTTCCCAAATCAACTAAATAGAGTTACACTAGGAAGCATAAAAAATGATATTTTATTTTCCATCATATTTGATGTAGGATCCTAGAAATAAGGACTAAATGGTTCTTTACTATTTTGAAAATTTCCACATAGGGCTCACTCAAGTTTCATACCTATGATAAAGAGCCCTTGGTAATCCAGAGAGTGGGTTCGCTTGATCACCAAATGTCACCAGTTCCCATGGGTTTGCACCAATCCAAATCGACCAGATAAATCAATGGGGTAGGATAATTTGGCAAGGCAAGAAATTTTATAGAGATCATATATAGGACCCATAATGGTGGGGCCCCAGGAGAGCGGATCATTACTTAATTATACTTATGATAATGATACACATTGATTTTACCTCATTTGATTCGATATCATTAATGAACCGACTGATTAAAGATGAATCCATGAGAAACTTAGGACGAGGCTTTATCCAATCCAATGCTTCTTTAGTCACCTCTTCTCCCATACCAACAAAGGAAGCTACAGTCAAAAAGAGGAATCCGGCTGAGAGTAATGAGACTTTAAGATGCTCTTCTAGTGTAGGCACATAACCATTGTTACACCACTGAGCTTCTTCGAGGTAGGCTCGAATTGTAACTTTCATCTAATCAACACAATCCAACCACCACATCGTTAGACATTTGAACTGGCAGTATGATTCCTTTTCATGGGAGAAAAAGAGAGAAGGAAAACACAACAATACCATCAAATTAAGGAACAATATGATAAGAAGGAGCAGCAGCAACAGCAGATGGAAAATATTGATTAGGAAGGTTATGGTTGGTAGTTATGTGTATGATCTCTTTTTGATATATTAGGATATTATAATTAATTGTGATTAGGTTAGACTGAGATATAATCTCTCACTACTATATATAGTTAGATTCAATTGGTGTTATGATGTGGTTAAGTTTTTTCTGATTTATCTCATTGTACTCCATAAATAGATGGTGTAATTCTTAATAAACTTAATGATTCAGATGTAATCTTAGAAGTTATTCATGGTTAGCTTCAATCATAAAATTAGGCTGCCATGGCCTTAGCTCCTTCACGAAAGATATTATGTAATGGACCATCAATTAATATAATAGACTTAAATTGGTTAGGGCTCTACGGACAAGCGGTGACTAATAGCAAAGCATGGACCCTTTAAAGAGACACCAACCATTTATTTTAAGAAAAACAAGGTTCCATTTAATGCGTCAAATTGCACGACCCTTCCTTAAAAGAATCATGTGATTGCATGAGAATGATAGAGAATACATATTAGAAAGGCTCTTGATTCGTCTCATTTTATTCTATAAATATATATCTCATGTAGTTCTCAATAAATTTAAGGCAAAGTAGATGTAACCATTTGAAGGCTTTTAGCTCAGACAATGCCTTTCAGAGAACTTCCTCTTTATCCATATCAAACAAAAACTGACCAGAAATGGGAATTCTATTGGTGGTTGGTTAAAACCATTGTCAAATAAGAAGGGAAATCAAGTCATACCTTGCAAAATACATATCATAAACTAAAAGTAAAAGAAACTTGAACATTTATAAGACACTAAAAGAACTTGAGTTGTATATGTATCTCATACTTCATGTTTCAAGAGGTCTGTACGGAAGAACTTTTCTCCAGGCAACAATTCATTCTCTATTTCATTGACAGTACTTAGAACTTCATGATAAATAGGCCTCATATATTCTGGCAGTTGATCCATGGCACTAAGATCCCACATGTACAATCAAGTGTTTATTCACAACCATTTTCTCTTGAAAACAAGCTTCTTAAGAGTACAAAAAGATTTCACCCAGGACAAATAACAGAATATATATTACTGCAGAATGCACATTACATTGAATTGTGAGCTTATAATTTATAACTAAGATAATTGATTAGATCATCTTTAATATGCATTACTTTGATCCTAGAAGAATGTTTGATCTAGAAGGTTCTTCAACGTGTTTAGTTTCCACAACAAAATGAAAAGGCAAAGGACTAGTTAGAATCTCCGTGGTTGATTCAATACTCGTCCAGATCCATTCAAGCCCATGTTGTTGGATATTTTCTAAAATCCAATAATAATAAAAAAAAAAAAACCCTCCAAGAGACATTTGAATGTGTCTTTAATTTCAAAACAAGTGTTTTTTACCCTTTGGATGAGATGTGTCTCTTAGGCCCATTTGAATGGATGTGACCCAATCCTAAGGGATGCTTTCCATATTATAAATCGAGGTGATTTAAAGTTTTCCAAAATATTCAAGAAGATCCAAATGAGTATTTTATGCTCTTTTGTTTTTACTTTAATTTTAAGGGTAATTCCATATTTCAGATTTTGGTGTGCAGACTTCGAATCAGATTTGGGCATTTTATCATGGGGACATAATTTCATCAAAACCACGTGAATGTGGGAAATTGCTGTCTTTAAGAAAGCATCTTAATTGGTCTGCCTTGCCCATTTTTCTTTTGCTTTCTTATTCAATATCTCACATTCAGTATCATTTACATTATTCACTAATTATTTATACTAATTGTTTATTTGATTTTATGATTGCACGTTCTTCGTAAGTAATTTCCCCAACACATGTGAGTCATCTGATTTGGTGATCTTAAATTGAGTTGACTTGCCCTGACTCGGGCAAATGAAAGTCGATTTCGGAACTATGATTCTAACAAATAGCTCATTCAGCCAAACTTTCCCTTTTTTAATGCACTGGTACATCTCACACACCTAGACATAGACCATCAGCACTACAACCAAGGATTGATGTCACCGAAACTCCCAGTGGATTATTTTGCATTTGTGCAAACTAAATGCATCATAAAGAAAATGATCATATGCATATATAGACTATGCAGCATCAGTAATGGCTCTTTGGCCACTTACCATCCCTTACTGAGATTATATGTGACGTTTTGGTTTATTTTATTAGATATATTATTTATTTTATTATTATTATATAATTGATTGCATTTTAGTTAAATATGCGATTAGTCTAAGTGGGGACCACGCTAGACTTAGGTTGGTGAGTTAGGCTTATTAGATAGGTGTCTTACCCATAGTTAACCCGGGCCTAGTTTAGTGGTATAATCCTTCTCTAATCCAAACTTCTATTTTTATTTAGAACCCAAACTCTATTCTTTTTAGAATTTAAGTTACACTACAACTCTTATTCTTATTTTCTATTTATACACCACCACTACACTCTTTTATTTTCACACACAACTTTTTCCCTCTCTTCCAACTCTTCTCTGGATTAGCACTTTGGTCTTTTGCAGTAGGAATTTTAGACCGTCTCCCTCAACTGCGGACCTCAGGCAAGTCCCTAACCATAATTTGTAGATTTAATGCGGGTGTTCTTCTTTTATTCGTGTGTGAATGCATGTACAAACCCATTTTATGCCCTAAGATTTGATTTTCTCTTTTTGTGATGAGACCTTGCATATATGGCCACCATCTATTGATTCTAAATTTTGGGGGCATGAGTCACCTTGAAGATATTTTATTTGCATTTAATCTTGATGTGGGGCCCGTGGGGAGACCTGATCACATCTGGTCTGTTCACATTGTTGTGTTTGACCGAGCGACCTTAGATATTAGACCCGTCGTGGGATTTTTATTTGCGGGGCCCACCATCCAGTCCCACCCGGCTGCAGTAAGTGTGAAACGTTGGAATAATTAACTGGGTTCTGTATGCATAGGCTCTGTACATGATGTTGGAAATAAAAAGATGAGATGGGGAGTTCGGTGGTCCGGGGAAGCATGGAAAAAGTGTGGGATTTTTGGTGATGTGTGAGGATAAGAGAGATTGGTGACATGTGTGGAATGAGAGACAGAAATATGGTGATGTACTGATAGGTGGGGATAGGAGAGAGAGGGTAATGATGACGTGGTGGGTGAGATGGGTTATATTGTGAACTTTTGATACTTTGGCCCCCTTGATTTTAGGAATTTGAAAAAAAGGACACTATTCTTTAATAAACCCCATTGGACTCTTAAGTTTTATATTCTTGAAAATACATTAAGATGGGACCCTAAGTTTTCTAAAATTATAAATTAAGGATTGTTATTTCTTATTTTTATTTACAAATTAATTTTAAATGATATCCTTGATTTTAATATGTTAAATTCATATTTTTGAACTTTATTAATTGGATCTTTGGACAAAGTAAATACCGTCCGGGCACACGGTATATTACTTACGTGGGGTTTATTACTCGTATGACCTCGGAAAAATCCTAGTGGATTGAGCTCAACTCATCTCTATTGGAAAACCCTTAATTGGGTCTATGCACTATTGATTGAGAAGGGGTGCATTGATCTTTTATCTATTAGAAATTCCCGTGGTTGTGGAGTATGAGACCTTACGTTTGACCTTAGGATTGGCTTGTGAATTATCCTTTGACCTTCGAGTTTGCATACATGACTAAGTTTGATATTGTTCAATTAGTTGCATACCCTGTGTTGATTGGATGTGGACTGTGATGTGGAGTGGCAATCGATTGAGATATTGTAGTGGTTTATTCGAATGATTTGATCGGTATTTGATTATGGATTATTGTGCAGCCAGCCCTTTCCTATGACTTAGGATTCTGTGTCAGAGCTTTATAAATCATTAGGTATATTATACTATGATATGTATATATATGTATATTGATTGGGTCATATTCGAACGACTGCAATTTTATTTGGACGGTTGATCACCGATGTGTACGGACACTGTAATATCCGAATTTCGAACTTGTTTATTCGGCCTATGATTTCGATTACGAACCGTTTTATGACCACCGGCCTTCGAACGGGTTTTCCCCCTTTATTGTTAGGGCTGACCACCCAAAATAGTAGCAGTGCTTTTGTGTGATTATTGTATTGCTCTATTGTGTAGAATGGGTTTAGATTGTACGTTATTTTCATCATTGTTTCATTGTTAATCTCTTATGACCATCACCGGTCTTTACTCACATTGATCTTGTGTTTTATTTATGAATTATGCTTTCGTACCTGCTGTTTATTTTGTTTATTGGTGCATAGGTACCGACCCCTACCTTACTGTGGAGATGGAGAATGGTCAAATGTTTCAAGCGTTTGAACCAGTTGATGAACCTGAGTGGAAACCCGGAGATGGCTACAAAGCCGTCTGAGACCGCACGAGAGTGACTTTCATCGTAGAAACTATTTTAGTAGCAATTTTTTAATAATGAACATAAATTTAGTTAGTTGTTTTATTTAAGTTATTTTGGAAACTTTAAGCCTTAATATTCAGTAGTTATGTGTTGGTTTCATTTTGGATATTGAGACCAATTGATTTAATGCTTCCGCAAATATTTTATTATGACTCATCATGTTTCGAAATTTTGTGAGTCCATATTTGGGAGCTTGTGTTGCATTAAACACAGGAAAATGAATATTTATTTCTATTTTTCACGTTAACCCATGGTTGTATTTTTGGGGACGTGACAGTTGGTATCAGAGCCAGCATGTTTCTCGGTACTTAAAAACTGGATAGAAACAATTAGGACGTGGTGAGGATTTCGATCTCGTTAGACAGGCTTTACCTATGCACGGTAAAGTCTATAGTTTGTTTGTTAGATTATTATTAGGAATCAAATACTAATACTATGTTATAGGAAATGGCACACCAAGGAAGTCAATCACAGGATAATGATGGAAGTAGGTCGAACCCTAATGATGATCGCTTCAACCGACTCATGGAAGCCTTTATGCAGTCGCAAACTAATCAGATTGAACAACAAAAAAAGGCTGAAGAGGAACGGGCTGCAGAGAGGCAGTGAGAAAAAGAAGAACGAGTTGTAGAAAGGGCACAGGCTAATTTAGATCGAGCAGGGTTTTGAAGCCCAAATTATAGAATTGACAAATCGGGTAGCTCAACCGGTGCAAGTAGTTATGCCTCCTAAAGAAGTGGATCCGAATGACCTTTATGAAAAAATTAGGAAGAGATTTCCTCCAAAATCTCATGGTTCGGAAGACCCCATGGTAGCAGATGATATCATAGAACAGCTTGAGCAGATATTCGCAGTTTCTCGTTGCACCCAGAAGCAGAAAGTTAGTTTGTCAGCTTACATGTTTCGAGGAATAGCCCTTCAGTGGTGGAATTCGGTTAAAGTAATAATCCAAGCAAACATCGTGACAGAAGAAGATGCATGGAAGACGTTCACTACAGAATTTATGGATAAATTCATTCCTAAGTATGTCAAGGATCAGTGGAAGTTGGATTTTCAGAATCTAAAACAAGGTGATATGTCAGTGCAACAGTATGAACAATAATTTATCAGGTTGGCTAAATATGCTCCTACACTCATTACCCCAGAAGAAGAAAAGATTAGACGTTTCCTTGATGGTCTTTCAGTTGATATTTACATGATGATTGGGGATAATCAACGCTCACTATTTCAAGATGTTGTTAAGAGTGCATATTGGTCGAAGGGTGCACTAAAGAAGAAAGCTATGGAACGACATGCTAAAATGCAGCAGAATCAGTTAAGGCAGTTGGCAAGTCAGAACGATCAGAATAACTCAAAGCGACAAAAATTTCAAAGTCCACCCGCAGCCAGTCCGATACTACATTGTGAGCGGTGTGGAAAGAATCACCCAACAGAGCAGTGTTATAGGCAGTTGGGGGCATGTTTCCACTGTAAGCAGGTTGGACACCGAATGAAAGATTGTCCTAATGGGGGCAGTCAGTTATCAACATCTCAAACAGCAGGGCCTCATACGCCTTCACAGCAGCAATGGAGGACAACACCTCAGCAGGGACCACAACAGACAGGTTAGCAGGTTCCTCGGGCTCCACAGCAGCAACAACAACAATTTAGGGCTCCTCAGAATCAACAGTTTAGAGGACAAGCTCCACAACAGCAAAGGCAAGTCTAGGGTCAGCAAAGGCAGCAGCAAGGAGGTCAACAGAGGCCACTTGGGCCAACGAGAAGACAACAGAACCAACTCCAGCAGGGCAGGGTGTATGCATTGACCCATGAGGGTGCAGATGCTTCGACAGGCGTTGTGGAAGGTACCGTTTTAATCTCAGTGCAGAAGTAGTAATTGTATCTCCGTCCAGAGTTATGCTAGTCATTTGGAGGACCAAATGTCCTAAGGGGGAGAGAATGTGACGTTTTGGGTTATTTTATTAGATATATTATTTATTTTATTATTATTATATAATTGATTATATTTTAGTTAAATATGCTATTAGTCTAAGTGAGGACCACGCTAGACTTAGGTTGGTGAGTTAGGCTTATTGGATAGGTGTCTTACCCATAGTTAACCCGGGCCCAGTTTAGTGGTATAATCCTTCTCTAATCCAAACTCCTATTTTTATTTAGAACCCAAACTCTATTCTTTTTACAATTTAAGTTACATTACAACTCTTATTCTTATTTTCTATTTATACACCACCACTACTGTTGACACCAAAAATGTCACTTTGCCTCTTCAACATCAAGAAAGCTGCATGAAGTCGCAACCTGCCATAAATAGGCAATGCAATTTCTCCAAAAATTCAAATCTTGTCAGAATCAAACAAAAACTGCAAGATCCTTCAAGATAGCCAAGAGAAGAGTACACATGAAGTTTCGGGCCATTTCGACAACATTTGGCCTAACTTCACTTCTCCGACAGCTAAACGGGAGCTCCCAGCGGCGACATCATCGGAGACGTCAAAACTTCGATCAAAGCCTACAGATGACTCCAGCATGTCTCAAAAGGGCTCTATGCCAAATTTCAAGTCAAACCGACAACGTTTGACCCTCCATCAATGCTCGAGCAGCAAAATCAAGCCTCCCGGCGGCGGAAACCACCGAAGCCTTTGCTTATCAAACCAAGTGCATGAGTGGCTTCAACATGCTTCCAAAAGGCTGCACGTCGAATTTCAGGTCATTCCGACAACGTTTGACCAGGTTTCGATGCTCCGAGAGAAAATCAAGCCTACCGGCGGCGGAGCAACCCGGGACCATGACATCCAAAATGGAGCCCATGGAACGTCTCAAAATGACTCCAATAGGCTCCCCGTCAAATTTCAGGTCAATCGGACATCGTTTGGCCACATATCAACGCTCGGCATTTTCCCCGCAGCAAAATCAAGTGAAGCATCGATGGGACCCCAAACGGCTTCAAAACTCAAACAAAAGCCTATGGTTGGTCTTATTTATTGCTCAGGAGGCTTCACCTCAAATTTCAGGTCATTCCGACATCGTTTGACCAAGTTTCAGCTTCTGGCGGAAAATCAGCAGCTCTACGGGACAAAGTCTTCGGCTTTCCCGGAAAATTGGAAACTTTGCACTCTAAAAATGCAAGGATTCTCATCAAGTTTTCTACAGGGAAATCAAGCCAATAAATGAGAAGAAATGTCAAGAAAAATACAGAAGAAAACGGCGACGAAAAAGACCTCAAAACGACCGCAAAACGGGCTCCGAAGGGAAAAAACCCCCCAGGGTCGCAGACCCCTGCGACCATGGCCCATGGTCGCAGGCCCCTGCGACCATGGCCCATGGTCGCCGGCGACCATGGAGGTCCGGGTCACCGGATTTTCCGCCGGTGACCCGTTTTTCCGTCTTTTTTCGCGTTTCGCGCACTTTGGCCCCTGTGGTTTCCTGAAAATGTGATTTTTAGTGCTTTAAATTGACTCATATCCGACGACATCTCGGATCCGCCGTCAAAAGCATAAAATCATCATTGATCGCTCCAAGATCGTCAACCGGCTGACCAAGAAAGTGCACTTTCTGTCCGACCGATCGAGAAATCGACAAGACAGATGTCACCGGCCCGCTCTTAGTTATCAATGTCTGAAGTTACATGTTCATCCGATGTCGATCAGCATGTAGATCCATCGATGATCATCGCCAGAAGAATTCCAGAAGACACGGCACGGCCCGCGACTCTTGGACTGCTCGGCGACCAATTAATGTGGTTAATTGACTAACTTTATTATGGTCATTAATTCATTTCTTTGGACGGCCCAATCAGAAGCAAGCATTTGGGAGTTACAAGTCAATTGATTCATGGCATTTAAACCATGAAACTCCTCCCATTATGGTAATTAAGGTGATTAAAAGCCCTTAATCTCCATCGGCCAATCAGATTCAAGGAAAAAGGAGTTACAAAATCAAGAAATAAATCTTGTAACTCCTCCCATTAAAGCCATTAAGGCTCATAAACCCTCCTAAATGGCTACCAAAAGCCTATAAATAGGAGAGCATTCCATTGAAATGGAGATCAGAAAAAAGAGGAGAAAATCAGAAGATCAGAAAAAAAAAGGGATCAGAAAGAGATCTGAGAGAAAGAAAAAGAGAGAAAAACTCTGCTGAAGTTCTGCACCGGCCACCACTACAAGGTGACAAAAGTCTCTTGGGGGGCACCCCCCCCAAGGTCCTTGCCTTCTCCTGCTGCCTCCAATGGCTTAGACGTGGCTTTTCAGCCCGTCTACTTAGCTTTTTATTGGACATAGGACCTTCTCTTGGTCTTTGTCCTCTAAAAACCTGAGGTTATAGCCAAGCCAAGCGAATCAAGAGCATCTTCTGTTCTCATCTGCATGGATGATGGCGAAGCCCATACATGGCTTGCGACCGTCAATCTGAACGAGTCCCCCATAATCTCCTGAAAAGTTAGATCTTCCTTTTCTTGCTTTTCATTGTAGTTTGTATTTTTCTAAAGAGACAAAAATCACAACTCTTGTCTTTCATTATTGATAAGAATTGTAAATCGGCTATAAACGCCAAAATCGGCTATAAATGCCAAACAAAATCGCCTTTCACGGCAAACCAAGAAAATGTCTCTTTTCTTAAATATTTGTGCAATGGAAAACTTGAAAGAAGTTGATTTCTTTTTTACTTGCGAAGGTTGATCTCCGGATTACCACTTGCAATTCCAAGTAAAATAGAAAATCTGGCACACCCACATAAAAGAAATGTTGATGCACGCTTCAGGGCCCGCCAGGGCGCGAAAGGGCCGGACCCGACGGACTCCCACGTTCCGCCGACCCCGGTAGCCGCCCCACGGCGCCTCGGAGCGCGTTCCATCAAGCTGGCACACCCGGTGGGACTCGTTCATTTGAGAACATGGTGCTTGGAAATGAAATATTTGCATATCATACTTTTTGCTCTATGCTTATACTTCTTTTCCGGATTCCTTGGCTACTTTCTAGCTGGTAGCCTATGTTGGATTTTGCATCCTAAAAAAACATGAGATGAGATTTTTTGGAAATTTCTATTTCTTTGAGTTTGTTTCCATTCTTTCTCTTTTCAAAAAAAAAAAAAAATCAGTTTTCTTAGTTTGAATTCAAAATTGAGAAACTTTGATCCTATCCTATCGTTCTTTGGTGCTTGCAGAAATGTTGAGCCCGTTCGACTAAGGTTTTGGACCATCGTTTCTCTTCGATGAGTTCATTAGAGATTTCAAAAAAAAATATATTAAAAAAAAAAAAAATCAGTTTTCTTAGTTTGAATTCAAAATTGAGAAACTTTGATCCTATCCTATCGTTCTTTGGTGCTTGCAGAAATGTTGAGCCCGTTCGACTAAGGTTTTGGACCATCGTTTCTCTTCGATGAGTTCATTAGAGTTTTCAAAAAAAAATATATTAAAAAAATAAAAATAAAAAAAAAATCAGTTTTCTTAGTTTGAATTCAAAATTGAGAAACTTTGATCCTATCCTATCGTTCTTTGGTGCTTGCAGAAATGTTGAGCCCGTTCGACTAAGGTTTTGGACCATCGTTTCTCTTCGATGAGTTCATTAGAGATTTCAAAAAAAAAAAAAAAATAAATAAAAAAATCAGCTTTCTTAGTTTGGATTCAAAATTGAGAAACCTTGATCCTATCCTATCGTTCTTTGGTGCTTGCAGAAATGTTGAGCGCGTTCGACTAAGGTTTTGGGCCATCGTTTCTCTTCGATGAGTCTATTTGGGATTTTTATAAAAAAAAAAAAGGACATAGACCACTAAGGTTAAACCAATTGCGTTCTTTGATCACGATTGATTCAAGAAAAGCCTTGTCCAGAGTGTGGAGACAGCTTGACTGTTCTAGGCAAGGGTCCTCCAAACGGGTTCATTAAGTAATCCTACCCTTACCTGGGGGCAATTCTATCAATTGAGGTTTCATAAGATCGGGTTAGGAGGCCTATGTGTACTCTCTCGTCTTTAAATCTTAAAAAAATTAAAAAAAAAATAAAAAAAAATTTTCAAAAAAAAATCTTAAAAAAAAAAAACAAAAATTTTCAAAAAAAAAAAAAAAATAAAATAAAATAAAAATAAATAAAAATATATTTTTAAAAAAAAAATATAATAAAAAAATAAAAATAATAAAATAAAAAAAAAATCATTTCAAAAAAAAAAAAAAAAAATCTCCAAAAACTCGTCACTTTTGGATTCAGATTCGAGAAATTGTGGTCTCTTCCCTTCTGAGTACTGGCGCTCGCGGAAATCGTTGAGCCCGTATTTGAATCGGAATGCCACCTGCTCTCTTTGACGAATCCATTTCTGACATTTCAAAACAAAGAATCCCATCTCATGGATGCGATCTCCAACATTTGTGCCTAGCAATACTGGTACGCCCTTTCAGGGTCTACTGTATCTGTGACCGGCACATTTGTAACTCCTACCTTATATTCTTCTTATCTCGAGCAAGCCCTGCTTCTCGATAAGTCGAATTTAGGTTTACAATTGCTTCTAGCAGTCATCGGAACGCTCATTCTGGGCTCACCATACTTGCTGTCAGAACAATTGTACCATCTATGGCTTTTTGCCTTCTTCATGTCGCTTGGGTCATATCCCTTGAGCGATTTGAAAAGACAACCATAGAAATTCCCATTTATGATCATTATATTCTTGTGATTACTAATGGATGTGGTCTTGTTTCAGAACCTTTTCGAAACTAACAATGGCAGCCTTAACCATTATCTTCGATGAGAACAAGCACAACTCATGCTTCAACAGAAGCAAAGCGCGCGCACTCATAAGCGCCCTATCAGCTGCCGAAGCGTTAACTCCCTCGGCAACTCTCTGAACTCCGGGTCGACCTCGACTCCCCGGACCATCGTCTTCGGGACACTGGGACCATTCCCACTTCCCGAAGAACAAACTGCGCCTGCCAAAAGGCAGAAGATCGCCTCTTAACGTGTCACTCTCGTGACACCAAAGGCGAAAGCCAAAAAGCCCGAAGCCCGCGGCACCCCCGCGAAGCCTCGACCCACAAACAACCAGGTCTATCCCAAGACTTGGTCTCCAAGACCTTCCCCAAAACAAAGAAGGTCTCAAACCTCCACCAAGCCAGCATACCTGGCCCCACTCAAAGAGAACCAGTTCTGCCCTCTTGCCTACATGAAAGAGGAGAGACCCATCTCCAACCTGACTCCCAAGTCAACCCAGCATGAGTCGGCTTGTTCCTACAGGCCCAAAATCAGATCATGCATCACCAGGCCTCTACAAGCACCTGCCAAGGCCTACACTCCTTCAGTTCGACCCTTCATCTCTACAGGGGCCGAACTCGAAAGGTTTAAAGCTTCGCTGCAACAGGCAAAGGACCGGGTCCGGATCCTGTCCTTGCCTAGCTACAAAGAAGACAGGCTCGGTTGCTGCGCCCGAGGGAGCACATCCTTCATCGTCAGAGCCCAGCCAGAGCTGACTGAAGCTCAAATCGCTCGTCGAGCACGCCGCCGTGCGTCGTATCGACAAAAGAGACTAGAGAAGCAACGGACCCAGCCTCCTACACTTCAAGTCTCCCGCAAATGGGTCGAAAAAGAAAGACCCGACCAAGTTGCTGCCGTCCATATGGTTGGAAAAACCAGAAGACGCCAAAGGTCAGCATAAAAAATCCATGTCCGACGTCCGGTGACCCGTAGCGTCACCAGGACACAAAGACATCCCGAAGAATCTCCTGCCCCTTCCAGCCAAGGACGGGAGAGTAATCCTTCATCAAGCTCTTCATCAAAAAGAATGAGCCCCAGCTCGGTCACCAGGACGATTTCTTCGTTCGAATCCCGAGGGATGAACGTCTTGGCTACAAGTTCTGAGCCGCCACCTCAGAATCCACCTCGAGATGATGCGCTCACACGCATCCAGCAGTTGGAACAAGGCCAGCAGAGGATTGAAACTCTGATGGAAAACCTTCTCCTCGTTGTCCAAAATCATGTGAACAATGAGCCTCCTCCGAATCATGGCAATAACGAGGAAAATGGAGAAGAAAATGAGTCACGCGCCCTTACCAAAAAGGACGTAGACAGTATCCTCGCCAAAGCAAAAGAAGAGGATATACTCAAAGAGCATGGGATCAAGCCACCATATCCTTTATGGATGGACTCGGTCCCGTTCCCCACAAAATTCAAACATCCTACTCTCCAAACATATACGGGGAAAGGATCGGCCAGACAGCACGTCATCCACTTCAAGATCTTGACGGGAGCTATCGCGGATCAAGATGCACTCAAGATCCGCCTCTTTGCAAGTACCCTAAAAGGTACGGCCTTCGATTGGTACTCCACTCTGCCGGAGAACTCCATTCAGAACTGGGCTATGCTGGAGACACGCTTCCTGACCCACTTCCAAGGTGAGGATCATCCTGTTACTATGGCTCAGCTCTGCAGCCTAAAACAGGGAGAGAATGAGTCAACTTATGACTTCATTCACAAGTGGAAAGCAATGGCGTACAAATGCTCAGATGTACTGCCACAAGCGTCGCTAGTCGACATCTGCCGAAACAACATGAGAGCTAAAATCCGCTCCATGATCATCGGCAATAAATCAAAGAACCTGGGGGAACTCCTGGAAGCTTCCATGGAAGCTGAAACGGTGATCAAAGACCTCAACAGTCAGAAATCATCAAAGAAAGAGCCGACTGCTGTTGCAACCTCTAAACCAAAGAAGAAGGAGGTTCTCAATGTGCAGACTAAGTCAGCTCCTCAGCAGCCAAAGAAAGCTGAAAATAGAGCTGCAGGTAAGAGACCTGAACTCTCTGATGCCTTCAAAGAGCGAGTAGAAAAGAAATATCCGTTCGATGAAGACGTTGAAGAAATCTTTGAGGCTCTCCTAGCAAATGGCAAACTCATTTTGCCAGAGCCCAAAAGACCTGGAGACGTTGGCAAAACCAATGATCCTCGGTACTGTCCATACCACCAGATGGTCTCGCATCCTCTCAATCAATGCTTTGTTGTGAGAGAGAAGATAAACGAGATGTGGAAAAACGGAGTCATCACCTTTGACAAAAATTATGGGACTGCCTCTGTCAACATGGTGTCATGTGGACAATCACCAAAATCACCGAAGAAGAAGATCACTACTTCCTTCAAGGTGATAAAAAGAATTCAAACGTCCGAAGTATTGGTTCCTTACCCGACACCAGACGGACAACCCATATGGGTACATCCCGATCTCTTGGAAGATGAAAATTGGGAGATCGTAAAAACAAAGCCGACAGCTCAACAGCGAAGGCAGGCTAGGAAACATCTCCTCAGGCTCAAACGGCAAGAGAAGACCCAGCCAAAACAAGAAGTCCATGAAAAGGCAGAGGCCTCCTCTACCACTTCACTCGGGGCAACAGAAACGTCCCTTCCAGAGACTTCAAAGGCGGTAAGAAACTTCACTCTCAGTGATTTCATGCCACCTCAATTCAAAAAAGAAGCCATGCAGGGGGCATCATACTCTTGCAACTTGGTAGTTGGATTCTCCATTGATGGATACGAGTCCAGCGACACCGACGATGGATTCGAGCCCAACTACACCGATGAGTGGGAGGAATCTCTTGAAACAGGAGAATATCTCTCCGATGAAGAATGGGTTCCTGAAACTCACCTTATGCCAGTAATCTGGTATAATCCCTTGCAACCACAAGGATCCTGGTCTGATGATGAAGAAGACCAAGAGGCTGCACAAGAAGATGCTGTTAACCCAGCACCTGTCATTGCTCCAGTGGAAATCAACTATGTTGAGCCACACGGAGAAGACGAAGAAGAAGATCTGGCTCCCATGCCTGATCTTGAAGAATATGCAAGGATCTTGCAGCGTCTCGCTCTAGAACAAGAGCAAGACCGCGTCAACGAGATTCCTCACAATCCAGAGCCGGAAGTCCCTGAAGCCCATCAGGTACCTCCTCCCTCAACTCCTGAAAATGGAGAACATTGCTGGATAGATGATCCTCTTACATCCGAGGATGAGTCTGACTCCGAGCAGGCAACATCTCCTATCAGAGCTTCCTGTAATGTAATATATCAGGACTATAGCTCTTCTGAAGCGTCGTCTGATGAGATTACCTATACTCCGACGACGCCTAGCAATGTATCCTCTGGAGCTACCTCGTCTCACGTGACTTTCACAGAGATGACACCCTCTCAGGTTTCTTCTCCTGAGACTGTGACTTCAGGATACACATTCTTCCTGACTCATCATCATGAAGAAAACCCAACTTGGGGTGATGGATGGGTCAACGAAGAAGAAAAGCTGCTGGATGCTGTTCAGGACTTGCTCCCGGAAAATGCTCCGTGCAACACAATCACTGAGGATGGCAACTCTGCTGCAGATACATCCCCAGTAGATGAAAAACGACAGCCTCTTGATCTTGAAGACAATCTTCCAAACGAAGATCCTTCTCAAGAAGCTCTCGAAGTTGGTAGAGGCACCCGTTCGGGCCGGGACTACCACAAAAATTACAACCAATCTTCCTTTACTTATGTAAATCCTTCGGGAAAAGATGTTGTAAGCGCCCCCAGTGGCAACAATGATGAACATGCAGGCCCTAAGGAGGCTTTCAAGTATGACTTGGTTGAGCACTTCAAACACATACCTGCACGTCTTCACATCCTGGATTTATTACGAATGTCTCCATGCACTCGTGATAATCTCGTCTCAGAATTACAAAAACTGAATGAGGATGTCGACAAACATGCCCCACAAGTCCTCCAAATTGAAATGGACTACCGGGTCAAAAACTCAGAAACCTCCTTAAAAGGAGAAAAAGAGAAAAGCGAGGGATCATGCATCCAATGCCTCTCGGTTCAAAAGGCAGCCAGTGCAACCATCGCCTTCACTAAGGAAGACCTCCTACTTGGCGAAGCAAGGCACAACCGACCCCTGTACTTCACAGGGTACATCAAAGAAATGCCAATACATAGAGTTCAGATCGACCCAGGTTCTGCACTCAACCTTATCTCCACTTCGGCTCTTGAAGAGTTGGGCATCCCACCCAGCAAGCTAAGCCACACATCTGTATCTATCTTTGGATACGATGGGAGCACTCAAAGGCCTATCGGCAAAATCAAGTTCAAATTGCAAATCGGTGATCTTATCTCTGAGGTCACTGTGTATGCAATAAAAACCCCCTCATGCTACAACATCCTTCTCGGACGTCCTTGGATACACGAGAATGGTGTTGTTCCTTCAACTCTACATCAATGCATCAAGTTTGTCGGCGACGACGGCATGGTACATCGAGTCTTTCCGGACAGGAAACCCTTCAAAGGTAAAGAAGTCCACTTCGCAGACTCCCAAATGTATGAAGGCGAAAAAGAAGAAGAAGAGGAAACAGCACCCCCTGCTGAAAATCTCCAGAAAGATAGAGGCAAGGCTCCTCAAAAATCACCGGAAGAAAACAAACCCTCCGGCAAATTAGAAGAGAGTAGTCAATCTCCCTTCGTTATCTCCCTCAAGAATTCAAAACCTTTGGTCATCACGACTAAAGTGAAGAAGGCGAAACAAAAGCCTGGGGGCAAATTTGTTGTCTCTCTCGTGTCTATCATGCAAGACACATACTCGGACTCAGAGCCAGAAGACGATGCATCGTCAAGCCAAGCTGACACTCAGCAAGTTCAGCCTGCTCTCACTCCGATGGAGACACCTGCTGATGTAGAAGATCCTACGTCTGCTACCTTTGTTGTTCCGGCAACATCACCAAAGCAAAGGCCGATCTTCTTCCATAGATCGGACGATTCTTCATCAAATTCCATGCTGGAACCTTTCCAAAATGAAGGTATGCCTCAGCTATCTCTATATAGTCCTGTGGCACAAGCAATTATGAAGAAAATGGGCTATGACGCTCAAAACCCAGTCGGTTTGGGAGAAAGACGCGGTATTCTCACGCCATTGGAGCCCGCCTTGACCAAAAGCCAGCTGGAAGATTGGAGACTCTACGGTCATGTAGAAAAGTCTTCATATGGGTTAGGGTATGATCCCGACACTCCTCTGAGACAGTTGACACAAAGGCTTAAAAGTCATTTTACCGACCAAGCCTCAACATCTAAAGTCCACGAAGACATCGATCTCCCTGGAAATCTCTTTAAAGAGTTACCTGACAAAGATCCAGGAAGCTCATCCAATTGGTATGATTTCTCTGATGATAAAGAGGAATCGTCCGATAATACAGACTTGTGGCATCCTGACCCAGAAGAACCCTCGTCTCCAAAAGAAATACCAGACTCAACAGGCGATTGGAACTATCTCATAGCAAGCCTTGAGGAGATCACCAATCAAGAAAATCCATGGAAAGGAACAGAGCCTTGGTCTGGTAATGCAGTTGAAACTCCAGAAGGTTTCGTTGAGTTGGAAGCCTCCGAAAATATTGTGGAGGAACCACCTTCGAACCTTCCGACAGAAGATCCTGTTCAAAAGATAAACTTGGGAACACCTGATAACCCACGTCCTGTATTCATAAGCAAGAATATAAAGGATGATGAGTTACCCGAGTATATCGCTTTTCTTCATGAGTTCGTTGATTGCTTTGCATGGTCTTATGCTGAAATGCCTGGTTTAGACCCCAAAGTAGCAGTCCACAAACTCAATCTTCAAGAAGACATTAAGCCTGTCAAACAAGGCCAAAGAAGATTCTGTCCAGATGTGATGGATAAAATTGAACAAGAAGTTCAAAAACTCAAAAGCGTTGGCTTCATCCGTGAGGAACAACATCCAGAGTGGTTGGCCAATATTGTCCCCGTGACAAAGAAAAATGGGCAGATCAGGGTCTGCATTGACTATAGAGACCTGAATGGCGCTTGCCCTAAAGATGAATTCCCGCTCCCCATACCGGAGGTGATGATTGACAATACCTGCGGATTCGAGCGAATGACATTCATGGATGGCTTCTCTAGTTACAATCAGATAAAGATGCATCCCGAGGATGAAAAACACACTTCATTTCGGACTCCATTTGGCGTGTATTGCTACACTGTCATGCCATTTGGTCTGAAAAATGCTGGTGCCACATATCAGAGGGCTATGATGAAAATATTCCAAGATATGCAGCACAAGACGGTCGAATGTTACGTTGATGACCTCGCCGTCAAAAGCAGAAGAAAAGAAGACCATCTCAAAGATCTTCAGGAAGTCTTCCTCCGACTCCGCAAACACAAACTGCGGATGAATCCTCTAAAATGCTTCTTCGGCGTCTCGTCGGGTAAGTTTCTCGGATTCCTTGTTCGGAAAGCTGGAATAGAACTTGACCCCATAAAAGTCAAGGCTATTCTAGAAATGCCCTCCCCAAGAACCTTGAGAGAACTAAAAGGGCTCCAAGGGAGATTGGCCTACATCAGACGGTTCATCTCCAATCTTTCGGGGAAATGCCGTCCATTCTCTCGATTGATGAAAAAAGGTGTAGACTTTGTCTGGGATGCCGACTGCGAAGCCGCATTTCAAGATATCAAGTCATACCTGACCAAACCTCCAGTGTTAGCTGCCCCTGCCACTGGAAAACCATTCATCTTGTACACAAGAGCTCTTGATCATTCTGTAGGCGCTCTGCTTGCACAAGAGAATGGTGAGGGAAAAGAAGCTGCTCTATACTACCTCAGCCGCATGCTAGTAGGTGCAGAGCATCGCTACTCTCCAGTCGAAAAAGAATGCCTTGCAGTGATGTTTGCCGTACAAAAGCTACGTCACTACTTGCTTTCCAACACAGTCTACCTCGTCTCAAGGATCAACCTCTTGAAGGTCCTTGTCACAAAGGCAGGTTCTCTTAATGCCCGACTGGCAAAATGGTCCATCCTTCTATCACAATTTGATATTAGGTATGTACCACAAAAAGCAATCAAAGGCCAAGCTCTAGCAGATTTCCTCGCAGAGCATCCATTGCCTAAAGATTCACCACTCAGGGATGATCTCCCAGACGAACCTGTCTACAACGTGGAGACTTCCTCACCAAATGCCTCCTGGGACATGTACTTTGACGGTGCAACCAGGACAAATGAAAACAGAAAGCTGATCTCGGGAGTTGGCATCCTCTTTGTTAGCCCCGACAAATGCATGATTCCACACGCTTTTTCGCTACTGGAACCATGCACAAACAATGCAGCTGAATACCAAGCTCTGATCCTAGGATTGGAACTCGCCATCGAATCCGGTATCACTATGCTGGAAGTCTTTGGAGACTCTCAACTGATCGTCAACCAGATGAATCAGAAATATGAAGTCAGGAAGCCCGATCTGCTGCCTTATTACAACAAGGCACAATCGCTTCTGCAAAAGTTTGACATCTATCACATCACCCACATTCGTAGAGGTGAAAATATCCGTGCAGATGCCCTGGCCGGACTTGCCGCATCAATGGCGATCTAGGAAGAGGAAAACATGCAAATTACAGTGAATGAGAGAAGGATCCTTCCTCCTCTTAACACACACCAAGCAGTTGCTGAATGCCACCGAGTGGTTGGAAGTCGGATCTCTATCCTTCAACCTTCAATCGGCGACTGGAGGGATCCGTTCATTGATTACACTATGTTCGGAATCCTACCTGAAGATCCAAAAGAACGGGTAAGAATTCAAAGGGAGCCCCAAACTTTCATTTGGATATCCCTTCAAAGATCCTTTACAGGAAATCCTTCAATGGAGTACTCCTACGCTGCTTGTCACAACAAGAAGCTGAAGAAACACTCAAAGAAGTTCATGCTGGTCTTTGTGGAGCCCATCAGGCAGGTCCTAAGCTCTATGATCAGATAAAAAGGTTAGGTTACTATTGGCCTACCATGGTTGCTGATGCAATGCAATTTGCCAAACGCTGCCAGCTATGCCAAGTTCACGGAGATTACATTCACATGCCTCCGGAATGGCTGCATCCTACAGCAATCTCATGGCCTTTTGAAGCATGGGGCATGGACATCATAGGTCCTATCTCTCCCCGTTCAAGCAAAGGTCATTGCTTCATCTTCGCCGCTACGGATTATTTTTCCAAGTGGTCAGAAGCATTTGCGTTCAACGAAATGAAGACCTCATCAGTTCTTCAGTTCCTGCGCACCAACATCATTTGTCGTTTCGGCATACCCAAGAGATTCGTCCATGATAACGGACCACAATTCCGGGATCATCGATTCTACAGGTTTTGCAACAAATACAAAATTCAAAGCTGTCCTTCGACTCCATACAATCCGGCAGCAAACGGATTAGCAGAAGCCTTCAACAAGACACTCTGCAAAATCCTCAAGAAAATGGTCTCTAGTCACAAAAGAGACTGGAGCGACAAACTGTCTGAAGCTTTGTGGGCCTATCGAACCACCGTTCGAGGACCAACCCATAGCACACCATTCTCCTTGGTCTATGGATGCGAAGCTGTCGTGCCCCTAGAGGTACAAATTCCTTCTCTGAGGGTATCTCTACAAAATGACATGACTCAAGAAAGCAATGTCAAATTGCGACTCCATGAGCTGGACAATCTCGACGAGAGACGGCTCGAAGCTCGACAAAGCATTGAACTTTACCAAGCACGCATGGCAGGATCTTTTGACAAAAGGGTCCGGCAACGCGCCTACAAAAAGGGTGACTTGGTTCTTGCGGTAAAAAGACCAATGGTCTTCGCACACAAATCCAAAGGCAAATTTGAACCAAAATGGGAGGGACCCTACGTCATCGACAAAGTCTTCTCCAACGGCGCATATGCCCTCCTAAACATGGAAGGCGACAGATGTATGCTGCCTATCAACGACAAGTTCTTGAAGCGGTACTACCCTTGAAGACTTACCCAACTGGGTAAGAGCAATGCCTGTATGGCCAAAACCTGTTCTCAGGTACTCGCTCGTCAAACCCACTCTCTTTAGAATTTTCATATCAAATGTCAAAATTTCTAGAGATTCAAAAACAATGCTTACTTTCATTGCTTCATTGTTCAAAAACAAAAAAAAAAAAAATCCAAGTTTAGGAGCCTCTCCCTGACTTGACCAAAACTTTCGATCCTTGAACCAAAATTCATGGTTTGAAACAAAAATCCGGATTCAGGGATTTCCACCCTAGTCCACCTTACCTTTTACCGCCAAATGGTTCTAGGTCAAAATTTACGACCCTCGTGTCTTTAAACAAAAAAAAAAAATGGTTTTTCAAAAATCGTGGGGAAACGACATCAAAGTCAGTACCCGCAAAACAAAAATTTTGAAAAAAAGCAAGGATGCGACATTCCATCGATACTTGCACCCAAAATCGCAGGGAAGCGACATTTCGTCGATACTTGGAAAATCCAAAAATCGTGGAGAAGCAACAAACCAGTTGATATCCACAACCCAAATTTCAAAGGTTCGAGAAAACCTAAAATCGTGGAGAAGCAACAAACCAGTTGATATCCACAACCCAATTTCAAAAATCGTGGAGATGCAACATACCAGTTGCTATCCACAACCAAAATTACAAATGGTTCGAGAAAACCTCAAATTTCAAAAATCGCGGAGAAACGACATCAAGTCAGTACCCGCAAAACCAAAAGTCTTGGGAAAAGCAGGGAAGCGATGCTTAGTCGATATTTGCACCCCAATTCGCGAGGAAGCGACATTCCATCGATACTTGCAAAACCTAACCCGCGAGGAAGTGACATTCCATCAATACTCGCAAAACCGAATGAGCAAGGAAGCGACATTCCATCGATACTTGCAAGACCATTCAGCGGGGAGGCGACATTTAGTCGATACCTGCATTTTGAAAACCAAAACTCGGCTATAAATGCCAAAATCCGGCTATAAATGCCAAAACAAAAATTTCCGGCTATAAACGCCAAAACCGGCTTTCATGCCAATAAAACAAAACTTGGTTTTCAAAAAACTCGGCTACAAATGCCACACAAAAAAAACCTGACTCTCATGTCAAAACCGGCTATAAATGCCACAAATTGGCTATCAATGCCACCAAACCGGCTATAAATGCCACCAATTGGCTATCAATGCCACCAAACTGGCTGTAAATGCCACAAAAATCCGGCTTTCATGCCAAATTCGTTTCCCCTACCAAAACAACCATTTGACAAAAGATTTTCACAAAATGACAAAGCTTTTGATCAAATCCCATTTAGCAATTGCTTTCATCACAAAAAGATTTGAGTGAGCGTAGGGAAAACAAAAAAAAAGAAGTACCAAAAATACATGTGGTACCAAAAAGAAAAAAAAAGAAAGTGTTCACAAGCACTACAAAAAAAAAAAAGAAAAGAAAAGTACCAAAAAAATACATGTGGTACCAAAAAAAAAAAAGAAAGTGTTCACAAGCACTACAAAAAAAAGAGTACCAAAAAATACATGTGGTACCAAAAAAAGAAGAATGGTTTCTGCTATAAAAAATCAGGAGCTTAGCCAAAAATGGTCTCCAGCCAAAGCTTCAGCTCCTCAAGCAAACTTGTGGCCTCAGCCGTCAGAGTTTCCAAGGCACGCTTCTTCAGGAACTTGCCATGAGATGCTGGCGAATGCCGTAACCCTTCTTTTACACCGGGAAGCTCTTCCCCAGCAGTTTGCCATCGTTCGTTTTCTAGAGTCCTCCTCTCGAGAACTTGACCGGCATCTGCAACCCTGCGGATCAGAGTACTCTCCCTGTCACGAGCCTCTGTTATAGCAGCCCACTTCGCGTCGACTTGTGCCTTCAAATGCTCAAGACGTTTCCTGGCCTCCTCAACTTCCCTATCAAGGACGTTAAGGTCATGCCTCAATCCGATGATGGCTAGCTCTTCCTTGTTCTTCTCCCGAACTAGCTGCTTCTTGCTTTGTGTAGCCTCATTCAGGTCAGACTTAGCCTTATCAGCAGGGTCCAAGAACATCTCCTTGAAGAATTGGTCGTCAGGGAAACCCATGGTCTCAAACCACTTGTCACCCAGTGCAATGATCCTATCAACGATCGCCCTGGCACCTGTGACATCCAGACCAACCTCTTCGGTGTCGGTCAGAATCTCCTGTACATGTGGGATCATGCCAAATCCTGCCTCCAAGTGTCCAGAAAGGAGAGTCTTGACCCAAGAACTCAAAACCCGAGCCAGCACCTTCTTCGCAAATTGAAGAGACGAACTGGATGAAGATTCAACCTTCTCCGCTGATCGGCTGCTCATGTCATGTCCCATTGGAAGAGTAACAAAAGAACTCTTTTCACTTGGAGCCACTGGAGAGGGAATCTCAACACGAGGCATCTCCTCAATTATGTCTGAATTGGTCTCTACCTCCGGATCGACCTCTGGCATCCCTTGCTCTGGTTCTGAAGAAAGCGATGAACTCTCTTCTGTCACTTCAAAACCTGCAAATGAAACACAAAAAGGTATGATATGATCCTGTTCAAAAAAAAAAAAAAACCATCAGGGTCATCACTACAAAGTACCTTCTTCGACGACTGGCGGAACACTCTCTTCCTCCATGAACTCATCAGAAGCATCATCGACATTTGCGTCCATTGATGGTTCAAAGTCATCGGAATCCTGTGGCAAGTCAGCTGACAAGAAAAAAATGTTAGCAAATCAAGTCGCAGGCAAAAAAAAAAAAAGAGAAAAGAGACACACGTGAAAAAAAAAAAAAAAAAAAACAGAAATCACGTGGAAAAAAAAAAAGAAAAAAAAAAAAAAAAGAGAAGAAGAATAGAAAGAAAAAAAAAACAAGAAGAAAGAAAAAAAAAAAGAGAAGAGAAACTTTTTTTTCCATCCTACATAGAGTTTTCTTGAAAGAAAAAAGAGAGAAAACTTACTTGAAGCCATTGATGGAGAAGAAGAAGGAAAAAGCTTGAAGATCCTTGAAGAAGAAAAACTCTTGGTCTTGGAGCTCTCTTGAGATTGTTGCAAAAGAAAGCAATAAGAGCAAGAGATCCTACCTTCCTTTGCTTTTATAGGAGAGAGCAAATCAAAGAAGGAAACAAAGAAGAAAGGTAAGTGTTACTAATTAGTAACCTTACCAAAAGAGAAGGAATTAGAAAGATTCTTTCCCAAAAAGAAAGATGTCTTTGAGAGATTTCCTCCCAAAATCAATCAATGAAAGATTCTCTCCAACAAAAAAGGATATTGGAGATTTCTTCCCAAAAAGAAAGATACCTTGAGATATTCTCTCCCAAATTAAGGGAATATGAGAGATTCTCTCCCATAAAGATATTTTTAGATATTCTCTATCCAAATGAGATATCTTTAGATATTCTTTATAGAAATGACCCCACATGAGATCTAAGCCATCCTAAAAAGCTTAAGGTCCCATGGGCTAGCCCATATGAGCCAGGTTTGACCACCTAGGCACTGAAAAAAAAAAAAAAATTTGGGCTTTTAGTCAGGAAAAAAAAAATCCCTCTTACCAAGAGCATACAATAATGGTTCCATGCCTCTTTTGAGTTGATTGAACCATACAAAAAAAAAATTCCAAGCCCCATGAGCTTCCAAAAATCAAACCATCCAGCCTCATAAACCAAATTGAGCCAAAATCTTGAAATTGACATTCCACAAAAAAAAATCCAAACCACTCCAATGGACCCACACAGTCCCAAAGAGTGACCAAAAACCAAATCCTGGTCCCCTAACTTGCCACATACAGCTTGTTAGGTCACAAGACCAAAACCAAAAACCAAATCATGATTCCCCAACTTGCCACATACAGCTTGTTGGGTCACAAGGTCAAAACCAAAACCCGATCCCCTAACCTGCCATATATAGCTGGTTAGGTCACAAGATCAAAAACAGAAACCCAAATCCACATCCCTGATGTCATCTTCAAAACTTTGCCTCGAGATGGTGTGTGATTCCTTTCACTACCATAAAATTCCCCTGGAAGCTCAAAGGCTACTCTACCAAAGGAAGGATTGCTCAAAGACTCTTGGTCGAGACACAAGCTCTCCTTCAAAACTCTCTTCGAGGCACATCGACTACAAAAGTCAAGCAACTCGTCGCTGTACCTCGAGGGGGCATTTGTTGACACCAAAAATGTCACTTTGCCTCTTCAACATCAAGAAAGCTGCATGAAGTCGCAACCTGCCATAAATAGGCAATGCAATTTCTCCAAAAATTCAAATCTTGTCAGAATCAAACAAAAACTGCAAGATCCTTCAAGATAGCCAAGAGAAGAGTACACATGAAGTTTCGGGCCATTTCGACAACATTTGGCCTAACTTCACTTCTCCGACAGCTAAACGGGAGCTCCCGGCGGCGACATCATCGGAGACGTCAAAACTTCGATCAAAGCCTACAGATGACTCCAGCATGTCTCAAAAGGGCTCTATGCCAAATTTCAAGTCAAACCGACAACGTTTGACCCTCCATCAATGCTCGAGCAGCAAAATCAAGCCTCCCGGCGGCGGAAACCACCGAAGCCTTTGCTCATCAAACCAAGTGCATGAGTGGCTTCAACATGCTTCCAAAAGGCTGCACGTCGAATTTCAGGTCATTCCGACAACGTTTGACCAGGTTTCGATGCTCCGAGAGAAAATCAAGCCTACCGGCGGCGGAGCAACCCGGGACCATGACATCCAAAACGGAGCCCATGGAACGTCTCAAAATGACTCCAATAGGCTCCCCGTCAAATTTCAGGTCAATCGGACATCGTTTGGCCACATATCAACGCTCGGCATTTTCCCCGCAGCAAAATCAAGTGAAGCATCGATGGGACCCCAAACGGCTTCAAAACTCAAACAAAAGCCTATGGTTGGTCTTATTTATTGCTCAGGAGGCTTCACCTCAAATTTCAGGTCATTCCGACATCGTTTGACCAAGTTTCAGCTTCTGGCGGAAAATCAGCAGCTCTACGTGACAAAGTCTTCGGCTTTCCCGGAAAATTGGAAACTTTGCACTCTAAAAATGCAAGGATTCTCATCAAGTTTTCTACAGGGAAATCAAGCCAATAAATGAGAAGAAATGTCAAGAAAAATACAGAAGAAAACGGCGACGAAAAAGACCTCAAAACGACCGCAAAACGGGCTTCGAAGGAAAAAAACCCCCCAGGGTCGCAGACCCCTGCGACCATGGCCCATGGTCGCAGGCCCCTGCGACCATGGCCCATGGTCGCCGGTCCATGGTCGCCGGCGACCATGGAGGTCCGGGTCACCGGATTTTCCGCCGGTGACCCGTTTTTCCGTCTTTTTTCGCGTTTCGCGCACTTTGGCCCCTGTGGTTTCCTGAAAATGTGATTTTTAGTGCTTTAAATTGACTCATATCCGACGACATCTCGGATCCGCCGTCAAAAGCATAAAATCATCATTGATCGCTCCAAGATCGTCAACCGGCTGACCAAGAAAGTGCACTTTCTGTCCGACCGATCGAGAAATCGACAAGACAGATGTCACCGGCCCGCTCTTAGCTATCAATGTCTGAAGTTTCATGTTCATCCGATGTCGATCAGCATGTAGATCCATCGATGATCATCGCCAGAAGAATTCCAGAAGACACGGCACGGCCCGCGACTCTTCGACTGCTCGGCGACCAATTAATGTGGTTAATTGACTAACTTTATTATGGTCATTAATTCATTTCTTTGGACGGCCCAATCAGAAGCAAGCATTTGGGAGTTACAAGTCAATTGATTCATGGCATTTAAACCATGAAACTCCTCCCATTATGGTAATTAAGGTGATTAAAAGCCCTTAATCTCCATCGGCCAATCAGATTCAAGGAAAAAGGAGTTACAAAATCAAGAAATAAATCTTGTAACTCCTCCCATTAAAGCCATTAAGGCTCATAAACCCTCCTAAATGGCTACCAAAAGCCTATAAATAGGAGAGCATTCCATTGAAATGGAGATCAGAAAAAAGAGGAGAAAATCAGAAGATCAGAAAAAAAAAGGGATCAGAAAGAGATCTGAGAGAAAGAAAAAGAGAGAAAAACTCTGCTGAAGTTCTGCACCGGCCACCACTACAAGGTGACAAAAGTCTCTTGGGGGGCACCCCCCCCAAGGTCCTTGCCTTCTCCTGCTGCCTCCAATGGCTTAGACGTGGCTTTTCAGCCCGTCTACTTAGCTTTTTATTGGACATAGGACCTTCTCTTGGTCTTTGTCCTCTAAAAACCTGAGGTTATAGCCAAGCCAAGCGAATCAAGAGCATCTTCTGTTCTCATCTGCATGGATGATGGCGAAGCCCATACATGGCTTGCGACCGTCAATCTGAACGAGTCCCCCACAATCTCCTGAAAAGTTAGATCTTCCTTTTCTTGCTTTTCATTGTAGTTTGTATTTTTCTAAAGAGACAAAAATCACAACTCTTGTCTTTCATTATTGATAAGAATTGTAAATCGGCTATAAACGCCAAAATCGGCTATAAATGCCAAACAAAATCGCCTTTCACGGCAAACCAAGAAAATGTCTCTTTTCTTAAATATTTGTGCAATGGAAAACTTGAAAGAAGTTGATTTCCTTTTTACTTGCGAAGGTTGATCTCCGGATTACCACTTGCAATTCCAAGTAATATAGAAAATCTGGCACACCCACATAAAAGAAATGTTGATGCACGCTTCAGGGCCCGCCAGGGCGCGAAAGGGCCGGACCCGACGGACTCCCACGTTCCGCCGACCCCGGTAGCCGCCCCACGGCGCCTCGGAGCGCGTTCCATCAACTACACTCTTTTATTTTCACACACAACTTTTTCTCTCTCTTCCAACTTTTCTCTGGATTAGCACTTTGGGCTTTTGCAGTAGGAATTCTAGACCGTCTCCCTCAACCATGGACCTCAGGCAAGTACCTAACCATAATTTGTAGATTTAATGCGGGTGATCTTCTTTTATTCGTGTGTGGATGCATGTACAAACCCATTTTATGCCCTAAGATTTGATTTTCTCTTTTTGGGATGAGACCTTGCATATATGGCCACCATCTATTAATTCTAAATTTTGGGGCATGAGTCACCTTGAAGATATTTTATTTGCATTTAATCTTGATGTGGGGCCCGTGGGGAGACCTGATCAAATATGGTCTGTTAAAATTGTTGTGTTTGACCAAGCTACCTTAGATATTAGACCCGTCATGGGATTTTTATTTGTGGGGCCCACCATCCAGTCCCACCCGGCTGCAGTAGGTGTGAAACGTTGGAATAATTAAGTGGGTTTTGTATGCAAAGGCTCTGTACATGATGTTGGAAATATAAAGATGAGATGGGGAGTTCGGTGGTTCGGGGAAGCCTGGAAAAAGTGTGGGATTTTTGGTGATGTGTGAGGGTAAGAGAGATTGGTGACGTGTGGAATGAGAGAGAGAAATATGGTGATGTATTGATAGGTTGGGATAGGAGAGAGAAGATAATGATGATGTGGTGGGTGAGATGGGTTATATTGTGAACTTTTGATACTTTGGCCCCATTGATTTTAGGAATTTGGAAAAAAGGACACTATTCTTTAATAAACCCCATTGGACTCTTAAGTTTTATATTCTTGAAAATACATTAAGATGGGACCCTAAGTTTTCTAAAATTATAAATTAAGGATTGTTATTTCTTATTTTTATTTACAAATTAATTTTAAATGATATCCTTGATTTTATTACGTTAAATTCATATTTTTGAACTTTATTAATTGGATCTTTGGACAAAGTAAATACCGTCCGGGCACACGGTATATTACTAATGTGGGGTTTATTACTCGTATGACCTCGGTAAAATTGTAGTGGATTGAGCTCAACTCATCTCTATTGGAAAACCCTTAATTGGGTCTATGCACCATTGATTGAGAAGGGGTGCGTTGATCTTTTATCTATTAGAAATTCCTGTAGTTGTGGGGTATGAGACCTTACGTTTGACCTTAGGATTGGCTTGTGAATTATCCTTTGACCTTCGGGTTTGCATACATGACTAAGTTTGATATTGTTCAATTAGTTGCATACCCTGTGTTGATTGGATATGGACCGTGATGTGGCGTGGCAATCGATTGAGATATTGTAGTGGTTTATTCGAATGATTTGATCGGTATTCGATTATGGATTATTGTGCACCCAGCCCTTCACTATGACTTACGATCCTGTGTCAGAGCTTTACAAATCATTAGGTCTATTATACTATGATATGTATATATATATATGTATATTGATTGGGTCATATTCGAACGACTGCAGTTTTATTTGGACGGTTGATCACCGATGTGTAAGGACGCTGTAATATCTGAATCGATTTATGACTGCCGGCCTTCGAACGGGTTTTCCCGCTTTATTGTTAGGGCTGATCACCCAAAACAGTAGCAATGCTTCTATGTGATTATTGTATTGCTCTATTGTGTAGAATGAGTTTAGATTTACGTTCTTTTCATCATTGTTTCATTGTTAATTTCTTATGATCATCACCTGTCTTTATTCACATTGATCTTGTGTTTTACTTATGAATTATGCTTTCGTACTTGCTGTTTATTTTGTTTATTGGTGCATAGGTACTGACCCCTACCCTACTGTGGAGATAGAGAATGGTCAAATGTTTCAAGCGTTTGAACCAGTTGACGAACCTGAGTAGAGACCCAGAGATGGCTACGAAGCCGTCTGAGACCACACGAGAGTGACTTTCATCGTAGAAACTATTTTAGTAGCAATTTTTTAATAATGAACATAAATTTAGTTAGTTGTTTTATTTAAGTCATTTTGGAAACTTTAAACCTTAATATTCAGTAGTTATGTGTTGGTTTGATTTTGGATATTGATACCAATTGATTTAATGCTTCCGCAAATATTTTATTATGACTCATCATGTTTCAAAATTTTGTGGCTCCATATTTGGGAGCTTGTGTTGCATTAAACACAGGAAAATAAATATTTATTTCTATTTTTCACATTAACCGATGGTTGTATTTTTGGGGACGTGACATTATAGGTTGAACTTTACATCTTGGACATCTTAGAAATCGTACTTTCATTAAAATTATAGTCTATAAATTACATAGTGCATGATTTCATCTACTTCGTTTCTGGGAAAAGCATGAGAAAGGACATGTAATATATCATTACCTTTGGAATGCTTCTGTAAATACTTTGAGATCCTCAAATTTACCATCGACGTCAAAAGTGTCATTAATGATTGATATCAGTTTAAACATTTTGACAGCCATGTTTCTAGCTCGAGCATATTGGGGTTCAACATATATAGCCAATATCCACAAGTAGCCTTCTACCAATCGATCTCTAGCATAAGGATACTTAGCCGTAAGGCCAATATCCTTCCACCACCAACAAGAGCTGCAACGTAAGCCGTATTAGTATGGGAATGAGCAATTTGTGTGGTGTGCAAATAATCACAACAGCTGGAACAATCAATGTCAAAACTTCTATATATCAATAATGTATTAAATGAGATATATATATATATAATCTATCCCAGGCTGCAGCTCAGTTGTTTACGGTCATCAAAATCTCCCCAAAGGCTACTTATAGATGTTGGAAAATCAGTCAGCTTTCCGTATCTTTGTGCAAATCAACGGAAAACAAAGGCTACTTGTAAAAATTCTCTCATATCTAAATGCACCCTTTCTATTTTTATTTTAGGGTTTTGTTTTTTGTTTTAGCCAAGTGGTTATGAAGGAGTCGCTGATTTAGAGCATAAGAATGCAGTGAGTGGTTTCTCCAGCTAACTCGCTCTTGATCAGGTCTCGTCCGAGTGTCAAGTAGGAACTCGCTCTAGATCAGGTCTCGTCCGAGCTGTGAAGTAGGACCATTTCTTTAATCGCTCTTTCTCTGTATACCTCTTTAATCATTATTATATTTGTAATGGGTTTGGGGTTTGCTCATGACTCAATTGCTCATGAATAGGACATCTGTCTACCAAGTGCATGTTTGTGTTAAGGAATAAGGAAATCAAATAAATATATAAACTTGAAAGAATGCTGAGATAGTTTGGTATTGGTTTCATGAAATAATTTTAGTTCTTTGGATTGATGGAGGTTTGACTTTTTTTAACATAAAATAATGAATATTATTAAAATAAGCATAAATAGCTTGAGTGGTTCAGTCTTTCAAGGCTGTAGACTACAAAGGAAAATGAATTGCTTTCTTGCCTTTTTAATGGAAAAATCATTTTAGGCCACCACTGCTTTTGCTCAAGTTTGAAATGGATGTGAACTGAAAAGATGAATTTATCTGGGTTCCATAGAATTAAAAAAAAAATTGTTGCCTTTGATCTTTTGAAATGGACATCTTCCTGTCAATGTAGAAAATCATTAAAATAAACTATATACATAGGAAAGATTAAGGAAAGGGAGAGAAATCAACTTTTTTTTTTTTTGAAAGGTAATCACTCACACACCCACATAATCACACAATGCCCTCACCATTAAAACTATAGTGGGGGATTGATCTTTGCTGTTTCTATAGAAGGGAGGTGTCTCACCAACATAGTTACCAGTGGATTGAAATCAACTGAGATAAACTCTTTTCAACTTTGAGGGTGGAAAAAGCAGTGGGCTTTTTTATTTTATTTTTTCTATTTTTTAAAAGTAACAAATGGTAATTCTATTAAACTAACTGTAAATGAACAAAATCAAATCAGTCCCAATCAAGCATTGGACTACCAACAATGAAACATGGATTTATGGATTTACACCGATAAAGGAACACCTGTAATCCAATCTTGCCTTTGTGGGAATATTTGATATGCATTCCATTCACTAGGAGTTTGAATTAAAGATGATGGGTTGGTGAAGCCTGATTTAGACTTTATTCTATCACAGGGGTTTATCTGTAATTTGTTGGTTTAATCTAGACCATTTTTTATAAGATCAGATCCGACGGTTGTAGGTGTCTAGAGGTTTAGGGCTTCATATATTTATACTGTGTGGTGGGAGAATTGTACTTATGGTGATATTGAGAGAAAACGAGAGAGACAGAGACACTAAGTGCTTGTACTCTTGTGGGAATCTCCAATAATAGTGAACGGCGTGAATCTCCCATGGACGTAGGCAATCTTGCTGAACCACGAAAATCTATGTCTTGTGGATTGATTGTGTGATTGTCTGGTAGATCGTGCTTGTGTGTTAACGATCCTAACAACTGGTATCAGAGCTTAGGGTTTTGAGCGCGATGATCGAGATTGGGTTTAATCCCGGAGAAGAGATCATCTGGATCTCTTGATTTCGCCACACAATAGATCAAACATCTAATCAAGGCTGGAAGAAGTCGCACATTGAAACAGATTCAGAGCAGGGGGACCACGCTTGAGTACAAACATGATTTTCGAATCCTGGTCTGGTCTGAATCACAATCGAATTCAGAGGATCTGATCTCATCGAAGACGACAGGGATGACCGGACTCATCGTCTGCATCGGAGAAGGGGAGAGTTCTGCTGCTCCCGCCTTCCGCCGCCCGTCGCTTGTCATGTCTGCTAATCCCTATAGCAGTTGAAACTGCTGCAGCTGTTAACCCATCTTCGCCGCTGCAACGGTCGCCGGTTTCCCTTTGTTGTTTCCATCTGGCCAATCCGACCACCCACCCAGCGTCGTCGGGGAAGACCACCGCAGAAGGAGACGGGGTGCTGCCTTCTGCCTTCTGCGTTCTCTGTTTTGTAACAGAAACCATTGGGAGGAAGCAGAAGACCCCCCAAGTTGGGTCCAGTCTCGGTAAGGTCCGACCCGCTCGCTTCTGAAGCCCACAGCAGTAGTTCCAAGTCAAGTTCAGGTCAGGTCTGACTCCGCCCAGTCCGCGAAAGAGAAGCCCAGTAGTATGGTCAATAGCCAAGGTTGACTAAAATCAACAGCCAGAACTGATTCTTGATTTCTTAAGCCATCCGGACTCAGAATTGTGCTCCTCTTTTTTAGTTGGATTCGTATCGACGAAATCTACAAGGTGGATGGAATGGATTGACAGTTTAACGGGAATAGAAATTTGTTAAGTAGATTGACTTTGGTTTGAGTGGGAGCAATGATGGACGACACAAAACTCACAATCGAGAAGTTTAATGGCACAAACTTCGCGTACTGGAAGATTCAGATTGAATATCTCCTCTACTAGAAGAATTTCTACTTCCCTCTTGGGGGAAAAGTCAAGAAACCTGCATCAATATCAGATGCAGAATGGGAGGTATTCAACAGGAAAGCCTTAGGTACAGTTTGTCTCTCTCTATCAAAGTCTGTTACATTCAATTTATCAAAGGAGAAAACTGGTAAAGATGTTATGGATGCCCTATTACGGATGTATGAAAAACCTTCTGCCTCAAATAAAGTTTTCTTTATGAGAAAATTGTTTAACATGAAGATGGTTAAAGGTGAAGTTATTGCTGAAGACCTGAACGAGTTTAACACGGTCATGAGCCAGTTATTCTCGATAAACGTATAATTCGAAGATGGAATTTGGGCTTTGTTGGTTTTATCTTTTTTTCCAGACAGCTGGAATGGTATGATTACATCTCTGAGTAATTCTTCAGGATCAACCACACTGAAATTTGATGATGTTGTTAGTGCTATCCTCGATGAGGAAATTCGTAGGAAACCTTCAGGTGAATCATCAAGAAGTACATTGAATTTGGAAAACAGACGAAGGTCATCTGAGAGAGAGCAAAGTTGTGAAAGATCAAAATCAAGGAACAAGTCAAGATCTTCGAAAGGCAAGATCGAGTGCTGGAATTGGGCAAGAAAGGACATATGAAAAAGAACTGCAGAGCTCCACTAAAGAAAAACAAGCAAAAGAACGGTAATAAGGACAACGAAGCTTCCGCAAATGTCACAGGTGATACTGTTTGAGATACTTTAATTCTTGCTTTTGATTATAAATCTAAATCTTGGGTTATAGATTCTGGTGTGTCCTTTCATGCTACTGCACATAGAGAATATCTCAAAAATTATGTGCAAAGTGACTTTGGAAAATTTTATTTTGGTAATGACTCAAACACTGGTCATGTGGAATGCTATATGACCATCTAACTTGGACCATAAAAAAATACACTTTTCTTACTGATCAATAGTCAAATATATGAGTGGATTGTAGGTAAGGACATAACCCTATAGGTGTTGTAGTTTCTAACCAAAGGTTTCTTCACTCACGTGTGTCTTTGTATTTTTATGATTAATCACATATAAAAATTATTCTAGGTATGTTAAATTGGAAATTTGATTTTTACTCTTACATGCGATAGTATCAATGTAGACAATTGACTCTACAGGCTAGATGTGTAACTTGAACTTTCTTTTAGAATATGTGAAGTTAGTAAATAACTCATTTATTTTCAAACTAAGGATACGCTCTAGACTATTTATGTTGGCTTCATATTTTAGGCCTTTGAATTATAAATACCACGAATATTTTAGACTACTCATTAAATTTTTTTATAATATTTTATAATATTTAATATTATCAATTACATTCTTTTTGCTAGTCGCACTTGAACCGGTGTCCACAAAAAAAAAAAAAAAAAAAAATTCATATCAATAAAATTTCAATTTTATTTTGAGTTCACAGTCACTCATCTAGGTGGGTCTAACAAGTTGGAATGTTATATTGTTGTTGGAATCATCATTATCAACATCATTATCACTAGGGTAGCCTACAAGCTATTCATAAACAATAAACTAAATTAATTAAATGATGTTAAAATTAACACTTGCCTTGTTAGCTCTTTTAGCTCCATTCCATACATTGACTGTGCCAAATTGAAATCCAACTTTGCAAGCTCTAGGAAAATTTCATTCGGCTGCTTATGTCGTTGGAAGAGTGAGATATAAAATCTTGCATCTAGCCTTGCAATGCGCTTGAGCATAGGAAGCTCAAGAGCATGGCCAACTTGTGCCCCAAGAGGACCATCAAGATGGGTTATTAGAGACGAAAGATGCGCTTTTGTAAAAGAGATGGCTTCATCCAATATATCTTCTCCATGAGTGCCATAAAATGCCGCTTCATATAGACTTAACAGTCCCTCCACATCACAACTTAAACCTTTCTTGAAGTTGCCTTCTTTGTCTTTAAACTTGTTCAATACATCAGGTTCATGATCAAATAATTCATGATTTCAGTTACCTAAAACGGTCAAGTCAAAATTCAACATTAATTCATCCAACCATGTCACATTGGGTTATTCAAATGAAGACAACAACTCAAATAGAAAGTTATATTAGATTGGAAAGGGCCATTTGGGGCTTCAAGTAGTGGAGATCTAAATCAAATGAAGGGCATAAGCCTGAATAATCCCTTCGGGCCTACGAGGAGCTGGGTAAATTGCCTATGGCTCCAGTGTGGATAGTGCAGTTTCGAACCCACAACCAAATACCCAATTGAACTTGTTAGACCATAATTTAACAACTTAGAAGCTTGGCTCAACTTGGAAAATCACTGGGCCAAGAAGGTCAAGCTTAGTCTACTCAAATACTCTATCAACTCAACTCAATGGAGTCGAGTCAAGGCCACGCCATACGAGTTTCAAAATTATGATTTAGACTCCTCCCTACTAATCAGACTGGGTGACTCATATTTAAGTCGATTCGGTTCGCACAGAAGAATCAAACTAGTGAAAAGTTATGATCTTTAAAAGTTCTTCTTCCTCGACAACTTATTTAAGTGCTAAAGTCGCCTTTAGAATTGCAAAATGAGCATTGATTAGAAAGGAATCCTCCAACTTTTCCTTAGATGATATTATCTCTAATTGGGGATCTTGTATGGGATGTGGCCTTGTTAAGGAGAGGACTTCTGTTCCTTGGTGCCCGCTTGCTCATGGGGGTTACGAAGTTTAACGTGGATGGTGCTTCAAGGGGTAAGTCAGGTCCAAAAAAAATAGAGGAGTGCTGTGCAATAGTAGAGGTGAAGTGCTTCTTATGTTTTCCAATCATGTTGGTGTCTGCGATTCTAATGAAGCAGAGGTGTTGGTTATTTTAGAAGGTCTCAGGGTTTTTTCAAAAAGAATTATTGGGTCTCTGGTTATGGAAAGCGACTTTTCTAATGTGATTGCATGGGTAACCAACCGGAAGTCTGATCCTTGAAAATCTCAATTCCACTTTAATGAAATTAGGGAGTTATTGGCTACTACCAATGTCACCTTCCATCATTAGATTAGATTAGCCAATTCCATGGCAAATGCATTAGCCAAGTAAGGGGTTGATAGCTAAGCTGTGTCCTTGGGTAGGTGTGATCATGCAATTTGAGTTGGGGATGGGGCGTCTCTTTTTCACCTTCTCAATATCTTTTATCCTTTTTTTTTTTTATATATTGTGAGCTTTGATTTTCTTCTCCCTTTCAATGAATCCTATCGTTACGTCTAAAAATAAATAAATAGTGAAAAGCAAGTCACTCAGTGGAGAAAGTTCACCGGAGGAGACATTATAGCCCTCTTGTCTTAGTAATCGGAATCGAAGAGCGACAGTCTTTAGATCTTCATAATCGACATTGGCATCATTTATATGTTCCAACGCATCGTTGATCTCCTTCTCAAAGTGATAGGCCACTCCAAGTCGTTGGATCTCATCAATCATGATCATTGCTTCAATTGAGCCCTTGGCCCTAATAAACATCTTCTTCACTTCCTCCTTCAACTCTCCAACCCTTCTAGTCCATGCATCTTTTTTTTGTTCATATACATCTTATAAGAAATCAGTTAGTAAAGAAAAACAAATTCTAGATTAGATAGATAAGAAAAAAAAATGACGTGAAAATATATGGCTGTGGCGCTTATTGCAGGGCCCGCTAAATGCCACGTTCTATGATGGTTTTAGGTGGGATATTGGAAGGGATGTAAATGGGTCCCCGATTTTTCGATTACCCGGAGGTTCCAACCCACTAAAAACTGAATTTGGGTCTTTATTTAGGCCCCGATAAATAAATGGTTTTGGGCCTGGTTCCACCTTGGTTTAAACCCGTGGACCCTATACCCGACATATTACTTAAATTTTCAAAAAATTCTCCAAAAAATCATGTTCTTTTTTAATATCACTCTCTGTCTAGACCTAGACCCGGATCCGGACTTGTCTCATATATGGTTCTTGTTCCGGTTCCGGAGCCAAGAAACCGGTTCCGAAACGGTTCTGGGTCCGGATCCGGTTCCACCTTCTCTTTAACGGTTCCGGTTCTGGTTCCGAGTCCACCATGGACCCGGACCGGAACCACCAATTTACAACCCTGGATATTGGGAATATCCTAGATGGTGGTTACGATTTTGAATAACAACTTGTCGGCATGATGAAAGCAAGTGTAAGGTGTTTTTATTTTATTTTAATAACAATGCAATGTTAAGATGGTTAAATCCAAGGGTGACTACTCAGAAGAAAAGATATGATTCAGTTACATCAAGATATGGATCATAGGATTTTAATCCCATGCGTTCAATTCTTATCAGAACCATGCATCCGGACTGTTGTAGAGGTGGGTCCACACTAGAAAATCACTTGCTGCAGATGCGGATATATGGTTCTCATTAATCAGAACCATGCGCGAGAGAATAATTTCTATGCATCGTATCCAAATATAATTCACTGTTATATGTGAAGTTCTTGGGTGGGTGTGTGCAATTCCAAATTCCATAGAAGCTGAAACACACTTTCCGTTCTGTATGCCATTAAAGGAAAAAATATTGGAAGCGAGGATTTTATTTTATTGTGAGAGAGGAAAATGGAGTTCGACCAGCTCCCCAAAACTCATTCCCCCAAAAGAGAAGCCGGTTGTGTTGTGCGGGATATCACCACTTACTCATGTACAAGAACGGCATATATATCGCCTATTCATGTTATCTCGTACTCGTATTCATGTGGAAAAGCACTCACTATACCATATTTATCATAGTGCAAGTAAGAGGAGTGATTATCCGAAACCGTGTCCATCCACAACGGGATATATTCATTCTTGATCCCATCTCAAATCATGATAGATGCTAGTATTAAGCGTGCGTGCCCTAAATGAGGTCCCCACTTCCATAGATTTGCATAAAAGCATCATCTTTCTTATCTATTTTATCTGGTATTTTTTTCTGCTAACTAACCTTTTTTTTATTTGCAATGCGATGTGAACAGATAATAGATGCATGGACAAAAAATACCTCCACCTATATAAAAAATAAATAAATAAAAAGGCAACCTCCTTTTTTTACTAAAAGACAAAAAGGATCTTCCCAAACAGAAGGATGAAATGGTGATGGACGGTTAGCACCATTTTTGTTTCTATTTAGAGATGGGCGATGGACAGCAGAAGCAAGAGGAGAGGAACTTAGGGAAGCCATACTCCTTGAAAGTCTTGTCTAAGAAAAATCTGTTTTCCAGTGTGTAGGAATCTAGGCATTGCACTAATGGCTATTTATAAGGCATGTGGAAAGGAATGTTTTCGCCGTGCACAGACATGTGGCTCACACCATACTGTACTTGATTTTGTGTTTTTTCGTTTTGTAAAAGACCATGTTGTACTTGTTACTGTCATGGCTATGTGCTTAAAATGCATTTACAAGTGTTTTCCTCCCTTGGTTCATGTATCTTAGACATCAATGCCCCAATTTCTTCAAGGGAGGAGAAAGAGAAAAAAAAAAAAAGGGTTTAACACGCATGTATAATATATTCTACTACTTTTAACACGCAGGTTTTATATATATATATATATATATATAGAGAGAGAGAGAGAGAGAGAAAAGTGCTCATATGAGAGACACTCTCACCAACTTGGTGAGAGATGGGTGGGGGCCCTCACTTCCATATCCACTCTCACCAACTTAAATGCAAGGACTTCCAACTAAAATGTGAGGGCCCCCACCCATCTCTTACCAAGTTGGTGAGAGTGTCTCTCATAGGAGCACTTCCCCCATATACATATATATATATATATATGTATATATTGTACGTTTATAGCAAATCATAACTCGGATGGGTTAACAGAAAAGGCATTTCTTACTTATATGGAGTGGTGCTACCGATACAAATTAAACAAAAGGTGGTTGATGGCTTCTTTCTTTTCATACAACTTGTGAGCTTTTGTTAGGTATATCATTAATAAGTTAATTTTTTAAAAAATACGTGAATAGCATGCTTCTTGCTTTAATTAAAATATTTGTGATTTAAGCGCTTTTAAAAGTTTTAAACTTACGTTCACTGAGCCATCATTTTCAACTTGATTGAAGTTTTCATGCATACACATAGAATATTCATCTTTACATTCATATAGTACGCATGTGTTGAGTTAGATTCTCACTTTCATATCCACCTAATTAAAAGTCAATGTAATTGAGCTTAATTCTTACCTCTAATATTTTGTAGACACATCTTAGAGATAACCATTCTTAGGGTCATAGTTAGTGCTTAGCCTTAGAAAAGCATAAGTGTAAAGGTAATGGGTGGACCATGAAACCCAGGAGGTTATTGCTTAGCCTTGGAAAGTATATTGTAAGGTTATTGCTTAGCCTTGAAAGTCATTTTGTAAAGGTTATTGCTTAGTCTATTAAAAAGCATAAATAGTGGAATGCCGGTGGGTGTAGGAGCATATGCTGGGAGTGGACGTGGGCATTGAGGCCGAACCACTATAAATAGTTGTGTTATGGTGAATGCTTTGTGGTGATTGTTTTTATTAGCTTCCGCACTTTAATTAGTTCGATCTATATCTTCACTCGTGAACTAATTAATTTTATAAAGTTAAAATTTGGCATAATTGGTCATTAAATCAAGCTCACCCTATTCACGCCCCTCTAGGGTTCGGATCCCGGACTTTCAATTTAGAAGAAAGGTTTGTAGTTGATTTGAACCATCCACTTAATTGTTCCAGTTGCATATCATCAATCAATGGTCACATCGATTCCATTATCAAATTATCAGAACCATAATTTGACTAATTTTCCATGATCAACTGTTTATTGAAGGAGTCTAATATTTTTGGTTAAAATCTTGTATTCTGGCTTATTCGGTCTTCTAAGTGAGCCAAAATCCAAGGTTAGGATTCAAAGGTATTTTGATCTTTATATCAGATTTCATAGGATTTTAGATACATACATGTATATGTGACATAACTTTATTAGTTTTTTACCACCTCTATCAATATTGTATCTGATAAGGATCCACAAGTTGATAATTTAATGAGGGAGGAAGTTGGCAAGCTGTCCAACACACATCAGCACACAAAGAACAACCTGATTCACCAAGCAGGGTACACACTAGACGTCCTGTACAAAATCAGATTCACCTAGCACTACTAGAATTTAAGCTTCTGGCGGAGGAAAAAGCGGGCGGCCGCCTGTGGCTGTCGCAAAATGTAGCATTAGCGGCCGCCATAGCGGTCACTAAAGACCACTTTTATAAACCCCACGAAACCCACATTCCTTCAGTTTTTTCCCTGTTTTTTCCTTCCCAATTTTTTCCCCTCCCGCGCTCTGCCCTCCCGCCGCACCGGCCATGCCACCGCCGGAGCCCGCCTACGCCGGAGCCCTCCCTCTCCCTTTCCCTTTCTCTCTCTCTCTATTTCTCTTTCTCTCCCTCCCTCCCTCTCCCTCTTGCTCTGCACCGTGCCCTCCCGCGCCCACGCCACTGCCGGAGCCACCCTCTCCCTCTCCCTCTCTCTATTTCTCTCTCTCTCCCTTCCTCCCTCTCTCTCTCTCTCTCGCTCTGCACTGCGCCCACGACTCTGTGCCATCTCGCTCTGCGCTGAGAACGGCGTAATCTCCCGCCCCAAGATCCTCGGGTTCGTCGGAGTCCAGACCAGATTCGAGTCTGCGGATCGGCGTGCCGCACTTCGGGGCACGTGGTTCCCTTCCGACACCGACGGTCTATTACAGTGAGATCTCGCCTTCTGTTTTGGGGCTTTGAATTGGGTTTTGTGAATTATTGCCTGTTTGTTTTAGTTGTAATTTGGAAGGTTTTGTGCATGATGATGATTTGCGATTTTGGAAACCCAATGTTTGGGTTTGGATCTGCAGGGTACACACTAGAATTTTGAACAACCTGATTCACCAAGCAGGGTACACACTAGAATTTTGAACAACCTGATTCACCAAGCAGGGTACACACTAGATGTCCTGTGCAAATTCAGATTCACCAAGCACTACTAGAATTTAAGCTTTTGGCAGAGGAAAAAGTGGGCGGCCGCCTGTGGCTATCGCAAAAAGTAGCATTAGCGGTCGCTAAAGACCTCTTTTATAAACCCCACGAAACCCACATTCCTTCAGTTTTTTCCCTGTTTTTTCCTTCCCAATTTTTTTCCGCTCCCATGCTCTACCCTCCCGCCGCACCGGCCACGCCACCACCGGAGCCCGCCTACGCCGGAGCCCTCCCTCTCCCTCTCCCTCTCCCTTTCTCTCTCTTTATTTCTCTCTCTCACTCACTCCCTCCCTCCCTCTCTTTCTTGCTCTGCACCGTGCCCTCCCGTGTCCACGCCATTGCCGAAGCCACTCTCTCCCTCCCTCTCCCTCTCCCTCTCTCTATTTCTCTCTCTCTCTCCCTTCCTCTCTCTCTCGCTCTGCACTGTGCCCTCTAGCTCTGCACTGAGAACGGCGTAATCTCCCACCCCAAGATCCTGGGGTTCGTCGGAGTCCAGACCGGATTCGTGTCTGCGGATCGACGTGCTGCGCTTCGGAGCACGTGGTTCCCTTCCGACACCGACGGACGACGGTCTATTACAGTGAGATCTCGCCTTCTGTTTTGGGGCTTTGAATTGGGTTTTGTGAATTATTGCCTATTTTTTTAGCTGTAATTTGGAAGGTTTTGTGCTTGATGATAATTTGCTGCTTTGGAAACCTAATTTTTGGGTTTGGATCTGCAGTTGATTTGGATTGCGATCAGAATGATGGATTTAGAATTGAGTCTGGGGAATGTCTGCATTTGGTGTTATTCATTTGCTTTTATTTTGTGTTTGGATACAGTGTTGAATTGGGTTATGTGATAATCAACTTTCTTTAACTTTGTGTGGTCTTGAATGCAACATTGCAATTATAAAGGCTCATTTACCTATTCCACATTGACCCTTAATTTTATAAATTAAGCACCTTTGATAGGAAGACATTGGTAAGAAATCCGGGCACTTTGATATAATGGCATCATTTAGTAGTCTTAGGAATTCGTTATTGATTAAACAAATAGGCCCTAAGATATGTTTGTAATTTTAAACAAGTTATTGGTTTACAGAGCCCGAGACAAGTATGCGGGATATATTAGGTGTTTTTATTATTATTATTATTAAAGTCAATTTGGGTAGCAAGGTATATGAATACAATTTAAAATGCTTAAATTTTATTATAATTATTTGGCCATTTCCTATTTACTAGACCTAAGCAGTGTTTTGGTTCAGGCCAAATTGCATGGTTTTCAAAACATGTGTTTCTTAGGAAGGGAAGAAGTAGTTTTCTTTTGTGGGGACTGACGAAATGAAATGATGCACTGAGATCGATAGTGTACTTGGGTTACAATGACACTACTGGCAGTGTTGTAGCCCTTCTTTTGAGTTATATGTACCTTGGTGCAGGTATAAGATGTTGGGGACTGATCGTGCTAAAATAGGGTTATTCCTATATTGCAGCGTGATTGATTGTTTGCTTGAATCCAGTTCCACCATAGTGTATCGACTGTGGATTTGTCACACTCTGATGAATTTGGAAGGTTTCAAATGCCAATTGTTATAGGATTTTGTGTGGAGTATTTTACCGAAACCAAAGTTACATCTGACTTCGTTAATGGTACCGGTCTCGAGGGGCCCCGGCTCCCATCTCCCTGGCGCGGCAGCGCCTCAGCCACTACCAAGGTAGGATTGGTCTCGGTAGAAGTACCAACCGCGTCCTTCCTAACTCACCCTCGTGCGTTGACATCGTTGTCCGACCTCAGGCGTAACCGACCTCGGTGTCTTCTCCCGTTCGGCCTCTTGGGCGAGGTGAACACTAAGTGTCTAATCCCCATTATGGGATGGGATGGCTACTTCACAGAGAGTCCCTGACAAATAGGGTGGCCACCGGCCATTGATAAGGGCTCCTTCCTATCAGCAGATCACATCCACATTTATGTTAGGGATTTGGGGGAGGTCTGATGGGACAAGTATCCTCACCTACCCCCACCAAGGATCCTAGATGTGGGCTGATGGGACAAGTATCCCCACCTACCTCCACCGTGGAACCTTCCACTCTCCTCTATATATACCTGCATAGTAAGCCTTTGACAGGTACGCAAGATACACAGCATACACTTTGCTATTTTGCTCACATCTTCTTCCTCACTTCACCCTAGTTCAGTGACTGCACTAACTCAGGCGTCGGAGTGTCTTTGGCTGACAGCAGCCTCGGGCCCTGACCTCTGTTTTCTTCTCCCTTTCAGGTTTCGGATCATCAAAGACGTTCCCGATCAGTCAAACAGGATCTCACTAATCCCCATCATCATCTAAACCAAGTCCGTAATTTTTAGGCACGCACAATTGGCGCAGTCTGTGGGAAAGATCTGAAAAATCCATATTTTCATCCTAACAGCCATGCCTCCAAAGGCCAAGAAGGGAAAGAGCATTGCTGGACCGTCCAGGTCCAAGCAGCTAGAGACATTCCTGCCCCTCATGCCGCCTCCACTGGTGACGAACCAGGCGGGAGCACTGGTGACGAACCAGGGACGAGTAACCGGACAAACGCCGCCTAACCCTCAGCAGAAGAGGGTTGGCGGAGAATCTGGAATGAGGAGCGTGGGATCACCAGTCACCCTGACTCCTTCGCCTTCGAAGGGTGCAGCAGCACTCCCTTATCACAGACCTGTGCTGGAAAGGGTCAGACAGACTACTTCCCAGGCCGATTGTCCACGTCTGGATATCGTCTTGACCGGGCTACCCCGAAAGGACGTTCCTCCTCGGAGACAGTCCCAACGGGACAAGACCCCAGTACAGTCTGATCCGCGCCAGTCTAGCCACCAGGACCACATGGAGGACCACGTGCACCTTGACGACAAGGGCGACGACGACTTAGTCCTGGAGGAAGAGGACGAAGCACGCATTGAGGCGATTAAGGCTCAAAACCGCCTTATTCAAGAGCAAAAAGAGCAGATCCTCTAGCTCCAGCGACAGCTCGAGGCAAAGGACAGAGCCCCGCCCGAGATCTCCCACATGCCTCCACCTCGGCAGCAAGCTAGGAAGTGTCCAGGAGCTCGACCGGACTTGAGGCAAGTCATAAATAGAAGGCGTGACCGAGCTCACGAAGAGAGCTCGATTAACACCCACGCCAGCGCTGACTAGCAGCAGCGCCATAAACAAAGGTGGGAGACCGAGGCCGACCCCGACATGGCTGATTATATTGATCAGCAAATCAAGCTCGCCGTACAGCAGAATATGGAGTTCGCTGGCCTCACCCGAGGTCGGCTAGACACCAGAAACAGCGAGAACCACGGCACGTCTCCATTCACTCGGGAAATCAAAGATTATCACCTCCCTGATAAGTTTAGCGTCCCGCGGTTCAATCTTTATGACGGGACTTCGGACCCCGATGCGCACCTCCGACACTTCACCCAGAAGATGTCGGTGTTCGGCGGTGACGACAACCTCAATTGCAAGGTTTTCTCCTCCAGCCTGGGTGACCTCCCACTTCGATGGTTCTGTACACTCTCCGAGGGATCGATTTCGAGCTAGCAACAGCTCCGAGATTCCTTCGTCGAGAAGTTCCAAGCACACCGGGTTATCCCGAAGACTGACGCCGACCTGATTTCAATCAAAATGAGGCCGACCGAGAATATCACTCGGTTCGCCAAGAGGTTCTGGACCATCTACAGCTGATGGAACGCGCTCCGAGGCGCCGGCTGGGGCGGCTACCGGGGTCGGCGGAACGTGGGAGCCCGTCGGGTCCGGCCCTTTCGCGCCCTGGCGGGCCCTGAAGCGTGCATCAACATTTCTTTTGTGTGGGTGTGCCAGATTTTCTATTTTACTTGGAATTGCAAGTGGTCATCCGGAGATCAACCTTCGCAAGTAAAAAGGAAATCAACTTCTTTCAAGTTTTCCATTGCACAAATATTTAAGAAAAGAGACATTTTCTTGGTTTGCCGTGAAAGGCGATTTTGTTTGGCATTTATAGTCGATTTTGGCGTTTATAGCCGATTTACAATTCTTATCAATAATGAAAGACAAGAGTTGTGATTTTTGTCTCTTTTAGAAAAATACAAACTACAATGAAAAGCAAGAAAAGGAAGATCTAACTTTTCAGGAGATTGTGGGGGACTCGTTCAGATTGACGGTCGCAAGCCATGTATGGGCTTCGCCATCATCCATGCAGATGAGAACAGAAGATGCTCTTGATTCGCTTGGCTTGGCTATTACCTCAGGTTTTTAGAGGACAAAGACCAAGAGAAGGTCCTATGTCCAATAAAAAGCTAAGTAGACGGGCTGAAAAGCCACGTCTAAGCCATTGGAGGCAGCAGGAGAAGGCAAGGACCTTGGGGGGGGTGCCCCCCAAGGGACTTTTGTCACCTTGTAGTGGTGGCCGGTGCAGAACTTCAGCAGAGTTTTTCTCTCTTTTTCTTTCTCTCAGATCTCTTTCTGATCCCTTTTTTTTCTGATCTTCTGATTTTCTCCTCTTTTTTCTCTGATCTTTTTCCGATTTTTTTTTCAATGGAATGCTCTCCTATTTATAGGCCTTTGGTAGCCATTTAGGAGGGTTTATGAGCCTTAATGGCTTTAATGGGAGGAGTTACAAGATTTATTTCTTGATTTTGTAACTCCTTTTTCCTTGAATCTGATTGGCCGATGGAGATTAAGGGCTTTTAATCACCTTAATTACCATAATGGGAGGAGTTTCATGGTTTAAATGCCATGAATCAATTGACTTGTAACTCCCAAATGCTTGCTTCTGATTGGGCCGTCCAAAGAAATGAATTAATGACTGCAATAAAGCTAGTCAATTAACCACATTAATTGGTCGCCGAGCAGTCGAAGAGTCGCGGGCCATGCCGTGTCTTCTGGAATTCTTCTGGCGACGATCATCGATGGATCTACATGCTGATCGACATCGGATGAACATGTAGCTTCAGACATTGGTAGCTAAGAGCGGGCCGGTGACATCTGTCTTGTCGATTTCACGATCGGTCGGACAGAAAGCGCACTTTCTTGGTCAGCCGGTTGGCGATCTTGGAGCGATCACTGATGATTTTATGCTTTTGGAGGTTGACCCGTGATTTTGACGGATGTCGTCGGATATGAGTCAATTTCAAGCACTAAAAATCACATTTTCAGGAAACCACAGGGGCCAAAGTGCGCGAAACGCGAAAAAAGACGGAAAAACGGGTCACCGGCGGAAAATCCGGTGACCCGGACCTCCATGGTCGCCGGCGACCATGGGCCATGGTCGCAGGGGTCTGCGACCCTGGGGGATTTTTCCCATTCGGAGCCCGTTTTGCGGTCGTTTTGAGGTCTTTTTCGTCGCCGTTTTCTTCTGTATTTTTCTTGACATTTCTTCTCATTTATTGGCTTGATTTCCCTGTAGAAAACTTGATGAGAATCCTTGCATTTTTAGAGTGCAAAGTTTCTAATTTTCCGGGAAAGCCGAAGACTTGGTCGCGTAGAGCTGCTGATTTTCCGCCAGAAGTCGAAACTTGGTCAAACGATGTCGGAATGACCTGAAATTTGAGGTGAAGCCTCCTGAGCAATAAATAAGACCAACCATAGGCTTTTGTTTGAGTTTTGAAGCCGTTTGGGGTCCCGTCGATGCTTCACTTGATTTTGCTGCGGGGAAAATGCCGAGCTTTGATGTGCGGTCAAACGATGTCCGATTGACCTGAAATTTGACGGGGAGCCTATTGGAGTCATTTTGAGACGTTCCATGGGCTCCGTTTTGGATGTCATGGTCCCGGGTTGCTCTGCCGCCGGTAGGCTTGATTTTCTCTCGGAGCATCGAAACCTGGTCAAACATTTTCGGAATGACCTGAAATTTGACGTGCAGCCTTTTGGAAGCATTTTGAAGCCACTCATGCACTTGGTTTGATGAACGAAGGCTCCGGTGGTTTCCGCCGCCGGGAGGCTTGATTTTGCTGCTCGAGCATTGATGGAGGGTCAAACGTTGTCGGTTTGACTTGAAATTTGGCATGGAGCTCTTTTGAGACATGCTGGAGTCATCTGTAGGCTCTGATCGAAGTTTTGACGTCTCCGATGATGTCGCCGCCGGGAGCGCCATTTTAGCTGTCGGAGAAGCGAAGTTAGGCCAAATGATTCTGAAATGGCCCGAAACTTCATATGTACTCTTCTCTTGGCTATCTTGAAGGATCTTGCAGTTTTTGTTTGATTCTGACAAGATTTGATTTTATGAGAAGTTGCATTGCCTATTTATGGCAGGTTGCGACTTCATGCAGCTTTCTTGATGTTGAAGAGGCAAAGTGACATTTTTGGTGTCAACAACAGCGTGATCGAAGGTGCCAACGACGAAGTGGCCATCAATTCCTTCCAACAAGCTTTGTTGCCGGGCAATGAGCTTCGAAAGGAACTGATGCGGTTCCCCATGGCCTCGGTGAAAGCACTGATGGCCCGGGTGAACCAGTACGTTGAACAAGAAGAAGACGAAGTCCAAGCTCGGGAGCCACAGCATCTGGCAGGAAGACCGATCTCAGGGTCGGCAGGAAGGCCGACCCTCCAAGAAGGAAAGAAAGCAAGCCACGAGGGAAGCAGATCGAAACAGAGAGCCATCCACCTCAGCAGCGCGTTCTATTCCCGCCTCGGGAGGCAGCGCAAAGCCGAAGCCAAGTGGCGCCTTTTACAAGGCCGTCAATACCATCTTTAAGGAGCCTATTTACAAGCTCCTCGGCAAGATCCAAGCCCAACCCTTCTTCAAATGGCCCCAGCCTATGAAGGGCGATCCCTCTATACGAAACCAGGGCAAGTTCTGTGCCTACCACAAAGATAAAGGACACAGGACAGAGGATTGTCACGCCTTCAAGGCACACCTCGAAAGGCTCGTGAGAGACGGACACCTCAGAGATCATGTCAAAGAAGAAGGCAGAGTAAACCACGCTCAACAACGCCAGCCCGATGACCGGGATAGCGATGAGCCAGTGGGGACCATCGACGTCATCCACTTGGCCTCCGCTCCTAGGGGCAGCAACCAGGCCCGCGCCGAGGCAAGAAGGGCCCAGCACGGCATACAGGTAATGGCGGCCGAGCTCGGTCCTTCGACGAAGAAGGCACGCTTAGAGAAACCAAAGATTTGGTTCTCTGACAAAGACTTGGCCGGGGTCCAGCTACCCCACAATGATCCTCTTCTCCTGACTATGAGGTTGCAGAACTTCAACGTCAAGAGGATTCTAGTGGACCCTGGGAGCTCCTCGGAGATCCTCTATTTTGACTGCTTCAAAAGAATGGGTCTGCAAGAGAAGGACCTGCAGGAAACCCGCACCCCACTGGTGGGTTTTAGCTCCAAGTCTGTGTACCCCAAGGGGAAGATTTCCCTCAGAGTCGAAGTAGGGGGAGCCTCCATGACAGCAGACTTCCTGGTGGTAGATGCGCAATCTCCATACAATGCCATCATGGGAAGAACCTGGCTTCATAACATGGAAGCTGTGCCCTCCACCCATCACCAGAAGCTCAAGTTCCCGTTGCAGAGCGAGGACGGGGGCTTCGAAGTAATCATAGTCTACGGGGACCAAAAAATGGCCAAAAAATGCCTCATGGTCGTGGTCCCCGGAGAAGCAGAACCGCAGAGATGTTCATATGACCTAGCTGGAGGTCGAGCTCGAGGCTGTTGGCCGAACTCCCGAGCAGAAGAGCGTTGAAGACCTCACCGAAGTCAGGATCGATCCCAACAATCCGGAGAGGTTCTTCGTGCTCGGTAGTCAGCTTGCGGATCAGGAAAGGGCCGAGATGCTTGACTTCCTGTTACAGAACAGGGAGGTCTTCGCCTGGACCCCATATGAGATGCCTGGCATTGACCCCGAGGTCATGTGCCACAAGCTAAATGTGGATCCCGAGCACAAGCCTGTAGTCCAAAAGACTCGCAGGTCGGGAATCCAGCAAGCAGAGGCTGTGACCGAGGAGGTCGAGAAATTGTTAGAAGCTGAAGCTATCAGAGAAGTCCACTACCCTATGTGGTTAGCCAACACGGTTGTGGTAAAAAAGAAGAGTGGGAGCTGGAGGGTATGCGTAGACTACACCGATCTCAACAAAGCATGTCCCAAAGAATGCTTTCCCCTTCCGAAGATAGACCAGCTAATCGATGTCACTGCCGGGCACGATAGGATGAGTTTCCTCGATGCATACCGAGGTTACCATCAAATTCCGATACACAGGCCTGATCAGGAAAAGATCGCGTTCATAACACCCAGAGGCATTTACTGCTACAAGGTGATGTCCTTTGGGTTAAAGAACGCTGGTGCCACTTACTAGAGGCTAGTGACCAAGATGTTTCAGGCCCAGCTCGGCAAGACGGTCGAGGTCTACATTGATGACATGGTCGTTAAGTCTAAAAGGTCACAAGACCACTTGACTGACCTACATCAAACCTTCGCCATCCTCAAACAATACAAGCTCATGCTGAACGCCTCCAAGTGTGCATTTGGCGTCGACTCAGGCAAATTTGTGGGCAGCCTGGTCACTAGGCGAGGAATAGAGGCCAATCCCGACCAGATCTCGGCGATCCAGGCCCTACAGAGTCCGACCTCGGCAAAGCAAGTCCAGAGGCTTATAGGGATGGCAGCAGCACTAAACCGCTTCATTAGCAGAGCTTCAGACAAATGCCGTCCCTTCTTCCAACTCCTCAAGAAGAGCTCAGGGTTCCAATGGACGCCGGAGTGCGAAAGCGCCCTTCAAAAGCTCAAAGGATACCTCTCTTCACCTCCCCTACTTTCCACCCCGGCACAGGGTGAGGTCTTATACTTATATCTGGCAGTTTCGGACCACGCAGTGAGCTTGGTACTCATAAGAGAAGATAACAGGCAGCAAAAACCCATCTATTACACAAGCAAAATCCTGCTGCATGCCAAGACGAGATACCTGCCATTGGAGAAGCTCGCATTTGCACTTGTCAGTGCCTCCCGCAAGCTCTCCCACTACTTCCAGACATATTCCATAGTGGTTGTGACCAAACATCCACTCAAGTCCCTCTTCAGGAAAGCAGACTTCTCTGGAAGAGTGTCCAAATGGGCTGTTGAACTGGGTTAATATGATATCCAATATCAGCCCAGAACGGCCATCAAAGCCCAGGTGCTGGCAGACTTCATTGTGGAGTTCACCTCTCCTAGTTCACCACCGAGCCACCTCGACACCGAAATGGGGGGCAAAGAGGGAGCAACCACCGAGACCGAGACAGAACAAAAGCGGTCCTGGAAACGGTTCCTCGACTCATCTTGGAAGGTCTTCGTCGATGGATCATCAACCTCCAAGAGGGCTGGTGTAGGCATAGTCCTTCAATCTCCGGAGGGCCTTGTCATTGAGCAAGCCCTGACCCTTGACTTCAAAGCATCTAACAACGAGGCTGAGTACGAAGCACTAATAGCAGGGCTGAGCAGTGCAAAAATTCTGGGGGCACAACAACTAGTGGTCTTCAGTGATTCACAGCTGGTGACGAGCCAACTCAATGGAGACTACCAGGCCCGTGACGACAGGATGGCAGCCTACCTAGCCCACACCAAGCAACTTCTATCTCAGTTCCAAAAGGCTGAAGTCAGGCAGATCGGCAGAGATTCCAACTCTCACGCCGACATACTTGCAAACTTGGCCTCTGCTGTCGAGGCAGGAAGAAAAAGGACTGTCGAAGTGGAAGCACTGGACAGGTCGAGTATAGAACTCCACCCACCTCGGCAGATCATGTGTGCCGACCTCGGTCCGAGCTGGATGGACGACTTCATTTCCTACCTCAAGGACGATCAGCTCCCCGAGGACAAAAGTAAGGTGCACAGAATCAGGCTGAAAGCAGCTCGGTTCTGGCTCTCCCCAGATGGCAAGCTCTACAAAAAGTCCTGCAATGGCCCTTACCTCCAGTGTGTTCACCCGAGCAAAGTCGAGGACTTCCTTTATGAAATCCATGAAGGGATCTGCGGCAGTCACATCGTAGGTCGGTCACTGGCTTACCGAGCTATCAGCCAAGGCTACTGGTGGCCCTACATGCAGAAGGACGCACAGGTCTATGCCAGGAAATATGAGAAGTGTCAGAAGTTTTCTCATTCTCTCCATCAACCAGCACATGACCTAAGTCCTCTTTCCAGTCCATGGCCATTTGCCCAGTGGGGACTGGACTTGGTGGGACCTCTCCACCGAGCTCCGGGGAATAAAAGATGGTTGATAGTAACCACAGACTACTTCACCAAGTGGATAGAGGCGGAAGCATTATCTTCCATCACCGAGAAGGATACCAAAAACTTCGTATGGAGAAACATCGTAACAAGATTTGGAGTTCCTCGAGCCTTGATCTCGGACAACGGGACACAGTTCGACTCCAACTTCTTCAAAAACTTCTGTCAAGAACTCGGTATCAGGAACTACTATTCCACTCCGGCATACCCCCAGAGCAATGGACAGGCTGAAATCTCTAATAAGGTAGTGCTCGACGGGCTTAAAAAGAGACTGGACCGAGCTAAAGGAAGATGGGTAGAGGAGCTCCCAAGTGTCCTTTGGGCGTATAGAACTACCCTAAGGCGCTCGACCTCGTCTACACCCTTCTCCCTGGCCTACGGAATGGAAGCCGTAATTCCACTTGAGGTCGGTTTACCGACCCTCAGGTCGGAATTTTTTGATCAAGGCCGAAACGATATGAACCTCGCCACAGAGCTCGACTTAGCTGAAGAGCGGAAGGAGTCAGCAGCCATTCGCCTCGCCTCTTATCAGCAACAGTTGGCCAGGGGTTACAATCTAAAGGTCAAAGAAAGAAAGTTATCCCCTGGAGAACTGGTCTTGAAGAAGACACTTCCAGCAGACAAAAATCCCAGCGAAGGAAAACTTACACCGAACTGGCATGGGCCATTCAAAGTGATTTCAGTAGCTGGACAGTCTGCATACAATCTTGAGGACATGGAGGGTAGAGAGCTACCACGTCCGTGGAATGCCATGCACCTCAAGAAATTCTACTTTTGAGATGTACTCGGATTTTGGAAGTTAATAAAATTGATTCTTTTTATAGAATGCATCTACTCTCAAATCTGGTCAAGTTATTGAACTCGGCACATACATACAGCTCGATCACAGGACCTTCTATTAAGCTCGGTTATTGAAACCAGCTCATGTCGGCTCGGTCACGGGACCTCCCGCTCAGTTTGGTTATCATGGTCAGCTACTTCGGCCCGGTCAATGGACCAGTCAAGTTCTGAATATTAGGCCGAACTCAGCTATGGTCAAAGGACCAAGTACATTTAGTTTTACCGAGGTCAACGCCTGTTACGGTTACAGAACCTAACAGCACCTCGGGTTACAAACTTAACGCGGCCATAGGACTGGTCACTCAGCTCGGTTACGAAACCAGCTCTCATTTTCGGCTCGGTCACGGGAAGTGCCGATCAGTTCAGTTACAAGGATCAGCTACTTTGGCCCGGTCATTGGACCAGTCGTAAGTTCTGATTAAACACTTCGCTATGGTCGTGGGAATAAGTACATTTACTTGAACCAAGATCAACGCTTGTTAAGGTTACGGAGCTTGACAGCACCTCATCTTGCAAACTTAGTACGTTGAGTTCGGCAACGGCGCCGAGCTCAGTTACTTGTCTTGCTTTTATCTTATTTCCTGTTATTTATTGTTGGTTACAAAGCCAGGCACATAAAAGGAACAAGGAAAGGAGAAAAAAGACAATCACACATTTACTCAAGTGGGGAGCAAAAACCAATTTCCACTCTTGACAGCTGCTGGTATGTTCTTTTTTTCATTTGATTTACTTCAAGGGAGCAATGGATATGTATTCATAATCCCATAATCTGTATTGCCCTCTAATCTATTTCGGAATATTCACACATTGAGATTCTGCTGTTCTGTTTTGTTTGTTTGTTTTGTATTCTTTTATGTAATTTAACTTTAAAGTTTGGAAAATTGTATTTCATCTTGCTTTGTTGAATGGAATTCTTTTAGGGTTTCTGTGTGTGTTCTTGTTTGGATCAAGGAGTTTTAGGGAATTCCATGTCTCATAGAATTCTAGTCTATGTTATCTTGTTTTGATGTTCTTTTAGAATTCTTTGAAGGGTTACGAGAAAGGATAAAAATTGCCCTAAGCACAGGGCGCGCCTTCAGGTGCATTCCAATCCTGGGTAAAGGATGGGAGGGAAAGATGTTAACAGGGATGGTACAAAATCTGTATGATCAGATGATTGCGATCATCTATCGAGCCCCAGAAACTTTAATGATTTTTTGGGGCATGTGCATATGTAACTACTGAATTTTGGGGCCCTTGTATAGATGGTTATGATCATCAGACCGTTTTGAGATTTTGGCCCTCCTTTTGATTCATTTTAAGACCTTATGATCACAACCTTACCATTGATTGGCATACATCGAGGTAGGCCCCACAGTTTTTTTTTTTTAGCTGAACTTTCATGGGGCAAATATTTTTTGCTTCTTCAATAGATGGCTCTGCTGGTATTGTTGTATCTTTAGTTGGCAATGGTGAAGAAACGTTCTGAAGAAACCTTTGGCTGGAAGGGCAACAAGAAATTGTCTAGACCTGAATGCATGGAGTGGATATGTTTGTCCAGGACCCAGATCTAAATATAATAATTATACCATACATTTTTTTTACTACTCATCTGCGCCCAGATCTTTGCATAACAGGTAGGAACCTAGGTGGTCATGGAACCGGACCTGTTGAGGTCCAGCTTCAAAAAAAGGTTCAGGAACCGGACCCGTTTACTTATTGGAACCTAAAATAAGGCTCCAAACCTGGTTTTTCTTAAGTTGGAACCTCCATGTAGTTAGATAATCGGGTATCCATTTGCATCCCTAAATATTGCCTTTTTTGGAGAAATTATATATATGCTCTTGGATCTAAGTATATGCATTGTATCTTCTGGTTGTGAGTATTATTGACAAATAGAACTTATTTGTGTCAAGGCATTGATCAATGTGTCCAAAAGCAATGGTTCACTCGTCCCAATATCCACCCTGTCAAAATTTGAAAAAAAATTATCTATCACAAACCATTGGAGCAATTTTTCAATATTCATTTCTATGTCTTAAAGCCAGGAAATACATAGCATATAGATAACTGAAGTGCTAGTCACCGATTGCATAATTGATCCTAACCCAAAATAAAAACTAGCGAGCAATTAGAGCTTGTACCAAATGCGTGCTAAATTGTCTTGAACCTCAAAGTCTCCAATGTTGTAAAATGTTGTCAGTGTCACATTTGCCCCCTGAATTGCATCATAGCTTGGCCTTTTATCCAGAGGAGACTGTGATAACTGCAAGGATTACACTTTAAAAGTTTAGCAACAAAGAAAATTTTGCTTTTTTTTTTTTCCCCCTTTTGGAACGGTAGCAAGTTTTTTCATGTTGAACAGAACAGTTTTGATTAAGAGTTAAGAAAACACTGCCAATCTTGTTACTGGGGTACGGGCATACAATTTTTAAAGACCATTAGTTCATAAGTAAACAAATATAAGCTATCATGACTGTAGTGGGCACACAACAACTTACATTGGTGTTTCGTTCAATAGTTAGTCTATTTTGCATTATTAAGCAAGCTAGCACATATTATTTGCTTTCTTCCAAGCCGGGACATAATATTTGCTTATATCCATGCAACGTATCACAAATTAAGTAAACCATGGAAGGACTTTATAAGAGACAAACGATATATATATATATATATATATATAGACACACACACACACAGGAATTTTGTACTACTTTCACATAATATATAATTTTTTTTAATCGGTAAAAGAGTATACACTAGAAAGAAGTAACTGAAAAAGGTCAAGGAGTCATTAGCTGTTGTATTAGTACAACTTATAGTTAGCTGTTAGAGGGCCTTTTGTTTTACTTTACAGAGTCAATCTGGGGGATCCAGATTCCAGTCACATGTTGTGATGTTTTTCTTAAAATTTCATTCTAAACTACTCAAAGGTTTAGGATATATAAGCTTGAATGTGAATGAAGTTGTAAGCGCACAAAAACTCACAGACCCGGAGGGAGTGATTTTGCGGCCCACTTGAGAAGGAAGGAGGATGCTGCTCCTTGGTGATGATGGAAAACCGCTGCCTCGAGCCTGAAAAGGGAAAAAGGAGAAGGTCAGAGGACCCTGGCTTGGGCAGCGCAGGGCTCTCCGATGCCTTTGTTAGTTGCAGGTGCAGGACTAGAACAGAGGCAGGAGATGGAGTTTGAGAGGAAATGGCATACCAGTGAGTGTGGTATTCGTTCGCCATAGTGCTTCTGGAGTTGTTGTTGTGCTCATATAGAGGAAGAGAGGGGACAAGAGGGAGGCTCTATCAGAGTCTGATCCCATCACAGCCCACTCTGCAGTCCCATCGGGCCTGACTTCTGGGCCCAGTCCCATCAGCCCATTCTGAACCATGCACTTGGCAGGGGTAGATATGGGGGGAGAAAATATCCTCACACAAAGCCCCCCAGATTTTAACTTCTTTAGGGTGCTTCAACCCCTTGGAAGTTTGAAAGCTAAATAGCCTGATAGTTTATCCGAGTTTGAGCAACACGACCTGCTGGCTCGTCACCAGAGGCGCAGTCCTTCGCCGTGTAGGCGGAATCTGGCGTGTAGCCGAGATGAGGGACGTAACTGGCTGGTACTGTTACCGGAGCCAGTGTAGTCTGTTGCCGCGTAGGCGGAATCTGGCGCGTAGCCGAGATGAGGGACGTAACTGGCTGGTACTGTTACCGGAGCCAGTGTAGCCTGTCGCCGCGTAGGCGGAATCTGGCGCGTAGCCGAGATGAGGGACGTAACTGGCTGGTACTGTTACCGGAGCCAGTGTGATTTGTTCGAAGCTGGTGCCATCACCGAGCTTGATTTTCCGAAATTGGGACGGAACTGGCTGGTACTGTTACCGAGGCCAGTGTAATATTTTTATCGAGGCTGGTGGCATCACCGAGCCTGATTTTTTTCTACGCTGGTGCCATCACCGAGCGTGATTTTTTCGAAAGCTGGTGCCACCACCGAGCTTGATTTATTTCGACGCTGGTGCCATCACCGAGCGTGATTTTTCCGAAAGCTGGTGCCACCACCGAGCTTGATTTATTTCGACGCTGGTGCCATTACCGAGCGTGATTTTTCCGAAATCGGGACGGAACTGGCTGGTACTGTTACCGAGGCCAGTGTAATATTTTTATCGAGGCTGGTGGCATCATCGAGCCTGATTTTTTTCGACGCTGGTGCCATCACCGAGCGTGATTTTTCCGAAAGCTGGTGCCACCACCGAGCTTTATTTTTTCCGAAGCTGGTGCCACCACCGAGCTTGAGTTTTTCAACGCTGGTGCCATCACCGAGCGTGATTTTATCTGAAAGGGTGAAAGTGTGAGTGTTACTGCTGCCGAGCGGGGGAAAGTCGGCGAGGCGCCGGAGAATGGAGATCCGGCGGTGCAAGGTCCTCGCGGATGTCCCTGTTTCGACGGGGGTCAGGTGCTTCAAGCGTCAGAAAATCGACGCCTCTGATTCTCCTGCAGTTTTGCCGGCTCCACTGCGTCTGAGAGAAGCTGAGATCTCCGTCGAGACGCCTTCCGATAGAGATGAGTGGATCAGGACCGGAGGCGTGGATGACGTTGCAGAGCTACAGGAAGGGAAGCCAGATTTGACTTCTCCGCTGCTCTATCCGTCTGTGTTGGGAACTTGGGAGAAACATGCTTTAGGACGTCCATGCAGGAGGAACTCTCAAGCTGCAGGAAGTAGTTCTGCTTTGATGCCCAATACAGAGCCGAAAGAATCTTCACTTATGGGAAGTGATCTGCAGGTAAGCACTGACAAAACATGTCATTTGCTTGTTGCCACATCTTCTCTTCTACCCTTCATCATGGAGATACAATGAAGGAGAAAGCTGTGGTTGGTGAAGCATGGGATGTACTGAGCTTATGTGCTCTGTTTCTGTTGTCACACGAGCAAGAAGATTCCTGTGAGAGGCCTGTCTCCGGTGACCTACCGAGCTGGAGTTGCTGACGTGGTCATCGTGCTGGAGCTGGGATCGAGCAGGGATGCTGACCAAGCAGGGATGCTGATGTAGTACCTGCCGAGCTGGCTGTTGCTGCTGAATGGACGTCTACCGAGCTGAAATGCGCCAGGCTGCCGAGATGGAGCTGGGAGATTACCGAGATCGTGTGCTGCCGAACTGGGCACACTGGCTGCTGCTGCTGAATGAACGTCTACCGAACTGAAATGCGCCAGGCTGCCGAGATGGAGCTGGGAGATTACCGAGATCGTGTGCTGCCGAACTGTCTATGCAAACCGAGATGTGGCTCTCTGCCGAGCTGAGTTCAGGCTGCTTATCGGGCTTTCAACTAGGATCCTGCCACGTCCGAGGATGGCGGGCCCGCTGCATGCCACGTGGATCTGCCCGACAAAGGGTACAAGGTGACGAAAGCTCTGTACGCGACGTCATCAGTTGGACTCCCGGACTGGGTGGATGACATTGCGCCGGATCTCGGGTGGATGACTCAGCGGTCGTGCAAGATCGGCTACGTGGCGGTCTGCGATGACAAGAGGGAGATCCAACGGATGGGAAGGCGGGACATCGTGATCGCGCTCCGTGGCACTTCCACGTGTCTCGAGTGGGCCGAGAACGTTCGCGCGTCTCTCGTGCCCATCAATGCCATTGAGCCACAAGCAAATGCACAACCACAGCCTAAGGTCGAGTGCGGGTTCTGGAGCCTGTACAAGACCAGCGGGGCCCACATACCGAGCCTATCAGAGGCGATCGTGGGGGAGATCCAACTGCTGATAGAGCTCTACAAATGCGAGGAACTCAGCATTACAGTAAATGGCCACAGCCTCGGCGCGGCTCTCGTGCTGCTAGCCGCTGATGAGCTGAGCACATGCTGCTCGCACGTGGGAAGGTGGCCTGCCGAACTGGGCCACGGACTGCCTGCCGAGCTGGAGTCTGCCCAGCTAGAGATAAGCCGAACTGGGAGGTCCGCCGGGCTGGAGATATCAGTCGAGCTGGAGTGTCTGCTTCAGTCTCTCGGCTCTTCTGCCCCTTGAAGAGGCCATGGAAGATATGGAGAAGGAGATGGAAATGGCTTCACAGCCACAGACTTTTCCAGCTGAAGAAGAGAAAAAGAGAGAGAACTGCTGACGAAATCAACTCGTCCCACTCTGGCTCTTCGAGGCATGGTGTTTGGGAAGATGACTTTTCCATCGATCCCCACAGACGGCGCCAATTGTAAGCGCACAAAAACTCACAGACCCGGAGGGAGTGATTTTGCGGCCCACTTGAGAAGGAAGGAGGATGCTGCTCCTTGGTGATGATGGAAAACCGCTGCCTCGAGCCTGAAAAGGGAAAAAGGAGAAGGTCAGAGGACCCTGGCTTGGGCAGCGCAGGGCTCTCCGATGCCTTTGTTAGTTGCAGGTGCAGGACTAGAACAGAGGCAGGAGATGGAGTTTGAGAGGAAATGGCATACCAGTGAGTGTGGTATTCGTTCGCCATAGTGCTTCTGGAGCTGTTGCTGTGCTCATATAGAGGAAGAGAGGGGACAAGAGGGAGGCTCTATCAGAGTCTGATCCCATCACAGCCCACTCTGCAGTCCCATCGGGCCTGACTTCTGGGCCCAGTCCCATCAGCCCATTCTGAACCATGCACTTGGCAGGGGTAGATATGGGGGGAGAAAATATCCTCACATAGAAGTATCCAGATGAGGTTCTCAAGTTCCAATTTATATCATGATAGTAGCATAAACATAACCATCCATGTATCATTGTATATTACTGGTTCAAGACTTTTAAAGTAGCATCAACACCAAGGAACTGTACCTGCATATTCATAGAATTGCATCCACCAAGACGGCCAATGATGTGCCAAGATCGGATGGTCTGCACATAAACCATAACTTTGGTGTCAAAGCTCATTTGGGAAGAAATAAAAAATTAAGTATTAGGCTCTGTTTGGAAGCAGAGAAAAAGGTAGGGAAGATGGAGGTGGGGAAAACTGTCCACAGTTTATTTTTGTGTTGCACAGTTATCTCCACTTGTTTTCATTGCATGTTTCCTTTGCATCCAAACAGACCCTTAAAAGAGGCCACTTACATCACATATTAGGGATATATCCTTCGATAATGGAGCATTGTAGAACTCAAACCATATGTAGGAGTTTGAGAAATCAAATCTGGTGAAAGCCAACCATAATTGAGAAGTTACTAAAATATAGTAAGAAGCAAATGCATATGTTCTGGTGATGTAGAAGCCAGCTAAATTCATAAAATTGACTCCTATTTACTAAAAACACTGGAAAAAAAAACAATTAATTCCTAAAAATGATTGAAATAACCAGTATCTACAAATCAGCTTCACCCAGTGCTTGAAGCATTTCGAAGGGGCCTCAAATATAGATGGTTAGAAAGGTTAGACTACCCATTTTGCATGCTTTAAATTATATGGTTGTGAATATTGAAATCTAATGTCATATCCAATGTCCAAACATCCACAATACATATTAGGTAGGCCGAAATGGTCCCACACAATGGTTGGACTAATGTTATATTGCAACAGGTTGGACTTGTTTATCCCTCTAAATATTTATTTACAAATTAATTTACTTCCATTCAAAATATAGAAATCCTAATTTTCTATGTTTACTAAATCAGACACCCTGTCCTAGTGTCAAATCCTAACACTAACTTGAAAAATCCCAATTCAATAGCAAGATGTTACAACTCTTCATTAAGAGTTTCTTTTAGTAAGATTGAGTATATAATGAGGAATCCCAACAAAAAACCCATCAACCTTAAAACAAAAAGTCATAGGACATATAGTAATAGACTTAAAAGATAAAACCAAAAATTGAACAGATTCTTTGTTTCTGGGGTTCAACCAAATTGCAGCTCCATTGCTTCTTTGTCCATTTATTCATTTTTATTATTCTGTAGGATTGGGTCAGACCAGCAGATTTTCGACAAATCGATCGCTACATGTTCTATGTGGCTCTATGGTATAATGAGATAGTGGATGTGTTTGGGTACAGTTGATGGAAACTGCTGCTTTTGTCAAATTAAAAATGGTGGGGTTGTGGGAACTTTGGTGTTAAGGATATAGAAGTAACATAAGTTTCATAATGGAACTATAACTTCATATTAATTTAAGTGAAGAATGAGGACTTGATTGCAACTATCAAAGGAAAGTTTGCTCCATTCTGAAATTATTGTGTAAGAACTAAGAAGTAAGAACAGTTGGTGATTTATAAATTACACTTCTTTTATTATAGGATTTTTTTTTCTCTCACCAAAACTACATAGGGGATCAGAACTTACTCTTATACCAAATAAGAGGTGGCCTATGATAGCTTTTGACAAGCTTCCATTTAACAATTTACTCCTTTACTCTTTCTCGCATATCATTCTGGGAAAGGTTCTATTTGTAGCTCACCAGCTCTGAATATTAAGTTGATATAAAGTCACATTTTTTGTTTGAAAAGAATGCTTCTTGTCTTCCTCATTGTATAATAAACAATGACTTTTTAATTGTTTTTAATTGTATAATAAATAATTACAGGCACCTGACGCTGGCAGCGGCCACAGGGCGAGACATAACTCGGTTGGAGAGGGCAGTCATAATCCAGCATCCTCGACTGATCCTGACCAGGTATAATTATTTTTTTAATTTCAGATTTCAATATGTATAGAAATTTTTTAAGTTGTCTTAGAAACTTATAGATTTTGAAACTTAAAAAGTTGGAAACTTATAAATGTAGAAACTTAGAAAGTACTCCCGGAACTGACGGCTCGAGAATCGGACTCCTGGATTGGCCGTAAAGTCGAAATATAGGTTTAAGTTAAAACGTTAATATAAAAGTTAGGAAATTGGCCTCCGAACGCCCAAACCGGGCAAACGGCCTCCGGTGCTCGTGAAATTGGACGGGCACGGGCACATAGTCATTCCTCACCTGCCGGAATTGACGGCTCGGAATTCCGACTTCCGGATTGCCCGTAGAGTCGATACGTAGGTTTAAGTTAAATTGTTTTTTTATTACTTAGTAAATTGGCCTCCGAGCGCCCAAACCGGGCAAACGGGCTTCGGTGCCCATGAAACTGGAGGGGCACGAGCCCATAGTCATTCATGAACTGCCGGAATTGACGGCTCGGGATTCCGACTCCCGGATTGCCTGTAGAGTGGAAACGTAGGTTTAAGTTAAATCGTTAACTTAAAACTTAGTAAATTAGCCTTCGAACGCCCAAACCAGGCAAACAGGCTCCGGTGCCTGTGAAACTAGACGGGCACGGGCCCATAGCCATTCATGACCTGCTGGAGCTGACGGCTCAGGATTTCGACTCCCGGTTTTTTTAAGAAGAATCATTGGCTCTCTAGTTATGGAAAGCGACTCTTCTAATGCGATTGCATGGGTATCCAATCGGAAGTCTGATCCTTGAAAATCTCAATTCCACTTTAATGAAATTAGGGAGTTATTGGCTACTACCAATGTCACCTTCCATCATTAGCTTAGATTTGCCAATTCCATGGCAAATGCATTAGCCAAGTAAGGGGTTGATAGCTACGCTGTGTCCTTGGGTAGGTGTGATCATGCAATTTGAGTTGGGGATGGTGCGTCTCTTTTTCACCTTCTCAAATATATTTTTTTTTTTTCTGTATTGTGAGCTTTGATATTCTTCTCCCTTTTAATGAATTCTATCATTACGACTAAAAATAAATAAATAGTGAAAAGCAAGTCACTCAGTGGAGAAAGTTCACCGGAGGAGACATTATGGCCCTTTTCTCTTAGTAATCGGAATCGAAGAGTGACAGTCTTTAGATCTTCATAATCAACATTGGCATCATTTATATGTTCCAACGCATCGTTGACCTCCTTCTCAAAGTGATAGGCCACTCCAAGTCGTTGGATCTCATCAATCATGGTCATTTCTTCAACTGAGCCTTGGCCTTGATAAACATCTTCTTCACTTCCTCCTTCAACTCTCCAACCCTTCTAGTCCATGCATCTATTTTCTGTTCATATATATATATCCCATTGTAGATTATAAGAAATCAGTTAGTAAAAAAACAAATTCTGGATTTGATAGATAAGGAAAAAAAATGACGTGAAAACATGTGGTTGTGGAGCTTATTGCGGGGCCCGCTGAATGCCACGTTCTATCATGGTTTTAGGTGGGATATTGGTAGGGATGTAAATGGGTCCCCGATTTTCCGATTACCCGGAGGTTCCGACCCGCTAAAAATTGGATTTGGGTTATTATTTAGGCCTTGATATATAAATGGTTTCTGGTCCGGTTCTACCTTGGTTCGGACCCATGGACCCGATACCCGACATATTACTTCAATTTTCGAAAAGGTCTCCTAAAAAACATGTTTTTTTTTTTTTTTTTTAATATCATTCTCTACCTAGATCCGGACCCTGATCCGGACCCGTTTCATATATGGTCTTGATTCTGATTCCGGAGCCAAGAAACCGGTTCCGAAATGGTTCCAGATCCGAATCCGGTTCCACCTTCTCTTTAACGGTTCCGGTTCCGGGTCCACCATGGAATTGAACCGAAACCGACCCATTTAGAACCCTAGATATTGGGTATATCTCATCCTAGATAGTGGTTAAGATTTTGAATAAGAACTTGTCAGCATGATGATAGCAGGTGTAAAGTGTTTTTATTTTATTTTAATAACAGTGTGATGTTAAGATGGTTAAATCCAAGGTGACTACTTAAAAGAAAGGATATGATTCAGTTACATCAAGATATGGATCATAGGATTTTAATCCCCTGCGTTCAATTCTTATCAGAACCATGCATCTGGACTGTTGTAGAGGTGGGACCACACTAGAAAACCACCTGCTGCAGATGCGGATATATGGTTCTCATTAATTAGAACCATGCGCGAGAGAATAATTTCGATCCATCATATCCAAATAATTCACTTTTATATGTAGAGTTCAAGGGTGGGTGTGTGTGTTGCCCCAAATACCGTAGAAGCGGAAACACACTTTCCGTTGTGTATGCCATTACAGAAAAAAATATTGGAAGTGATTATTTTATTTTATTGTGAGAGAGGAAAATGGAGTCCGACCAGCTCCCCCAAAATTCATTCCTGGAAAAGAGAAAATGATGGCATTATACAAACAAACCCTTTAAAGAAGTGCCCTCCTCTGCATTGGCCGCATATGGATGTGGCCTTAAAATTGAAGTTTTTCAACGTGGTATGATGCAAATGCTTTTCTTATTTAAAAATATCTGAATATTATTTTTTTTCTTTTTTAAGATTCTATTCGAAAAATTCCCTTAAACTTTGTGAAAAGAAAAAAGAACGTCAAATTTTAACATAGATGAAAAATGCCTCCCGCCAGTTTTTTTTTAAGCTGGTTGTGTTCAGTGGGTATCACCACTTACTCATGTACATGAACGGCATATCGCCTATGGGAAATTCTATATGCACCCACCTATTTTGCTGAACACACCCACGTTCCTTCCTCATGTGTAATTTTTTTTAAAGGTGGGTGTGCTCAGCAAAAATAAGGGTGCATGTAGAATTTCCAATCGCCTATTCATGTTATCACGTACTCATATTCACGTGGAAAAGCGTTTAGTATACCATATTTATCATAGTGCAAGTAAGATGAGTTTTTATCCCAAACCGTGTCCACCGTCCACAATGGGATATATTCATTCTTGATCCCATCTCAAATCATGATAGATGCTAGTATTAAGCGTACATGCCCCAAATGAGGTCCCCACTTCCATAGATTTGCATAAAAGCATCATCTTTGTTATCTATTTTATCTGATAAAAAATGTTTTTGCTAACTAACCACTTTTTTTTATTTTTTATTTGCAATACGATGTGAACAAAAAATAGATGCATGCACAAAAAATCCCCTCCACCTTTATCCAAAAAATAGTAAACAAGCAACCTCCTTTCTCTACTAAAAGACAAAAGAAACTCCACTTTTTTATACAAAAAGTTAAAAAGATTCCGTACCAAACAACTAAAAATAAAATACCATCACAACTAAAAAGCTCCCCACTCTAGATTTGATGCTTTACTGCACTTTATTTTACATGTAAAATTACCAAACAGGCCCTAATGGTCTGTTTGGGAACTTTATATATAGAGTGGAGTGAAGTAAAGCCTCAAATAGTGAAATAATAAAATATAAGTGGGTTATATGATGATTCCATGCACCTTTCCTTGATTCTTGACACTAATTTCCCACGATGCCTAGGTACTTGCCCTAATTTTTTTAATTAGAGTGATATAAATCATTGAGTTGGTCAAATAAATAGAAAAATGCGAAACTAAATAAAGTTAGATTCGGTGAGGTTTTATCCCATGGTGACGTGGTGGACCGTGGTTGTCCCACCATGGTCGCTGTAGGTAAACCTCCTCGGAGGTTCTCGATTCATAAAGTTAATGCACTCTTTTGTTTTACATTAATCATAATAGAAAAAAAGTTGGAGACTATATCTTCACGAGAAGGTCTACCATATGAATGGCATGGATCAAATAAAGATGAACCTCACCATATTTGACTTGACATGGAAGAGATTGTGATCGTGAGATCATTCTTCCTAACCAAGGATATGTGTATTTTTACCTTGTGATTTTCACTGTAAGAAATGAAGAAATCTCCCCAAACAGAAGGATGAAATGGTGATGGACGGTCAGCACCATTTTTGTTTCTAGTTAGTGGTGGGGGATGGACAGCAGAAGAAAGAGGAGAGGAAGTTAGGGGACCCATACTCCTTGAAAGTCTTGTCTAAGAAAAATCTGTTTTGCAGTGTGTAGGAATCTAGGCATTGCACTAAGGGAAAATTTCTGTACGGTAACCTACAGTACTTGATATCTCCTCCTTGTTACCAAAGTCTATCATTTTACTCAGACGTTCTCCGTACAGTCCGTATAGCTGCGCAGGGCAGAACTTGTATTTTTTTTTTTTGCGATATCACAACAAATGTTGCGATACTGCAATTTTTTAGTTGCGATACCCTAAGTTTTTTAGTTGCGATATCGCAGTTTATGTTGCAATAGGACAACTTAAAAAAGCCCTTTTCATCTGTTTATCCCTCCTTGTTCGACTATCCCTAATTTTCACCTGAGGTAACTCTCTCCCCAGCCAAATTTCACCATCCTCCTCCCTCGCCAACCTATTTGCAAATACGCAAGGTCCCAACGTCCATTCGACGTCGACAAAGCTTCATCGTCTCCATTGTCTCCACCGGGTAGGGTTTTGGTCACCATTGTTTCGCAAATCTGGGCGTTCAGAGCTTGGTATTGTTGCAGTTGCGCCTGTTGAACTTGGCAATCATTATGCCCTCTCTTTTAGCAAAATCTAGTATTCTCTTTCCTTTACCTCCTTCTCTCTCTATTTTCTCTATTTGTGGGTTTTCTATTTTGTTCCGTCTCTCTCTCTCTCTCTCTTCTTCTTCTCCTCCTCCTCCTCGTTTCTGCTTCTTGTGTTTAAAATAAGAGAGAGAATAGTAGTACAACAGCCGTCTCCTTTGTCTCCAGTCTTCTACGAAGGGAACGTTTCTTACATCATGGCATCTCCTTTAGTCGTACAATAGCCGGTCTCTCTCCCTCTCTACAATCGATGTCTTTTTTGAGGACTGCAATTGTAATTGATTTGATGCAGATCTATTTGTTGTTTGATGCGGTTTTTTTTTTCATCTTCATGTGGAATTCTAAGTGTCTGTTATTTGTTTGATTGCAATTTTCTTCCGTTTTCGTGCTGATTGAATGTGGATCAAATACGTATATGTAATAGTAGTGATTTGAAAACAGAGATTGCTCTATTACTGGTGATGAATGCTTTAAAACAATGGTGATTAGTTAATGGTATTTACTGGTTTTGTTCGTTGTTATTACTTTTCGGTGAATGTAAAGGTCTTGATGATAAAGTACATTTTTTTTTGCTTAAGGGTAAAATTTGTATTGAGAAAAAAGGGAGGGAAACATGGGCAAAAAAACCCCAAAACCAAAAGGCTACACAAGAAACTCCAAAAAAAACTATATAGAGAAAAGCTCCAACTGAACTTTACAGAGAAAAGCCAATTAATTAGCCATGCCCAAGAATATCAAAATGGGATGATGATAGAAATCCACCTTAACAGAATTGAGGGATATGATCATACCTCTAATTCTGTCCACAAAAATCACCTTGGCACGCTTTAAAGAGGACTTCCTACCATTGTGCTTGGAGTCATTGTGATGAAGCCAAAGAATGGAGATGGCGTGGAAGAAGACCGCAGCAGCCAGATGTCTTCCAAAGGCATCTCCTCCTAAGGAAATAGCATCCCAAATGGCAGCAACAGAGGTAGGAACTGGAGGAGAGTAACCGCAAGGAACAAGGAGCCAAGACCACATGGCATTAGCTAGGGAGCAAGAGAAGAAGAGGTGGTAATCTGATTCTTCACTCAGGTAGCAGTTATGGCATCTGGAAGCCATAGAACAACACCTACCTTTAGCCATAAAATCTGTCAGAATTTTCCGATGGAGAAGACGCCAAGAGAAGGCAGCCAATCGAGGATTAACAAACTTACTCCAAATATGGCCAGTCCAAGAAAGATCTGAAGCTGAGGTTCTAATGAGATGCCAAGCTGCCTTGAGAGAGAGGTTGCCAGAAGGGGAGTCAATCCAAAATAGAGAGTCAGGGAGGGACCTATCTGTGACTAAAATGGCTTATGTAGATTGAGTCAGGAAGACCCTAAGATCAGCAAGCAAGTTTAAAGGAATACACCAGCAGCTCTCCCGGATGATATCCGAAACTCTATCCTTCATAGCAAACCGAATAGAAGGGAACCTTGAAAGATAGAGAGGTGATCAATCCAATGATCATACCAAAGGCTGATAGATTTCCCATTACCCACCGTCCATTTGCTGCCTGAAAGTAAAAGGGGAGATAAGGATCTCAACTTTTTCCAAATGCAAGAACCTCCTTTAGGATTGCCTGGGCACTAGATAGAAGAGTCCTTGAAACACCTAGCACGAAACCAAGTAATCCACATCGAGTCCGTAGTAACTGCAGCCCAGCCCAATTTAAGTAGGCAAGCCTCATTGAACTTTTTCATTCTTCGCAGACCAAGCCCTCCCTCTTTTTTGGGTAAGCAAACTGTCTCCCAATTCACAAAGTTGCACTTAGAACTTTCAGGAGAAGCCGACCAAAGAAAGTTCCTCATCAATCTTTCAATTAAAAGCCAAGTTTTCCTAGGGATAGGAATAGCCAAAGAGATGTGGAGAGGGATAGAGGAGAGAACATGCTTGACCAAAGTAAGTCTGCCAGCAAAGCAGAGAAATTTGAGCTTGCAACCAGCTAGCCTAGATCTTATGGAATCTAAGATCTTATCAAAGAGGCAGTGCTTAGGGCTGCCAAAGAAAAGGGGGACACTAAGGTAGGACGATGGAAGGGAAGCCTTAGGGATTGACAGGAAATCCGCTATAAGGTTAGCTCTTCTGACAGAGACCTTACCCACAAAGAGCTGGCTCTTTTGAAAATTGAAAAACTGGCCCGAGGAATCTTGGTATAGTTTAAGAAGGCTTTGGAGGCTTCTTAGGCTTCTTTTGGATGCTTTAATGAAGACCAGAATGTCGTCAGCATATAAGAGATGGTAGGGAGATGAGTGAGCCGGAGGAATAGGATCAATTTTGCCTTCTTGTCTGAGGAGCTCAATATTCAAACTTAGAATCTCTTCTGCCAGGATAGACAGGTATGGAGAGAGAGGGTCACCTTGCCTCAAACCACAGGAGGAACCAAAGAAACCACAAGGGCTTCTATTGATCAGAATTTAACCTCTGGCCGTGCAAACCAACTCTTTGATCAGGTTGATCCAGTCCAAGGAAAAATTGAAAAACTTCAGGGCTCTGAATAGAAAGTTCCATTGAAGTTTGTCAAATGCCTTTGAAATATCCAATTTCAAACAGGCAGAACCACCACTGACTTTAGAATTCAACTTCTGGCAGAGATCATGTGCAAGAGCCACATGATGATGAATGGATCTCCCTCTAACAAAGGCAGCTTTGTGTTTCGAAATTAAGAGTGGAAGGATATCTGAAAGCCTTGTAGCCAGAATTTTAGAGATAATTTTATATGAAAAGTTAAGAAGACTGATTGGGCGGAAGTCTGCAAAAGAAACTGGCGACCGCTTTTTAGGGATGAGAGAAAGGAAATAAGTATTAGAAGCTCTCAAAAGCTTGCATGTGGAGAAGAAATGGGTGACTGCTGAGATTACATCCTGACCAACCAAATGCCAACAACTAGTGAAGAAAATCCTAGAAAAACCATCCGGCCTAGGCGAACTATTCCTGTTCAGATGGAAAACTGCATCATGGATCTCTTCAGCTGATGGGACTGCTGAGAGGATCAAATTCTGCTCAACAGAGACTGAGGGCCCATTCAGATTAAAGAGAGCTTCAGAAGGACCAATAGAAGAAGACTGCATTAACCTGGAGAAATAGATCACTGCTTAGTCCCTAATTTGATCTTCTTCGACAAGGATTGAATTGCCCACTGAGATACTGTCTATACGGTTGGAAATTCCTCTAAACTTTGATGACTGATGGAAGAACTTAGTATTCCTATCTCCATCTTGAAGCCAGCTGATTTTTTCCCTATGCTTCCAATAGTCAGAATCTGCTTTTAGCCAATTGTGGAGGGCTGCCTTTGCTGAGTTCAAATCCAGGAGGTTTGTTTCAGAAGGATCTGCATCATGGGCTTGTTGGCAGGCCAAAACTGTGGAATCTGCTTCTGAAATCGTAACTTTGAGCTGCCCAAATGTGTCTCTATTCCAGACCTTAAGATTTTGCTTCAAGATTTTGAGCTTCTGAGCCAAGACAAATTGAGGGTTCCCGCTGCAAGAAACAACCTAGCTATTCTCTACAACTTTATCAAAAGTGGAAAGAGACAGCCACATAGGTTCAAATTTAAAAGGCAGGCTTTTGGTTGGAAGACATATTCTGTGAGAGAGAAGAATGGGACTGTGGTCAGAGCAAATTCTAGGGAGATGCTTGACCATAGGATCTATGAAGTTATTCCTCCAGGCAGAATTGGAAAAGGCCCTGTCCAGCCTGGCTGCCACATAGGCTAGGCCTTTCCTATTATTTGCCCAGGTAAAGGAGTTGCCTATGAAGCCAAGATCAATCAAACCAATGGCCAGCACCATGCCATTGAAGTCTTTGACAGAGGAGGCTGAAGGAGGACGGGTACTGAGTTTTTCAGAAGCGAAGAGGATGGCATTGAAATCACCTATAGCACACCAAGGGAGGGCAGTGGAAGAGGTAATGGCCAGATAATTCCAAAGGGATCTTCTTGTTCAATAATCAGTCGAACCATAGACGCCCGTGATAAGACTAGAGGAGGAGGAAAAAGCGTCAAAGGTCTTGATAGTAATATGCTGGTCAGAGTGATCAATTAGGGAGAAGGAGAAATTGGAAGAGGATTTGTAAAAACACCAAAGAGAATTGCTTAGGTTAGAGAGATAAGTGTTAAAGCCAAAGGAGTGTACTCCAATGGAGATGAAGGAGAGAAAAGGAATCATAGGCTCAGAAAGGAAAAGAAGGTCAGGGGAATTAACATCGAAGAGATGATGAAGCATAGATTTGGTAGGAGAGTTACCTATGCCTCTACAGTTCCAATAGAGGACTTTAATCATAGACAAAAGTTTTGGAGGAAGAGTCTGAGGATAACCTGGTTATTGGGCTTGTTTTCGGAGGCCCCTTCTTCCTAGGTTTCCTTTTACCTGTAAGTTTGAAGGAGGAGAGGTCTACTTCGAGAGGGGAGACCTGATTGGGAAGAGGGGATTCTGAAGTTGATGTAGCAAGGTCCTGAGGGAAATCCTGGGTAGGGGGCTGGGGAAGAGGGGATTTTGAAAATGGTGTAGCTAGGTCCTGTGGGAAATCCTGGGAAGGGGGCTGGGGAAGGACCTCAGGGAGGGACAAGTTGGTATTAGCTTCTACAACCTCGGATTGAGGAGAAGAGTTAATAGCCCCAATAAGGTTCTTGGAAAGGGATCTAGATGAGGTAGGCTCAATGACTGAACAGTGTTCCAGAATAGAGAAGGGGTTAGAAAGGTCGACCACAGGAGCTGGTATTTTTTCCAGGATATTATGAATGATGTCAGAAGGTAGAGACAATAAGGGATTAGACTGGTTAGCCAATATTGAAGTGGCTGGGATCTCAACATTACCAGCCTCTGGAGAAAGTAAGGGAGGAACTTGGTTGTCCGTTTTTGAAGTAATTGGGATCTCAGCATTGGCATCATCAGGAGTGGAAGCATAGTCCTGGCTGTCTGAAGCTACATCATTAGTAGGACTGGAGGCAGCAACATTAGCAGCTATGATTTGATTAGGCAGGGAGACTGCTTCCTCTACAATATGCTCACCAAGCTTGGAAGGGTCTTCTTCTCTAGAGAGCAGCTGAACAAGGGAGGGCCTCCTAAGGAGCCCAGGCTTGCCAGAGAAGGGGCATTTTTCTGTTAGATGGCCTGTAGAGAGACATTTCGAACAGGGAATGTTCTCATATTGGATATCTACTTCCACCTTAGCATCGCCCTCCAAATCCATTGAAATAGACTTAGGATAGGGAATAGCTACATCCAGATTGACCAGAATTCTGGCGAAAGAGTGAAATCACTGAGTTACATGTAAAGTAGACGTGGAGCTATGACAGAGATTTTTTTGTGTCTTGTTTGATGTGAAAAACATGCTAAAATGCCCTAAAAACTATCAAATATGCAAGTTGTCACTGGTTTAGGGCATTATATCAGCCATCTCGATGTCAAAAACTGCGTCATTTCTCTGCATGGAGTTTCTAGTTTTTGATCTCTTCATTTCATTTTTGCTATGTATTTTACTGATTTGAGATCTGATATTAGTAAGTAGAAAGCAGACTCAATTAGTATAAACTCTTATCCTGGACTGAAATTCAGCATTTTGTATCGATCTTAGTTTTGATCAGTAGTTACAACTTTGTAGCTTCTGAAGAATTTTCAGTCCCTTATGACCACATAATTGAGGAGAATCAATCACATTTGTACCCTAAATGCTCTGGTTTCTAACTGAGATGATCTTGAATAATGTTATTACAGCACAAATTAACTAAATTGTAAGCAGGAAAAAGCCTGCAGCATGCAAGAGTATTATGCCACATTTTTCTCTTGTAATGTTTAAAGTGTTTTTTTTTTCTTTTTTTTTTTCAATGCTCCTTAAATGGTTGTCTTCGGGCGGATGAGATTTGGACCATTAATGATGGTCTTGTTCTATGGGTTCCATGCCTCACTATGGGTCTCTCTTTTATTTTTTTTCCCTACAATCCAAGAATGCTTAACTTTGATATATATGGGGGCACCAATCTCATTATCGTTTCACATGGAATTTTGGAATTATGTAAGTTATTTTATGTGATCAGGTTTTGGCTCTTTTAAATTGTGGGTTTCTCATATATAGTATATAATATTAAAAGACTATTCCTCCGAGCGCACGCACGAAACCCACGTGCCCGGCCACCAAATGATAATGGGGCGAGATTTGAGCATTCAATGTGGGGAGCAAGCCCACCCTATGTGACTCACCCATAGGGAGTGCTGGGTTTGATTGATACGCGCATTTGCTGTGTGGCCCATTAGAAAGACTTTTGACATTCATGCTTGAATATGATTTTTTTTTATTATATTTGGGTGTTCTTTTAACTTGTGAAATTTCTTTTTAAATAATCTTTATGGATGTATTTGTGTCTAAGTATTTTCATTTCATAGAAAAATGTATTTTTTTTTAAAGAATTGCAAAGGTACTGTATATGTACCCTTTTGAACAAAGAAGAGACTTGTATTTTTGTTTGAAAGTCGGAAAGAAAGGAGAGGCTTCATGAAAAAACTAGAGGCATGAAGGTCGTTAATCACTTCTTGCTCTTAGTATAGATAGCATCTCTAAGTTTACATGTGATTTTTGGAATCTATACATGCTCTAGTAGTAGATGCTTTATATTATGAGAGATAATTCATCCTTATCAATGCTTTGAATGATTCCACATATATACTATGATACAAGGATACTTTAAAATTGGCAAAGTTTTAATTGTTGTATTGCATCTTATACTTCAGTTTTTATACATAAAAGTCATGTCCCCCTCATATATCTATAGTGTGTAGCTACCATCTCCATGCCATATCTGAGCATCATAGTCTATGAATCCCTATCATATATCCATGTATAGTCTATGAATTGACCATGCACTGATGCAAATAGACCCTAGCGTAGTTATGCAGATAGTCTATGAATCCCTGTCCTTGTACTTCTCTTTAAAGATTGTTGATATATGATGCATGCAGTAGTTATGACTAGCGTGAGGAAAACGTTCTTGGACGGCTCGTATGAGGCCTTTTTGTCTATCAGATACAATGGTCAAATTAGGAAATGGCCCTAAGTTCACATCCAACTCTGCAAGGAACCATTCCCAGGTATCTCTATCCTCTATCTCGGCTATGGCAGAAGCGATGGGAAATAACTTACGGTCTCCATCATATTTCACGGTAACAAACAAAACTCCAGTGTATTTTCCACGAAGGTGGGCACCATCAACAGCTATTAATGCGCGTAATGAACTCTTGAAAAAGCGGATGCTTGAGCCAAATGCCCAAAATAACCTCTGGAATGAATCATCATCTTCCCTGATCAGATGAGAAACGCTGCCTGGATATGTCCTTTCTAATTTAATGGATAGCTAGGCAGGATTCTGTATGAATCTTCATAAGAAGCACGTATATCAAGCAATGCTATCTCTTTTGCTAGCCAAGCTTTCCTGTAGTTGATATGGACGCCAAACTCTAATTGAAAGTCTGTCACAATTTCTTTTGGAGTGTAACTTGGATGGAGACACAGTCGTTCTTTTATCTAGTCAACAATCAAGGCCGATGTGGCCTGAGAATGTGCGAGTCGCATCATTGGCTTCAAACAAGTATGTTTTTCAGAATAAGTTCGCACAATAAACTCAGGGCTGGACTGCAGGATAGATCCATGGATGCGCCAAAGACATTGATGATCACCACACCTTGCACTTAATTCTGTCGTAGACCTTCGCACCCAATGAAGCTCGAAATTGTTGTACATTGCAAATTCTCTCAATGCAGTCCTAAATGATTCACGAGTTTGAAACCGTCTTCCATTCCACATTTCACGAAAAGATGCCTCATGGTGATCCACACCAATATGGTCATCATCAGGAACTAAAGTATCAATAACATCTTCTACTGTCACAACATTTGATGCACGACCCAATCCTTCTTGTGCATGCGATTTTCTACGTGGTCCTATGGCATTTTGCAATTCATATTCTCTAGGGTCAATATCAATATCAAATTCATCTTCATCATTTTCAGTCCCCTCCTCCACTATATTGCACCCTCCATCGAAACAAGGAATTTTGGGTACTACATCCGTTTCCATCCAATCCATGACAATTTCATCCCTTATATTAGAGAATTTTCCATTTTCATCTTCTGCAAGATTAATGGGAGCTATTAGATCTTCAAGCATGGCCTCCACAAATGGGTTATCATGAGGTACCACAGGCTTGTTCAGGTCAAATTGGCTTCGAACAAGAGAAAATGAGACGTTGCACCTGCATGGCAAACAGTCAATCATATATAAATTACATAGTATTATCAAATCAGATGTGTAGAGAACCAAACCTATAAACATCCTTTCTTGTTGAAGGGCCACCTGTATCCTTTTTACCATTGGGAAAGTTCGTGGTATTTGTATATGTCATCGAATTCCCCCTGTGTGAATCACTATGTCATATAACAATCAGTAACATAACTAAAACAAGATATTAAACAAGAGAGGATTAATACATTTGTTATGATTGGTTGTGGTGGCACCTGTTCAAATTGAATGACGGTCTATTCCTTCGCTAGCTGCTAGGCCGAGCGTATGTAGACCTTAGATGTGATGGTTGTCGACTTGCACTTGCTTCACTGTTTGTATGCAAATACATAAATATAGCTTGACTTCTATGTTGGAATAATCTGAACATCCGATGGAGATCATCATTACCTCTTATGGTTGAACGTGAAGCTTCGGCCATTATAATACTGATATTGCATATTTATATGCTCATCATGAAGCTGCCAACCAGTTTCTTTGTTTATCTTTCCAAGCAGTTGATTGAAAGTTATATTGACATCAACCCATATTACCTTCTGCTCGCCACCATTGTAGGCTGGAAGTGGATTGCTTACGTCTAATATACCATTAAAATGGCATATTATACATATCTCAATATTATCCATCCTACGAAGGTAAACACAGATTTCAAATAATAAGATTTACTTTTGAATATTTTTGAAGTTACTCACAAACACTCATATAATCCATAAAGATTTAACGTGTGAAAATAAATATCGGAATGAATATTTCTTTAATAAATAAGATGAATGTTTGGAATTACTAAGATTTGAATGTTGTTAAATATAAAATAAAAAACTACTCTATGCATCCATGGAAAATTAAAAGAGTTAAAATCTAAGCATTGACATTTAGGATATCATGAAGCTACATATTTCTATAACATTAACAACCAAATAATAATGCATTATCCGTTCAAAAAAAAAATTAAATAAATGCATTATCTTAATCAATTCTACATTTAGATATTCTAGCAAATTTATTTTAAATCTCATTGGTACTAATTCTCTACATTTAGCAAAAGTATATATATACACCATAAAACCCCCATTTAAATAAAATAATAATGACAACATGGGGGTTGGTCAGTTGGTGCGACATCTTAGGGGTTTTAATGTTAGATGGTCATAAATATCTTTAACTATTATCTGAGCAAGCTGCAAAGTCAGGCCTCAATTGTGAAATCAATCAAGACTGTTCATCTAATGAATATCACCATTCGTTGATAACTATTAAAGAATCTAAACCATTTAATCGTTTCCTTACTTATAAATAGCATTAAAAAAATCATTACCAGTTTAAGATAATGATCAAAATGATGTCTGTAATGCCACAATAACAGGAAAAGGCTAAAAGAATATGTGGACATTCTGAGTTTGTGCTGGGGCCCACCATAGGATGGGATGAACAAGACATGCTACATTGTTTTTTGCAACTGGACGTCCAAGCCAATCCAGTTGTTGGAAGTTCATGATGAGAACAAGGGGATTTTTTAATATACCAACAACAGGATGTTCATAAATAAGTGAGGCGCCACAAGTCCCACCTAAGGTCACTATTAATATTTACACAAGATTTCAAATGTTTCTACAAGTGGGATTCCTTGTATTCTAACTTTTTTTCAAAAGACACAGAAGAAGAAAAAATAATACAATAAATAAGAGGGAGACACATACAAGGTGGGAAACATGGAATGAATACCTAAGACAAAGATGTGGCAGGGGGTTTTATTGCTATATATGAAAATGGCCTAAGGTTGACACGCAGAGAATGTGGCAGGGGATCACTTGTTATATATGGCAGGAGATCACTTGTTATGTGGCAGGAGCTGCACTTGAAGAGCAGGGAAGTAGAAAACCTAAGCCAGAGGTTAAAGCAATGGAACGCAAAGAAATTATAAACAGAAATGCATTCATTGACTTTTAACCTATCATTTTTTGCCATAGCGCAACGTAAATTCCGGTATCGCAACTAAAAAACTTTCAGTATCGCAACTAAAAACTTGCGGTATCGTAACATTTGTTGTGATATCACAAAAAAAATAAAACTTCTGCCCTGTGCAGCGGTACGGACTGTACGGAGAACATCCTGGTAAAATGACAAACTTTGTTAACAAGGGGGAGATATCAAGTACTGTAGGTTACCGTACATAAATTTTCCCTTGCACTAATGGCTATTTATAAGGCATATGGAAAGGAATGTTTTCGTCGTGAACAGACATGTGGCTTATACTATACTGTACTTGATTTTGTGTTTTTTCGTTTTGTAAAAGACTATATTATACTTGTTACTGTCATGGCTTTGTGCTTAAAATGCATTTACAAGTGTTTTCCTCCCTTGATTCATGTATCTTACACATCAATGCCCCACTTTCTTCAAGGGAGGAGGAAAAAAAAGGGTTTAACACACATGTATAATATATTCTACTACGTTTAACACGCAGGTTTAATATATATATATATATATATTGTGCGTTTATAGCAAATCATAACTTGGATGGGTTAACCGAAAAGGTTCAATTCTTACTTTATATGGAGTGGTGCTACCGATACAAATTAAACAAAAGGTGGCTGATGGCTTCTTTCTTTTCATACAACTTGTGAGCTTTCGATAGGTATTTCATTAATAAGTTAATTTAAAAAAAAAATATGTGATTAGCATGCTTCTTGCTTTAATTAAAATATTTGTGATTTAAGCGCTTTCAAAGGTTTTAAACTTACGTTCATTGAGCCATCATTTTCAACTTGATTGAAATTTTCATGCATACACATAGAACATTCATCTTTACATTCGTATAGTACGTATGTGTTGAGTTAGATTCTCACTTTCATATCCACCTAATTAAAAGTCAATGTAATTGAGCTTAATTTTTATCTCTAGTATTTTGTAGACACATCTTAGAGATAACCATTCTTAGGGTCATAGTTAGTGCTTAGCCTTAGAAAAGCATAAGTGTAAAGGTTATGGGTGGACCATGAAACCCAAGAGGTTATTGCTTAGCCTTAGAAAGTATATTGTAAGGTTATTGCTTAGCCTTGAAAGTCATTTTGTAGAGGTTATTGCTTAGTCTATTGAAAAGAAAAAATAGTGGAATGCTGGTGGGTGTAGGAACCTTTTTTTTTTTTTTTTTTTTTTTTTTGTGCTAAAAGGTAAAATGTATTAAGAGGAGGGGGGGGGGGGGGGGGGGGGGGGGGTGGGAAGAATCAAAGGCAGAAGAGCCCACCAAAGAAGAAGCTCAAGGAGCCCCAACAGAAAGGGAGAAACGAAACAGGAAAACAAAGGCCAAGACATGCACACATGCCAGGCTTAAGAATTAAAGAACAAAAAATTAAAGAAAGTCTGAAGAGGTCTACCAGTGAAAGGCTTGGCCATACACTTGAGAGAGATAGAAAGGAGCTCAGTCAAGTATATAATGACCTTCATCTGGGAGGCTCTTGAGTTAGAAAAAATGGTATCATTTCTGCAGATCCAGATTGCATAAGCTGTAGAGAAGAAAATGGCAGCAGCTCCTTTGCAAGCCAAGCTATCACTGTGGAGAGAAAGAGCGTGCCAAATCTTTGAAGGAAGAAGAGGACCAGTAACAACCATGCCAGTCGCGGAGAGGATCCAATTCCAAATTGCAGAGGAGAAAGAATAGAGGAAAAGAAGATGCAGAGTAGAATCATGGTCTTGGAAGCAGAGGCTGTATCTAAAGGCAAGATTGATACCGGAATGTTGAGCTCAAGCTTGAGAAGGGGTCTTTTCGTGCAGCATCCTCCAAGCAAAGAAGGAGACCCTAGGCAGCTGAATGTTGTTCCAGACCAGTGGAGCCCAGATCGACTAGTCTGCTGAAGGTCTGCGAGATCTGATGATTTTCCAAGCTTCCTGGAGAGAGAGGCCATGATCCTGGTGAGAGTTCCATAGGAGACTATCTTTAGAAGACATGTCCAAGGAGAGATGATGAGTTGCGTGCCTCAGGGTAGCAACAGCATCATTTGGGCGGCATGGGTGGGAGTAGGAGCATAAGCTGCATGGGAGTGGACGTGGGTGTTAGTGCCACATTCCAATGTGCACTGGTTTTTGTATTGTCAATTCCGTGTCAAAGAATCCAAGACATTGCCTCTCTAGTTTCACAAGGAAGATCAAGTTTGAAGGCAGAAGATCAAGTCTTGGAAGACATGGATTCATCTAGGAAGAACTCCATGTGTGTGTTCACCATCCCCTTCAGGTAGTTCAATCCAGGACCAACTTATAGAACCCTTGGAAAATCCCTATCCTTCTTCAGCTACAACCTATCCTGGATTTCAAGGTTTTGGTAACCTTACGGTCACCTTGCGGTTAACCACAGAATCCCTTTGCGGCTAACTGCCAGGCAACCGTGAGTCCTACGGTCACCTTTCCAGAAAGCTATTTCTCTTCGGTCAGCCCCGCGGTCACCTTGCGGTTAACCGCAGAGACCTCTTGCGGCTAACCTTCAGGCAACCGTAAGTCCTACGGTCACCTTTCCAGAAAGCAAACTTTTCTTCTGTCAGGACTTTCGGTTACCCTTACGGTTACCTTACGGCTAACCGCTTACAGTCTTACGGCTAACCGCAAGCAACCGTAGGTATTACGGTTTGCTTTCCAGAGAGCAACTTTTTGCAGATCTGCTTGCGGTTACCTTTACGGTTACCTCACGGCTAACCGCCAAGGACACTCGCGGCTAACCGTGGGCTGACCGCTTTCAAAAATATATCCGTTGCTTCAGTGCATTTCAAAAGGGGCTAGCCGCCAGTTTCAGAGGCTAACCGTAAAATGTATCCGTTGGGATTTTTCTATAAATCTGTAGCCTCGTTTTCTGTACAGTTTAAGGACCTTAGGGTAAAGCCTTGCTTGCTACCTTCTTCCCATCCATTGAAGGCTCCCAAATCCCTTCCAAAGCACTCATGTGCTTGATTTAGGTAAACCCTAGAGCTCCATTAGCTCTTGGATGAGTGTCCTATTAGGGAGTCCATCCTTTAGGGTAGTTTACACCATGAGAGACTAATTTGTGTAACCCTAGAATCCAAATCCTCTTAACCCTGGTTGTGCAACACATTGGAGGCTTTCTACTCAACACCAAGAGGTCAACAAGAGGTGCAAGCTTCGACTGCGGTCAGAGCTCCACAGAACACTTCAACCATCATCAAGGCAAGTGTTCACCCTTCTTCAAATTTCTACAATATGTGTATAATGTGGTAGGTGTGTAGATCTGTGTGATTAAACTCACCACATTGCTGTAAGGAGGAATAGATCTGTGTGATTGAACCTCTGTATCAAATATGAGGTAGAATCAGAACTTGTGTAGTTTGATTCATGATAGTGGAACCAAGGGTCTGTGTGACCCTTAAGAGTGGATGTAGGTCTGTGTGACTGAACCACTATAAATCTCTGTGTCCATATCTCTTCTGATTGTTCTACAGTTTTTGTTTCAGTTATACTCTTGCTATGCTTGTCTTGTTCTTTATTCTATTTTGATTAAAAACAGGTTTAGAAAATTAAAAATGGCAATTGTTTAGCCTCAGTCCTATTCACCCCCCCTCTAGGACTTAGTCATTGGCCCTAGACTGGACTTTCAGTGGGCATTGAGGCTGAACCACTATAAATAGTTGTGTTATGGTGAATGCTTTGTGGTGATTGTTTTTATTAGCTTCCGCACTTTAGTTTGATCTATATCATCACTCGTGAACTAATTAATTTTAAAAAGTTAAAATTTGGCATAATTGGTCATTAAATATTCAAGCTCACCCTATTCACCCCCCTTTAGGGTTTGGATCCCGGACTTTCAATTTAGAAGAAAGGTTTGTAGTTGATTTGAACCATCCACTGAATTGCTCCAGTTGCATATCATCAATCAATGGTCACAGCGGTTCCATTATCAAATTATCAGAACCACAATTTGACTCATTTTCCATTATCAACTATTTATTGATGGAGTCTAATATTTTGGGTTAAAATCTTGTATTCTGGCTTATTGGGTCTTCTAAGTTAGCCAGAATCCAAGGTTAGGATTCAATGGTATTTTGATCTTTATATCAGATTTCATAGGATTTTAGATACATACATGCATTTGTGACATAACTTTATTAGTTTTTTACCACCTCTATGATCAATATTGTATCTGATAAGGATCCACAAGTTGATAATTTAATGAGGGAGGAAGTTGGCAAGCTGCCCAACACACATCGGCACACAAAGAACAACCTGATTCACCAAGCAGGGTACACACTAGATGTCCAGTGCAAAATCAGATTCACCAAAGCTGGACGCGCTAAGAAAAATTAGAATGGAGACTGTATAAGACCTGGCGTGGGCTAGTGTTGATATGATTTTTGTATACGCTTTCGTAAGAAATATCATTGAAAGACTTTCACAATACTGTATGTGGAAGGTCCAGCTGATCAGCGATCTCGTTCAAGATCTCGCCTCTTGGTGGCCTTTGCTTGGGGTTTTCCTCTTTGCAGCGATCATCAGTCTCTCCGTGGAAGGTCCAGCTGATCGGCGATCTCGTTTAGGATCTTCAGGTTCGGCCAGCGGAAGCTCTCTTCTGCTGATCTCTCTTGAAGCCCCCCTCTTCTCTGCTTTTTTCTCTTCAAAGCCTCTCTGTGGAGATCTCTTTCTTCTTCCTTGTTCCTTCCTTCTTTCCTCTCTCTCAGTTTCTCTGTTTTCTTTTTGCCCAATTAGGGCTTGTATTTGTTCTCCTTCCCTCTTTCTCAATAAACTTACCCTTTAAACAAAAATAAATAAATAAATAAATAAATAAATAATGAATGACAGGGGTGAGGGTTAAAGAATGGATGGTTTTGGAAACACTAGCAAAATAAATAGGACCACATCGTAAAACATACGAATTTCCATCCATAAATCTGAATTGGTAAAACACGTGTAGGGACATTTTCTAGCAATAATTCAATTTTTAAATATATATATATATATAGATAGATATTTTAGGGAAATGCTCCTATGAGAGACACTCTCACCAACTTGGTGAGAGATGGGTGGGGGCCCTCACTTCCATATCCACTCTTACCAACTTAAATGCAAGGACCCCCAACTTAAATGTGAGGGCCCCCACCCATCTCTCACCAAGTTGGTGAGAGTATCTCTCATAGGAGCACTTCCCATATATATATATATATATATATATATATATATATATATATATATATATATGATCATTAAAAACTAGTTTATATGATCCAAACCATTGATTTCATTTTATGGAACATAAGAAGAATAATTTCAAGTAATGGCCAATTTAGGTCATAAAAGGAATATCGGATGCTAATTCATTCAAAACATATAAATCATTAAAGAAACTATATAAGATCATTAGAGTTAACCAAGAAAAATCACAACCATTTAGAAACAAAGCATGGTTTGGCTAATATGTAAACCAATTCAAATCAAATTACAATGAATACAAAGAATGATTAATTGAATTTGATCACTTACCTGATGTGGCACAAAGCATTCAAAAAGAGTGATGGTAATAGATGATGAAGACGACGATGGTGCTCCACAACTGAGCCAATGTCGACCCTCCACTAGACCCCTATTCATCACCTATCAGCTTTTGGCTGGGTCAGATCAGATCTAAAATGGTCCAACTGGAAGTATAAACATGCGTCAAATAGCTTGGGTCTCAGACGGCTCAGGTCATGGATTGGGTATGATTTAGGTCTGTTATGTATTTTAGCGGATGGGAACTCTTCCACACACACACACACACACACACATATATATATATATGCTTATGTTTACACTGAAGAACTTTTTTTTTTTTGCATTTATTATTATTATTATTATTAGATATAATAAGGACAGTAGTATATGGGCTGGGCGCGTCATAGGCGAGTGGGTCGACTAACCAACCTAGCCAGCAACCGAGGAGCAACGTGCCCAGCTAAAAACATGACTTAATTAAAGTCGTTCAAATCAAAACATAGGAGTAGTGGTCATCGCCATGATCCGAACAGTGTGATGACAATTAATAATTTATGTTATTCCATCAGCATGCAATCAATAGAAGAAATCATGTGACCAAGGATCTTGACCAATCGATCACAACATGCACGCCCAAACATGTGGGCTTGGGTCCGTAATGGGTTCAGGTTCTGTTTTTTTTATCTAACACAGTCTAGTACACACGTGGGCTGCCCGGCCCAGAAAATTGCTTGTGATGTAGAGAGAGAGAGAGAGAGAGAGAGAGAGAGAGAGAGAGAGAGAGTCTAAAAGGAGATAAAGATGATAGCTCTCTTCTTTCCTTTCGAATGGCTCCCAAAAATCTAGAGAACATGGATTGTCCCAAGAGAGGGATTAAGATGGAAAATTATTCAAAAGAATAAAGGTGCTCACTTATCTATCAATCATATCAATTATGTGGTGCAAGCACCGTACTCGCGATAATGTGTGCAATAAGCTAAACAGTCCTACCGAGCTACAAATTAGTCAAGGAACCATGACAAGGGTCCATCCTAGAGTTCGGGTTGCCTTTGATACGCCAAGACCACACCGTTCGTGGCAATGTGCATCTAAGATATCCATGTCCGAGAGAATTAGTTACTTGGTGCTCTTAAGGTATTTGATCGTGAAGACCTTGGATTCGCACCGTATATATTATATATAATTTCGTTTGTATCTCTAGAAAACTCTCGGGAATGATGGTTAGCTCGTACCTCATCCCCGTAGTCCACTTTTGATGTATTTCACAAATTCGGGTTCCAAGTAAACTAACCATGCCTAAGGTACTTGTTCCAAACCCAAGGAACATTGAATTTTTAATCACACCAAATGATCAATTTGTGGGGCACCCAATGGCCCAAATCCAAGCCTCACAAGTCCCCAAAATAATACCCAAAAAGTGGGCCAAGATGGGTGTGCGGGTCGTTCTTCTTCTTCTTGTTTTTTCTTCTGTTTCTGCTTCTTCTGCTTCTGTGGGTCTAGGCCAAGATGGGCGTGCGGATCCCTGGAATAATTGGGATTTTGTTGATATCAACTAAGCAAGGGCAAAAGGGGAAACAAAAAATGGATTTTGGAAGGGAGGTCGTTGGCTGATTTATAAAAATATGGGGTCCACAGTTGTGGTTACCCTATTTAAGGGAATTTTTTTTTGAAAAATGTCCGTAAATAAAATTAGATTTGCCCCTTTTTGTTTCTTTTTGCTAGGAGACTGTACTTCAAACGAGCAGAGTTAGAGCTTGTGACAATATTTATTCTTACTTCTATGCATTGTACACTTCCTATGACTGGTGGAATTGCACAACACAACTTATTTAATTTCTTCTTTTCACAAAAGAATTTATGTATGAATAATTTATAAATCCTCCTCTTGAGTGGAGGATCTACAAGTGCCAAGAATTTCGGAGTTATGAGAATCACAAATGACATTTTAGACTTATCAAATGGCAGAGATTTGGGATTTTAATAAAGAAACATTGTAGTTGCAACTGCTAAGGGGACAAGCCATCATATCTTGTCTGTAAATTCTTAATATCTCAAATTTCATAAAAATTCTAATAAAAAAGTGCCCTTAATAGCTAAAGCAGGTCCGTTCCTTTCCTTTCTATTTTCGTTACATTAGGAAGTGGCACTGGGGCATTTCTAAACAGCCTTTTTCTTTCTAACCCAACGTATACTTCCAGCACGTTCCACAGAGAGAGAGAGAGAGAGAGAGAGAGAGAGTCACACATAACACACCCACATCGAGACAGAGAGATTCCATAAAAAGGTAAACTCATGATTACATGATTTTTACATCAATAATCATGTGGTAAATGTTCCTCTAAGTAATAGTGCATATTGGTATGAAAACAAAAGTGGATATAACTTATGCCAACATCAATTCTTTTTACAGAGGAATAGGATCCACGAGCATTGAACGGATATTGTCTTTGGTGTCACGCAAGGAATCACTGTATCCATCTCCATACAAGTAGATGACTTCTCCCATGCGTGTGAGGTTGACCACTCGCGTCACTAGAGAAATTGGAATGGGAGTTGGTTTAAGGCAGAACTTGTTTAGGTCCTTCCATGCTGATGTAATCATCTCTCGAATCTTTTCGCATGCCTCTGACCTCGATAAGCCATGTTCCTTCATATAGCACTCGAGAGCAGATGCAACATGCACTCTTTTTTGCTCGTGCTTTGAATACAGTCAATGCAAACCACTAGTTTAGGACGTTACATGGAGACTTAGCAAGATTAGCCACTGATACTAAGGGGCTCTTTGGAAACTCTAGTATAATTAATAAGCAGCAAAATACCTCCTACTTAGCAGGAGCAATGACAATTTTAATACTAAACATTTACCAAAATCAAACTTATAAAAATTTAAATTAATGCTACCTTTTATTGCGATGTTCAAGATTTCATGATCCATCTAGAAACATCATTTGTAATTACTCTTAGATCAATCCCCTTTGGTCATTAAAACGAACTAAGAACATGGGTTTTACAATCTCAAAATAAATAAATAAATAAATAAATTACATCATTAAACCTAGAAATCAACATCCCGCTCAAATTCAAGACCCAACGGGTATACGTAATGGAACAAGCCAGCTAGAGAGATGGACATAACACGCCTCCCATGGATTTCGAACCCACGACCTCTAGATCTGATACCATCTTGATAACCGGTAATGCCAAAAGGTTAACCCGTTTGGTGAGTGGCACAAAAGTTTATATCAACAAACACCACTCTGCCCCTTATAATTCATGAAATCTATCTTTTGGAGTTACAACAAGCTTCAACCTATACACATACCAGTCAGCGTGATGTTAATCTGAATAGCAGTGTGATAAAAGCCAAGCCCAACGTGCAGGTCGTGTTCTACACTACGATCTAGTGTACATGTCCATTCTAGTTTATGTTGTTATTTCCTATTGATCTTTAATCATGCATGAAATTAAATCCAGTTTCTTTTGTCTTTTATTAACCAGTTATGTGAAAGGATTATGGGTAGCTAGAGAAGTCGTAATTGGATCGTATTCGTAGAAGGAAAGGCGGTAATATAAGGGTCAACGGTTCTATTTTACAGCCTCTTCTTGATCAAGAGGACACCCTTTGGGTAAATTCGGAAGGGCTCTCGTATATGCCTTGTCGCTTTTGATCTCCGATGGATCGATTACTAGGCCGGGTCATTCTCATCGATCTGGAGGCTTCATCACAAACAAATGAAGAGTTGAATGAGAGGGGGATCGTAAGCTATGGTTTGGGAAGCAAGCTTATTCCTATTCCAACCTGGAGGCTTCATTGCAAATAGATGAAGAGAGAAATGAGAGGGGATCGTATTCCGACCTGCGACGAGGATATGTAGTTCTGGGAGATCTGCTTGGAGAGGCATGGACCTTTGATCCGTCAACCATTTCTCAGTTACTCGGAATTGGGAGAGACAAAGGCACTGCATGAAAGAAAAGCTAAGAGGAAAGGAGTTGTCAAAAGGGGTTTGTGGAAGCATTTTCTAAAGAGAGCTTCTATTGGCACCGTAGATTTTACTCTCCCACCACACTTTGAAGACAAAAAAAATAAGATTCTTCATAAACTACCCCTCCTCCCTCTCCCTCCACCGTCTTCCCTCCTCTCCACCGACCACCCGCCCAATCTCCGGTGGGGAGGGAGCCCCGGCCGGCCACCCTCCCCCCCTCTCTCTCTCTCCCTCTTTCTTCCTCCCTCCCCCTCTATTTTTTGTCCCTCTTCCCCCTCCCTCCCTCCCTTTTCTTTTCTCTCCTTCCCTCCCCCCTCTTCCTCTCCCTCTCCCTCCCCCTCCTAGTAGCCTGCAAGGAGGGTGATCGGGCTGCAGTAGGCGGAAACCCATCTGCAGCCCAGGGGCGGCCGCCCGATCTCTCTTCCTAACATACATGGCAAGGCTATCTCAGCTGTGTAATTTATATATATTGTAATTGTTGCATTCAGTAAGTATTGGAAAAGAGTAAACTATTACAACAGTGTTGTGTTCTTTCTTAAGAAAATAGAGGGGGGTGGGTGGGGGGTGGAGAGGCATGGAAGAGGGTGGAGGGAGGGTGGAGGGGTAGTTTAGGAAAACCTTTTTTTTTTTTTTTGGTGCGGTGGGGAAAGAGAATTTTGAGGTGCCAAAAGAAGCTCTCTTTTCTAAAACGTTAGTGCTGTGAGTTTGGTGAAAGATGTGTGTGAAGTTACACAACTGGAATGGGAATGGTCAGAAGCAAAGAAGTTACTCAAGGTACCGGATCAGAGTAAAAAAAAATTGGGATTGGGAAGGTCAAAGTCAATTTAAGAAATTGAGCATGATTTCTTAATTGAAATCAATCGGCTTCATTATATATATAGATATAAGGAGATGCTCCTATGAGAGATATCTCTCATCTTATATGAGAGATATGGGTGAAAGCCCTCACATTTAAGTTATTGGCATTGGATATGGATGTGAGGGCCCTCACACAATCTCTCATTTAAGGTGAGAGATATTGCTCATAGGAGCATCTCCCATATATATATATATATATTAGCTAATTTAATTAAAATTAAACTAAAAGCCGTAGTTTTTAAATTTTAATTTAAAATTAATCTATTTGAAAATTTATAAAGGAATTCTCTTATTTTATGAGGTAATTGGAGCCCACCAAGAATTGTGGTAATTTACGTCTGCCTTTTAAAAATTATAATGCAAAACCCACTAGTTACGTCATTTAGAAAAATCTTATGAGGATATTTTCTTCAATAACACTTGTGGATTGTTTATTATCCACCTTCATCCCATTTAGGTAAAGAAGCATCCGCCCATTTAGCTTTTAGCTTTTTTTTTTTTGTCCTTTTTAAGGATTTTGAGGGAAATATCCCAGAATTTTGCCATTCCTCGTGAAAGGTCCAGGCAGATTGTACAACACAAACTTGGTCTTTCCGCCACTTTTAATTTAATTTTTGTACTTTGTTCTGAGGGATGATAGCGTTGCCCAAAACAATTTGGGAGGATATCGCTCCTCACGTCTTATTCTTCCTCATCTCCTTCCTATTTATGGATAGCTCCTACTCCAGTTCTCACCCAAACCAACAAGTTTCCCACAGTTCATATAGGCAGAAAAGCAGCGAATACAAGTTTTTCACTACTCATATCGATGGCAAAGTTGCTAATATAGATTTACCATACCGAGCAGCCTTTCTCTCTTATTTCCTCATGGATGGGTCCGGGGTTTGAGGGTAAGCTCCGAGCAGAAGATTGTTATTGGAACCATTTTTCCATGTTATATCTGCCATTTTTTCCCCTTTCCCCATCTCTTTCACTTTTCAAGATAAATCTTTTTATAAAGCATGTGATATTATTTTTCCAAGATGATTAGGAGGAGAAGGGGGGGGGGGGGGGGGGGGGGTGGTGGTTGTGGATAGAGGAATAGGTGGGAGAAGAGGAGAAAAATAAGAGAAAAAAAAAAACAAAGGTACTTTAAAAATAGAAAATACAATTGGAGGATTACGAAAACCTCTAATATATAAAATAAGCTCTGAATCATAAAGTAAGAGCTTATGTTTAGAGTTTCCTTTAGTAGCAGTGTTGAAGACTGTGGGACGGTTTGATTGATGATGCATAATTTGGGACCCTTCTCACTTTATCTAACGGTTAGGATTTTTTCAAAGTAGAAGCCCAAAACTTGAACCTCCAACGTCTGGTTCCCAGTTTTCGCACAGGTCACTCGAATTTTTAGAACTATGGTAAAAAAAAAAAAATACATTAGATTTTACCTCATTTGATTGGATATCATCACTGAGCCGACCAATTAAGCTTGAATCCATCATAAACTTAGGACGGGTCTTCAGCCAATCAAATGCTTCTTTAGTTGCCTCTTCTCCCATACCAACAAAGGAAGCAGTTGACAGATAAATATAACCGGCACTGACTAGTGAAACTTTAAGATACTCTCCTAGTGTAGGCACATAACCACTGTTGAGCCACACGGCTTCCTTGAAGTATCCTTGAACTAAAGCTTTCGTCTAATCAATACAATCAAACCATCACACCTTTAGATATCTAAAATAAAAATAATACAGAGTGGGCTAGGTATAATGCCCATGACATCACAAGAATAAGAGGGATAAAAAAAAAAAAAAAAAGGAAGGCAACAATACCATGATCACAAACACAAGATAATAGAAAGAAGCAGGAGCAGCACTCCAAAAGGTCCATGACAAATCATAGGCACGACACGATTGGGCTAGGCACAAGTGATTTTTTTTTTCTAAAATTTGGAAGAACCCATATTACAGGTTTATTAAATATTAAAATGCATGGCCCTAACCCAACTATAACCAAATGTATGTCATAGATAATGCAGTTTAAAAGGGTTGTGGATGTTAGTTACAATTAGGGTTTTTTACTTGAATTATTAGGATATTATCATTCATATTGTTATTAGTTAGGATGAGAGATGACCTCTTACTACTGTAACTAAGGTTAAATTAATCTTGTGATGTGATTAATTTTTCTAATTTATCTCATTGTACTCCACAAATAAGATTTGTTGTTCTCAAGAAATTTAATATGTTTTAGAATGCAACATTTTTTATCCATCTAATACTTTTGATACCTCTTCGTTACCCTAGCTCCAATATATTTGGTGCATGTAGTTGAGTTCCACATAAGTTAGTGATTTTCTAAAGAAAAATGTGTTGATGCCATTACTACGTAGAACCAAATCATTTATCAAAAAACATAATCCATATAGCACAATAGCTAAAAACCCATTGGGTTCAGTCTACCTATTTAAATTCTTTTTATTTAAAAATCAATCGTCTCGTGCTCTTTTCCAAAAGCACTTATAGATTGTCTGCGTGAGGGAGCTCTTTGGAGGATGGAGCTTTACCATTTTTCTTGTAATTAAAGGAAAGAAAATGAAAAAATTAAGAATCATATAAATTGAGCTTTAATAACTTATTTCTTCTTCTTCTTCATCTTCTTGAGTGTTATTCTTTAACCATAATATGATGTGGTCTCATTTGGATTCATACGATGGAGAAACAATTAGGAGCCTAAGGAAATGATTAAGCCTAACGAGGTACTGACTTTCACATGATAATGATAATTACTTCTTTGGAGCTCCTTAGAGTTTATTTATTATTGTTGCATGGTTGCGAGTCGATGTGCTAATTTAATTTCTTGAGGAATTAGGATCTGGTTCTATATCATTTAGTTAATTCTCTTTTAAAGTTAGCGCTGGCCTTGCCAGTTGCCACTATTATTGTTGAGAGAGTATTTTTTGCTATGAAAATCATGAAGAATTAGTTGTGCAATTGAATGAAAGATGAATGGATGAATGATTATTTGTTTGTATGTATTGAGAAGATATATTTAATAGCACTGACAATGACACAATCATGCGACACTTTCAAAGCACGAAGAACCATCAAGGGCCATTATAAAAAATAAAAAAATAAAAAAATAAAAACTTCTTTTAGAGTAGAGTGACTTTTTGTGTCTATTCAAATGTAATATATTTTCTTTTTTGCCATTGTTAATGTAAAAAAGGATTTTGGCAAAATCTAGTAAAAGTTCAGCCCCGCTTAAACGAGAATCTTGGGTCTGCCATTGCCTCTACATAAAGAATGTTAAGTTGGAAGGCGAATTATGTCTTCCTTTAATTTATGCTTCGTAAGTTTCAAAATTTAGGGTGGAAAGAACTTTGAGCATGGAATAGAGATTTTAAAAGAATTTTATGTGGTATGTTTGCGACTTACTTCATATTTCAAGTGGTCTGTACGGTAGAACTTTTCTCCGGGCATCAATTCGTCCTCTATTTCATCGACAGTATTTAGAATTGCAACATAACAAGGCCTCATATATTCTGGCAGTTGATCCACGACACTGAGATCCCACCTGAAAAATCAAGTACTCAATTACTACTTTCTTTTCTCTTAAAACACCTTTCTAAGGAGTATGAAAAAAGAAAAAGTTCACCCATGAGGAATCAGAGATTCCTAATGTGGAATGGACATTACATAGAATTGGGAGCATATTTTTGCAACCAAAATCATTGATTAGATGATAATTAGTGTACATTATTTTAATGCTAGAAAATGCTGGGTCTTCCATTTGTTGATCTACGTATTACAAGGTTCTTCAGTTCTATGGACCTTCACAAGAAAATGGAGGGCCAACAACTACTTAAAATTAATGGAACGGTTTGAAAGGGGAGTGAAATGGTTTTGGCTGCTTACTTTTCAATTCAAAATGGGTCATCTTGATGAATTTCTAGGGTTGTTTCCACTAATCCATATGGGTTGTACTTCAAGAAATTCTACAGTTTGAAACGAATCACATTGGAATTTCAATCTTAAAACAAGTTCCTTTTCTTTCCATCTCAACAACTTGCTATTTTCTGACCCAGCTCAACTAACCTAGTTGTGGGCTAGGACAAGGAGATCCTCTTTCTTCTTATCTCTTAACTTTGGCCGAGGAAGTCTTAAGCATAAATATTTCTAATCTTGTTCTCACAAGACAATTAAATCCTATATACACTTGTAATTACTATACACCTATATGTCATTTTTTTATTTTCCTTTTTTGCAGATGATGCTCTTGTCCTGCTCCATGCTCTCCCTAAAAGCCTCAAAGCTCTTAAAGCAGTCTTGAACTCCTACCAAGACATCTCCGGTCAACATATTAATTTCTCAAAAAGCAAGTTATTGTATGGCAAATGTAACATTGGAACCAAGGCTAAAGCTATAAATATTCTAAACATCCATTCCAATGCTCTTCCCTCAAAGTATCTTGGAGCTCCTTTCTTTCATGGTAGGCCTAACGAGGACCTCTTCCAATTGATTGATTCAATCCGTAAGCGTTTGACGGGATGGCGATTAAAGTCCCTCTCTTTTGTAAGGAGACTTCTTTTGGTTAGACATGTCTTCCGAAGCATCCCAATTCATTCCCTCATGGTCTCCCCCCTACCATAAAGCATCATCAAAGCTATGGAGTCCCTTTGTCATAATTTTATGTAGTTGGGAAGCGACCAAAAGATCAATAGCAACCTAATTGCTTCGAATACCATTATCCTTCCCAAATTTGAGTACTGTGGGCTCATTCTTTGGAGGACGGTTGAAGTTAATGAGGCATCCTCCCTCATGTTGGCTTGGAAAGCTATGGTTCATAGCTGGAGTGTTGCAATTCGAAACTCTCTAGTCAGCTCCTTCCTTTGGGTTTTTCTCATGCATAGGAAAAATAAAGAATGCTCTATAGCTTCTATCCTCCATAAAAATAACACATAGAAAATTGGGGATGGTTGTTCAGCTGCTGTTTAGACAAATAACTTGCTATTCAATTGTCCTATTGTTGAGTTTTTTCCCTACATTTCTTTCAACCTAGATGATCATGTGAATGCCTTTATTTTTGTGGGATTATGGATTTTTCCACCTGACTTCAATTTGGAAGTCAAGACTTTTTTGTAGGGATGTTGCATGCAACCCCCTGTTCTTACTTTTTCCTCATATTAGCTCTACTGGGTAGCTACCTACTCTAGCTTGATGCCACTCAAGACTTCATGGGATGCCATCAGATGAAATGGTTAGTATCAGCCACAGGCCTCTCTTATTTGGAATTCTCTAATGCAATCGAGAATCTCTTGTTTCAATTGGAAACTCTTCTATGGAAGACTCCCCACTTCTGATTGGGCTCAGATGAGAGGAATCAATCTTGCATCTACCTGCCTACTATGTTTGATAAATTCAAACATCAGTCCCCATTGCTCTATTGCCATTGATGTTTAGAAGCCGGTTCTTTCGATGGATCATTTGAACCTCCCTCCCAACCCCTCGGTCTATAGACCAACCTATCTAATGGAGTAGATGCCAGAGCCATGAAAGGCATTGGAGCAATTTTCCTATCCACTGGTTTCTCCATCTAGAAGGCAAGATGCACTCAATTCTTCTCCAATAACAATCTGGCTCCCTTGCAAATCCTTAATTATGCCATGGTGTCCATATCCTTCTCTCTCAAGAAGCCGAAGGGAACCTCATCCAATCATATCTTAAGAAGCTTCTACAGTACTCTCAACATCCAAGAATGACCATTTGATTTATATTTTGCTTTTGTTTGATACATTCCCCCTTCCTCTCCTCTGCTGCTTAGTAGTGTTCTTCTTTTGGACCTCTTTGGCTTGTTTCTTGTGGACGGATCTTTTGACCCCTTTCCTTAATGACATACTTTTGTAACTTAGAAGAAGAAGAAAAAAAAAATAAATAAAAAATAAATAAAACCAAGAACAAGTCAGAGTTTTGTTCTAATACTAGTTCAGATTCAGTCAAGCTTACTGTTCGGGAAATTCTACTGTTCGAGATTTTACTAATCCATATGGGTTCTATTACTTCAAGAAATCTTACTGTTCGAAACGGATATCAAGGTATATCCATCTCAAACCAAATCTTTTTTCTGTCCATTTCAACAACTTGCTATTTTCTGACCTTACTCAAGTAACCAGGACGAGTCTGAGTTTGATCTAATATTTTTTTAGATTCAATCAGTCTTGTGTGACTCATTTAACTTGCTGATCACAAACTTTTTAGACTAGCATCGTACATAGTCTATGCTTAAAATACATGGCCTCCTTGGCCAACTCATTATGGACAATGTGCAACCTAAAAATATAGTATATACATAGTTATTTTATATACTTTTCAAGTTTGCAGGTAAAGGAGGAGAAGGAAAAGTGCATAATATCAAACCTTTTGATTGCATCAGTAAATACTCTGAGATCCTCAAATCTTCCGTCAACGTCGAAGTTGTCATCAATGATTGAAGCATACTTAAACATTTTTACAACTATGTTTCTACCTCGGGCATATTGTGGTTCAAAATAAAAACCCAACATCCAGTAGTAGCCTTCCACCAATCGATCTCTTGCAAAAGGATACTTAGCTGCAAGGCCTGTGTCCTTCCACCACCTACAGGAGATAAAATCATAAGTCACAATATTATTATAGGAATGAACAATTTGTGTTGTCCACGAGTAACAGTTGGATGAATCGGACTCAAATATATCAAGCCCATGTAAGCGGTATATTGGAGTTTTTATCCACGCCATCTCTGAAAGCAGAACCGCCTGAATTAAGGGCATGGACCCAAATTCACGTAAGCAGATTTAACTTACCTATATATGGCAATATTTGACATGCACACCGGATATTGAGGCTTGCATGGGCCCCAAAAATTATAGGACATGGGGAGATGGAAAGATCCATTCATGACGGGCCCAGAGACTAGAAATAAGTTTCAATCTAATTTATTAAAATAAAGGGTCGTTTATTTCCACAAAATGCAGGCTTTCTCTAGTATGCCTCTATCTCATATATATATAGGAAATATTCAATTGAGAACTAGGTCTGATCACCATGCTTCCGTGAGAACTATTGGTGGGGCCCATCTAGAACCAATGTAAATCGTGCATAAACAGTGACCTCCCTTGATAGTTACTAATATGAAGCCATTAAACTCGTGGGCCATGGATGAAGGTGTTAGAGGCATAGGACTAGGGTCAAACTTTATACTTAGGGTGCTCTCACATAGATCTTTCCATCCCCTTTGGTCCCATCCCTAAATGGGACACACAAATGGGCCCCATAAAAAGTTCTCACGATGACTATGTGAGAACAGTTCTCACTAGAACAAAGCCCTATATATATGAGCAGGGCTCTCCTAAACCGAAGCTTAGCTTATCTAAGCTGAAACGGTGCTGCTCCCACAAATCAAAGTCGATTATCATTTTTTTTATGCATGATGGAACTAAAAAATCCAGTACTGATTGGATTTATTTTGATTTGGAGACGATCATCATGCAAAAAATAATGATAATCGACTTTGATTTGTGGGACCAGCATTATTTCCGCTTAAGATAAGTTAAGCTTTATTTTAGGAGAGTTGGCCCCACTTGGATCTTTCGGTCCCCCTCTATCCCATGACAAGTGGGGTCTCACGGTGAGCCCCACTTGGTAGTCCGCACCGTAAGTTGTAAGGTCGGTCTTTATAAGACCGGTTCCTTTTATATATATGTGTGTGTGCGCGTGCGCGCACATGGTTTTAAAGGCGTATGCCACAACATGATCTTTTGCACACACCTAGTTTTCATCATGAACTGTCCTTTGTGGTTTGCAAAAATCTAGGTGGGCCCTAAAAAGTTAGATCACATACTGCGCTATCTCGCTAGACCCAATTGAGAGAGAGATGGACAGACATGCATATATATACAACTACACAAGTTTGTGGCCCCAAAATTCAAATCTATAAAGATTTTATAGGGCCAATTTTAGGGGTATCCTTTTGTCCATGCATAAACCTATCCAGTGGGCCCCAACAACAACGATTTGTTCAGTAATTGCATGATCATTACGGCCTTATCTGATCCATGCATCAAGTAATTGCCTTCTAAGATAGTTTGTATATAATATGTAGAATAAAGCGATGTGTCATTCATATTAAGTGCGGTGTGTTATACTTGCCTTGTTAGCTCCCTCAGCTCTTTTTGATGCATTGACTGTATCAAATTGAAATCCAACTTTGCAAGCTCTAGGATGACATCATTCTGTTGCTTATCATGTTGCTGCAAGAGTGAGATGTAAAATCTTGCATCCAGCCTGCCAATGCGCCTACGCATAGATAGCTGAAGAGCATGACCTACTTGTGCTGCCAGAGGACCATCAAGATGGGTCATGAGGGACGTAAGCTGTCCTTTTGTGAAAGAGATGGCCTCATCCAATGTATCTTCTCCATGTGTGCCATAAAATGCCGCTTCGTAGAGACTTAATAGGCCCTCCACATCACTACATAAACCTTCGTTGAAGTTCCCTTCATTGTCTTTGAACTTGTTGAATACATCTGTCTCATAATCAAATAATTATTGATTTCAGTAACCCAGAACATTAATTTGTCTCAGTACTTCTTAACATCTTTTACCTTTTTTTTTTTCTAAGTTTAAAGAGATAAGGATTTTGATGCCACAACCCCTCACTTCAACTCTTAGATATGATCTTTATCCAGTGGAGTAAACATGCTTTGTGCATTAAAAGCCATTTGAAAATTAATCTCTAAAGTAGTTATAAGTAAGAGGCGGGGCAAGGCAATTGAAACCCAGATCCCTCAATTCATAATCTATGAATATATTCCCCAATGAAACTTGGGAAGTAAAAAAGAAAAGATAAAAACTCTGCGAAAGCTAATTCCTCGAATAGGAGAAGAATGGGATAGCAAGTGGCAACCCAGCCTCATCTCTAACTTGTTTCATATTATTTAGAGGGATTAAAAGGACGGAAAGGGACTATCATAGCATCATAGATAGAATAGAATGACAACGCTTAGGGGGGTTTATTTTTTGCTTAACTCTATTTCATCATACGAACTTTCCTTCTTGTTAGGTTTATGTCTTGTATTCCGGTTTGACCGGATTGGTTCAGTGGTTTAATAAATGACCAGGTTCAGGGTCAAAGGTATTTTGGTCATTGTACCGGGGCTTTTTTGGAGGCCAAGAAAGCGGTGATTATATATTAATGTAATTAGTAACCCTGGACTAAGAGTGAGAGAGGTGGGAGCTCTATCTCCGGTGCTATCGGAGTTTTCCGAATGGGAGGAGATGTGAGAGCAAAATCGAGACCTATGGGGGAGAGAGTAGGCTAAGTGTTAGAGGGTTTGGAATCCTTGTAACGAGTTGCCCAATTTATTGCATGGTAAAGTCCTCATAGCCCAGTGGAAGTTAGCATGTTCGCCGAACTACGTAAATCTCTTGTATGCTCATGGTTGATTGATCATGCATGTTTTTCCCTAACTAATTTCCCAACACTACTCTCTAGTGTTACTACATTGCATAAGTGTGCCTCACAAGATTGTTCACAAATTAAAAATTTTCGAAGTGTTTAAAACTATTCCTTTATTCATAGTCCACAATAAAGTTCCATGTCAATAATAACAGCCCCTTGCACCTATTACACTAACATTGTAACTTTTTTTTTTTTTTTTTTTTAACTCCATGGCAGCATTCCTCTACTAATATATCATCAAGTTTTAATTCAAACGGAGTGAGTCCCATTGTACAACTGAGCACAACGATAGAAACCTACTCGGCGCAGATATGGCAACGTTGCTAACTTATTATTAATCACATTTCCATCATGGTTAACAATCATACGTTGGGATCCCCTCCTTAGCTAAAACTTGAAGATGTGTGATTGAAGTGGATGTGATTCATCTTGAATGGTCCTGATGATCTCCACATGTGCTCGATGATGGAGTTCCAAAAAACTGTTACACGGATTTGTGTAATAGCTGCGGACTCAAATAATAATTGTGAGCATAGAAACACGAGAAGTTGAAGAGGAAGGGGGCATCTCATCTCAAACAGATACTCATGGATTGATCGTGTTGGGTATGTAGTTTCACAAGTAATGCCACTATCTAGCTCAACTTATCAAATATATCAAAAGTAAAAATAAATAAATAAATAAATAAAAAATAGGTGCGAGTTGTGACAATAGAATGAGTACTTTACTATCTTTTGACATATATCTTTTGAAAAAAGAAAATTAAAAATTAAAATTAACGATAAAATCAGATAAGTTCCTAAAACATCATAGGGAGAATCAGTACTAGGGCTGGGGTTTGAATGATCTCCCTAAAATGTTTTTGAAACCTTAAATTTTTTTTAAAGATTGTGTCTTTGTTTACATATGCCAACCCTCCCCGAAAAGTAAGTATAATGGCTCCTTCAAGGAAAATGTATAGGTTTCACCATTGCTGTTACAAGATTCATGTGCTGGTCTCACCATGCAATAATTTACAGTAGGATCTTGTTATGGATGTGTGCTCCGGTGGTGGAGGGTTTGGGGAACTCACAGTGAATGCTTAGATCTCTGGATGTTCAGGTAATAAATTAGTGTCCCCATATCTCCCATAAATAAGCAATCCCGAGGAGCCATGCCTTCATTAAAAGTTATCTCCGCCTAAGAGACTCTCACATATATATCTTGACTAGTGAGGAACAATGTTACGTGAGTTTGATGCTAGTCCTAACTCTACCCTAAGAGTTAAATTCCAAACAAAGCTCTATAAATTAAACTCACACTAGGAGATAACCTCGGCCCTTGGCCAATATCTTAACCCGAGGTGGGCCCTGCGGCAGGTGGGCCACACAATTCTTACATGTCATGAATTGATAGTATTTTGCCTCCCTTTGATTATCTTGAAGGCTGTGATTTGAGGAATAGAGAATTTCACTCTATAAATAATTATTTTTCGCATGGCCCATCTAACTCCATGATAATTGGATGGGGATAAAACTCACTCAAAGCCCATGTCCGTGTGGTTCGCCGCAAATTTGACCCACCCTCTTCTACTGGAACTCATTACTCATCGAAATCTCAAGTATTTAATTATAATTTCATTGATAGTATTTTTTGTATTTATCATGAGAAAATTTGCAGAAGCTGTTGGAGGAGATGAAGTATGGTGCGGTTAGTTATATCAAACGCATTCAAGAGTAAGATGGAATACTGCATTCAGAGGAAAAAGTGATTTACATTACTTCCACTAGATTTGTGCATACTCGAGGAAGAATATAATAGTTTTTCCTCTTTGCACGTGGATTAGAACGGCGCTTACTGCAAAAGAGTAAGGTCGAGAAAAATCAATTATTGAGAACGGCCACTTACCCCACTGGCAAGTGACCGCAGTTCTCACTTGGAAGCTAGGGTTTAAATCCTGCTAAAGTCACCTCTTTTCACTTGTGTAGGCTTTTTTTTCGCTTGTGCGGATGCGGGCTCTCTCTTGGATATCAGCCCCCTTAGTGGAGTTACCCGAAAACCAAAAGGGAAAATCAAATCTTTTTACACGAGACAAATGTGCCCCAAAATTTCCTGCATTGTAATCAATGTATAAAACCTAAAAGCTCGAGCAAAGTAATTTGGACAAATCAGACTCAATACCCACTCAGAGAATTAGAAACCATTGTTTAAAAGCTGGACATAAGGTCAAAGAGCCAAGTCCAATCGGTCTCGTTGAGTACGTTGTCCGCTCCTTAATTGCCTAGGCCAATGTCACACTAAACTGAATCAACTCGATCGGCAGATGGTTTTTTTTTTTTTTTTTTGCCTAGCCAAGCGGGTTGGGACATATATTTGTACAAATATCCGCTCCCACGAGAAGAGACTCCATCCTCGATTGAGCTAGGGCAAGTGTTGATGAATTTTAGGGCACGTCTTGCAAAGGACATCGGAGCGGATTCCTTAACGGTTTTCCTCATAATCATGGAGGAATCTAGGTTTGACAATCGTTCCCACTGTATAAGAAGATTCCTCAAAATAGTCAAATGCCTTCACAGTCGAAGAGAAGACAAGTCAGACCTCTCCCGATCGAATTCCAGAAATCTGAGCATACAGAGAAAAGGAAATGAACAGTGAGTTATTGGTAACTTAGAGGTTACCGATGTTGCTTTGGATACCTTATGAGTCCAACAATCACAATCTAAATCGTTAATCATGTTAAAAGGTCCAAAACGGCTATGTTGTCAAATTCCAGCCATTATTACCTTATAGATTTTGAGATATTTGCAAATATATATGTATATATTTTCCAGACAATTAATCATGAGATCTAGAACTTTTGGTCCCCTTTTGAAAAATCCAAAATTGTTCGATCTGTTCAGAAGGCCTAAAATGGCTATGGAGTCAAATTTGGCATCTTGATTCATCGTGAAGAGTGGAAAAATGGCAAAGTACTATTGACCGTTGACCATCCATAGTGAAAAGAGTTTCTGATTTGCGCATGAACAATGTTTCAGGTGATCATACTGCGGTATTCAGTTTTTTATTTGGAAGCCTATCTTATGGTCCCACATTCACGATCCGAACCTTCCATCATGTTTAGAAGGTCCATAACAGCTAGTAGATCAATTTTCAGCCAATGATTCCTCTTGTATTTTGAGATATTTACAAAAAGTCTACACCCTCAATTTTTTTTTTAGTTTTTAATGGGGCCCATAATGAAAATACAAACCGTCCATCATCTCTACGAGGCTAAAATAACCGGTGAGCAAAATTTTAGGGCTTGACTCATTATAAACTGCGAAATAGTTATATATATATATATATATATATATATATATATATATATATATGGGGGGTCTTCATATGCATCCATCCCTCACCATTTTTGGTGAGGGACACCCCAAAAGGGGAAGTTTCAAGTACAAAAGTGAGGAAGTACAAAGGTGTACTTCCTCACTTTTGTACTTGAAACAACCCCAAAAGGGGTGTCCCTCACCAAAAATGGTGAGGGATGGATGCATATGAACATTTCCCTATATATATATAAACTTGTGACCAATGGATATAGCATATGTAAATCTACAGCTTCTTTGGTGTTTGCTGAACGTGGTGCGAGGTGAATCTTCTTTACTAGAAATCTTAGTGAGGACTCCAATTCCCAAACGTGCCCTTAAAGTTATGGTGTAGACTCAACTAAGTTAGTGACTAATTGAATCAAGTCAATTTGCCAAGGAGTCATCAGGGGCACAAGATCGGGTGTGTGTTGTGATGAGGGGAGGCACTTTGATGACCCCTTTCATGTTATATGAAATGGAGAAGTTTACCGGAGGATACATTATAGCCCTCTTGTCTTAGTAATCGGAATCGAAGAGCGACAGTCTTTAGATCATCATAATCAACATTGGCATCATAAATATGTTCTAACACATAGTTGATCTCCTTCTCAAAGTGATAGGCCACTCCAAGTCTTTGGATCTCATCAATCATGATCATTTCTTCAACTGATCCCTTGGCCCTGATAAGCATCTTCTTCACTTCCTCCTTCAACTCTCCAACCTTTCTTGTCCATGCATCTATTTTCTGTTCAATATATCCCATTGCAAATTATAAGAAATCAGTTAGTAAAAAAAAAGTTATAGATTAGATAGATAAGAAAAATAATGATGTGAAAACATGTGGCTTTGGGGCTTATCGCGGGGCCCGCTAAATGCCATGTTCTATCATGGTTTTTCGGTGGGATATTGGGAATATCTCATCCTAGATAGTGGTTCAGATTTTGAATAAGAACTTGTTGGCATGATGATAGCAGGTGTAAAGTGTTTTTATTTTATTTTATTTTAGTAACAGTGTAAGGTTAAGATTCAGTTACAACAAGATATGGATCATAGGATTTTAATCTCCTGCGTTCAATTCTTATCAGAACGATGCATCTGGACTGTTGTAGAGGTGGGACCACACTAGAAATTCACCTGCTGCAGATGCGGATATATGGTTCTCATTAATTAGAACCATGCACGAGAGAATCATTTCTATGCATCATATCCAAATAATTCACTTTTATATGTAAAGTTGTAGGGTGGGTGTGTGCAACCCCAAATTCCATAGAAGCGGAAACACACTTTCCGTTCTGTATGCCATAACAGAAAAAAAAAAAAAATTTGGAAGTGAGGATTTTATTTCATTGTGAGATAGGAAAATAGAGTCTGATGAGAGTCGGACGAGCAAATGGTGGCATTATACAAACAAACCATTTTATTTACATGTATATAGCTATAGTTCAACTAGTAAGGGGCATGAGTATGTAAGTTAAAAGTGCTTGAGCTCGAGATCCCAATGCAGAAACAAAATGATGGACCCTTAATATATGAGCTTAAATTGGCTTGACCCCATTCTATAACTTGCCATGTGAAAGTCAGATGTGGTGGGGCCTGATCAGCTTTATTAAACTCATCAAGCTTGAGAGTGAGACATCCTGCATTTCTATAACTTGCCATGCAAAAGTCAAGTTATCTGGGACCTGTATCAGCTTTATTAATTTTACAGACCTTCTTCCGATGGGGACATAATCATATGCCAAATAATAATCTCACTTGTTATAGTACTTTGCCCTACTAATAATAGTAGCAACATTATGTACGCCCATTTTGTATCCCACTCGTTACATGAATGGATCATTTTTCATCCCCTTGAAAATGAAATCTACTTGACTCAATCGAGAATGGTTAGCAAGTGAATCGAAGTGCCCTCTTATGCTTTCGCCGCATGGGCAGGGCTACATGGATCCCAATGGGGTCAATTGACCCCACTGAGATTTGGAAAGATAAATAAAAAAATAAAAAAAAATAATAATAAAAAATAAAAAAAACCTCTTTATTGAATTGAAGTTGGGAAGCTTTTGACCCCACTCAATGCCTAAGTTAATGGGCCATTTGTCTACCAAAACACAAAAAAAAAAAAAAAAAAAAAAAAAAAAAAAAAGGTAATGGGCCCTATTTTTATTTTTTTAACAAAAATTCTTTTTTTAGACATTTAGTTGGTAAATCTTCATTTACCCTAACTTAAACCTCTAAATCTGGTATTCTTCCTGTATTAGAAGGAGAAAACCCTAATATTATCAAAAGTAAATGACAGATGTTGATAAAGGTAAAAACAAATTTATTCAATTTGTGGAAGATAAGTCTTTTGTTCACCCCATTGACTTAAATTTCTGGAGTCGCCACTGTTTCGCCGCATATGGATATGGCCGTAAAATCAAAGTTTTTGGATGTGGTACGATGCAAATGCTTTTCTTATTTAAAAACATTTGAATATTAAAAGAATTATGTTTTTAAGATTCTATTCGAAAGATTCCCTTGAACTTTGTGAAAAGTAAAAAAAAATAAACACTCAAATTTTAATATTCATTCTTGATCCCATCTCCAATCATGATAGATGCTAGTATTATGCGTACGTGCCCCCAAATGAGGTCCCCACTTCCATAGATTTGCATAAAAGCATCATCTTTCTTATCTATTTTATCTGATAATTTTTTATTTTTTGCTAACTAACCACTTTTTTCTTTATTTGCAATGCGATGTGAACAAAAAATAGATGCATGCACAAAAAATCCCCTCCACCTTAAAGAGAAAAAGTAAAAAAGCAATCTCTCTCCACTAAAAGACAAAAAAGCTCAACTTTTCTGTACAGAAAGACAAAGATTCCGTACCAAACAACTAAAAAGAAAATACCATCATAACTTTATTGTATTTTATTCTCTCATGATTTGATACTTTACTTTACTTTATTTTATATGTAGAGTGGAGTGAAGTAAAGCCTCAAACAGTGAAATAATGAAATATAAGTGGGTTATATGATGATTCCTTGATTCCTTACACTAATTTCCCACCGTGCCTAGGTACGTACTTGCCCCAATTTTTTTAATTAGAGTGATATAAATCAATGAGTTGGTCAAACAAATAGAAAAAAGCAAAACTAAATAAAGTTAGAGTCCGGATCTGGTGAGGTTTTATCCCATGGCCACCATGGTCATCGTGGGTAAAACCCCCTTAGAGGATCTCGATTCATAAAGTTGAAACACTCTTTTGTTTTACATTAGTCATAATAATTGTGTATTAATTCTAATAGAATAAAAGTTGGAGACTATATCTTCTTCACAAGAAGGTCTACGATATGAATAACATGGATCAAATAAAGATGAACCTCACCATATTTGACTTGACATGGAAGAGATTGTGATCTTGAGATCATTCTTCCTAACAAAGGATATGTGTATATTTACCTTGTGATCTTCACTGTAAGAAATGAAGAAATCTCCCCAAACAGAAGGATGAAATGGTGATGGACGGTCAGCACCATTTTTGTTTCTATTTAGAGGTGGGGGATGGACGGCAGAAGAAAGAGGAGAGGAACTTAGGGAAGCCATACTCCTTGAAAGTCTTGTCTAAGAAAAATCTGTTTTACAGTGTGTAGGAATCTAGGCATTGCACTAATGGCTATTTATAAGGCATGTGGTAAAAAAGCATGCATAGTAAATTGTACTACGTTTAACACGCAGGTTTATTAAATTGTATTACGTTTATAGTGAATCATAACTCCGGATATTTGGGTTAACCAAAAAGGTTCATTGCTTATTTTCTATGGAGTGATGCTACCGAAATGAAACAGGCAGGTTTTGTACAAATTAAAAAAAAAAGTTAGTTTTTGTAACATTTGGGAGGCCACTATATAAAAAACTATATTGTACTTGTTACTTTCATGGGCCTGTGTGCTTAAAATGCATTTACAAGTGTTTCCTCCCTTGATTCATGTATCTTACACATCAATGTCCACTTTCTTCTACGGAGGGATAAAAAAAAGCGGGTTTAACAAGCATGTATAATATACATTGTACTACGTTTAACACGCAGGTTTAACATATATATATTTTTTGTACGTATGCGTTTATAGTGAATCATAAGTCCGGATATTTGGGTTAACCAAAAAGGTTCATTTCTTATTTTATATGGAGTGATGCTACCGAAATGAAGCAGGTAGGTTTTGTACATGTGTGGGGTATTTCCGTAATCAAGAAATTACCTCCCAGTTCGGTAGAAGTACCAATTGGGGCTTGCTCTGGGCCCGGTCTCGGTCAGTTCGGCAATAGTGCCAGCAAGTACCGAGACCCAGTCTACCTCGGTAAAAGAGAACCGAGCACACTTCATTGGAGTTCGGCATCTCATAATTCAGCAGTAACTCCCGAGCTTGCGCTCTTGGCCTCGGTGCCTTCTCCAGTTCGGCCAAGCGCCGAGATGAACACCAGGCGTCTAATCTCCATTATGGGATGGGACAAATGCATTACATAGCATCCTGACAGATAAGGTGGCCGCCGAATACTAATAAGGGACCTTCCCTATCACTTCCACATTTATGTGAGGGATTTGAGGAGATATCCGATGGGACAAGTATCCTCACCTACCCCCACTAAGGATCCTAAGAGTGGGCTGATGGGACAAGTGTCTCCACCTACCTCCACTATGGAACCTTTTACCCTCCTTTATATATACTTACATGGTAAGCCATGAACAGGTACGCAACATACAGCCCACATTTTGCTGCTTTGCTCATCTTTTTTCTCACTTCACCCTAGTTCAGTGACTGCACTAACTCAGGCGTCGGAGTTCCTTTGGCTGACAGCAACCTCGGGCCCTGACCTCTGTTTTCTTTTCCCTTTCAGGATTCTGGCCATCGGCGACGTCCCCGATCAGCTAAAACAACACCTTATAACCTCCATCATCATCTAATCCAAGTCCGTAATTTTTAGGCAAGCACAATTTGGCGCCGTCTGTGGGAAACGACTTGAAAATACCATATTTTCATACTAAAAGCCATGCCTCCGAAGTCTAGGAAGGGAAAGGGTGTTGCTGGACCTTCCACGTCAAAGCAGCCTGAGACGTTCCTGCCTCGCCTACCGCCTCCACTGGTGACAAACCAGGCAGGAGCACTAGTGACGAGCCAGCAAGGAGTTACCAGGCAGACACCGCCCAACCCTCAGCCGAGGAAAGTTGACGGAGAACCTGGTATTCGAAGTGTAGGATCGCCTGCCACGGTGACACACTCGTCGTCGGGTGTGGCAGCCTTTCCTCGCCGCGGTCCCGTGAGAGAAAGGGTCAGACCAACTACCATTTAGGCAGAGCGTCCACGACTAGAGATTGTTTTCACTGAGCCACCCAGTAGGGACGTTCCTCTTCAGGGACAAACCCAACGGGGAAAGGCTCCAGTACAGTCTGATCAGCGCCAGTCCCACCACCTGGACCACATGGAGGAGGACCACGTGCACCTCGACGACAAGGGTGACGACGACATGACCCTGGAGCAGGACGACGAAGCGCACGCCGAAGCAATCAAGGCTCAGAACACCCTCATTGAGGAGCAAAGAGCCCAGATCCTCCAGCTGCAGTAGCAGCTCCAGGCAAAGGGCAGAGCCCCGAGTGGTTCTGTGCACTCTCCGAGGGATCGATTTCAAGCTGGCAGCAACTTTGAAATTCCTTCGTCAAGAAGTTCCAAGCACACCGAGTTCTCCCAAAGACAGATGCCGACCTGTTGGCTATCAAAATGAGGCCGACTGAGAATATCACCCGGTTCGCTAAAAGATTTTGGACCATCTATAGCCAGGTCGAAGACGCCAACGACGAACTGGCCATCAAATCCTTCCGACAAGCTCTGTTGCCAGCCAACAAGCTTCGGAGGGACCTGGTGAGGTTCCCCGTGTCCTCGGTGAAAGCACTGATGGCCCGGGTGAATTAGTTCATTGAGAAGGAGGAAGACGATGTTCGGGCTCGGGAAAGCCACAGCCACTGGCTTGAGGATCGACCTTCTAAGAAGGAAAAGAGGCTCACCAAGAGGGAGGCAGACCGAGAACCATCTAGCTCGGCAGCGCGTTCTGTTCCCACCTCGGGAGGCAGCGCAAAGCCGAAACCAAGTGGCGCCTCTTATAAGGCCGTCAACATCATCTTCAAGGAGCCCATTTACAAGCTCCTCGGCAAGATCCAAGCCCAACCCTTCTTCAAATTGCCCCAGCCGATGAAAAGTGATCCCTCCACCCGAGACCAGGGCAAGTTCTGTAGCTATCATAAGGATTAGGGACACAAAACTGAGGATTGTCATGCCTTCAAGGCGTACCTCGAGAGGCTGGTGAAGGACGGGCATCTGAAGGACTTCGTCAAAGAAGAAGGCAGAGTAAACAATGCTCAGCAACGCCGGCCCGACGACCGGGATAGCGATGACCCGGTGGGGACCATCGACATCATCCACCTGGCTCCCCTCCCAAAGGACAGTGACCAGGCCCGCGCTGAGGCCAGGAGGGCCAAGCACGGCAAACAAGTAATGATAGCCGAGCTCGGTCCCTCTGCAAAGAAGGCACGCGTAGAGAGGCCAAAGATTTGGTTCTCTGACGGAGACTTGGCCGGGGTCTAGCTACCCCACAATGATCACCTGCTCTTGACTATGAGGTTACAGAACTTTAATGTCAAGAGGATCCTGGTGAACCCCGGGAGCTCCTCAGAAATCCTCTATTTTGACTGCTTCAACAAAATAGGTTTGAAAGAGGAAGACCTGCAGAAGCTCGCACCCCACTGGTGGGTTTCAGCACCAAGACAGTGTATCCAAAAGGGAAGATTTCCCTCCAGGTCGAGGTGGGAGGAGCCTCCATGACAGCGGACTTCCTGGTGGTAGACGCCCAATCTCCATACAATGCTATCATGGGAAGAACCTGGCTTCATAACATGGAAGCTGTGCCCTCCACCCATCACCAGAAGCTCAAGTTCCCGTTACAGAACGAGGATGGGGGCTTCGAAGTAATCATAGTCCGCGGAGACCAACAAATGGCCAAAGAATGCCTCATGGCCGTGGTCCCCGGAGAAGCAAAGCCGCAGCGAGTTCACATGACCGAGCTCAAGGCTGAGCTCGAGGCTGTTGGCCGGACTCCCGAGCAGAAGATCGTTGAAGACCTCACCGAAGTCAGGATCGATCCCAACGATCCGGAGAGGTTCTTCGTACTCGGTAGTCAGCTTACAGACGAAGAAAGGGCCGAGATGCTTGACTTCCTGTTACAGAACAGAGAGGTCTTCGCTTGGACCCCATATGAGATGCCTGGCATCGACCCTGAGGTCATATGCCACAAGCTGAATGTGGATCCCGAGCACAAGCCTGTAGTTCAAAAGACTCGCAGATCGGGAATCCAGTAAGCAGAGGCTGTGACCGAGGAGGCCAATAAATTGTTAGAAGCTGAAGCTATCAGAGAAGTCCACTACCCTGTGTGGTTAACCAACACAGTTGTGGTCAAAAAGAAGAATGGGATCTGGAGGGTTTGCGTAGACTTCACCGATCTCAACAAAGCCTGTCCCAAAGACAACTTTCCCTTTCCAAAGATAGACCAACTAATTGATGCCACTGCCGGGCACGATAGGATGAGTTTCCTCGATGCCTACCGAGGTCACTATCAAATTCCAATGCACGGGCCTGATCAAGAGAAAACCGCGTTCATAACACCCAGAGGCATTTACTGCTACAAGGTGATGCCCTTCGGGTTAAAAAACGCTGGTGCCACTTATCAGAGGCTGGTGACCAAAATGTTTCAGGCCCAGCTCGGCAAGACGGTCGAGGTCTACATTGATGATATGGTCGTCAAGTCTAAAAGGTCACAAGACCACTTGACCGACTTACATCAAACCTTCGCCGTCCTCAAACAATACAAGCTCAAGCTGAACGCCTCCAAGTGTGCATTTGGCGTCGGCTCGAGTAAATTCCTGGGCAGCCTGGTCACTAGGCGAGGGATAGAGGCCAATCCCGATCAGATCTCGGCGATCCAGGCCCTACAGAGTCTGACCTCGGCAAAACAAGTCCAGAGGCTTACAGGGATGGCAGCAGCATTAAACCACTTCATTAGCAGAGCTTCAGACAAATGTCGTCCCTTCTTCCAGCTCCTCAAAAAGAGCTCAGGGTTCCAATGGACGCCGTAGTGCGAAAGCGCCCTCCAGAAGCTCAAAGGATACCTCTCTTCACCTCCCCTACTTTCCACCCCGTCACAGGATGAGGTCTTATACTTATATCTGGCAGTTTTGGACCATGCAGTGAGCTCGGTTCTCATAAGAGAAGATGACAGGCAGCAAAAATCCATCTATTACACAAGCAAAATCCTGCTGGATGCCGAGATGAGATATCTGCCATTGGAGAAGCTCGCATTTGCACTCATCAGTGCCTCCCGCAAGCTCTCCCACTACTTCCAGACATATTCCATTGTGGTTGTGACAGAACATCCACTCAAGTCTCTCTTCAGGAAGGCAGACTTCTCCGAAAGGGTGTCTAAATGGGCTGTTGAACTGGGACAATATGATATCCAATATCAGCCCAGGACGGCCATCAAAGCCCAGGTTCTGGCAGACTTCATTGTGGAGTTCACCTATCCTAGTTCGGCATCGAGCCACCTCGACACCGAACTGGGGGGCAAGGAGGTGGAGACAACCACCCAGACCGAGACAGAACAGGAGCAGTCCTGGAAACGATTCCTCGACTCATCTTGGAAGGTCTTCGTCGATGGGTCCTCTACCTCCAAAAGGGCTGACGCTGCCAAAGTCCTTCAATCTCCGGAGGGCCTTGTCATAGAACAAGCCCTGACTCTGGACTTCAAAGCATCAAACAATGAAGCTGAGTACGAAGCACTAATTGCAGGGCTGGGCAGCGCCAAAATTCTGGGGGCACGGTAACTGATGGTCTTCAGTGATTCACAGCTGGTGACAAGCCAGCTGAATGGAGACTACCAGGCCCGTGAAGACAGGATGGCAGCCTACCTAGCCCACGCCAAGCAACTTCTATCTCAGTTCCAAAAAGCTGAAGTCAAGCAGGTCGGTAGAGATTCCAACTCTCACGCCGACGCACTTGCAAACTTGGCCTTTGCTGTCGAGGCAGGAAGAAAACGGACCGTCGAAGTGGAAGCATTGGACAGACCGAGTATAGAACTCCACCCACCTCGGCAGATCATGTGTACCGACCTCGAGGACTTCCTTTATGAAACCCATGAGGGGATTTGCGGCAGTCACATTGGAGGTCGGTCACTGGCTTACCGAGCTATCAGCCAAGGCTACTGGTGGCCCTATATGCAAAAGGACGCACAGGTCTATGCCAAGAAATGTGAGAAGTGTCAGAAGTTTTCTCATTCTCTCCATCAACCAGCACATGACCTAAGTCATTTTTTTAGTCCGTGGCCATTTGCCCAATGAGGATTGGACCTGGCGGGACCTCTCCACCGAGCTCTGGGGAATTAAAGATGGTTGATAGTAGCCACTGACTACTTCACCAAGTGGATAGAAGTAGGGGTGAAAGTGGGTCGGGCTGTCCAAGGGCCGCCCGCGGACGGCCCGTTATAGGCTCGGCCCGTGCTCGGGTCGAAAGACAAAAGAGCCGAGCTAGGGCCTAGGAGGAGGCCCGTTTGCTTAAAAGGGCCGAGCTCGGGCTTGATGAAGCCCGACTCGTAAGCCCTAGGGCCTACATATATTAATACACATATTATATATATATATATGTACACTATACAGTAGATAATACATATATGATATAACATAATCCATAAATCCTAAACCTTAGTTTTAATCCAATATAAATAATCCCTAAACCCTAAACACTAAACCCTAAGCACTAAATAATCCATAAACCCTAAACCTAAGCGCCAAACCTTAAACCTTAATTTTAATCCAATATAAATAATCCCTAAACCCTAAGCACTAAATAATCCATGAATCCTGTAAGTGCCTAAATAATACGGACTTAGTTTAAGTGATGGAAGTGATTAGGAAAACTCTGTTGGATCGGAGAAGTCACCGACGGCCTGGATCCTGAAAACAGGGAAGAAAGAGCAGTCAGAGCCCGGGGCTGCTGTCAGCCAAAGGCACTCCGACGCCTGAGTTAGTGCAGTCACTGAACTAGGGTGAAGTGAGGGAGAAGATGTAGGTGAAATAAACAGGATGTAGACTGTATATTGCTTACCTCTTATGGGGCTCCCATGCAGGTATTTGTAGGAGAGAATAGAAGATTCCATAGTGGAGGTAGGTGAGGATACTTGTCCCATCAGCCCACTCCTAAGATGGTAGGTGAGGATACTTGTCCCATCGGACGTCCCCTCAGCCCCCTCACATAAATGTGGAAGTGATAGGGAAGGTCCCTTATCAGCACTTGGTCACCTTCTGTCAGGGGGGTTTTGTCATGTAGCCGTCCCATCTCATAAATGGAGATTAAGACGAACATCCATCTCAGTCAAGTGGACCGAGATGGGAATTACCGAGACCAGGGGATGCAGGAGGTCGGTCATGGGTACCGAGTCGCTCAGGGCAGGGCCCGAAATGAACGAGGTCGGTAGGCAGACCGAATCAAACTCCAACTTGGCGACAGCTGGCACTCTTGCCGAACTGGAATAAATCAGGCCGGAGTAACCCCTAATTGGTAGTTTAGCGCCGGAGCAGGAGATTACCTCGGTATTACGTAAGCACTCCACACAAATCCTAAACCCTAAATCTATATTAACATTGACCTATATCATTATAAAACGAGTCAGGCTCACAAGCCGAGCCTAGGGCCTCAATCAAGCCGGGCTCGAGGGCCGGCCCTACTTAATAAGAGCCGAGCCCGAGCCAGGATTTTTTAGGCCCTCTCAAGTTCGGGCCGGGCTAGGGCCTACTAAAAAATACTAGGGCCGAGCCTAGGGCCTGTCAAAGCCCGGCTCGGCCCGACCCACTTTCATCCCTAGATAGAAGCTGAAGCATTGTCCTCCGTCACCGAGAAGGATACTAGAAACTTCGTATGGAGGAGCATTGTGACAAGATTTGGAGTGCCTCGCGCCTTGGTCTCGGACAACGGGACTCAATTCGACTCCAACTTCTTCAAAACCTTCTGTCAAGAGCTTGGGATCAGAAACTACTATTTCACTCCAGTGTACCCCCAGAGCAATGGACAAGCCGAAATCTCCAATAAGATAGTACTCGACGGACTCAAGAAGAGACTGGACCGAGCCAAAGGAAGATGGGTAGAGGAGCTCCCAAGTGTCCTTTGGGCGTATAGAACTACCCCGAGGCGCTCGACCTCGGCTACACCCTTCTCCCTGGCCTACGGGATGGAAGCTGTAATTCCACTTGAGGTCGGTCTCCCGACCCTCAAGACGGAATTTTTTGATCTGGGCCGAAATGACACACACCTCGCCACAGAGCTCGACCTGGCTGAGGAACGAAGGGATGCCGCAGCCATCCGCCTCGCTTCCTACCAGCGACAGTTGGCTAGGGGATACAATCAAAAGGTCAATGAAAGGAGTTCTCACCTGGAGAATTAGACACTTCCAGCAGACAAAACTCCCAGCGACGGAAAGCTTGCACCGAACTGGCATGGGCCATTCAAAGTGACTTCGGTAGCTGGGCAGTCTGCATACAGACTTGAGGACATGGAGGGTAGGGAGCTACCGCGTCCATGGAATGCTACGCACCTCAAGAAATACTACTTTTGAGATGTGTTCGGATTTTGAAAGTCAATAAAATTGATTCTCTTTATAGAATGAGTTATTACTCTTGAATCTGTCTCCTACTCTCAAATAAAGCCAAGTTTTAGAAGCTCGGCATATGCGTACAGCTCGGTCAAAGGACCAGCTTGCATTTCGGCACGGTCGAAAGACTAGCCATCTCCAGCTCGGTTACAGAACCAGCTCGACGCGGTCATTGGACTCGTCGTTCAGTTCGGCCGCCAAAATCAGCTACCTAAAGTCGGTCACTGGACCAGCATAAGTTTGATTTTAAAACCGAATTCCGCTTTGGGCATAGGACCGAGAACATCCAGTTCAGATAAGGTCGGTGCTCTGTTGCGGTTACGGAACCCAACAAACACATGTTAAGAACTTGATATACTAAATTCGGCTAAGTGGCCGAGCTTAACTACTTATTTTCTCTATTTTCTGTTATCGACCGCAAAGCCAGTCACAAATAACACAAGGATCAAAGAAAGTTTTTCATTTGATCTCAAATGTGTTTACATGTGTAAAAAGAAAATACAGGTACAAAGATACATCATCATCTTCACTGCCGGTCCTTTTTTGCCCCTCACCAGCCTTGGCGTCAAGTTCTACAGATGTCGAAGCACGAGGGGCATCTGAGGAAGAAGGCGGAGCATCGGAACTAGAAGGACCCTCAAGGGGAGGGACTGGAGAAGAGGTACGACGGACGAACTTGGGCGGATCACGATATACGGAGTGATCTTCCGAGATCCCCGCCTCTTTCAACGTAGCCCTGCCGCCAAGTTCGTATGCCCTCTGGTATATGCCGTCGAGCTTGCCCTCATAGGTCTCTATCGCGACCCTCACTCCATCCTTATACGCTTCATCGACCTCATCCTACAAAGACTTCTTGAATTCCGCCATCTCTTTGTGCGTGTTCTCCTTCTCGGCCTTCTCCTTTTGCAGGCTGGTCTCAGCTTCGGTTTTTGCTTTGGCTAAGGCTGCCTTCTCGGCCTGAAGTTTACGTACTTCAGCCTCCAGCTCGGTAGCCTTCTTTGCCTTTACATCAACCGCCCCCTTCAAATCGTTCGTCTCGGATATTTGGGTTAACCAAAAAGGTTCATTGCATAATTTCTATGGAGTGATGCTACCGAAATGAAATAGGTAGGTTTTGTACAAATTAAAAAAAAAGTTAGTTTTTGTAACATTTGAGAGGCCACTATATAAAAAACTATATTGTACTTGTTACTTTCATGGGCCTGTGTGCTTAAAATGCATTTACAAGTGTTTCCTCCCTTGATTCATGTATCTTACACATCAATGTCCACTTTCTTCTACGGAGGGATAAAAAAAAAGCGGGTTTAACAAGCATATATAATATACATTGTACTACGTTTAACATGCAGGTTTAATATATATATTTTTTGTACGTATGCGTTTATAGTGAATCATAAGTCCGGATATTTGGGTTAACCAAAAAGGTTCATTTCTTATTTTATATGGAGTGATGCTACCGAAATGAAGCAGGTAGGTTTTGTACATGTGTGGGGTATTTCCGTAATCCAGAAATTACCTCCCAGTTCGGTAGAAGTACCAATTGGGGCTTGCTCTGGGCCCGGTCTCGGTCAGTTCAGCAATAGTACCAGCAAGTACCGAGACCCGGTCTACCTCGGTAAAAGAGAACCGAGCACACTTCATTGGAGTTCGACATCTCATATTTCAGCAATAACTCCCGAGCTTGCGCTCTTGGCCTCGGTGCCTTCTCAAGTTCGGCCAAGCGCTGAGGTGAACATCGGGTGTCTAATCTCCATTATGGGATGGGACAACTTCATTACATAGCATCCTGACAGATAGGGTGGCCACCGAATACTGATAAGGGACCTTCCCTATCACTTCAACATTTATGTGAGGGATTTGAAGAGATATCCGATGGGACAAGTATCATCACCTACCCCCACTAAGGATCCTAGGACTGGGCTGATGGGACAAGTATCTCCACCTACCTCCACTATGGAACCTTCTACCCTCCTCTATATATACTTACATGGTAAGCCATGAACAGGTACACAACATACAGCCCACATTTTGCTGTTTTGCTCATCTTCTTCCTCACTTCACCCTAGTTCAGTGACTGCACTAACTCAGGCGTCGGAGTGCCTTTGGCTGACAGCAGCCTCGGGCCCTGACCTCTGTTTTCTTTTCCCTTTCAGGATTCTGGCCGTCGGCCCGATCAGCTAAAACAACACCTTACTAACCTCCATCATCATTTAATCCAAGTCCGTAATTTTTAGGCACGCACAGTACAAATTAAGAAAAAAGTAGTTATTGGCTGATTGCTTCTTCTTTTAAGGGGCATTCGACAACAAGTCACTGAACATTTCATTTTATGGTCTTAAATCCACCATCTATTTGTTGGAAAAATGGCTAAGAGCACCACTATTTTTTGTCAACTTTGAGCCAAAATCTAAGTGGGACCCACTTATCATTTTAGGTTGGAATACATGGGAATGTAAGCTACTCCATGAGTAGATTAAAAACATGTATTGGGTTGCTCTAATCTATTAAGGAGTGAATGAGAAATTGCATCCTAAACACCACTACTTGAACATATTAAACATGAAAACAAAAGGAAGTTGTGAACTTGCTTCCCACATTGCATGGGAGTAAACCATTCCTTGGATATAAATATGCTTTCCTTAGTAGTATAGGATGAGCCCCATGGGGCGTTTCGCTTTTGTGGAAGAGGGAGGACCTAGACCAAGGTGGGGTCACCACCACCACACATGAGCGCGCATCGGGCCCGGCTTGGGATTCACGCGCGAGTTGGGCTTGGCTCGGCCCACTGCCCATCTTTTATTTTTGGAGAACTTTTTATTTAATAAAATTTCTTTTCCAAATGGGGTGTGTGCAAGAGATGTGTGCCCATTCATATCTGAAAGGGTGTGTCTCCAACCTAAGTGGTGTGTCCAAAGAAAGAGCATCGGTTCACTGAACAGTCACTGTTCTGAACAGATGCAACCCCATGAAGAGACCTGATACAAGGTATAAATATGCATCTCGTTCATGCCTTTTGCTGATTGCATTTTCGCTGCTGCTGCATTGCATCTTCAAGTTATTAGTAAAAGAGTGAGTCCTGCTGTACTATTCGTTCGCCTGTCACACAGTTTGTAGTGCTGCAACTGTTGTGGAACTGATCATTGTATCTTGGGAGACAAACGCTGTTGAAGCTCGTAAGCACCAATGTGGGGGCAAAATTTGACTTAAGGACATAGTGTGTAATACTAGCCTTGATCAACCTTCTTTTACGAGTTTATGGACTTCACAACTTCAACAACAACACTCTGTTTCTGCTTTCAAACAGTGAGTGAATTGTCAATTCTAAATTACAATCTGTAACTCTGTTTAGTTGTCGTTTTGTTTCATTGTATTCCAACCTATTTCGTAAATACAAAACTATTTATGAACTATTTATGTATGTACTCAGAACAACACTATTTTCATAGTGTGGGAGGTCCTTTTTCCAAATTTGAAGACCTAAAATGTCTAAATTACCATTTCTTTAAAGATAAATCATATCCCATGATTAGTGGGATATGCCATTAATAATGGTCAACTACCATTTCAAAAGACAAATAAAATGCAAAAACATAAATAGATTTTAAAATTTTGAGGACGTCTTTGAAGATTTGAAATTCAAAAATTTAAAATTTTCCAAAATACTCATATAGATTTTCCAAAAATTTGCCCTTTTACTAAACCAAGAATAAATTTAAAAAATAGCAAATAAAATTCAAAAGAACACAAATAAAGTTTAAAAAACGTAAATAAATTTCAAAACATGTAAATAAATTAAAAAAAAACTCAGATAAATTTCAAAAGATTCAAATAAATTTCAAAAGACATAAATAAATCTCAAAAGACATAAAGAAAAATAAAAAATGCAAATAAATGTCAAAAACCACAAATACATTTGTCAAAACTATGATAAACCAAAATTTCAAATTCCAAAATTTTTTTCCAAAAAATCTAGTATTTTTTCCAAAACTCGGTTACATTTATGAGGATTTTACCGGTAAAATCCCGAAATACACCCATATATCCCAATGGGTCCTCACCACATTTGCAGCACCAATGGGGTCCTTCGGTACTACTTTGGTATTTTTTTTAAATAACTGTGGTCAGTGACGCTAGCATCACTGTTCGCAAGGCTTATAACCGCCAAGGCCTCGTCATTTTGACCATTTTATTGTCTGTAACTTCTCCTTCTTCTGCTGAGCGACGACGCCGCTTCAACAACCTCCTTCCTTCTCTACAATCCATCAACCTTTTTCCGATATCGCACATCAACACGAAGGTACGTGACATTAGCAACGTTTTTTCACATTATTTGCGGAGCATTACGTCTGTTTGGAGTTCTTGATGCATTGTGTTGGGTGTGAAATGTGTAGTACTTCATTTCGCAGCATTATGTATGTTTGCAGTGTGTTCTTCATTTTTTTTTTATTTTGTATTGAATTCTGTTCGTTCTATTCGAGTTTTTACTCGTTTCCACAATGTTTGCACTCACGCACGCCAGTTGTTTGATGAAATGTCACATTAGATGTCCTCCTTTTCATTAGTTCCTTCCTCATTGATTGATGCAGTTGGAAGATAATTGAGAGATCTTTCCTATTTATTTTTCTTCTTCTTCTTTGTCTTCTGATGCTCCAAAAGGCTGTTGTTTTTTCATATGAATACAACCTAGAGATAGACACAGGCCATGGAAATCTCCTCCATTTCTAGTGAGGAAGGAACCATGGATGCCACTAGAACAAGAGAAGGGCCTTCTTTGGCTCATTAAATAATAAACAAGAAGGCAAAGGTCTGTGACAATCTCTGCCTCCATCGGATATTACAACATTACCCCCTCTTGGCCTTGCAACCCTACGCTCATGTAATTCAAATACTATTATAATATATTAAGTTTGGAGGTTTTGGATCAAATTTTGATCTTGTTTTCTATTTTGACTGGAAGTTATATTCCGTTTTTACAACTGTATAGCATGTTCTCTCATGCACTCCCACACTCATACAACTCCCATTTACCCCACCACTTCTAACAAACATGCAACCTGCATAATTCTATATCTTCATGTGCTTACTACTCTCATCAATCACTCATTGTAACACTTGTTCTTCCTCTTTATATGCACCTTTTCCTCTTTTATTTTGCTAAGTTACAAAAACGATTTTAGAAATTGAGAGAGGAAGTGGGAAGCAGGAACTGCACCATTTGTATTTCTAGTTTACAATACATTTGATTTGCATCTTCCACATATGGTATACAAATTTTTTCCCTTGTTTAATTGTTCAAGATAAGAAAAAACAATTATGAACTTGAATGTATGATATTCATCCCCTCTCTTTGATATTTAGTCTTTTTGTATTGAAGACTATATTATGATGTTCATTCCAAACTTATTCATCATTTGCATTTTCATGCATTTATTAATGTTTAATTGTTCTATGAAGTGTTGTCCAAATTATAATTGCTACTTAATTCAAATTGAAAGTGCATACCCGTGCTTAACACGGGTTTTTCGTTATATTTTATGTTTTAAGGGTTTATTTAAATCTTGAAAACCCTAAAGGTATAAAAGTTGCAGCAACATCTGAATATTAAAGCATCATTGAGATGTCCATGCTCTCGTTGGTTTGTTCATACTTGTGTATCCTGACTATTATATGCCTTTGGATTTGACAGATGGCGAAAGACACTGGTTCTGATGATGAGGGAGAGTTACTATATGAACATGATGAACATGTTTCAAGTGCCATACTAAAAGGAGTTGAACCTGGAAGTTACCGATGCATCAACACCAACCCTGATAAGAAGATATGGGTATTGACTGAAAAACAGAAAGAGCATGTGAGGGATGTTGGTCTATCACATTTGTCAGAGATAGATTATATGAGGATAGACCATGAACTAATATCTGGGCTGGTGGAAAGGTGGAGGCCCGAAACCAATGCTTTTCACCTACCAACGGGGGAAGCAACGATCGCTTTGGAGGACGTTGCTTACATTTATGGACTCTCCATTGAGGGTGAACCAGTAACGGGAAGAACGTTCCCTCGTCCCTTCGTCCCGGAAGTTTGTCAAGAATTGGTAGGCCTTGCCCCACGTCCCGGAAAAGACACCATTGGACTTACCATAAAGTTCAAATGGTTGGAGGATAATTTCAAGCCATCCAAGAAGAGCAGTGAAATATGCAAGACTAGAGCATACCTATTTTTCTTCGTATCTGGCCAGATCTTTGCAAACTCTTCTGGTGCAAGGGGGCCAGCTTGGCAGCTAGAACTCTTTCGGGAGTTCAAGCCGTATGCATGGGGTCCACCTTGCCTTGCAAGCTTATACAGGATGTTGTCAAGGGTTACAAAACTTTTAAGAAGTGGAGAGGAGGGTGAAAAGGAAGGGGAGGTTAAGGAGAAAAAAGAGACTGGAAAAATTACATTGCTGAAGACTCTAACAGGCCCTCTTCAGCTGATACAGGTGATTATATTTTGTTCTAGTCAATATACTTATTTGCTTATTAGCTGAAGCAACTTTACATGCCGCATTAACAAACTCTGTTGTTTCATGTTTCTAGATTTGGGCCTATTCTAGAATGGCTATTGGGAGGTGCCCTAAGCCCGATCTTAGTTGGCAGAATGATCTTCAATTCCCATTGTTTAAGACATGGGAGAAAAGACTCGAAGGCTCGATGAAGCTAACAAACATGAAAGAGATCCGCGCTCACATAAACGGTCTAAAAGAAGATGGGGTACTTTTTTACTTCAAGGATAATTTTACCATTTTCTTCAATGCATTTAGTTTAATTAGGGATGTTTACAATGGATTTATTTTCTGTGTAGTTCTTATGGCAACCATACAAGAAGATGCCGAAAAAACTAATACAATTAGTGCCAAAAGGTGACAAGGCTTTGTTCAGGTCATGCACTGCCCTTATCCATTATTGGATCTTTGAGAGGCACAATGCAAACTGCGTATCGAAGCAATTCGGCATTCAACAGTCAGTCCCCCCTCCCTTCTCCCTGCCATTCAAGCGGAACGAGCGCATAGAACGATGTGTTATTGAATACAGTCAAAACCATCCAGATGTTTTCAGATTTTGGGAGTCAAGGAGGACTTCTGTGTTCTCTGGGAAGAAAGACACTTCCGCCAAACATAGTGACTAATATTTAATGTGGTATGGCTTGAACACCATTATGGAGATAGTTTGTGGTTCGGGTGTTGAAGAGAGGCGTTCGCCCATTAGAGATGAAAGAGCAACAAAGGTAAAATCCGGACCAGAAGTTACAAAGGAAAGGGTGGCTGAAGAGAAAGACAAAGGCGTCAAGAGTTCGGACCATTCAGATGATACTGCTACTTCCAAGCATGTGAGCATCCATCAATTACATACATATTTCAAATGATTACATACACTGTTTATTTACATGTTCCCTCGTCGTTTTTGTCAGGTTGTTGATTTCTTGGACCACGTGGAGCGGTCTTCCTTTCGTACAGATCGCAAGAATATCAAGTTGGGAGATTTTACAAGCTGATTGCGGAAGAAGATAAAAAGCTACAGAGACGCCTTTGCAATCGCTTTCGAAGGCTTTAATGCAGATTCTTGTTCTACCTCTCAATCAGATGAGGAAAAAAAGGAGGTAATTATTTATTGACACATCTTCTCCAATGCTATAGCTGATATGTAATTTTATTGTTTCTTACAAAACTTCAATAATGCATGTAGGGTTCGCCTTCAGTATCAAAGAAAAGGGCAGTCCCAAAGGCGAGGCACCGTACGAATTCATCACCTACGGTAAGGAAACTTCAATATTCAGAGGGGCAGCCTGCAATGAATGAGCCAATATTCGTGGACTCGTCCACAGTGTCACCTCCGGCAGAGGGTACATTCGCATCGCCAATCGTGTCACAAATGGACGATGTGTTGAGCACTCCGATTAATGCACCTCCCACACTTCAAATAGTGCTACAGACACCCAAGTCTAACATCAACACATTGATTTGGCGGATCAAAAGATTGCATCGTGAGAGGAAAATCCCTCGTTATTTCAATGATTATAACCACCAGCTGGTGCGGTCTGCTTACGCTCTGACGAAGGAAGAGTTGACACTATTAGAAGGCTTCCTCAGATTCTAAAAAGAAAAGTATCCCCATCTAACCTCATTGTCAAGCACAAATAAGTTACTAGCCACTTGCCATATTTATAACAAACAAGTTATTTATTCTTGTTTTTATGATATTTACAGGCGTGATGAGCTGGACATATATTGCACGATGGTTTCAGCTGATGCACTGAAAAAGGCCCTCGATGCTGGTACTTGGTTCGACACAAATATCATGTACTGGTGGTTTGAAGTTCTAAAAGACTGGTACCCGGATGTGCATTTCTATGATCCCAGTATTATTGTAACCTCCTATTGTAGGACTCCATCAAGAGTTTTTGCTTCATCTTCTATTCACATTTTATGCTTCTTTGAATATCTACTATTGAATTCATCCAAAAAGATTGCAATAATTAAAATGTTCTGATTGTAACAGAGTTGGTAGCAGTCTCACAACACAAAGGCTTTACAAGATAACTGTTAGGGCAGGGATGGGGCGAAGGTTTGGGAAGGAAAGGAAAAACGACTGTTGGTGTTCATACTTTGGCATGAACATCACTTCAGTCTGCTTGTTGGATATAATGAAGAAAGAAGATGGGAATTTTACAATAGTCTGAAGTCTGATAGGACCACTGTTAATCTGGCTAAAGAATTTGTAAGCAATGTCTTTCATTTTTAATCCTCGATATTAATTTGCCAGGCTTTTCCTAATCCATCGCTTGTGAACAGATTGACTTCATAGGCAATCAATATTCCAACTATGGATGGTACGACACTGGTGTGTGGTCACTACTTGTGAAGACAAAGATACCGTACCAAGATAATGGAAATGATTGCGGGGTCTTTGCGTTTGCATATGTGCAACATCTTGCAGCCCGTCTTCCGATTGACTTCACAGCTACTGACATACCCTATTTTCGAAGCAAGATCTTTGTAGATATCTATGGTAGAAGCTGAGAATTGAACAGCAATCGTCTCCCAATTGATCCACTGACTCAATGATCCAAACAACATTTTTTGTTCTTGAGTTCGGACAAATCTGTACAGCTGAGCAGTTAATGCATGCACTTTAGAAATTATGTACAGTTTTAACTTGTGAAATTGGAATTGGAATGTTATTCTTATGGAGAAAATGGAATGTGATGTTATTTTGTACAGCATACTTTGGAGTAATTGGAATTTGATGTTGAGGTTTTGTGGGAATGTCTTTGTGTTCTTGTGATGTTATGTGAATGAGATGTATTATATATGGTTGTATTGCAACCTGGCATTTAAAATGTATCAGGTCTTGGTCTCGTCAAAAAGGGAATATCGCATGTAGTGATAACTGTTAACAGTGACGCTAGCGTCACTTAAAGCCTGACACCAGTGACGCTAGCGTCACTAAAATCAGTTTTCTCAGTTACCTGAAGCTGACTCCTGTGACGCTAGCGTCACTTAAATTAGCCTCTGTTTGGATAGTTCAGCCTGATATCTGTGATGTTAGCGTCACTGAATTTAGTTTCTGTTTGGACAAAGATGCTTGATATCTGCGACGCTAGCGTCACTTAAATTAGTCTCTGTTTGTGCATAGAAGCCTGATATCTGTGACACTAGGGTCACTTAAATTAGTCTCTGTATGCAGAATGAAGTCTGATATCTGTGACGCTAGCGGCATTCAAGTAAGTGTTATTCATTGACTGATATGGTTCCAGTGGCTCAAGTCATGCAACATCAAGACCTAACAAATTGTGGCAACAGTATATAACATTTTTGTCAACCTAGTTTGATACTTCATACTTCAGCTAAAGCTTTTCCAAATTACTCAACATAATTTCTTATCAAAATAGTAACGCTTAGTTTGATATATTTAGAAAAGTTTCCAAAAAGTTCATTTATAAAATATTTACCCAAAAAACATTACAAAAATGTCTTCCCATTTGACAACAATTTTACAAAATATTCCCAACTAAATGTTCAGCTTTGAGCTGGGGGATTCTGACAAGTCTGGCGCTTGTATCCTTCTCATTGCAATTTGAGCAAGTGAACACCCTACGCGACCTATATCGATCCTCGTTTCTTTTTCTATTCTTCTTTGGTCTCCCAGGTTGTCTAGATGTGAGAGCAGGTAGAACTCTTTCATTTGAACTATGCTCCCACTGTTTGCAATCACGAGTGGCGTGAATCACCTCACTGTACGTGGTTTGTAGCATATTTGTTAGATACCAATTGTCAAAAAAATCATATGGATTATATTTCCTCACTCTCATTGAAGCGATTGCATGTGAACATGGTATTCCAAGTACTTCCCATTTGTGGCATGTGCAAGTTCGACGATCGAGATGAACAATGTCCACATAGTTTGCCGACTGAACTTGAAACTCGACTAGACCGGCTACGCGTACGTGCAACCTCCAGGCTTCTTCTGTTTCATGTCCGAGCATCTTCTCAGCGTATGGAGTCAATCGACTGTTGATATTGAGGTTTTCTGTATGTCGTTTGTGGAAGAACTCCATTAATCTAGCTCTTATCTCCTCCACTTACTTAACTATCGATAAAGCTCAAGTGTCTTTCAACATGCTGTTGGTGCACTCAGCGGTATTACTTGTAAGCATGTCATATCGCCGGCCTTCAACAAATCCATTTGCCAAATGCTGACGACCAAATCCATTTATATAATTAAATGCATCTTGAGTGATAGCCCTAATGTCTTCCATAAACGCCTCATACTCACATGTCCTATATGCCTTTGCGGCACACCAAAATTTCATCACAACTGCTAGATCTTTAAAGGTTGATTTAATGTTTTCCACGAGATGGCGACAACAGTAACAATGACTTGCACTTGGGATAGTGTTTGCCAAAGCAGGAACAAGACCCTTCTGGCAATCGGAGACAATTGTCAATTTCGTCGATTCTCCCAGACATAACGAAAGATTGGAGAGAAACCACTCCCAGCTGTCACGCCTTTCTGCCTCCGCAAACGCAAAGGCTATTGGAAATAACTTGTGGTTTGCATCGAGGGTCACAGACACCATTAAAATTCCTGGGTACTTGCCACGGAGATGTGTTTCATCAACCGCAATCACTGGCCTAAGCGATGATGTGAATGACCGAATGCAAGCACCAAAAGACCAAAAAAATCTCTTGAACTTGTCGTCGTCTGACGTTTGAATATTGGTGACAGTACCCGGGTTCACCATTTTCAGCTCCTCACAATACAGAGGAAGGATCTTCAAAGAATCTTCATATGAGCCTCTAACTATGCGTAAAGCAACGTCCCTTGCCATATGTGCTTTCCTGTAAGAATTTGTCACACCAAACTCCATTTGATAGTCATTCATTATTTCCTTTGGCCTAATGTTGTGATTTAACTGCACTTTATCCAAAATATACTCTACAATAAGTTCCGATGATGCCTGGCGATGTGCAGTGCCCATCATTGGCTTCGAACATTTATGGGTTGGGTTGTAGGTCCGAACCTTGAACCGTGGTCCACTCTCAATCATGGAAGCATAAATGCGCCATGGATAGTCTACTTCCTTGCATCGTGCAGTGACTTTGAACTGTTGTGTTTTTAGGTGCTGAAGAGTGAAGTTGTTATATATTGCAAATTTCGCTAAAGTCCTCCTAAATTCATCACGATTTGGGAATTCGCGCCCTAGCCACATCTCTTGAGATGAATTGTATTCCAACTCTGTATCAAATTCATCCGGGACCATGTCATCTTCGAATATAACTTTCCACTTATGCGAGTTGTGTTCTCCGACATTCAACATTGGAACCGTTTTGCCTCTTATACTTGAACTCCCTGCAAGATCATTTCCCATTTTTCCAGATTCAATTTGAATTGCAACAAACTCGCCATCGTCAGGCATATTAGCTATATTGACACGATCAACGGGAGCGCAATAACTTGCTTTTGCCAATTCATCGCTACCAATGTTCTGCCCTTCTGAGAAATGAATGCTGTTGTCTTCACTTAGATTGACTATAGGAATTTCATGAAATTGAACGGGAGGTACTTTGCACTTCACATTATGATTGCTCCCCGAAAAATCAATTTGTTTTCCTCGTAAGGAGCGGAAGTCCATCCCAAATGACCTTCAAGAAAGACAGATGGAAAGAACTACATTAGACGTTAATTAGCAAGAAATAGTATTATGCATTATTTAATATACCTTACAAGTAGTAACTTATGTAACTTGTGTGTTCTCCGATATATTTGGCGGAACCAACCGCTCTTCTATTGATGTATAAATAAATCTCATTTGTCTTGTGGTTTGCCAGTGTTAACATGCACTTGATGTCACTATCATCCTCTATGGCAGCCAATGAAAATACGTGACCATTGTGATGGAGATAATGTATACTAAGGTTCTCGCAAGTTTCCTCCCATTGTGAACTTTCAAGAGCTATGTTCACTAATTTGGGAAATGTTATGTCGCTTTGAATGGACCTCATCTTCTGTTTTCCACCTTCGTATACCGGGTGAATCATGTCAAATTTAAATTCCTCGTCGTAGTGGAATATCACAATCAATTCACCACCCGACATCCTAATTAAAAAACAGAAAATTATTATTTTCGCATTATTACTATACAAACATATACTTAAAAATGCCAAGAACACAACATTAACCAAAGAAGTGTGAGGCAGCAAGGGGATAAAGAGGGACAATAGTTGATCCTTATTAGGTGGGTCTTATACGGTACAGGGATGGGATTTTTATTTTTAACTGTAGGAATTTCATCAAACAACAGTCTCGAACAACCTACATCACCCATTCTAACAAACTTTGTATACCAATGAACAAAACAAATGTCTGTGGGCTTGTCTAACTTCTTCTCTAACTAATTTTATACCAAAGTAAAAGGAAAAGCATAAAAAATGAGACGAAATGCTGATTTCTTTCATGTAGGTCTGCAAAAGTAGGCATAAATGCACAGACCTCTTGAATGGAGATCAACAACCAATAAAATGAAATCAAAAAGAGAAATAAAGTGGGTATACAAGGCCAAAGAAAGTACCTGTGGGTATACAAGGCCAGAGAAAGTACCTTCCTTTGGATGGAGACAGAGTACAACTTTTGGGAAGGATTGGATAGAAAAGGAATGGAAACCAGGGGACGATGGATAGTTATAAAGGGTGCGCATGGTGACGATAGCGTCACTCAGTATTACTTTGAGTGACACTATCGTCACTCGAAATAAAAAATGAAAAAAAAAGTGGCGGGAAGACCCCATTGGTGCTGCAAATGTGGCGAGGACCCATTAGGATATATGGGTGTATTTCGGGATTTTACCGGTAAAATCCTCTACATTTATTTCAAAAAATCCAAATAAATTTGAAAAGACGAAAATAAATTTCAAAAGACACAAATAAATTTCAAAAAAACAAATAAATTTCAAAAAACGCAAATAAATTTTCCAAAAAACTGAGATAGATATTCCAAAAACTAGATAAATTTAAAAACAAAATCAGATAAATTTTCCAAAAACACACAAAAGATTTGTTGAAAAACTATTTTAAATTTTCCAAAATGCAGATAAATTTGTTAGAAACTCAGATATCTTTGCCAGAAACTCAATTAAATTTGCCAAAAACTCAGATGGATTTGTCTAGAAATCAGATAAGTTTGTTCTAGAACTCAGATAAATTTGCGAAGAACTCAGCTGGATTTGTCTAAAACTTAGATAAATTTGGTCTAGAACTTAGATAAATTTATGCAAAACTTAAATAAATTTGACAAAAATTTATTTGTAACCAGAAGCTGTATGTGATGTGCAGCAGCAAGTCGGACCTCCTTCTCCAGCCACGCAAAGCGGCAACGACGACAACTCCGGCCCCGATGCGGGTTTGGTGGTGCTCCGGTCTTCTAGTCTAGCGACAATCGCGGGCAGCAACTGCCTAGAGTCTGACCTATGTGTCTCTCTGGTGTCGCACCCAGAATCCGGTCGTCTCTGGTTGTCTTTTCCAGCAGCAATCAAGGCAGTAGCCCTCTGTTTTGTTGCAAATATAACACAGAACCCTCTCTTCTCCTGCATTCTCCTCTGCAAATCCGACAGCCCTCTGCTTCAATTCCAATCTGCCGGAATCAAGAACCCTTCTTTTCTTCTCTGATAACGACCAGAACCCGATCTCCGTTCGGCGCAACAATCCAACCCTCTTCTCCAGCCGAACCCAAGCGCAATCCTCCGATTCTTATCCTCTGCAAACTCGAACCCAAACCGAGCACCTTCTCTGCAACTTCTCGGATTTATGCACAAATCTCTTTTTTCTGCGACGAAGAACCACGTGCAGGGATACCCTTATTCAATTCGTCGATCACAACGCGGCACAATCCAATCCTCAAAAAACATAGGCTCTGATACCAATACCAATCCATCTGCCGGAGAAGAAGGAAGGAACCTTGCCTATGAACGAGGAACGAGGAGGATGGAAGATTTAAATTTTAAAATTCAAAATTTTATGTATAAATAGTTGAAAGGGAGTGATGAAAATAGATGATGTAGACTAAAATGGTCCAACTGGAAGTATAAACATTCATCAAATAGCTTGGGTCTTAAACGGGTCAGGTCATGGATTGGGTATGATTCAGGTCTATTATATATTTTAGCGAATAGGAACTCTTCCACATATGCTTATGTTTACACTGAAGAATCTTTTGCATATATTATTATTATTATAGATACAATAAGACCATGATCTAAACAGTGTGATGACAATTAATAATTTATCTTATTCCATCAACATGCAATCAATAGGAGAAGTCATGTGACCAAGGATCTTGACCAATCGATCACGACATGCATGCCTAACCATGTGGGTTGGGTCCATAATGGGTTCAGGTTCTGTTTTTCATCTAACCCAGTCTAGTACACACGTGGGCGGCCCCGCCAGACAATTGCTTGTGATGTAGAGAGAGAGACTGATTGTTATTGTGTGAGAAAGATGACATGAGGGAGACCCCTTTTCATGGAAAAAGGAGATAAAGATAATAGCTCTCTTCTTTCCTTTCGAATGGCTCCCATAAATCAAGAGAACAAGGATTATCCCGAGAGAGGGATTAAGATGGCCAAATATTCAAAACAATAAAGGTGCTCACTTATCTATCAATTATATCATATCTCATCAAAACTCATTTTTTTTTTAATAAAGTGTAATATATTCCATTCATTTTACCCATCCTATAAGATTTTTTTGTTTCTTTATAAAAATTAGCTTAACCTTGTCGTTTAAGGCCTCTACTCCACAACATTTTCGATTAAGGCCTCTAGTCCATGCGCCAAAATTTATTTCAGGCGGAGGTCCTTAAGTATGCCAGATCATAATTCTCATGACCGATTTTTCCTTCTCAACGTCTGAAGTTATGTCATGCATTTTAGTCGTAGTTTTAAGCCCCAGGACATGATCTTTAATGGCCGATTTGCCCCTATAAATGCCTCAAGCTGTGTCACGGATTTTATTTCGTAGTTCGAATGGTAGGGAATGACGATTGATAGATTTCTGCCTACAAAATCTCCTTTCTAAAACAAGTCATTTGTATTCGTTCTAGTTGTGCGTGAAAGTTTATGTGATCTTCTTTGGTTTTTCTCCTCACATGGTTACTATATTTCCTTTCTTTTGTTGTATCATCATCATTTCTTGTTGTATTTATCTTCTGTTGCAAAGATAAATATATGTGAGTTTCTTCGAAAAGACATAAATTTATTTGAGTCTATTCCAAAAGCTAGATAAGTTTATCTAAGTTTGGTTCAAAACTCATGTTATACGCACACACGCGCGCGCATAATAACTCATGCTGAGGACGGATATAGCCAATATAACAATTTAAATATTCATACACTAAAAGAATTTATAGATTTTAGAATGAAAATATAAAAATAAGAAGGGAATGAGAGTACCGGTTTATATAATTCAAGAGCTAGAGCTAGTGGCGTAGAAAGAGGAGAATTTAAGCAGAAAGGGAGCGGTAGAGTTTGGATTGAAATGGAGTTTTTACAGTAAAAGAGAAGTGTGGGCGGTTATGAATGGTTTTGTAAATAAATAAAGTAGGTAGTTGCATAACTGGGAGAGAAGATTTAAAAACAGAATAAATTACTGTCAAAATCCCAATCGACAGTCAAAATTAAAGTGAAAACCTTCCTCCCTAATATAGTATAATTGAAATAATAACAAGAGGCACTCCAATTCTAAAATTCTAGAACAAATTTAATAATAATTTTGTATGATTCTAAAATGAATAGTAATTAGCTTGCATTTCTGATAAATCTTTCTTATACTAAGATGAAAAAACGAATACACTTTGAGCTGCCTTTTTGCCTCAGCTTTCTTGCTACAGGTTGCTATGTGCCCTTGCATATAATTGGTTGCTTTACCTTAGTTTAGTTATAGAAAGGTTAACCCCTTTTGTATTTTGTGGGTCCATTGGGCTCATCCCCTTCTTGGATGCTTAATTTAATCTAATATAATTTCCTAAAAATAAAAAAGGAAAGAAAGAAAACTGAATGATGATGATAACATTATATGTTAATCAATGAAAACTGTGAAGTTGCTTCATATCACTGGCCACCATGGCCTGCTAGAGATGAAAGGTCAATTGTACGTCCTTACAATGGCAAGATTTGCAGCCAGTTGATTTGTTTTTCATGAAAGGAGTAAAAGGAAAGTAGGGGTCAAATTATGAATAAAGGAAACGAGTGGGGTTAAAGTAAAAAAAAAAAAACACACTAGGGGCCTCTTCATGCAAACGCCATGGCCACGGCAGTGTAATTCCGATCTATTCAATAAGAAAACGAAAACCCCACCACTACAAAAAAAAAAAAAAAAAAATCTTTTAGCCCATTTCATCGCTGAGAAAGATTGCATCAAATGACCCAAATCCACTCCGCTTCTAAGAAAATGGGGCTTGCACAAACACACCCTAGAAGATAAAAAGTCCACTTCTCTAGAAGTTATTACACTTGGTTGAAGTGAAAAAAGAAATAAATAGCCAAACTAGAGTAAAAGGCATTAGCGGTGTCGCATCAAAGTTTACTTTTCGCTCCCCTCCCACTTTTTCATCCAAACAACAATGAACTAAAATAATAACGTCACCACTTTAATTCTTCAATCCAAACAGCCTGAAAAACCACATTATATCCATTTTTACTCCATTACTCTTATTTATGCCAAATAAATAGGCCCGGGAGAGCTGTGCTAAGAACCTCTCGCTGTTTAGGTGTGAAATTGAAAATAAGATACGTAGTCATGTCCACTTGTTGCCTTTAGTGGAGCCATCATGTCCCCATCCCTTCAAATCAGAGGGACCCTCCCCTTGTTTTATGTCAAAACCATTTCATTTTGATTTAGGGACTCCTTCCCTTGTAGGCTGGAATTCAAACAGACTATTCAGACAAGCCTCTTTGGACTTTGAAGAGAAAATTAAAACTACTTGACCTAGTAAATTTAATAAATCCTCAATTTAGATTCTCACATCCTCAATTCCAAGATTATAATTTGTCAACTGGAGTACTTGTATCATGTGGAGAAACATAGTTAACATGGACAATGATTATATCTTGAAAGGAAATAACATACATTGATTGCCACTCTAGTAAACTTTAACCCCTACTAAATTCCATGCTATGCTTGGAGTTAGGAAATATAATTAAATTATATCGTACACTGTGGAAGTGACCATATGAAAATCTTCAACCAAGGGCTGAAATGATATATATATATATATATATATGAAAATTATCCTATGCACACCTCCTGCATAATGTGCATATTGTACACCTCTAGTAGGGCCCACTTGATGGTCAATACTAGTGGAACAAAAAACCCCACATCCCTATAGTACACACGCCCTTTGGGTTTTCGCCCATTCGAATGGTTAGGACTAATGGACCGACTGAACACCCATCCAAATGGATTGGACTTATGGGCGTTAGATTATTGGATGTGGCTGATTTTTTTTTTTTTTATGCAAGAGGCCCCCGAGCATATCTTCAAATGCCCCTAGTCCAATCCCAAAGTAGGCTAGCACATGGGCCCCACAATGAGATACACATGGAAAGCTCCATGCCCACCTTGCATATGAAATGACAATACAAGAGAACTAAGACTTAAAAACTCTTGCACTCACACCCTTGTCCTCTTAACCAACTGAGCTACAGTGGGAGGACCATATCTTTTTTACTTCCTATTAGTCTCAGTGGATTGGGGTCCACTGCCATGTAGCCCAACATTGCCCCAACCACTTATGGGTGTAACACCCCTCACTAACTCAGAAAGGGTATTTTCTCACTTTTGTTATTTCTCATTTTTTTCTTATTGAATGGAGAAACGGAAACCTCTTTATTCCTCTTTTATTTGTCTCTCATACCGCTCTCTTCTCCATGGTTATATAAGGAGAAATTGGGGAAAGAAAAAAAAAACATACATGAAACCAAAGTCTTCTTTTTCCCTTTTGATCTTTGGTTAGCCCAAGTATTCTAAGAGCAAGTTTGGTAACAGGTGAGGAATCTATAGATTTGATGATTCTTCACTACCATTGGAATAAGGATTCCTCGTTAGGGATTTGTATAGTTGAGGATTTCACATTGATATTAGTGTATATCAATGCATACAGCTGAGAAAAATAGGGTTCGGTTTGCAAATTCACTTAAGTGAGGATTCTCAAATCTTATGGGGGGTGGTCGGATCTGAAAATCCTAAAAAATGAAGATTTTTATTCGCCCAAAGCCTCAGGAACTTATAATTGTCAAACATGGATTTATCACAACTTTAAGAAAACCGAAATCTTGTCCCTAAAGATTTGGTTGCCAAACGCGACCTAAAGGAAGAGGAAAAAACCTACAATCCATCCACATATATGTTCATTCATTAGGCATGAATCTTTAAGGCTGTGAACAATAATAAGGAGTGATTTGAGTGGGAGAGATTTCTATTAAATCTCCTCTAGCCTCTTGACAATACACTATCTCATCCTCCGCTTGTATCGGTCTCTTGTGTTGTAGCGAACTCGTTACATTGATCCAAAACTTCCACAGCGATCTCGGACCTACACTTTAATTCGACCATATGTTGCTATTTAAAAAGATTGTACACACTACTCCCTTCAAGAAACAAGCACAAAAGCCTCTAATACCATACAAGACTCAAACGTCTTTCTCTCTCGTTCTCTTAATACACACATATAGCGAGATATACATACAAGCGCGCGCACAACAGATTTTATAAAATCGATTTTTTTCTAACCAAAGTTTCCCACCACTCAATTTCAGATATGTGATATATAGTTTGACATGATTTTTTCCGCCAGTAACCAAGTGGTAATACGATCCTTTATAAGTATACTAGATTGATACGTAAACATTTGAAACGCTATCCTGCCCTAAACTAAAGGGCATGATATTGTAGTGTTTTTCACAAAGGGATAGGGTCGACGAACATTGATTTAATCTTCTCTTTTATCTCACGCGAAGAGTCAGTGTATCCATCTCCATACAAGTACATGACTTCGTTCATGCGTGTGAGGTTGACCACTCGTGTAAGTAGAGACAATGGGAATAGAGTTGGTTTAAGGCAGAACTTGTTCATTTCCTTCCATGCTGATGTAACCATTTCCCGAATCTTTTCGCATGCCACTAGCGGTGATACACCATGCTCCTTCATGTAGTACTCAATAACAGAAGCAGCATGTGTTCTCTTTTGCTCAAACTTCAAATACCATCAATGCAAAACACTAGGTTATTCCAATTATATGGAGCATGATTAATGTTTGTGAAGAATGTGGGGTACAAGGGCTCCACGGGCCCTCCTATTGTCCATGTGAGTTTTAGGACCAATCTTGGTTTATCTAATGACTAGGATTTGAACTTATTTTTTTGATAAGTGGTTTTGACCAATTTTGAAGCACTGCAAAGTACCTCCCTTGATTGAATGGTTCCCAATTTTTACACATAGGTAGGACATTGAGAGAACATATCATAAACTAAAAGTAAAAGAACCTTGAACATTTATAAGACACTAAAAGAACTTGAGTTGTATATGTATCTCATACTTCATGTTTCAAGAGGTCTATTCGGAAGAACTTTTCTCCGGGCAACAATTCATTCTCTATTTCATTGACAGTACTTAGAACTGCATGATAAATAGACCTCATATATTCTGGCAGTTGATCCATGGCACTGAGATCCCACCTGTACAATCAAGTGTTTATTCACAACCATTTTCTTTTGAAAACAAGCTTCTTAAGAGTACAAAAGGATTTCACCCAGGACAAATAACAGAATATATCTTACTGCAGAATGCACATTACATAGAATTGTGGCTTATAATTTATAACTAAGATAATTGATTAGATCATCTTTAATGTGCATTACTTTGATCCTAGAAGAATGTTTGATCTACATATCAGAAGGTTCTTCAACGTGTTTAGTTTCCACAACAAAATGAAAAGGCAAAGGACTAGTTAGAATCTCCGAGGTTGATTCACTACTCGTCCAGATTCATTCAAGCCCATGTTGTTGGATATTTTCTAAAATCCAATAATTATATAATAAAAAAAAAAAAAAACCCTCCAAGAGACATTTGAATGTGTCTTTAATTTTAAAACAAGTGTTTTGTACCCTTTGGATGAGATGTGTCTCTTAGGCCCATTTGAATGGATGTGACCCAATCCTAAGGGATGCTTTCAATATTATAAATTGAGGTGATTTAAAATTTTCCAAAGTATTCAAGAAGATCCAAATGATTATTTTATTCTCTTTTATTTTTACTTTGATTTTAAGGGCAATTCCATATATCTGATTTTGGTGTGCAGACTTTGAATCAGATTTGGGCATTGTATCATGGCAACATAATTTCATCAAAACCACTGAATGTACGAAATTGTTGTCTTTAAGAAAGCATCTTAATTGGTCTGCCTTGCCCATTTTTCTTTTGCTTTCTTATTTAGTTTCTCACATTCACTATCATTTACATTATTCACTAATTATTTATAGTAATTGTTTATTTGATTTTATGATTGCACGTTCTTCGTAAGTAATTTCCCCAACACATGTGACTCATCTGATTTGGTGATCTTAAATCGAGTTGACTTGCCCTGACTTGGGTAAATGAAAATAGATTTTAGACCTATGATTCTAACAAATAGCTCATTCAGCCAAACTTCCTTTTTTCTAATGCACTGGTACATCTCACACACCAAGACATAGACCATCAGCACTACAACCAAGGATTAATGCCACCGAAACTCCCGGTGGATTATTTTGCACTTGTGCAAACTGAATGCATCATAAAGAAAATGATCATATATATGCATATATTGACTATGCAGCATCAGTAATAGCTCTTTGCACACTTTCCATCCCTTACTGAGATTATAGGTTGTTCTTTACATCTTGGACATCTTAGAAATCATACTTTCATTAAAATTATAGTCTATAAATTACATAGTGCATGATTTCATCTACTTCGTTTCTGGGAAAAGCATGAGAAAGGACATGTAATATATCATTACCCTTGGAATGCTTCTGTAAATACTTTGAGATCCTCAAATTTACCATCGACGTCAAAAGTGTCATTAATGATTGATATCAGTTTAAACATTTTGACAGCCATGTTTCTAGCTCGAGCATATTGGGGTTCAACATATATAGCCAATATCCACAAGTAGCCTTCTACCAATCGATCTCTAGCATAAGGCTACTTTGCCGTAAGGCCAATATCCTTCCACCACCTACAAGAGCAGCAACGTAAGCTGTATTAGTATGGGAATGAGCAATTTGTGTGGTGTGCAAATAATCACAACAGCTGGAACAATCAATGTCAAAACTTCTATATATCAATAATGTATTAAATGAGATATATATATATATAATCTGTCCCAGGCAGCAACTCAGTTGTTTACGGTCATCAAATGCTCCCTGTAGGCTACTTATAGATGTTGGAAAACCAGTCAGCTTTCCCTATCTTTGTGCAAATCAACGGAAAACAAAGGCTACTTGGAAAAATTCTCTCATATCTAAATGCACCCTTTCTATTTTTATTTTAGGGTTTTGATTTTTGTTTTAGCGAAGTGGCTACGAAGGAGTCGCTGATTTAGAGCATAAGAATGCAGCGAGTGGTTTCTCCAGCTAACTCGCTCTTGATCAGGTCTCGTCCAAGCTGTCAAGTAGGAACTCGCTCTAGATCAGGTCTCGTCCGAGCTATCAAGTAGGACCATTTCTTTAATCGCTCTTTCTCTGTATACCTCTTTAATCATTATTATATTTGTAATGGGTTTCGGGTTTGCTCATGAGTCAATTGCTCATGAATAGGACATCTGTCTACCAAGTGCATGTTTGTGTTAAGGAATAAGGAAATCAAATAAATATATAAATTTGAAAGAATGCTGAGATGGTTTGGTATTGGTTTCATGAAATAATATTAGTTCTTTGGATTGATGGAGGTTTGACTTTTCTTAACATAAAATAATGAATATTATTAAAATAAGCATAAATAGCTTGAGTGGTTCAGTCTTTCAAGGCTGTAGACTACAAAGGAAAATGAATTGCTTACTTGCTTTTCTAATGGAAAAATCATTTTAGGGCACCACTGCTTTTGGTCAAGTTTGAAATGGATGTGAACTGAAAAGATGAATTTATTTGGGTTCCATAGAATTAAAAAAAAAAAATTTGTTGCCTTTGATCTTTTGAAATGGACATCTTTCTGTCAATGTAGAAAATCATTAAAACAAACTATATACATAGGAAAGATTAAGGAAAGGGAGAGAAATCAACCTTTTTTTTTTTTTTTTGAAAGGTAATCACTCACACACACACACACACAATCACACAATTCCCTCGCCATTAAAACTATAGTGGGGGATTGATCTTGGCTATTTCTATAGAAGGGAGGTGTCTCACCAAAATAGTTACTAGTGGGTTGAAATCAACTGAGATAAACTCTTTTCAACTTTTTGAGGGTGGAAAAAGCAGTGCGCCTTTTTATTTTATTTTTTCTATTTTTTAAAAGTAACAAATGGTAATTCTATTAAACTAACTGTAAATGAACAAAATAAAATCAGTCCCAATCAATCATTGGACTGCCAAAAATCAAACATAGATTTATGGATTTACACAGATAAAGGAACACGTGTAATCCACTCTCTCCTTTGTGGGAATATTTGATATGCATTCCATTCACTAGGAGTTTGAATTAAAGATGATAGGTTGTTGAAGCCTAATTTAGACTTTATTCTATCACAGGGGTTTATCTGTAATTTTTCGGTTTAATCTAGACCATTTGTTATAAGATCAGATCCGACAGTTGTAGGTGTCTAGAGGTTTAGGGCTTCATATATTTATACTGTGTGGTGGGAGAATTGTACTTATGGTGATATTGAGAGAAAACAAGAGAGACGGAGACAGTGAGTGCCTGTACTCTTGTAGGAATCTCCTATAATAGTGAACGGCGTGAATCTCTCGTAGACGTAAGTAATCTTGTCGAACCACGTCAATCTGTATCTTGTGGATTGGTTGTGTGATTGCCTCGTAGATCGTGCATGCGTGTTAACGATCCTAACAACTGGTATCAGAGCTTAGGGTTTTACGTACGATCACGATCGAGATTGGGTTTAATCCCGGAAAAGAGATCGTCTGGATCTCTTGATTTTGCCCCACAATATATCAGACATCTAATCAAGGCTGGAAGAAGTCGCACACTGAAACAGATTCAGAGTAGGTGGGCCACGCTTGAGGACAAACATGATTTTCGAACCATGGTGGTCTGAATCACAATCGAATTCAGAGGATCTGATCTCACCGGAGACGATAGGGACAACCGGATTCATCGTCTGCGTCGGAGAAGGGGAGAGTTCTGTTGCTCCCGCCTTCCGCCGCCCGTCGCCCATCACGTCTGCTAATCCCTATAGCAGTTGAAACCGCTGCAGCAGTTAGCCCATCGTCGCCGCTGCAACCGTCGTTGGTTTCCCTTCGTTGTTGCCATCTCACCAGTCCAGCCGCCCACCCAGCGTCGTCGTGGAAGACCACCGTAGAAGGAGACGGGGCGCTGCCTTCTGCGTTATTTGTTCTATAACAGAAACCGTTGGAAGGAAGCAGAAAACCCCCCAGGTTGGGTCTAGTCCCGGTCAAGTCCGACCCGCTCGCTTCTGAAGCCCACAGCAGTAGTTCTAATTCAAGTTCAGGTCAAGTCTGACTCGGCCCAGTCCGCGCAGGAGAAGCCCAGTAGTACGGTCAACAGCCAAGGTTGACTAGAATCAACAACCATAATTGATTCTTGATTTCTTAAGCCATCCAGACTCAGAATTGCGCTCCGTTCTTTTAGTTGGATTCATATTGACGAGATCTACAAGGTAGATGGAATGGATTGACAGTTTAACAGGAATAGAAATTCTTCAAGTAGGTTGACTTTGGTTTGAGAGGGAGCAATGACGGATGACACAAAACTCACAATCGAGAAGTTTAATGGAAAAAACTTCGCATACTGGAAGATGCAGATTGAATATCTCCTCTACCAGAAGAATTTCTACTTCCCTCTTAGGGGAAAAGTCAAGAAACCTGCATCAATATCAAATGCAGAATGAGAGGTACTCAACAGGAAAGCCTTAGGTACGGTTCGTCTCTCTCTATCAAAGTCTGTTACATTCAATTTATCAAATGAGAAAACCGCTAAAGATGTTATGGATGCCCTATTACGGATGTATGAAAAACCTTCTGCCTCAAATAAAGTTTTCTTTATGAGAAAATTGTTTAACATGAAGATGGTTAAAGGTGAAGTTATTGCTGAAGACTTGAACGAGTTTAACACGGTCATGAGCCAGTTACTCTCAGCTAACGTACAATTCGAAGATGAAATTTGGGCTTTGTTGGTTTTATCTTTTTTGCCAGACAGCTGGAATGGTATGGTTACATCTCTGAATAATTCTTCAGGATCAACCACACTGAAATTTCATGATGTTGTTAGTGCTATCCTCGATGAGGAAATTCGCAGGAAACCTTCAGGAAGTACATTGAATGTGGAGAACAGATGAAGGTCATCTGAGAGAGAGCAAAGTTGTGAAAGATCAAAATCAAGGAACAAGTCAAGATCTTCAAAAGGCAAGATCGAGTGCTGGAATTATGTCAAGAAAGGACATATGAAATAGGACTGCAGAGCTCCATCAAAGAAAAACAAGCAAAAGAACGGTAATAAGGACAACGAAGCTTCCGCAAATGTCACAGGTGATACCGTTTGAGATGCTTTAATTCTTGCTTTTGATTATAAATCTGAATCTTGGGTTATAGATTCTGGTGTGTCCTTTCATGCTACTGCACATAGAGAATATCTCAAAAATTATGTGCAAAGTGACCTTGGAAAAGTTTATCTTGGTAATGATGAACCTTGTGATATAATTGGCAAGGGAGATGCTCAGATTAAATTACCAAATGGCGGTATATGGCACTTGAATAATGTCATGCATGTAACCAGCCTGAAGAAAAACCTCATATCAGTTGGTCAGCTTGCTAGCTCTGGTCACGTACCTATTTTTGCAGTTGATTTCTAGAAAGTTACAAAAGAGAGTATCGTTGTTGCTCGTGGTAAAAAAGAAGGAACTTTTTACTTGACTAACAGCTCTACAAGTTCCATTGCAGTTGCAGATAAAGGCATTGACTCAAACATATGGCACATATAGACTCGAACACATGAGTGAGAAAGGGATGAAGATTCTTCATTCTAAAGGTAAGCTGGAAGGACTCAAGTCCTTGGACTTAGAGTTCTGTGAAGATTGTATTTTTGGAAAGCAGAAGAAAATTATATTCTCTAAAGTAGGCAGACCACTGAAGTCAAAAAGTTGGAACTAGTACACACGGATGTGTGGGGACAAACTCAGGTATCTTTTCTTGATGGATCTTCTTACTTTGTTACATTCATTGATGATGCTACCAGAAAATTATGGGTATATCCTATGAAATACAAGTCTGGCGTGTTTGATGTTTTCAAGAAGTGGAAAGCTTTGGTTGAAAGTGAAACACGTTTGAAGCTGATATGCCTAAGGTCTGATAATGGGGGAGAGTACTGCAACAAAGAATTTGAGGAGTATTGCGCAGAAAATGATATTAAGCGAGAGAATACCATTTCCAATACACCACAGTAAAATAATGTGGCAGAGTGCATGAATAGGACAATTGTTGAGCGTTCCAGAAGTATGAGGATGGATGCTGGATTGCCCAAGCAATTTTGGGATGAAGCAGTGAATACTGCTGCATACTTGATCAATCGGGGGCCTTCAGTACCTTTGGATGGTGGACTACCAGAGGAAGCTTGGACCGGAAAAGAGGTAAATCTTTCACACTTAAAAGTATTTGGTTGTATCTCTTATATTTATGTTGTTGTTGAAAACAGAGACAAACTAAATTCTAAATCTAGGAAATGTACTTTCATTGGATATGGTTCTGATGAGTTTGGTTACCGCTTCGGGATAATGAAAATAGAAAAATCATTAGAAGCAGGAATGTTATATTCAATGAGAAAGTGATGCATAAAAACAAGGACAATGTGCAGGAGGATAGCAAAGAATATTTAGAACTGGATGACACTTCTGAAAATGATGTTCCTGAAGTACATGAAAATAAAAGCCTGCAGGTGGGTCCTCAAACACCTGTTCGTTAAAAAGGTCATCAAGGACTCCTAAGCCCACTCAGCATTATTCACCTTCTTTTGTTTACTTGTTTTTAACTGGGGTGGTGAGCCAGATTGTTATGAAGAAGCATTGCAGGTTGAAATCCGGGCTAGGTGGGAACAAGCCATGGAAGATGAGATGCAATCTTCATCATCAAACCAGATATGGGACTTAGTTCAGTTGCATGAGGGAAAGAAAACATTGCACAACAAGTGGAAGTACAAATTAAAGGAAGAACTTGATGGTAGCAAGCGATACAAAGCCAGATTAGTTGCGAAAGGCTTCCAACAGAAGGCATGTATTAATTACTCTGAGTTATTTTCTCCTTTGCTTAAATTGAATACAATCAGAAGTGTTTTGAGTATTATGGCGGTAGAAGATTTACATCTTGAGCAGTTAGATGTGAAAACTGCATTTCTCCATGGTGACTTGGAAGAATACATTTATATGCATCAGCCATAGGGATGTGCTGTACCAGGAAAGGAAGAAATGGTGTGTAAGCTCAAAAAGAGTTTATACGGTCTGAAGCAAGCCCCAAGACAATGGTATCTTAAATTTGATAGGTTTATGTGCAACACATTTTACAATCGGTGTCATGCAGACCATTGCTGTTATTACAAAAGTTTTGATGACTATTATGTTATTCTACTTATAGTAGAATAACGTTGCAAGTTCAAATATGCATGAAATAAACAATTTGAAGAAACAGTTACCACAAGAATTTGAAATGAAATATTTGGGTGCTGCAAATCAAATTCTCGGCATGAGAATTAGCAGAGACATGAAAAATCGCACATTAAAGGTGTCTCAGGCAAGATATGTTGAAAAGGTTCTAAACAGGCTCAACATACAGAGTGCTAAGCTAGTTAGCCCTCCACTGGCTAGCCACTTCAAACTCTCAAAAGAGTTCACTCCTAAGGTAGAATAGGAGAAGGAGAACATGTCCAATGTCCCATATGCTTCAACTGTTGGCAGCTTGATCTATGTTATGGTTTGCACTAGACCAAACATTGCTCATGCAGTGGGAGTTGTAAGCTGATTTATGAGTAATCCCGGAAAAGCGCATTGGGAGGCAGTTAAGTGGATTCTCATATATCTAAGAGGCACCACTAATGCATCATTGTGTTTTGGAGGATCGGAGAACAAATTGCATGGCTATGTTGACTTGGACTTGGCATTAGATCTTGATAGAAGCAGAAGCACTACAAGATATATCTTCACATTGGGAAGTGTAGCAATCAGTTGGAAGTCACAACTACAGGACGTCGTTGCACTTTCAACCACAGAAGCAGAGTATGTTGCCTCTACAGCAGCTAGTAAGGAAATGATTTGGTTACAGGAGTTAATGAAATAGTTGGGTAAGAAGCAAGAGTTTGGCAGTTACAGCAGCTGGTAAGGAAATGATTTGGTTACAGGAGTTAATGAAAGAGTTGGGTAAGAAGCAAGAGTTCAGCAGGTTTTACAATGACAGTAAGAGTGTCATTCATCTTGCAAAGAATTCAGCATTTCATCCGAAAACCAAACACATCCGGATCAGATACCACTTCATACAATGTCTTCTGGAAGAAAATGTGTTGAAAATGGAGAAAATTTTATCAAGTGAAAAACCCTGCAGATATGTTCACAAAGGTGGTGACAACAAAGAAACTGAAGCTGTGCTCGGCTTCTGTTTGTCTTCGCGCATGAAGATGAGGTATCGAGATTCTTAGCCGTGTTCTGTTATTGACAAAGCCATTCTATATGATCAGTCTTCAAGTGGGAGATTGATGGGTTGGTGAACCCCAATCTAGACTTTATTCTATTACAGGGGTTTATCTGTAATTTGTTGGTTTAATCTGGACTATCTATTATAAGGCCAGATCCGACGGTTGTGGGTGTCTAGAGGTTTAGGGCTTCATATATTTATACTGTGTGGTGAGCGCATTGTACTAATGGTGATATTGAGAGCGAACAAAAGAGACAGAGACAGTGAGTGCTTGTACTCTTGTGGGAATCTCCAATAATAGTGAACGACGTGAATCTCCCATGGACGTAGGTAATTTTACCGAACCACATAAATCTGTCTTGTGGATTGATTGTGTAATTGTCTCGTAGATCGTGCGTGTGTGTTAACGATCCTAACAAAAGAGATATCAATAATTCCAATCTTGGATAGTAGAAGGCAGATTTGCTTTACAACATCCCTTACTTTTTTGGGTTTTTTTTTTTTTCTTTGATAATCCCTTGCTTTTCAAGAGAGGTGCCTCTTAATTTGGTTATTCAAAAGCACCAACTAGATTCAACCCTCATTGAAAATAAAGGAAAAGAAAAGAAAGCAGAGTCATTTTTAGTATTCTAAATTTTAGCATATTTTATTGGTTTATTACTTCTTTTACTATAATGAATAAAAGTTCGTTATGTTATCTAATGCAATCATTGTTTTTGTATCTAGAACTCCCATAAATGTCTGTAAAATCATTTGAATTAAATACCCTAATGTGGATTAATAGTAAATTACGCATGAGTTAAACATCTCTGTCATTCAGTTACTTGACCTTGCAAAATAGATGATTAACCTTCAAGATTATGACCCTCACATTACCTTCATATATTTCTACATTGGGGTTTTAGAATACCGGATGGAATCATTATTTTAGTATTGATCTACTTGAGAAGGATTAAGGTCGGAATCAGAACATTTTCCTTGCCTTCCCTTTTATCATCAGTGCTATGCAAGATTACTTATTTAGTTTATTGGAATTTAGCTTACTTTCTTGTTTTTTAGTTTTTGACTATATTGAATGACAATGTTTCAATGATTCATATACAAGTTATCAAGCTTAGTGCACAAGTGTGAAAGTGGGAATATTAAAATTTTAAGAAGGCTATGCATAGCCTAATTGTAGACTTTCTATCAATGTGTGAATGCTACCAAGTTCAAAAACATTTGATAGTGTGTTGTATTTTTATGATTAATCACATATAAAAATCATTCTAGGTATGCTGTATTGGAAATTTGATTTTTACTGTTACATGTGACACTATCAATGTAGACAATTGACTCTACAGGCTAGATGTGTAACTTGAACTTTCTTTTAGAATATGTGAAGTTAGTAAATAACTCATTTATTTTCAAACTAAGGATACGCTCTAGACTATTTATGTTGGCTTCATATTTTAGGCCTTTGAATTATAAATACCACGAATATTTTAGAATACTCATTAAATTTTTTTATAATATTTAATATTATCAATTACATTCTTTTCGCTAGTCACACTTGAACTTGTGTCCAAAAAATATAAAAAAAATCATATCAATAAAATTTCAATTTTGTTTTGAGTTCACAGTCACTCGTCTAGGTGGGTCTAACAAGTTGGAATGTTATATTGTTGTTGGAATCATCATTATCAACATCATTATCACTAGGGTAGCCTACAAGCTATTCATAAACAATAAACTAAATTAATTAAATGATGTTAACATTAACACTTGCCTTGTTAGCTCTTTTAGCTCCATTCCATACATTGACTGTGCCAAATTGAAATCCAACTTTGCAAGCTCTAGGAAAATTTCATTCGGCTGCTTATGTTGGTTGAAGAGTGAGATATAAAATCTTGCATCTAGCCTTGCAATGCGCTTGCGCATAGGAAGCTCAAGAGCATGGCCAACTTGTGCCCCAAGAGGACCATCAAGATGGGTTATTAGAGACGAAAGATGCGCTTTTGTAAAAGAGATCGATGGCTTCATCCAATATATCTTCTCCATGAGTGCCATAAAATGCCGCTTCATATAGACTTAACAGTCCCTCCACATCACTACTTAAACCTTTCTTGAAGTTGCCTTCTTTGTCTTTTAACTTGTTCAATACATCTGGTTCATGATCAAATAATTCATGATTTCAGTTACCTAAAACGGTCAAGTCAAAATTCGACATTCATCCAACCATGTCACATTGGGTTATTCAAATGAAGACAACAACTCAAATAGAAAGTTATATTAGATTGGAAAGGGCCATTTGGGGCTTCGAGTAGTGGAGATCTAAATCAAACGAAGGGCATAAGCATGAATAATCCCTTCGGGCCTAGGAGGAGCCGGGTAAATTGCCTATGGCTCCAGTGTGGATAGGGCAGTTTCGAACCCACAACCAAATACCCAATTTAACTTGTTAGACCATAATTTAACAACTTAGAAGCTTGGCTCAACTTGGAATGTCATTGGGCCAAGAAGGTCAAGCTTAGTCTACTCAAATACTCTATCAACTCAACTCAATGGAGTCGAGTCAAGGTCACACCATACAAGTTTCGAAATTATGATTTAGACTCCTCCCTACTAATCAAACTGGGTGACTCATTTGAGTCGATTAGGTTCACACAGAAGAATCAAACTAGTGAAAAGTTATGATCTTTAAATGTTCTTCTTCCTCGACAACTTATTTAAGTGTTGAAGTCGCCTTTAGAATTGCAAAATGAGCATTTTTTTTTTTTTGCTGAATTACAAAATTGAATTAAGAAGGAAAAAAGGGCAGAGAAACAGAAGCCACACAAAGCCAGCAGGCAGCCAAACAGGCAGAGAAAAAACAAAAGAAAGAGAGCCAAGCACTATCTTATAAGATGATAGGGCTAATTACATAAGAGAAAGAAAAGAGTGTAAAGTGTTACTAGTAAAAGGGAAGGACAAATTCCTCAAAGAATAAGCAGCATCCATTAAGAAAAAGTTAACAGCAGAGTCAAGAGAAGGAGACATACTATTGAAGACCACCTGGTTCTGACCTTCCAAATGCTGAAGATGGCAGTGATGAAGATGGCTCCTAAGCCTTTCTTGGCTTTGTGGCAGGAATTGGCAGAGAAGGAATCCCACATGGAGGAGACACAGCTTGAAGGGCCAAACTTGAAGTTACCTTTAGCCTGAAACCAATCCCAGAAGGATGCACTGAAGGGACAGAGGAAGAACATAGAGAACGTCGATTCTTGGTGAAAGCCACAGAGGTAATAGGAAGAGCCAACTGCACACCAATGGATTGGGCCCAGGCATTGGTTGGAAAAGTTTGTTATGGAACAACTTCCAAGCAAAGCAAGCCACAGAAGGCTTTAGGAGGCTGTTCCAGGTAAACTTATACAAGGGAATGGGGGGACGTCTGAGTCTAATGGACTCCCATGTAGCAGCAAAGGAGAGGTGGCTGGAGTTAGAGCTAGACCAAACCAGCAAATCAGGCTCAGCAGCTAGGGAGAAGGATGTTAGGAGAGAGTAGGACAAGGAAGCCACCTGCTGAGGAAGAGTGATGCTCAGAAGCCTCTGATTGTTAGAGAAGAAATCGTGAGCAGAGCCAGCCCAAGGAAAATGGATCTCAGGAAAGATCTGCGCCAAAGAAAGGGGGCCATGCCATTTGTCATGCCAGAAGCTAACACTTTTCCCATCTCCTAAAACCCAGTGGTTGTTATTAAAAAGAAATTGAGATTTCCTCTTAATAGGTCTCCAAATGCAAGAACCAGAGGAGAGGGAGCAAGGGTACCAAGGAGAGAAGCCTTTGAAGTACTTTCCTTTGAACCAGGTAGCCCATAGGGAAGAAGAGGAGAAAGCCACCCAGCCTAATCTAATAGAATTGGCATGAATCACGTCCCTGAGGCGATGAAGGCCCAGCCCTCCTTCAGACTTTGGCTGACAAACTGAATTCCAATTGAGGGGGCTTCTCTTTGGATGATCAGGGTCTCCAGACCAAAGAAAATTCCTCATCCATTTCTCTAGGAAGTTGCAGACCGAGCTGGGGATGGGGAGAACAAGCAAGATGTGTAAAGAGAGACTTTGAAGCCCGTGTTTAACAAGAATGACTCTCCCAGCAAAGGAAAGCAGATTCTTTTTCCAGCCAGAGAGCCTTTGCCTAAAGGAATCCTTCAAACTCTCGAAGTAGTGGGCTTTGGGGCTTCCAATGAAGAGAGGAACTCCTAGGTAATTAGCCGGGAAAAAAGCCTGAGGAATACTTAAGGATCTCAAAACTATGACTTTGAAGGACTGCCTACTATTGCCGAAGAGGACATGACTTTTCCTGAGATTGAAGTGCTGGCCAGCTGACGATTGGTAAGCTTCCAACACATCTTTGATCGCTTTAATACTCCTAAGGAAAGCTTTGAAGAAGAGAAGAATGTCATCGGCGAACAACAAGTGGCAGATTAAGGGAGAGGTTGGGACACTGTATATCGGGTACACGAGTTGCTGAGAAACCAGATTATCGACGTTGAGGCTAAGAATCTCTTCCGAAAGGATGAAAAGGTAAGGGGATAAGGGATCGCCCTGCCTAAGCCCACATTCCACAGTAAAGTAACCAGCAGGCTCTCTGTTTATAAGAACAGAACCTTTAGAAGAGCACACACATTCCTGGATAAGGGATTACCAAGCACTACTAAAACCAAAGTAGTCCAAGGCTTTGAATAAGAAATCCCAACTCAACTTGTCAAAAGCTTTGGAGATGTCCAGCTTGAAGCAAATACCTTTGCCTTTAGCTCCCTTTTGAAGGCTTTGAGTAAGCTCATCGGCCAGAGCAATGTGGTCTTGAGGTTTTTGCCTTTGATGAAGGCCACCTTATGAGGGGAAATTAGGTCCGGGAGAACAGCAGCCATTCTGGAAGCTAAGATCTTCGAGATCACTTTATAAAAGAAATTGAGAAGGCTAATAGGGCGGTAGTCACCAAAGCAGGACAGGGTAGCAACTTTAGGGATGAGAGACATGAAGAAAGAGTTGGAAGCTTTGAAGAGCTTTCTGGACAAGAAGAAATTCTTAACTGCAGCAATAACAAAGTTACCAATAATGTCCCAACAACTGCAGAAGAAGCTGCCAGAGAACCCATCAGGTCTAGGAGAGCTGGATTTTTTAAGGCTCAAAATTGAATTTCTGATTTCTTCATTGGAGGGGACTGCTTGCAGCATAGAGTTTCGGGTGGGAAAAACTCTCTTATTGTGCACTTGAAAGAGCCTAGGATCCATAAGGACAAGAGAAGGCTTGTAAATGTCAAAGAAGAATTCCACTGCAGCAGCTTTTAACTGAGGGTGACTATCAATGGTATTTCCATTGAATTCCACTTTGTCAATCCTATTTTTGGAGCCTCTGATTTTAGCAGCAAGGTGAAAAAACTTGGTGTTTCTATCTCCTTCCTGAAGCCATTTAGTCCTGGATTTTTGTTTCCAATGAATCTCCTCAGCTTGAAGCAAATTTTGAAGAGTGCATCATGTAAGTAGACTCCAGGGGGACAGAGTCCATGCTTTCTTGCAAAAGAAGAATGCTGTTTTCAGTAGCAGAGATGTTTGACTTAAGGTTTCCAAAAACTTCCTTATTCCAGGACTTCAATCTGATTTTGAGAGACTTCAGCTTCTGTTGAAGGATGAACTGAGGATTTCCCTGAACAGGAATATTCCACATAGTAGCCACCAGATCTTTGAAGGAGGGATGACCTATCCACATTTCCTCAAACTTGAAAGGAATGGATCTAGTAGCTATTAGAGGACGAGTGGACATTAGGATTGGGCTGTGATTAGAATTTTGCTTCACCAAGTGCTGAAGAAGACCATCAGGGAAGGAGATGCTGGGAGGAGTAATCAACCAGGGCAAAAGAGTAGCAAGGGGAATCTTTGGTGAAGCACCAGATGGAGGAGGGACCAAAGGGGTGGGGGGAGTTGGAGAAGAAAGAGGAGTAGCCTAACCTTTCCAGGTTCTGGTACAGGGAAGAGGCATTGGAGGTTTTAGGTTCTGAGAGGAAAATAATATCAGGGGAATAAGTTTTGGCCAAGTAGATGAGGGTCCTAGAAGTTGGGGAGTTTGCAATTACCCTACAGTTCCAAAACAACGTTTTAGACATGGAGATAAGGGGAAGGGAGGAGGCCAGTTGAGGGTTTGAGACTGGGGGAGTCCTTGGTAGATCTGGGTTTCTTTTGATCTTTTGATTTTGGTTTCTTTTTCTTTTTGGTAGGCTGGACAACTTTGACCAGATCTGCAGAAGATGGGGACCAGATAAAGGCTAGGGGGTGCTGCTGTTGAGGCAGGGATGGAGGGATTGATGGTAGGGGATGGAGGCTCTAACTGTAGTCAGAGGTCTATAGAGAGGTTTTTAGAGATATCAGCCTTGAAGCAATTGTTTTGGGGGCTTTGGGGACTAGAGTGGAGGGGATGAGTGGCAGGGATGGTTGAAGGAGAGGAAGGAGCCACCTGAGCAATAGGTTCCAGAACGGAGAAGGGATTATGGAGCTCTAAAGAGGAGGCAGTAGGGGATAAAGGGTCGCCAATGGGGTCAGCGACAATGAGAGTATCTTCTTGAACCATAGGACTTAGAGAAACAGATTTATGGGTGGACTTACCAAAATCGAGATCAGCTGCAGGGTGGTCTAGCTCTTGGGCATGGGGAGTTTGAAGGAGGCCTGGCGCAGAGGATCTAGGAGGGGGTGGTTTTGTTATGGGCTTCCCCATGCTCTGGGCAAACTGGCACATGCCTTCTCCATGCCTAGACCCAAGACACAAGGAGCAGGGAACATTTTTGTATAGGACATCAACAACAACTTTGGAGTCACCTGCCAGGTCAACTACAATGGAGGAGGGTTTTGGCTTTTGGAGACCTAGGTTAATGCAGATTCTGGCATAAGAGAGGATTCTTTGGGAGGCTGCTATCTCATCCATCAGGATGGGAGTGCCAAAAGAGTTAGCTATGGAGAAGAGGATGTTTTGGTTCCAGCAGTGGAAGGGAAGTCCCTTTAAACTGATCTAGGTAGGGGGTAGGGTGGGCCAGGAAAAGGATTCCATGCCAAGAGACCAAGGTAGGAGATGGAGCTTTCTATGGCCAAGAGAGATAGGGGTAAAGGAAAGGAGTGAATCCCGTACCTGGGGGCAGTGGAACCTAAAGAGAAAGAACCCTTGTTCCGTAAGGGAAATCAGGTTCCTGATGGGGAGGTTCCAGGCTAGGTTTGTTTGATGCTCAGCCCACTCAAGAGAGGGGCGTCTCCCCTCAAATCTGCCAATAGCCGCAAAAGAGAAAGACTCCTGGCTAGAGGAGATCGTTTCCTTAGGGATAGTAATAGTGGGCTTGCCATCAATCCAGGAGGTTGGTGGCAGATTTTTTGGGAAAGGTAGAGGATTTTGGGAGAGGAGGGAGGCGTAAGATCTAGGATTGGGGGAAACAGGGGAGGCCGAAGGTGAGGGGCAGGACTGGTTCAAAAGGAGGGAAAGCTTATGGATTTGGTCTGGGAAAAGGTAAGGATTTGGGTGAGGAGCAGAGGGGAGAGGGGCAGCTTGTAAAATGGCCTAGATTTCAGCTGCAGGAATGGAAACCCCTGCCGGAGGTGGGGTAGCTGAAGTCTGTTCAGGAAAAGAAACCCCTGCATGAGGTAAAAGGGCTGCTAACTCGGGATGCTCGTTGCTACCAGGAGGTGGAGGGAGTCTGCTATCTGGGGATCGAAACATCCAGGCAGCAGAGTGGAGGTTGTTGGCTGAGGAGGGAAGAAAGAGTCAGGAGGAACGGGAGAAAGGGAAAAGCTTATGGTTTGGGGTTGAATTGAAGCTTTTGTTAGATTGAGCAAGACAAAAAATGAGCATTGATTAGAAAGGAATCCTCCAACTTTTCCTCAGATGATATTATCTCTAATTGGGGATCTTGTATGGGATGTGGCCCTGTTAAGGAGAGGACTTTTGTTCCTTGGTGCACGCCCGCACATGGGGTTTACAAAGTTTAATGTGGATGGTGCTTCAAGGGGTAAGTAGGGTCCAAAAAAAAATAGAGGATCGAGTGCTGTGCAATAGTAGAGGTGAAGTGCTTCTTATGTTTTCCCATCATGTTGGTGTCTGTGATTCTAATGAAGCAGAGGTGTTAGATATTCTGGAAGGTCTCAGGGTTTTTTCAAGAAGAATCATTGGGTCTCTGGTTATGGAAAGCGACTCTTCTAATGTGATTGCATGGGTATCCAGTCGGAAGTCTGATCCTTGAAAATCTCAATTCCACTTTAATGAAATTAGGGAGTTATTGGCTACTACCAATGTCACCTTCCATCATTAGATTAGATTTGCCAATTCCATGGCAAATGCATTTACCAAGTAAGGGGTTGATAGCTAGGCTGTGTCCTTGGGTAGGTGTGATCATGCAATTTGAGTTGGGGATCGTGCGTCTCTTTTTCACCTTCTCAATATCTTTTTTTTTTCCTGTATTGTGAGCTTTGATATTCTTCTCCCTTTTAATGAATTCTATCGTTACGTCTAAAAATAAATAAATAGTGAAAAGCAAGTCACTCAGTGGAGAAAGTTCACCGGAGGAGACATTATCGTCCTTTTGTCTTAGTAATCGGAATCGAAGAGCAACAGTCTTTAGATCTTCATAATCGACATTGGCATCATTTATATGTTCCAACGCATCGTTGATCTCCTTCTCAAAGTGATAGGCCATTCCAAGTCGTTGGATCTCATCAATCATGATCATTTCTTCAACTGAGCCCTTGGCCCTAATAAAAATCTTCTTCACTTCCTCCTTCAACTCTCCAACCCTTCTAGTCCATGCATCTATTTTCTGTTCATATACATCCCATTGCAGATTATAAGAAATCAGTTAGTAAAGAAAAACAAATTCTAGATTAGATAGATAAGAGAAAAAAAATGACGTGAAAATATGTGGCTGTGGGGCTTATTGCGGGGCCCGCTAAATGCCACGTTCTATGATGGTTTTAGGTGGGATATTGGTAGGGATGTAAATGGGTCCCCGATTTTTCGATTACCCAGAGGTTCCAACCCCACTAAAAACTGGATTTGGGTCTTTATTTAGGCCCCGATAAATAAATGGTTTTGGGCCCGGTTCCACCTTGGTTCAAACCCGTGGACCCTATACCCGACATATTACTTAAATTTTCAAAAAATTCTCCAAAAAATCATATTCTTTTTTAATATCACTCTCTGTCTAGACCTAGACCCGGATCCGGACTTGTCTCATACATGGTTCTTGTTCTGGTTCCAGAGCCAAGAAACCGGTTCCGAAACGGTTCTGGGTTCGGATCCGGATCCGGTTCCACCTTCTCTTTAACGGTTCCGGTTCTAGTTCCGAGTCCACCATGAACCCGGACCGGAACCACCAATTTACAACCCTAGATATTGGGAATATCCTAGATGGTGGTTACGATTTTGAATAACAACTTGTCGGCGTGATGAAAGCAAGTGTAAGGTGTTTTTATTTTATTTTAATAACAATGCAATGTTAAGATGGTTAAATCCAAGGGTGACTACTTAGAAGAAAAGATATGATTCAGTTACATCAAGATATGGATCATAGGATTTTAATCCCATGCGTTCAATTCTTATCAGAACCATGCATCTGGACTGTTATAGAGGTGGGTCCACACTAGAAAATCACTTGCTGTAGATGCGGATATATGGTTCTCATTAATTAGAACCATGCGTGAGAGAATAATTTCTATGCATCGTATCCAAATAATTGACTGTTATATGTGAAGTTCTTGGGTGGGTGTGTGCAATTCCAAATTCCATAGAAGCTGAAACACACTTTCCGTTCTATATGCCATAAAAGGAAAAAATATTGGAAGTGAGGATTTTATTTTATTGTGAGAGAGGAAAATGGAGTTCGACCAGCTCCCCAAAACTCATTCTCGCAAAAGAGAAGCCGGTTGTGTTGCGCTGGATATCACCACTTACTCATGTACAAGAACGTCATGTATATCGCCTATTCATGTTATCTCGTACTCGTATTCACGTGGAAAAGCACTCACTATACCATATTTATCATAGTGCAAGTAAGAGGAGTTATTATCCGAAACCGTGTCCATCCACAACGGGATATATTCATTCTTGATCCCATCTCAAATCATGATAGATGCTAGTATTAAGCGTACGTGCCCTAGCTAAATGAGGTCCCCACTTCCATAGATTTGCATAAAAGCATAATCTTTCTTATCTATTTTATCTGGTATTTTTTTTTCCTAACTAACCTTTTTTTTATTTGCAATGCGATGTGAACAGATAATATGCATGGACAAAAAATCCCTGCACCTATATAAAAAATAAATAAATAAAAAGGCAACCTCCTTTCTTACTAAAAGACAAAAAACTCCACTTTTCAATACAAAAAGTTAAAAAGACTCCAGACTAAACTATTAAAAATAAAATACCATTACAATTAAAAAGCTCCACACTCTAGATTTGCTGCCATTGCACTTTATTTTACATGTAAAATTACCAAACAGGCCCTAAGGGTCTATTTGGGAACTTTATATATAGAGTGGAGTGAAGTAAAGCCTCAAATAGTGAAATAATAAAATATAAGTGGGTTATATGAAGATTCCACGCACCTTTCCTTGATTCCTGACACTAATTTCCCACGGTGCCTAGGTACTTGCCCTAATTTTTTTAATTAGAGTGATAAATCATTGAGTTGGTCAAATAAATAGAAAAATGCGGAACTAAATAAAGTTAGAGTCTGGATTCGGTGAGGTTTTATCCTATGGTGGCGTGGTGGACCATGGTTGTTCCACCACGGTCGCTGTAGGTAAAGCTCCTTGGAGGTTGTCGATTCATAAAGTTAATGCACTCTTTTGTGTTACATTAATCATAATAGAATAAAAGTTGGAGACTATATCTTGACGAGAAGGTCTACCATATGAATGGCATGGATCAAATAAAGATGAACCTCACCATATTTGACTTGACATGGAAGAGATTGTGATCGTGAGATCATTCTTCCTAACCAAGGATATGTGTATTTTTACCATGTGATCTTCAGTGTAAGAAATGAAGAAATCTCCCCAAACAGAAGGATGAAATGGTGATGGACGGTCAGCACCATTTTTGTTTCTATTTAGAGGTGGGCGATGGACAATAGAAGCAAGAGGAGAGGAACTTAGGGAAGCCATACTCCTTGAAACTCTTGTCTAAGAAAAATATGTTTTCCAGTGTGTAGGAATCTAGGCATTGCACTAATAGCTATTTATAAGGCATGTGGAAAGGAATGTTGTCGCCGTGCACAGACATGTGGCTCACACCATACTGTACTTGATTTTGTGTTTTTTCGTTTTGTAAAAGACCATGTTGTACTTGTTACTGTCATGGCTATGTGCTTAAAATGCATTTACAAGTGTTTTCCTCCCTTGGTTCATGTATCATACACATCAATGCCCCACTTTCTTCTAGGGAGGAGAAAGAGAAAAAAAAAAAGGGTTTAGAGAAAAAAAAAGGGTTTAACATGCATGTATAATATATTCTACTACGTTTAACACGCAGGTTTTATATATATATATATATAGAGAGAGAGAGAGAGAGAAAAGTGCTCCTATGAGAGACACTCTCACCAACTTGGTGAGAGATGGGTGGGGGCCCTCACTTCCATATCCACTCTCACCAACTTAAATGCAAGAACTTCCAACTTAAATGTGAGGGCCCCCACCCATCTCTCACCAAGTTGGTGACAGTGTCTCTCATAGGAGCACTTCCCCCATATATATATATATATATATTGTACGTTTATAGCAAATCATAACTCGGATGGGTTAACAGAAAAGGCATTTCTTACTTATATGGAGTGGTGCTACCGATACAAATTAAACAAAAGGTGGTTGATGGCTTCTTTCTTTTCATACAACTTGTGAGTTTTTGTTAGGTATATCATTAATAAGTTAATTTTTTAAAAAATACGTGAATAGCATGCTTCTTGTTTTAATTAAAATATTTGTGATTTAAGCGCTTTTAAAAGTTTTAAACTTACGTTCATTGAGCCATCATTTTCAACTTGATTGAAGTTTTCATGCATACACATAGAATATTCATCTTTACATTCATATAGTACGCATGTGTTGAGTTAGATTCTCACTTTCATATCCACCTAATTAAAAGTCAATGTAATTGAGCTTAATTCTTATCTCTAATATTTTGTAGACACATCTTAGAGATAACCATTCTTAGGGTCATAGTTAGTGCTTAGCCTTAGAAAAGCATAAGTGTAAAGGTATACTAATGGGTGGACCATGAATCCCAGGAGGTTATTGCTTACCCTTGGAAAGTATATTGTAAGGTTATTGCTTAGCCTTGAAAGTCATTTTGTAAAGGCTATTGCTTAGTCTATTAAAAAGCATAAATAGTGGAATGCCGGTGGGTGTAGGAGCATATGCTGGGAGTGGACATGGGCATTGAGGCCGAACCACTATAAATAGTTGTGTTATGGTGAATGCTTTGTGGTGATTGTTTTTATTAGCTTCCGCACTTTAATTAGTTCGATCTATATCTTCACTCGTGAACTAATTAATTTTATAAAGTTAAAATTGGCATAATTGGTCATTAAATCAAGCTCACCCTATTCACCCCCCTCTAGGGTTTGGATCCCGGACTTTCAATTTAGAAGAAAGGTTTGTAGTTGATTTGAACCATCCACTTAATTGTTCCAGTTGCATATCATCAATCAATGGTCACAGCGATTCCATTATCAAATTATCAGAACCATAATTTGACTAATTTTCCATGATCAACTGTTTATTGAAGGAGTCTAATACTTTTGGTTAAAATCTTGTATTCTGGCTTATTCGGTCTTCTAAGTGAGCCAAAATCGAAGGTTAGGATTCAATGGTATTTTGATCTTTATATCAGATTTCATAGGATTTTAGATACATACATGTATATGTGACAAAACTATATTAGTTTTTTACCACCTCCATCAATATTGTATCTGATAAGGATCCACAAGTTGATAATTTAATGAGGGAGGAAGTTGCAAGCTGCCCAACACACATCAGCACAAAGAACAACCTGATTCACCAAGCAGGGTACACACTAGACGTCCTGTACAAAATCAGATTCACCAAGCACTACTAGAATTTAAGCTTCTGGCGGAGGAAAAAGCGGGCGGCCGCCTGTGGCGGTCGCAAAATGTAGCATTAGCGGCCGCCATAACGGTCACTAAAGACCACTTTTATAAACCCCACGAAACCCACATTCATTCAGTTTTTCCCTGTTTTTTCCTTCCCAATTTTTTTCCCCTCCCACGCTCTGCCCTCCCGCCGCACTGGCCATGCCACCGCAGGAGCCCTCCCTCTCCCTCTCCCTCTCCCTCGCCCTCCCCCTCTCGCTCGCCCTCTCCCTTTCCCTTTCTCTCTCTCTCTATTTCTCTCTCTCTCCCTCCCTCCCTCTCCCTCTCGCTCTGCACCGTGCCCTCCCGCGCCCACGCCACTGCCGGAGCCACCCTCTCCCTCTCCCTCTCCCTCTCTCTCTATTTCTCTCTCTCTCCCTTCCTCCCTCTCTCTCTCGCTCTGCACTGCGCCCACGACTCTGTACCGTCTCGCTCTGCACTGAGAATGGCGTAATCTCCCGCCCCAAGATCCTGGGGTTCGTCAGAGTCCAGACCGGATTCGCGTCTGCGGATCGGCGTGCCGCACTTCGGAGCATGTGGTTCCCTTCCGACACCGACGGTCTATTACAGTGAGATCTCGCCTTCTGTTTTGGGGCTTTGAATTGGGTTTTGTGAATTATTGCCTGTTTGTTTTAGTTGTAATTTGGAAGGTTTTGTGCATGATGATGATTTGCTATTTTGGAAACCCAATGTTTGGGTTTGGATCTGCAGGGTACACACTAGAATTTTGAACAACCTGATTCACCAAACAGGGTACACACTAGACGTCCTGTACAAATTCAGATTCACCAAGCACTACTAGAATTTAAGCTTTTGGCGGAGGAAATAGCGGGCGGCCGCCTGTGGCTATCGCAAAACGTAGCATTAGCGGTCGCTAAAGACCCCTTTTATAAACCCCACGAAACCCACATTCCTTCAGTTTTTTCCCTGTTTTTTCCTTCCCAATTTTTTTCCGCTCCAGTGCTCTACCCTCCCGCCGCACCGGCCACGCCACCACCGGAGCCCACCTACGCCGGAGCCCTCCCTCTCCCTCTCCCTCTCCCTTTCTCTCTCTCTCTCTATTTCTCTCTCTCACTCCCTCCCTCCCTCCCTCTCCCTCTCGCTCTGCACCGTGCCCTCCCGCATCCACGCCATTGCCGAAGCCACTCTCTCCCTCCCTCTCCCTCTCCCTCTCTCTATTTCTCTCTCTCGCTCTGCACTGCGCCCACGCCACTGTGCCCTCTAGCTCTGCACTAAGAACGGCGTAATCTCCCACCCCAAGATCCCAGGGTTCGTCGGAGTCCAGACCGGATTCGTGTCTGCGGATCGACGTGCCGCGCTTCGGAGCACGTGGTTCCCTTCCGACACCGACGGTCTATTACAGTGAGATCTCGCCTTCTGTTTTGGGGCTTTGAATTGGGTTTTGTGAATTATTGCCTATTTTTTTAGCTGTAATTTGGAAGGTTTTGTGCTTGATGATGATTTACTGCTTTGGAAACCCAATGTTTGGGTTTGGATCTGCAGTTGATTTGGATTGCGATCAGAATGATGGATTTAGAATTGAGTCTGGGGAATGTCTGCATTTGGTGTTATTCATTTGCTTTTATTTTGTGTTTGGATACAATGTTGAATTGGGTTATGTGATAATCAACTTTCTTTAACTTTGTGTGGTCTTGAATGCAACATTGCAATTATAAAGGCTCATTTACCTATTCCACATTGACCCTTAATTTTACAAATTTAGCACCTTTGATAGGAAGACATTGGTAAGAAATCCGGGCACTTTGATATAATGGCATCATTTAGTAGTCTTAGGAATTCGTTATTGATTAAACAAATAGGCCCTAAGATATGTTTGTAATTTTAAACAAGTTTTTGGTTTACAGAGCCCGAGACAAGTATGCGGGATATATTAGGTGTTTTTTTTATTATTATTATTAAAGTCAATTTGGGTAGCAAGGTATATGAATACAATTTAAAATGCTTAAATTTTATTATAATTATTTGGCCATTTCCTATTTACTAAACCTAAGCAGTGTTTTGGTTCAGGGCAAATAGCATGGTTTTCAAAACATGTGTTTCTTAGGAAGGGAAGAAGTAGTTATCTTTTGTGGGGACTGACGAAATGAAATAATGCACTGAGATCGATAGTGTACTTGGGTTACAATGACACTACTGGCAATGTTGTAGCCCTTCTTTTGAGTTATATGTACCTTGGTGCAGGTATAAGATGTTGGGGACTGATCGTGCTGAAATAGGGTTATTCCTATATTGCAGCGTGATTGATTGTTTGCTTGAATCCAGTTCCACCATAGTGGATCGACTGTGGATTTGTCACACTCTGATGAATTTGGAAGGTTTCAAATGCCAATTGTTATAGGATTTTGTGTGGAGTATTTTACCAAAACCAAAGTTACATCTGATTTCGGTAATGGTACCGGTCGAGAGGGGCCCCGGCTCCCATCTCCCCGGCGCGGCATTGCCTCAGCCACTACCAAGGTAAGATTGGTCTCGGTAGAAGTACCGACCACGTCCTTCCGAACTCACCCTCGTGCGTCGACATCCTCGTCCGACCTCGAGCGTAACCGACCTCGGGGTCTTCTCCCGTTCGGCCTCTTGGCTGAGGTGACACTGAGTGTCTAATCCCCATTATGGGATGGGGCGGCTACTTCACAGAGAGTCCCTGACAAACAGGGTGGCCACCGGCCATTGATAAGGGCTCCCTCCTATCAGCAGATCACATCCACATTTATGTGAGGGATTTGGGGGAGGTCTGATGGGACAAGTATCCTCACCTACCCCCACCAAGGATCCTAGATGTGGGCTGATGGGACAAGTATCCCCACCTACCTCCACTGCAGAACCTTCCACTCTCCTCTATATATACCTGTATAGTAAGCCTTTGACAGGTACGCAAGATACATAGCATACACTTTACTATTTTGCTCACATCTTCTTCCTCACTTCACCCTAGTTCAGTGACTGCACTACCTCAGGCGTCGGAGTGCCTTTGGCTGACAGCAGCCTCGGGCCCTGACCTCTGTTTTCTTCTCCCTTTCAGGTTTCGAATCATCAAAGACGTTCCCGATCAGTCAAATAGGATCTCACTAATCCCCATCATCATCTAAACCAAGTCCGTAATTTTTAGGCACGTACAATTGGCGCTGTCTGTGGGAAAGATCTGAAAAATCCATATTTTCATCCTAACAGCCATGCCTCCAAAGGCCAAGAAGGGAAAGAGCATTGCTGGACCGTCCAGGTCCAAGCAGCCAGAGACATTCCTGCCCCTCATGCCGCCTCCACTGGTGACGAACCAGGCGAGAGAACTGGTGACGAACCAGGGACGAGTAACCGGACAAACGCCGCCTAACCCTCATCAGAAGAGGGTTGGCGGATAATCTGGAATGAGGAGCGTGGGATCACCTGTCACCCTGACTCCTTCACCTTCGAGGGGTGCAGCAGCACTCCCTCATCACGGACATGTGCTGGAAAGGGTCAAACCGACTACTTCCCAGGCCGATTGTCCACGTCTGGATATCGTCTTGACCGGGCTACCCCGAAAGGACGTTCCTCCTCGGAGACAGTCCCAACGGGACAAGACCCCAGTGCAGTCTGATCCACGCCAGTCTAGCCACCAGGACCACATGGAGGACCACGTGCACATCGACGATGAGGGCGACGATGACTTAGTCCTGGAGGAAGAGGACGAAGCACGCGTTGAGGTGATTAAGGCTCAAAACCGCCTTATTCAAGTGCAAAAAGAGCAGATCCTCCAGCTCCAGCGACAGCTCGAGGCAAAGGACAGAGCCCCACCCCGGATCTCCCACACGCCTCCACCTCGGCAGCAAGCTAGGAAGGGTCCCGAAGCTCGCCGGACTTGAGGCAAGTCATAAATAGAAGGCGTGACCGAGCTCGCGAAGAGGGCTCGAGTAACACCCACGCCAGCGCTGACCAGCAGCAGCGCCATAAACAAAGGCTGGAGACCGAGGCCGACCCTGACATGGCTGATTATATTGATCAGTAAATCAAGCTCGCCGTACAGCAGAATATGGAGTTCGCTGGCCTCACCCGAGGTCGGCTAGCCACCAAAAACAGCGAGAACCACGGCACGTCTCCATTCACTCGGGAAATCAAAGATCATCCCCTCCCTGATAAGTTTAGCGTCCTGCGGTTCAATCTTTATGACTGGACTTCGGACCCCGAGGCGCACCTCCGACACTTCACCCAGAAGATGTCGGTGTTCGGCGGTGATGGCAACCTCGATTGTAAGGTTTTCTCCTCCAGCCTGGGTGACCTCCCACTTCGGTGGTTCTGTGCACTCTCCGAGGGATCGATTTCGAGCTAGCAACAGCTCCGAGATTCCTTCGTCGAGAAGTTTCAAGCACACCGGGTCATCCCGAAGACTGACGCCGACCTGATTTCAATCAAAATGAGGCCGACCGAGAATATCACTCGGTTCTCCAAGTGGTTTTGGACCATCTACAGCGTGATCGAAGGTGCCAACGACGAAGTGGCCATCAAGTCCTTCCAACAAGCTTTGTTGCCGGGCAATGAGCTTCAGAAAGAACTGTTGCGGTTCCCCGTGGCTTCGGTGAAAGCACTGATGGCCCGGGTGAACCAGTACGTTGAACAAGAAGAAGACGAAGTCCGAGCTCGGGAGAGCCACAGCATCTGGCAGGAAGACCGATCTCAGGGTCGGCAGGAGGGCCGACCCTCCAAGAAGGAAAGAAAGCAAGCCAAGAGGGAGGCGGACCGAAATAGAGAGCCATCCACCTCGACAGCTCGTTCTGTTCCCGCCTCGGGAGGCAGCGCAAAGCCGAAGCCAAGTGGCGCCTCTTACAAGGCCGTCAATACCATCTTTAAGGAGCCTATTTACAAGCTCCTCAGCAAGATCCAAGCCCAACCCTTCTTCAAATGGCCCCAGCCTAAGAAGGGCGATCCCTCTATACGAGACCAGGGCAAGTTCTGTGCCTACCACAAAAATAAGGGACACAGGACAGAGGATTGTCACGCCTTCAAGGCACACCTCGAAAGGCTCGTGAGAGACGGACACCTCAGAGATCATGTCAAAGAAGAAGGTAGAGTAAACCACGCTCAACAACGCCAGCCCGATGAACTGGATAGCGATGAGCCAGTGGGGACCATCGACGTCATCCACCTGGCCTCCACTCCTAAGGGCAGCAACCAGGCCCGCGCCGAGGCCAGAAGGGCCCAGCACGGCAAACAGGTAATGGCGGCCGAGCTCAGTCCCTCGGCGAAGAAGGCACGCTTAGAGAGACCAAAGATTTGGTTCTCTGACAATGACTTGGCCGGGGTCCAGCTACCCCACAATGATCCTCTTCTCCTGACTATGAGGTTGCAGAACTTCAACGTCAAGAGGATTCTAGTGGACCCCGGGAGCTCCTCGGAGATCCTCTATTTTGACTGCTTTAAAAGAATGGGTCTGCAAGAGAAGGACCTGCAGGAAGCCCGTACCCCACTGGTGGGTTTTAGCTCCAAGTCTGTGTACCCCAAGGGGAAGATTTCCCTCAGAGTCGAAGTAGGGGGAGCCTCCATGACAGCAGACTTCCTGTTGGTAGATACGCAATCTCCATACAATGCCATCATGAGAAGAACCTGGCTTTGTAACATGGAAGCTGTGCCCTCCACCCATCACCAGAAGCTCAAGTTCCCATTGCAGAGCGAGGACGGGGGCTTCGAAGTAATCATAGTCCGCGGTGACCAACAAATGGCCAAAGAATGCCTCATGGTCGTGGTCCCCGGAGAAGCAGAACCGCAGAGAGTTCATATGACCGAGCTGGAGGCCGAGCTCGAGGCTGTTGGCCGAACTCCAGAGCAGAAGAGCGTTGAAGACCTCACCAAAGTCAGGATCGATCCCAACAATCCGGAGAGGTTCTTCGTGCTCGGTAGTCAGCTTGCGGATCAGGAAAGGGCCGAGATGCTTGACTTCCAGTTACAGAACAAGGAATTCTTCACCTAGACCTCATATGAGACGCCTGGCATTGACCCCGAGGTCATGTGCCACAAGCTAAATGTGGATCTCGAGCACAAGCCTATAGTCCAAAAGACTCGCAGGTCGGGAATCCAGCAAGCAGAGGCTGTGACCGAGGAGGTCGAGAAATTGTTAGAAGCTGAAGCTATCAGAGAAGTCCACTACCCTGTGTGGTTAGCCAACACGGTTGTGGTCAAAAAGAAGAGTGGGAGCTGGAGGGTCTACGTAGACTACACCGATCTCAACAAAGCCTGTCCCAAAGACAGCTTTCCCCTTCCGAAGATAGACCAGCTGATCGATGCCACTGCCAGGCACGATAGGATGAGTTTCCTCGATACATACCGAGGTTACCATCAAATTCCGATACACAGGCCTGATCAGGAAAAAACCGCGTTCATAACACCCCAGAGGCATTTACTGCTACAAGGTGATGCCCTTCGGGTTAAAGAACGCTGGTGCCACTTACCAGGGGCTGGTGACCAAGATGTTTCAGGCCCAGCTCGGCAAGACGGTCGAGGTCTACATTGATGACATGGTCGTTAAGTCTAAAAGGTCACAGGACCACTTGACTGACCTACATCAAACCTTCGCCGTCCTCAAATAATACAAGCTCAAGCTGAACGCCTCCAAGTGTGCATTTGGCGTCGGCTCGGGCAAATTCCTGGGCAACCTGGTCACTAGGCGAGGAATAGAAGCCAATCCCGATCAGATCTCGGCAATCCAGGCCCTACAGAGTCCGACCTCGGCAAAACAAGTCCAGAGGCTTACAGGGATGGCAGCAGCACTAAACCGCTTCATTAACAGAGCTTCAGACAAATGTCGTCCCTTCTTCCAACTCCTCAAGAAGAGCTCAGGGTTCCAATGGACGCCGGAGTGCAAAAGCGCCCTTCAAAAGCTCAAAGGATACCTCTCTTCACCTCCCCTACTTTCCACCCCGGCACAAGGTGAGGTCTTATACTTATATCTGGCAGTTTCGGACCACGTAGTGAGCTCGGTACTCATAAGAGAAGATAATAGGCAGCAAAAGCCTATCTATTACACAAGCAAAATCCTGCTGGATGCCGAGACGAGATACCTGCCATTGGAGAAGCTCGCATTTGCACTTGTCAGTGCCTCCCGTAAGCTCTCCCACTACTTCCAGACATATTCCATAGTGGTTGTGACCAAACATCCACTCAAGTCCCTCTTCAGGAAAGCAGACTTCTCTGGAAGAGTGTCCAAATGGGCTGTTGAACTGGGACAATATGATATCCAATAGCAGCCCAGAACGGCCATCAAAGCCCAGGTGCTGGCAGACTTCATTGTGGAGTTCACCTCTCCTAGTTCGGCACCGAGCCACCTCGACACGGAACTGGGGGCAAAGAGGGAGCAACCACCGAGACCGAGACAGAACAGGAGCGGTCCTGGAAATGGTTCCTCAACTCATCTTGGAAGGTCTTTGTCGATGGATCATCAACCTCCAAGAGAGCTGGTGTAGGCATAGTCCTTCAATCTCCGGAGGGCCTTGTCATTGAGCAAGCCCTGACCCTTGACTTCAAAGCATCTAACAACGAGGCTGAGTACGAAGCACTAATAGCAGGGCTGAGCAGTGCAAAAATTCTGGGGGCACAACAACTGGTTGTCTTCAGTGATTCACAGCTGGTGACGAGCCAACTCAATGGAGACTACCAGGCCCGTGACGACAGGATGGCAACCTACCTAGCCTACACCAAACAACTTCTATCTCAGTTCCAAAAGGCTGAAGTCAGGCAGATCGGCAGAGATTCCAACTCTCACGCCAACGCACTTGCAAACTTGGCCTCTGCTGTCGAGGCAGGAAGAAAAAAGACTGTCGAAATGGAAGCACTGGACAGGCCGAGTATAGAACTCCACCCACCTCGGCAGATCATGTGTGCCGACCTCGGTCCGAGTTGGATGGACGACTTCATTTCCTACCTCAAGGACGATCAGCTCCCCGAGGACAAAAGTAAGGCGCACAGAATCAGGCTAAAAGCAGCTTGGTTCTGGCTCTCCCCAGATGGCAAGCTCTACAAAAAGTTCTACAATGGCCCTTACCTCTAGTGCGTTCACCCGAGCAAAGTCGAGGACTTCTTTTATGAAATCCATGAAGGGATCTGCGGCAGTCACATCGGAGGTCGGTCACTGGCTTACCGAGCTATCAGCCAAGGCTACTGGTGGCCCTACATGCAGAAGGACGCACAGGTCTATGCCAGGAAATGTGAGAAGTGTCAGAAGTTTTCTCATTCTCTCCATCAACCAGCACATGACCTAAGTCCTCTTTCCAGTCCATGGCCATTTGTCCAGTGGGGACTGGACTTGGTGGGACCTCTCCACCGAGCTCCGGGGAATAAAAGATGGTTGATAGTAGCCACTGACTACTTCACCAAGTGGATAGAAGCTGAAGCATTGTCCTCCATCACCGAGAAGGATACCAAAAACTTCGTATGGAGAAACATCGTAACAAGATTTGGAGTTCCTCGAGCCTTGATCTCGGATAATGGGACACAGTTCGACTCCAACTTCTTCAAAAAATTCTGTCAAGAACTCGGTATCAGGAACTACTATTCCACTCCGGCATACCGCTAGAGCAATGGACAGGCTGAAATCCCTAATAAGGTAGTGCTCGACGAGCTTAAAAAGAGACTAGACCGAGCTAAAGGAAGATGGGTAGAGGAGCTCCCAAGTGTCCTTTGGGCGTATAGAACTACCCAAAGGCGCTCGACCTCGTCTACACCCTTCTCCCTGGCCTACGGAATGGAAGCCGTAATTCCACTTGAGGTCGGTTTACCGACCCTCATGTCGGAACTATTTGATCAAGGCCGAAACGATATGAACCTCGCCACAGAGCTCGACTTAGCTGAAGAGCGGAGGGAGTCAGCAGCCATTCGCCTCGCCTCTTATCAACAACAGTTGGCCAGGGATTACAATCTAAAGGTTAAAGAAAGAAAGTTCTCCCCTAGGGAACTGGTCTTGAAGAAGACACTTCCAGCAGACAAAAATCCCAGCGAAGGAAAACTTGTACCGAACTGGCATGGGCCATTCAAAGTGGTTTCAGTAGCTGGACAGTCTGCATACAATCTTGAGGACATGAAGGGTAGAGAGCTACCACGTCCGTGGAATGCCATGCACCTCAAGAAATTCTACTTTTGAGATGTGCTCGGATTTTGGAAGTTAATAAAATTGATTCTTTTTATAGAATGCGTCTACTCTCAAATCTGGTCAAGTTATTGAACTCGGCACATACATACAGCTCGGTCACAGGACCTGCTATTCGGCTCGGTTATTGAAACCAGCTCATGTCGGCTCGGTCACGGGACCTCCCGCTCAGTTTGGTTATCATGGTCAGCTACTTCGACCCGGTCAATGGACCAGTCAAGTTCTAAATATTAGGCCGAAACTCAGCTATGGTCAAAGGACCAAGTACATTCAGTTTTACCGAGGTCAACGCCTGTTACGGTTACAGAACCTAACAGCACCTCAGGTTACAAACTTAACGCGGCCACAGGACTGGTCACTCAGCTCGGTTACGAAACCAGCTCTCATTTTCGGCTCGGTCACGGGACGTGCCGATCAGTTCAGTTACAAGGATCAGCTACTTTGGCTGGGTCATTGGACCAGTCATAAGTTCTGATTAAACATTTCGCTATGGTCGTGGGACTAAGCACATTTACTTGAACCAAGATCAAAGCTTGTTATGGTTACAGAGCCTGACAGCACCTCATCTTGCAAACTTAGTACGTTGAGTTCGGCCACGGCGCCGAGCTCAGTTACTTGTCTTGCTTTTATCTTATTTCCTGTTATTTATTGTTGGTTACAAAGCCAGGCACATAAAAGGAACAGGGAAAGGAGAAAAAAGACAATCACAAATTTACTCAAGTTGGGAGCAAAAACGAATTTCATTCAGATTGAAAAATGATTACAAATCTCTTTCATTCTCCCCAAGTACAAAAATCAAAAAAGGAAATTACATCAAATCAATTTCAAACCACAGCCCCCTCGGCACCCCCAGCAGCAGCATTCTCCTCGGCGTCAACATTGACCTCGGCGGCATTGGCCTCGACTTCCCCAGCAGGGGCCTCAGGAGCCTCGTTCGGCACGGGCTTAGGAGGGGGAAATTGGGGGATCTCGGCATATACAGGGTTGTCCTCGGGGACCCCTGCCGCCCTCAGCGAGCCTGTCCACCCCAGCCTCCAGGCTTTCTGACTGACCTCACAGACCTGGGCAGCATACAAATCGGTGGCTTCTGCCACCCCTTCATCAAAAGCCCGGTCGACTTCAGTCCGGAGTTTGTCAGCCTCTGCGCTAGTTCAACCTCCACCTCCTCCCACCTCTTCTCGAGCTCAGCTGTCGTCTCAACTTGTTTTTCCAGCCCTGCTTTGGCCTTTTCGAGCTCGGCCTTAAAGCCCGCGGCAAACATTTCCTGCTCAGCCGCCTTCTTTTTTATCTCGCCGAGCTCTACCTCAAGGTCCGTTTTCCTCTTCTCCGCCTTCTCAGCCCGGACAGCGTTCTGATGAGTCTTCTCAGCCAGCACCAGGTTCCTTTGAAGGATCTGCGAAGGCAGGTGTCAGAATTACAGAAAGGCCTGAAGAATCAAAAGATCACAAGCTGAGAAGAGAGAAATTTACCCTGAGGGCGTCACCCATCTGAGCCACATCCAGGTCCACCTCGCTCAGCTTCCAGTACGCTGCCATATCCCTTGGCAGAGCACAGGCGTGCGCGAGGGCGCTGACAACCAAAGTCCCATCATTCACCCGGCCATCCTCTAGCAACGGCTGACGGTCTTCTAGCAGGAAGCTAGGATTCCAAGGACTCGGGACGAGGGACGGCGAGCGCCGGGGGGATGGATTGTGTTCACCTTCGGCCGGATCCGCGATTCTCGGCCTTTTTCCCAACCGAACCGCGTCCCGGTTGGACTTGGTGGAACGCTCAGTTGCCAAGGAAGGCTAAGGAGAAGACCGAGTGGGGGCAGAGACGACAGTGTTTACCGGGCTCAAAGGGAAAGCAGCTCCCGAGGAGGGGGTAGGCCAGCCTCGGAAGACAGCAGCATCGAGGCTTATGACTGTCGCTCGGCGGCGGCCCATCTCGGCCTCTTCGTCTGAGCTAAAAGACTAAAGATTCACAAGGCCCTCTCACCGAGCCTCCTCGGTTTCGCCCTCTGATGGGGTTTCTTCTCCGGATTCGGTCTCTGCAGCGGTCCCAGCCTGGGAGGGCCGGGCTTCGGCTGAGGCTTGAGGAGGTATGATCTCGGGGGGCACTTGAAGCCCCGCAGCTAGAGCTTCCTGTGCTTCGGCTTCGGCCAAAGCTAAAACTTGCTCCCCCCTTAGATTTTCGTACCGTCTTGTGATGAAAGATCGGTATACGGCTCATACCCGAGAAGGGCTGAAGCTGATCGGGTCCAGTGGCCCTTGTAGCTATATATTCTCTTTAACCAGGTGACATTTCGTCGCCACCTGGAGTTCTTCGCTTGCTGTTTTCTCTCCCTGTGGCCTGCACACCAAGCACTTGAGTATATCAGCTCGGCAGAACAAAAATACATTGAAAGATAAAAGAAATTGAGAGATATTTACTCTGTGGCTCCCCGAGACGACGAGGGATGTGATCCACCCTGGGCTCTCCGGGTGCATACTCCCAGTTCCCAGTGACGTAAAGGCGGTCATCCCCGGTGTATTTAGTATTGTCCTCGAGCTCGTTGATTATAAGGATTTCCTTCGACCGAACTCGGAGGTAGTACGCATCGTCCTTCGGAGATCGACAAAGGTCATAGACATCTTCAATGTCTTCGACGCCAAGGTCTGTCCCCAGGATCCTATTAAGCTCGGCTACGCCCATGATTATCTTGTAACCGTTGGGCATGAGCTGGCAGGGGGTGCGATTCCTCCTCCTGAGGCAGGCCCTCAAGAGGGGGTGGACCGGGAATCTCACCCCACCTTCTATAATGGTAACTAGTGGAAATGGCATCCACCCGACTACATAAATCCGAGGCCGGATTTGGTCATCGGGGCCGTCTGCCCTGATGCTGACGTTCTCCGGTATCTGGTATCTGTTCCTAAGCTCTATGAGGGCAAGTTCTGTGTCTATCCGATGTCTATACACCCCCATCTTCCCTGACATAGACAGAGAGCAGACGTCGGTGACGGAGAAGAACAAAATGTAACCCAGAAAGGAGGTCCCGGAAGAAAACCCCAGAAAAGGAAAAATGGCAGAAGAAAAGCAGAGAAGAACTCATTGAGACACGATGCTTGAACAGACCAATGAACTTCTCAGACGACGAGGAGAACAGACAGACGAACTTCTCAGATGACGAGGTCTCTCAGGCAGATCTCAGGCAGGTCTCAGGCAGCAGCACCAGGCGCAGTAGCGGGTTCAGCAAGAGTAGCCCTCCTTCGAGGACGAGATCTTCTATACAGAGATAAAAATCTCTTCGTATTCCGAAAGACGCGCGTGCAGACACCGTCTCGGGCACGCCACCCGTCTCCTCGATATGACTTCACGGCCATCGGGGGTATGACGCGTGGTAGCACCGCGTCACCTTCATAATGATATGGGCGGGCTATTAAACCGCCTCCATACAGCTGTGCTCTATTAAATACGCCTCGGAAAGCAAAACGACAACCCACGCCTCTTAAAGAGCTACGGGTTCGGTTTCTGAAACTCCATTTCTACCGACCCCAAAGGGTTACTACACCCCCGAGGTCAGGAGCTGGGGGCGATTGTGTGGAGTATTTTACTAAAACCAAAGTTACATCTGACTTCGGTAATGGTACCGGTCGAGAAGGGCCCTGGCTCCCATCTCCCTGGCGCAGCAGCGCCTCAGCCACTACCAAGGTAGGATTGGTCTAGGTAGAAGTACCGACCACGTCCTTCCGAACTCACCCTCGTGCATCGACATCCTTATCCGACCTCAGGCATAACCGGCCTCGGTGTCTTCTCCCGTTCGGCCTCTTGGCTGAGGTGAACACTGAGTGTCTAATCCCCATTATGGGATTGGACGGCTACTTCACAGAGAGTCCCTGACAAATAGGGTGGCCACCGGCCATTGATAAGGGCTCCTTCCTATCAGCAGATCACATCCACATTTATGTGAGGGATTTGGGGGAGGTCTGATGGGACAAGTATCCTCACCTACCCCCACCAAGGATCCTAGATGTGGGCTGATGGGACAAGTATCCCCACCTACCTCCACTGTGGAACCTTCCACTCTCCTCTATATATACCTGCATAGTAAGCCTTTGACAGGTACGCAAGATACACAGCATACACTTTGCTATTTTGCTCACATCTTCTTTCTCACTTCACCCTAGTTCAGTGACTGCGCTAACTCAGGCGTCGGAGTGCCTTTGGCTGACAGCAGCCTCGGGCCCTGACCTCTGTTTTCTTCTCCCTTTCAGGTTTCGGATCATCAAAGACGTTCCCGATTAGTCAAACAGGATCTCACTAATCCCCATCATCATCTAAACCAAGTCCGTAATTTTTAGGCACGCACAGATTTGATACCCAGTTGAGTTATGCTCAATAATATTTGTTTATTTTAAGTTAGGACATGGATCAATAGAAGTCACTGATATGTCAGTGGTTAGATATCAAATGCATGCCTTGGCAACATTGCTTTATGGGTGTATGTGATACATGCTTGAGTATGACCTTGAAGCAAATTGTGTTTGAATAAATCCATCTTGTGTTACTTTCTATCATCACAATGTTGTCCAATTTCATCAACTTCTATTTGAAAAAAAAAAACTTGGACACTTCATATTGCATATTAGAGCAAGCTATTGGATTAGCCATTAATTTGTTGGAGAGGGCTGATTTTTGGCTGAAGGACATGTTACTGCTTTTTTTTTTTTTTTTCGAATTATGAATGTTGATATATATTTTTTATTATTGATATTTTGAACATTATTATTGTGTTGGATATTGTGTTCTTCACTTATTGTTTTATTTCAAATTTGGGTACATATTGTTTGTGAATGGGTTATTGTAAAAAATTTTGGGTTATTGTTGTTGTGTTGAATAATATTTTGTATTTTGAATATGTATAAATTTAATTTTAGGAATTTATTTTAGAAATGAATATTTTTAATACAATATTTGATTAAATTGATAGGCAAGCTTAGAAGCTTTGAAAAAAATATATAATATGAACAATAAATTAATACTCATCCATATAAATAAATATTTCAAATTTAATTTGTCCATATAAATAATTATTTTAAATTAATTATTTATATGTGAAAAATTCACTATTCACAAACTTTAAAGAAAATTAGCAAAACTTGAAATCAAATAATAATAATAATAATAATTCTGACTTTAAAAGATAATCATAACCCTTTGGCAATTAACAAACCGCTTAAATTGGCAAACCCCCTAAATTATTTATCTTTAACAAACTACTAAATTAATTCGATAACACTCTTCCAAAATAAAAATTACAAATAATTCTTGTGCGTAATTCAGTCCAATATTTATCACTTGGGCCCAGTCTAATTTCACTCCAATATATATATATATATATATGCTTAATCTCAAGTCATTACTAAATTATTTTAAGAAAACTCCTAACAAATAACAATTGAAACTAATTTACTTGAGCCCAATCATTAATCTTATATTTACTACTTGGGCCCACTCTAATCCAATATATGTTTGGGGCCTAATCCAATCCAATATATTACTTTGGCTAATCCAATCCAAATATAAATCTAATCCACAAAAAAATCAAGAATGGGAAGTTTAAAATTATCTTTAACAAATATCATTGAAAGAAACTATATTAATCAAGAATGGGAAGTTTAAAATTATGAATGGGAAGTTTAAAATTATCTTTAACAAATTCCCATAATGCCCAATCATTAATCAAGCTGGACACGCTAAGAAAAATAAGAATGGAGACTGTATAAGAGCTGGCCTGGCCTAGTGTTGATATGATTTTTGTATACGCTTTCTTAAGAAATATCATTGAAAGACTTTCACAATACTGTATTTAAATCTGATTATCCACTATTTAATGAATGACAGGGGTGAGGGTTAAAGAATGGATGGTTTTGGAAACACTAGCAAAATAAATAGGACCACATCGTAAAACATACGAATTTGCATCCATAAATCTGAATTGGTAAAACACATGTAGGGACATTTTCTAGCAATAATTCAATTTTTAAATATATATATATAGATATATATATATAAGTGCGAATACCTGACTCAAATTATTAATGAATACAAACCAATTTATATGATCAAAACCATTGATTTCATTTTATGGAACATAAGAAGAAAAATTTCAAGTAATGGCCAATTTAGGTCATAAAAGGAATATCGGATGCTAATTCATTCAAAACATATAAATCATTAAAGAAACTATATAAGATCATCAGAGTTAACCAAGAAAAATCACAACCATTTAGAAACAAAGCATGGTTTGGCTAATATGTAAACCAATTCAAATCAAATTACAATGAATACAAAGAATAATTAATTGAATTTGACCACTTACCTGATGTGGCAAGCATTCAAAAAGAGTGATGGTAATAGATGATGAAGACGACGATGGTGCTCCACAACTGAGCCAATATCGACCCTCCACTAGACCCATGGTCATCACCTATCAGCTTTTGGATGGGTCAGATCAGATCTAAAATGGTCCAACTGGAAGTATAAACATGCATCAAATAGCTTGGGTCACAGACGGCTCAGGTCATGGATTGGGTATGATTCGGGTCTGTTATGTATTTTAGTGGATGGGAACTCTTCCACACACACATATATATATTTTTTTTTATTTTTTTATTTATTCTGATGAAAACAGTTCTCACGTGAGTTGTGAGAAGTTTGTTCACAGCCGTTGGATTATCAAAGTGATCCAACGGCCAAGGTACAGCATATTTAAATTTAAAGTAAAATAAAAATGGAAGCCCGCTCATTCATTTTCGTTTCCTCTCCCCGCTCCGATATCTCTTCCTCTCCCGTCTGTTCTCCTTGAAAAAGCCCCAAATCCGAACGAAACCCTAACTTACCTCTTCTCCTCGCCCCCACCTTATCTCCATTGGCCAGACGAAATACTATTTTTGTCTCTCCCTCTTCGTCTCAGATCAAATCCGCAGCAGGCTTTATTTTCGCGTGTCCCACCTATAAAAAGTAACTCATAGAAAACCCAACTTTCCCTCCCACCCTGGCTTTCTCTGCCACATCTCCCAACCCACTTCTCCTCTGAGACATCGGCAATGGCTTTTTTGAAAGAGTTTTTTTGGACCATTAGCAAAATAGTACGGTGGGTTTTTTAAGAAATGGAAGAGGAGAAAAGGAAAGGCAGATTTTTTTTTCTACCCAGGAACATCCCTCTCTGTATTTGTCTCTATTTCCCTCTCTTGTAGTTCCTTTCCCTTCCCTGGAACCATGACCAACCCCTCTCTGACCTCCCCTGTGAAAGTGACTACTGAATAGTGGTTAGTCCAGTGCGCTCTAATCTTACATCATATTTCCGCCTTCTAACTTAATCCAAACGATACTCCCCTTTTCACCTACAGATCTAACGTTGGGGTTTCTTCTTGGAGAACTAATCCAAATCAGTCAAGTGGGGATTCTCTCCTCCCTTTCTCCTCAAACCCCAACTCCTTGTTTAAGTGGTAGTTTTGTTAGATTTGTGTAGTTCCCATTCTCTCTATTCTTGCTCTCCCATTCTCTTCAATTTGAAACTCTTCGGTGGGTATTTTTTCTCCTTTCTTTTTTTTTTTTTTTTTTTCGAAATGGATTACTGAATAGCCAAATGCTAAAACATTTGGAAGTGACCTCCATTCAAACCCAAGTTTCACTTAAATTTTTTTCAAGACAATGGTACACATTGCAAGTGAACAAAGTCAATGAAGAACTTAATGCGTCAAGTGGTACACATTGGCATATGTAATTGCAATGCCGATGTAAATATGAGAAACATTTCATTGAATTGAATGTATCCTTTTCTTTTTGGTTTGTGATAGGGAAAGATCAAAATCCAGCAATCAACCGGCTGCAAAAATTTCCATGATATTAGGCCCACCTTGAAGCATGCCAATTATGTGCTGGAAATACTTTTCTCTTGAAGCTAGATTAACATATTTGCAACTTGAATGTGCACTCAATCAGCCACTTAGATTCTGGACGAAAGGGATATGGGAAGGACCACCATGTAGTAGACCTCACATTGTGGGAAGGAAGACCAATATTAGGGACCTAAATAAGGTCCTCACCTACTTAGCACCTAAATAAGGTCCTCGAATGTGCGGGAATGGGGATGGAGGTCTAGAACAAGGGACACCTTGAGAGAGAAAGAGAAGGGAGAAAAGGGGGGAGAAAGAGTCTCAGATAGCCGTTGTTGTCTCGACGTTTGATGCACCCGTCGTTGAGGGAGAGAGGAAGAGTTCTGGGAGGAGATACAGGAGACAGGAGATTTTGGGTTTTTTTCATTGGAAAGAGAGGAAAATGAAAATGAATGGGCGGGTTCCATTTTCTTTTACTTTAAATATGTAGTGTCCTGGCCGTTGGATCATTTTGATAATCCAATGGCTATTATCAGACTTCTCACAGATAGTGTGAGAACTGTTCTCACCTGAATAAATCCCATATATATATACACTGAAGGTTTTTTTGCATTATTATTATTATTATTGTTAGATATAATAAGGACAGTGGTATATGGGCCGGGCGAGTCATAGGAGAGTGAGTCCATTAACCAAACTAGCCAGCAACCAAGGAGCAACGTGCCCAGTTAAAAACATGACCTAATTAAAGTGGTTCAAATCAAAACATACGAGTAGTGGTCATCGCCATGATTCGAACAGTGTGATGACAACTAATAATTTATGTTATTCCATCAGCATGCAATCAATAGGAGAAATCATGTGACCAAGGATCTTGACCAATCGATCACAACATGCATGCTTAACCATGTGGGCTTGGGTCCGTAATGGGTTCAGGTTCTGTTTTTTTATCTAACCCAGTCTAGTACACACGTGGGCTGCCCGGCCCAGACAATTACTTGTGATGTAGAGAGAGAGAGAGAGAGAGAGAGATTGATATTGTGTGAGAAAGATGACATGAGGGAGACCCCTTCTATGGAAAGAGAGAGAGTCTAAAAGGAGATAAAGATGATAGCTCTCTTCTTTCCTTTCGAATGGCTCCCATAAATCTAGAGAACAAGGATTGTCACAAGAGACGGATTAAGATGGAAAAATATTCAAAAGAATAAAGGTGCTCACTTATCTATCAATCATATCAATTATGTGGTGCAAGCACCGTACTCGCGATAATGTGTGCAATAACCTAAACAGTCCTACCGAGCTATGAATTAGTCAAGGAACCATGACAAGGGTCCATCCTAGAGTTTCGACTGCCTTTGATACGCCAAGACCACACCGTTCGTGGCAATGTGTATCTAAGATATCCAAGTCCAAGAGAATTAGTTACTTGGTGCTCCTAAGGTATTTGATCGTGAAGACCTTGGATTCGCACCCTATATACTAGATATGATTTCGTTTGTATCTCTAGAAAACTCCCAGGAATGATGGTTAGCTCGTACCTCATCCCCATAGTCCAATTTTGATGTATTTCACAAATTCAGTTTCCAAGTAAACTAACCATGCCTAAGGTACTTATTACAAACCCAAGGAACATTGAATTTTTAATCACACCAAATGATCCATTTGTGGGGCACCCAATGGCCCAAATCCAAGCCTCACAAGTCCCCAAAATAATACCCAAAAAGTGGGCCAAGATGGGCGTGCGGGTTGCTCTTCTTCTTCTTGTTTTTTTTTCTGTTTCTGTCGGTCTTCAGCTTCTTTTGTTTCTGTGGGTCTGGGCCAAGATGGGCGTGCGGACCCCTGGAATAATTGGGATTTTGTTGATATCAACTAAGCAAGGGCAAAAGGGGAAACAAAAAATGGATTTTGGGAGGGAGGTCGTTGGTTGTTATTATAAAAATCCGGGGTCGACAGTTGTGGTTACCCTATTTAAGGGGTTTTTTTTTTTTTTTTGAAAAATGTCGATAAATAAAATTAGATTTTCCCCTTTTTGTTTCTGTTTTCTAGGAGACTGTACTTCAAACAAATAGAGTTAGAGCTTCTGACAATATTTATTCTTACTTTTATGCATTGTACACTTCCCATGACTGGTGGAATTGCACAACACAACTTATTTAATTTCTTCTTTTCACAAAAGAATTTATGTATGAATAATTTATAAATCCTCCTCTTGAGTGGAGGATCTACAAGTGCCAACAATTTCGGAATTCTAAGAATCACAAATGACATTTTAGACTTATCAAATGGCAAAGATTTGGGATTTTAATAAAGAAACATGGTATTTGCAATTGTCAAGGGACAAGCCTTCACATCTTATCTGTAAATTTTTAATATCTCAAATTTCATAAAAAATTCTAATATAAATGTGCCCTTAATAGCTAAAGCAGATCCGTTCCTTTCCTTCCTATTTTCGTTACATTAGGAAGTGGAACTCGGGCATTTCTAAACAAGCTTTTTCTTTCTAACCCAACGTATACTTCCAGCATGTTCCACAGAGAGAGATAGAGAGAGAGAGGGGTGTATCTAAATGCACCCACCATTTTTGCTGAACACACCCACCCTCCTCTATGAACAGTGATTTTAAATCACTGTTCATAGAGGAGAGTGGGTGTCTTCAGCACTTTAGGTGGGTGCTTTTAGAATCACCCAAGAGAGAGATATTTACACACAACACACTCACATCGAGACAGAGAGATTCCATAAAAAGGTAAACTCATGATTACATGATTTTTGCATCAATAATCATGTGGTAAATGTTCCTCTATAGTAATAGTGCATTGATATGAAAACAAAAGTGGATATAACTTATGACAACATCAATTCTTTTTACATAGGAATAGGATCCACGAGCATTGATCGGATATTGTCTTTCGTGTCACGCGAGGAGTTACTGTATCCATCTCCATACAAGTAGATGACTTCTCCCATGCGTGTGAGGTTGACCACTCGCGTCACTAGAGAAAATGGAATGGGAGTTGGTTTAAGGCAGAACTTGTTCATGTCCTTCCATGCTGATGTAATCATCTCTCGAATCTTTTCGCATGCCTCTGACCTCGATAAGCCATGTTCCTTCATATAGCACTCGAGAGCAGATGCAACATGCACTCTCTTTTGCTCGTGCTTTGAATACAGTCAATGCAAACCACTAGTTCAGTACGTTACATGGAGACTTAGCAAGATTAGCCACTGATACTAAGGGGCTCTTTGGAAACTCTAGTATAATTAATAAGTAGCAAAATACCTCCTACTTAGCACAGGCAATAAAAGTTTTAATACTAAACATTTACCAAAATAAAACTTATAAAAATTTAAATTAATGCTACCTTTTATTGCGATGTTCAAGATTTCATGATCCATCCAGAAACATCATTTGTAATTACTCTTAGATCAATCCCCTTTGGTCATTAAAACGAACTAAGAACATGGATTTTACAATCTCAAAAAAAAAAAAATACATCATTAAACCTAGAAATCAACATCCCACTCAAATTCAAGACCCAACAGGTATAAGTAATGGAACAAGCCAGCTAGAGAGATGGACATAACATGCCTCCCATGGATTTCAAACCCACGACCTCTAGATCTAATACCATCTTGATAACCGGTAATACCAAAAGGTTAACCCGTTTGGTGAATGGCACAAGAGTTTATATCAACAAACACCACTTTGCCCCTTATAATTCATGAAATCTATCTTTTGGAGTTACAACAAGCTTCAACCTATACACATACCAGTCAGCATGATGTTAATCTGAATAGTAGTGTGATAGAAGCCAAGCCCAATGTGCAGGTCGTGTTCTACACTACGATCTTGTGTACACATCCATTCTAGTTTATGTTGTTATTTCCTATTGATCTTTAATCATGCATGAAATTAAATCCAGTTTCTTTTGTCTTTTATTAACCAGTTATGTGAAAGGATTATGGGTAGCTAGAGAAGTTGTAATTGGATCGTATTCGTAGAAGGAAAGACGGAAATATAAGGGTCAACAGTTCTATTTGACAGCCTCTTCTTGATCAAGAGGTAAATTCGGAAGGGCTCTCGTATATGCCTTGTCGCTTTTGATCTCCAATGGATCGATCACTAGGCCAGGTCATTCTCATCGATCTAGATGCTTCATCACAAACAAATGAAGAGTTGAATGAGAGGGGGATCATAAGCTATGGTTTGGGAAGCAAGCTTATTCCTATTCCAACCTGGAGGCTTCATCGAAAACAGATGAAAGAGAGAAATGAGAGGGGATCATACGCTATGGTTTGGGAAGCAAGCCTATTTTGACCTGCAGGATATGTAGTTCTGGAAGATCTGCGTAGAGAGGGATGGGCCTTCGATCCGTCAACCATTTCTCAGTTACTCGGAATTGGGAGAGACAAAGGCACTGCATGAAAGAAAAGCTACGAGGAGAGGAGTCATCAAAAGGGGTTTGTGGAAGCATTTTTCTAAAACATTAGTGCTGAGAGTTTGCTGAAAGATGTGTGAGAAGTTACACAACTGGAATGGGAATGGTCAAAAGCAAAGAAGTTACTCAAGGTACTGGAAGAATAAAAAAAAATTGGGATTGGGAAGGTCAAAATCAATTTAAGAAATTGAGCATGGTTTCTTAATTGAAATCAATCGGCTTCATTATTATATATATATATATATATATATATATATATTCCTATGAGAGATATCTCTCACCTTATATGAGAGATATGGGTGAAAGCCCTCACATTTAAGTTGTTGGCATTGGATATGGATGTGAGGGGCATTGGATATGGGAAAGCCCTCACATTTAAGTTGTTCCTATGAGAGATATTTCTCACCTTATATGAGAGATATGGGTGAAAGCCCTCACATTTAAGTTGTTGGCATTGGATATGGATGTGAGGGGCCTCACACAATCTCTCATTTAAGGTAAGAGATATTGCTCATAGGAGCATCTCCCATATATATATATATATATATATTTATATACATTAGCTAATTTAATTAAAATTAAACTAAAAGTTGTAGTTTTTAAATTTTAATTTAAAATTACTCTATTTGAAAATTTATAAAGAAATTCTCTTATTTTATGAGGTAATTGGAGCCCACCAAGAATTGTGGTAATTTGCGTCTGCCTTTTAAAAATTATAATGCAAAACCCACTAGTTACGTCATTTCGAAAAATCTTATGAGGATATTTTCGTCAATAACACTATGGATTGTTTATTATCCACCTTCATCCCATTCAGGTAAAGAAGCATCCGCCCTTTTAGCTTATTCTTTTTTTTTTTGTCCTTTTTAAGGATTTTTCGGGAAATATCCCAGAGTTTTGCCAGTCCACGTGAAGGGTTCCGGCAGATTGTACAACACAAACTTGATCTTTCCGCTGCTTTTTAATTTAATTTTTGTACTTTATTCTGAGGGATGATAGCGTTGCCCAAAACAATTTGGGAGGATATCTCTCCTCATGTCTTATTCTTCCTCATCTCCTTCCTATTTATGGATAGCCACTACTCTAGTTCTCACCCAAACCCAACAGGTTTCCCACAGTTCATATAGGCAGAAAAGCAACGAATACAAGTTTTTCACTACTCATATCGATGGAAAAGTTGCTAATATAGATTTACCATATTGAGCAGCCTTTCTCTCTTATTTCCTCATGGATGGGTTCGGGGTTTGAGGGTAAGCTCTGAGCAAAAGATTGTTATTGGAACTATTTTTCCATGTTATATATGCCATTTTTTCTCCTTTCCCCGTCTCTTTCACTTTTCAAGATAAATCTTGAGAATATGAAAAGAAGAAATAAAGAAACTATATGTCGGCCATTTTTTTTTTCTTTCCCGTTGCTTTCACTTCTCACTTTTCAAGATAAATCTTTTTATAAAGCATGTGATACTATTTTTCAGGAGAAAAAGGGAGTGGGGGGATAGAGGAATAGGTGGGAGAAGAGGAGAAAAATAAGAGAAAAAAGAAACAAAGGTAGTTCTATGTTTTAAAAAAGCATATCGAGCGACGCTAGCATTGCTCCTATCAGATATGAGTGATGCTAGAGTGGCACCCTTTATCATTAAAAAAACGGAAATAGGTCCTGATGGACCTCATTTGTGATGTACAATCTGCGGGAACCCTTTTTGAAAAATGGCCAAATTTCAGGATTTTTCCCGTAAAATCCTCTTATTTTTTAAGGCAAAAGTTCTAATTTATTAATAAGCTTTAAAAATAGAAAATACAATTGGAGGATTACGAAAACCTCTAATATATAAAATAAGCTCTGAATCATAAAGTAAGAGCTTAATCCTCTTATTTTTTAAGGCAAAAGTTCTAATTTATTAATAAGCTTTAAAAATAGAAAATACAATTGGAGGTTACGAAAACCTCTAATATATAAAATAAGCTCTGAATCGTAAAGTAAGAGCTTATGTTTAGAGTTTCCAAATGCCTCTTTAGTAGCAGTGTTGAGGACTGTGGGACGCTTTGATTGATGATGTAGAATTTGGGACCCTTCTCACTTTATCTAACGGTTCGGATTTTTTCAAAGTACAAGCCCAAAAATTGAACCTCTAACATTTGTTTCCCAGTTTTCACACAGGTCACTCGAATTTTTAGAACTATGATAAAAAAAAAAAAAATACATTAGATTTTACCTCATTTGATTGGATATCATCACTGAGCCGACCAATTAAGCTTGAATCCATCATAAACTTAGGACGGGTCTTCAGCCAATCAAATGCTTCTTTAGTTGCCTCTTCTCCCATACCAACAAAGGAAGCAGTTGACAGATAAATATAACCGGCTGTGACTAGTGAAACTTTAAGATACTCTCCTAGTGTAGGCACATAACCACTGTTGAGCCACACGGCTTCCTTGAAGTATCCTTGAACTAAAGCTTTCGTCTAATCAATACAATCAAACCATCACACCTTTAGATATCTAAAATAAAAATAATACAGAGTGGGCTAGGTATAATGCCCATGACATCACAAGAATAAGAGGGATAAAAAAAAAAAGGAAAGCAACAATACCATGATCACAAACACAAGATAATAGAAAGAAGCAGGAGCAGCACTCCAAAAGGTCCATGACAAATCATACGCACGACACGATTGGGCTAGGCACAAGTGATTTTTTTTTTCTAAAATTTGGAAGAACCCATATTACAGGTTTATTAAATATTAAAATGCATGGCCCTAACCCAACTATAACCAAATGTATGTCATAGATAATGCAGTTTAAAAGGGTTGTGGATGTTAGTTACAATTAGGGTTTTTTACTTGAATTATTAGGATATTATCATTCATATTGTTATTAGTTAGGATGAGAGATGACCTCTTACTATTGTAACTAAGGTTAAATTAATCTTGTGATTTGATTAATTTTTCTAATTTATCTCATTGTACTCCACAAATAAGATTTGTTGTTCTCAAGAAATTTAATATGTTTTAGAATGCAACATTTTTTATCCATCTAATACTTTTGATACCTCTTTGTTACCCCTATCTCCAATATATTTGGTGCATCTAGTTGAGTTCCACATGAGTTAGTAATTTTCTAAAGAAAAATGTGTTGATGCCATTACTACGTAGAACCAAATCATTTATCAAAAAACATAATCCATATAGCACAATAGCTAAAAACCCATTGGGTTCAGTCTACCTATTTAAATTCTTTTCATTAAAAAATCAATCGTAGAAAGAAGGGCTACTCATGCTCTTTTCCATAAGCACTTATAGATTGTTTGTGTGAGGAAGCTCTTTGGAGGATGGAGCTTTAGCATTTTTCTTGTAATTAAAGGAAAGAAAATAACAAAAGAATTATATAAATTGAGCTTTAACAACTTATTTCTTCTTCTTCTTCATCTTCTTGAGTGTTATTCTTTAACCAAAATATGATGTGGTCTCATTTGGATTCATACGATGGAGAAACAATTAGGAGCCTAAGGATATGATTAAGCCTAAGGAGGTACTGACTTTCACATGATAATGATAATTACTTCTTTGGAGCTCCTTAGAGTTTATTTATTATTGTTGCATGGTTGCGAGTCGATGTGCTAATTTAATTTCTTGAGGAATTAGGATCTGGTTCTATATCATTTAGTTAATTTTCTTTTAATGTTAGCGCTGGCCCTGCCATTAGCGCTGGCCCTGCCAGTTGCCACTATTATTGTTGAGAGAGTATTTTTTGCTATGAAAATCATGAAGAATTGGTTGTGCAATTGAATGAAAGATAAATGGATGAATGATTATTCGTTTGTATGTATTGAGAAGATATATTTAATAGCATTGACAATGACACAATCATGCGACACTTTCAAAACACGAAGAACCATCAAGGGCCATTATAAAAAAAACCACTTTCAAAACCCCTTTTTGTGTCTATTCAAATGTAATATATTTTCTTTTTTGCTATTGTTAATGTAAAAAAGGATTTTGGCAAAATCTAGTCAAAGTTCAGCCCCGCTCAAATGAGAATCTTGGGTCTGCCACTGCCTCTACATAAAGAATGTTATGTTGGAAGGCGAATTATGTCTTCCTTTAATTTATGCTTCATAAGTTTCAAATTTTAGGGGGGAAAGAACTTGGAGCATGGAATAGAGATTTTAAAAGAATTTTATGTGGTATGTTTGCGACTTACTTCATATTTCAAGTGGTCTGTACGGTAGAACTTTTCTCCGGGCATCAATTCATTCTCTATTTCATCGACAGTATTTAGAATTGCAACATAACAAGGCCTCATATATTCTGGCAGTTGATCCACGACACTGAGATCCCACCTGAAAAATAAAGTACTCAATTACTACTTTTTTTCTCTTAAAACATACTTCTAAGGAGTACGAAAAAAGAAAAAGTTCACCCATGAGGAATCAGAGATTCCTAATGTGGAATGGACATTAAATAGAATTGGGAGCATATGTTTGCAACCAAAATCATTGATTAGATGATAATCAGTGTACATTATTTTAATGCTAGAAAATGCTGGGTCTTCAATTTGTTGGTCTACGTATTAGAAGGTTCTTCAGTTCTATGGGCCTTCACAAGAAAATGTAGGGACCAACAACTACTTAAAATTAATGGAACGGTTTGAAAGGAGAGTGAAATGGTTTTGGCTGCTTACTTTTCAGTTCGAAATGGGTCATCTTGATGAATTTCTAAGGTTTTTTCCACTAATCCATATGGGTTTTACTTCAAGAAATTCTACAGTTTGAAATGAATCTCATGGTATTTCAATCTTAAAACAAGTTCTTTTTCTTTGCATCTCAACAACTTGCTATTTTCTGACCCAGCTCAACTAACCTAGTTGTGGGCTAAGACAAGGAGATCCTCTTTCTTCTTATCTCTTAACTTTGGCTGAGGAAGTCTTAAGCATAAATATTTATAATCTTGTTCTAACAAGAGAATTAAATCTTATATACACTTGTAATTACTCTACACCTATATGTCATTTTTTTTTTCCTTTTTGGTAGATGATGCTCTTCTCCTGCTCCATGCTCACCCTAAAAGCCTCAAAGCTCAGGCTTGAACTCCTGCCAAGACATCTCTGGTCAACATATCAATTTCTCAAAAAGAAAGTTATTCTATGGCAAATGTGGCACTAGAACCAAGGCTAAAGCTATAGATATTCCAAACATCCATCCCAATGCTCTTCCCTGAAAGTATCTTGGAGCTCCTTTCTTTCATAGTAGGCCTAACGAGGACCTCTTCCCATTGATTGATTCAATCCATAAGCGTTTGACAGGATGGCGATTCAAGTCCCTCTCTTTTGTAGGAAGACTTCTTTTGGTTAGACATGTCTTCGGAAGCGTCCCAATTCATTCCCTGATGGTCTTCCCCGTACCATAAAGCATCATCAAAGCTATGGAGTCCCTTTGTCATAATTTTATGTAGTTGGGAAGCGACCAAAAGAGCAATAGTCCCTTTGTCATAGTTTTATGTAGTTGGGAAGCGACCAAAAGAGCAATAGCAACCTAATTGCTTCGAATACCATTATCCTTCCAAAATTTGAGTACTGTTGGCTCATTCTTTGGAGGATGGTTGAAGTTAATGAAGCATCCTCCCTCATGTTGGCTTGGAAAGCTATGGTTCACAGCTGGAGTGTTGCAATTCGAAACTCTCTAGTCAGCTCCCTCCTTAGGGTTTTTCTCATGCATAGGAAAAATAATGAATGCTCTATAGCTTCTATCCTCCATAAAAATAATACATAGAAAATTTGGGATGGTTGTTCAGCTGTTGTTTAGACAAATAACTTGTTGTTCAATGGTCCTATTGTTGAGTTTTTTCCCAACATTTCTTTCAACCTAGATGATCATGTGAATGCCTTTATTTCTGTGGGATTATGGATTTTTCCTTCTGACTTCAATTTGGAAGTTAAGACGTTTTTGTAGGGATGTTTTGCATGCAATCCCATGTTCTTACTTTTTCCTCGGATTAGCTCTACTAGGTAGCTACCAGCTCTAGCTTGATGCCACTCAAGACTTCATGGGATGCCATCAGATGAAATGGTTTGTATCGGCCACGGGCCTCTCTTATTTGGAATTCTCTAATGCAATCGAGAATCTCTTGTTTCAATTGGAAACTCTTCTATGGAAGATTCCCTACTTCTGATTGGGCTCAGATGAGAGGAATCAATCTTGCATCTACCTGCCCACTATGTTTGATAAATTCAAACATCAGTCCCCATTGCTCTATTGCCTTTGACGTTTAGAAGCCGGTTCTTTCTATGGGTCATTTGAACCTCCCTCCCAACCCCTCGGTCTATAGACCAACCTATCTAATGCAGTAGATGCCAAAGCCATGAAAGGCATTGGAGCAATTTTCCTATCCACTAGTTTCTCCATCTGAAAGGCAAGATGCACGCAATTCTTCTCCAATAACAATCTGGCTCCCTTGCAAATCCTTAATTATGCCATGGCGAACATTTCCTTCTCTCTCAAGAAGCCGAAGGGAACCTCATCCAAACATATCTTAAGAAGCTTCTATAGTACTCTCAACATCCAAGAATGACCATTTGATTTATATTTTGCTTTTGTTTGCTACATTCCCCCTTCCTCTCCTCTGTTGCTTAGTAGTGTTCTTCTTTTGGACCTCTTTGGCTTGTTTCTTTTGGACCGATCTTTTAACCCCTTTCCTTAATGACATACTTTTGTAACTTTGAAAAAAAAAATACCAAGAACAAGTCGGAGTTTGTTGTAATACTAGTTCAGATTCAGTCAAGCTTACTGTTGGGGAAATTCTACTATTCAAGATTTTACTAATCCATATGGGTTCTATTACTTCAAGAAATCTTACTGTTCGAAACAGATATCAAGGTATATCCATCTCAAAACATTTTCTTTTTCTGTCCATTTCAACAACTTGCTATTTTCTGACCTTACTCAAGTAATGAGGACGAGTCTGAGTTTGATCTAATATTTTTTTAGATTCAATCAGTCTTGTGTGACTCATTTAACTTGCTGATCACAAACTTTTTAGACTAGCATCGTACATAGTCTATGCTTAAAATACATGGCCTCCTTGGCCAACTGATTATGGACAATGTGCAACCTAAAAATTAATATAGTCTATACGTAGTTATTTTATCTACTTTTCAAGTTTGCAGGTAAAGGAGGGGAAGGAAAAGTGCATAATATCAAACCTTTTGATTGCATCAGTAAATACTCTGAGATCCTCAAATCTTCCGTCAACGTCGAAGTTGTCATCAATGATTGAAGCAAGCTTAAACATTCTTACAACTATGTTTCTACCTCGGGCATATTGTGGTTCAAAATAAACACCCAATATCCAGAAGTAGCCTTCCACCAATCGATCTCTTGCAAAAGGATACTTAGCTGCAAGGCCTATGTCCTTCCACCACCTATAGAAGATTAAATCATAAGCCACAATATTATTATAGGAATGAACAATTTGTGCTGTCCATGAGTAACAGTTGGATGAATCAGACTCAAATATATCAAGCCCATGTATACGGTATATAGGAGTTTTTATCCACGCCATTTCTGAAAGCAGAACCGCCTGAATTAAGGGCATGGACCCAAATTCCTGTAAGCAGATTTAACTACCTATATATGGTAATATTTGACATGCACACCGGATATTGAGGCTTGCATGGGCCCCAGAAATTATAGGACATGGGGAGATGGAAAGATCCATTAATGACGGACCAAGAGACTAGAAATAAGTTTCAATCTAATTTGTTAAAATAAAGGGGCTTTTATTTCCACAAAATGCACGCATTCTCTAGCGTGGCTCTATCTCATAAATATATATATATATATATATATTTATAGGGGAACATTCATGTGCATCTATCCCTCACCAAAAATGGTGAGGGACACCCCTTTTGGGGGTGTTTCAAGTACAAGAGTGGTACAAGAGGGGTACTTTGTACCTCCCTCTTGTACTTAAAACAACTCCAAAATGGGTGTCCCTCACCATTTTTGGTGAGGGATAGATGCATATGAAGATCCCCCTATATATATATATATATATATATATACACACACACACACCCCTATATGGGGCCAGCTCTCCTAAGCTGAAGCTTAGGATAAGATAAGCTGAAGTAAGCTCAATTGCGTGGTGGAGCCCACTTGGGAACCCATATGGGGATGGCGGTGGGGGGGATTTCAAGGACTCCCTAAGACCCTCCTTCGTGTAAAAAATCAGCCATAACCGTAGTTTCTATCATCTCCATCTAAGCACCAAAAGTTTAATAGTCAATGGTCCATTCAAATCAGTGCATAGTCGATCCAACGGTCTAGTAAATTTGGATCTGACCAAAAGTTGGTGGGCATATGCAATTTAGGGGGGTCGTGTGTTTGGTCCATTTGGATGGACCAAGGATGGGCCCCAGAAGCGTTTGCTTACGGAATCTTAACCTAAGCTTAAGCTTAGGAGAGCCTTGTCCTATATATACATATATATATATATATATATATGAGATATTCAAGTGAGAATTAGGTCTCACCATGCTTCCGTGAGAACCATTGGTGGGGCCCATCTAGAACCAATGTAAATCGTGCATAAACAGTGACCTCCCTTGATAGTTACTAAAATAAAGCCATTAAACTCGTGGACCATGGATGAAGGTGTTAGAGGCATAAGACTAAGGTCAAACTTTATACTTAGGGTGCTCTCACATAGATCTTTCCATCCCCTTTGGTCCCATCCCTAAATGGGACCCACAAATGGGACCCATAAAAAGTTCTCACGGTGACTATGTGAGAACAATTCTCACTAGAACAAAGCCCTGTATATATGAGCAGGGCTCTCATAAGCCGAAGCTTAGCTTATCTAAGCTGAAATGGTGCTGCTCCTACAAATCAAAGTCGATTATCATTGTTTTATGCATGATGGGGACTGAAAAATCTAATTCTGATTAAATTTATTTTGATTTGGAGACGATCATTATGCAAAAAAGAATGATAATCGACTTTGATTTGTGGGACCAGCATTGTTTCCGCTTAAGATAAGCTAAGCTTCATTTTAGGAGAGTTGGCCCCACTTGGATCTTTCGGTCCCCCTCTATCCCATGACAAGTGGGGTCTCACGGTGAACCCCACTAGGCAGTCTGCACCGTACGTTGTAAGGACGGTCTTTATAAGACCGGTTCCTTTTATATATATCTGTGTGCGCGTGTGCGCACAAGGTTTTAAAGGCGTATGCCACAACATGATCTTTTGCACACACCTAGTTTTCATCATGAACTGTCCTTTATGGTTTGCAAAAATCTAGGTGGGCCCTAAAAAGTTAGATCATATACTGTGCTATCTCGCTAGACCCTATTGAGAGAGAGACGGACAGACATGCATATATATATATATATATATTTATATTTATATTTATATATATACACAACTACACAAGTTTGTGGCCCCAAAATTCAAATCTATAAAGATTTTATAGGGCCAATTTTAGGGGTATCCTTTGTCCATGCATAAACCTATCCAGTGGGCCCTAACAACAACGATTTCTTCAGTAATCGGATGATCATTACAGCCTTATCTGATCCATCAAGTAATTGCCTTCTAAGCTAGTTTGTATATAATATGCAGAATAAAGCGATGTGTCATTCATATTAAGTGCGGTGTGTTATACTTGCCTTGTTAGCTCCCTCAGCTCTTTTCGATGCATTGACTGTATCAAATTGAAATCCAACTTTGTAAGCTCTAGGATAACATCATTCCGCTGCTGATCATGTTGCTGCAAGAGTGAGATGTAAAATCTTGCATCCAGCCTGCCAATGCGCTTACGCATAGATAGCTGAAGAGCATGACCTACTTGTGCTGCCAGAGGACTATCAAGATGGGTCATGAGGGACGTAAGCTGTCCTTTTGTGAAAGAGATGGCCTCATCCAATGTATCTTCTCCATCTGTGCCATAAAATGCTGCTTCGTAGAGACTTAACAGGCCCTCCACATCACTACATAAACCTTCGTTGAAGTTGCCTTCACTGTCTTTGAACTTGTTGAATACATCTATCTCATAATCAAATAATTCATGATTTCAGTAACCCAGAACATTAATTTGTCTCAGTACTTCTTAACATCTTTTTCCTTTTTCTTTTCTAAGTTTAAAGAGATAAGGATTTTGATGCCACAACCCCTCACTCCAACTCTTAGATATGATCTTTATCCAGTGGAGTAAACATGCTTTGTGCATTAAAAGCCATTTGAAAATTAATCTCTAAAGTAGTTATAAGTAAGAGGCGGGGCAAGGCAATTGAAACCCAGATCCCTTGAGTCATAATCTATGAATATATTCCCCAGTCAAACTTGGGGAGTAAAAAAGAAAAGATAAAAACTCTGCGAAACCTAATTCCTCGAATAGGAGCAGAATGGGATAGCAAGTGGCAACCCACCCTCATCTCTAACATGTTTCATATTATTTAGAGGGATTAAAAGGACGGAAAGGGACTATCATAGCATCATAGATAGAATAGAACGACAACGCCTATGGGGGTTTATTTTTTGCTCAACTCTATTTCATCATGAGAACTTTTCTTCTTATTAGGTTTATGTCTTGTATTCCAGTTTAATTGACCGGATTGGTTCATTGGTTTAATCAATGACCAGGTTCGGGGTGAGGGGTATTTTGGTCATTGTACCGGGACTTTTTTGGAGGCCAAGAAAGCAGTGATTATATATTAATATAATCAGTAATCCTGGACTATGAGTGAGAGAGGTGGGAGCTCTATCTCCCGTGCTATCGAATCTTTCTGAATGGGAGGAGAAGATGTGAGAGCAAGATTGAGATCTATGGGGAGAGAGTAGGCTAAGTGTTAGAGGGTTTGGAATCCTTATAACAAGTTGCCTAATTTATTGTATAGTAAAATCCTCATAGCCCAGAGGAAGTAAGCAAGTTTGCCGAACCACGTAAATCTCTTGTATGCTCGTGGTTGATTGATCATGCATGTTTTGCCCTAATTAATTTCCCAACACTACTCTCTAGTCTTACTACATTGCGTAAGTGTGCCTCACAAGATTGTTCAGGAATTAAAATTTTTCGAAGTGTTTAAAACTATTCCTTTATTCATAGTCCGTAATAAAGTTCCATGTCAATAATAGCAGCCCCTTGTACCTATTACACTTGAACATTGTAACATTTTTTTATTTTTTTTTGAACTCCATGGTAGCGTCCCTCTACTAATATATCATCAAGTTTTAATTCAAACAGAGTGAGTCCCATTGTACAACTGAGCACAACAATAGAAACCTACTCGGCGCAGATATGGCAATGCTTGTTATTAATCACATTTCCATCATGGTTAACAATCATGCTTTGGGATCCCCTCCTTCCTAGCTAAAACCTAAAGATGTGTGATTGAAGGGGATGTGATTCATCTTGAATGGTCCGGATTATCTCCACATGTGCCCGACGATGAAGTTCCAAAAACTTGTTACACGGATTTGTGTAATAGCTGCGAACTCAAATAATAATTGTGAGTATAGAAACACGAGAAGCTGAAGAGGAAGGGGGCATCTCATCTCAAACAGATACTCATGGACTGATCGTGTTGGGTATGTAGTTTCACAAGTAATGCCACTATCTCGCTTGGATATCAGCCCCCTTAGTGGAGTTACCCCAAAAACCAAAAGGGAAAATCAAATCTTTTTACACGAGAGAAATGTGCCCCAAAAAATTCCTGCATTGTAATCAATGTTTAAAACCTAAAAGCTCGAGCAAAGTAATTTGGACAAGTCAGACTCAATACCCACTCGGAGAATTAGAAACCATTGTTTAAAAGCCGGACATAAGGTCATAGAGCCAAGTCCAATGCGTCTCGTTGAGTACATTGTCTGCTCCTTAATTGCCTAGGCCAAGTACTCTTGACCGTTGACCATCCATAGTGAAAAGGGTTTCTGGTTTGCGCATGAACAATGTTTCAGGTGATCATACCGCGGTATTCAGTTTTTTTTTTGGAAGCCTATCTTGTGGTCCCACATTCACGATCCGAACCTTCCATCATGTTTTGAAGGTCCATAACAGCTAGTAGATCAATTCCAGCCAATGATTCCTCTTGTATTTTGAGATATTTACAAAAAGTCTACACCCTAAATTTGTTTTTTAGTTTTTAATGGGGCCCATAATGAAAATACAAACCGTCCATCATCTCTACAAGGCTAAAAATAACCGGTGAGCAAAATTTTAGGGCTTGATTCATTATAAACTGCGAAATAGTTATATATATATATATATAACTTGTGACCAATGGATATAGCATATGTAAATCTACAGCTTCTTTGGTGTCTGCTGAACATGGTGCGAGGTGAATCTTCTTTGCTAGAAATCTTAGTGAAGACTCCAATTCCCAAACGTGCCCTTAAAGTTATGGTCGAGACTCAACTAGGTTGGTGACTAACTGAATCGAGTCAATTTGCCAAGTAGTCATCAGGGGCACAAGATCGGGTGTGTGTTGTGGTGAGGGGAGGCACTTTGACGACCCCTTTCATGTTATATGAAATGGAGAAGCTTACCGGAGGAGACATTATAGCCCTCTTGTCTTAGTAATCGGAATCGAAGAGCGATAGTCTTTAGATCATCATAATCAACATTGGCATCATATATATGTTCTAACGGATAGTTGATCTCCTTCTCAAAGTGATAGGCCACTCCAAGTCGTTGGATCTCATCAATCATGATCATTTCTTCAACTGATCCCTTGGCCCTGATAAGCATCTTCTTCACTTCCTCCTTCAACTCTCCAACCTTTCTTGTCCATGCATCTATTTTCTGTTCAATATATCCCATTGCAAATTATAAGAAATCAGTTAGTAAAAAACAATTTATAGATTAGATAGATAAGAAAAATAATGACGTGAAAACATGTGGCTTTGGGGCTTATCACGGGGCCCGCTAAATGCCATGTTCTATCATGGTTTTTCGGAGGGATATTGGGAATATCTCATCCTAGATAGCGGTTCAGATTTTGAATAAGAATTTGTTGGCATGATGATAGCAGGTGTAAAGTGTTTTTATTTTATTTTAATAACAGTGTAAGGTTATGATTCAGTTACATCAAGATATGGATCATAGGATTTTAATCTCCTACATGCGTTCAATTCTTATCAGAACCATGCATCTAGACTGTTGTAGAGGTGGGACCACACTAGAAAATCACCTGCTGCAGATGCGGATATATGGTTCTCATTAATTAGAACCATGCACGAGAGAATCATTTCTATGCATCATATCCAAATAATTCACTTTTATATGTAAAGTTCTAGGGTGGGTGTGTGCAACCCCAAATTCCATAGAAGCGGAAACACACTTTCCGTTCTGTATGCCATAACAGAAAAAAAAAATATCGGAAGTGAGGATTTTATTTCATTGTGAGATAGGAAAATAGAGTCTGATGAGAGTCGGACGAGCAAATGGTGGCATTATACAAACAAACCATTTTATTTACATATATATAGCTATAGTTCAACTAGTAAGGGGCATGAGTATGTAAGTTAAAAGTGCTTGAGCTCGAGATCCCAATGCAGAAACAAAATGATGGACCCTTAATATATGAGCTTAAATTGGCTTGACCCTGCTTTCTATTGTAAGGAAATTATCTTTAAGTCCATTACTTGGACTAGAAGTCCTTTCCTTTCCCGCATTGTGGTCATTATAGGAAATCTGTTTTCTTAGGATACATGCTATTCCTTACACAAAAAGGTTTCTTAATGAGATGTATTCCATAACAAACTCTACCTTGATGGATGGTTGAGATTAAGTCTATGGAAACCCTGATTGGAAATTCGGTCCTCTTTTCACCTATAAAACAAAGCCTTTCGTCCATCACAAAGGCATTCACGAAAATCAACACATTAAGATTTTATAGGCAAGGAAAGAGAAACCGAAACCATTCACATAGTCTCTTTCTCGACGGATCACAGCATCAATCAGCAACAGCACCAGACTGCAGGATCAGAAAGCTCTCTGCATCAGGATGTCTGGAGGTACTCTTTAATTTATTTAAGATTAAATCCTACACGTGATTATCATGCTGTTCACGATCTTAGGGTTCATGTTAATAATAGTATAACATCTATAACTTCCCAAGTGAAAGTCAGATGTGGTGGGCCTGATCAGCTTTATTAAACTCATCAAGCTTGAGAGTGAGAGATCCTGCATTTCTATAACTTGCCATGCAAAAGTCAATTTATCTGGGACCTGTATTAGCTTTATTAATTATACAGACTTTCTTCCGATGGGGACATAATCATATGCCAAATAATAATCTCACTTGTTATAGTACTTTGCCCTATTAATAATAGTAGCAACATTATGTACGCCCATTTTGTATCCCACTCGTTAAATGAATGGATCATCTTTTATCCCCTTGAAAATGAAATCTACTTAACTCAATCGAGAATGGTTAGCAAGTGAACGGAAGTGCCCTCTTATGCTTTCGCCGCATAGGCGGCGCTACATGGATTCCAGTGGGGTCAATTGACCCCACTGAGATTTGGAAAGATATTGAAAAAAAAAAAAAAAAAAGGGATACTGTATTGAATTGAAGTTGGGAAGCTTTTGACCCCACTCAATGCCTAAGTTAATGGGCCATTTGTTTGCCAAAAAAAAAAGTAATGGGCCCTATTTTTATTTATTTTTTTAAAATTCCTTTTTTAGACATTTGGTTGATAAATCTTCATTTATCCTAACTTAACCTCTAAATCCGGTATTCTCCCCGTATTAGAAGGAGAAAACCCTAATATTATCAAAAGTAAATGACAGATGTTGATAAAGGTAAGAACAAATTTATTCAATTTGTGGAAGATAAGTCTTTTGTTCACCCCCATTGACTTAAATTTATGGAGTCGCCACTATTTCACCGCATATGGATATGGCCGTAAAATCGATGTTTTTGGATGTGGTATGATGCAAATGCTTTTCTTATTTAAAAACATTTGAATATTAAAAAAATTATGTTTTTAAGATTCTATTCGAAAGATTCCCTTGAACTTTGTGAAAAGTTAAAAAAAAAAGAAACACACAAATTTTAATATTTATTCTTGATCCCATCTCAAATCATGATAGATGCTAGTATTATGCGTACGTGCCCCCAAATGAGGTCCCCACTTCCATAGATTTGCATAAAGCATCATCTTTCTTATCTATTTTCTCTGATAAATAGTTTTTATCTAACTAACCCTTTTTTTTATTTGCAATGCGATGTGAACAGAAAATAGATGTATGGACAGAAAATTCCCTCCATCTTTTTCAAGAAAAAATAAAAAAAGTAACTTCCTTTCTCTACTAAAAGATAAAAAAAAGCTCCACTTTTCTATACAAAAATAAAAAAGATTTCACACAAAACAACTAAAAATAAAATTTCATCATAACCCTATTATATTTTATTCTCTCTTGATTTGATGCTTCATTGCACTTTATTTTACATGTAAAATTACCAAACGGGCCCTAGGATCTATTTGGGAACTTTCCATGTAGAGTGGAGCTAACTAAAGCCTCAAATAGTGAAATTATAAAATATAAGTGGGTTATATGATGATTCCGTGCACCTTTTCTTGATTCCTAATACTAATTTCCCACGGTGCATTGGTACTTGCCCCAATTTTTTTAATTAGAGTGATATAAATTGTTGAATTGGTCAAATTGTAGAAAAAATGTGAAACTAAATAAAGTTAGAGTCCAGATATAGTGAGGTTTTATCCCATAGTGACGTGGTGGACCGTGGTTGGTCCACCACTGTGACGCCCCGGAGTCCCACATTGACTATAGAGAGGAAAGTGAATGGGGTTATATGCAGAGTTTACACCCTTACCTTGCATGAGGCCTTTTGATGGGTTGAGGCCCATCAGAAGTAAAACCGTGAGGCCCGTGATCCAAAGCGGACAATATCATGCATGCGTGAAGGGTGGGGCGTTATAAATGGTATCAGAGCTAACTCTCGACTAGTTCGGGTGTGGGTCCCCTGCCATGGTCTGGTGCAAGTGGGTGTGTCTCTATGTGGGCGGGCCAAAAGGGCTGGCAGGCTACAGAGACTGGCAAGCTACTGCACAAAGACGTGCAGCCTTAAGGGGGGTGGATTGTGACTCCCCGAAGTCCCACATCGACTATAGAGAGGAAAGTGAATGAGGTTATATGCATTACCTTGCATGAGGCATTTTGATGGGTTGAGGCCCATCAGAAGCAAAACCGTGAGGCCCGTGGGCCAAAGCGGACAATATCATGCATGCGTGAAGGGTGGGGCGTTATAAATTGTATCAGAGCCGACTCTTGAGTAGTTCGAGTGTGGGTCCCCACGGCCTCAGGCAAGGTAAGGGTGTAACATTTACATATAACCCCATTCACTTTCCTCTCATAAAGTTAAAGCACCACTTTGTTTTACGTTAATCATAATAATTGTGTATTTATTCTAATAGAACGAAAGTTGGAGGCTATATCTTCGCTAGAAGGTCTACGATATGATTAGCATGGATCAGATAAAGATGAACCTCACCATATTTGACTTGACTTGGAAGAGATTACGATCGTGAGATCATTCTTCCTAACCAAGGATATGTGTATATTTACCTTGTGATCTTCTCTGTAAGAAATGAAGAAATCTCCCCAAACAGAAGGATGAAATGGTGATGGACGGTCAGCACCATTTTTGTTTTTATTTAGAGGTGGGGGATGGACAGCAGAAGAAAGAGGAGAGGAACTTAGGGAAGCCATACTCCTAGAAAGTCTTGTCTAAGAAAAATCTGTTTTGTAGTGTGTAGCAATCTACGCATTGCACTAATGGCTATTTATAAGGCATGTGGAAAGGAATGTTTTCGCCGTGAACAGACATGTGGCTTATATCATATTGTACTCTTTTCTTTTTTAGTAAGACGTGCTTAAAATGCATTTACAAGTGTTTTCCTCCCTTGACTCATGTATCATACACATCAAAGCCCACTTTCTTCTAGGGAGGGAAAAAAATGGTATAACACGCATGTATAATATATTGTACTACGTTTAACACGCATGTATAATATATTGTACTACGTTTAACAAGCAGGTTTAATATACTGTACTAGGTTTATAGTGAAACATAACTCCGGATATTTGGGTTCTAGGTAATTTGTCTTATAGAGGGGTGGCTATATAGAAAGAAATTCTATGGAGAGCAATATAGAGAAAAAAAAAAGACTAAAATTTTCTATAACATTTGGGAGGCCACTATAAAAATGATTTTGAATTTTGAACCACTGGACCAGATCTGTCGTGATTCTTCTAAAAGCTTCGATCTTGCAATTTTAATTATGATGAAGATGATGAGATCGTAAGGCTTAAATGGATGGATAAGAGAGGATGTTCAACTGTTTTTATTAAAATAGAGAAATTAATGGTGATAATCACGGAAGCAAGCCCAAGCTCTGATAAGTGATATCATATAGAGTAATCAAGACGTACATTCCCATAAAATCACCGAAAATTCCATTAAATGAAAAGATCTACATTTATAATCAAATAGTGAACCAACCTTATTCTAATCTATTAACATCACTAACATCCGAAGAAACTCAGATCACACACCCCTGCCAAATACCCATTTATTCTCCCTTTATCTCAAGAGTATCGTTCTCCTTTTCTTCTCATTTTTCTCCGAGAGAGAGTTTTATTCTCACTTTTTCTTCAAGAGTGTCATTCTTCTTTTCTTCTATTTTTCTCCAAAAGTTTCTCTCTCCCCTCTACCAATAGTGAGAATTGGATTTCTACAATTAGTCTTGCCTATAAACGATATTTTTCCTCGTTTATGGGATTTGTCAAATTTTAATGTAAATAAGGAAGCCCACATATAAATAAGATATCAAAATGATTCATGTATTTTGCACATCAAGGCCCTCTTGCACTTGTAAATGGAGTCTAGTCCATTAAAATCCAAAATGTTAAAAATCGATGAGCTCAAATTCTTAGAGGCACTGCTTGATGTGTACAAAAGGTTCGTCCTTCTAAAAAACAAGTTTCTTTTACACTTTTCAATTGAAGAAAATATGTGAATAGTATAATTATATTCAAACTCAAGATCTTTTCAACTTCAAGCCAATTCTCTTATAATACAAACTTCAGTTTTATTTAGATCCCGTAACTCAAATTAGATGTCTTGATATTTCACGAGTTTTATTCAAGGCAGACCAACCACTCCAACCTAATTTCATACTGAAATTTGACTTTTACTGAGTCAAGCCTGATTTTTTTTCAAAGTATGTAACCAAAATTAAAATGCTTCTGATTCTGTCAATCATCTTAGTTTCACATGTTTATAATTACTGACTATTTATTCTTCTATCTAAGCTGAATATTTGTTCTTCTATCTAAACGACACATGTTTAAAATACATATAGAGAGAATGTTTCTGTGCGTGCCTAAATATTACGGACTTGGTTTAGATGATGATGGGGATTAGAAAGATCTTGTTCAGCTCGATAGGGGAAGTCTCCGACGCCCTGAATCCTGAAAGAGAGAAGAAAGAACGGTCAGGGCCCGAGGCTGCTGTCAGCCAAAGGCACTCCGACGCCTGAGCTAGTGCAGTCACTGAACTAAGGTGAAGTGGGGAAGAAGGTGTTTAGCAAAATATAACAGTGCAGGCTGTATATTGCATGTACCTATTCATGGCTCTCCATGCAGGCATATATAGAGGAGAAAAGAAGTTTCCACAGTGGAGGTAGGTGAGGATACTTGTCCCATCAGCCCACATTTGGGATCCTTAGTGAGGATACTTGTCCCATCAGATCTCCCCTCAAATCCCCCACATAAATGTGGATGTGATCTGCTGATAGGAACGGGCCCTTATCAATGGCCGGTGGCCATCCTACTTGTATGGGACTCCCTATAAAGCAACCGTCCCATCTCATAATGGGGATTAGACTCCCAGTGTTCACCTCGGCCAAGGGGCCGAACTGGAGAAGGCACCGAAGTCAGTTAAACCTAAGGTCGGACAAGGATGTCAACACACGAGGCTGAGTTCGGAAGGATGTGGTCGGTACTTCTACCGGGACCAGCCCTACCTTAAAAAACGGCTGAGGCTCTGCCGTGTCAGGAAGATGGAGGTTGTGGCCTTTTCTGATCGGTACTATTACTGAGGCCAAGGGTAACCTCGGTTTCGGTAGAGATACTCCACACAATTGCCCCCAGCTCCTGACCTCGGGGGTTTTGCAACGCCTCGAGGTCGGGAGTAATAGGATGGGAGCTTATCGAAACCGATCCCGTAGCCTATAAAGAAGCGTGGGGTGTCGCTTTGCTTTTCGAGGCGCATTTAATAGCGCCCAGCTGTCTGGAGGCGGTTTAATAGCCCGCCCATATCATCATGAAGGCGACGCGGTGCTGCCACGTGTCTCGTCCCCGATGGCTGTGAAGTCCTATCGAAGAGACGGGTGGCGTGCTCGAGGCGGTGTCTGCACGCGCGTCTTTCGGGATACGAAGAGATTTTCATCTCTTTATAAAAAGTCTCATCCTCGAAGGAGGACTACTTTTGCTGGACCTGCCATTGTGTCTGGAGCTTCTACCTGAGACCTGCCTGAGATCTGTCCTAGAGACCTCGTCGTCCGAGAAGTCCCTCCGCTGCTTTGAAGCTCGAGTTTCCGTTGTCCATACATCCCTTCCGGCCTTGCGTCCTAATGAGTTCCTTTCTGCCCTTCTGCCATTTTTCCTTCTCTGGGTTTTTTCTCCTTTGGGTCTGTGCGTTGTCTTCCTTCTCCGTCGCCGTCGCCTGTATTCTAGTCCATGCTGGGGAAGATGGGGGTATACAGACATTGGATAGACACAGAGCTTGCCCTAGCGGAGCTTAGGAACAAATATCAGATACCAGATAACGTTCGTATTAGGGCAGATGGGCCTGAAGACCGAATCCGACCTCGGATTTTTGTAGACGAATGGATGCCCTTCCCACTAGTGGCTATTATAGAGGGTGGGGTGAGATTCCCAGTCCATCCCCTCCTAAGGGCCTGCCTCAGGAGGTGGAACCTTACCCCCTACCAACTAATGCCCAATGGTTACAAAATAATCATGGGTATAGCCGAACTTAATAGGATTTTGGGGACCGACCTTGGCGTCGAGGATATTGAAGATGTCTATGACCTCTGTCGATCTCCAAAGGATGATGCACACTACCTTCGAGTTCGGTCGAAGGAAATCCCCATAATCAACGAGCTCGAGGACAACACAAAATACGCCGAGGATGACTGTCTTTACGTCACTGGGAACTGGGAGTACGCCCCCAGAGAGCCCAGGGTGGATCACATTCCCCGTCGTCTCGGAGTGCCACCGAGTAAATATCTCAATTTCTTCAGTCTTTTGATGTGTTTCTTTTCTGCCGAACTGATGCTCAATTGCTTGGTGTGCAGGTCACAAGGAAAGAAAGCAGCAAAAAAAGAACTCCAGGTGGCGACGAAACGTCACCTGGTTGAAGAGAATCTACAGTTACAAGGGTCACCGGACCCGATCAGCCTCAACCCTTCTCGGGTACGAGCCCGTGTACCTATCCTTTATCAGAAGGCAGCACGAAAACCTGAGGGGGCAGCAAGTTCTAACTCTTGCTGAAGCCCAGGAGCAAACAGCTCTAGCCGAAGGGCTTGCACAAGTGCCCCCCGAGATCATACCCTCTCGAGCCTCTGCCGACGCCGGGCCTTCATAGGCTGAGACTGCTGCCGATACCGAATCCGAAGGGGAGCGCCAATCAGGGGACGAACCCGAGGAGGCTCGGCAAGAGGACCTCGTGAATCTTCAGTCTTCCGGATCAGACGAAGAGGTCAAGATGGGGCGACGCCGCGTAGCAATCGTAAGCCTTGATGATGTTATCTTCGGAGGCCCGGCCACCCCCTCGGGAACTGCTCTCCCTCCGAACCTGGAGGAAAACACAGTCGTTTCTGCCCCCACGCAGTCTTCTCCCCGGCTTCCCACAGCAACTGAGCGCCCCACCGAATCCAACCGGGACTCGGTGCGGTTGGGAAAAAGGCCTAGGATCGTAGATCCAGCCGAGGATGAACCCAATCCATTCTCTCGGCGCTCGTCGTTGCTTGGTCCTCCGAACTAGAACCCTGACTTCCTGCTGGAGGATGGCCAGCCATTATCGGCGGACGGCCTGTTGAATGACGGTACTTCGGTTGTCAGTGCCCTTGCCCACGCCTGTGCTCTGCCTGGAGACATGGCAGAACACTGGAAACTGAGCGAGGTGGATCTGGATGTGGCTCAGATGGGCGATGCCCTCAGGATAATTCCCTCCTGAGCTTGCGCTTTCCATTTGACTTTTGCATTTCTGATATTGACCCTTCCAACACTTGTTTCCACAGATCCTGCAAAGGGGCCTGGTGTCGGCGGAGAAATCCCAACAAAGCGCTGCTCGGGCGGAGAGGGCGGAAAAGAGAAATACGGACCTCGAGGCAGAGCTCGGGGGGATGAAAGAGAGCGGCCGAGCAGGAGATGTAAGCCACGGGTCTTAAAACCGAGCTCGAGAAGGCCAGAGCAGAATTGGAAAACCAAGCTAAGGCAACGGCCGAGCTCGAGAAGAGGTGGGAGGAGGTGGAGGCTGAACTTCGCGCCGATGCTGACTAACTACGGATTGAAGTTGATAAGGCTTTCGATGAAGGGGTGGCAGAAGCCACCGATCTGTATGTCACTGAGGTCCGGAAGGTCAGCCTGAAAGCCTGGAGGCTGGGTTGGACGAGCTCGTTGAGAGCGGCAGGGGTCCCCGAGGACAACCCTGTGTATGCAGAGATCCCCCAGTTTCCTCCTCCACAGCCCAGACCGAACCAAGCTCCTGAGGTCCCTGCTGGGGGAACCGAGGACAACGTTCCCGAGATCAATGCCGACACAGAGCAAGGAGCGATTGTCGAGGCCGGGGAGAACATTGCTGCTGGGGGCACCGAGGGGGCCGTGGTTTGAAAAAAAATTAATATGATGTAATTTCCATTTTATTTTCTGTACTGGAGGGGAAATCTGTATTTTTGAATGGATAGATTGTAATCATTCTCCAATTTTGAATGAAATTGTTTTGTTTCCAACTTGAGCATTTGGTGAATGTTTCTTTTCTTCTTTTCCTCTCTTTACGTGCTTGGCTTTGCAACCAAAATAAATAACAGGAAATAAGACAAAGTAAAACAAGTAAACGAGCTCGGCTCCATGGCCGTGCTTAATGTATAAAGTTTATAACCCGAGGTACCGTATGGATTCTGTAACCATAACAAGCATTGATCTCGGTAAAACTGAAGGCGCTTGGTCCTAGGACCAAAGCGGAGTTCGGCTTTGCAATCAGAACTCGACTGGTCCATTGACCGGGCCGTAGTAGCCGACCTTGGTAACCGAACAAAAAACACAAGCTGATCATGTGACCGGGCTATATGCATATGTCGAGTTCCATAATTTGGTCATTTTTTGAGAAGAGATAATTCGGAAAGTACAACATATTCTATAAAAAGAACCAGTTTATTGACTTCCGAAATCCGATTACATCTCAAAAGTAGAATTTCTTGAGGTGCGTGGCATTCCACGATCGTGGTAGCTCTCTACCCTCCATGTCCTCAAGCCTATATGCAGACTGCCCAGCTACTGAAATCACTTTGAATGGCCCATGCCAATTCGGTGCAAGTTTTCCTTCGCTGGGACTTTTGTCCGCTGGAAGAGTCTTTTTCAAGACCAATTCTCCAGGGGAGAACTTCCGCTCTCTGACCTTTTGATTGTACCCTCTAGCCAACTGTCACTGGTAGGAAGCGAGGCGGATGGCTGCGGCATCCCTTCGTTCCTCAGCTAGGTCGAGCTTTGTGGCGAGGTTCACATCATTTTGGCCTTGGTCGAACAGTTCCGACCTGAGGGTCGGGAGGCCGACCTCAAGTGGGATTACAGCTTCCATCCCGTAGGCTAGGGAGAAGGGTGTAGCCGAGGTCGAGCGCCTCGGGGTAGTCCTGTATGCCCAAAGGACACTTGGAAGCTCTTCTACCCATCTCCCTTTGGCTCGGTCCAGTCTCTTTTTGAGTCCGTCGAGCACCACCTTATTAGAGATTTCAGCCTGTCCATTGCTCTGGTGGTAAGCAGGAGTGGAGTAGTAGTTCCTAATCTTCAGTTTTTGACAGAAGTTTTTGAAGAAGTTAGAGTCGAACTGAGTCCCGTTGTCCGAGACCAAGGCTCGAGGCACTCCAAATCTCACGATGTTCCTCCACACGAAGTTTTTAGTATCCTTTTCGGTGATGGAAGACAACGCTTCAGCTTCTATCCATTTGGTAAAATAGTCAGTAGCCACTATCAACCATTTCTTATTTCCCGGAGCTCGGTGGAGAGGTCGTACTAGGTCCAGTCCCCATTGGGCGAAAGGCCAGGGACTAGAAAGAGGGCTTAGGTCATGTGCTGGCTGATGGAGAGAGTGAGAGAACTTCTGGCACTTCTCGCATTTCCTGACATAGACCTAAGCGTCCCTCTGCATATAGGGCCACCAGTAGCCTTGGCTGATAGCTCGGTAAGCCAGTGACCGACCTCCAATGTGACTACCGTAGATCCCTTCATGGATTTCATAAAGCAAATCCTCGACTTTGCTCGGGTGAACGCACTGGAGGTAAGGGCCATTGTAGGACTTTTTGTAGAGCTTGGCATCTGGAGAAAGCCAGAACCGAGCTGCTTTCAGCCTGATTTTGTGGGCCTGGTTTTTGTCCTCGAGAAGCTGGTCGTCTTTGAGGTAGGAAATTAACTCGTCCATCCAGCTAGGACCGAGGTCGATACACATGATCTGCCGCTGCCGAGGTGGGTGGAGCTCTATACTCGGTCTGTGCAGTGCTTCCACTTCGACAGTCCTTTTTCTTCCTGCCTCGACGGCAAAGGCCAGGTTTGCAAGTGCGTCGGCGTGAGAGTTGGAATCTCTACCGACCTGCCTGACTTCAGCCTTTTTGGAACTGAGACAGAAGTTGCTTGGTGTGGGCTAAGTAGGCTACCATCCTGTCGTCACGGGCTTGGTAGTCACCATTTAGTTGGCTTGTCACCAGCTGTGAATCGCTGAAGACCACCAGCTGCCGTGCTCCCAGAATTTTTGCACTGCTCAGCCCTATTATAAGTGCTTCATACTCAGCCTCGTTGTTAGAAGCTTTGAAGTCAAGGGTCAGGGCTTGTTCAATGACGAGACCCTCTGGAGATTAGAGGACGATGCCAGCGCCAGCCCTTTTGGAGGTTGAGGATCCGTCAACGAAGACCTTCCAAGAGGAGGCTAGGAACTGTTTCCGGAACCGCTCCTGTTCTGTCTCTGTCTCGGTGGTGGTCTCCTCCCTGCCCCCCAGTTCGGTGTCGAGATGGCTCGGTGCCGAACTAGGAGAGGTGAACTCCATAATGAAGTCGGCCAGCACCTGGGCTTTGATGGCCGTCCTGGGCTGATATTGGATGTCATATTGTCCCAGTTCAACAGCCCACTTGGACACTCTTCCGGAGAAGTCTGCTTTTCTGAAAAGAGACTTTAGTGGATGTTAGGTCACAACCACTATGGAATACGTCTGGAAGTAGTGGGAGAGCTTGCGGGAGGCACTGATGAGTGCAAATGCGAGCTTCTCTAATGACAGGTATCTCGTCTCGGCATCCAGCAGGATTTTGCTCGTATAATAGATGGGATTTTACTGCCCGTCATCGTCTCTTATGAGTACCGAGCTTACTGCATGGTCTGAAACTGCCAGATATAAGTATAAGACCTCACCCTGTGCCAGGGTGGAAAGCAGGGAAGGTGAGGAGAGGTATCCTTTGAGCTCTTGAAGGGCATTTTTGCACTCAGGCGTCCATTGGAACCTTGAGCTGTTTCTCAGGAGTTGGAAAAAGGGACGGCATTTGTCTGAAGCTCGACTAATGAAGCGGTTCAGCGCTGCTGCCATTCCTGTAAGTCTCTAGACTTGCTTTGCCAAGGTTGGACTCTGTAGGGCCCTTATCGCCGAAATTTGATCGGGATTGGCCTCTATTCCTCGTCTGGTGACCAGGCTGCCCAGGAATTTGCCCGAGCCGACGCCAAAGGCACATTTGGAGGCATTCAGCTTGAGCTTGTATTGTTTGAGGACGGTGAAGGTCTGATGCAGGTCAGTCAAGTGGTCCTGTGACCTTTTAGACTTAACGACCATGTCATCAATGTAGACCTCGACCGTTTTGCCGAGTTGGGCATGAAACATTTTGGTTACTAGCCTCTGGTAAGTGGCACCAGCGTTTTTTAACCCGAAGGGCATCACCTTGTAGCAGTAAATGCCCCTGGGTGTTATGAACGCGGTTTTGTCTTGATCAGGCCCGTGCATCGGGATTTGATGGTAACCCCAGTAGGCATCGAGGAAACTCATCCTATCGTACCCGGCAGTGGCATCGATCAGCTGGTCAATCTTTGGGAGGGGGAAGCTGTCTTTGGGACAGGCTTTGTTGAGATCGGTGAAGTCTACGCAGACCCTCCAGCTCCCATTCTTCTTTTTGACCACCACCGTGTTGGCTAACCATACGGGGTAGTGGACTTCTCTGATGGCTTCTGCTTCTAACAGTTTCTTGACCTCTTCGGTCACAACCTCTGCTTGCTGGATGCCCGTCCTGCGAGTCTTTTGGACTACGGGCTTGTGCTTGGGATCCACATTCAGCTTGTGGTTCATGACCTCGAGGTCGATGCCGGGCATTTCATGTGGGGTCCAAGCGAAGACCTCTCTGTTCTGTAACAGGAAGTCAAGTATCTCGGTCCTCTCTTCATCAGCAAGCTGGCTACCGAGCACGAAGAACCTCTCTGGATCGTTGGGATCGATCCTGACTTCAGTGAGCTCTTCAACGCTCTTCTGCTCGGGAGTTCGGCCAACAGCGTCGAGCTCGAGATCGAGCTCGGTCATATGAACTCTCTGTGGCTCGGCTTCTCCGGGGACCACGGCCATAAGACATTCTTTGGCCATTTGTTGGTCACCGCGGACTATGATAACTTCGAAGCCCCCGTCCTCGTTCTGTAACGGGAACTTGAGCTTCTGGTGATGGGTGGAGGGGACAGCCTCCATGTTATGAAGCCAGGTTCTTCCCATGATGGCATTGTATGGAGAGTGAGCATCCACCACCAGGAAGTCTGTTGTCATGGGGGCCCCTCCTACCTCGACCTTGAGGGAGATCTTCCCTTTGGGATACACTGTCTTGGAGCTGAATCCCACCAAAGGGGTGCGAGCTTCTTGCAGGTCCTCCTCTTTCAGACCCATCCTTTTGAAGCAGTCAAAATAGAGGATTTCTGAGGAGCTCTCGGGGTCCATTAGGATCCTCTTGACATTGAAGTTCTGTAACCTCATAGTCAGAAGAAGAGGATCGTTGTGGGGTAGTTGAACCCCAGCCAAGTCTTTGTCAGAGAACCAAATCTTTGGTCTCTCTACACGCGCCTTCTTTGCGGAGGGACCGAGCTCGGCCGTCATTACTTGTTTGCCGTGCTGGGCCCTCCTGGCCTCAGCGCGGGCCTGGTCACTGCCTCTGGGAGAGGGGGCCAGGTGGATGACGTCGATGGTCCCTACAGGCTCATCGCTATCCCTGTCGTCGAGGTGGTGCTGCTGGGCTTGGTTTACTCTGCCTTCTTCTTTGATATGATCTCTGAGGTGCCCATCTTTCACGAGCCTTTCGAGGTGCGCCTTGAAGGCATGGCAATCCTCGGTTCTGTGTCCTTTTTCTTTGTGATAGGTACAGAACTTGCTCTGATCTCGTGAGGCAGCGTCACTTTTCATAGGCTGGGGCCATTTGAAGAAGGGCTGAGCTTGGATTTTGCCGAGGAGTTTGTAAATGGGCTCCTTGAAAATGGTGTTGACGGCCTTGTGAGGGACGCCACTTGGTTTCGGCTTTGCGCTGCCTCCCGAGGTGGGAACAGAACGCACTGCCGAGGTGGATAGTTCTCTGTTTCGGTCCGCCTCCCTCTTAGCAAGCCTCTTTTCCCTCCTTGAAGGTCGGCCCTCGGGCCAAAGGTTATGGCTCTCCCGAGCCCGGACCTCATCTTCTTCTTGCTCAACGTACTGGTTCACCCGGATTATAAGTGCTTTCACCGAGGCCATGGGGAACCGCACCAATTCCTTCCGAAGGTCGTTGCCTGGCAGCAAAGCTTGTTGGAAGGCCGTGATGGCCACTTCATCGTTGGAATTTTCGATCACGCTGTAGATGGTCCAGAACCTCTTGGCGAACCGAGTGATATTCTCGGTTGGCCTCATTTTAATTGAAATCAGGTCGGCATCAGTCTTCAGGATGACCCGGTGTGCTTGGAACTTTTCGACGAAGGAGTTTCGGAGCTGTCGCCAGCTCAAAATCGATCCCTCGGAAAGTGCACAGAACCACCGAAGTGGGAGGTCACCCAGGCTGGAGGAGAAAACTTTGCAATCAAGGCTGCCGTCACCGCTAAACACTGACATCTTCTGGGTGAAGTGTCGGAGGTGCGCCTCGGGATCCGAAGTCCCATCATAGAGATTAAAGCGCGGGACGTTAAATTTATCAGGGAGGGGATGTTCCCTGATTTCCCGAGTGAACGGAGACGTGCCGTGGTTCTCGCTATTTTAGGTAGCCAACCGACCTCGAGAGAGGCCGGCGTACTCCATATTCTGGTGCACTGCCAGCTTGATTTCCTGATCAATATAGTCAGCCATGTCTGGGTCAGCCTCGGTCTCCCGTCTTTGTTTCTGGCGGTGCGGCTAGTTAGCGCTGGCATGGGTGTTACTCGAGCCCTCTTCGCGAGCTCGGGCACGCCTTTCGTTTAGCTGCTGTGTCAGGTCCGGCTAAGTCCCGGAACCCCTCCGAGCTCTCTGCCGAGTTGGAGGTGTGTGTGAGGTTCCGGGCGAGGCTCCATCCTTTGCCCCGAGCTGTCGCTGGAGCTGGAGGATCTGCGCCTTTTGCTCTTCAATTATGAGATTTTGAGCCTTAATTGCTTCGGCTTGCGCCTCGACATCCTCCTCCAGGGCCTTGTCGTCATCGCCTTCATCATCGAGGTGAACGTGGTCCTGGTCCATGTGATCCTCGTGATAAGACTGACGAGGATCGGACTGCACTGGAGCCTTGCCCCGTTGGGACCGTTCCTGAGGAGGAACATCCCTACGGGGTGGTTCGGTGAAAACAACCTCCAGCCGTGGACGCTCTGCCTGAGAGACAGCTCTGCCTGATTCGCTCTAAGACGGGACCGTGGCGAGGAGATGCTGCTGCATCCCTTGACGACGAGTGTGTCACCGTCACGGGCGATCCTACACTTCGAATGCCAGGTTCTCCGCCAACCCTCCTTGGCTGGGGGTTGGGCGGTGTCTGCCTGGTTGCTTCCCTCTGGTCAGTAACCAGCGCTCCTGCCCGGTTTGTCACCAGTGGAGGCGGTAAATGAGATAGAAATGTTTCTGGTTGCTTGGACCTGGATGGTTCAGCAACGCTCTTTCCCTTCCTAGTCTTTGGAGGCATGGCTGTTAGGATGAAAAATATAGATTTTCAGATCGCCTCCCCACAGACGGCGCCAATTGTGCATGCCTAAATATTACGGACTTGGTTTAGATGGTGATGGGGATTAGAAAGATCTTGTTCAGCTCGATCGGGGAAGTCTCCGACGCCCTGAATCCTGAAAGAAAGAATAAAGAACGGTCAGGGCCCGAGGCTGCTGTCAGCCAAAGGCACTCCGACGCCTGATTTAGTGCAGTCACTGAACTAGGGTGAAGTGGGGAAGAAGGTGTTTAGCAAAATATAACAGTGCAGGCTGTATATTGCATGTACCTGTTCATGGCTCTCCATGCAGGCATATATAGAGGAGAGAGGAAGTTTCCACAGTAGAGGTAGGTGAGGATACTTGTCCCATCAGCCCACATTTGGGATCCTTAGTGAGGATACTTGTCCCATCAGATCTCCCCTCAAATCCCCCACATAAATGTGGATGTGATCTGCTGATAGGAACGGGCCCTTATCAATGGCCGGTGGCCATCCTACTTGTCAGGGACTCCCTATAAAGCAACCGTCCCGTCTCATAATGGGGATTAGACTCCCAGTGTTCACCTCGGCCAAGGGGCCGAACTGGAGAAGGCACCAAAGTCAGTTAAACTTGAGGTCGGACAAGGATGTCAACACACGAGGTTGAGTTCGGAAGGATATGGTCGGTACTTCTACCGGGACCAGCCCTACCTTAAAAAACGGCTGAGGCTCTGCCATGTCAGGAAGATGGAGGTTGTGGCCTTTTCTGATCGGTACCATTACTGAGGCCAAGGGTAACCTCGGTTTCGGTAGAGATACTCCACACAGTTTCAATTGCCCGATTATTCATTGATTTAGAATATCTAGAATTTAAAAACTGAGAAAGTCATTTCCATGCTTAGTATTTTGACCCAATTTAATTTGATTATGTGATTTGTGAAAAATACTATGCTTGAATCTGAGTGAAAACAAGATTTCTTTCTCATTAAGAATTGAGTTTGAGTATTAGGTCGGGTTTGCGCATATAGAAGGTGCCTAACAAAACTACTCAAAAAATAGAAGTCGTGGTTCACCAAATTTTGTTTGGTAAACATGTTTACCTAAATAAATGTTGAGTAACAGATCAGTTGATTACGTTTCTCATGTGGAATCCGGTTTCTCTCAACATTTCCCCAAGATTGGATTCCAGTCAGCATAGTTTTTTGTGACACACTTTTTTTTTTACTATTGAACCATTCTTTCTGGGTTTCAAACTTGCAACCAATTGACTCTGAGGCAACATAAACGCTTTTCAACACTCCCACTCAAATGGAAATCACTTCTGATTTTGGACGTCAACTATCCCGGGTAAGCTAGCGAGGAAGCCCACAGAAAACAGACTTACGTAAACCTACCAAAACCAAGATCAATTGTTCAACCAAACATATGGATGATACTGTAACGACCCGAGCCTGCTGTCCACATGATGTTGTCCGCTTTAGCTTATGGGATTCCAATGCAATCTTGTCTCATGGTTTTAAAAGGCCTCATGCAAAGCAATTAAGGGCTAGGTCACACTCATATACCAGAGATCAGGACTAGCATGTTTCCGATTTGGGACTCATGCACCACTGCATATCCAGTCCCCGTCGGACCCAACGCCTTTCTCCAAGGGAGTCATAGGTGTGACATACTCCTCCACTGAAAAATGGAGCCATCCTCGGCTCTGATGCCATTTGTAACGACCCGATCTCATTGTCCACATGATATTGTTCGCTTTAGCTCATAGGATATCAACCCAATCTTGCCGCACGGTTCTAAAAGGCCTCATTCAAGGTATAGTGATGCATTGTATCAGAGCTGACTCTTGACTAGTTCGAGTGTGGGTCTCTGCGCGCCATGGTCTAGTGCAAGTGGGCGGGTTTCCATCTGGGTAGGCCAATAGGGTTGTTAGGCTACTGCATATGGACGTGTAGCCCTGAGAGGGGTGGATTGTGACACCAAGAAGTCCCACATTGACTATAGAGAGGAAAGTGCATGGGATTATATGTAGAGCTTGCACCCTTACCTCTTGCATGAGGCCTTTTGGTGAGTTGAGGAGTACTAAAAATAAAACCGTGATGCCCGTGGGTCAAAGCAGACAATATCATGCATGCCTGTGTGGTGGGATGTTACAGATACAGAGGGAGGGCTCCTTAGGTAGACCACATGGCGGAAGTAAAGAGAATATCAAGGGAGGGGCACTCTTTTGATTTTCCGTAAGTAATGGCAGAAAGAGCCTTCTAAGGATGTTGATTTGAACCATCCACTGAATTGTTCCCATTGCATGTCATCAATCGATCATCAATTAATGGTCACAGCTGTTCCATTATCAAATTATCAGAACCATAAATTGACTCATATTCTATGATTAACTGTTTATGGAAGGGGTCTAATATTTTGGGTTAAAATCTTGTATTCTAGCTTATTCAGTCTTTTAGGTTAGCCGGAATCCAAGTTTAGGATTCAATGGTGTTTTGGTCTTCATATCAGATTTCATAGGATATATATATAAAAATATATATATGACATAACTTATAAGGACCCACAAGTTGGTAAGTTAATGATTGAGGAAGTTGACAAGCTGCCCAACACACATTGGCACACAAAGCACAATCCGAATCACCAGCTGGATGCGCTAAAAAAAATCAGTATGGAGACTGTATAAGAGTTGGCCTGGGCTAGTGTAGATATGATTTTTGTATACGCTGAAAGTTTCGCAGGCTTACTAGAATGGATACTAGTTCTAATTAACCAATCAACACGTAGCGGACAAAACCAAATAAACAATATATAATTAGCAATCTACCAATCACACACTACAAGAAGGCAGACACAATATTTAGCGTGGAAATCCTATCCAGGGAGGAAAACCACGAACCAAAAATCAAGAACTCACAAACAGTCACAATATATACTCACAGCTCCTTTACCTCGGTCTGTACCTCGACCTAAGGACTGTAGTTGTTCTTGCACAAAATCCATTGCCACGACATCCACCGTGCGTCATTATCCTTACTTGATCTCCTTGCACCTTGTCAGTTAAGATGAGCTATCAATATTCTACAAGAGAGTAGAAGCAACTATAACCTTCTAGAGCAGTCCTTTAGAACGATCTCTCAATGGCTCTAGAGAATAATTCTCTTTCTATATTATCTCTTACTCAGATTGATGAGAGAGGTGGTGTTTCTAATCTTCAATATGCACACCCATACTTTTAGGGTTGAGAGCAACACCCTATTTATAGCCCTAAATTCGTGCCTTGGACTTAGAACATAAATAGGACTGAAATTGGGAAACAAAGTCTTAAAAGGAAACAAATTCGTATCAGTTTATGAGACTTTCCCGAATTTCCTATGGCCATCTGATCGATCGGACAAAGGCTCCAATTGATCGGACAAGGAAATAACCAGTGCATGTCAACCCTCCGATCAATCGGACAGAGGCTCCGATTGAGTGGACCTATGTCACGACCTCGGACCGGGTTCGGGGAACCAAATCCGGGATCGGGACTGTTTGTGATGAAGCCAATGATGATGTGATCATATGGAATGATAACAATAATTAAAGGTGTGTTTATAATCAAGCGTACACGGGTTACAAAAGAACACTCCTTGCCCATGCACGTGATTTCCCACAGGTGTCCGCGGTGAGGATATTCCAACACACATAACCATTTAGTATAATTGCGGAAGCGTATGGTAAATCATGCATGTATTTCATTCCCAAAATATCAAGGCTGATTACATTTGAATACGAGTATCAGAATGAGCAATGTCCTAAAGCATAACCCAAGAGTACATATTCAAGTTTAATCAGAAGATCAGTTAATTACAATTCCCAAAAATAGAGGCCAATAAAGGCCAATATAAACAAAACAATAACCAACAGAATACTATCCAAACAATCCCCCAAAATATTTCGCAACTCTGCAGCCCGATGTTTACATAACATCGTCAGCACGCCACTCAACTAGTGGTTGCGGTTCTCCGACCGCCTCCTCTGGCTTCTCCTCGGGATAACCGACAACGGGACCTGAGTACCAAAACAAAGGGTCAAACACGACGGTCTGGCAGGTAGATGAAAAGATATGAATATTTAATAATAAAGACCTTTACCTTGGAAAACATGTAAACCTGTTAAATCAATGGCTTTCAAAAGTAAATGAAACCTTTCATTGAAAACACACATGCAGTAATAAAATATGCAAGGTAACCAAGGAAATCGGGAAACAATCAAGATGGCATCCACAAGAAGCTAAATCCTCTATCACCGAAGTGACGTGAGTATCGGGTGTTGACCTCGGTCACCGAAGTGAGGGGGTGCAACCAAGTTACATATAGATATACAATAATACGGGACGGGACCGCGGTAGCAAACCGGGTATCGGGAATCACTGTAGCGAACCGGATATCGGGAACCACGGGAGCGAGCCGGGTATCGGGACGGGACCACGGTTAATAAACCGGGTATCGGGATTCAAGCTGCAGCTGGCGGGACGGGAAGGGATCTCCAAGTCGGTAGATCAGACCGACAAGGTTATCCAAGCTTAGTGGTGCCGACTCATAGGTCAAATCACATACATCGAGACATGTATAAAACAAATCCTGTGCAAAGCTATAAACGGGCAAGACGGGGTGCTCAAGGCACAGCTATCACATCAAGTCTGTCATGTATATCAAAGCTAGCAAAACGGTACGAGTATTCTTTGAAAAGCCAAGACAATGTCAGGTTAAAACTAATTCAAGTGAATAGGGATCCCGTATGTCCGTATAATAAAGGAAACTTGGTACTCTTTGAATTTGGGGGACATTCCGGGTTCCTTATACACTACAGTAGCCTCAATGCTTAAATGAATCTCGATGATGTAGTTTCTCTCCCTAACGTACTACCAACGAACACTTCACTTGGGCTTCGAGCACGATCCCAGGTGAGCGGTGCCCATTGCTCTCAGAAAGGTTCACAAGCAATGGGGTGAAAACTCCCTTCAATCCTTCTTTTATTCACAGAATTCAGGGAATTTCGGTTACCTTGCGGTCAGGTGGCGGTTAGCCGCCAGCGAATGCGGCGGTTAACCGCTGGCTGACCGTGAGGCTGACCGTGGAATTGCAGCTCTCTGGAAATGCGACCGCTACAATCCGGTTGGCTAGCGGTTAGCCGCTGATGGGTTAGGCGGTTAGCCGCTAGCTGACCGCGGAGCTGACCGTAAGACTTCAGCTCTCGGGAAAAGTGACCGTAACTGTGCGGTTAGATGGCGGTTAACCGTCGATGGACACGGCGGTTAGCCGCTAGCTGACCGCGGAGCTGACCGCCAGTCACGGGAATTTCTTCCCTGGGTTCAGATTCAAGCTTTTCCTTTCCCCAAACCCATTCCTTTCATTCTCCATTGGCATTCATACAATTACTAAGGGAAGGAGGACAACCAACATCACAAGGATTCACTTAGGCATTGTACAAAAGATGAACTCAAAACTACAATCCATGATTTAAAGACAATGGATGAAACAAAAGCTAGAAATCATGTTTCAAGACACTAAAGAGGCTTACCAACCCCATTCAAAGCATTTAATATCATGGAATGTAATTAAGACAAAGCATTAATGAAGTCATGATTTAAACACATTTGTCATAAAATCATTGAAAGCTAAACTATCCATTCAATCCACTTGCCTCAAGGTTCTCTATGCAAGAAATCAAGCTAATAATCTCTTCCTCCAAGCCAAGAATGCTATCTACAGAAAACCCCCAAATCCAAACCCCAAAATGGGTCAAACAAGGAATAGAGAGAAGGAAGCTTCAATAATGACAATAGGGCTCCTCTAAAACTAGAAGAACACAAATCTAAGAGATTGGAAGGGAAAACTTACTAGGAAAGTCCTCAAAAGGCAAGATGAGCTTCAAGAGAGTTCTATAATGGGTGGTTTCCTTCCACCAATAGTATCAATGTATAGCCCTAGAAGTGAGGAAGAAGAAGGTGAAATCCGTTTCTTGATTGATGCAAGGTGGGTGGTGCTTGATGGTGGAGAAACAAGAAGAAGAATAGAAAAAAGGAAGCCAAGAAACCCTAGGCTGTTGTTGCTCTTTGTGCTGGAAAAGGAAATGGAAGAAGAGGGTTCTTCTTATATACAAGTGGGTGTGGGTCCCAACTCTAGGAAATCTTTGGAGGCTGAAATCACTAATCTCGGGACCTCGGATGAAATCGACGGAGAAGAGAAAAGTGATCGTCGAAATATCTAGTTTCTAAAAAGTACATGTTTCGCGGGTTTCGAGGATATCAAGTTTTGGGTACAGATTTCATGTAAAACAGACTGTTTTGCCCTCAAAGCAAGAAGATCGGGTTTCGGGGTTCCAAATGGGTTCGGGATCAACATGAAAGTTGTAGGGATTAACAAGACGAGTAAAACGGGATCAAGACAAGAATTAGGGGAAAACAAGCAACCTCCAAAAGCTAGCAAGACTAATAAAGAAGGAAACCCCCAAAGGGTCCCACAAGCAAAAAGGCACTAAAATAATTTCCCAAAGCTATCAAGAACTATACTAATCCAAGCTTAGTCAAAAATCACTAATCGAGCTCAGCACTAACACCCAACTTAATTAGCGCTAATCGAGTCACTCGGGTCGGGGTCTTACAACCTAGGTGATTCGCCCAGTCTTCGTTTTTTTTTTTAACCGGCACATGTTAACCCTAAATTCGTCCATTTTTATTTTTTCAATGTTTAAGCGAGTCCTCGTATCTGATAAGAGCAACGCTAGCATCGCTTTACACGATTTGCTTAAAACATAGAATTCCTTTGTTTCTTCTTCCTCTTATTGTTTTCCTCTTCTCCCACCTATTTCTCTATCTGCCCTACTCCATTTTCTCCCAATCATCTTGGGAAAACAGTATCACAGGCTTTACAAAAAGATTACTAATGACTGACATACAGTTTCTTTCTTTCTTCTTTTCATATATTCAAGATTTATCTTGGAAAAGTGAAAGAGACGGGAAAGAAAAAATGGCAGACATAACATGGAAGAATGGAATTTTATGCTCGTACATTACCATGTAGAGCTTACCCTCAACCCATGAACCCATCCACGAGAAAACGAGAGAGAAAGCTTTTCCGCCGGTATGAACAGTGAAAAACCTGCATTAAAAGCATTTCCACAGGTATGAATAGTGGAAAACCTGGATTCGCAGTTTTTCCGCAGGTATCAACAGTGGAAAACCTGTATTCGCAGCTTCTCCACAAATATAAACGGTGGAAAACCTGTATTCAACTTCTCCACATGTATAAACAATGGAAAATCTGTATTTGCGCCCATCTTTTCCACCGATATTAACATAACCCAACTAAATATGTTACCCAAGAGATTTCGGATATTTTGACCGAAAGGTGAGAGGTGATAATCATCCTTTCCCTATACCTAAGGATGATGGAAGTTGGGTGAGAAATGGAGCAGGGGATATGGAGGAATAGAAAGGAGAAGTGAAAGAAGAAGACGTGAGGAGTGACGCTAGTGTCGCCCAGTTCTTTTTGGACAACGCTATTGTCGCTCAGAAAAAAGTGCAAAAAGAAATAAATAAAAAAGTGGAGGGAAGACCGAATTTGTGCTCCACAATCTGCGGGGACTCTTCGTGAGAAATGGCCAAATTTCGGGATTTTTCCCTTAAAATCCTCTTCGTGAGAAACATTATATATATAAGTGCAAATACCAGACTCAAATTATTAATGAATACAAATCAGTCTATATGATCTAAATCATTGGTTTCATTTTATGGAACATACGAAGAATAATTTCAAGAAATGGTTTATCCCCACCAATTTAGCTCATAAAAGGAATATCAGATCCTAATTCATTCAAAACATATAAATTATTAGAGAAACTATATAAGATCAAGAAAAATCACAACCATTTAGAAACAAAGCATGGTTTGGCTAATATGTAAAACCAATTCAAATCAAATCACAATGAATACAAAGAATGATTAATTGAATTTGACCACTTACCTGATGTGGCACAATCCTAGTCACACTACGAACCCAGCATGCCTCCCGGCCCTTTTCCAATCCCAACACACCCTCCACCACCGCAACCCCCCCCCCCCCCCCCCCCCCCCCCCCCGACCCGGGTCATACCCCCTCCGGTTTGGATCGAATGAAAGCTTACCATCAGGATACCCCTGCAGATGGTCACTACCAGTAAAGAATCTTTCACTTTCTTTGCTATTGGGAAATTCGTGGGTGGATGACCCTCCCCGGAAGGGTTAGAACAATGGGTTAGTTCCTCATGGCGATTGTCCAGACCGTGTCTCATCTCACTAACAAAGAAGGGTAACTTCATTTTTAGATTCAACACGAAGGAGGATAGGGATGATCTTGTCGGCCATAGCCCTCTCCTAATGGATAGGAAAAAACTCCTCCAATATGGATTCGGCTCAAAGGAATAGCTTATCACTGCTGGAGCAATGACATCCTCTTGTCAATAGTAGCCTCAATTGGAAAGCCTCTTCGCCTAGATGATACTATTGCAAAGCAGAAGATGCTTTCCTTCGCCAGAGTTCAGGTGCTTCTAGACGTGGCCACATAAAGTTCGAGATACCTTACAGTCGAATTGGAAGGAGAAGATACAGTGGAAATTGAAGTCAAGTATGAAAACATCCCTGCTCCGAATGCCTCTCTGCTGGTTACCTTTCTATTAACTGTCCCTTCAAACTGAAGCCTGGCCTGTTGAAGACCCCTGCACAAGCAACATTGCTAATCGCTCCAACCACTTCAGGGTTAACAGGAACAGCGATTGAACCAGGAGCCAACCCTCAGGATCACCTGCCCCAAGTGGTAACTTCTGGTTCTATAAATTATGGCGCCTTAGCTTCTGTTTCTAGCCCAATTACATTGCCTCCTCCAACCAGTTTGCCCCCTCCAACTACATTACCCCCTCCAATTACATCTCCCCTCCAACCACTCTCCCTAGCCCCCAAATGATCTAACTCTTGAAAGCCCTCTTTTAGTTCTCCCCTCGGATGTTGTCATTGAAATTTTAGGGAAAATTCCAACTCCAATCCTGGAATGTTCGAACCCCGTCTCAATTTTGGAGCATTGTACTCTAGCAGAACCAACCTACTCCATTTCCAAATCCAAGAACCTGTTAGCAGCCCAAACTAGAATGGAAGGGAATATTCTAGGCCCCGTAGCATTGGAGATTGCTTTAGGCCCAACCTCAACGCCTATCATTTCACCTAATACTCCATCAGTAACCAACTCCCTCTTTTTAGATCCTGGTGGTCGATCTAACCCCATTCAAGGTGAAAGTTAACAGGAAATCCAAAGATAGAGGATCTACTTCTTCAGGTCCAAAAACTAGGAGTTCCACAGTTATTTAATGGCAAATTTTTACATTGGAATTGTAAAGGAATCTGCAACACCCCTACAAAAACTATGGTTTCTCATCTTCTTGCTACTCACTCCCCTGGCCTCATTTTCCTCTCAAAACCTAAGGCCAATCTTTACTCTTTTCCTATGGAGCCCAATCTTTTAACTTTAACCCCTCCTTCTCTAATATAGAAATAGCTTCACCTGGGCTAACAATAGGCAAGGGCAGGCCTATGTTGCAGCAAGGCTCAACTGAGCCTTCTCAAATACCAAATGGCAAGATATCTTTGAAGATCCATTAGTGAACCATCTTCCCAGAATTGCCTTCGATCACAGCCCCATCCTTCTATCCCATAGGAAATGCTATCCTTCAAAAACACTCCTTTCATAATCAAAGAAAAGTGGCTCTCTCATGAAACCTTCATTAAGGTTGTTGAGATAGCTGGGCAACTCCCTGCTGTGGAACTCCTCAATTCATCCTAGTCAATAAGTTGAAGATTCTTAAACTCAACCTTAAGGTCTGGAACAAAAAAGTCTTTGGGCAGCTGAAGATCCACATTGCAGAAGCAGAGAATTCAGTTTTGGCTAAACTAACTGCCTTTGAAGCTCAGCCAAGTGACACCCTCCTCATGGGTTTGAATCTAGCCTAAGAAATCTTCACGATTGGCTTAATGCAGAGTTTATTCACTAGAAGTAGAGGGCGAAGATTAGGTGGCTCCAGGATGGGGACAGGCACACTAAATTATTCCACCTCTCAGCTAAGGCCAAAGGCATTAGTAAATGTATAGACAGTATTACAGTAGGTGGCAACCTTAAAGAGGATGAAATCCAACTTAGAGACCAGGCTTCAACCTTCTTTTCGAACCTCTTTCAAGCTTCTTCAGTCATTCCATATGAAGGTCTTTTTGATATGGCAGGTCCCTTTGTCACAGAGGAGCAAAACTCGTTGCTTATAGCAGTTCCATCAGCAGCTGAAATCAGAGGGGTGGTCTTCAAGCTAAAAAGGAGTAGCTCCCCCGGTTCGGATGGATTTTCAAGGGTTTTCTTCACAAATTGTTGGCATATAGTGGGCAAAGATGATAGAGGCAGTCACTCACCTCTTCTCCACTGGCTGAATCCAGAGAGAATCCAATGCTTTCGTCCTATCCCTTATCCCCAAGAAATCTTCTCCAGAAACCTTTTCTGATTTCAGGCCTATTAGCCTCTTGAATTTCACTTACAAAATTACCTCTAAGATCTTAGCCACGAGACTTTCTAGTATCATTTCCTCTCCTCATCTCTAACCACCTACTGTGATCTAGGGCCTACGAGAAGAGATCATGCACACAAGGAGAACACATGAGATTTACATGGTTCGGCTTTTGGCCTACGTCCACGGGGAAGACATAAGAATTCACTATGCAATCAAAAGAGGTTGTACATCCTAGAGACTCTTAATCTCTATTTATAATATCAGCCCCAAAACCCTGTTACACCCAAACACTACTTCTTAATCACGGTAGACCTATAACAAGCTTACTTCTAATCACGGTACAACATGGGCAATCTAGGGGCCCAGTTAACCAAGACTTACTAACTTCTATTGAGCCATACAAATTAACAAATCTCCACCTTGGCGAACATTGAAGCTGATCCTCATGCACAAAACACATCTCACCGTCTCCACCTACCCCTAAAGGCACTCAGGTACCGAGCACACCAATCAAGTCCAAGCAATGCTTGAACTTCAATTTAACCCATTCCTTAACGAATGCACCAAATCGCTTGTACCATTGTCCAGAAGCTTGCTTCGACTCGTACAATGATTTCTTCAAACTGCATACATGACCAGGAACCTTTGTCGGCACTCTACCCGCACAGGAAGCTCCTTCCTCTTCATCGTAGAACCACTTGCATCTGATGGCCTGATTTTACTCATCAAGAGATTTTATCTCTTCAATCATTGTTGCTACCTATTGACTACTTTCCAGTCCTTCCATTAATTCAAGAGACTCGGTCGTCAATGCGTATGTAACCATATCATCTCGGCCACTGTCTGATGTTGACGCGTATGTTGTCATATCCTCAGAACCGTATCTAACCGGCGATTTCCTTTCTTTCTGTGGTCTACCCATCTACGGCATCTACTGCACAGTCTAACTATCCCCTATATCCCAAGAGGAGCCGGATGCACTCTCCTTCCTCACTAGGATGTCTGACTCCACTTAAACGGTGTCTCTGCTGCTACCTACTTTGGTCTCCTCCACCTGCTTTCTCATTTTAAGTAAAGCATTCTCATGAAATGTAACATCCTTGCTGATGATGAATCTTGGTGAATCCTGATCGGTACACCACAACCTATATCCTTTCACCCTAGAAGCAAATTCCACACAGATGCACTTCACAGCCCTTGGTTCTAACTTATTAGTTTTCACGAGAGCATAAACCGGATAACCGAAGATCCTCAAGTTAGAATAATCAGTTGGATTACCTGACCGCATTTCTTCCGGTGTTTTGCAATCAATCTTTGTGTGTGGAGACCTATTTATCAAGTAGCCTGCAACATTTACTATCTCAACCCAAAAGTCCTTAGACAATCCTACAGTAAACAACATACAACGAGCTCTATCCAAGATCGTTCTGTTCATCCTCTTTGCAACTCCATTCTGTTGTGGAGTTTCTGTAGTGGTGTAATACCGAACTATGCCATGATCTTTTCAATTGATCTCAAACTCTGTCATTCTGTACTCCTTGCCATTAGTTGTCCTCAACTTCTTCACCTTCCTACTAATTTGTTTCTCAACCATTTCCTTCCATCGCTTGAATGTAACAAAGATCTGATCCTTCGTCTTCAGAGTATAAACCCAGACTTTCCTTGAATAATAATCAATAAAAGTCCGTATAAACCGTGACCCTACCTTGGAGTAAAACTTAGAAGGTCCCCATACATCCGAATGAACATAATCAAGGATACCTTTCGTGCGATGAGTACCTGTCTTGAAATTGACCTTTCGATGCTTTCCAAAAATGCATCTCTCATAAAAATCCAACTTACTTGTCTTCGTGCCACATAGCAAATTTCGATTGCTCAGTATTGTCAATCCTTTCTCACTCATGTAACATAGGCGCAAGTGCCATAAGCCCGTTGAGATAGATTCATGGTCATCTGAGGAAGACACTGCAACTCCACCTTCCTGCATTTGTAACGTGAACAATCGTTTCTTCAGATACAAGCGATTCGTGAGAGACTTTGTAATGTACAAGTTCTCCAACTTCTGCCATATGCCAGTAGCAGTTTTCTTTAGAGAAACCTTTCGCAGTACACCATCGCTAGCAACACATCCTTCTCATCATCTGCCAGTTTGTCAGATAAAGCATTCTTTCCCTTCAAAGCCTTATGCAACCCATTCTAAACCAGCAAAGCATGCATCTTCAAACGCCACAGACCGAAATCGTTAATGTTTCCATTGAATTTCTCAATTTCAAACTTCGTAGCCATTCCACAAATCTTTCACAGCACCTGTGTAGAGCTGGTCACCACGAACACACTGGAAGAAACGAATCTGAAATCCGATTCTGGATGGCTAAGATATCGCATAAATAAGTTTCTGCAAACCTTTAGTCAATCTCTTTCACTGACCGTTGAACATCCAATCTTCTTCCACAACCGCGTAGATCTGCTCGCAACGAGTCCGTAGGTTCAAACGGATCTCCGATCAGACTCCGAATCTCCAAGATATCTTGCAGACAAATTTCAGCCTTTAATCTGGTCAAAACTGTCTTGGACCGTACGGATCTACTGAGGTCAGCGCCTTTTCTAGCAAGCTTTGTTACTGAGCTTCTTCTGTATAGCGGGTCAAGTCAACCTGGACCTTGGCCTGGCCTGCAACCAGCCCTTCTTCCTCTTCTTCCTCCTGTAATAGGAACCCAGAAGACCAGGGGCTTCCCTCTTCCAGTCTTCTTCTTCTCTGATCAAGACACGACGGCAGCTGCGGCGACCCTCCTTATCCGTCTCTGATACCAGTTTGTTGTGATCTAGGGGCCTACGAGAAGAGATCATGCACACAAGGAAAACACAGGAGATTTACATGGTTCGGCTTTTGACCTACGTCCACGGGGAAGACAGGAGAATTCACTATGCAATCAGAAGAGGTTGTACATCCTAGAGACTCTTAGTCTCTATTTATAATATCAACCTCAAAACCCTGTTACACTCAAACACTACTTCTTAATCATAGTAGATCTATAATAGGCTTACTTCTAATCACAGTACAATATGGGCAATCCAGGGGCCCGGTTAACCAAGACTTACTAACTTCTATTGAGCCATACAAATTAACACCACCAAACAGCATTTGTCAAAGGCAGGTCCATCCATCACAATGTTGCCTTAGCTCATGACCCAAAAAGTCAATTCCAAGATTTGTGGAGGATCTGTTTGCTTGAAGCTGAACATTTCAAAGGCATTTGACAAGCTGCAATGAAACTTTATCTTTAGGGCTCTCAAGTTCTTCAATTTGTCCTCAGATTGGATCAACATGATTAGAGAGATGATCTATTCAAGTAGAGGTTCAGTACTAATCAACAACAGCCCTTGTGGTTTTTTTAGTTCCTCCTATGGATTGCGCCAAGGGGACCCTCTGTCACCCTACCTCTTCATCCTTGCAGAGGAGATTCTCAGTCTCCAGTTCGATCAGCTCAAGATTACAGGTGCGATCGTGGCAATCTCGACTGTTCCTTCTACCCCCTACCATCTACTATATGCTGATGACATTCTGCTCTTCCTCAAAGCTCACAAGTCTAGTCTGAGAAGTGCCCAAGAGTTACTAACTAAAGACCAAGCCTCCTCCGGTCAGTGTTTCAACCTCCAGAAGAGTTAGCTTTTCTTGGGCAAGTGTACAGCTAGGAAAGCCCATATGATTACAGGGCTTCTTCCCATTCCACGGGCCTCTCTTCCCTCAGTCTACCTTGGTGTTCCTATCTTTCTAGGATCCTCTAGGCACACCCACTTCAATCAGCTCTTGGACTCAATAAGATCGAGGCTGGATAGCTGAAAGACAAAATGCTTCTCCTTTGGCGGTAGATTAATCTTGGTTAAGCATGTGTTATCCCCAATTCCTCTACACATGTCTTTTGTAATTCCAATCCCAAGTAAAACATGTCTCCAGATTGAACGCCTGATGTGTAATTGTCGCGACCCCGGAACGAGACCCGGGCCCGCGACGCAGTGAATTGCATTAATAGAACATACTGCCTGTCTTCCCACAGGTTTCCGCGGTAAGGATCCCAAGACACGGGTCGAGCTCACACGAATAGGTATGCGGAAGCGTGTAGCAAAACGAATCATACAGATTTAACACAATAAGATGTATCATAAATAAGGCATCAAGGCATGGTATCGAAGAGGAGTGTCAACACGCAAACCTATCTTGATATAAAGTTTCATAGTTAAACAAAAGTATATTAATTCAAAATATATATCCCAGAGAGGCCAACAAAGGCTAATACAACAAAAATAATATCCCAAAACTAGGTGAACGAGAATCAAGATCCCGCCCAGTGTCTAGTTGACGTCGTCGGGCTGCCACTCGTGCTGAGGGGTGGCTCAATAGCCTCCTCCAGGCATTCCTCGTCAAACGCGATACTTCCTGCACCTAGACACCAAAATAAAATGCATCAAACACGACGGTTTCGCAAATAAACAATATAGGCATGAATACGAAAAATAGTTCTAAAACAGTTCAAGATTAAAGTACACATTTCAAGTTTACGAAACTAGCATGAATACTTATAATATCATGAAAAGATAAATTCACATTGAGCTCATCCTTTCTCTATCATGTAAAATGACAAGAACAAGCACGCACGAAACACGACACGCAAGACACGATCCCACACTACACAAGGTAACGGGGAGGCCGGCCGCGAAACCGGAACACGAACACGCACGATGTGTAATATAATACACGACTAGTCTGCAAACAGTTCACATGTTTAAGGACCCCCAGGTAGTGGATCAAGCTAAAAGGGCAGTCCAAGCTCAGTGGTATTCACTTATATCATGAATGCACAAAACATGGCGATACACGTTCGAGAACACGACAAAACAAGAGGGAAATCATTTATCAAACACATCACGACAAGACTAGCAAAATAGCATAGTGTAAATGCTTAATGAACTTAAGAAATGATTCCCTTTTTTATTCTTGAAACACGATTCTTGAAACACGTCTTAAATACGAATTTATACTTGAACTTCAGACAAATGCACGATGATGTACGAAGCATCGAAATAAGCGCTTTGATTCATGAAACAATCTTCCACAAACTTATACTTGAAAATCAAATGAAAACACGATGATGCATGAAGCATCAAAACAAGAGTTCAAACATAAATCTATCAAGCATAGGCTAAGACTAATCTCTGACCCTTGTGAAGTTGAAACCCAAATGTCGGAATTTACATAGTTTGATGTCCCCGAAGGTAAGGTACATTTTGGAATTCCAATTTGCACAGCGTCAATTAGAAGTCTATGCATAGTCTAGTTTTCAACTTCCAAGAAATTCAGAAAAGGATTGAAAATCCAAAACTGGGTCATACATTTGCTCGAGCGGACCCTAGACAGAAATATGTTCGCTCGAGGCAACCTAAGGGTTCGCTCGAGCGGACAGGTTTCTGTCCGAAACCCTTCAAACAGAGGCATGTTCGCTCGAGCAGACCCAGTGGTCGCTCGAGCGAACAGGCTTCTGCCTGAATACGATTGAGTGCAGAAACTGCACTTCTCTTCATCCATTTCTTGCATTTTTCCTTCCTTCTTCTTCTCACCTCTGAACCCAACAAAACCCCTGAGCTACCATGCTCACCAAGGGTCAAAAACACATTTAATCATTCATTCCAAAAAAAAAAAAAAATGCATGGATTACAAATTTAACATTTAGCATAGATTTTAGGTTAAAAACCCAAATGTCATAATGTGTACAAGAAACCTAGAAAGTTTACTTGCCTCAAATCCAAATGCCAAGCAAAACTCCACAAAACTCAAAGATCCACGAAATCTACACAAAAGCCCCAAAATAGAGCACACAAAAATCACCATTTGGTCCTCACAAAACCCCCATTTCGAAAATGGGTTTGAAAACATGGAAAACAAGCTCTAAATGAGCTAAATGAACATCAAATGAAAAGAGGAACAAGAGCCCTAACCTTGAGCTAGCTGAACAAGAAGAAGAGAGCTCGAAGATGATGAATAGTGTCAGGGATTTGGCTCAAAACATGTCCAGCTGTAGCTTGAGATGAGATGAAGAGATTGGTAGTCTTGGATCTGGGATTGGAGCTCTCTTGTTAGGTGATTCAAGGGGAAAAAGATCAAGAGGTAGCCTTCTTCACTCTCTTGCTCTAGGTCAAGAACAAGTGCAGGGATTTAGAAATGGGAAAAGAAGAAGAAGAGGGCTTATATAGTGTCTGGAAGTGGGTCCCAAAGCAGTTGAACTTGAAAAGATTAAAACATGGTCTTGTAGACCCCGGATGAAGTCGACGAAGAAGAACAAAACGATCGTCGAAAAATCTAATCTCGAAAGAGTATAATTTTGACATGGTTTCACGGCTTCGGAAATTGTGCCCAGATTTAGCATGAAAAGACAGATTTACCCCTTTTTGGGACAAAACTTGGGTTTCTGGGCCTCAAATACATGCAGGCTAAAAATGAAAGTTGTCATAAATAATAAAACTATTCAAGAGAATTAAAAATCATGATCAAACAAAAGATCTAGAACGAAAACCCATTCTTACACGTGTACTCAGGGCGTCCTTGAGCGTGTCTGACTCATACTAAACGTCCTTAAAATCCCCAAAGCTATAATCCAGACTAAGTCTAATCACATTCTAACCCAGCTAGTACTAAGACTCACTTAAGACTAAACACTCACTTAATTAGTACTAATCGAGTTGGTCTAGGTTGGGGTCTAACAGTAATTTCCTGTGGTCAGCTAGCTTGGAAAAAAAAGAGGAGTAACCTAGTAAGCTAGGATTCAATTTGCTCGCCAAAGACAGAGGGAGGCCTTGTTTTGCGTAGGGTGAAGGAGTTCAACGAAGCCTGTTTGTTGAAATTAGGCTGGTCTGCAGTATAATCAGACTCCCTCTGGGCTATATGGTTTCGTGAAAGGTATTTTAGGAGCTCCTCCATTTGGCATTTAGGTAACCCAAAGGTTGGTTCCAGCATCTGGATGAGGATCAAGTCCCTCGCTCTCCACCTCCAGCGTGGCAGCTCTTGAATTCTTGGGAATGGCCTTTCTATCCAATTGTGGTTTGATAATTGGATTGACCATGATCACATTACACTCAGATTTCCCCACTTACAATTCTCGGAAAGCGATCTGGTAACAGATATCATTCAAATCAATTCCTGGTGTATCCCCGCAAACATTTTGGCAGAGTTGCAGAGCTTCCTCCATCAGTTCACTAGCCTTATTCCCATAGGTGGTATCTTAGTTCCGAAAACTCTGTCATGGAAAGGCAACATTACCGGAGTTCTCTCCCTCAAAGAAGCTTGGGACACTTTGAGAACTAGAGAAGTAATTGTAGACATGTATGGCCTGGTGTGGAACAAGTTCATAAATCCTAGACTGGCATGTTTATGCTAGCGCCTCCTTATCAGGAAAACTCCTACTGACTACTGGGTGATGCATAGAGGGTACTCAATGGTTTCCAGATGCTAATCATGTCTCAGTAATGGTGAATTAGATCTTCACCTCTTTTTCGCCTGCAGCATAGCTCTGCAGCTCTAGATTTGGTTCCTCAGACATGGTGGTCCTGCCCCTGTGCTTCCTCTTTCAGCTTCAACCATGTGATCAGCCTTAGCAATGGGTGTAGATGTCCATGGAAGAAAGTCTGCAGCGGCAATCTTCTTCCAAGCCATCTATGCCCTCTGGTCTATTCGGAACAACGCTAAGCACCGCAACAAGAAGCCCTCCTTGGTGAAAGCTCAGCTGGCCTTCAAGGATCAAATGAGCATAATGCTTTGCTCTCAATCAGGATCTAGAAATTCTCCCCCGCCCCATTCTGAGGTCATAGGGGTTGGTAGAATAACTCCTCCTCCCCCTTGGCTAGCTTCCTTTCTAGTTTTTCTGTTTCTATTTCTTACTGTTATGGGGGGCATTACTCTGTTTCTGTCTGTTCAGGTTTGAGCTTTCCTCCTCCCCCTCATTTTGTAGTTGAAGGGGTTGGTTGAATTCACCTTGGCTAGCTTCCTTTCTAGTTTTTTCAGTTTTCTTTTATACTCTGCACTGGGTGCTTTTTTGCCCTCTTTTCTCTCTCTTTATACAAATTTACCTATGAGCAAAAAAAACCTGATGTGGCATAAAGAATAAAAAAGAGTGATGATAATAGATGATGAAGACGACGATGGTGCTCCACAACTGAGCCAATGTCGACCCTCCACTAGACTCCTGTTCATCACCTATCAGCTTTTGGATGGGTCAGTTCAGATCTAAAATGGTCCAATTGGAAGTATAAACATGCATCAAATAGCTTGGGTCTTAGACGGGTCAGGTCATGGATTGGGTATGATTCAAGTCTGTTATGTATTTTAGCGGATGGGAACTTTTCCACACACACACACACACACACACACACATATATATATATATATATATATATATATAGAGCAGGGCTCTCCTAAGCTGCAGCTTAGGTTATCCTAAGCTGGAATATTGCTGGTCTCACAAATTAAACTTGATTATATCTGTTTTTTGCATAATGGAACTGAAAAATCCAATTCTGATTAGATTTATCTTGATTTTGGAGATGATCATCATCTAAAAAACAGCATAATCGACTTTGATTTTGTGGGACCAGCCCTATTTCAGCTTAGGATAAGCTAAGCTGCAGCTTAGGAGAGCTGGCCCCTATATATATATATGGAAATGTTCATATGCATCTATCCCTCACCATTTTTGGTGAGGGACACCCCTTTTAGGGGTGTTTCAAGTACAAAAGTGAGGAAGTACACCTTTGTACTTCGTCACTTTTGTACTTGAAACTTCCCCTTTTGGGGTGTCCCTCACCAAAAATGGTGAGGGATGGATGCATATGAAGACCCCCCATATATATATATAGGGGCCCGCTCTTCTAAGCTGAAGCTTAGTATAAGGTAAGCTGAAGTAAGCTCAATTGCGTCGTGGAGCCCACTTGGGGACCCATATGGGGATGGGGGTAGGGGGGATTTCAAGGACTCCCTAGGACCCTCCTTTCTATAAAAAATCAAATACAACCGTGGTTTCTATTATCTCCATCTACGCACCAAAAGTTTAATGGTCAATGGTCTATTAGGATTGGTGCATAGTCGATCCAACGGTCTAGTAAATTTAGATATGACCAAAAGTTGGTGGGCATGTGCAATTTAGGGGGGTCGTGTGTTTAGTCCATTTGGATGGACTAAGGATGGGCCCCAGAAGCGTTAGCTTACGGAATCTTATCCTAAGCTTCAGCTTAGGAGAGCCTTGCCCTATATATATGGGAAGTGTTCCTATGAGAGACACTCTCACCAACTTGGTGAGAGATGGGTGGGGGCCCTCACTTCCATATCCACTCTCACCAACTTAAATGTAAGGACCCCCAACTTAAATGTGAGGGACCCAACCCATCTCTCATCAAGTTGGTGAGAGTGTCTTTCATAGGAGCACTTCCAAATATATATATATATATATATATATATATATGTATATATATATATGCTTATGTTTACACTGAAGAAATTCTTGCATTTATTGTTATTATTAGATACAATAAGGACAGTGGTATATGGGCGGGCAGGTCATAGGAGAGTGGGTCAACTAACCCAACCTAGCCCGCAACCAAGGAGCGACGTGCCCAGCTAAAAACATGACTTAATTAAAGTGGTTCAAATCAAAACATAGGAGTAGTGGTCATCGCCATGATCTAAACTGTGTGATGACAATTAATAATTTATCTTATTCCATCAACATGCAATCAATAGGAGAAGTCATGTGACCAAGGATCTTGACCAATCGATCACAACATGCATGCCTAACCATGTGGGTTGGGTCCATAATGGGTTCAGGTTCTGCTTTTTATCTAACCCAGTCTAGTACACACGTGGGCAGCCCGGCCAGACAATTCCTTGTGATGTAGAGAGAGATTGATTGATATTGTGTGAGAAAGATGACATGAGGGAGACCCCTTTTTATGGAAAAAGAGAGAGAGAGTCTAAAAGGAGATAAAGATAATAGCTCTCTTCTTTCCTTTCGAATGGCTCCCATAAATCTAGACAACAAGGATTATCCCAAGAGAGGGATTAAGATGGAAAAATATTCAAAAGAATAAAGGTGCTCACTTATCTATCAATTATATCATATCTCATCAAAACTCATTTTTTTTTTAAATTAATTGTAATCTATTCCATTCATTTTAGCCATCCTATAAGCATTTTTTGTTTTTTTGGAAAAATTAGTGAGAGGTCCCTTAACCTTCTCGTTTAAGGCCTCTGCTGCACAACATTTTCGATTAAGGCCTCTAGTCCATGCGCCTATACTTATTTCAAGCGGAGGTCCCTAAGTATGCCGGATCATAATTCTCATGACTGATTTTCCCTTCTCACCGTCTGAAGTTATGTCACGCATTTTATTCCTATTTTTAAGCTCCAGGTAATGATCTTTAATGACTGATTTGCCCCTATAAACGCCTCAAGCGGTGTCATGCTTGGTTTCATACTTAAATAAATCCAAAAAGTGTTTTCCAAAATATGAACCTATCAATGCCTAAGATGATTTTGAAATTCTAAGATCATAGGCATTCATGATTAAAATAATTTTTCCACTACTTATGCATCCAATTTTAAAATCTAAAACATGCAAGTAACATAAGTTCTAAAAGTTTTAAAACAATGCATGTGAAAATCAATATTTCATGTTTTTCAAAGCCAATGCTCATGTGAAAATTCAAATGATGATAACATGATAATGCATCCATCAAATTACAACACAAAAAATCCCTAACAACCACGGCAATCAAAGGGAAGGTGGTGGGGATGGAGAGTTCTAGATGTGTCGTGGGCGTGTTTCCTAACCTCCTTGTGGAGCCCCCTTGGGGCCATTGCAATCAAGGGGAAGCAGTGCAGGAATCAAGGGGAAGGTGGGGCTTTGAAAGTTCTAGATATTCCTGGCCTATATGCAAGATTTCAAGTCTGTCAAATCATCCTAAGCGCTTGCTCTATGGCCCTCAAGTTTAACAGTTTTATAAGCCATCATGTATCTTTAGATTTCAATGCAATGTTGGTCTTCGATGGATCGTAGGGGGGTCCAACTGCCCAATAATAAAAGGTGCTCACAACCTTCACCCGAGCACCATCTATGAGCATGCACCTATCATGAGCACAACCTTATGGGGCCCACCAGAGCACCATCTATGAGCACCTATCATGAGCATTCACCCAGGTTCTATTTTTATCACGTGTTTTTAATCCAATAGGGAGTAACAATTAATTTTAAGTCCTTATCTCTTTATACTTATTATGGACGACTTCTGCTCATATTCAACAAGGAATACATTAGTATTTGTTATCAGTAAAGAATATAATATTGGTGGAAGAACTAAAAGATGGAATGAATATAAAACTTGAGAGATAGTGGCAGGTTCTAGAATTTAAGAGCTTTAAAACAGGTAGTGCAAAAATAAAATATATGGATTTCAACTTCAGGGCATGTACATGTGCTAAAAAACTAGGGGTGAAACTCGTCCCGAGCTCGACTCAAAAGACAAAAGAGTCGAGCTAAGGCCTAATAGGAGGCCTATTTTCTTAAAAGGGCCGAGCTCGGGCTTGATGAAGCCGGGCTCGTAAGCCCTAGGGCTTACATATATTAATACATATTATATATATATATATATATATATATATATGTACACTATACAATATATAATACATATATGATATACCATAATCCATAAATCCTAAACCTTAGTTTTAATCCAATATAAATAATCTCCAAACCCTAAACACTAAACCCTAAGCACTAAATAATCCATAAACCCTAAACCTAAGCACTAAACCTTAAATCCTAATTTTAATCCAATATAAATAATCCCTAAACCCTAAACACTAAATAATCCATGAACCCTAAACTCTAAATCTAAGCACTAAATAATCCATAAACCCTAAACCCTAAACCTTTATTTTATGATGCTAGCCGAATACTTTATTTCATTCTATGATGCTATTGAAGTTTAATTTGATTTGTATTATTGTTGGAGTTTGATAATGCTCATCTACATTAACATTGAACCATTATGGAGTGTTGGAACTAGGCTCTCTTTGCTTTTATGGGGTCTTTCTTAATTTAGTTAATTTTATTACTACAATCCAAATTATGGGAATGGGAATATGGGATGAATGCATGCATTTGACCATTTTTTGTTCTGTTTTGCATATGCAGATTTCTTTGAATTTCGACAGGATTTTTTTTCCTGAAAATATTTTCTTTCAGCTAATGCTATATCATTATAAAATAGGCCGGGCTCACGAGCCGTGCCTAGGGCCTCAATCAAGCCGAGCTCAAAGGGCCGGCCCTAGGGCCTCATAACTTAATAAGAGCCGAGCCCGAGCCAGGATTTTTTAGCCCCATCTCGAGCTCGGGCGAAGCTAGGGCCTACTGAAAAATACTAGGGCCGAGCCTAGGACCTCTCAAAGCCCGGCTCGGCCCGGCCCACTTTCATCCCTAGATAAGATTATTATGAGAATTAAGACTCAAGAGGCACCGCAAATAGGTTCATTTAGATACATGAAGTCAATAATTAGCAAGGATGGAGATATTAAGGAAATTATCAAACATAGGATAGAGTGAGATGCTTCAGGTCTCTCACCAAGGTTGATAAGAAGAATTTAGATCGATGTGTGGTAAAATTATGAAAGATAAAACCAGAAATCACCTCTTTCGGGATAGCATCAATAGATGATAAAATAAGAGAAACTCATTCACAATGGTTGGACATGCCCTACGCAAGCCAACAATGTGACACCATTAAGGAAAAGTATTTTTCATGCAAATAGGTGGCTCACCAAGGGGTAGGCCGAGAAAGAAATGGATAGAAGTAGTAATGATAGATCCAAACAAGTACAATACATTCAAGGATTTTCTCATAATATATTGGAACGAGTAAACATAATTCATGTGGCCAACCCCCAATATAGCAGGGACAAAGCTTTGATGATGATTAGTATTATTCAACAAAGGAAAGACTTCCTCACATAAAGTTTTATCTAATATAATTAGTATAAATATAGTATTACAAAATAATATAAACTACTATTCATTTGGAGAAAATTTAGACTCAAGCATGCACATTACATGCTGAATTTGTTGTCTCAAGTCTTTCGGCAAACACCAACACATACCCATAATGCACGCATATCCGAACAAATTAACAAAAGTATCGAACAAACTTGTACTAACATTTTGACTAGCCGTTATAAATAAGAAAAGTGAGAGGGCCAGGCCAGGCCTGGCCTGGTAATGTCCAACCGCAGTCCTCAAATTGACAAGCATTAAAAGTATTGTCCAAGCCCTGCCCTTATGATTATTTTGAAAACTCATTTTTGCGGTCTCCTTTGAGGTTCTAGCCGGGACCAAGTACCCCCATAGGAGGGCCCAATTCACAGCCCCATGTGTGTAGAGGTGTCAAACGTGTCATGTCATGCCATGTTGGCACGCCTGACAACACAACACGGCATGCTGGCATGGCACGGCTTGTGTCGTGCCTGAATGATGCCTGGGCTTTGTCATTGGTGCCTCGCCTCCGTGTTTCGGGCTTCTAATGTGCTGTGCTTCCATTTTTTAGATTTTAGACTTAAAAAAGTTTATACACATAAAGAAGAGGATCACACAGATATGACCATTTTATAGACTTCAAAAAAAAAAAAAAAATTCAAAATAACCTCCAATGCCCCCAATATGATGTCCATTTTATGGCTGTTTGATGTACATTCCATGCCAGAAAATGGGCCAGACCTGTATACTACCACCATAGTGGCAGAGAGGGCCTGACGATGATATAACTCAGTAAAAATACAAGTGGATACATTCATAAAATGTTATAAACACTGAAACTACAAGCAATGATACACAAACAAATGCAGAGTAAACCAGACTTGTGAGGATGGATACAAGATCTGTCACATTGACAAGGGAAACAACTCAGATCTCCAAATAGAAGATGCGACCTCTGCCACCAAGAAATTTCACTTTTTAAATTCCCAGCTCTTTTGCAATGTCTCTGGTCAGGCTGAATTGCAATGTATTATGCCATGGGAATAGCGTACGAGTGACGGGAAGTTTCCTTCGAAGGTCCTGATGCACAAGCAAAACCCCGTATTATTCCACGCTTTTTCACAGGACCTTTTGCCACCTATGGAGGGGCCCATAATAGATCATCAATTTCCAATTTTTTGCGAGATATTAAATAAACCAATTGCAGTTTCTTTTCAGATGTCTCATTTCTTTATCGGCTGCTCGTGGAAGTTAAGACTATTATATTAAAATAATTTTGGGAGCAAAACATCATCTATATAGTACCTTGAAAGTCGTGTCCGGCAAATTTGTGTATGAGGCCTGCAAAGAAATACAAACATTAGAAAAAATTTATATATATATATATATATATATAAATATATATATAGAAAGAGAGAGAACCTCAAGAGATGCCATATACTCATTTTCGTGGTGGCAAATCATACTTGTTATAGATACCGCACAATCTTCAGGGGACTGAAAAGGCAATATGATACAGATATCCACGCATAAGAAAATCAGTTCCACGTCCGACATCGACATATTTAAGCTTCAATTATGAGCAAAAATGTCCAAAAAGATCAGAGCGAAAGGGATTAATTCCATAATAATAAAGGAAACACTACTAACAAGAAAGTCATGTGAAGGAATAAAAGACAAAGTGCACGGAAATATAAAGAGGAATTTACAGGCTAGGGCCTACTTTATCATGTCCATCATTGCAGGTAATTATTTGTTTACTGCCCACCCCAATATAAAGCCAGGCAAATCCACTCATCAAAATGATGGACCACACGCAAATTCTAGGTAAACCGTTGACCAACTTTTGAACTATCCTGGTTGCGGGGTCAAGTATCACAAATGAAAATCAGCACTACCAAGGTCTTCATCTGGAACAGGCTGGAGTAGCAGTTGTCCAGGCCAGCCTTAATAGATGTCAGTCATTGTGCCTTTTTCATTTTGATAAATACCTTTTGTATTCTTATTCATATTTAATAGTTTCTAGAATAAAATCTCAGTCATTATCTTTACAAAATCATGTTATATCATTCAGTTATCAGACCTAATTTTCAGGCTCTGTCAAGCCCATAGGACTAGGCCTGTCAATTCGGCTGAGACAAAGGGGGCAGGCCCTCAAATGGCCCTTAAAATGAGAGCTTCTGCTTCTAACCCTAAGGCCAGGCTTGGACAGTACCAGGCCCGGCCCGGGCTGGCCCCGGCCTAGGCTCTGGCTCTCTTACCTTTCTTTATTTTATATAATATAAATTTATATGTGTAAATATATACTAAAATGCCCTTGCAACAACCACTTAGCAGGAATAAAATGAGGATATGAAGGAAATTTCATACCCCATACCCATTACAAAATGCCTTAAAACCCCATACACGTAGACACTTGTTTCATTTCATCTCTATTTAATTATTTACAATATATATTATACTTAATGCATAAGTAATAACTAATAAATGTTATATGGTTGCTTCCGATCCCTTTCTTCTAGTTTTATTGCTTCTTATCTAAACCGTTTATATTCTTTTTATATATTTTACTAGTGCGAAAGTGGATGTACTCTTATTAATAAGGATGCACTATTTCTTTTGTAGAGTGATTTGGGATGCCAACCAATCTATAGAGATAGTTTTTACGTGCATGGTGCTTCGAGGGTATGGGATGATCCAAATATCATTTTAATTCAATAATTTTTTTAAAGTCTAAACTAATAGTGATTTTTAATTGCATTTACTTTTGTGACTGAAATCCGACAATGCCTAATGGTCAAATTAATGTTAAATTAAAAATGTGCCAATTCATAAAAGTTAGGTGAATGTTAATGGTGTAAATTTCTCAAAGATATGACTCTGCTAGAAAATTTTGGTATATGGAAATTCCTGTGGAAAGTGTGAGATATATTAGACTCACTACCCCTTTTCTTTCTTTGATAAAATAAATAAAATTGTTATGTCTAGAACCCAAGTCAACTAAACACATAGGACTATGTCCGTAAAATAAAGTTTTTAGTGATAGTGTGTGTTCTCCAAATATTTTTTTCTTAGTGGTCCATTCGCAAGAGAGGTTAGACAAAAAAAATTAACTATTAATTTTCTTGTTTTGAGGCCCTGAGCCCGCCCTAGCCCTCAAGGGTAAGGGTAAGGGCCTAGGTAATGCAGGCCCTCCAAGGGTTTTGGCCCACTTGGGCCCGGCCCTGCATATATTGAGGGTTGGGTAAGGACAGGGCCCAGCCCTTTGACAGCCCTACATAGGACCAAAAGCAAGACATGTTGAGCCCAATAGTAAGGTTCACGCTGCCACAGAAAATGACTGAAACTAACAGGCCTGCGAATACAAGCGTAGTCAAGAACATGGACCATAGAGAAGCTAAAAGGATCTCAGCTGGAGTAGGCCATGGTGGCTTGGCCAACTTTCAGCATGAATCCAACACTTAAATTTCAAGAAAATAAAGAAAATTTTTGCAATGCAGTTGTAAGACTGATGCTAACCTGGAAGATAGTATTGTCTTTGCATTCATGGTTTGCATCTAGCTGCACATTTCCTTCCTCAAAATAGTGGGCATCTACCTGAGATAAAACAGTTAGCCAATATCTTTATTTTTAAATATCATCCAAGAGGACATGTCTCCTGGAAATTGCCATCATTTTGCAACCTATGTTGCCCAGATAATTCAAAATATGCAATGTATCAATGTATCAGATCATATCACATCACATCTGAAACATCATTTTTTAAGTAGAACTCCAAGGCATATCCATGGCATGTCTCTACCATATTCAGGCGTCAAATTTTGCAACTAGCATTTCACTACAGAACTAAGGAGATTTTATTCATTCCCAGAGGCCTGGGAAAGGAGCAAAAAAAAAAAAAAAAACCACAACAATGGCATATAATGATAACCAGGAAACAAATGCAAAAATGAAATGACTTTTTGTGCAAACAAATTCCGATGAATTGTCCTTGCATGATCTCATCAAAGTTGAAGTCTATCATGTATCCCCAAAAAAATCAGGTAGAGGCTAATTAGACAAAAAGAACAATTGGATTGATCAACACCATAATTGGCTGAATCCAATGGATCCAGATCTTTTTTAAATTTTCAAATTCTAAGTTTATGATCCAAAGATGATCAACAGGTCAGGCTAATTTTTGGTGAGTCAATCATTCACACGCTTAGAACTCCCACGCACACATGAGCGCACAATAAATAAATAAGCATTCAATTATGCTTGACTCAAGGTGGGCCCAAATTAGTTACATGGAGAGCCGCACGTTTTTCTCGAACTAGGGAATCTGGTAGGTGTGTTTGTCATCCTGTAAGATGGAAATTGTTGCCCACTTATGATTTCTGATATATGGTGCTGATGGGAAGTATAGGAAGAATGTGGACATTCCAGTAGAGTTCGACTTGGTCCAACTTGGCCAAGTCCTATGCGACTCTATCAGTGAACTCAACTCGTGGGTGACCACTCGAGTCCAATTCTTAAAACCAGATATGATTGCCGTCTCAATAATGATGATACTATGCATTTATTCAATTGCACATGCTGAATAACAATGACCAACTTAAAAGAAATACCTGCAACTTGCCTCTTAATTCTACTACTTGCAAGTCATCCTTAAATTCAATGTTCCAAATTGATCGCCAACTGCCATTGCTGACCAAAGGAGAAAAAAGGAAGTTACAGGAAGAAAGAGATTAGCAAACGAGAATCATGATCAAAGATCATTAAGTTTGAAACACTGAACCTCTGGCCAGAAGCTTTAGAGTTTGTCTTTTTTATATCTTTAAGGTGAAAGATCATTTATCATATGCATTTTACAATTTTAGAATAAGTTTTTCACATTCATCAATATTCCTCTTGATGGAGTAAATCTGGATTAACTGCATACCAATAACATGAAGCTACTGATGGGTCTTTAATCCACTGACCATAATGCAACTCATCTATCATTCATACATACCTGGTTTTTTTGGATTAGATCATTCAGATATTTATGTAAACCAGTATCCATCAACAGGTTTTACACACGCACATCAATCCACATGATATGTGCAAAAGTTCACACATTTGGGACGTAATTACTAGGTTTGACATTGTTTATGTCATACTATCAATGCACATTTCATCTTTTATTACTTAAAGGAAGCATAGTCCGTATTCTACCTAATTAGGACTTGGGATTCTCTTGGCAAAAGGAGGTTTTCGAAAAATGTCAGGAGCAAAAAAAAAAAATTTGCTTGCAGAGATTCATACTTTAGATATGAAAGAAGACGGTGGCCATTTAGATCCTGCTGAGAGGAATAATCGAGTTATGTTTCAAGAGCAACTTCGGAGGTTGATTCTTCATGATGAAATTAAATGGAAGCAATGCTCAAGGAATGAATGGTTGAAAGGTGATCGTAATTCGTAACACTAATTTTTTCCATGCTACAGCTAGTGCTTGGAGGCGACTCAACTGTATTTTTGCCATTGAATCTAGAGGAAGACATTGAGAGTCTAAATAAAAAACTGAGGAAATTGTTTACTTTTTTAAATGGCTTAATACTTGTGAAAAGCGAGTTCGGCCAAGCTTGGATGATGTTCCTTTTAAAAATCTGTCTTCTGCCAGTGCGTCTTCTATTGAGGCCCCTTACTCTACAGATGAGATTAAATCTGCAGTGTTTAGAATGGGTGGTGATTGTGCTCCTGGTCCACATGCTTTTAATACGAATTTTTTCAACATTTTTGGAATTTGTTGAAGGATGACTTGCTTGTGTTCTTTAATGAATTTCATTCTAACGGTGTCATTGCAAAGAAGTTGGGTTCCTCGTTTATAGTTTTGATCCCAATTCCCAAAGAAAGGAGGTGCTCTCTCTCTCTCTCTAAGAGATTTTAGACCAGTCAGCTTGGTTGGTAGTCTTTATAAGATTTTGGCTAATTGTCTTCAGGGAGTGCTCCCGGAAGTTATTTCTGATGTCCAAGGGACTTTGTTGATGGTCATCAGATTTAAGACAGTGTGCTTATAGCCCATGAACGTGTGGATTCAAGGGTCAAGCAACATCGCCCTGGATTAGTTTGCAAGCTGATTTTGAGAAGATTTATGATATGGTGGATTGAGGAGTTTTGCAATATGTGTCGGGCCATATGGGTTTTGGGAAAAAGTTGTGTATCTGCTACCTATTTTTCTATCTTGATTATTGGTTCTCCTAAAGGTTATTTTAAGAACTCTCGAGGTTTGAGACAAGTCCTCTATCTCCTATGCTTTTTGTCGTTGTCACCCAAGCTTTCAATGTTTTAATGGAGAGAGCTAAGCTATGCGTGTTGATCACAAGTTTTTCTACAAGTAATTCTTTCCATGAGGTAAACCATTTGCAATGTGCAGATGATACGATTACTTTATGTGATGTGTCGTTGGAACAGGTTGATGCTTTGAAGAATATTTTGAGATGGTTGCAGATGTTATCCGGTTTAAAAATTAACTATGGCAAGTGTGAACTAATTGGCAATTGTCTAGAGGACAATTATGTTCAGTTGCTAGCTGATGTTTTTGGGTGTAGGGTTGGTCGGCTTCCAACAAAGTATTTGGGCTTGCATTTTGTTGGGAAGTCCCACATCCCACATCGCCTAAGTAATAAGCTTGACATATCTAAATATACCTGTATGGGCCTTCCACCTATGAGCTTAAGCTTTTGGGTTGGTATATGGTTTATTACATGGTATCAGAGCGGGTTCGGTCCCATTGTTCTTGTGTAGCCCACGTGTCAGGCCCGTCCATGAAATCTATTGAGCCTGCACGTGAGGGGGAGTATTGGGAAGTCCCACATCCCACATCGTCTAAGTAATAGGCTTGACATATCAAAATATACCTGTATGGGCCTTCCACCTATTAGCTTAAGCTTTTGGGTTGGTATATGGTTTATTACACATTTGTGCTTGGAATTACCGAAGGAAATTTTATGAGATCTGGTGGTGGAGACACTTGAGAAAAGACTCTTCATGGAAGGGGAGGTATTTATCAATGGGAGGTTCATGAAAAAGACTTGAGAAAAGTATCTCTTCGTGTTCAGTTACTTTAATCAAGTCTGTTCTTTCTAGCATTTTGATTTATTTCTTGTCTTGTTTCATATGTCCTAAAAGTGTAGTTCAGAGATTAGAGAAGATCCAACACGATTTCCTTTGGAATGATAACATTGATAAGAAAAAATTCCATTTGGTTAGATAGGGGCCTGTTTGTAATCCCATAGTTCTCAGTGGATTGGGAATTAGGTCTATTGAGAAAATCAATAAGGCACTGCTCAGTAAATGGCTTTGGAGGCTGTGTAACTTAGATCAAGGTTTATGAAGACAGATTATTGTGGCTAAGTATAAGGTGCATAGGGAGGGGTGGTTTGTTCTGGATCTTCATTATAGTTCTTTGGGTATGTAGAAGTGTGTGCTTTCTGTCAATGCCTAATTTTGATCAGTGGATAGGATTGATTTTCAAACATTCCCGAAATGCTCTCTTCTTGGATGTAATGGAGTTCTATAAATGTCCTCCTAGGTCAAAGATCCATCATACAAACTTCTAAATTGTCGGTTGAACTTCAGTCTCTGTGTATGGCTTAAAAACTTTATGCAATCTTTTCATCCAACTTGAAGTAGGCTTGACACATCGCTTCTTTTGAGGTACAGACTTTGTTAGGATGCATGATAGAACCTTTCAGCTCTTCATGTGTAAAGTTTTTAGCATCTGATTGCAATCATCGAGCGTCCATCGTTGATCCCTGAAGACAAAATCAATGTGGGGGACTTCAACAATTGGTTCTTCTTTCCTTGCTGGTTGCATCTTTTGATCATCATTGCACATGGAAGGGAATTTTGGTCCCATCTTCTTCTAATTTTGCAAAAGTGTTTCATTCATCTGAGAAATACTACATGTTGTTTCATTTGTATTTGCAAGGACATCCTTCCTTGATCTTGTTGATCAATGTCATTTTTTATTTCTCCTTTCACGGTTTGTAGGTCCATGTCTTTTGTTTCTTCTTTTTGCTCACTCTTTGGCTGTTCAAAATAAGGCGATGATGTAGACAGAGATGTAGTCGCCAATTGCAATGGAAGGAATGCAATCCGTCATCCTTTCCACTAAAAGAAATATGTATTCTTGTCTTTGTCATGGTGCACTTCTCAATCAAATAGTCATGGTCATCCTAGAATAATATGAGTAATGTTCATAAGGATCGTCACAGCACACCAAATTTCGTCCTCATAACTGCCGATCTTAAAAGATATCAAACATTTATTAGTCACAAGAATGACAGATTCATTAGCCCAAGTGACTTTGTATGGCTTCAGGAGCTTCTTAGTTGGCCAAGGAAGTTTATCAATAACCTTTCGGGCAACAAAACTTATCGCACTGCGATTGTCAATAACCAAATTAGCTACCTTTTCTTTGACTGTTACTCGTGTTCGAAAAATCTTAGTCTATCTCCACTCTTGTTCTTCATCCTCATTTGAAGTGAGAAATTTGCGTATGACTCGTGTGCTCTCCAGCAAGTATGATTCGACAATATGGGCTGTTGTTCTTTGCTGATATTTTCCGTCTCCACTGCTCATATTGATTTAGATGCAAGGATGTAAAAATATAATGCTTTTTGAAGGATGGGCTGACTTGATGTGTAGATCTTGTCACTACGATCGCATAGGCGAAAGTGGTTCTGAAATCCGACTCCAGATGACTTCGATATCACAAAAATAAGTTGGGGCCCTTAATCTAGTCAATCCTACTTTTACTATGCCCTGCTGATGTCAGCCCTTATCTTGTTGGGCTGCAGTTCTGAACAGCTGGGCCTGATCATTTCAACCAGCGCTTGATGAAGTAGCGCAGGAAAGGGAGGATAGCCAACGAGCTAAACTCCAAGCCAAAAGGCTTAGGGGTAGGGATTCATAGGATCAAACCTGTCTTGGTCACACACCACATACACACAACCAAGAGAAAACTCAATAGAAAACTTTATTAATCAATGCATTGTCCCTAAAGAGGGATTACAATCCTTTATATAGATTCATACTCTAACCTATTCTTGGAAACAACTCTAATTAAAATAAGCACTAAATCAATTAAGAGAAACTTTCTAAATAATCTCCCAATTATTCCTAAAATCCAGCTAATACTAAAATTAAAACTTTTGCACAATTTGAAGATCTTTTAATGGATTTGGGCCCAATGGGCTGCCAAACCAAGGATCTGGCCTACATCACTTGACCTATTTTGAATTGAACCCAAGCTCAGGCCCACAAATCAAGCCCAACACGTGTCACATAAAAAATCATGTGCAAGGGCCTCCCTGTTTTCCTCGTTCGTTTCTCCCTTGGGTTATGTGCAGCGACAGAAGTAAAAAAAAAAGTTAAAAGGGTTCAAACCTCTTCTCCTTGTCCTGTTTGCTGAGGGGGAAAGAAGAGGGTGGCACTGCTCCTCTTTGATGTTTGAGGTCAATGGCGGTGGCAGTGTCCGACATTGATGGTGATGGCTGCAATGGGGCTTGGCGGGGCTGGAGGGTTTTACGAATTACGATGGCGTTGATCAGAGTAGACAATGTTGCTGTTGCGGCACGGTATGCTCTCTCTCTCTCTCTCATAAACTTTCCCTAAAATCACAATTTGCTGATCACAATTTGCTGAGACTGATTATTTATTTGGCCATCACAAAAAACACACCTAACACAAGGTCTCTATCTTCTTGTGTCCTAAATCTGAGATCTTTGTGTTTGATTTTATCATGATAGGATGCAATTTGTGCGAATGCATCAATCTACATACCTATTTGCCAATTTGGATAAAGAAATTCCTTATATTCAGAATATCATTTTTTGCCAGTTGTGTTGTCTCTTGCCAGCCACCAAAATCATTGATGCAGTTTACTTCCCTCCAGGTGAATAGGTTTGCACCTTACCACTGAAAACCAAATATGGCTGTGCCTTTTAAAAAAAATTGATGTCATCTTTGGTAAGTGGTCCTAGGTTCTTTTGAATTATCTCTCAAACCAAGGATAGTAGGAAAAATCAGTGCGGCAGAGCTAAAGGTTTATCTCAAAAGATGGTTTACTTCCATAATGGTGCATGAGGCTAGGACAAAACCAAAATGAATTAACTGAAAACTTTCATGCATGGCCTGTAAGGTTTCCAGGGTACCTTTTGTGTAACTTCGGCTTATTACAAAGATGATATTTCACTTAATAGATGAGATTATCATAAAATAAACTAACAATGAAATAAGAGACCCTTTGTACAAAGGAAAGATAAATTTCTGCTACCAGCCAATCAATACAGTAAAATTATTGTAGTAGTAGAAATGAGGAAAATTATGTGCTACTGGCTATACTGAAACAATTCACGAACCAGAAATTTTGAGGGCTGTGCCTAGCAGCAGAGATCACCGCCGCCAACTCAAAGTTCGCACCCGGTCCTTCCACATCTTTTCCACTGATGCAATAAACAGAACAGGATCCCTTTGGATAAGTTTCAGCAACATACTTGACAAGCTCAGCATCCAGTGCTCCTCTATTATGAGTCCAAGAAAACAAATTACCAAATTATTATTATTATCATTATCATATCATAATAATAATAAAAGAAGCTCCTAAAATCTGCCATAATCTGCAAATACAAAGTATTAAAACAATTTGAACTTTGAAGTTTGAAATGATACATGTCAAAAGACCCTAAATCATTGTCAAAGACATTATCCCATCTATCTACGGTGGGCTACAAGACCCTAATACAGGACAGGTATATGTAGTCTAAAGTCCAGATGTCAGACATCATTTACAATAATAAATTTTAATAAGTACTTAAATTAAGGAAAAAAATATGATAAACAGGTTTTCATGTGGACCAAAAAAAAATCTAGCATTGGAGACCACTGTAAACCCATTCATGCTCAAGAAAAAGACGAGTTGGACTCTTGCAACAAGAGGACGATATGCTTCAGCATACCTAGAAAACAGTAAAGTGGCATAGATAAACATATAGCTTTTGCTCAGCCAAAGCAACAACAGGGATTCAATTTTTGTATGTAATCATAACAGTAGATACTACTGTTACGGTCATTTGACCTACCGAAATTCCTCGATATAAGATGTTGGAAGCTCTTCATCAGTAGCAGGTCTCACATTTGTACAAACCTGAAGGAATTTATAGCATCAAAACATAAACTATGAATAAATTCTTTGATAATTAATTCATAACAGAGAATACAAGTAATGGTATCACTCAGCTCAGAGTTTGGGATGAAGTCAATGACCAAGGAAACAATAGAAAGACATTGATGTATGTTGATGTTATAACCTCTTGAAAAGAAATATTCATGGTCGTCTTGATAATGTATATGTGTGTGTGTGATGCAGGATGGACCTGCAGCCCACACATGGGGCCAAGATAGTTTAGGACTTATTTTATTTCCCTAATTATTTGTCATTATTTTTCAGTTTTATTTAATGAGTTGTCATTAGGATAGTTTATGATTTTATTTGCTTTACTAGTTTGACCAGGTCACTAAGCACATAAGTTTTCCTTTTTCTTTTTTTTTTATAACTAAGTTTTCCTTTTCTTATTTATATGTATATTGTAGAGATGGAATTCAGGGTTGAAGATGAATAGAATTTGTGGGTTTTATCCCTTGGAGGTGCGTCCTCATGAGTGGAAGACTCAGGAGACCATTATCGTGCTTTGGCACTTTTCCATGCAAACCCTAACCCTCAAATGTAAAAGATTATTTATATGCTCAATTATCCACATCGCTCAATCAAATCCAAGTCGTGGTCAATCAAGTCCAAGCAACTCTTGCAAGGATGGAATCTAATTTGATCAATCTAGAAAATGATCGATGTGCATATAATTATCACAATGATGGAGTTCATTATTATATCAAACATTTAATACAGAACATTGAAAAGCAATGTGAAGAAATAGAAGAGTTCAAGATAGAATTAGATACAACTGCCTTCAAACAAGAGGACAACGTCGATCTAAAACTAGAAGATGCAAAGGAAAAGGAGGGGAAAACGGACATTGAGGACATGGATCTAACGAATGTTCCAAAAGAGGCATGTAGATCATCAAAAGAAAATTATATTGTTCCAGTGGATTCAAGTAAAGAACCAGTCATTGAAATTCCCTATAATAATTTTGTTTGAGGGGATCAACAATGGAAACTCTAAGATTGCATTAAGATATGGAAGATTCTTCAATTGAAGCATCCAAAGGTTCGACTGCGCATCCACACAAAATCTGACTATTGAAGGAAGCAATATGTCAATCCTACTTCAAACCAAAAAAAAAAAACAGAGAGAGAGAGAGAGAGATATCAAATTAAGCTTTGAAGCCATGCATAGAAAATGAAGAACACCCAATCCATCAAAAGTTCATACGGTGCATCTCCGATCGAGGGAGACATCTACAGAACTTGAGGTCGAATTCTCTCCAAGCTAAGGAGAATGATGCAAGACGGACATGAAGGCCCACACATGGGGCCAAGATAGTTTAGGAATTATTTTATTTCCCTAATTATTCGTCACTATTTTCCAATTTTATTTAATGAGTTGTCATTAAGATAGTGTCTGATTTTATTTGCTTTCCTACCTTGATTAGGTGACTTAGCCCCTAAGTTTTCCTTTTCTTATGCAGATGCATATTGTAGAGATGGATTTCAGAGTTGAAGATGAATAGAACTGTGGGTTTTATCCCTTGAGGTGCGTCCTCGTGAATGAAAGTCTTTGTAGAGACTATTATCGTGCTTTGGCACATTTCCATGCAAGCCCCAACCCCAGGGCCTGCATCAGTATGAAGTAACAGTCACATTTGGTCACCAAATCCTGAGGAAAAGATTTCTACTTTCCATAAAGTCATGGAATACCATGTTTGGCAATTGTAAATCCCTTTGAGGAAAGGATTTGGAAACAGATTTGTGCATTTAAACCAACTTTTCTCAGCTATTTGCATTAATATGCACTAATATCGACGTGAAATCCTCAGCTATAAAAATCCTGAGCAAGGAATCCCTGTTTCAGAGGTAGTGAAGTGACCAAACGTGCTCTAAAGCATAATAGAACAACTTAATAGGCTTTACTATAAATAAGTAGCCCAGTATAGTAATAGAGACATAGTTCTGACTTCCACTGGCATCTCCACTGGCATGGTGAGGATAACACCTCTTCTGAATTGCCAGCCCTTTTACAAATAAAAGATTGAGTGTAAAAAAGAAAATGTTCAAACCCCAACAAAATACATATCAGCTATTTATGAACAATGACATGAACTTTCAGAACTACAATTAATACTATTCCAAAAGCAATGGTCACAATGAAGCACCAACTACGAACCAAGAGATCCAAACCCTACTGTTGTGGAGTTAAAATGTGGGTTATGGAGTAAGTCAGGGTATCAACTGTAATCCAACAACCTTAATTATATGAATAGATGTCAAGGAATGAAAAAGCAATCAAATGTTCTAACAATTCAGTCAATGAAGGGACAATATGCGTGTGTGTGTGTGTGTGTGTGTGTGAGAGAGAGAGAGAGAGACCCATGAAGATGCAAGCAAAATACTAGGTCTAAGTATGATGCCCAGATACGGCACGGATACGACATGGACACGCCGTAGACATGGCAGGGACACAGGTTTTACATGTAAAAGGCGAAGTATCGGATACGATACGACACGATACGTTGCCCATTTTGAAATATCCGTGCATCCGTCTAACAACAACAAAAATACTAGGTCCAACTACCCAGTGCATGGAAGGACTTTACTGCCACACCAAAGCAGATAGACAACAGAGGTGAGGTTGATTGAGCATTTCTCTTTAACAAAGTGTAATTCAGGATGGAAACTGCACAAACATCATTTACAGTTGCTCGACTGTGAATTGTGAAATTATTTCAAAAGTTACAGTAAACAAGTTGAATCAATAGGAAGAGAAGCATTCACAGCCACACAGGGTAGAGCGGTTCAATAAGATGAGGTTTCTAAAGATACTCATAGTTAGACTATATTTTTTTTGATCGGTTATGGTAAATTATATTAAAAAGAAGACGGGTTACAATGAAACAACATTGGAGATAGATATAATGCAACATCTCTCAAAGTGTTATTCTGAGATTTCCTTTCCGGTCTATTTGCATCATAATATAACTAAAACCAAAAGTAAGATTGTTGGGAGAAGAAAGAAAATTACTTGTTTGACATGGTTGACAGTAGCAACCTGGCAAGTCCTTGGATCAAGATACTCAATCTCATCAATTTCCCCAAATGTCGTAATGAGCACCTGAAAACACATGGTATAATAAATGTAAGTGATGCATGTGCACAGAGACAATCTAGGGCCCATGAGGAACAAGATATCACCTGAAAAGTTATGCCAAAACAAAATGATCCACAAAAAAATTTAGGAGCATACAAGTGCTATTTATCCAACATTGACCACACATTAAGAGAACAGAAAAATCTGGGGCATCCTAGATACTACTAGCAAAGCGTAGTAATACAAAATCATCTGTCAGTTTCAAATTACAACATGCTGAAGGCATAGCTTGGTTTGATTCCACAAGTCAAAATGGCGACTCAGCCACGATGGCCAGTCCCACCAAGATGGGGACGAATTCATTCGCACAACTTGGGCATGTACTTGAAAACTCAGCCCCAGAGACTTTGCTAGTTTTGCAGAGTGATAAACTATCACTATATATAACAACGGAAGCTATTCGTTTCAATTTTGACTCACATGGGACCCCATGTCAACGAACTTTCATTTTGGAATTAACCACTTGTATGTTTTTATACCAAGGCCCAAGCTTAGCACAGGCCTGCTTTGCTAGTGAACTATTAAACTGGACGGTTAGTACCTACATTACGGCATTGATTTTCTTGCATTTTATTTTAAGTCATAAACTTACAATGGAGAGGAAACCAATGGGAGAAGGAATTATGTGATTTTTTTACAAAAATGTTTTGGGTTGTATCCTCAAGTCTTGAGTTTGCATGTGTTGGTCAATTTATTAATAATAGCACCCGCTCAAAAATTCTCACCCTTTGATTAACAACCTTAAAATTTGAGGATAGAAAATGAAATAGGTCAATCAATAAACTAATATTTAACTTAAGATAAACAAGGTCAAACGTCAACTGGCAAAGATCTTAAAATATGTATAATAATAATAATACTTCAACCATTATCAAATCCAAAGAGTGTAAGTCATCAATCTAGACAATAGTTGTGGTTCTCATGCACAAAAAAAATGCAAATGGAGGATGTATGAAGATATCAATCTTCACTTCAAAATTCCAAACCCTACTCATTACTCCATAAATTTTTATTTTTATTTTTTATAACCAACTCTATAAAATTTATCACCATACTTTTTTATATCATGTAATGTATTAAAATGAATTGAGTCCCTGCGTGACCAAGAAAACTGCACCACTTAGCTTGTTGCCAAGAAAACTCTATAACATTGGACATTTGTTCTATATGGTCAAATGAGAACCAAAATTTCCTTCTCAAATCATCAGACAGGCAGCTTCCAGAACCACCAAAGCTCTGCATTGCAGACAAAGTATCTGCAGTGCGATTAGTCAAATTTTTCAGAAGATAATAACACCCCTCCCAATAATAACCCGTCTCTTAAATGCCACATTTCTTCACGCTGCTACTATGTTGGCAATTTTTTTCCTGTGTGACAAGAGGTCAAACACTCACTAATAAGAGAGCCATAGAATTCTTCATGTGATACTGTCAAAAGGCATGATTGCAGGGAGGGTCTTCCATCAATAATAGGTAGGCAAAAGTGGGGAACTTTACGTTGTCGGTTGGGGCCGCTAAGCCGCTAAGCCTCTTTCTCATGGGATGGGGAGGGCTCCCATCCAACTTTCTCAACATCCCTAATAGATTAAGTGAATGATTCTAATCCAATGCAGAAATGAGGTTCGGAAAGGTAAATTCGATTGCTTCCGGTAAAATAACTTGGTTTCATCAAAGCCACAGTAAGATTATGGTATTGGTTGTTGATTTTACTTATCACCCATGAACCCATTCTCGAGATGCTGCTGATTGATTCATACAACAGAGCCAATTGCATTCAACTTGTTCAACCTGACAATCTGTAACAGCAGAATCTGACGTTCGCGGGTAGATTGAAAACAACGTGAATGGACCCTAACCGCGATAGATTTGATTTCAGATGGATCAATGATTACATAAACTAAACAAACAAACAAACAAACCAAGATTTAATTGCAGGAAACATAGATGGGAATGAATTAAAAAGAGAGAAAAGAGGAATTGAAGGAATTACATCGCCAGTTCTATTGGGAAGCTCGAGACAGATCATGTGAGATTTGTTGTAGAGAGGATAGGCTTCGGAGACGGCGGCATTGTAGGCGTCTTCGTCCGATAAGATGGATCGAATGTCTGCGAATTCGATTAGATTACAGGGACTTGGATTAGAATTCATTCTCATTTCATTTCACAAACGAATGAATGAAGAAAACCCTAGAGAGAGAGTAGAGAGAGAGACCTTTGGCGATGTAATGGATTTCACCGGGAGGAGAGTTGGTGAGAAACCATTTGGCGATGTCTTGCTTCTGCTTTGATGTGAGCTCTGCTTGTTGTTGAGGATCGTCTTCTTCTTCTTCGGACATTGGAGATATATATTAGAGAGATAGAAGAGAGAGAGAGAGAGAGAGAGTCTGTAATTTTGGGATTTTGGCTTGTTTCTGCAGAGACAGAGAGAGATCAAAAAGGACTCGTTGTAGTTGCTGTTGGTCAGACCAAATAAAAAGGGGAATTTTGGATTAGCCAACGGCTGTGCAGGCCCAACCCATTTAAAAAAAATTGGAAAAATCTCAAATAAGTCCTTAAGTTTTTGCCTTGTTTTTAAAGAAGAATAGAAGTTTCAAAACTTTTCAAATTAGCCTCTAAGTTTTCCGTTAAGTTTTCAATTAAGGATATACGGCCGTTTAATGGTATTTTATAGAGACTTTTTTGCTCGATTTTTTAAACTTTTCATTTTAAGCCATGGCATGGTTCACAGTCGATCACCATGGAGAGCATATTGTCTTCAATCACCATAAGGACCCAAGTAATGAAAATGAGGAGAATATTAAGAAAGTGAAGGAGGATTTTATTTAAGGGTAATTTGAGTAGTTTAAAAAATTGAAGAAAAAAGTCACTAGAAAATAGCTTTAAATGGATTAATGTCCTTAATTGAAAACTTCTTGAAAAAGTTAGGAACTAATTTGAAATGTTTTAAAACTTACGTCTTTTTTTTAAATAAGGCAAAAACTGAAAGCCTTTCCCTAAAAAATTTAACATGTGTGTGAAATATGTTGGGGGTGTGCCAGATCCTTATCATATCATATATAAATATATCAGGCCCGTCGAAATATGGGCCAGAATAGAGACTAAATTGGGTCAATGCGGCCTGCGGGCGAAACTTGGGTGTGTCTCAAGTAACTGGATATTGCATAAAGGGATTGGATGGATCATTTGTGGACCGTGGGCTACATTGACAGCTTATGGCTTGGCCGTACCAACCGAGTAAGTGGGTCCCATCACCTGCTAATTAGAGTTTGGATATATGATTGGTTAGAGATGATTCTATCTATTCTATTGGTGAGGGCTAGCATGCACACATGGATATGAATGGATGGGGTTAGGCTAGAATTGTACTAATGGGGACTCCATCATGAAAGAAAAACAAAATGTGGATAATTGAGCAGGTGAACCATTTCCTTTTGTAGAATGTGGAATTTATGGAACAAGCCATTTTGAAAGATGATGAGGGACCCATTTCCGAGGATGTAAAGTTCAAATTAAGTTGTTCATCCCATGCAATAATCTGAGCCAAATTTCACTCCAATGGAAGTGGTTTACAGGGTTGAATTTATTATATTGAAAGAAACATAACAAATCTCAAATTTTAATTTTGGATACAGAATCTATGGTGGACCATGGATGCGAACACATCCACATGTATGCAACCCAGTACCTGTAAATCTCTCCAGATTTTGGTTTGTATTGGTGGTGATGATGCATGGGTAGCAAAAATGAAAAAAAATCTACAATGGTCAGACTATACCATCCAAATCATGGAGTCGGCCTTAATTTTTTTCCAGTCCTTGTTTTCATGCCAGATCCCACTTCAAGAGTACAGCAGGGGCAATCTGTCTTTGAAGATATGAAAATGAAAGTTAGATATGTAAAATCTAACACAATACCACGTGTGAGGAGCACAATAATATATTTGTTTGGAAGGCTCCATTTTCACATTAGTACACACTCAATAGTTCAAATCACATCTGCAGATGTGTTGGGTTTAATAAGTCAATAAAAAACTTGAGCAGTTTGGAATAAAAATTTAGAGCACACAAGAGTCACAGAGAATAAGAAGTAAATAAATTTGATATCATGACCTATCCCAAGCATCTTTGCCATGGCAGCTTCTTAACCAAGATTTTCTTATAAAAATGACTTCATTAAAAAAACTTTCACAAATGGGTAAAAGAGAGTAACCAAGCATGAATATGCACTAGTGTTACATGTGTAACATTTACACATGCAGATGATTGCAAACCTTCGGGAATGCCATGCATGAACAGTACACGATTCTGCTCATAAAAAAGGATTTAGTGAAACAAAATTTCAGTCTGATGTTTATTCAAGCTATAGATGTGAAATGACTCGAGCACTCAAAATAAGATACCTACTCCAGTTGCCCCCTAATATTTACATGAGCTCATTCAAAACTGTTCACAAAGAAAAAATGCACGCTCTCACCCAAAAAAATAATGTCACATGTAATGCCACTGTTGAAACATATTTGCTTCTTTGAAGCGTCGCCATGCCTTCAGAGGACCTACTCCCCTAATGCTTATATGATCCTCCCTCCATGTTCTATTATTCATGAACAGGCCTTTAACGGCAAATCCCATCAGCTCAGTTGGATCCATGTAACCACGGATTCTTGACATCATCCCACCTTCATACGAAAAACCCATCCTCACATTTCGATTGGCGGGTCTGGGTTCCTCCAACTGGTCAGGGTGCGGTTTTGGTTGGATGTCGATTGACTGTTTCAGCACAGAGGATGACTCTTCCGCTGATATGTAGCTACCAATACCAAATGCTTCCCAATCCACCTGCTGCAATATTCCAATTGCATGTTCCGCATTCCAAGAAGAATCATGGGTTTCGTCAAGTGATCGCTCAAGAGCTAATCTATCAACTTGGATCTTTAGCTCATGCAGACGCTTGCCAATCCTTGACGACACAGCATCATACAATGTTCCTCTTGAAATATCACTGGCATCATCCACAGTGAGAAGCAAATCATCAAAGGGAATTGGGTCACCAATGAGGACTGTTACCTACAATAACCCAAATTATGCGCATGGGTTACACAACATGCAGTGTTAAGGGACTCTTACAGATTAAAAAAAAAAAAAAAAAGTGTGCGCATTTGGACCAAAACAATATCCCAATTTTTTTAATATATTCAGAAAAAGGAAAACTAGGATTCTCTACAGCTTCTGTATTAACAATGGATCACAATGGGTGCATCACTGTTTCTAAAATTTCCAGATCTAACCATACCAGTCACAAACAACTCGCAAGCAACCACATAATAACTTGGGGATAGGGAAAACATATGACACCCAACGTAATTTCTGGACCAACCCACTGGAATCCATTTGAAAAAAGAAAGTTTAAATCTATGATGCCAGGAGCCATGGTAGGAACTAGCTATGGATATAGCTGGGACACGGATACTACGTATAAAAAGTGAAGAGTATCAGATACAATATGACTCGATCCATTGCCTATTTTTTTAAGTATCCTGGTATCATTGATTTAAACCACTCATGAACTAGGCAACAAAAGAGCAAACCTTGAGCACTGGGCAGAGTTTAAGCAAATCAGTGAGTTCTTATGGTATGGCAAATACTACTACCAAAGATATGGACATACCCTCTTTCCAATCTTTGGAAACTTGGATCCTATCGGCATAACTTCTTGCATCCCAGTGTGCACGAAGGGGATAACTATAGGGATATTGTCAGCGTCCAACACCAACCTATAACCCACAAGAAAAGTAGAATCAATTAATAAAATGCATTATCTTCAATAGCACCACAAAGATAAAATACTAAAAGCGTATAGGCGTGTTAGGTAATACAGTGGTGCAGTATACACTATCCACTTTTTATGTCAATTCACGGTGCCATATGCAATGTAAAGTATAAGGTGGCTAGATCATTTGCTTTTACCCACATCAACCTTATCTAATGCAAATTGGTTCTCACACTCAAGACAAGCCCTAAGAAGTTAAGTTCTGATTAAATTTGAGATAATTACAAAACATCATATGTATCTTTTGAAATTAATAAATAACACATGATGCCAAGAAATATAAATATTTCTTTTTAAAGAAAACTTAAAATAGAAGAAGTCCATTGACCCTACCTACTGATTGAAATATGTTTCCCAATGGATCATTGGTTGGCCTTTTGCTAACTGCTAATATGTAAACAGTAAACCCCAAAATGCCCTCCAATGGGTTGATAGTTTCATCTGACCACTGATATTTTGGGGAGAGGACACTGTATTGCCACTCGGATGAACTCTGTGGATCTCACATACATGTCTGATATATACCTAATTCTCCTTTATTTCCTTTCTTCTTAATTTTTCGTTGTTTGAAAAATTAGCTAGGAACAATAACTTAGTACGTTTTTCATTACAACAAACATCATTACCGATGGTCATTATCATCATCGCATCATCATTGAAGCCTTGTCCGCTTACATGGTATTGGGTTAGAGAGTCCTCCTCCACTATCTCTTTTTAGGACTACATTCTCCACCACTCTACATTCTAACTTGTTACTTCTTAGTTACTACAACTTCATTACAAGTCTTGGTTGGTTCCATCCTCATAGCGCCTCCAACTTGTAGCGCTTCAACTATCGTAGTAAGTTGTTTCTACACTTCTTTGTACATTTTCAAACCATCATCAACAGCAATTTTTAAATTCTATTATATTGGATCCACCCCTAAACTTCATCTTATGTTAGTTAGCCAAGGAAAAAAAAAAAGCACCTTATGTTATCCTTCCTAACTCTGTACTTTCTTAACATCAGCCAAATGTGACTAACAGAAAAAAAAAAAAAAATCTATACTTTCTTATTATGCCACATATCCACCTTCGCATATGCATTTCAAGTTTTTAACTACGTGTACTTTGTTTTCTCATAACATCTTCATTGCCCAACATTTAGCTCCATATAACAATGCAAGTTTAACTGCCATTTTATAGAAGTACGTCTTTAATGAAAGTAAGAGAACAATTGCACAACATTTTATTGGTTTTTCTCCACTTTGACCAACCTGTGCTAATCATGCAAGCTATATTTTCCCAAAGCCCTCGTTTTGTTTCATAGTAGCTCTCGGATTATGGAATCTATCACACTGTGCACTGAGTGGTTTTTCAATTTTGACCATTTTATACTTCCTTAATCTTAGTTCTAATATACTAGTAATTCCATATATTCCTTCTATGTTCTGCTAATTTTTAAACCACTTTACTCGTAAGTCTTTTTTCAAAAGTCGTAGGCTTGTAGCTTATCATTTACTAGATTTACTTGACTCGTAGGCCTCTTTCCAAAAGTTGTAGCTTATCATTTACTAGATTTCTTGATTTGAGTTTTGCACTTCTTTAGACCCTTCTTGAACTTCTTGCCGTACTGCAACATTCAAATAAGGTGGGTTTTTCTTATGCCCTTCACCCATCCATTCTTCATGCCTTTGATTCAATAGATATTGTCATACGATCGTGGTGAATCACAAAATCTGCTGTAAATGCCATCAACCATGCATGCAGGTAGGGCCACAATTGCATTGCACCATGTTAGAGAGTGCAGGTAGCTCACACTAGATTGTTCTACTTCTGGGTACTTTGGAAAATCAATTTCTAGCACATCATAAGTATGTTAACAACCATCAGCAACGCTAGCCAAATTAAGATGCCCAGCAATTCTGATGGTCAAATGGATGGGCAGAAAATGCTGAGAAAAGTGAGTAGCAAAACTGTCCACGGTTCAACAAGGTAGCCTTTTTCTCCTCATCAAACCAAACAGTTATGAGATATGAAATCTAGGATACATAGCCAATTATCACCAACCACTCTTGAGAAAGTAAAGATGGAGAGATTGAACAAGATGTCCAACTTCAAATAAGAGCAAGATGGTTGAAGTGGAGACTTGCTTCTGGAATGCTTTGTGATCGACGCATACCAACAAGATTGAGGGGAAATTTTTACAAGTTAGCAATTAGACCAGCTATGACCTATGGAGCGGATTGTTGGACAACCAAGAAGCAACACATGCACAAAATGAGGGTAGCAGAGATGAGAATATTAAGGTGGATGTGTTGTACAATTAGAAATGATGGAATTAGAACTAAGCTCTTTCGGGAGCATTTATGGGGCATCAATAGGTGATAAAGTTAGAAAAACCTATTTAAGATGGTTTGGACATGTCCAATACAAACCAGTAATGGCACCAGCGAGGAAGATTTTTATATGCAGATAGATGGCCAACCAAGGGGAATAGGTAGGCCGAAGAGGTCGTGGATGGAAGCAATAACAAGTCTGAAGAAGTGCAACCTATTTGAGGATTGGTTCATGATAGATTGGAATGGAGAAACAAAATTCATGTCGCCAACCCAAACATAGATGGGCGACAACCCAAACATAGATGGGACAAGGCCTTGACGATAAAGGATTATGACTCTTGAGAAAGTAAAGCACCTAGCAAGCTGAGGAACTATAGTCACATACCTTATCAGGAAACAAATGCCTAAAAGGCCAAGACTACTCAGTAACCTCTAGAAAACTGCTTCTCCATAGAAAAATAATTTCAAGTATAAATTGTGACTTATATCGCATCATTTCTCACCTTCCAACTCCTCTTTTAGCAGAACCAATGGTTCTGCCACCATCCCGAGACCGACTTCCTTCAGGGAATATATGAACCCATCCACCATTGTTCAGTTTTGAAATAGCCATATCCAATCCCTGCAAAAGGTTGCATAGAGCAAATAATTATGATTTGTAGTTATGGGTAAAGGTATCAAGTATCCAAGTCCAAAAATTGCCTGGGTGTTCTAGGTTCTAGTAACAAACACTATCGTATAAAAGAAGAATCCCAATTGATTTGTAATCAACAAACAAACAACAAACAATCTCTCCAGACAGTTAATTTTCAAATATGAAATCCAGAATAGTATACCTGTTGGTAAACACCATCGCCACGAGAAATAGGTAAAACTTTGACACATCGAAAGAATGCAGACGTAACTGGGTTGCTAAAACATCGGTCAGTTGCACATAATGTCCATCTCAAGCTTTGAGCATCGAACAGAACACTTCGTGGCAGCAGAGAAGCAATAACTAATGGATCATCTACAGAAGCCACATGATTGCTAACCTGCAAGATACAGCAGTGTTACATTGCAACAAGTACATAAAAACACACTTTGTTAAAGAGCAAAGCAGAGAAGGCCTGTGAACGAGTCCAGAAGCAAAATCTAACACACTGAAATGGCAAGCTAGTCAACCAGCCACCATCCATCCAATGGATTTCTACTTTCGTTCATCCAACAAAAGCCTGCCAAACATCGGGCCGATGTTACATACTTGCATTAATTATGTACAGATTGTCATTAAATATCCATCAATGGACATGTCAAGCATTTCTCTGGTGCCAAAAAGATAAAAAACGAAACACCCGGTAATTTAAACATAATAAATTCCATCACAAAACCAACTGGAAATACATTTCTTAATTTCAAAAGCCAAAATTTCGAGTAAGTCTTAGCAGTAAAAGTAAAATAAAGGATAATAAATGTCGAAGTAATACAGGGAGAAGAATATAATAGATCATCAATAAAATAAACAACAAAAGGATCCATACCATGCATCCAAAGAAAGACCAAATTGGCCAGAATAATGAGACCATAAAGACACAAGTAATCTCAGCTTTCACGATAGTTATTACTACTGCATACCGAAATAAGTGGTTTGCCTTCTGGTCTTTGTAATATTGCCTGATGCAACTTTTCGGCACCATAGATCTGCCAACACAGACAAAGTTAAACATTGCAAACATTTTGGAGGGCCTTTTTTAGATGAAAAGATAAGATTCTTCTCTCTATTTGACTAGTTAGAGTGCCATAAGATTTAGCTAGTTATTTCTGAGTACCTGAATACGGTTAAGACCATGCATAAAAACATGACAAGCATTTCCAATAACAGGAACAGCCAGAGCTTGAAGCATTTGCACAACGATTGAATCATCAAAGGCATCAACATCCTTGTTCACTGCAATATTAAGAATACTACAAGAGAGAATAAACATGGTACATAGATGGTTCCCAAGAAATGGAAGTATATAGACGATTCTAACTTCTAACTATGCGCATGATTCATGGAACCCACATATAAAACATGATCCTGTACAAGTTGCATGTGTAATCACATCAGCACTCAAGTCACGAGCATACTTTTCCCAGGTTGACATTTCTAACCCGATTAATAAATGGGTCAGTTTCACTGAAATCATCCTGAACTCCCAACCCGACAACATTGAAACTCAATCTTCCGAACAGACCCGAACTCATCCTGATAATTATGGATTCTGGTCAACATTTCCAACCTGGCTAGAAATGCGCCAGTTTGGGACTGCTCCAAACTTGTTAGTTGTTAGTTGTTACCCTCAATGCCCGACCAGATCCAACCCACTGCCACACTAAAGATTCGATTGATCAGAAGTTCCAGGTAGGCTTCACAGCCAGAGATCTTTTATGCTTTGTGCATATACATGGTACATGAACTTGTCTCCTCCATGAACTACTCTTTATCACCTTAATTGAACTATTTTATATGTTCACTTTTCAAATATGACTCAATAAACTATATAAACATACAAGAGAAATTTCTTACAAATTAGTTCAACCTACATGAGGGCCAGTGGTAGAGAGGAAAAGAGAGATTTTTCATCATTTGTGGATCACTTGGACAGAGACAGTAACTCATGAGAAAAACCCAAAATTTTTATGAATCCATAGATACATGCACTAAGATTCCAAGGGATTGTTTGTTCATAAAAACCCCAAAAATCATATTCCCTCTTTTAATTGAATGGAACCCATTTCAGGGAAAACAACTCTCACCCCAGAATATGATTTTGCCTAACACTTTCTCCTACAACAACTACTTTTACTTGAAAATACATCTAATCTTTACTGACACTCTTTCTAGTTCCACACAGAAAGAACCCACACAATGAAAGAAAAAAAAAATATGGGACTTCATTCGCAGATTCTTTTCCAAACTAGGGCTCCCTTTGATCCCACTGAAAATCAAGAGAAAACCAAACCACCCCACAAAAGCACTCCTCCATATACAACAGAAAAACGCTTTCTTTCCTCAGGAAATTCACTTTCCCGCTACGATTTACAAGTTCATTCACTCGAAACACAGATATACTAAAAATATATATATATGAGAAAGATCATCAAATATTCAGAAGAACTCACCACGCTTGCGATAGAAAACAGAAGGAGATGGAGAGGATTTTGCATAGAGATTGCGAAACCTAAGAATCCATCGCTGGAGTGTTGACGAAAAGTAGTTTTCTGAGAATCTCTGCCGATGATTTCGATGTCGATCGACTACGATGCGGAAACGGTCACGGATCCGAAGCTGCAATGCTCGGATCCTGTCTTTCCACAGATCACTCCTGTCGATGCTGCGGAGCTCGGATTCCATGGAAAGTTCTGGAGATCTAAGAAATCTGACTAAAACCAAACTGCTGTAAATAGAAGGAGTGACTCAAATTTCCTTGGTTTGTGCCAGCAGAGTCAGATACCATCTCTGTGCACCCCTATGTGATGATGCTGCATTGTGCTTCTCTTTATGCACCCTGTTTTCTTGCTCATCAATCCTAGTTCTATCTAAATTCTAAATTCTGATGAGCCCCTCTAAACCTAATCTAAACCTAAACCTAATAAATGGGAACAAAAATCTCAACCGTTAAAAATAAATATTTTTTTTCGCTATTAGGGTTCTCAACTCTTTGGGCTGAACTAATCCCCCGAGCACAAAAGGAAACCTGGTAAACATCCCCTTGGCCCAAAGTGGTAGTACTAGTGGACTCAACATTCGATTCCTAAAGAATGAGGAACCCGCTAGAATAATCCCTCCGAGCACAGAGGAAAGCTTGGTAAACACCTATTGGTCCAAAGTGGTAGTACTAGTGGACTCAACATTCGATTCCTAAAGAAGGAGGAACCCGCTAGAATAATCCCTCTGAGCACATAGGGAAGCCTGGTAAACACCCCTTGGCCCAAGGTGGTAATACTAGTGGACTCAACCTTCGATTCCTAAAAAAAGGGGAACCGGGGTTCTATACCAAGACCTCTAGTTCCGGAAGAGGGACAAACCGTGGTCATGACCACTCGGCCAACCCCTTGGGGTTAGTTCAAAATAAATATCGAGGATTTTATTGCCCATGGAAAGAATTATTTACATCAATAAGCTGAGGCTATCATTAAATTGATTATAAATAAAATGGGTAATTTTAATTATGAAATTCAAGTAGTATGAAGTAAAATTTTATTCAAAAACTAATACAAGATAGAAGGTGATTGTAAAAATCCGATTGTGTCTCTTACAAGCTTTTCATGAGCATATTGTTTGAAACCGTATCATAGGGCTTATCTAATGATAATCTGAATCGTTCAAGGTGAATGTCATCGCTTGAAGTAACATGTATTCAAATTTCACTTTAATAGGAGTTGAATACATTGTAAGATTGAGCATATGATTTACAACCTAAGCTACTTAAAATTAGAGTCCCCCTTCTTGTATTACGTTGGGACCAACTCTTATTAGAGCAAGACTTAAAGAATATATCATGAGAGGGAATAATATTCATCTCAAACGGTTCGGATTATCTTTATGTGTGCCCCATATTGGAGTTCTAGACATTCCACTTATGGGAAGCGGACTCTAATTTTAAGTAGTTTGAATTTCATAGGTGGGCCGCTATAATAAGTATACTGAGAATTTGTTCTAAATGGATTGTAATTCTTTCCCTTTCCTGAATGAGGTCATGGAGAGACCAGTAGGTATTGCATTATGCTCTTGATGGATACATGGGATATTTTGGTTACAGAGGCAGCCCATGTCTATAGTGAAACGGCAACCCGCACCAACCACTCCTATTATTGTTACTATGATGAATACACTCACCCAAGTCCCTCGCCATCTAGTAATTGATTTCTGATTGTTACTTCTTTTGTCCTTTTCTATTTCAAGCGAGTTGTGAAATTATGAACTAAGACACGGGTCAAGTCGGGTTACATTACGCAATTGGCAGACTTTGTAAGGGCTGAAGAGATTCCAAAATAAGGTAGGATTGGAGGAAGTATATATGATCCTCGACCATGAATTCTACACATTTAGCTCGAGCTTGAGCAATTTGGTTTGGACCACGATGATTGATGATGAGCTTGGATAATCCAGGCTATTAATCTAATGGTTCCACAAGGGGCACATTTGTGTGGCCACTTCCCATAAGAAAAAGCAGAACCAAACCAAGCCTTTTCTCACTAGGTGGGGTCGGCTATATGAATTTGACGACGCCAATCAAATCTATTTAGGGCCCTGTCCTCCGTTAAATCCATGTATGCAAGGTCATGTTAAATAGTTTCTTTCCAACTTCTCTTGGGTCTCCCTCACCCTCTCCTACTCCTAGCAATTTCAATGCTTTCACACCTTTTAACAGGTGCCTCCGTTGGACGCTTTCTAACATGGCCGAACCACAAGAAAAAGAAAAAAATAAACTTTTTAACACAATTCTGAAAAAAAAAAAAAAAGCAAGTTCTCTCATTTGGTAATTTTTTTATAAAATGAAAGTAAAGTAATGCATCAAATCTAAGGGCATGTTTGGATGCACAAGAAAACAAAAGAAAATAATATTTTATAGAATATAATCTTTCATTTTCTAAAGAAGAGAATTTTGTGTGTTTGGTAATCCAAGAAAAATTTAAAGAAAAGAATATTTTCTTTCAAAAAGCTCAATATGTTCTCCTACAGCTCCCCCTTGTAGAAAACATTCTACAAGATAAGAATATTTTAAAATGACAATTAAAAAGTAGTAGAGTAAAGTAAAGACTCTAGTTCACCAAATTCATCATAATGTGTTTGTTTACATATATGGTAAAGTAAACTAAAAGTAAATGTCACGGCACGGTAAAGTTGGGGTAAAGTAAAGGTGGGATAAAATATTTGGTAAAGTAAAGTAGGAAGGAATGGTAAAGTAGTTTCTTTCTATTTGACTTCACTTTATCACATTTTATCATAGTTTTATATGGTAAATAAGAAGTGATTTATTTATAGGTGTGGTAAAGTAAAATAAAGATTGATATCATATCATAGTAAATGTGAGGCAAAGTAAGGTGAGATGAAGTATGTGGTAAGGCAAAGTGAGAGAGAGAGTTGTAAAGTAGTTGTTTTGTGTATTGACTTGATTTTACTATACTTTACCATGGTTTTATGTGATAAAAGAAACGTAACTTAAGGTAAAAACATTGCAGTTGAACTTTACTTTACCACACTACTTTTTTTATCCAGATTTGGTAAATTATATAGAAATTAAAATATTTAATAAAAAAATATTCTAATAATGTAATTTAATTTAATCACAGCACCTTCCAAACAACTCAATTTAAAATCTGTGAAATTCTTCAAAAATCACCAAACAACAAAAATATTGTAATATTATAATATTACATTATTCTATTCTATACTATCTTATTCTTGCAATATTTAAATCTGTAAATATTTTATTCTGTAAACATCCAAACGGGCCCTAAGAGAGAATAAAATATAACAGGATTATTATGGTATTTTATCTTTAGTAGATTGGTAGGAAAAATTTTTTCTTTTTGTATAAAAAGTGGGTGTTTTCTTATCATTTAATGGAGGAATGAGGTTATTTTTTTACTTTATTTTTTTTCTTTCAAAAAAAATGATGAAATTTTGAATATGTATATTTTTGATGTCCCTTCTCTGAAATATGAAAGCTTTACATTACTCTTACTTTAATAGTAACTTCCAAAACGAGCCCAATTTGAAATGAGTTTACCGTGTCACACATGAAAAAAAAAATTGTCCTACAACTTCGTAAAGTGCCCTGGTAGTCAATGCAGGCCAAATGAGTTTTTTCTTCAAATTTATTATTTTTTTATGTTTATTTCTCTCCACTTGCATGGGCTTTCAAGAGTCACAGCCCCCTAAAAAACCATCTTTATTTTCTATAATTTCTGAAAAGTTGTGCAACTGGTCGACTCCTTGTGATATTATTTTTTAACCCCGCTAAGGGGGTGGGGTTCAAGATCAAGAGAGAGCTGGTACACACACGAGAAGGTCACCCGTACAAATGAAAAGAAGGCTAATACAAATAGAAAAGAAGCATGCACAAACAAAAAAGTCCATACAAATGAAAAGAGGTGGTGTAACCAGGTTCAAACCCTGGCAGCCATTGTGAGAAGTGCCGCTCGTAAGTAGCCGCTCTCCAACTGCTTGTAAATCAACAGAGCCTTTACTACTTTATGCTACTTTATGCAGAGAGCTGGGCAGTCTTTAAAACTCGGCAGAGTCGCACAAGCCTTTTGGTGGAAGGAGATGGAAGGACAAAATAAACCTTCTTTCTCTACCCCTTTCCATTCATCCCATTCACATTGAAAACCCTAACAAACCCCCATCCCTACCCCTTTTCTCCCTGCTCTCCATCTTTCTAACCCCAGCTACTTCAGCATCTTCAATTCCTTTCTCTGTCTCTAATCGTCCTAATCAAGATCCAACTGTTGTTCAAGTAGAGGCAGAAACAGCTCCATCAAAACCAAAATGGATTTTTTTTCAAGGAATTCGATTTCCATGTTGCAAAATTCTTCTGTTCTAGAACAGAGCAAAGTGATGGAAAAATATTCTTCTACGCACAGTTCGCATACAAACAGTTTACTGGAGGAGCTGCTGCAATGAACATTAACGAGTGGCCGCCCACCTCTGTCACCCTCTGTGTTCGAACCATGCACGGGAGAACTTTTTCCAGTGATAGAATGGGGTCTTTGATATACTAGGCCTCTCCCATTTTTAAGGATTTTAAAAGCTACTGGATGGAAAAGGCCTCACTTCACTGGGATGTGAATCTCTCGATGCAGACGCTTGAAAGTTGAAACCCATCAGTCCATATCCCTCACATTTCAAATCTTCATTTTCGCCCCAAAAATCTGATGATTGATGAGAAGGTGGGAAATGGAAAGAGGAAGAAGAGAGTTGGAAAGGAGAAGAGCAAGCACTTCCAGAGAGGGGGCGAGTAGCCCGACTTGACTCGACCTAATCATGCCCAAGTCAGGGGTGGAGTCCAATTTTTCAAACCTGGTCAAAAGTCATAACTATTATTGATATCTTTTATTGTTGAATATCGTCTCAAAAGATAGTCAAAGTGGGAACCTTTATTCCAAATACAAACAATCTAATTCGTAGACGTATCAGGGATATACAATACATGATATGTTATCAAAACTTATTCAATCAGTCAGTCTCTTTATACCTTTCCCATTCCAACAATAACATGAAAACAATGATTAGAAATTGATTGCCAAAATCATAGGCAGAAATCCAAGTACCGTTTCTAGAAACAACAATTTATTTTCCTTTACGCCCCAACAGACAACAAAGGGGCAGAAATATGAAACCTTTATTGCAGCTTTCGAATTGATATTGTCCAGAGAAGATCTGAATCAGATCGAACAGTGATTTTCTCCTCCCGAACAATATTTGAAGTACTTACCAAACCACCAAATTTCATCGCTGTGTCAGCTGAAATTAAGAAATTAATAATGAGTCATGTCAAATACAAGTATTTTACAAAAAAAAAAAAAGGAATACAAAACTACATGCCAATCTCACTTTCTGCCTAATAATCAAGAAATTAAATTTATGAGTGCACCATTTGGATTGGCATGGAGGTAGAGGGAGAAGAGGAAAATCAAATCTTCCCAAGTTGGTATTTTCAAGATTTAACACTTGCTTGGAGAATGAAATGTGAGAACTCGCTTCTCCTCTCGTATTTGAGAAAAGCAATTTCCTTCCCAGACAGACAGATACATTAGCAGAGACAGAAAGACTTTCTCCCTATTTTCATTTGTCAAACAAGAAAGGTAACTCAACTCTACAACCACATTTTCCTACTTTCTCCACATGTTGAGGATATCCCTATTTCCCCTTCCCCCACTTCCTCCTCTAGCAAACACTCCTCAAGTTTATTGCCTAACCAATCATTTCATCATGGTTTATTAATCACTTTATCAGTTTTCAGAGATTACAGTGCATTATAGAAAACTCATAAGCTAAAACTGAACTATCATTCAGAAAAGCTAAGCTGAACTGATGGCGCATGATGTAACACAGACGAATCTGTCATCTGAAATTGCACCATCATAGTGTAGTACAATCAGGTCGTATTGATGCATGTGAACATTGACAATCTCCTAATATCCCCGATCCAAATAAGACAAGATCATCATTGGTAGATCCAGTGGATAATAGGAAAGCCATAAAAGAATAAAAAATAAAAACAGATTGGACAGCTAAAGACATCCAACAACAGTGTGGCCAATCACAGCAGCATTCTTGATTAATGAAACATTACTCCGCTGCACATACACGAAGCATCAGGATTCTATAAACTACCAATTCATCAGGGCCAACCATACACAACTCATGTTATAAGTACAACAAAATTGCATTACTTCCTATGGTGCCCAGATATGGCACGGATATAGTAGGGACATGCGATGTACACGGATTTTACATATAAAAGAGGGCCTTTTGTAGATACCCCCAAGGTTTGTAGGATTTGTAAATAAGGCCCTAAGGTTTTAGTATTTGTAAATAGGCCCCTGCATTTTCTTTTTAATACCTTTCATATCCCCAAAATAAATATTCCTAACAAGAATGGGTAGCCACCATGAGATTTGTGTTGGATTTTTATATAAATGATAGCATTGCCCTTAGATTCATTAAATAAAAATTAGTATATTATTATTTCTAAAAATACCATTATTTTATCTAAAGTCTCAATGGTTTCTCTCGGTAACTCTCTCATTCACATTACCGGGGGTGGACCCAGGACAAGGGCATGGGAACCGAAGCCCCCACCCATATTTGAGGAAAGTTTAAAATTCCCCCTCCCCCTCATGGCCCTGCAAATTCTAAAAATTCATATGTTTTGTTTTACATTTGCCCCCTCCCCCAATATTTATTGCTCCCCCGATATTTCTTTTACACCACCCCCTACACATGAAGCATAATCATGTATTTTGAAACTTTCATCAGTCCCATGATGGGTGATTCGATAAATCATAATCGGTTATAAGTACAGGTATTGATTGTCGCCGTGATCAGTTTGGATTTAATGAAATGAGCACTGTATTGATAAAAAAAAAATTATGTAGGGTTATTCTCTCCCATTAAGTGCAATTGTTAATGTTACATGCTTTATAAAAAAAAAAAAATTTGAGTCCAAGCTTTTGAAAATATGCATATAACAATAGAAGAGATGGACAAAAGTGTCATTTTGCTCTAAAAGCCTATTGTGGTTAGAAGACAATTGATTTTGGGGACATGGAAGGTATTAAAATAAAAATACAAGGGCCTATTTGCAAATACCAAAACCTCAGGGGCCTATTTACAAATCCTACAAACCTTGGGGGGGTATGTACAAAAAGCTCTATAAAAAATGAAATATCAGATACGATATAACACGATACATGACCCATTTTGAAGTATCCATGCATCGTAGATTACTTCAAATTTGTAACATTTTAGTCTCAAGTTCGGGCCCCTACTGGCACCCGCTACAATTGTTATCACATATGATCCACCAAATACTAGGTCCGTGAGCATAGACCAAGACAACATATGCTGGAGGGCCAATAATAATCAGCACAGGTGGTGGAGAATATTTGTGGCAATACAGGTAGTAAAACCAGACTAAAATACTTCACTGTTAGACTCGCCCTATCAAGATGAGACAGTTATGAACATTTTGCTGTACTGGAAATTCATTTTAAGTGACAACAATAGATCATGCCACTTATCAAAATGAACAGAAGGATGCCCTCAATATGACTCCCAAACAGAATGCAGGGGACAATTTCATGCCCACACACCAGTCTACTGATTTTACCAGCATAAAAATTGCTGCAAATTGCCCGCCTGTCTAGCACAGGTGGTAAGGGATGTATAAGCCCTCTAGGGGATGCAGGGGTAGAGCTAGGTTTAAACCTGGTTGGAATAGAGACGGAATCAGCCAGTGACACTCCTAAGAAAAATAAGTTAGATAAGGATAGATAATTTATAACAAAAAAATTGTCAAAGTGGTCTCGGTGAACATGATATACTTACTGAGATCCCATTGCAGGCCAGTGGTTGTGGTACTTGCAGATGGCTCCCCAATGGGAATGAGGCCGCAATGTGGGCCTTCAACGGATGACTGTATATGGATCTCATGATGATGTGTTTTGGGAAGAAGCTGGATCAAGCAATCATCAGATAGAAGAACAATCCGAACAGTGGAAAAGCGATGGAGAACATTGATGTTTCCAACCTCATGATCAAACCTTCCTCCAAGTGCACCAGAAACAAGAATCCTCAACTACAATACCGAGCTTGTATCAGTAAGGCAGAGTACACAACTAAATCAATCAGACGAACCCGATAAAAGAAGCATAGCAGGCATACTCGGTGCACCAATACAAAAATGACAAACTTTGAGAAATGGAATGTGTTTGGCAAGAGACAATTAATGAGGATCTTTGCAGTACACATGTGCAGACATCATTCATCAGGTAGGGGCCACCATGAAACATGATCGAGCCCAAATTCCACCCTACTGATGTACCACATGTCAGGAAAACTGGTAGTTCAAGACAAAAAGAAGCAGAGTGAACCTATCATCCATATTAAATGTGCATCAATGCAATGAAAACATTTTTGGGTCTACCACATGTTCATGGAGGATCCACCTGATAAATGGCCCTAATCTCACATGCACGCCATGTGGCACATGTGCTACAAAGACTCTCTTCAAATTGTCTTGTCCCCAAGAAGGGCTGTAAAATTTCATGAAATTACCAGTCAGTTAACAAGAGTTTTGCTAAAGAAAAGGAAAAAACACATGCTAAGAGCAAAATTTCTCATTTCTAAAGAATAGCAGTGCCTCAAATGGGACTACTTATTTTCCTTTTCTTTTCAGGTAGGAGAATCCATCTAGTTTAGTGTGAGAAGGTTGGTACCCGACTACCCATTGAGTGATTTTTAGAACAACCTTGGATTTGATCGAGTCATTACATTAAAAGAGGGGATCGATACACTAAAAGGGGATACCATTCAAAAATGGAATACATGAGGAGATTGATACATTAAAACTATAAATAAGATCCAAGGCACTGAGAATATTTAACCAAAACAATGTGACCTTCAGGCCTAAATTTTAGTTGGTTGGAAGGTCCTACCTTGGCAATCTTGGCCTATGGATTTGAGGCTCAAAAGAAATTATACATTTATTGCCCAAGAACTTAGGTCCAGAAATAGTGTTTGGTTAACTTTATTGTCTACCGCAGTTTGAGTTGAAGGGGCATTAGAGAATAGAGACAACCATTTTTTCTAAGTCAATCAAGTAAGTGTTTTTTCCCCTTAGTAACTAGTGATGAGTCTCTCTGTAGTAGTTATATGCAACCAAGGAAGCAGACATGAGCAACCCCAAGGGGTAGCTCAGTTGGCCTAGGACCACGGTTTGCACCCGGAGGTTGTGGGTTCGAAACTGCACTACCACACTGGGGCTACAGGGGAATTTACCCGGCTTCCCTCTAGGCCCGGAGGGATTAGTCCAGCCCAAAGGGTTGGGAACCCTCCGATAGCAAAAAAAAAGGAAGCAGGCATGACATTCATACAAGCATGTATAACATACACAGTACTTCTCTTACAAGCTTAGGTGGTTGTGCTCCCCATTGTTATTTGTTGTTGCAATATTCTCACAAATCTCATGGTCTGGATTATGTCGTCATGGGATAATACTGAGCTTGAGATAAATCTCATTAAGATATGGTAAATAGAGAAATATTTTCCTACGAGCTACTGCTTATGCAGTCCAGCTCTGTGGGGCACACTTGGGCACACCTTTAATCAGTGAAGGCCCTTTCACACCTTCATCCCCCCTCCCGCACCCCCACCCCCCCCACTCCACTCCACTCCACTCCACTCCACTGCCATCAAACATTTATCCACAGTTGGATTGAATCTCAAAGGAATCTATGGTTAAAAGACCACTAAACATTGAGGCTATTAAATCAAGGTCTAGGATTATCTCACGGGACTTTTTTAATGTTGGCCCTTATCCATGAGGAGACCTTTCCATATACCCCGCCACACTAATAAGAAGGCATCTTAAGAGAGTCCCACAAGCTGGACTGCATATTGCTTAATATGCAGTCTCCTCGTAGGAGAAAATTGGCCATGGTAAATATACAAAAATATCATGATACTCTCCATTCTGGCTATGCATTGAAAACATAGTTGTCAATTCTGGGCCCCACCTCGGTTTGGCTCCAACATAAATGTTTCAGTCAATTTGAAGTTTCAGTGATACAGTTCAGAGTTTCACTTCAAAAAATATTCTAAAAAAAATTGTGTAGATATAAATTATTTACATTTAATTTATTCTACTAAATCAATGATGCAACATGTTATTTCTACATGCCAAGTGAACAATTTATTAGCTATGTGTGTGTGACAATGTGAAGTTAAACATGCATTCCTAAATCTCAACTCATAATATTTGTACTTTGCATACACTTGCTTTGGATATATTTAATAATAAAAAAATTGCAAAAAGAGATCATTAGTTTTTTTTTAAGGAAAAATTCAGCCAAAATGGACTGAAATGGCTGACATGCGGAAATCGACCGAAATGGAATGAAATCTGGGACGAAATTACATGTGTAGATCAGTTTGGCCAGTGGTCTGAACTCTGAACTGATTTTTTTTTTTTTCTGAATGGCAGGTCTCAGCTGAAATTGTTTAACCATATTGGCCGAACCAAACCGGAATTGACAACTACGATTGAAAGCATTGTGATAGTATCAGGATTAAATCAGTTGAGGTTTTCACACAGAAGTATTGGGTAATTCAGTTCAGTCAGTGGTCTGAACTGAAATCGTTTGACCATTTTGGCCAAACCAAACCAAAATTGACAACTATGATTGAAAACATTGCAATAGTATCAAAATTAAATCAGTTGAGGTTTTCATGCAGAAGTAATGGGATGGTTTAAAACTATCACGGTATCACCAATTTCTGTCACATAGAGAGTGGAGAATAGCTGCTTCCCCACATCAACAACCAAGAGGAAGTTATCTCACTATGGCATCTGCAAAACTGCTGGAGATTTTGTTTGTTGGGGATTTCCTTGATTAAACTTTGTCTAGCTCTCAAATGTTTTCATACAAGCTTACCGTATAGGTCTTAACTGTCCCCACATTCATTAATATGGCTTTAACTCTATTTATCCATGCCACCACATGTTTGTGTAAATAAGAAGATACCCATTGTAAAGAATCTTAAAAATGAGGATATTTTCTATCGGACATGGCACTTTGATGGATTATTGACATATTCTTCTAGTAGGTTTTCTTTGTACATGGTGGCCTTGGCCAGAACGTAAGTTGATCCTGACACTCTTCCCTAGCTCAAGAATGCCTTGACCATCACACTAGTTGCGTGGTTGGCCTTCTAGTGTTCTAGTGCTAATTTAAACATTGTTATGGAGTTGATAAAATGTTATTGTTCTCTTTCATCTTTTGAAATATAATAAAAAGTAAAAACTGTTGACATCATTAGCTGATTGTCTCGAGTAAGATTAGTACATTAGATCTTATTACTTACTTTTGGAAATTGTAAATGAGTTTCCAATTAGGGTTATTAACTATGCTGCGATAAGTTCCCAAATAAGGGGCCTTTATGTTTAATTTATGAAGGGAAAATTTGTATTTGCATGTATCAGACCAAGAGGTTAATGCATTTGGGTTTAAGCATTGGCAAAGCCGGGATATTCTTGTAGGGAACAATCGATGGTGCACCGATAATGTTAATAACTTATTTTCTCTCCCATATAAGAGTAAAAGAAAAATACTCTTGAAAGTAGCCAGGAACCCAAGCAACTGCCCAAAGGCGCTCGTTGAAATCTACCTATTCGGGGATGAAGGAGGATTTTACTAATGGCAGGTCTTGTGATCGTCTGTTCGGGGATGGTGACGAAGAAGGATTTTACAAAAAGGGAACGTCTTGTTATCATCATCTAGCCAAAGGTCCAAATAGGCCCAATTTAATAAGGGCGGCAAAATATTGTTCAAAACATTTTTCCTACATTCGTCCATGTATTTTATTTTGTGATTCCATAGTTTAATCAACATGACAACTTAAATTGCACATCGATAAGAAATTTACAATTTGAGTTGCACTCGGAGCAGGTATAATTAGGTTTCATTCCTAGATTTATGTTTTGTTGCAACAAGATGTTTTCTAAAAAGTTCAACTGCTTGAATAAGGACGGCAGAAAATAGTTTTCCATCCTTTGATTCCAAATTTGACTTTCACAAAAATTGCAGAAAGTGCCTCTACCTCAGAAAATGAAAGCAGTGGAAGATGTTAACACAGAACAACGGAAAATCTTTCTCCCCTTTAAACCATTTTCATTTTCTGTGGCTACATCCAGTTAGATAAAAAATAAAAAAAAGTGACTAATCCACTGAGGGAAATGGAAACTTAAAAAGACTTTTTTTTATCGGCAACAGTAAAATTATATTGAAGAAAGAGAAAATACAACTTAGCACAAAGCAAACAAAAAACTCCCCTCATAATTGTAGGGGTAAAGGATAAATGTACCAGGCACCAAATACAAAATAGGAGAAACTTAGGAGTTTATTCTCCACACTGTCAGTTTCCACTGTTAGAATGCTTGAAAAGATGTTCATCTCAAACTTACTATATATTGAACAGCTAATATTCCTCACAACAATCATAATTCATAATTATTATTGCACAATCAAGTAAATCTCTGTGAAATCTGTGTTAGAAAGGAATATGGTGGTATTGAAATAAGTGAAAGTGATCCACAGAACAATAACATAGAATAGATAGTAGCTGGCTGGTTGGGACATGGGTGTGTGAGTGGGGATGCGTGTGTTCGAGTTTCCAATATAGCAAAATATATATGGGGGGTCTTCATAAGCATCTATCCCTCACCAAAAATGGCGAGGGATGGGAAATGTTCATATGCATCTATCCCTCGCCATTTTTGGTGAGGGACACCCCTTTTGAAGGTGTTTCAAGTACAAAAGTGAGGAAGTACACATTTGTAATTCCTCACTTTTATACTTGAAGCTTCCCCTTTTGGGGTGTCCCTCACCAAAAATGGTGAGGGATGGATGCATATGAAGACCCCCCAATATATATATATAGCTAGTAGATATGTAATGAAGCAAATCTGATAATAGTGATATGACAAATATATCTGTAACTAGGAAAAGATTTCTCGAAGATTGGCATGGCACTTACATTAGATTTCTCCAAATTTGGCGTGCGGTCTAAGATATGATTTACACACTTGTGTAGATCTGTAGTGTCTTGATCATATGATTCATCCACAACTTCTGTGCCCTGAATCCAAGCAATGAGTAATAAACATATAAATGCATATGGTTTCCAAACGGATAATTGAATAAATCCCAATTGGCAGCACTAATCACCACTGACAGCACACACAAAGCATTTCATAACTAGGTTTTACTTTGACAGATTCAAACAGCAAATAGATGTGCACCACTGGATTATTTTAACTTGAGATACTATGCTGCACACAAGCTTTCTGGAGTGGCACAAAAGTCAAAACCTTGTAGCTACAGGTAGGTGACTATCACTAATTTATTTATTTATATATGTATTTATAAGCAATGTGGATTTAATTGAAATGGCTGTGGAAAGAAACAGAAGGACACCCTTGAATTAAAGGCGCTCCCTAAAAATCCTGCACATATGTGCAGGGTTCTCATAGGAGGAAATCCCCACATTGGACATTGTAGTCTTCTCATCCATGCTTTGAAATGGATGGTTGAAATTGAAAATCTTCTATTCATTTTACATCCCTTGGATCAGATGGGTGAAAATGTCCAATGGAGCTATTTTTGCCAGTTAATGCACAACTCTGAATGTCATGGGGCCAATGGACCCATCAAAATGCCATGTGTCATATTTTTTATTGTCAATTCGACCTCCATTCAGCACTCTGTGTTGACAACTGAAATGATAGAATACTCTCGTCCTGTTACAAAATTAAAAGAAAAGAATACTCTCATTCCATTTGTCCACAACATTTTCTTTCCTTCCTTCCTTAATATCTTGTTGCCGCCAAAGAAGAAACAATAAGCGTGCCATTTGCCGCCAAGGAAGAAAAAAAGAGAAAAGCTAGCTACTCCCCCTCCCTCAGTCACCACAATTCATTTATGCTAATTTTATTTTTTCTTTACAGGTCCAAACGGAGCTAATAACGGAAAAAAAAAAAAAAAAAAAAAAAAAGGTGATGAAAAGGATATAATATATTGACCATTAGCCTTTTAAATGAAATTTTCCTTTAGTTGCATTCCTCTGTTGTGGGTCTTTCCCATTTTTCTAATGGTAAAAAACAGCTCCAAAGATATCTTTTTTTTTTTTCCTTTTTCCCCCCTTTTTTTGTCGAAAAGATACAGATAAAGTTGTTCTTCAAAGTATCAATGGACCATGAGTATCCCGCTCCCGTATTCATATTGTTACAGGTACCTTGGGGCTAAACATGTATCCAGATATCATGGAAACAAAAATAAAATAAAAATAAAACCTTGTGCCGATGAAATAGGGAAGAACTTAGACAATGATCTTTGGCTAAAGAAGCTCTGCTATTTCTTTTGCGCTAGATTTTACATAAAAATGTCGTAGGAGAGAAATTCAAAAGCGCCCACGTGAAATGCAAGCAAGATAACACCCAGTACCTTTCACAATATCACCCACCCCAGCCAAAACAAATTTGAAAGAACACCTAGAAGCGAAAGCCAAATTGCAATTGATATGAACTTTGTGTGCCATCTTCATGCCAAATAATACAGATGCTATCCAATCTAACTTCACGAATATTTAGGTGAATGGATGTTAATATTTTAGCAGCAATCCAGCAAAAAGTCTTTACTTACGAAAGCACATAAAAATTTCACAAATTTACTAAATTCACTGAAATACCTCCAAAATATAGAAAAGACTTGAGTAGTGATTAGGAAACACATTCCGTTGTTTTACATTACAACTTTGGTGGTTGTAACAGGATCTGACCTATCGATTGCAAGGTTTCCGAAATGGAAAAAAACAAGGTGGACTGATGTAATGGCTCCAAAACTAATGGAAAACTACAATTATAATGATATTTAAAGACTTTTTAGTGTCCTTGAGACATAGATATGACATTAGAAGATCATATAATGGTGAGCATCAAGGGTTTAATCCTAGCTTAAACCAATTCACACAAGAAAGCATATTATTGTACCTCCACAATCTATCATGTCTTTCCTGACTAGTTCATTCTAGGCTTTTTGGGTCTCCCATTCTCCTAGCTCCTTGAACTTGCTGCCCCTTACTTCATCATCCAAGGGTCCTTGAACATGTAGCCCTTTACTACATGTCTACATCACACAAGTGTTGTCTTTGATCTTCTGTGTGCATGCCCAAACCATCTCAAAATTCCTTGATGTTCTCCTCTGTTGGAGCTAACCATTAGTATCCTCCTATGTACTCATTTTAAATTTTATCCCTTCTTGTAGCTGCACCATAGTAGTCAATTCCATTATGTGTCACCAGAATTGGCCGGAATGTACTGGATTTGGTCCTAGGTGGAACAGAACATCCTCCCCAAAGACTCCACCTACCATTCTGACATATTTGGCTAGTTTTGGACCATTCTGGCTGGAATTAGGTTCTTCCTGACAGAACGAGCGAAATTGGTCAGTTCCAGACAGAAACACCCATCTGTTACTATTATTATTATTTTAATCCCTAGCTTCCTCAATTACCCCTGTAAGTTTGGGACTTCTGCGAGCATCTTTGTGGTTTTTAAAATTTTGTACTTGAGAATTTGGACTTATAGGTGATTTGTGAGCGGATGAGAAGAACAAAGTTTCATTTTGTTATGGTTATTTGTTTATTGAGTAGTTTTAATGTGTTATATGTTTTGTTTTTGACTTTTCAATATCTTACTGAGTTTTAATATTTTTTTTAATGTTAGGTACTCTTTTGTATTTTTCTCATTTTTTCCAATCACATCTTTTTTGGAACAGAAAATTGGAATTGACCGGAATGCTGAATCATTCCAGTCACTGCAGGGCCAAACCAGAACAGATTTGGCAACTATGAGCTGCACACATGCATTTAGGCATGCACATCTCAGCTACTTGTATTTTAGCTTCTTTTCCTCTCTGTTTTTATTTCTTTGTTACGCAAAATTCAGCTCCATAAAAAATTTTAAAAAAAATAAAGTCTATCTACCTTCTTCCAAAAATGCCCCTTTCTTCGTTTAATCGAAGTGGCACTAGAAGACCGTATAATACTCCACAAGTTTGCCACCACTTTGCCCCTAGGATGCCTAGAAACGACATGGATATGATAGAGACACACCATGGACACGGCAAGGACACAGTGATCCCAGATATCAAAAGTGAAGCATAGGATAAGTTATGACACGAGTTGTTGCCCATGTTGCAGTATCTATGCATCATAGCTTTGCCCAACCCACTTGGATCCTATTTGCTATATCCAACTTATACCCTTCATTATGCTCTACAGTGATACCAGATATCGAAATCTATCACACCATGGCACTATGTTACTATCACAGCAACAATGTTATGAGTTTAAGTACTATTACCAATAAAAAATAAAGAGGTAAAGAACCTAACCTCAAGAGTTCAAGATCTGGGCTTCATGCAGCCGGGCTGCTGGTGACAACATTAATTGAGATTTGAGACCTAACTTAAAGGATGGTCATCTCTTAATCATGATCCCATAATATCCTAGACCACCCAACAGAAACTTGAACATCCTTAACATGGGATGAAAATGGGTCCCCAAATACAAAAGACCTCCAGGTCCCAACCCCAAACAAATAAATAAATAAATAATTGAAGTATGGGTCCAAAGTTTGAACTTGCATCTTAGGGCCTGTTTGGCATCGGTCTCGTGTTCTCTCAATTTTGTACTGAGATCAGGTTGTGCCGAGACTCTACTCTGCAGAACTTGTTGGCAGCATTATATTAAATTACTCGGTTGAGAATACACTGTACGGAACTTATTTGGTAACATTATAAAAGTTTTGTTCTAAAGAACAGGAGGAAAAGAATCATAAGATTTATAATGTGGAACCCACCTTTTATTGTTTTAGCACTCAATTATTATCCTACATGGGACCCACCTGTAAAAATCACAACGTGCTAACCATATTTAAAAATTAGAACATGGGGCCCATATTCATAGGGTTTGCAATGTGGGCCTACCTTTATAGGAATTATAATATGGGGTCATCTTTTTGTAAATGTAAATATGGGACCCACGTTTAGAAATTACAATGTGGTACACACCAATAGAAATTAGAATATGGGGCCTTCATTTATAAGAATTACAATGTGGGTCCATCTTTTGTGACCCTGACCATGTGACCCACATTTACAAATTACAAAGTGGAGCCACATTTTTTGTGATTGTGGACATAGGACCCACCTTTAAAAATTACAATGTGGTGCCCACCTTTAGAAATTAGAACATGGGGCTCACATCCATAGGATTTATAATGTAATCCCACCATTTTAGGAATTATAATATGGGCCCACCTTTAGAAATTACAACACGATGCCCACCTTTGGAAATTGGAACATAGGGCCCACATCCATATGATTTATAATGTGGTCCCACCATTATAGGAATTATAATATGGACCCCACCTTTTGTGATTGTTACCATATGAGACGTGACCCACCTTTAGGAATTACCAAGTGGGGCCACTTTATTTGAAATTGTGAACATGGGGCCTACATTTAGGATAAGAGATGATTTGAAGTTTTTAAATGACATTCTTTAAAATGCAAGAGATAAGTATAAAATAATTGTGCAAGTGAGTTATTTCTTAAAAAATAATAAAGTTTTTTCGTTCCACCTTTCTTACGCCAGCAGGTTAAGATTTTGAGATTCCTTCTAGTGAGACCAAAATTAGGAATAGTGATTTACACATACCAAGCATGTTTTCCACAGCCTCATCTTGTGGGAACATGGGAACATCCGAATGGCACGATCCCAAACACACCCTTAAATTCAGATATGGGTTTGGGCCCAAATACATGGGATGCATTCACATGGAACCACATACCTAAATGATATAATACAAATTTTTTGAGAAGTGACTAGCCATTACTAAGCAAATAAAAGCTAGGCCTAATGATCAATCCTACCCTCCCCACTAAGCCCCCCTGTCCCCTCCTTTGTTATCCGTTGGCGAAGTAGCACTCACCCTGATGTTGCTCCTTCTGTGATAGATCATGCAAAAACATAGGCAGGCACTTCATTTAACAGTGAAAAAACCTTTTCAAGTTAGGTAACCTTAAATCTTTTTTTTTTTTTAATGGCAGCCTTAAATTTAGGGTCAGAATGATCATATGCTCCCATCTTTGAAAACATCTAGGCCAAATAAAAGACCCTCCTCATACACCTAGCTCCTCACGATTAGCAAGCATCCATGTAGAACCTATAGGAGGGACCATTGCAGAATGGCCACACTGTTCTGTAATTGGGCCCCAGATGTGCAAGTGACAACGGACAAATTCTCTATAACACCCAAATTGAATTACATTGCTTTTCCATCTTCACAGAGAGGTTGGCCAGGGTGCCCAGGCCCGGGCATGGCACAGCCCGGCACAACTTGCCCATAGAATGCTCCTATTTTTTTGAATCCTGCTCCACTAAATTATTGCACAAAGTCTTTTTTAATTGCATGGATGATATATCCAATGAATGCTCGTTCATTCCTGATGTTCACATTTCCATTTTGAAACTCAAACCGTAACTTTTCTCCTATTCTCAAGTAATTCATCGATATCTCCTCTTTCAATATTATTGTCCATGCCACCTGCCCAAGTATTCTCCTATTCTCAAGATTTTCACCTGCTGTAGTGGAGGTACTCAGGTACATATTCCAAAATCCAACCTCTCATTTCCAACTTTCTCTCTCAAACCTTCATCATTACTCTCATTAATGCTCTTCATGTGCAAGAGTCATTTCCTTCAACTTTCTCTCTCAACCTCTCCTTCCCAACTTTTCTCGGATTCTCAACTTCCTTTTTGGCCCATGGGACAGCCCAGGCCCTCCCAGCCTGGGCATGGCATGGCATGGCACAGGCACGGCTGGGCCGGGGTTTAGATGGGCCATGTCATGCAGTTTGCATCTCTACTAAGACCTTACTAAATATAATTTGGTCTGTTTTCCGAGCCTAAATCTTGGGACTCGGACATAGACCCTGACCCGGCTAATTATAATTGGGTCCCGGTGTGGCTAGACCTTACCCATTACAGCCTTGCTTCGAGTATTTACATTAAAACTTAGAACAAACAGTAGAGTAAGTTTCAATTTAAAAAGAAATGCGGAAAAAGCATTGTTTGAGTTCATTCTGCATGCTATTAAATATGATAAATTATTCAGGCTTCAATACAAAAGAACAAGGTGAACGTACCAACTTTTTATAAAATTCCTGAACTTCTGGTCTAATTGAATCCATGTCTCCTTTGATTATGTCTGGCGTGTATCTAGAACAAATGAAATAAACTGAAACATTAAAAAAATGTACTGAACAATTTCTTGAAACTTTTCTCCCTACAAAACAATCAAGCACCAAGCTAATTTAAAAAAAAAAAAAAAAAAAAGGTAAACAGAAGCAATGCCAGGAAAATAACCAAAGTGCAATTTCTCTGTCCGAATATCCTACCAAGCACTTCAGTTTTAATATAATGTTTCCAGACCTCGTCATATATGAAGTGGAAACATCCCATGACACACAATGGAAACTGTGAGCAATAAAGGCCAACATTATAAAATTAAATGACCAATTTTAAGAAGCTAGTTCACAACCAAGCCAAGTGGAAAAATCAAGAATAAAGAAGTTGCTAATATCTTGTTTCAGAAATCAGAATGCACAGTCCATCAAGCACTCACTTCTGAGGGTGCAGAGAGCTTGATAAAGCTGACAAAGTTCAATGATACGCAAATAGAACTAATAATTAATGTTCATCCTTTTAACTTCCTGGTTTTGGTTCGTTGGGTTAGCATTTCAACATATTTCATAGATGGGTCAAGTTCAGGTTGTAGCATGTACATGTTAGAGACAGTGCTCAACCCAACCAACATTCTGCCACACATAAGTAGGATTCCACCCAAAAGTCCAAATCCTAGTGCCTTTTTTATTATTTGCATTAGATTAGTGAATCCCTGAAAGAGTGAACCTTTCTAATTCTAGCATCTACTTTTAGGACTAGGAGTTTAATTAATTATTCAAGGACAGTATACTACGAAATCAATCGTCAATCCATAATAACTAGATTCATTGAATTTCAGGGTTTCAAATGATCAGTTATATATGGAACCCCTGATTCTCTTGTACTTTCAATTGAAACAACAGAAATATCAAACAGAATCGATTAGGCCAATCTAGGCAGACAGAGCCAGACAGCCTTACTGGATTCCATCATGGATGTAACAAATTCATACAACCCAGTAAAAATTACACAAAACCTAGACCTAAATATAACCTATCATTGTTGTGATACTACTAACACAGGATCCAATTACAATTCCAATTCCAAATCCACATCAACTCATCTAAATTGAATAAATCAAACAACAAACCCAACCCATTCATATACATGAATTCATAATCATACATCATCCAATCAAATCAGATCTCAAACTGAGAAAAAAAAAAAGCAAAACCACACACGACTGACTGCAATGAACAAAATGAGAGGAAAAGAGAAAAGAAGATCATCACCTGTGTCGAACATCGAGAGGATCTTCATGAGGCAACAGCGCGGGCATTTCATCATACAAACGGTTCGCTCCACCGTCCGCGCAGAGGCGTAGCTGTGCTGCTCTACACACGCGTCTACCATTTCAGATCAAAGAGAAAGAGAATCCTAACCGTTCATATTGCAGCCGTGGCCCACCACGTGATCGGCCCGGATCTAGCGCCACGTGGAGGGTCAGACATAAAAAAAGGAAAAGAGAAGAGAGAAAACAGTAGAAGGGATGGAGATACCGTGCTTCCATAGGAGAGGAGTGAAGCGAGGGATGGGTTGGTTGAGGACGACCAGGGCGTACGTTAGAGCAGGGCAGGAGTCGGGTGGAATGGAAGGGAGGAGAAAGCTTGAGGCATGGGAAATCAGGTCCATTGCTAAACTGCGCCTAAATCTCCCTGCTCTTCTCTCTCTCCCATGCGGTGCTCTTCTTATAGAAAGAAAAGAAATGGGAGAGGATTCATTGACCAGATGAGTGGGGTGGTTTGGTTTGTTTGGGTATGATTGTGATTAGTCGTGTAGACATAAAGAAAATGGAGAGGATTCATTGACCAGGAGAAGGGGGTGGTTTGGTTTGTTTTGGTACAATTGAGATGAGTCATGTTTTGTTTTGTTTGAAAGGTAAAAGCTTTGGCGGTGGGTGTTAGTGCTATCAGTTTAAACTCCTACTATTTTCTTTTTCTGAGTGGCATGCGCATCTGTGATTTTAAGAGAGATTTGCGAATCTCACTACTGCAGGCTCTGGATTTGGTAACTTATCATTTATTATATTATATGTCGAGTGAGGTCAAAATTGGCGCTCTGGATTTGGTAACTTATCATTTATTATATTATATGTCGAGTGAGGTCAAAATTGGCTGGTGACCTTTTTAACCCGTCTAGTACTAGTACGAGCTGTTGGGGGAACGCATTCTCCCACCACTGTAGGCATGTCAAACGGGCCAAGGCCGGCCTGGAGCGGGGCGGGCCACCACGCCTCCGTGCTGGGCGTGCCTTTTTTATTTTTTTTTCTATTTTTTTTCAGTATTAACATTAAAAATTAGAACACGGAAAATGATAAAAATATTTAAGTGGTTCGATCAAACTCGACCAACTCCACTGAAAAGAGATAACCATTTGGATCTTAACTTCTTAAAGGTTTTTAAATTGGATTACTTTCAAAACCTTACAATCTTTTTTAAAAAATAAACATAAAAAAAAAAAGAATGAAAAACTTATATATTTACAAATTACCATGAAGGAAAAAGGGAAAAATCAGGTGCGTAGTCCACTAATGTATTTTGTTGATCATAATCTTCTATTGATGTCAACTCTTGCTTCCTTTTATCTGCCAAATACCAGTCTCATAGGCAAACACAACACTCCATCGTTTCTTCAGTTAAATTTATTCTTTTAGTCATCCACCACACGTCCACCTTCACTAAAAGCATATTCTAATGCTATAGAAGACATTGGAATAGTCAATAGTTCACGAGCCATGGTGGCTAATACCAAATAAACACTTTCTTGTTGCTTCCACCAGGCTAAAAAGTCAAAACTAGATGCATTCCGCACCCATATTACACCGACATCAAGATACAATGATAACTCCGTCACTGTGTTACTTGAGCTTGAACTAGATGCCATGCCCGTGGACAAGGAAAAATATCACACATCCCACTCACCAACACCTGTTTGCTGGACTTCTGAATAGCCCATACTAAGCCCAGTTGTGCCCTATTTGCTCACAATAAAATTGAAAAAGTGCTTGTAAATTTGTTCTTATATTTGAAAACATATTAAATCTATATAATTCATATTTTTATTTATTCCATCAATAAAAAACCGTACACCACTTAATTTTAACTTATGATTAAATACAGCAGTTAAAGAAAATGTCATTGGAGCCTATTTCCAATATTTATTAAAATTTTCTTCCATGTTTCTAATAGTGCTACTAAGTACAAAATAATCTCTAAATCTATTGAGTTGTAAAGTAATTTTAAAAAGCTTCATTAAAACTTCATTAGATGTGGGATAATATATCCTGGAAAAAAATAATGTTGAAGTATAAAAACCTTCGAATAAATCTCTTATATAGGCACATAACTCTCAATGTTCATCACTAATCATCAAATCTTGTGCATGAAAAGCACAAAATTCATTTCAAACAGTTTTCTGGTCAAGTGCCTTATTTAACCAATCATACATAGAATTCCATCTATGTTCTATCTCTTTAGGTATTTTAATAGGTGACATTCTTGCCTCACACATATTTAGGCATACAATTGTCTTCTCTGTGCAGAATATAAAATAAATCTAACAATGTCTTTAATACCATCTGTGCAACTTACAATATGCTTTAACCCTTGCAATGAGATTTGAGATATAACATAAACATCTATTTTGGAAGATAGAGCTATCTATTAAAGTTGCAAGTGACAAATGCGTTCTCATTAATTCAATAGCCACTGTATTATTACTAGCATTATCTAAAGTTATAGATTTAACTTTTTCCTCAATATTGTATTCATCTAGTTTTTCCAAAATAAATGTACTTATTATAGTGACATTATGTGGCCATTCAAAACAGCTAAAACTAATTGTACGTTTATTTACAATCCATTTTGTATCTATGTTATATACAGTAATACAAAAACAACTATCACCCCCTTTAGAAGTCCAAATATCTGAAGTTATGATTATTCTACCAGGAATTTATGCAAGGTAATTTTTTATATTTGTTTTCTCTTCCTGCCAGAGTCTAATAGCATCATTTTTAGTTGTATTTCTTGAAATATTGTGAAATTGTGGTTGACAGTATTTCTGGACTCATTCTTCAAAAAACTCATTTTCAACAAAAGAAAATGGTAATTCGGATAACACAATCATTTTAACAAGGTTTTGTCTAGCACTTGGTGCATTAAAATAAAAAAGACGCAAACTGCTACTACTATTACCACCACCAGTAGTAAAAATTTGGGTCTGTGAACCAAGCGTCCCTGCCCCTGCATCTGCCGGCTTATGTAAGGCTAAACATGTTTGCCTATGTCTTGACAAATGGCCGGTACCCGATTTTGAATCGGCACAACAAATCTTACTACAAAGTTTACATTTTGCCTTTTCAACTTTCTTTCCATTTTCAATGACATCAAGCCTTGTATATATATCCCAAACTACTGAAGTTCTATTCCTCTTGGTTGGTTTACGGGAACGAGGTAAATCACCTACTTCATCTTCTAATTCAATAAAATCTTCTTCTACTCCTAAATTATCAGAAGAAGATTTTGTGGGAAATCTTCTAGCCATATTTCAAAACATAAAATTTATAAATAATAGGAATAATAGTAGAATACCTACATGTACTTTACTCAAAATATAGACCACCCCCAGGCCTTTGGTATTTTGTACTAAACCTACCTATAGTTCTAATTAACTTGCAAAATGAACGGATTCCATTAGTATTAACGGCTTAGGTCATATAAATGGTGTCTAATGAATTCTGGCGGCAAATTACTTTTCCGAAAAGACTTATTTACCCATGAACCTATCCTATAAAAATGGTAATGATATAGGAGCATAACCCCTTCATCCAACGCTCCAAATCTCCCTGCCACCATCAAACCACTGTCTCTCGAAGAAATCCTCGAACCAGAGCCAGAGCCTCCTCAAATCCCTCCTTCCCTCCCCAAACCCTCTAATGAAGATGCTCCCCAAAACTTAAGGCCTCGTTTGGCATCGTTTCAATTGGATGTTTCCGTATTCCAACGAGATAAGGCCATATAGAACGTGTTTGGCAAGTATGAAATGCCGTTCCGCATATGGAATCCTCTAAAACGATCCCTAAAAATCAGTCCTTCCCAAGTAAGAAACCCAAAACGATAAAAAAAAAAATTTGAACAATCAACTTGCAAGATTGCATCTCCAAGTCATGCCCAACTATATTATTCATCTTCTCCAAATGCTCTGACGTGCAGCATCTCTTGTATTCCTCCCTTTTCTGCACCTCTCTCTCTCTATCTCTAATGTCCGTTTGCAACAACCCTTTTTAATGATTTATTAAATAAAGGATATTTGGTATGAGAAAGTGTAATGCCCCACCCCATACCTATGCATGATATTGTCCCCTTTGGCTCAGGGCCTCACGGTTTTTGCTTCTGATATTGTCCGCTTTGGCCCACGGGCCTTACGGTTTTGCTTCTGATGGGCCTCAACCCATCAAAAAGCCTCATGCAATGTAAGGGTGTAAGCTCTACATATAACCCAATTCACTTTCCTCTCTATAGTCAATGTGGGACTCCGGGGCGTCACATTCCACCCCCTCTCTATAGTCGATGTGGAACTCTGGGGCGTCACATTCCACCCCCCTTAAGGCTGCACGTCCCTGTGCAGTAGCCTGCCAGTCCCTGTAGCGTACCAACCTTCTTGGCCGCCCACATGGAGACCCACCCACTTGCACCAAGCCACGGCAGGAGACCCACACTCGAACGAGTCGAGAGTCAGCTCTGATACCATTTGTAACTCCCACCCTATAACCATCATGATATTGTCCGCTTTGGCCCATAGGCCTCACGGTTTTGCTTCTGATGGGCCTCAACCCATCAAAAGGTCTCATTTGTTGTGACTCTAATTTTAGGCATATATGTATGATGGAAAAGTACTAAGAAATTAAGTAATCACTAATGAAAAGAGGTGTTACATGATGCCCTATGGTTATACCAGTTTGATCAGCAATGGTGCATTTAGGACCCATATTTTAGTAATCTGAGCCATTGCCTTATCTTAGGATGGAACATGTCCTAATAAGTTTCCTAATGGATGATTCAACTTGAACAAATACAGTTATTTTAATGAGGATCATGTGAAAGGCAAGAACACTACAGAAACTATAAAAAGAAATTTAAAGAGAAAACTTAATAAAGTAATAAAAGATAGCCATCAATGAACCTAGAATAAAGTAAGGACATACCTACAGGCACCGGGTACTGCAAAAGGAATAGCTAGAAAAGAAATAACTAGAAATTGCAATAAAGAAAGGGTACGGTAAAAAGTTACTCGGAAGAGATCTTGAAAATAAGCTGGAAGATGGGTAGATCCCATGAGGGAGAGAGAGAGTGTATGGAGATTCGTATGAGAGAGGGGTGCTATTTATAGAAGACTGAGAGAGAGAGTTTAAAAGTAAAGTAGGATAGGTATGAAATAAGAAGATCTCTTTTGTTATTGGCTAAATAGGGTGAAAAGTTAGGAGTTTGGGTTCAAGTTAAGTTCTCAAGAGGGAAAGGAGGTCTTATCAAATCTGGAAAACCTTAGTTCAAAACAGACAATTCCAATCCTACCACAACAATTAAAAATTAAGAAGAGTCCAATCTATCTTTTTAACAAAACCCAATAAAATTCAAACACCTCTTATCCTTAGATGGGTCCTATTAAGAAAATGCCAATAAATATAAGAGATAATAATAATCAAAATAACTTTAAGAAAAGGTAGGGTCCACATAAGATATAATCTACTGCTAATATTAATATAAAATAAAATTGAGAAATCGGGTCCTTACATCTTCCTCACCTTAGGAAATTTGGTCCTCCAAATTCTGCCCTTCCTGAGCTTGCTACAAAAAGAGATGGGAATATTTTTCCTTAATTATGTCCTCGGGCTCCCAAGTTGTATCGTTTGAATTGTGGCATCTCCCCAAGGTTGTTTGCAAGATGAAAAGCAACGATAACAAAAATCATACCCATGTTGGATTTTGGGTTCCCTATTGCAAGATCTCTCATATGGGTTCCAAAATGCAGAGTGGGTCCATGTTGCAGGATCTCTGTTTCTGAGAAAGGGTTGTTGGAGGATGAGAAGCCCAAATTGGATCATGGGTTCCCTGTTGCAAGATCTCCCGTATGGGTTCCCTATTGCAGAATCTCTCCTTTGACAAAGGGTTGTTGGAGGATGAGTTGCCCCTTTCTAATGACTCATTGAACAATAATCATACCCTTGGATCGTGGATTTCGTGTTGCAGGACTCTGGTATGAGAAAGGGTTGTTGCAGGATGAGGTGCATTTCTGATGTTTCATTGAACAAAATACAACATACAATAACATGAAAAGCATGAATTGATTGAGGGGTTTGGTAATGGGTTTCCTGTTGAAATCAAGCTCATGCACATTTTCATTGGTGAACATTAAATCAGCAGGCTGAAGTGGAAGCCATATCTTACCCATAAACTAATACTACCCGATATTAATGGAGTTTCGGTTCCCATTTCTTGCAGAAATTGAAATCAATGTAGGAATAGAATTCCATGGAAAGCTATTTCAATGTATACGGAATCATTTTACAACATCTTATACAAGAGATGGAAGCACATTTCACTATGGAAATTTGTTTAAATTGAAACTGAAACCAGAAAAAAATGGAGAAGAGGGTGAGATTGAGAAACCCTAATAGGAGGAGGAATATGAAGGAGGAGGAGAGGAAAGTTGGAATCTTGTAGTTGGGCATTTGGGAATTAAGGTTTTGGAATTGGTTTTAGATGAAGTGGGACTTTGGGGAGAAGAAAACCCTAGCAACAAGTGAAGAAGGAGAAAATGATCAAAAACTCCAAGACACATCTTATATATGGAGGGGTAAATTCGTCATTCTACATTTTCCGTCACGGCCATCTCTATTTGCATTATGATTTAAAATACAAATAGGTTTAGTACAAAATACCAAAGTCCAGGAATGTATTCTGCTATTATCCCTAAATAATAATAGTAATAGGCTAATAGCCTTCTTTTGTGATAATTAATATAAGAAAGGGGAGAAAATGAGAGTTATATAATATATTCTAAAATTATATATATGGAATCTCAAATTTAAGTAATATAAATACTTTTAAATCTTTGAATGCCCCTTTAATCTTATCTCTTGATGACTTGATCTTTGGCTTTCCAAAAACTTTTTAGAGAGAGTGAAAGAGTTGAATGCTTCGAGAGAAAGAGCTAGAGAATGTATAAAGAGTGAGAGAGTTATATAAATTGGTGAGGAATGAGAATGGGAGGGTTAGGGTACTTATAGACTTTGTAAAATGGAAAATGACACAAAATACCCCTTATATGACCGTTTTGTATCTGTTGGGGGGGGGGGGGGGGTGTAAAATGATATTTTTTTTTAAAAATAGTCATTTTTGGCCGTTGGGTAGGCCTAGCGGGCCGCAGGGGCCAACCCACGTGCTTGGCAACCGAGCCAAATGGGCCAACGGGCCCAGGCGCCTCGACCCAGCACGGCCCATGTCACGGGCCGTGCCCATTTGACATGCCTACCCACCGGTGGACCATATACTCTCTAATGTGGTACAATTTGTGGGGCCTATTTGGATGCACTTTTATTGTTTATTTACTAGAATTCCAGGAATTCTTGTCTGGGGAATTCTTGAATTCCTAGACAAATTGGAATTCCTAAATCCTCGTAATGGCATAAGCACTTTGGAATTCCACCAAAATGCAAAGAAGGTGGAATTCATGAATTCCTAAAGGCCAATTGGGACTTATCAATTACTGGAATTCATAAATTCTTCTTGTTAATAAACAAGGGATTTGGAAATACCAAGGGAACATGATGTCACATCATGTTTCAAAAACTCCAATCATTAGAATTCTAGTCAGAAATTCTAGTAAAGAAATAGGCCCGTGATGAAGGGTAGATGGAAAGATCTCCTTTGTAGTAAAGGATAGGGAAAAAATATCAGCTATGTCAGAGGGGCGTAATGGTTCGGTTAACCGCATGTTTTGGGAAAATCGTTAATCAAACTGTAATTTTATGATTTTCAGTTTTTAAAAATCGTAGCTGTAACCATATTTTAAAAAACTGTTAAAAATCGAATCGCGGTTTACCATGTTAAATGGCTTGGTTACAGTTAATTCTAATACGAGATAAAAAAGAAAGAAAAAGATATATTCCAATATAAAAGCAATATCTATACATATCAAAGAAAACATAAACAAAAAATATTGAAATACAAAAAAATAAATAAAAAAAGATTCATAGAGAAAGCAAGATGAGGAAAGGGGATTAACTTACATCATTTTATTTCATTTGGGCTTTATTTATTTTTTATTAGTATAACGATTCAGTTAACCGTGTGTTTTGGAAAAACGGTTAACTAAATCATATTTTCGGTTCAGTTCGATTAATAACCGTAAGTCAAGATTGAAAACCGTAACCGAATTGCGAAGCATGGCTTTTCGATTTTAACAACCATAACTGAACCGTGAAACATGGTTATTAACTGTCGGTTCTGCTCGGTCGGTTAGACAGTCTTCCCTTTTTTTTTTACACTCCTACTATTTCATATCAATCTAGCCCTTGATTTAACAATTTTAAAGTTTAATGGTTTTTTTACCATAGATGTTCTTTTTTGTGATTCGGTGCATCGATGGGTAGGTTTGATGAGAGTAAAGTTAAGGCTAATGTCAGATCACGGGTGTTAAAATGTGAAACGACCTTCTATGATCAAAACTAGGCTAAAATAGAACCCATGGCATTCTATTGCAATTGTTGCTACCATTCCCAAGAGAGGCGTTGGCATGTGGAGAGGAAGCCCGACGCTGTAAAAAATGGATCTCTTAGAGATGCTTTGTTGCATTGCTAACCAACTAAGCAACCCCTCGTTCTCCATATGTGCTCTTATCTTTTTGCCCAAAAATGCATCAAGGAAGGTTTACATAGGGCTAAGCAATGAAACAGGTTGATGTGGGTCACTCAAATGAAGGTTACGATTTCCTAACCTTGTGAACAACAAAGGAAGTAAATGTTATAAAAGAATGTCTAATTGACACAATTATATTTTAAATAAAAAACCTAATTAAATCAACTCTATTCCAAACAATGTGAGGCCTTATTGTTTAGGGCTTTAAAAATAAAATGTGACCACTAAGTTGGATTGGATTAAGTCAAAACTATGCTCTTATTGATGTGGTTCATTTAGATGGGTTGGAACAGTTGGGATAGAATTCTAACTAGTAATCACTACTAGTTAAGCTCGATTTTGAACAAAATTAACAACATTGATAACATGCACAAGTGTAACTCAAATTCACCGGTTTATTGGGAAGAACACATTAAACACAATTCAACATGAAGGCTATAAACATGTTACTTGGAGTCCTAAGTTCTTGTTTTCCCTATTGATGATGGTATCCCGTGGTATTTGACTAATTCCCTGAGCACACGCACAAAACCATGCAATACACATACACCGGGGATGTTGAACACACAGCTTGGGAAGCAAACCCATGCCTTATATTAAGAAAATAGTGGAGCCACAAAGAGTTTCTTTTCTTATTTTGATTTTATCCTCTTTTCCCTTGTCAAATTTTTTTTTTTTTGCCCTGCTTGACCCTTGGGCAATTTTATTTTCCTATTAAGAAAGAAAAAACTTTCAAAACACATCAAGTTAATTTCATCATTTACTTTTATCCGCAAGACAACTCATTAAAATGATCAAATTACAATTTCTTGGATTTGAATACGTGGTTTCAATGGTTTCTATTTCTTCTCTCTACCTACTTTCTTCTCACAAGAGCCTAGACACCATAAGTAATCTAATCTCCTATATACTTCACATGAGTGCAGGGAGTGGAACCCACAATGCAGCCCACTTAATGAAAATTCAAGCTGTTCAGATAGATTTCCTACTTTATTAATGGAAGTTCCTCAAATTTTGATAACACGCAATCTTATGTAGCCTTATGCGAGAATTAAAATGAAAATTAGATCTTAATAATGTGATTATAAAACCCAAATTAAGAAAATTATATAACTTGACCTTTTGTAATTATAATAATGTGCTCACAAGTAAATTCGTTAAAATCATGCAATTTGTAATTCTTTTCTAATCTTTTGGGGCTATTTTGAATGTTGTCGAGTATGGAAAGCAATACAAGTTTTTCATTTTGATCATTTTGGGGATAATTTATTAACTAATTTTTGAGTTAAATTAGATTGAATACATGATTTTAAAATTTTAATATTATGTTACTAATTATATATTTCATGTTAGCTTTTTTATATTATGTTTTTCATTAGCAATAATTATTATTTTTATTAAATCAACTCCCTCCCCCGGCCTTGATAAAGAGAAAATCCTGGCTCCGTCATAGTACTAAGGAACCAACATCCAGTGGATTGATCAAAGTCCCAAGTTACCAAGTTGTGCTTGACACAACCTGAATGTAACTCTTTTGTTTTTTTCCCTCTATATAGGAAAATTCAAATTCATGCACTTTACTTAAACCCCAGTGTTCCTAATTAGCTTAGCTAAAGTTGAGGGACATTTGAAGCTCAAACTCGTTTGTTAAACGGGTTGGGGTGAAAAATTGTGAACCCAAATCCAAACCTGCAAGTTGAGCGTGTTAACTTGAACTCGAATTACGATGATCCATGGCATTGGTGGGTCAAGCAAGGTTTTGCCACCCCTACATGCAAGTTACCCGTTTTGTCTGGGGATACATATGGTCCCAATCCAGCATGCTGGGCCTAAGCCCGGGTCCAGACCCAGCGCACCTGACCTAATTCTAGGTCCTATATACGCCCCCTTTAAAGGGGTTAGCCGAGTGGTCAAGACCACGGTTTCCCTCTCTTCTGGAGCTAGAGGTCCTGGCATCGATCTCCAATTCCCCCTCCTCAAGAACTGAAGGTAGCGGACCACGGGCCGGCCCGGCCCACCAGGCACATGGGCGACCCATCCATAAGGATCGGCCTGCCAGGCACGGCCCGCCTAGCCTACTAAAAAATGGCTATTTTTTTTAAAAAAATTATCCATTTTACCCTCTCAATAGCCATGAAACGGTCATATAAGGGGTATTTTGTGTCATTTTCAATTTTACAAAGTCTATAAATACTCTAATCCTCCCATTCTTCTCAGTGGAGTAGGTCGAGTTTAACCGAACGACTTAAATATCTTTGTCATTCTTCGTGCTTGTATTCTAATTTTTAATTTTAATACCGAAAAGAAGAAAAAAGTTAAATCGAAAAAAAATTAAAAGAGGCACGCCGAGCACGGCATGCATGAAGGCACAACAAAGCTCGTTTATCTGCCGGCCCGGCCTGTGGCCGGGGCATGCCTAAGGTTGAGTTTACTATTGCTACCGCCCAGGAGCTACAAGGGTTTTACGCGGCTTCTCTCAGGACCCGAAGGAATTAGTACAATCCCAAAGGGTTGTGAATCCTCAATTAGCAAAAAATAAAAAAAAAAAGAAAAAATGCCCTATACAATGCATTGACCAAGGCTGGCCCATCTGGCGCTAGGAAATTAGGCACAAATGCAGGCCATGGCCCATGGGCATAAAACCAGAGCCCAAACCAAGTCTAATGGTCCGGGCTCGGGCAGCCCTGTCACATGAACACCCATAACACTATCCCAAAGCCAGAAATTCAGTTTTCTTCTTCAATTCGTCAAGGCTGAAACCATTCACAGCACAGGTGAACTGAGAGAGAGAGAGAGAGAGAGAGAGATGGCCCACCTGTCTAGTTCTGACGGCCACATGTTGTCAGGTTCCAAGGCCTTGACTCTGCACCTCCTCTGCGTACTGGTCTTAGCAGCTGCTTTCTGGGTCGCCCAAAACATCTTCGCCTCAAATCTCATCTCGAATCCAACCCATACCCTCAGTCTCCTCTGGGTAAAACCCTAAACCCTAAATCCTAAACATCCCTCATTCCTAAATTATACCTTTCTTCTCTGTGATTTCAACTAATCTCTTCGTTACTTTCTCTTTTGTTCATTCTGCAGATCTTTGAATGCCCGGTCGTGATTTTCTCTTACAGTCTCCTTCGCCAAAATCCCCAACAATGCTCAGTATCTCTCTCCCTCTCTCTCATTAACTTCTTTTTTTTTTTCAATTACATTGTTATCTCTTTCAATGTAATTGAAAAAAAAAAAAGTCAATTACATTGTTATCTCTTTCTGGTAACATAGAAGTAAGTTTAGGCACACAAAAGATTGTAGAGAAAGAAAACTTTAGGTACCTTGGATCGATGGTGCAACAGGATGGAGGGATTGATACTGATGTAAGTCACAGGATTCAGGCCGGGTGGACCAAATGGAGGAGTGCTTCGGGGGTCTTGTGTGATCGGAAAGTCCCCCTCAGGGTTAAAGGAAAGTATTATAAGGTGGCGGTAAGACCAGCATTGTTATATGGATCAGAGTGTTGGGCAGTAAAGCATAATCATGTTAAGAAGATGGAAGTTGCGGAGATGAGAATGCTAAGATGGATGTGCGGGATCACAAGGAGAGATAGGATTAGGAATGAGGAGATTAGGGGCAAAGTAGGAATAGCACCGATTGGAGATAAAATGAGAGAAAATCGACTAAGATGGTTTGGCCATGTTAGAAGGCGGCCAATGGAAGCACTGTTAAAAGGTGTGAAGGCATAGAGATTGCCAGGAGTAGGAGAGGGAGAGGGAGACCCAAGAGAAGTTGGAAAGAAACTATTAAACACGACCTTGCCCACATGGATCTAACGGAGGACATGGCCCTAAACAGATTTGATTGGCGTCGTCAAATCCATATAGCCGACCCCACCTAGTGGGAAAAGGCTTGGTTTGGTTTGGTTTGGATTGTTATCTCTTTCATTGAAGATCCTAATCGCCCAATCAATGGCCTTGTATTTGGGTCGTTTAGTATTTTTGTCTGTACCATAAAGTAGATGTAACACCATCATGGTAAATGCGAGGCAAAGTAATTGTGAAATGAACTATGTGGTGAAGTGAGAGAGTGGTAAATGTGTTTTTTTTTATTAACTTGACTTTACTACAATTTACTATCCTTTTACGAGGCAAAGGAAAATGTGGCTTGTGGTAAAATGTGCAGTAAAATATGTGAGATAGACTTTTCCAAGCTACTTTTAAAATCCAAACATGGTAAAGAGAGAATATGTCACCATTGGGGTTTACCATTACCTGTAGCTAGACAATCAGATTGATAGCATTAGGCGATTTTTAGACAATGACTCATTAATTGTTGGGGACCCAGTATCATGATCATCTCTGATTTCTAGATGTAAGAAATCGTGTGGCCCATATGTCACGAATCACACATCAGATCAAGAAGGCCACATGCTGACAAAAAAATATGAGAATACAATCCCACCTAATGTAAGGCTTGATTTGTCCCCACAAATAAGACTACTAATAGGATTAGTGGATGTAGTTTCTTGGCGAAGAAGTCTCCGGTAAGTGTGAGAATAAGGGAGCCCTAGGGTAGGATACTCTATTCCCGTAGGAAAGACGATATGGAATAGATCCGTGGACCTTTCCAATTGCCGGAATGCACATAGATCTCCGGCTGCATGTCGGAGTTTTCACATCTCTGCCATCACTAGAAAATATTGTGATGAATTTTCCTGGTGAGATAAATTCAATGTGGAAATGTTTGTAATATTTTGACTAAAACCCAGATATTTTGTAAATCACATAACTCACAATAATATTATGGCAGGATTCTTTTTAACACCTGTTGCAACCTGTGTATTTTGTAAGCATTTTTTAAGAAAAGTTTAATGTCTTTTAATAATTTAAGTTAATTATTTTATATGCGACAACATCTTTCCCGTTGTCATCATCATTGAAGCCTAACCTTATTCATCTATATTTTGTTATGTGAATTTTGAGTTCCCATTTTGAGTTAGGCTAAACCTCAATAGTTCTAAGCGAACTCCATTTTTTTTTCAATAACAGTATTTAAAGGCTGTTGGACGTGCATTGTTAGGGCTCCCAGCAGGTGCGTATCAAAAACTGATAGTTACAACTCTATTGCCTGAATTTTGAAAGATAATAGGTTTCTTGCTGTTTCTAATACAAAAATCTTTGATTCAACTTGGCAATGAACCGCATTTTGCAATCACTTTTACTTTGTTGAAGCTTTTGTTCTTATTCCTTCAAACTTATTTGAAAAATGTTTTGTACTCGTTCTTGAAATTATTCGTGTAAGCAATAATTCAGGGTATCTGACCATGATGAAGAATCCGCTGCTTTTGTTCTGTCTTATGATTTATCCTTTTGATATCTAATTAATCATTGTGATCTTTCAGTAGCTACTTACAATTTTAATATGTAAAAGACCTCATGCTGTTTACTTCCACCTTGTAGGGGCTGTTCTAAATGCCTTTGGAGCTATTGTTTTGGGTGCACCCATTAGGATTGAGTAAGTGAAGTGCCATTCACCTCAGCAATCACAAGAGAACTGTATTTCTGTTTGTAATTTGAAATCCCCATACAAAGAATAGATGGGGGATGTTTACTTGTGTGACCTGTTTAACATGTATTATTTGGATGCTCCATGAGATGGCAGGTTATATGACATTAAAAATTCATAATAATGTGTTTTCTGATTGTGCACAGGTATTTAACAAAGACCATTAACTGGTCCCTTCTAATGTCATTGTTCACTGTATGTACCTTATACCCCCCTCCTCTCTCTCTCTCTCTATATATATATATATCTCTATCTCTATCTCTATCTCTATCTATCTATGCCTGTAATGATTCCTTGTATATTTTTTTATTGTCTATATATAGTGCCTTCTTTCTTGTTCACTAAGAGCTGCCTCAACATTGCAAAATAGAATCCATAACCTTCTGTAATTTTGACTGTGAACCATGATTGACATCAATGAAGGCCATGATTAACTAGGTGAATTGCTGAATGGTTCTCATAACCCACTTTGGAACTGCTTATCATGATCAACTGCCATACAAGGGCCATGTTTCAACATGTGTATTAACTACATTCTTAGAACTTTTGAACTCAATGCTCGCAATTGGCTGTGTCATGAGTTGCGCACCAAAATATGAATCACTGGGGGCTATATTTCAACATGAACCAAGCATTTGATTGTCTATAGTGATATGGTAGTTCAAGTGAATTCTTGGTATTTACAAAGAAGTCCTTGGCTCTAGCTTATCTAGAAAATGAGCTTTGCAAAGATTTTGGGTCTAACAAAAGGATGATTTCTAGGAAATGAAGGTGCCCTAACTTAACTTCCCTTGTCCAAATAGCCCAAGACCACCAAGTTTCTAGAATTTCAACTAACCCCCCACACTCTACAAGGCTTACAACAAGGTCCTTTTAGGTCTCCAACTAGGTTCAAACTCCCCAGAAACATCTAATCTCTAATCCAACCCTTGGAAAACTAGTTAATTACCCACTAATCATGAATAATTAGCAACTAATCACATAATCAAGGGACGTGAGCTAACACTAGGTTTTGGGTTTGGTGTTGTTCTTGTGGGATATAAGGCTCTTATATTGGGTTTTGTTGCTTTCTTTGCCTCTGTATATGTTTCTCTTTAATATAATTTTCTGGTATCGATAAAAAAAAATAATAGGGGATAAGATTAGAGAGACCCGTTTAAGATGGTTTGGGCATGTTCAACGTAGACCGGCAACGGTGCTGGTAAGGAATGGCTTGCCTATGCAGGCCAAGGGGAAGGGGTAGGCCAAAGAGGACGTGGATGGAGGTAGTAAAAATAGATATGATGACGTGTAACTTATTTGAGGATTTGGCTCATGATAGATCGGAATGCAGAGACATAATTTATATAACCCAATATAGTTGGGACGAGGCTTTGATGATGATGATGGAGATGAGGCTTATTCAACTTGATGAGCTCAAGTTTGAATAGTTTTAACTTTTACGAAGTGTTGAAGATGTTGACCCATTTATATGTGGTATAAGTAGAGTAATAGTTTATAATAGTCTTAGTAATGTTCTTTAAATTAGTCATGTTTTTAAGTTGTTAGTCATATGAACTTGAGTCATTAGTTGTATTGTACTATGGTCAAGTTATTTGGTTGCCCATTAAGTTAGAGCTATAATTAGAGTATAACTAGGATTTCCATCCTAGACTAGACCCAAAAAAAAATCGTTATGTTGTAATGTGCAGCACTCCCATTATTGAATGAAGAAATTCTCAATCAGATGTTTGGTGAAGACTTGACGCACCAAGAATGTGCCGAATCTTTCTTCTTTATGGTGAATGTGCTGAACCCTTCTTCTTGACGCCTACTCCAAGAAGAACCATGGGTGCTGCTTCTTAGGTTTATCCTACAATTAAATCCTGGTTGCTGACTCCCGAGCCATCCTGCAACAGGAGGTGCCAAAGAAGCTGTGGCAAGGATATCCAAGCCAATGTAATTGCAGATGCTTGCAAAAGAGGGGACCCATAGGGGCTTTCATTAGTTATTACTTAAGGGCACCTTCCCGCTTCCTTAGTTTGTTGACAGTTCTTTTGCTGGTGTCGTAGTTGTTTTAACTATCTCTTTTTATAAAAAAAAAAGGAAATTGTTTTATAGCTGTTTTGAAGATTTCATGAGTTTCTCATGGAAAATCACACTACTTGACTACAATATTTCATTTTGTTCCAAAAGAAATTATTAGGAATGCAGTGATATCAGGTGCGTCAAGGGATTTGGTTTTTGTTGATAGCTCATTGCTAAATGCCAAAAGAGATGTTGCAATTTGTACATGGTGTCTTCCTTCTTGTTGGGGCCTTGCAATTTTCTTTTATTAATATTTCATCCTTATTCTCAAAAACAACTTTTCTAGTAGAGTTTTAGTACAATTTCACCATCTCACAAATTATGGCTAGATGGGGTCTAGATTTAGCATCAAAGCTAAATGTTGTCTTCTCTCATGTGAAGAGATCAGCCGATGCAGTGACTGCAAAGGAGGGTGTTGGAAGGCAGGCATTGGTCATTGACATTGCCCCTTGACTGTTGTCTGAGCTTTTAGGTGTTTTTTTTTTTATCTTCTTATGGGTGTCATTTGTTTCTTTTTCTTCCTTTTTGGATGGTTTTTCTGTTTTTGCTTCTCAATATATGCCTATTATGTTGTTTAGCCTTTAATAAAAATCAGTTACATTAAAAAAAAAAAAAAAACCCTCCATCGCACAATAATTTCTATACATATTCTATGCCAGGAAGTGTTTGATGTGGCCTCCTCTGAAACTTTCCTGTAAAGAAGAAATGTCCATCGAATTCAGGCCGACCTTTCATTTCCCAAAGGTTCCACCAAATGAGTTTAATGCCTCTTTCATCCCATTGGCTTCTGATTTCGATGCTTTTCTATAGCAGGTGAAGGTCCTTTTCCAGCCTATTCTTGAAACTTCTTCAGCCTTTATCCAAAAGAACTTGAGAACAACATCTTTCTTTGTCTAGCAAAGAAATTCGTCATGTAGCCCTTGATTTGCTTTTCTTTGGATTTGGATAAGGCTTTATTGATGATGATTTCCTCCTAGCATGCTTTTTCAGTGAGAGTTGTCAGCTGATTTGGTTTATTTTAGCACGAGTGATGGGAATGATGGGATTGTATAGAGTTTCTAGGATTTGATGGGAAGGAAATGGGCTAGAATTGGACTCATGACTGAGTGTGTTATTGCATTATTCTTATAGGTTTTATGTTGATTGGGGCATCATTTATGTCAATCCGCGATTGAAATTATTGATTTCTTGACCACTTCTAGAGGCATCTACGTTCTTTCACGAATTTTACAAAATCATATAGGTTGGGGTAAACCCATACCTACATCATGTGCAGTGAAACCCTTCCAGCTCCCAGCTCCCAGCTCCCCTCCCTCTACCCAACCTGCCCATCATGTGATTCCAAAACTGTTGTGAGACCGGTAGAGATCGAGTTTGATGTGTCTTATCTTATGCTCATTTACGATTAAATGAAATATGAAATATTTTAAGACAGAAGTTATTTCTATAATCATAAATAAGTAAATAGGCCTTAAATGTAGCAGAGTGGGTCGGCATCTAAACCTGAATTCACTCCAAACGTAAGCCCATGCCCACCCCGAACCTAAGTCACCACCAAACCCACCCCTAATAGGGGCCGGTCACCTATTTAACCCTACCCATTGCCATCCTTGATAGCGAGGCCCACCTACTTCTTGATTACTTGAGCTATTTTATCACCCATAGGTATGCTTAAATTATGGGAAAATGTTGTCAAATTTTTCTCCAGTAATGCATGATACCGATCCTGAAACTTGTGCTTTCTTTCTATTGTCTCTTGTTCCATGAATGATTCAAGTACGATCTGCAACTCCATGTTTTAGCACTGTTAATGCGCAAGGGCACACAGCCCATAGTAGAGGCAAACTTTTTTAGCTTTCAAGATTTTATATCATTTCCCGTGATCAATGCTAAGGAGGCTGCCTATCGATCTCCTGTAGCTTAATTATACACATAATAATTGTTTGGGGCTATTTCATCTGTTGGTCCACATACAACTGCATTTTTTCCCCTTTTCTGTCTGATGTTTGATGCTTGTTTTTGATTTCCGAGTCATGTAAATCTGTGATTGTAGCAATCCTTTGGAATGCCATGGCAAGCACAACTTGTAGAGAATCAGACCATCTGACGGCTTCAACCCCTTTGTGGCCATCATGACAACCTCCATAAGCAGCTGGGTTCCTAAAATGGATAGTGCTGAATGGAGGGGTATTTATTTATGGGCTCTCAATTGGTGAGTTCTACGTTGATATACAGATGGTAAATCACAAAATATTCATGTTGAGATGACTCGATAACACTCTATAGAGATTCTTAGGATTTTACTATTTGATCCCTAGGATGGATAAGGAATGGTGGTTTGAAGACTATATCTTTTAAACATATATTGGATAATTTAGTTAAACTGTACATAGTTGAATGTCTGTATTATTATAACATTATCTTAGTACACCAAGTCTGCAACTCTGTATTGACTGGCAAATCTGATTTGCTTGATATTCAAGTATTCTGTATAGACTATAGGTAATAACATTTATAGGCTAATGACAATAAATTGATGTCGTCTTTTCATAATTACATGTATCCATCCCAAGTTGTGAATAGCTGAAAGTCTGAAACATACAGTTTATATCAAGAACATTTTATGGTACATATAGGTTTATTTCGACTGATAAAACTGAGCTGCATTGATTATTCCAAGCACTCAATGTATCTGACAACATTTATGGACTAATGAGAATCACATATAAAAGATAATCTTTTTCATTATTACAGACACATGCAACATCTTTACAAGAGAAAAACATCGTGTCTCAGTCAGATTATCCTTTTCCATCTATTTGGTGGATATAAAAATATCAGAACTTTTACCATGATTATTTTTACATTTACCAAAACAAGTTTGAATAGATTTTATAATTTTTTATGATATATTAGTTTGTTTCTTCATTCCATTTTTTCCTATTTTATGTCACCTGTGCATCACACGGTTTGAGGACTGGCAGTTTAAACTATGAGGTTGCATCTTTAATTTCATTATGCCAGCCAGATCTAGATGTTAATTCTTGAATGATCATAAAGCTCCATCGTGGAGTACCTGAGGTTCATTTTATTGTTGTATGCTATGTGTTATCCATCTATGAAACCTTTGCTGATTTGAAAGGAATGATCCAAATATTTTTCCATTCATCATTTTAGTGCATTATAGATTGTTGGGTGCTGTATCATGTAGTTTCTTTTTTAAATAAAATCGTTTCTTGCTACCGATAAAAAAAGTTGTGATTTTTTCTTGAGCTTAATTTCGTAAGTGAAAATTTTTAGTGTTGTGATTGACAAATCCATTAGCATTTGCCAGTGTGTACCTGCTGCTTCTGTTTTTGGCTCATCATGGAATGATTGGCAACGCCTTTTTGCACACTCTAGGTATGTGTCTCCCATATCCGAGAATTGGGACAGTTTACTTATAGCCATGTTCTAGTTGATAAATGCAATGATCGTGCGTGTAGAAAATTACTAGCCAACTGCTAATATTTGATGTTAAAGTTAAACCATGTATGCTGATCACTAGGATTCTGGTTTCTTAAAGGTTCTCTATAAAAGCTGATGTGCACTTGTGCTATTATATTATTCCCAACTAAAAGTTTATTGTTCAATGGTTATGATGGATCACTCGGTTTTCGCCACAGGCCTATGGGACGTGTTGATTACATGGTTAGTCTACCAGCACATGGGGCTGTTATTGGTGCGTGGTTTGGAGCTTGGCCTATGCCACTAGATTGGGAAAGGCCATGGCAGGTACTTTTTATATCATTCATCATGTTACTAAAATTAAGTACATTCTGTCATTTGGGCTTGAAGAACTTTCTGCCTGATGTCACCATTCCTTTTTTTTTTTTCCTTGTATTGGAAAGTTCTAATGGCCTCTCACCATTGTTATCAAAATCCTATGATCCATATCTTGAATCCTAAGGAAAACAATTTGTATCTATACAATGAATCCTATTTACAGATGAATCTTAGGATTCAAGTGTGAATCTTACGATTCGATACTCGTTTCATTGAATCTTAAGATTCAAGTGATTCGGCTAACCGAGAATAGCTATAATCAATTTGTTTAAACTAATGATCTTTTACCTTCTTTCTTTCTTTTAGCATTTTTACTTTTAAAAGGTCATTTAGTAGTTAACTAAACATCTTAATAATTTTTTGGGCTTTAGGTGGGGTTTTAGTGATTATTAAAGAACATGAAGAAGATGGTGTACCAATCCTTAAACTCTTGACTTCTATTATGTGCTCCTAAGCATGAAACCATAGAGACACGAGGAACATGCATTTGATTAAAGTGTCCAACTGTACATATGGGGCTTGTCTATATCTTTTTTCAATCTTTTTTTGGGTTTTTTTCTTCATGAACACTTTATGAACTTCAAGAGAGATCCTACTTTGTAAGATTGATGATCTAATTTTATTTTTACTTGTATATTTTGATTATAAAAATAAACACATATTGGTACTTTAAACTTTTTAACTATTTATGCGTATCATTCATTATATATATTAATATATGTCATGAATATGATTTATGATAACTTATTTGTCATTGTATTTATACTGCTATGAATGGGAAAAATAAATGGATTATGAATCACTACTTTTTTCTTTTATTTAATTATTTTTAATTCTTGTTAGAAAAATAAGTTCCTACGATTTGCAATATGATTCACAATTTGATTCGATTCATGAGTATGAACGATTTGCGATACGATTCCAATTTTCAGAAACTCCCCTTTTTGTTTTTTAATATTGTGTTTGAGTATACAGAGAATGACTAATTTCAGTCATGTAAAAGTAGTTTTCTAGTACTAGTTAAATCTAGTTTCGGGCAAGAAAGTGGGTGGTAGAGCCGTAGAGGTAGGTGACACTAACTCTTGTGAAATGTGAAAGGTGGGAAGAAAACTGTAGAATGTAAAGAGTCACTATTTTATCCAGCAGCCACTCTGAAAAAAAAGGCATGTACTTAAAGAGATTTTGAAGTTATTGAATATAAGAGGGTTAATGCACATGCTACTTAAGGTAAAAGGGCATTTTTTGGGACTGGTTTTTGGAGATAAATAGGTGATAAATTAAGAAAAACTCGTTTGATGTATAGATTGGACATGTCCAATGCAGGCCAACAACGACAATGGTGAGGAAAGGTTTCTCTATACAGGTTGATGGCCCTTAAGGTAAAATGGGTAGACCAAAGAGGACATGGATTGAATTAGTAAGGATAGATCTAGAAAAAAAAAGGATATAGATTTAGAGAAGTGCAACCCATCTAAGCAGTTGTCCTAAGATAGACTAGAATGGCGGAACATAATTCATGTAGATGACCCCAACATAGTTGGGCTAAGGCTTTGATGATGATGACAATTTTATAAATACGTATGTTAGTAGGAATGTAATGTTTTTGTGAATATCATGACAAAATGTCGCTGGTATTTATGATAATAGCCTTATCTCATCCACTTGGCGTTGGCTCTATGAGTTTTACTTCTGAATCATACTTTCTTAGGGCCTGTTGGGATAGCCAAAAAATAGAGTAGAGTGAAGTTAAATGGGCCCTAACAGTCTAAAATTTTAACTCTATCCTGTTTGGATGAATATGGCCCAATAGATGAAGTAATGTTGTGAGCCACATGTATTCCATTTCACTTCAACTCAAAATACTTTAATTTCCTTGAGTAAAAGTGGATTCTATTCCAAACATTAACTTCAAAATATGCATCCAAATGGAGTGAAGTGAAGTACTCTACTTTAATTTCGACCTACTTCTCTTTACTCCACTTCACATGTGAAATCTACTTCATTTTACTCCACTCCTCATTTATCCAAACAGGCCGTTACTATTGGGCCATATTCATCCAAACAGGGTAGAGTTAAAATTTTAGACTCTTAGGGCCCATTTAACTTCACTCTACTCTATTTTTTGGCTATCCAAACAAGCCCTTAGGGCTACATTCTCTGACCTAACACATTATTTCCTACTACTTAAACAACTTCATTGGCCTGCACATCTCCCTAGTACCTGTACTTCAGCACATAGAGTGTTGATCATGTCATCCTGTGGGGTCCACCTGGATGCATACCAATCATGGAGGCTTGGAGTGGATGAGAAGGTCTTATAAGAGAGAGGATCATCCCTTGAGGCCTTGACTTGGCCTGTCAAGATCTAATGGTGGAGTTCAGTTTGATGAATGTCTATTTCTAGTGAATGACAATTCACATGTGGGCCCATGATCGAGTGTGCAAATGTGCTATTGCAAGTGCATGATCCACACACTCCATCACATGTACCACTGGCTTAAAAAATCCCCAGCTTTCCTGGATAATGTGCCTGTGTTTGAAAGCTCTCGGTCAAATCATTAGATGGGAGTTTTTTCTTTAGGAGAGAATGGAACTAAAACACCAAGTTTCCTTATCCTTCTCGTTTGTGGAAGATAGAAGTATACAACAGCCTTACATGTACATTTACTATTATGTCTGGCCCAAAAATATTAAAAATATTATCATTTATTTCTGCTGCACGATATTTCTAGCCCCTCATGGATGTGCTTTGCTCTTTAGCATTGTAGGAATAGAGAAAGCTCTCTTTGGTGGAAGGCTTTCCAAAAACCCCTAAAGTTGAGAGAACTTTGTTCAGCCTGAAATGGCAAAGAAAATGTCTTTCTTTGTAAACTACTTTTTTAAGTGCACTAACCTTGTGGTAATAGGGACTTTAGGGAGAACACAAAAACTGCCTACCACAGATCAAAGCCATGTTCCCACCCTAAAGGGAAGGTGTCTTTACCGCCACACCAGCACAGGAACGACCAAGGATAAGTAAATTTCTTTTGACAATTTGATTGCGGCTCTATTGTCCACATAGAAGCTGTTCATTTGTGAATATTTGAGAAGGAACTTTTCTGTCTCTTTTCAAGTGTCGATGACATTATCTTTTTCACAGGAATGGCCAATTTGTGTCACATATGGTGCTGTCGGTGGATATATGATTGGGGTATTAGCATCTTTGGTTCTTCCTCTTGTGATCAGTAGACAGCAGCATGTCAAAGGTGACTGACCATGGAACGATTGGTCATTTATTTTTCTCTCAAATTTTCTCTTTAATGTCTTGTTGGAATTGCATGTAAAATTTTACACTTTTTCTTGTTATTTCCAACTTATAGAATTAATGATAGAGAGGTTCCTGAAAATCTGAACATTAGTTCTGCTTGCTAGAGAGTAGACTGAATTTTCTCCTAGTCTGCAGACTTCCAGCCCCGAGTTCACTGGAAAGCTTGCTGATATTATAGAAAAATTAGCTTTGATTTCTTGGGACCCGGCTAATTCAAGTTGATTCAGTCAAGTGCCATCTCAATGTTGTTGAAATCTTATGCTACTCTGTACTTTCAGTTTTAAAAAAATGAGCCATGAAGACTCTGGAACTGCAATTGCCAGCTGCTACCCACATATGCACCCCCTATGAGATTTGGGTGCATGATTGAGGCCTCACCATGAAGCTATCTGTAACACCCCAATCCCACATCGGATGTGTGAGGCGCCCGGATCCTGGCTATAAGTCCGGACCTCCGCCTATTGTAGCAACGAGGCCTTTTGGGGACGCCTGCGGGTCAGCCCTAGAAACAAAACCGTGCGGGCCAAAGGCCCAAAGCGGACAATATCGGTGCTAGTGGCGGGTCTGTGACAAAATGGTATCAGAGCCGTGGACGGCTCCCGTCCGAGTGGGGGAGGATGTAACACCCCAATCCCACATCGGATGTGTGAGGCGCCCGGATCCTGGCTATAAGTCCGGACCTCCGCCTATTGTAGCAACGAGGCCTTTTGGGGACGCCTGCGGGTCAGCCCTAGAAACAAACCGTGCGGGCCAAAGGCCCAAAGCGGACAATATCGGTGCTAGTGGGATGGGTCTGTGACACTATCATTGTACATCAAACCAGTGTGCTTTGCTTGTCATGTCCACCACATGCAATGCATACTCATGCCTACCTGATGAGGATAAATTGTAAGGGGCAAAGCACAATCATGACAGGGCTTTTGATGAAGGGGCCAGATCTCAAACACACACGATGTTTTTGTTGGCATGTTTGGGTGGCTGTATTGGCATTTCAGTCACAAGGCACTGAGGCAGAGCCTCCCAATGGTTATCTCATTAATTTTCTAGAAAAGGTAAATTTTTTTGTTTGAAACTTTTGCAATGTGCATGCCATGTAGGCAAGGGAACATTGTTGAAAGGGCTCCAATTGGCTGAAGCCATGTGAGCTGACCACAGGAGGGTGGGTCCTTCCACTTAAACCACTGGGAAGTTCTACTAGTAGTAGATGATCCTTACTCATATAAGGATATGCCAGCCCATGAGCCTGTACAGGGGGCTGTTTTTTTTGTAACTGATTGCCTGTGGGAAACAATTGATTTGGAACTTGAAAATGAACTCTATTTTAAAAGAAATGATTTGGAATGGTTGATCTTGATGGAAGGAAGAAACTAGACAGATTGGCAGAGTGAGGTTACCTGTATGAGCTGATGGTTTCAACTGATTGTTTTATTTATTTTTTTTAATTTTTTGGTCTTATTTAAAAATTGGAATTAGAAACCATTAGATCCCAATCGAGTTAGAGAGCTCTCTAGTCTCTACTACAAGGAGTTGAGAATATTATCATTTGCCTTGGATTTGAGATGGGGAGGAGGAAATAAGAAAGAGAACATAAGGTGATACTTTGTGATCCATTCCCACATGGGATGTAAACAAGGCAAGTACAACCCATACCCATACAACCTTTAGCAATCCAACTAACTTCATCACCAGATGCAACAAATAATGGGATTCAGAGAAAAATAATGGATTTTAACAGGGGTTTTTTCATAAGAAAGAAAAACTCAACCTGGATCCTCCTCTCCATCTTCTAAACCCCTATTCCAAATCCGGCCTTGGTGTCTCAATACATACCGAAATCAGCAACACCAGACCTACCCCCAACACCCTCCTCCCTCCCACCCAACCTCACATGCACTATCACTCTCATGTTCCTCTCCAAACTTGAGCCTTTTTGGATAAATGAGGAGGGGAGTAAAGCTATTTAAATTCGCATGAGGAGTGAAGTGGATCGAATTTCAGGTAGAGTACTTTAAATTGAAGTATATAGGGTTGAAGTGAAATGAAGTACATGTGGCTGAGAGCAATACTTCATTTGTAGCACCAGACTTATCCAAACGTGGTAGAGTTGAAAATTTACATTTTTAGGGTCCATTTAATTTTACTCTACTATATTTTTTGCCTATTCAAATAGGGAATAGGGAGTGCGTAGGTTAGAGAGGAAGGGAGAGAGGAAAAAAAAGATGGGCGATGATATCATTGATCCCTTCTAATGTTAAAAACAAATGCAATTGGCCCACGAGATTACATCTGCCAGTAATATTTAGAAGGTCCTTTTTCGTGTAGGAGCCATCTTTGTGGTTTTGTTTTTCCTGTAAAATCCTCTTATTTTAATTAAGTTTGCTAGTGAGTCGTTGGGTGACTGGGTGATGAGGTGGCTTCTTGCCAATGTGGCGCCACGTCTCACGGTAAGTGCCAAGGAAAGGGGCTGCTCCCTGTGGGTCTTATCCAAACAAATGAAGAACTAAGCCAGCAGCCACATCACCCATGACAAAATCATGACTTTATTGGGTCGGGATCTTATGAGGGTTTTGAGCGTGATAGGTCCACCTACGGTTACCTTGGGATAAACCCCCATAGGATTCCGACGTGCTTATATTTGATTACACACAACTTTTATTTGCAATAGAAAATTATGTCCTTAACATGGGCTTAATTTTAAAGAATGGAAAAAAAAAAGGGACAATTTCCATGTCTCCACACTCGTTTTGGTTGGCCATCACATTGGGAGGAACAAACATGTACCTCATCTTTGAGGAGGGCATCCCTAATCAACGCAAAGAATGATAGAAAAAATGAGACCCAACCCGTCACATTCTTCGGGCTTATCATTAATTCTGTGGTAGCACCCATTTACATATGTAAATGGGGTTCCATGCATAATGGTTACACACCCCATTTTTTTGTTGCGCTGGAATGTAAAAATGGTGTGAAAATGGATGTGGTTTTGTGCCAAAGATTTTCACACCTCATACCCTAATAAAAGGAATCACATGTCACTGGCAGGGCCGGCCCTGCCCTTTCGGTGGCCCTGGGCGAAATTTTTTTGGAGGCCCTTGATACTTAAAAATAATAAAATATGGCACATAAAATTTTTGATGGCTGGAACCCAATTTTGGGAGGCTAGGCCATCACGCCTTAAATTTCATTACATTAATTTAACACCAGTCATTACAAAACTTGAAAAAATAAAAATAAAAATAGAAATCTACATTTTGACAATTACATGAAATCACATAAATATTTTAGGCCTCACTGCATTTTGAGAAGCAAAGTCATCAATAACAGCTTCAAAGTCACACTTATTCAATATATGCTTCTCGATGCATAAGACGGCCAGTCCGTTCAACCTATCTTGCGACATAGTTGATTGCAAAAAGTTTTTCAACAATTTCAGCTTATAAAAACTCCTCTTTGCTGATGCAACTGTTACTGGAACAGTTAGTAAAATTCTATAAGCTATTGAAACATTTGGTAAACAATCCAAAGATTCCACAAACTCAAGAACTTGAATTGCTGTCTTTGTTCCTGCAGGTAAATAAAGGATCAACACTTGTAATTCATTAACCAAGTCATCGGAGTTAATATCTGATTTGTTGCCATGTGTTAGAGCAGCTTCGAGCTTCATACAAGATTCTTTCAAACTGTTGTATTCCATCTTAACCAACTTCTTTGGATCAAATAAAAATCCAAATATACTTTTAAATGCTTCCAATTGTTCAAATCTGTTCTTCAAAGAAGAAATAGCAACATCAACAACAACCAGAAAATAAGAAACCCTAAATGATTCCTCAGCAGAAACTGAGGTGTTTTCCTGCTCAACTTCATCAAATTGTTTTTTTCTATGGATTAGCCTTTTTTCCCGAAATATAGGCTCAATTTCCAGATCAGTTGCAATCTTTTTGGCATTGTCCATAGCCAATGAGAACCCAAAATTCCTATAATTTTCAAAATAGGAAATCAACACCTTCAACCTTTGTACAGCAACATCGATTTGCATATTTTTAGATTGAAAAAATTCACTAACTTTTTGAATTTTCATCAAAACAGTATGCCATACAGTCATTGCCAACAAAAACTCAAAATTTTCAAGTTCATGTGTAGCTAAACTTTCAGCTTCACTGCTTACTTTAGGATTTTCACTATTTCTTGACAATTCAAACAAAGCATCTCTTATGTCAACAGTTTGAGTAATTATTGCTGTAACACTATCAACATGACTTTCCCATCTAGTAGATGACAGAGTTTTCAAACTCAAGTTATGCACATAATCTTGAAAAATTTTCCATCTCTTTGTAGAGCCAGCAAACAAAGTATACAATCGTTGCACCACTCCAAAAAAACTCTTAGCTTTAACACATGAATTAGCCATATCACAAATTGTTAAATTAAGAGAATGACAAGCACATGGCATAAAAAAGGCTCTAGGATTTATTTCAAGCAATCTCTTTTGAACACCTTGGTGTTTTCCTTTCATATTAGACCCATTATCATATCCTTGCCCCCTCACATTATGAAAGTCAAGCTGTAGGTACTTCAACACTTCAATCAACTCATTAAAAATACCCAAACCAGATGTATCATCTACTTGCAAAAATTGTATAAAATACTCTTCAACTACTGCTGGTCTCTCTGACACATTTACACATCGAATAATCAAACTCATTTGCTCTTGGTGACTTGCATCAGGGGTACAATCAAGCATCACAGAAAAATATTTTGCCTCTTTAATTTTCTGTACTATAGATTTCTGAACTGTAGAACCTAACAAATGAATCAACTCATTCTGAATTTTATGACTAAGATAGTGATAATGAATCTCCTTATTCTGAATGCGTCTAAAATGCTCTTGCATAACCAAATCAAATTCAGCAATCAATTCAAGCATGCCTAAAAAATTACCATTATTATCTTGGTAAATTTTCTCATTTTCTCCACGAAAAGCCAAGCCACGAGAAGCAAGACACTTAACAACAGCAACGATTCTTACTAAAACCTGTTTCCAGTGTTCTTTCTCTTTTTTAAGTTGCCCTGTAACTCTTTATCAATTGTTTCATTCTTCTTCAACCTACTTTGCAAATCAAGCCAAGTCCACATGTTATTGAGATGTTCGAAACTATTTTCATGTTCTCTAAGTCTCTCAGCTAAATGTTTCCACTGATAAAACCCCTCATTTGCTAGCAGACTTCTGTTGTGCACTGATTTAAACAACTTACAGCAAAAACAATACACTTTGTTCACCTCCTTCGAGTATACTAGCCATTTCCTATCTTGATACTCTCCATTTGCCAATTTTCTAGTATAGTGAGAATTAGAAAAATGTCTTCCCAACCCATCCAGAGGGTACTCTAAGTTATTTTCTCTTGCCCAACCCTTTTCTACCAAAAGATCTCTTGTTTTGTTATCAATTTCTCCCCAAGTTCTTGGATCGTACATGTCAACATTTTTATTTTCTTCAGTTGCATTTTCATCAATTGCATTTTCCTTCTCTAACATAACAGTGTCGGCTTCTGTTTCATTTTCAACCAAATCACATGCATCTTCATTCCCTGTTTCTTCTATTTCACTAACTACATCATCTTCAGCAATCTCTTCAATTGAAGAATTACCTTTGACAAATTTATCAAGTGCTCCTCTTTGTGATTCAATCAATTGTTCTACCTTTTTTCTTTTATTTCTTTTCTGACTGCCCGATTGATGTTTCCTACCAAACATATTGGAAACTACAACTACAACACTCTAAAATTAACTAAAGATTGAAGCACTGATCTTGCCTTGGCAGCCTTGCACAGTGGCTGATTCAAGCTGAAACTGGAGGCGGGAGGCCCCCCGAGGCTTGGTGGCTTGGAGCCTTAGAGCTTTGAGCAGTTGAGCTTTGCTGAAGGCGGGAGATCCAAGCTGCCTCGCTGGCTTGGAGCTTTGCTTGGTGGCTGCCTGGCTGGGGGTTGAGGCGTTGAGGTCGAGCGGTTGAAGAATGAAGTTCGATTGGTAGATTTAGGTGATTAGGTCTTTGCACTTTGCCTGATTTGGGAATTGGGATGTGTTATAATTTTTATTAGGCTTTGGGGATGGGTTTGGTTTGGGTTTGGACATTTGGGCCTTTTGGGATGGGATGGGATAAGGTTTTGGGGATGGGTTTGATTGGTTTGGGCTTTGGGGATGGGTTTGATTAAAACACATTTGGGTTTGGGTTTGATGCGTTTGGGTTTCATTAATTTTTGATTTGAGATGGGTTTTATACATAACATATATACTAATATACATAACATATACCTATATATATATATTAAAAAAAAAAAGGGGTCCCCCCAGATTGGGGGCCCAGGGGGGTCGCCCGGGCTTGCCCTTGTTCAGGGCCGGCACTGGTCACTGGCACTGCCTGGAACAATAACTAGGGCGTGAAAATGGGCAGCCTGCCTTTCTCGGTATTTTAATTTTTGTGCAGCCCAAATTTAAGATCCAAACCATTAGATTATTTATAAGATCACAAAATGCGTAAGACACGGAATCTCAAATGTTGCTTCATCCCATATCTTGAGATATTTGCAAAACAGTCCAAACTCTAAAACCCATCGTTTTGGACTTTTGTGGGATCCATTTTCATGATCTCAACTGTTAATCCTTTTAAAAGGTCTAAAATGTCCATAAGACCAATTTTCGTGATTTAATTGATCGTGAACTTTAAGAAATTTGATTATCCAATCAGATGATTTAACATTAGAAATAAGAATGATTACCCAATCATGTGAGCTGTTCCTTGAATAGGAATTCCTCGCCCTAAAGATTTTAAATCAACATCAATGCATTCGATGCATACAGCTGATAAAAATTGGTTTCGCTGAGAATTTTTATCGATTTAAATATTTGAGGATTTACAATTGACAAACAAGAATTTTCTACGATTTTATGGATAGCAGAAAGCTTCACCCTTAAGAATACGATTGACAAATGTAACTAGGGTCATTTCTTCAGTAGAAATTTTGAAATTCATATCCAAAATTTTAAATGTGGGAGTTTTGACATGCTGCTGAATTATATTATTTCTTAATTCCTTATAGAATTTCTAGTTATAAATTTCATGAAAATGGAATTCTATAAATCCAATTTATTTATTTTTCATAACGAAGGTTCCTAGGCTTGTGGGCCAGAATAATTCCTACGGGTTCAGAAGATAAAACAGGGTAAAATTCCCCAGTGGCTTCAATGTGGTAATATAGTTTCGAACCCAGAACCTTTGGGTGCAAACCGTGGTTCTAGGCCAACCGAGCTACTCCTTAGGGTGTGGAAAAAACTCCCAATTTATTTCATAGCTACCAGAGAACTCCTCATTTTATACATGTATTGTGGTGGGTGGGGCCCCAAGATGATGTATTTGCCTTTAAGAGAACTATATTAGGTTCGGTCTCAGACCATCTGAACATGCAAATCAAGGGCCAGATGACACTCCCTCCCTACTCTTCACCTCTGTGGACTGTGGCCCACCTATTTCCAGATGGAACCCACTTCCCAACCTCGCGGGTCACATCAAATGGTAGTCCGCATCACTGCTAACGTGCGCCGCGTTTAAAGGTACTGCAACGCAAGAGCTCCCATTGGCAGCGCTCAAGCTCTCTCGTTGCTCGGCGTTCATGGGTTGGGTACTCTGCACCCCTTTCTCAAGACCTGCGGTCTGTACTTCAGCAACCAAAACAGAGGTAAGAGAGAGAGATAGATAATCAACTAGTTCTTCCATAACTCCACTTCCTTTTGTTAGTTCTGTTGTTGAATCCCGTGAAATCATGTAAAATGGATTGATTTCACAATCACCCACTATTTCTAAGAGGATTCTGGGATTTGGGGTGCGTCCCAAAATCATCGTTTTTGGTTGGATTTCCATGGGGATTCGGACATATATTTTAATCGCCATGGTACTATTTGGATTTTCAAAAATTCGGATTTGAGCCCAGACTCATATATTGTGATTTGGAACTGTTTGGATGTACTCCCTAATCACCACTTCATTGAATGTCTGTAGTGATAAAGATTTTGGGGGTGGGAGGTGGGTTTGTAAATGTTGAGCAAAGGTGTGTTTCTGATTTGCTGCTCTCAAATAATCATCTGGTCGCTTCAATTCTGACTCGAAATCATGTAGATATGAATTCATCTGTGTGGGTGCTGTTCAGGCCACTCACTCAGGAAGCGTAGGAAAACCCATGTGTTCTTTTGCTAGACTATGTCATTGAAGAGAGTTGTATGGACTATAAAGCATCTAATTGGGTTCATTTTCCATATTCATCTCCCAAAGGGTCATGTTTAAGCCCCCTAATCACCATATGGAAAAGTCAGACTTGAAGTTCAGCCAGTGATTAGGTGAAGAACATTCCTTTTATATGCTTAAATAAATATAAAGCAACCCTATGGGCCTGTTTGTTTGCATGGTATTAGATTCCCAGACATTTTAAGAAATGTCTTCCTTTGAAGAAATAAAGGGGTGAAGATCCACAAATGATAATCAAATACTCTTCCCTTTTAGTGAAAGAATGATTACCCAATCACCACCCTAGGGAATCAATACTAAAATACTAAGTATCTCCACCTTAAGTCCTTCACCCCTCACCTCCTTAATAGTCCTTGTTGGTACCCATTTTACCATGAATTTCTAGGAATCCGATACCATGCAAACAAACAGGACCTAAAGAAACTATGCCTAGTTACTTTCATGCAATAGTCTTTGATACTCTTGTGTTTGATCGACTAGGAGCTTCAGAGATTGTTATATCTGATGTTAGGCAATCGTTCTGATGTTGGATAATGATTCTCTGATTTCTCTCATGTATTTATACTGTAAATTATGATATACATAGTAAAAGACTGCATTTTCATTTCAATCATCATCATGATAGACCATTGTGTCAAATAGTTTTGTGCAATCTCTATGTCATATCTTTAATCAAATGAAACCCGTCCCTAAGATGCCCGAATATTACAAGGGCATGGATTTTCACATGAAAAATGGAAGTATCAGATATGATACAATATGGCTATATTGCCTATTTTGAGCTAGTGGGGTATCATAGCCCTGTCCTAGTGCAATGTTGTGGGGAAGTCTTATCCATCTAAGAACTGTGGCACTTGGATATGATTCTTACATATTACTTTCTTCAGCAAAGAACACGACCAGTGAATAAACATCGCAATAGCACAATAAAGGATTTATCCAATTTTAAGATACATCATTAGTTCATCTCTTCTTTAATAGGAAGTGAAAAGCTATAATAATGACAGGACAAGGCTTATTATGGATCTGTAGAGATGGTTCTTACACCACATTATGAGTTTTGACCATGTTATTTGTGAATTTAAAATGATATCCTTGACCTCAATAAAGATGAAAAAAGTGCTCAATGCTTTATTGCCTATCCATCTCCTGGCTCTGTTGTGTGTATCTATCCTTTGCTTAATGGCTTGGTAAGTTCTGAAATATTTTCATAAATGATTTTGGCATAATGAATGATTTTGAGCGAAGTGACTGATTTGGTAGAGGCTAGAGACTCCTTTGGTGATAACAATATGGAATTTATGGAGGATGTGACCCCTCTGCTCTTTTGTGGGATTTGGGGGCAAAGAGAAAGTTGGTGGGCTTTAGATCCAAAGAAAGCCTATGACGGGTACCTAGTGATTTGATTTGGTGGGCTTTAGATTAAAGGTGTGTCCCACGAGGTTATATTGACATCATTAAAGTCATGTGCGAAGTAACGGTAACTAATGTGAGAATTACATGTGGAGAGATAGGTGAATTTTCAGTGACCAAAGGTTTGCATCAGGGGCCAGCTTTAAGCTATTATCTTTTTCACTGATTTTGGACAAGCTTATTGCTCATATTTAAGAGGAGTTACCTTGGTGTATATTGTTTGTAAATTATATAGTGTTGGTGGATGAATCGAGAGATGGCAAATGCGAGACTTGAGAGATGGTGGGAGTCTTTAAAATCCAAGGGCTTTAAAATAAGTAGTACAAAGACAAAATATATGAATCGCAACTTCAATGAAGTTGTGCAAAGTGACATAATTTCTATGAGAATCAAAGCGCAAGAGATACGACAAAGAGATTCCTTTCAGTACCTTGGCTCTATAATTAGTAAGGATGGAGAGATTGAAGAGGATGTTGAACATATGATAAAAAGTTAGATGGTTGAATTGGAGATTTGCTTTTAGAGTGCTTTGTGATCGGCATCTATGATGCCTAGATATGGCAGAGAACGCAATGGATATAGCAAGGACACGGATTTTACACATAAAAAGTGAAGTATCGGATATGATATGACACGATATGTTGCCCATTTTGAAGTATTCGTGTAGCATAGATTGGGACATATGAATAATGTTGAAGGCAAAATTGAAATAGTTAAACTTGCTATGACCTATGGAGTAGAAAATTGGCCAGCCAAGTAAGAATGCATGTAAAAAAAAGGAGTGTAGTAGAGATGAGAATGTTGATATAGATTTATGGTAAAACTAGGAAAGATAGAATAAAAAATGAGTGCATTTGGGTGCATTTACGGATACCATCGATAGGTGATAAATTAAAAGACTCGTTTGAGATGGTTTGGACATATCTAACGCTTGCCAACAATGGTGCGGGTGAGAAAAAGTTTTTCTATGCATGTTGATGGCCCCTTAAGGAAAAGGGATAGGCCGAAAAGGACATGGATGGCAGTAGTGAGGATAGATCTAAAGAAGTGCAACCTATCTGAGGATTTGGCCTAGGATAGAATGGAATGGAGAGACAAAATTCATGTAGCTGATCCCAATATGGTTGGCACAAGGCTTTGATGATGATGATGACGAGGACGATGATGATGTTGATGGGAGTTTGATTGAGAGCTAAAGGTGCTATTGGCATTGAGTGGAAACTAGAGAGAAATGAAAAAGGAAAAAAAGTAAAGCTATTATTCTTTTCTCTCATTTAAGGGTCCTTGTGAATTGAAGCTTGGGTGCTTTTTGAGTGGTTGTAAATCTTGTTGTATTGAGTGTGTGAGTTGTCACACCCCCAAACTGGACATCCGAGAATATCTCCGAATTTCGGGGCGCGACTGGTGCGGGGTCCACAAGTATGACGATTCTGCCCCTGCCCCCGCACCGAGGTGTGCTCTCATAGGACATAACATGTGACAGCATGAGGATGCATACAATTCCATCACATGTACATTACATTCTAGCGGAAGCAATAATAATCAATGGTATCAACAGTGGCGGACCCGGGATTTTCATTCAAGGGGGGTTGCAAATGGTTGATTGAAAAAGGTCTTCAAGGTTATCTTGACAACCCACCCAAGAAAGGAAAATGTTAATGAAAAATAACCCACCTAAGAAACATGTAATTGAGGGTCATTTAAAGCAGAGAAACCGCACAAACCAAACTTTAACATAGAAACATGAAATCCATAAAAGAATAAAAAAAAAATTTAAAGATGTATTTTACAGAGGAAACACACAAATTGAAAATCAAACTTTTCAATTTAAAATAAAATTCTTTTCTGAACTTGATAATAGTGGAGAAGAATCTAAAATGTTATTGAGGAGTGAGCTCAACCGGTCGCGAGTTTGGCACACTTTTCGCGACACACTTTTTTTTTTTTTTTTTTCCAGCACCAAGTCGTTCTTATTGAAATTCGAATTCACGACCGGTTGGCTCTGATACCATCTTAAATTTCTTTAGATAGCCATTCATACCAAAAGCTCGAGGCTTTAGTAGAGGCATCAAAAATACTTTTCAATATTCCCCTTGGGTGGAGCCCACTCCTCAATAAAAGAGAATAATTTGTAGAGGAGAGAGAGACGAAGACAGAGTTCTTTTGCAATGGAAGCGGGCGGGGGGCGGGGGGCGGGGGGGGGGGGGGCGGTGTGGGGTGGACGACTAAGGGCTTTTTTAAATGGGGGCTGGCCCAAATCAGCCTTGTAGCCCTTTGGGTGAGTCACATCCATGTAAGGCAATGATATATATATCCTGCCATCAGAGCATAAACAAGTCCATACTGAAAGTAAAGTAATGTGGAAGCGTAAAATTCAATCATTATTACATGTTTTAAACATAAACTATAGTCCACTCAAGTCTAAGCAACTAGGACTGGAAAATAGCAATCTTCATTCTTTACAATGTTTCTTAAAAGAATTTGTTTGAAATATTTTATATTATTATTCAAAAATATATATTTATATTTTTCGAATATTGGCTGTGTTTTGCTGAAAAATGCCATTTTGACTATTTGGAATGTTTTCCACTAAAAGCTTCGATTTCAACAATTTTGGTATGTTTTTGACAAAAAATGCAACTTTGACTATATTGGCCTTTTCTTTTTTATTATTTACATTTTTTTTGGAAAAAAATCAAAATATTATATATTTTTGCAATTTCTTGCTGTTTTTTTGGCTTCAATGTGCCATTTTGATGCTTTTGGAGTTTTTTGACTAAAAAACGTGATTTTGCCAATTTTGGAATGTTTTTGTACTTAAAAAAGGTAACTTTGATGATACTGGATTTTTCTTTTTTTATTAATTATATATATTTTTTAAAAATTTGATTGGCAAGAATTAATGTATCTCCAGTCTTGACATCGGATGCCTATACCATGTCATCTAGATCGGATGGCGTCTCAACCACCGCCTCTGGCTGTGTCTCAATAGCACAATAGTGATGTCCCGCATAACACTAAGGGTAACAAGTTAGAGCAAGTAAGCAAATATAATAACATAGCCATGTTGCATCAAATCTAGAATTAAGGACAAGTGGGTTATAAAGATGGCAAAGAAGTGTGAATATCTAAGCATGATTGTGCTATATATATATTGACATCAATGAATCATGTAAGACAAATCTAAACAAGTGTAAACTAGCAAAATGACAATCCACGTGAGCTCATCCTCCCAACTGCATGATACAAGCAAGATGTCCGTGGCGAGAGGTAGATGATATATATATATATATAGTACGGGTACCGTAGGTCTCCATAAAAGGAATTTATTTATAGCCAACAAGTATAATAGAGTATCCAGAGTGTCTAGTTACTCCAAAACAACTTAGATGTAGCAAGCATAAACGAGGCTAAATCCACACAAGCCGGTCCGACTAGAATGGATAGAAGCCAAGTGGCGCTGACACGTGGATCAATGGTAACTCTAATCGGGCAAGGTAACGGGTAGACTACACAAACCGGCTCATCTGGTAAGGTAAGTACATCAAGAAGTGTAGCCTTACACTATCAAGTCCTAGTTCTAGGTCATCAAGGCAAACCAAGTAAACAAAAGATACAAGAAGTCCATACTAGAACAAGGTCACCGGGTCCACACTAAGTCCAAGGTACAAGTCCATATGTCAAGACATCAAGTATAAACAGGTACAACATGTTTAAGTATCATGAGACAAATGTAAGATGAGGACGAGATGAGATCCAACCTTCGGTGTAGAGTGCCCTTGGTCAATGCCATCTAACCTTCGCACACTTGACCTAGTATTGGTCTAATCGAGTTCGGGGCAATCCGTAGGTGAATACCAGCTCAAACACCACCATGATGGCCTCACGATTAATTTACAATAAGGCATGTCATGGTTAATGAGTCCCAAACTGGTCCAAAGGTTTGAAAGTACAAGTTCTGCACTTTAGGAAAAACCCAGGCCAGGCTTATGGTTGGCTGTGGTCTAGGTACGGTTAGCCGTGAGTGTACCGTGGCTAGCCTTACGGCTCGCCGTTGGTAGCCCTACAATTAACCGTGAGGTAGCTGTAGAACAAAATGTGCATTTTTGGCTCTCTGGAGAATGTAGTCGTATGACATTCACGGTTAGCTTTTCTGTAAGCTTACGGCTAGCCATAAGGGGCTTACAGTTAGCCATAAATCCCTAGATCTGCATGCTGAAATAGACAAATTTGAATTCAATGGGGATCTCATTTCTAACACCAAAACCTGTAGAATTCCATCTCAACCATCATAATCAAGGCCCGATCCATCACACGCAACACCTAATTTTATCAAATTGACCATTAACAATCTAATTAACATCAAACCATCAAAAGATCTTGATAGAGGGTATTCTAGAGTAGATTCACCATCAAAAGAACGAAAACAAGCATGCATGTTATTTAATTATAGATGTTTACTTGCCTTTAGCTAGATCTAGGTAAAATTCTTCAAGATATTCAAGTGCCCCTCAAAATCTCAAGCTATCTCCCCGAAATTCCCCAAATCTACCCCTAAATACAGATCCTACACCGAAAAAAGAGGAATTAGGGCTAAAAAGCTTGCATGCAAAGATCCTAGCAAGGAGATTTCATCATAAGTGAGAAAAGAGATTTGGGAAGGAAATTGCTCACCAAAGAAGACCAAACGAAGAGCATTGGAAAGGGAAAGGACTTGATGAAAAAGGCGATAATCAAGGGTCCTTGAAGCTTGGAGTGTCCATCTCTAGCTTGGATTTGATGATGTCTTTGATCTGTTGAATACAAGGAGAGAAGGAAAGAAGAGGGGTAGAGAGGAGAGCTTTGTTGTAGTAGAGAGGGGAATTGAAATGAAATCAGATGACAGTTGGGTTATATAGTTTAAGTGAGTTTTCAATATTTACAAAGAAGTCCTCGACTCTAGTAGTTCAAGCAATTGGGCTTTGCAAGGATTTGGGTCCAACCAAAGGGTGTTTCCTACAAGGTTAGGGTGCCATAAGGCCCCTAACACAATTCCCTTTGTCCAAGGAGTCCAAGACCACCAAGATCTTAAAATTGCAAATAACCCCTTACACTCAAACAAGGCTTACAACAAGTTCCTTCTTAGTCCCAACTAGGTCCAAGCTCCCCAAAACCATTTGATCTCTATTCCAACCCCCCCCAACTAGTTAATTACCCACTAATCATTATTAATTAGCAACTAATCACACAATTAAGTAACGGGACCTGACTCGAGTACTCTCTCTCTCTATAGAAGACAGCTCCCAAGTTTCATCACATTGGTGATGAGGCTAATGAGATGGCCATGGGTGGTATTGTCTTTAGTCTGAAGATATCAATAGGAGAGCATTCTAATTCATGTTTATATAGCCATTGTTAGCCTGTATTGTTTTCTTTCTTTGGCATTCATATGCGATTTTTTCTTTTGGTGAAGTCTGAAAACTAACATTCATCAATAGATAATGCTACATGTAGTCAAGTAGTTGACCCATAGTGATACAAAATACTTACAAAAGTTTATGGGCTCTTATACCAAAAAAAAAAAAAAAAAAAAAAAAAAAAAGGAAAGAAAATTTAATGGTCAACTTGGTTAATAAAGCTTAACCATGACTACAGCACTGCAAGTACATTGCATTTTGTAGAATGTCAATTGTAACTAAGCTTGTCAGACCAGTACATGGTTATATTGTGTTTGCTGCCATACCATTAATATGCCTACATAGTCTTATTGCTCAAGGAAAATAACTCCACACAAGTTTTTTTTTTTTCATCATTTTGTTTACAGTTTACTTGATTCTTCCATTTCACCATTTTCCTTTATCTTTCTTCATTCCTTTTTTATTCTTTATCCTGGCTTTTGATAAATGATAAGCCAATGCATGTGCAGAACTTATCGTGTCCATGCATGTCCATGTTTTCTGGAGTGACTCTTTGATCCAAGCTGTCATCAGGTGTGCCCTATGATTGCACTCTAACTAAAAAATAAACCAATCTGCTTAGTTATATCAAAATATTGACAGTGAAAAGTACATCTACATGCGATGTATGTGTGTTGCCTGCCTTGTGACTGGAGCTTCTTGATCTTTTGGCATAGGTCTCACTGTAGTTTTTATATCTCACGCATGCCATGCTAGCAGACCTGGATGCAAGAAGGGGGGCTGGATCAACACGTATAAATAATTAGAAAAACACTTTGTCAATTATAATGATGGTGTGTCGCTATACACATAAAAAAAGAGGGGAAAAAACAGTAATGAACTAAGGATGGCTGGCGAAGAAAAAGGAAATTGGGAGAACATAAAATAATGAAATAGAAAATCTTGACTAATCTGACCACTAATTTACTAAGATTCTCAATGGTTATATTAATTTGTTTCATCGATGCGTGAACCTATTTATGGCCATTAAAACATGGGTAGTTTGTTCTGTCATGTGTTATGTATGTCCTGCTTCAAGCATCGGATATGTTTGCGTTTTACATAGATTGGTCTTAGATGGCATTTATACACTCATATTAATTTTGTTTAATCATGGTTCTCTTCCCATTTAAATTTACAGCGTTGTAGGAACCACCGACGGCCAAAGGGTTTGCCTTTGAACAGAGTTTCAAGCCAAACAGCTGCCAGGCCTGGTTTGTTTCCTGATATCTTTGTTCTACAGAATCCTCTTATAGTGTTAGCGATCTATTATCTGAAAGTAAGTGGTGCTAATTTAATAAATTGAAAAGGAATTATATGATTCTTGTCCGAGGTTTTTCCAGTAAAACTTGAATCTTACATTTATACATGTGGGTCCATGGTATCACAGGAAACAAATTTTGCTGGACTCAGCAATGATACAAGTTGGGCCATTCTGTTGGTAATATAAGCTGTTAATTTGGTGCACCCAAAAGTAATGCACCAATATCATATCTTCTCAATTAATGATGCTATATAGTTGATGAGAAAGATTGATTACTACCATGGTCCATATGTAAGAGGGGCCCAGTAAGATGGAGTGCATCATCCAAAGGATTCTTTTGAAGTAACCTCGAACCTGCGATATTTGCAATCTCGATCATGATTGCTGGGCACGCACATGTACAGCTTGTTGGGCCGATCCAATGCTTGATTGGACATTCCCTATTTTAGAATCATCATTGTAGGAGACTTATCTCTTGCATCTTAGGTTAAAATCTCTTCTTCCTTGGGACTGGGGGGTTGTGGGGTTTGGGGGGTGGTGTGGGGGTTGTTTCTAAATGGTCCAGTGTTGGCTTCATGTTATACTTTTCCTCTCATCCTTAAGTATGACTAAGTTCTGTCAGAGCACAATCTTCCTTGTCAATTCTGACTTATTGGGATATGCAGCTCTTAACTTATTGTTACTCATACTGAAATTGCCCCATCACAGATCTTATATTTTTAATATTTCAATTTAAAATTTTACAGTTTATTCTGTTTCATGTAATTTATACATACACTCTACACCAGGCATCAGAATTGAGTTCTGAAATTGGTATGCCACTCAACTTCCACTAATGTGTTGGTTTTTACATGCAGCGGTAAAAATGGTGATATCCAACAGTGCGATTAGAGGCATTTGTAGTGTGAATAGGGAGTTGTTGAAGCCGAGCAGACATCCTTGTGGACCTGATTATAGTTGCCCAATTATTTTTTCTACTATCCATATAACAATATCTGGTTACTGGGTGGGCCCTGATATTGAAGATGGGTGGGGATATGTGGAGGCTTCTGTGAATCAAGTTTCTGTTTGTTGACATGTTGTTTACGTTGTATCTTTTACAAGTTAATGAGCATTGCATGAATTTACTGGTTTGGGCCCTGTTTGGATCCCCACGGCTCTGATGCTCTGGCTCTGAACTTAGTTTATCTGTAAGTCTAAATACCTCTCCCTTAGCCCTGTAATGGGGCATGTCAAAGAATAAAACAGCTCTCACCTATACAGTTTCAGGTAAGGTAAGAGTAACTCTCCACTGGGCCAAATGCGCCATGAAGGTTGCCTAACTAAGAGATGGGAACAGATTAGTTTGGGTTTAAAGGGGTTGGGCTGAGATTTGGGTCATGGTTTGAGGCGTTTTAGCTCCATGTCAGTCACCAGTTTGGCAGTGGTGTGCACCAATGTTAAGTCTGGGCCTTGTGGTGTCAGAGGCTCTTCTGAGTCTGATTACCTGCATATTCTAGACTAGGGCCTAACCCAGACAACAATGGGAAGAGGCCCAAGTTTGTAAACTTGATACCTGATGCAACTCAGAAGGGCCTGGTAGATCAATAAAGTTGATCTTAGCCTGGCCTGATTCGCGTTTGGACTTGGAACTTTTTAACCTTATCCTACTATCTGAATAAGTAATCTGCGACCGGAATGGCATGTAATTGTCTGGGCCTAAAGACCGAGTGAACAGCACCGACCCATTGTGGTAATGGGCAATTTGGGCCTTACCAGCTTAAGATTCTGTAATTGGACCTATCCAGGATCATGCACCCAAATGTGAAGAGCACAGTGTTAGTCATGTAGGATCATGATGCCAACCAGTCTACGATCAATAGTGTAAAATGTTTAGTAGACCCAATGACTTTTGTCCAAGTCAAGAATAGTGGGCCCATCTATTGTACGGTTTGGATGCGGCGCATCTCCAACTCCTTTGATTTTATGTGGATGAGATCAACAGTCTTAAAATCTAGCCAGAAATCTCACCCATCAAGATTCAACAGGGTACCTTCTGTACATTGTGGTTAATGGACCAAGTTTCGTGTAGCTTGTGGTCTAACTAATGAATTCATCATCACTACTATCCGAGCCACAGTAAATCAATCTGGGCTCTCTTAGTGCATCCAACTTATGTAAGGTTCAGCAGATACAAGGGCCCAACTTACAGATTTCCCATGGAATACTCTGTTTATTTTTTTAATTCAGAAGGGATTTTCATCGAAATGCTAAAATCTAATTGGATTTGTGCCATTTAAGTTAAGTGAAATTACTTTTATTCAAATTGGGTTGTTTTCTTGTGTAACTGGCACAAATGCTTTTCTCCTCTTTAATGAAATTACTTGTATCCTTGGAAATTTCTATTCCTCATTCAATGAAATCCGTGCTCTATAATCTTTCATCAATGTTGCCTTTCGCAATGAATCTAGATTAGCCAACTCTATGACAGACGCTTTGGCAAAACAGGGGGTTGAGAGATCTACCCCATGGGAGGGGATTATTATGTAATTGTGGGGTAAGTGGAGGTACATCTTTCTTGTGCCTTCTTGTTCTTCTCCTTATTCTCTTTGTATCTTTCGTCTCTTTTAATGAAATTTATTGTTATCATTTCAAAAACAAATAAATAAATAAAATAACCGGCACAAATGCAAGGGCCCACAAGATATATAGATGGTCCAGACCTAAGTGCCTAGAGCTGGAGCGGCGAAACGCTAAGTTTTAGAATAATTATATATCTAGAGCACCTCCAGAGTGCTTATACAATATAGTGTTTGTGAGTTTATAAACAACTAACTACTGGACACAAATATATTTTATCCATATATTCAAGTATAAAAAATAGAGAAAAAAATGAACTTTGCAATTTGATCACATAAAATAAACAATAATTAATAATTCAAAAGAATTTTCTTCATTCAAAAGATAAATATCAAACTTAAAGAAAAGAAAATGCACAAAAAATAAAAATTCTGGACGGTTAGCTCCATATTCAGTCGAATCGCATTCCGAGGAGGATGGTCGAACCGCGCTTCGAAGACGGATTCGCTCTTAAAATGCTAATCCGTATTTTCGGAGCGGGACCGAGAGAGCTGAGAGGAGATTCTGGATACTAACATCCTTGACTGTTCAAGGCTCAATTCGACCATATACATAGTTTGGTCTCATAAAATGTCTCATGCTTTTATTTGGTAGGCAATGAGCTCACCAACATGCCCTGTGTCATGCAATGAGTTCACGAGTTCATTTCTTCATTATTTTAGACTCCTTATACACTTTTAATAATTTTATGATACAAATAAGAGGCAATGGGCTCACCAACCCAACATGCCGTGTGTCACGCAATGAGTAAATGTAAGTTGCGGTGAGTATCTAATTAAAGTCATGCAATGCCGTGTGTCATTATGATCCTGATTGTTTCTGTGAAGAGGAGATGGATAACCACTGAGCTATCAGTGGATCGGCCGGTGGCTGGTAGGGTTGGGGTTATGAATGAGTAAGTATTAAGTAGGGCCGAGAATTGAGTCTTTATTTTAGCCCCAAGTCTTCAATTGAATGACTAGCAATATCGAATGGAGTACATTTTTATTGATTGATTATGCATGATAAAATAATTATAATTTAAGACAATGTTTCATATTTGATAGATATTTCAGATGTGGTCATGCAATGAGTCCATGTCTTTATATATTTATGATAGGGAAATATTTAAGTGAGAACTATTAAATGAGAACTGTTTTGCAGGGCCCAATTAGCAATCCATCCAAACCTAACAACTAATAGGAAACCCACTGATAGTCACTAATCCCAAAGATTGGCACACATCCGAATGGACTGAACCGTTGGATCAAGGGTTGAATATTTTTTTGAATATGAAGCCATTAAACTTGTGGGCCACGGATGAAGGGGTTAGGGGCATGGGTTTGGGGTCAAAATTGATACTTGTGGTGGTCTCACATAAATAAAAGTTGGGGGTGAAAGTCTCTAAAGACATTTGAAACTGGTTGTTTATGTGAAGAAGAGGAGATGGATAACCACTGAGTTGGGCTAAGAAGTGAGTCTCTTTTTTGGGCCCACATTTGCTAATTCTTCAATTGAATGAAGTTAGGTTACTGTAAAAACTTCATTCTTTTTTGGCCCGACGCCTTCAACATTAGCAATGACTAGCAATGCATACATATATCAATTGGAGTTTGGAACTAGCAATGTCGAAGAAGCCAATGCCAACATAAGCTATAAAATGATATCAAGACCTTTCTTTGTGAATTTTTTTTCCTTGATGGAAGTGTCCATAGACTCCAAACTGCTGCAATACAACCTCTCTAACAACCAACCTACTAGTTTTTTTTTTTTTTTGGTAGAACCTACTTGTTATTGTGGTGCATGCGTATGGAGTTTGTGCCCAAACTTTTGGTAGCTTCCACTGGCTGAACCATTTCTAAATGGACAACTTTGAAATGCACATTTGGACTTGGGTCCCTAGCTAAGAATACCCTCTTTTGAGAAGGGCAAATATCTTAAGATTATTGTTAACACTCTGTGGTCTGTACTTTGTTGTGGAAATGATATGCAAATGAGATTACAATTACTGTTGCACTGGATTGGGTGGGCCATCAATCTCTCTGGTTACTACAGAGCATTTCTAATGCTGTGTTTAACCTGGCATGTTGCTAACACATAGCAAATTACAAAGAGATAAGACAGACAAATGAGCCCTTGTTCGAAATTTTTTGTTTGCATCTTATAGGTAGGTGACAAAGGGTGAGGCCCAGTGTGGCTTGTTTAATGGAAGGCCTACGATGTGGCCCATTCCCCTACTCACTTGCCCTTTGACAACCTCAAAACTCCGAAACTATTTGTTTGCATTAGAATACATAGCATTCACACTATAAAGTGGTTAAATGAAGATCAAAGGTACATAGCATTCACACCATAAAGTGGTTAAATGAAGATCAAAGGTGAGTTTCCGAAAAAGAGCATCAAATCACCTTTCCTCGCGAGGAAATTAGAAAATGAAGATGAGAAATGAATGCCCAATCATCACACTAGTAATTCAATACATAGGAAAATGAAGGTCAAAGTTATATCTCTATTGTATATCTTTCGCCCCACACCACAGATCCTTCATCCCTCACCCCTTAATTAATACTTTGGTAGAGTTCATTTCACCGTAAATTCCTATCTATTCAATTACTATATATTTTAATATAAACAAACAGGCCTTAGAGTTTGACATAAGAGACGTGATAAACTCAAAAGACAGCCAGATCTAAGTACCAGACCAACCAATTGATTGCCAGGCTTGAAAGTCGGATGAATTCCCAACATGTGACTGCAAAATCAGATGAATTCCCAACATGTGACTATGTGAGCACATAACTGTCACAGGGCCCAGTAGGCCCTTCAATACAACCTGGCCCATTGAAAGGATCTAGTGGCACTATGTAATTCCAAATGAAGAAAAACAGGTGTGGTGTGTGCAGTCAAATGAGAAAGGGGAATACTCTACTAGCTCCAGGGCCTTCTTTTTTTTTTTTTTTTATTGGGAACTCTAACTCATACACTCTAAACTCACACATTTTCACTAGCTCAGGTACAGCTTGGGGACAGGGACCCTTATATTTGCTCAGAATTAAACTCCTAAAAGAAATTTAGGATGTGCCTTCCCTTCGAAGGGACTAAAACGAAAGGAGTGTAGGTGAAAATCCACAAATGACCATCAAATTGCCTGTACTCTCGGGAAAAATTTTATTATCCAATTATCACTGTAATAAATCAAGTCCTATGAAAGTGAGGGCCTTATCTATTTCTCCACTTTATATCGATCCTTTGCTCCTAGCTTCCAATATAATTACCGTGAAATCCTGAAATTCAATGCAAAGCTGGGGAATCTTTCGGAAGTCAGCATACTGGCGCTATTTTTTTTGTCCTACTGCTATGTGTGATTGCCTTTTTTTTTTTTTTTTTTTTCTTTTATTTATTTGTTACATTGTTTTTTTCTATATTGAGAAGCCTCCAAAGCCCAAAATGACCACATCTATTTGTCACTTTAGTCCATATTATCTTGGTACCCAATGAAATATGCAAGAAGGTATATCTGTCTCTAACATCAGTTATTCTCTTGATTAGGGTAAATCTATATTCCTCATAACAACAACAGTTTTCCCTAACAGACGAAAACATACAGACAATATTTGTCTGGGTATGGAATATTCAAAGAAAGCAACATCTGAAGTCACATGGTTATAGTGTAAACACAGGCAAAATTAACACAATTATTTCTTAAACATACACTTAATTATTGTTGACACTGCGTTGTGCCTATTAAAATAAACACAATTATTGTAAACACAATATCGTTTTGCCCGATAAAATAAACACGATTATTGTAAACTCAACGTCGTTTTGCCTGTTAAAATAAACACAATTATTGTAGACTCAACATTGTTTTGCCTGTTAAAATAAACACAATTATTGTAAACTCAACATCGCATTCGTTATCTCAAATGTAATTAAAACCCCAGATAGAATTACAATTTTTGAAGGCAACGATTGGGTTAAGCCAACAACGCATTTGATTAGTGTAGAATTAAAAACTGATCATGAGTAGAATGCAGACCGGTTTGTCATTTATACAGTGGTGAATGCAAGAAGGAAAAACAGACAAAAGTCATCGAGTCAATTGTAAAATAATGTTTGATATCCAAACTACATTGTTGCTTTTAGCAAAACCTTTTCACACTTTCGGCAGCTGTAGCATTTTTCGCCGATTATCCCACCAATAAGCAATGATATTAGTACCATACAAGTTAAAACTACTTACATACATGAGTTCTAACAGATGTTAAGATTTAAATGGATGCAACGTGGAATGGATTTGATAGGACCATGATACAACAAATTATTTTAGGGCATGTTTGTGAAATGTCGAGGATTTCTTGTATTAGAGAACACTCTAATTTTCTTTCATGTTATTTTTAAGAGAAACTTGAGTCAAATATAAACAAAAATAAAAATAAAAACCTAATGCTTTTACAGAGATTTTTCTCCCACGAGCAATTGGATGTGGGAGTTCTCATCCCGAGCCTCCATAAGGCAAAAACTCCCTAAATCTCATAGACGAGCCCATGACGAAGGCAGCTATCCATTTTCTATATAGCATTGCTTGCAAGAGCGTATTTTCCCCACTATTACACTTGTCTAAGATAATATTCAGGGATCGATGTCTTGAATCCAAACTGCGCTCAAGTGTATTGGCATTGGGCCAAATTCACTTTAATAGGAGTTGAGCCCTCCATCAGGTTATCAATTTGAAACAAAGTGATCTAGATGCCCTTCATATGACATTTTTGTTTAATCACAACTTCCATGGAAACCCCGAATCCAATTGCAATGAAAACTGGGTCGAGCAATAGGGAAATTCTAGTTTTGAAGGTTTAGATTTAAGAAAGTCGGCTCCACTCATCTATTGGAAGTCGAAAAAGGATCCTACTCTCCATCAACAAGAAACTCTTATCTAATTCACATATTTTGCGTGGTTTGCATTTTAATCTTCTCCAAATCATCACAATCTATAATAATAATGTTATCGGCCTTTCCATTACTCTACGTGTTTACTAAATGGAGAGAGAGAGAGATGTGGTGGTGATGTGTTGATGACACAATGACATGAAAATCCGTGATCGGTTGTGACTGGCATATGCCAATCTTTTGTTCCATCCAATCCATTTATATTATAAAATATACATCTATTTCTGCAGTTGGAATGCCTAAATTATATAATTATATTATTTGATAGAAGAAAAACACTACGCAATGAATGGTGCACATGCCTGGGGATTAAGCTCAAACTCAAGTTGCTATAATTAATTACCATTTCACTAAATCACCAAAATAAAATATGATTGATAAAAGCAGAAGCCCTTGGATCAAAATTAAGAATGGGAATGATCTTCTAATTAGTTCTATCCCTCTTCAGTCCACATGGATGGAAGCACCAACATATATAATATCAGCCTACTTTATCCTAACCGGGTCCTATGCACATCCTTAGTCGAGACTGTAAATATATATATATATATATATATGGGAGGTGCTCCCGTGAGAGTATCTCTCACTTTATTATGAGAGATAGAGGTGGGGGCCCTCACATTTAAGTTGTTGGCATTGGATATGGATGTGAGGGCCCCCACCTTATCTCCCATAGTAAGGTGAGAACATCTCTCATAGGAGCATTTCCCTACATATATTGCTAACAGAGTGTTCCCAATCCTTTGGGTTGGACTAATCCTTCCAGGCCCAGAGGAAAGCCGGATAAAACCCATGTGGCCCCCAGGTGGTAGCACTAGTAGACTCAACATTCGGTTCCTAAAGAGGTGAGAACCGGGGATCGATACCAAAACCTCTAGCTCAGGAAGAGAGAGAAACTGTGGTCCTGACCACTCGGCCAACTCCTTGGGGTTAGTCGAGACTATATCCAAATACAATGAACGTAGTAGACCATCCAATTTCTTTGTCACGTCGTAGACAGTTTTAAATAGATATAAATGACATAATGAAAAGCTATACGAAGGAAAAACTATACACATAAAATTTCTCCTGCAGATATCTGGATTATCACTGGTCCATAGTTTTAGTTTAAGATGTTCATATCTTTGATCTACACGCAAGTGAAAATTCCACCATAACGTCATAGTGTAGGCCAGTCATCATTCGTCCAAAACACTACAAAACATGGGCACCTTGTAAATTGACACCCATTTCCATTTTATATTAATCCAATCCTTATTTACCAATGAATTCATTCAATAAAAGATGTCACTAACTTCGCCTGACTTCTATTCAAATCGTGATTGATAGTGGTTTCTTTCTTTTTTCTTAGGAGCATAAGGGTTTTGAATTTGTAGACTTAAACTTGGGTTGATAAAGAATGACACTTTTTTTTAGAGATATAGAATCGAAAGAAGATGCCATATGTGATGCTTTTTTTAAAAACTCACATATATTTTTATTCACCATAGGCATTCAGTGCATGAAATATTTTAATGCAAATAAAGAAGGCCTTAGAGCTCAGTGGTTAGGCATTTCTCCTCCACAAAAAAACAACTAGGAATACGTCTTGCTTATGATGTCAAAGAATGAAAATAAAAAATAAGCACTAAAGCAACTAGAAAAAAAATCCGTACTAGGAATGATTAAAATGTAGTAGAAAAAATATATGAAAAGATGATCAAAATGAATATAAAGTTCAGCTCTGGAGATATAAAGTTCTTTGTCTCTCTTTCTCCTACATAAGATGACAAAACACACTTATAATGGTTTATAATGCTTGGGTTGAAGGGAAATCTCCCCAAAATCCGTAGTCCTAACAAGAATGGATAACCAACATGAGGTTTATGTAGATTTTTTTAATATAAAAATGATAGCTTTGCCTTTACATTCATTAAAAAATAAGTGTATTATTATTTATAGAATTATCATTATTTTATTTTATTTTGCTAACATAGGGTTCTCAATCCTTTGGGCTGGACTAATATCTCCCAGCCCAGAGAGAAGCTGGGTAAAACCCCTGTGGCCCCCAGGTGGTAGCACAAGTGGACTCAATATTCGGTTCCTGAAGAGGGGGGGAACCGGGGGTCGATACTAAGACCTCTAAGTTCCGGAAGAGGGAGGAACCGTGGTCCTGACCACTCGGCCAACCCCTTGGGGTTATAGAATTATCATTATTTAATCTCAAGTCTCATTGATCTTTCTCTCTCAATAGCTCTTTTAAGCACCTGAAGCCTAATTATGCATTATGAGATTTTTGCCAATCCAATGGTGGATTGTGCACGGCTTGGGTTAATTATAGCCACTTATAAGTACATGTTTGATCTTCATTGAGAGGGATTTAGATTTAATGAAATTAGCCCTATATTGATGAAAATGAATTTATGTAAGTTACTCAACTAAAATTGGGCTGAAAATTTAGGCCTATGCCTGGGTCATGATTAGGGATGGAACGGTTTGGTTCACCGTTCATTTTGGAGAATTGTTAATCGAACCGTGAATTACGGTTTTCAATTTTCAAAATCGTAACTGGAAAAACCGTTAAAAACCGAACCGTAGTTAACTGTTAAAAATTGTAACCTAACCGTATTAGAAAAAACCGTTAAAAATGTTAAAAATCATTTTGTCAAATACGGTTAACCGTTAAAAACCATTAAGAATTATATACATAATTCATTTAGGCCATTTATTATTTTTATTAGTATAATGATACGATTAACCATGTGCCGGTTAATCGAGCTGTACTTCATGGTTCGGATCAGTTAATAACCGTGAGTCAATATTGAAAACCGTAACCAAACTGTGAAGTGCGTTTTTTTTTTTTTAATAACTGTAACCGTAATCGAATCGTGAAACACGGTTATTAACTGCGGTTATTTTAATTTCCGGTTTCCTTTTACACCCTTAGTTATGATGCTATAATTCACCATTCTCTCTACCTTGTGCCGGCGCAAGGAAAAAATAGCATGGAAACTAGTATGAACTAAGCCATTACTAGATTGTTTTATTTTACTTTTTGTCATATTCATTGTTATTTTTTTGTATCCACAATTTTCCTCATAGAGAAGAGCACATAAAAATATTCTTAAGGAAGCTACAAAGGGCCTAGCTGAGAAAAAAGAAAGAAAATGAGTTATTTATACTATAGTATACATTTTTTAAATAGTGACTATAGAAATTAAATAAAAAAACTCATAGAAATAAAATAAAATCTTTATAAAATGAAAAATATTCTATTAAAATTAAAAAAATACACTTCATAGAATTAAGTATTGAGCATAAGTTTTAACCGCAAGAAAAGAACAAACAGATTATGCGGGTTAAATTAGTTCACCTTGACCCGACTCGTTTAAATGCGGGACACAAAGGTTTGACCCGCAACTGGCCCTGGGTGTGTGTTGGGGTGGGCCGGACTGACAGGTTGGGTTGACTTTTTGAGTGCTCTGCATTGGAAAATATAGGAGTTTTATTTATATTATAGATCCTAGAATGAATAAAAATAGATCTCTTCAAAGAAAGTCCAAAACACGTGGTTATCATGTGACTAATGTGAGCAACCGCTCCCTCTCTCTCCCCCCCCTCTCCCTCTCTCTATCTCTCCGGTCCATTTCGATAACGAAAAGAGAATCCTCGGACATCACGCGGGATGCAGTTGCGAAGACAAACGTTCTTGTTACGGCTTTGACTTGACTCACGTGTGGGCTTCTCGGCTCCCATCAACTCATCTCAATGGAACACAATTGAAATCCAAACCATTCACACATACATCCCTCTCTCAATGCCCACTTTAATTATTAGGTCTTGCTAAACAAAAAAAATCCTGTTTGACTTTTCAAAGAAAAGTGAAAAGTTTACGTTTGGCAACTCCCAAAAAACCTACATTTTTTACATATCAATGCAAGATTTATTCAAATCTCTCTATTTTAGTGGCAATCAAATCTCTCAAATTTAGATATATGAAATTGATATATCAGCAAATTCTATGGTTTTTAAATACTTCAGAAAAGGTTCCATGAGGGAGTTATGAATTTATGTTTGGTGTAAAAAGTTTTTCCTCGATGAATCGGTGTTAATGTTGTTTGGTGCAGCCGTGATTTTTTTTAGTAAAAACTATTAGGTTGGTGGGTCGATATGTATGTGGGGTAGGTGGGTAGATGTAGGGGGGGGGGGGGGGGGGGGGGTAAGAAAGAGAGTGGCTAGGTGGAGTTGGGATAGGAGTGAGGAACTGGGGGTTAATTTTCCGTGGAAATGAACTTTCAATACCCCACTATACGAAGTCCATTTTCATACCTAAAAAGGAAAACGTTGACGTGGCGAAAAAGTAGTTCCGCGGAAAACTGCTGCACCAAACATATGTAAAACGGGTTTTCCGCAGAAAACCACATCATTTTATGTAGAAATGGACTACACAAACGTGCCATTAATGCACTTAGCAAGCAAAAGAAAACCTAGAATCCATTATCTTTGTTTCCAAGCAAATCTTGTGGGGGCCATCATGGTCTAGAAACTGAAAGATGATAAGTCATTTCCTTCATTTTGGATTTTCCATCAGTACTACGTGGTGGCCTTGGAAGTGAAATTCCACGTGGCGATCATCCATCCACCCAGCTAGCAAAGTCATGCCCATGATCACGACGACTATGACTATGTATGTAGCATTTACCGACTCTTATACAGAGACGAGACATGCAAGTTCCAGGTATAAACGCGGAAGCGACGCTTTCGACGGGAAGGTCAAAAAGGAGGGCTATGACTCTGATTTTGGTGTCTTTCCTCACTGGCTCAATTGGTGTCTACTTTGATCTTATTTATCTTCTAAATGATTGTGTCATAGGATTAGAGATATTGGTTGTATATTTGGAAATAGTGTGAGGATGATCAGGGCCATTGATCGAGTGGGTCATTTAACAACATCATAGGTGAAACATCTATCAATGTATTCAAAATAGCTGGACTGGATGTTGGAGGAAACTTTTTTCCTTTTTATACTCCATTCACCCCAAGTTGCTGGGTCCCATGATAGCACGTATATAAACGAAAAGAGAGCCCATATAAGTGGAAAGAAAGCGTGTGCAAGCACAAAAAAGCAGCCATACAAGTGAGAAAGAGTAGCATAACCATGGATCCAACATTAGGCAAGTGGGTGCTGCTAATCAACTTATGAACCCTGAATTGTTTCTTGGATGGACCCCTTGATTGTACCATTTAGTCCAAATCGACTCATTGGGAGTTCAAATGGATTGTGATATTATAATTTAAAAATATAAAAGATAAATGCAAAGTGTATATTATAATTACATAAAGTTGGATCACATGCATTATATTAGTTCACGATTGATCCAGAATCTTATGTATATGATCTAAACTTAGACGAAGACCAATCATATTAATTTTTTATGACCAACATCTGTTTTTTTTTTTTTCTCAAAAAGTTAGGTACATGATGTGGGTGAGTGAGTTCAAATCTCCTACAAAGAGAAAAAAGGAAAACAATTGATGACTTCAGTTATTATTGTGTTGCAACCAAATTATATTAGACATCCAACATCAAGACTTCATTATTTTAACGAAAGGCATGTGATTGATCCAAGTTACCAAGTGCGAGAACTCTCTAGGCCTACAATTAATGTTGGATAAAACTGACCAGGTAAGCTAAGGCCCCAAAACATTTGGTGCACTCAAGAAGCAAACCAATATCAATTCTTCTGAAAACTCAGAAAATGTCGCTTCTCTTTAATCAGAAAAGCTATTGTCAAGTTAAAATGGTGGTCTACTATTGACTTAAATGGATGGTTCAAAATTAATAAAACCCAAAACTATTTGGACTTTTCTTGTTGTATAAAAGGATCCCAATAGAGAAAATTTAGACACCTATAGCCATCCATGTTGAGAAAAAAATGAAAAACTGAAGAAAAGAAATAGACTGTCTAAAAATTTAAAGTGCAAGTAGGAGCCACACCCAATGCATAAAGTTCGTCTTTTCACATTATTTTGGATGTACTCACGAGGAAAAGAGACTCGGACCCACCTATATAAACCAGACCCAGCTCTCTCCATTCCTCTCTCATTGTATCTGATACTCCTTTTTTTCATCACATTCCTTCTTTCAACATATCTTGAAAGAAGAAGAGAGAGAGAAGAAGAAACTCATTTTTCTTCTTGGTAGAGAATAGAGAGAGATGTCGATGGATATCAATGAAGTACCATCTGTAAATCCAAAAGAGGAACCACAAGCGGCTCCTTCCAGGGGAAACCTAAGAAAATATGACCCTTTGGACATGGAATCTGCTTCCTTCTCTACCCATCATGGCCATGCTTCCAAGGTTCTTCCTCTCAGCTTCTCCTTTTCATTTTTGTGTTTCATGCAAGAATACTTGACATGATTCTCAGTCTGTTTGTGCAAAGGTGGTTGACTGTTTGATGTTCAATTCGTTGATCTCCATGGCCTACTGGTATACATTCATGAAGAACATGACTGAAGATGATACCCATCACTTCCATGATTTCCATTGTGGAGATGGACCATGATTTAGGAACTATTTGAATGACTACCTATTTTTAGCTGTTTATACTTATTTACATAGAGTCGAATTTCTTGATTATTTACTTTAAATGGAGAAGATTCAATGCCTGGGATCTAACAATTGGTGTGAATTTTTAATCATGGATAGATCCATTTCTGGTGGGTTGTGATCCTTTGTCAACTATGCTTTTTTTTTTTTTTTTGCCCTTTTGTACTGTTTGACTTGGGAAGTCTCTTTTATAGACTACATATTTCTGAGTGACATGTAATAGGATCATTTTGGCAAGTAATTGAAGAGGAGTTTTCTTTCATATGCTCTAGCATGCATATGGGTAGGAGTGCATGGGTCAGGCCTGCCCGAATGACCCGAATTTCTTGATTATTTGGGGCACTGTTAGGCCCATGGGCCTGACTCATGGCCGAGATTTAAATTGGGCCTGTTCTGGGCCAATTATTCTTAAACTTCTGCCCTGGCTCGATATATGTAATACTGAGTGCATATATTTTACAAATGTGTTGGGCCTGGACCTGCGTTGCAGGCTGGTGGGATGAACAGGGACTGGGTGTTAGGCCTGATGAATAAATAAGATGGGCTTCGACAACGTTGGGCTTAGCCTGACCCATGAATACACCTAAATCTTGGGAAGAGTGGGTATGGATCACATGAATTGTGAGATCTTTTTAACTGTTGTAATTTCAATTGACAAAGTTTTAATGGCGTTTATTTCTTGGGAAATGTCTTAATGGTGCTTGTTCAATCAATCTTAATGACATTTTAGTACTTTTGTTTTCCTTAAAGAAAGATTAAAAGCATTGACTCCTCGATGTTTCTGTTGCATGGTGGAAATTAGTATGGTTGAATATTATAAACTTTAGGTCAAGGAAAAATTGTTCCCCCCTTCCTCAAGTAACACCCATGCAGGTGTGATCTCACTCCTGGGGGATTTTCTTCTAGAGGAGCCCACCACACATATGGTGGGGGATACTTTGTAGGCTCCTTTATGACAAGGGCGTTTACTTTTACTTAGATCTTTGGGGATTGGAATTCCCGTACCATCCTTGTGTGGGACTTGAGTAGTCGTGTAGGTGAAGATTTTGCCCATTTTCTGAGCATGATTATGTAATCATTTGTGCATATATGGTAGAATTTTTACCCCAATCCCACACAGGGATGGTGAAGGAATTTTCAATCTCCCTCATCACAAAAGCAATAACACCTTGAATTAAAGTAAAAAAAAGCCCACATGCCACGTATGCGGGCCTCGGCAAAAGGCAAAAAACTAAACGACCCATCGCTGCACTTTAGATCAGGCAATTTCTATCACATTCCTGTTACTTCGAATTGGCACTGACCTAATTTGATATTCATTACACTAAATGGTCACCATTAAATTGAGATACTAATTTTTAGCATTACTTTTAACTGTTGATTTGGAGGGCTTAAAGTGGGTATAAAACAAAATATGGTCTGATTTATTTATATGCATTAACCTTCTTAGATTCAATCTTCTTGATTATTAGGGGCATGAGTTGTCAGTGTTATTTAAATAAGTGTTACTTTGGAGATCTTTCTCATGTGTGTGTTTTGACATAAGTTTTTGGTACAAGATATAAGAAAAATATCATTACAATCAAAGTCTTGTGCTGACTATGTTGGGGTCGACTATAGGAATTCTATTTCTCCATTCTAATATATCCTGAGTGAAATCCTCAAATAGTTGCATTTCTTCATATATATTTTTATTGTTTTTATCCATACCTTCTTCAACCTATTCCTTCCCCCTAGGCCATCAACACTTGTATAGCAAAAACCGCTATAGCAAAGCCTTTCATTACCACCGTCATTTTCTTCTTGCGTTATCTATGTCCAAATCATTTCAAACGAAATTTCTCTTATTTTATCATCTATTGGTGTAATGCCTAAATGCATTAGGTAGGTTGACAGCCAATTTCATCTAAAGTTCATCGATTCTTACTACCAGTTTCAAGAAAATGAAAGAGGGTTGTGTTAGGTAGGTTTGTTAGTGTAAATCTTTATCACAATTCGAACTAACATGAGTTATAAATAAATGTATACAAAGTGTATTTTATTTGTCTCTAAGCTCATCTTTCTATTTACCAGTCAATTTAACATTAATTTGATTTTACAGGCAACTGATTGGATGACCATCTTACAACTTGCCTTTCAAAGCATTGGGGTTGTATATGGAGACCTTGGCACATCTCCTCTCTATGTGTATTCTAGCACCTTCACAAATGGCATAAAGCACAAGGATGACATCATAGGAGTCCTTTCCTTAATCGTCTACACAATTACTCTTCTCCCCTTAATCAAGTATGTCTTCATCGTGTTACGTGCCAATGACAACGGAGCTGGTAATGACATATCCCTTTTTTTTTTTTTTTTTCTAATACATGAACATAATAAATATAATTGGGAATGGTCCTCTAACTCTAGGGCTGATATGACAACCGATGTACTTCAGAAACCATTTTAATCTTCCATGAAAATGCTATTGCATGAATCCCAAAGGGTGTGTGACGGAGAGAGAAAATATTCTGTTTTTTTTTTTTCACGTGCAGCTCACTATTTTGTTATTTGGTGCAACCCTTTTCCTTGCAAAAATAAAAAACTCTAAATTGATTTAATTTCTTGGATGGAGAGAATTTTGGTTTTCCATTGGTTGGTGGGGTAGGATTGCAAGATTTCTCTCTTCCATAGAAAATAGGGCTGCACATGGGTGGTTCGGATCGGTTTAGCACTAAAACCAACTACCAAACCAAACCTATTGGTTTTTTAATTCACTAATCCGATCTGACTTATGGAGAGGACTTAGATCAGTTCAATTCGGTTGGTTAAACCGGTTATTTATTTTGAAAATCAGAAATTAAAAATTCCAAAATGATGACACTAGAGAAGATGCGCAAAAGGCACATGCGTTGTCAAATGCCAATCAAATGAAACCCTAAAATCTAAATGGTTCAAATTACACAATATATTGGCCGGTTCGATTTAGGGAGTGAACCAGGGGTTCAAACTTATAATTGATCGATCTAAGTGGTTTCTAAGATTTTCAAACTGTAGATCAAACCGATCTACTCTAAAACCGATCCGAACTGCCCGATTCCGTTGGTTCGGTTCGGTTTTGGGGTGATACCGGATTTTCTGTGCAGCCCTAATAGAAACAAATGTTTATAGAGTGCATAATCCTCTCATTACACCCAAAAAAAAAAAAAAAAAAATCCTAAATCAAATTGGTTTTCCTTCTCTCTTTCTTTTTATTGAATTATTTGGGTGAAGACGAGTGCAGTCTCAAGAAGATGAGAAGATACTGATTAGTGATATGTTTTGATTTTAATTGTCATTGCAGGGGGGACATTTGCCCTGTACTCGTTGATATGCCGTTATGCTAAGGTGGGGATGCTTCCAAGTCAACAGGCAGAAGATGCAGAAGTATCTAATTATCAGTTAGACTTACCCAACAACAGATTTCGCCGGGCTTCAAGGGTGAAATCCACATTGGAGAATAGCAAATTTGCAAAGTATTTATTGTTGTTCGTCACTCTGCTTGGTACTTCAATGGTCATTGGTGATGGAGTACTCACTCCTTCCATGTCAGGTACAAATATATATCTGTGATACTTATATCCATTTACATGTACTACGATCAGCAAGCATGTAAATGGGTTAGGCTCACCGGAGTCAATTCAGACCAATAAGTGATCGAGTCCGGTGAGTCAAAATAGTTAGGGCGAGTCTGACCCTGTACACGGTTGACTCAACTCCATAACCTTAATTTCTAGTGATCAAGTTGACTTTTAATACCTTGATGGCAGTGTTTAAAAAATTTTAAAAAGAAATTCTCTTTTCTTCCCACCTCGGACCTTGATGGTAGGGTAATGGCCTAACTAGTGCAAGCCCCGTGAGGGCTTTGGCTCAATCTTAGCGCGACTTGCATATGTAAGGATAGGGCAAGGACATACTGCGGCCTAACCATTTAGACCTGGCTGGACCATTTGACAGCCTTACATATATTACACTATTCACATCACCAACATACTTGATCATCCACACCATACATTGTGCAGTGTCATTGCATATTTGTAGCTATGCATAGATTGCACGAACTGTATGATAATAGCAGTCAGTGGATTCTATAAAATGATCAATAGTCGCTTCATATTTTCTACCCATATTTGTTCTTTTTGCCTTTTTATCAGTCATATGTTCTTTTATCTCCACATATGTTAATAAAGTGATCTATGTAAAGTACTATGTATGTACTTCTTGGCCCTCTTGTGATGGGTCCTCAATCTTAAATGAAAGATCGATCTCCCCTTATGTGACATGGAGGCCCATAATTTTGTGAGACTCATGTGGTGGGTCATTGCTAAATTTGAGACCAAGTGGTTGCTAAGCGTTGATTCTGCATGACCCATATCTTGATCATATAGATCCATTAGTTTTGAAAATACATTGCCCTGGTCCGATTTGTAAACCTAATCCAATTCCTTGTTGGGATTGGTCCCCAGTTGATCCTAGAAGGCTCTTGCCCATGATCTTCTTCGGAGACATCAGTACCTAAGAGATCAAATGTGATATTCTACATATTTATTTTCTCTTAGGTGACATTTTTTTTCTCTTTTAACATTTTGAGCAGTTTTATCAGCGGTGGGAGGGATAACACAAGCAACAAGTGCCATGACTGAAGGTATATCTACTAAAGGAATGACTTTAATTATACTGTTTTTTTTTTTTTTTTTTTTTAATGTATGCATGGGTTTCTAAAGCAATTAATTCATCCTTCCAAGGGATTCTTCACCTTCATTTTTGTCGATTCGTTCTTTTCCTAATATTTAATCCTCAATTTTCAATTCTACCCCATTGAAATGTTCGATCTTCAAAGACATTTTATCATCATCATCGTCATTAGTATCGTCAATTTAGCCTGATCCCAGCAATCTAGAATGAGCTTAACTTTTGGTGTGTATAAGGGAGGTTCATAGACCTTTTTTTGTATCTATTTTGAATTGTTTTTAAGTACTTTCTTTCTTAATGAAATATTAGTAATAACACATATTCTTACTTCTTAAGTTATGCATCAATAAGATCAGGATAGAAAAAACTATTTGCAAACCAACTTTCTCTCTATTGGGTATTTTTGAATTTACTTTTTGGACATGCATTTTATATCCTTATGGGCATGTTGGTTTGCATTAGAATACATGTGATTAAATACATAAGAATTCATTGTCAAATTAGCTCCACTGAAGGATTATTAAAGAAGTACTGAAGTGTGAATGATATGAGGTGAGGGGGGTGAGGGATATAAGGTAGCAATGTAGATGGGACCTTGACTTTTGTATGATTTGAATTACTAGGGTGATGAATAGGTATTCGTTTCTCATCTTCCTCTCATTCACTTTCATTGAAGGGGAGATTATTTGAAAGACATTTTTGTATATTCATTTTGGATCCTCATTTGAAAGGTTTAAGTCTAAATTTGAATTTCAAATATCCGATTCTCCAATCAAGTGGACTTATGGTTTAATACTAATATTTTAATCAATCATGTCTTGCAAATTTAAGAACATTCTTTTTTTTTTTTTTTTACTAATGGTAAATTTGTATTGGAAAGAGAAGAAGGGCAGAAGCCCCTAGGACAGGGAGAAAAAAGAATACAACAGGATAACAAGCTAAGAAAAGAACAGGGCACCTCGTTAGAAGAGGGCAAACAACACTTACAAAGAACATTCAAATCTAGACTCTGTTGAACTGACTTATTAATAGCCTAACATGCACACTCATTTGATAGGAACGTCCATTCATTATTTAACATGTAAATGGAAAATCAAAATGAAACCAATGCCAACAATCCATCAATGGATGGAGTGTGATAATTATTGTTGAATGGAGAAAAATAGTGCTCCTCATATCATCCATGGAGACCCTATAAGACTATTGATAGATCAATGGCATGCACAAATGCATTCATGACAAAGCATGCAACATTCAATTGCCATTCAGCAATTGCCTTGTTCTCTTCTTTTCTTTATTAATTTAATTGCCATTCAGCAAAAAGACAAAGCATGCAATATAGCTTAAAGGTGTTTATTGTCTCAACCAAGAGATCGCGGATTTGAGCCATATTATTTAATAGAAAATTCTAAGAATCCATTTATTTGTAGTTATTATGGCTCATTGAATTATACACTATAAAAAAAGCAACTTTTAGCGTTAGCAAAAAAAAAAAAAAAATGCCTTTAGCCTCGGGACGCTTGTCTAGGCTTTTCGGCTGTTTCTTTTTCTGCCGATAAAAACCAGACTTATTTGACTTTGAGCAACAGAGAAATCCGGCGGAATTTTCCTCCAACTAAAAGTCACTTTTTTGTAGTGATAGTATTCATTGGGCCTTGAATGGCACATTTTTTTAATATTATTTTCTCATCTTTATTAGGAAATGATTGGAAGTGAAGCTTGCTTTGCACATGACCCCATGATTAACATTTATGGGGAAAACTTTCTCAGGATCTTTGACTTTGTATTCTTAATTAGTTGATGATCTACTTATTTTGAGATATTGCAACATTTATATATTTTACAATTACAGAATAAACTTATGTGACACTTATCTTTCCTCTTTTTTGCTAATTAAAGTGACACTATTTTTCATTTTGATGTTTATAGGAAGGGTTGTTGGGGTGTCAGTTGGGATTTTAATCTGCCTATTCATGGTTCAGCGATTTGGAACTGACAAAGTGGGCTATAGCTTTGCTCCAGTCATAACCATTTGGTTCCTTTTTATTGGTAGCATTGGCATCTTCAACTTTGTTAAATATGACCCTTCTGTGGCTAAGGCATTCAACCCAAAATACATCATTGATTATTTTAGGAGGAACAAGAGAGATGCATGGATTTCGCTTGGCGGCTGTGTTCTTGCCATAACAGGTTAAGACACCACTTCTCCTCATCAAGTGTATCCCTGTTTCTATGTTTACATTTTACTTATGAAATTGGTGCAACAGGGACTGAAGCAATGTTTGCCGATCTTGGTCATTTCAATGTTCGATCGATACAAATAAGCATGTGCACAGTGACATTTCCATCCGTCATTTTAGCATATATGGGCCAAGCTTCATATCTTCGCACACACATGGCAGACGTTGGACAAACCTTCTACAAGTCCATCCCAGGTATATATAACTCTTTTCTCTATAAGAAATTCATAAATTGTATAGCAATATGTGTAATAGAGAATATTACAATGGTTGGATATACTATGGTAGTGATGAGTTCAGATTTGATTATAATTAGCATTATTTCAGATTTATGATGTAAGGAGGTTATCTATTCATTATTTGATTGGGAATGTATTAGTTTAGAGTAATGGTTTTATTAGATTTCTTAGTTTAAGTTAATGTCTTTATCGTAACTATATATAGCCAAAATTTCAATTACACAGTGAACGAACAGCATAGAAGTTGGCAAGATGTGGTCCCTAAATTTCCACAACTTCGAACGAGTGTTAAATTTGTAGAGATTGCAATGGGAGAAAGACTAGCCCCATAATATGCCGTCTAACTTAACAAGACTTGGACTATAGGCTCATAACTTTAGCAGGATTGTGGGAGCTAGAGACTCTTGATCTCGTAAAAACCTACATGGCTTAGCTTAGTCCTAACATTAATCAAATTAGTCGGTGTTTATATGTTTCGATAAAACAATGATATGCTATTTGTAAAGGGAGATGCTCCTATGAGAGTATCTCTCACTTTATTATGAAAGACAATGTGGGGGGCCCTATCTTATCTTTCATAGAAAGGTGAGAGATACTCTCATAGGAGCACCTCGCATATGTAAAATGCTATTTTGCTAATTGATTGATTGATCACATTTTTCTTCATGAATGGACTATTGAAACGATACTATTTTGGATATAAGGAAGTCATTCTATTTAACATATGGTTTTAGTACTAAAGTAGCCAGTTGTCACCCTAATCAAAACTAAGCAATTTAAAAGATATTGATTGCTGCATTTATAGGTGGTTTAAACATGAACTGGGATTCTTAGGCTATATCTTTGCATTACAGCAAAAAGAAAAAAAAAAAAAAAGAGGTTATATCTTTGTTGCAAACATATTGGTTTATAATTTTATATGCAATACCTAATTACAACATTAACTATGGTGTAGGTCCTCTGTATTGGCCTATGTTTGTGGTGGCTGTCATGGCCGCGATCATTGCTAGTCAAGCTATGATCTCTGGTACCTTTTCCATCATCCAACAATCCCTCTCTCTTGGGTGCTTTCCACTTGTTAAGACTGTCCACACATCATCCAAGCATGAAGGACAAGTATACATACCTGAAATCAATTACTTGCTTATGCTAGCTTGTGTTGCTGTAACTATTGGATTTAGGTCTACTCAGAAGATTGGCAATGCATATGGTACGTCACCTCATTTAATTGCTTATGTACAAAGTTCTCCAAACATTGATTTAGGGAAGGCCCATAACAACTTGGAACGAAGTAGTTAGAAGATCGCATGTTTATAGCCTTTAATAACAATTAGTGAGAAGTAGACCTTGAAAAGTCTATCCAAGAAAGGGAATTTTCTCCTTTGGGGATGTTTCATGTGGGTCTTGGTGGACGCTTTTAATTCAGGTGTCTTAGTTTTATGAGACCCTTTTCTAACCCCGACAATAGATAGGCCCGGCTACAATTACTATTAAAGTTGATGAATCTCAATTCTCTCTTTGCAGGGATTGCAGTGGTATTCGTTATGACGCTAACATCAGCATTTCTAGTGCTGATAATGATAATGATATGGAAAACTCACATCGCCCTTATAATAGGGTATGTCATCATTTTCTGCTCTGTTGAGCTTCTTTATCTAAGCTCAGTGCTCTACAAATTTGTTGACGGAGGCTACCTTCCATTAGCCTTTGCGGCGGTTCTCATGGTTGTAATGTATGTATGGAACTATGTATATCGGAAGAAATACACCTATGAGTTGGAAAACAAAGTCCCTCCTCATAAACTGAAGGAGATCGCCGACGACCTCAACTTCCATCGAATACCTGGCATAGCCCTCTTCTACTCAGAATTGGTACAAGGGATCCCACCTATCTTCAAGCACTATGTCGAGAATGTACCATCATTGCACTCAGTCCTTGTCTTCGTCTCCATCAAATCCCTTCCTATAAGCAAGGTCCCCCAGGACGAGCGCTTCCTATTTTGTCGTGTTGAGCCCCGGGAGCTTGCAGTCTTCCGATGTGTTGTGAGGTATGGATACAAAGACTTCCACGAGCGTGACTCCTTCCAAGAGATCCTAGTGGACCGATTGAAGGAGTTCATAAGAGAAGAACAGTGGATATCACCACCCACAATTTCAAACAATGGAGATGTCAATGGCAATGCAATGGATAGTGGAGAAGTGACAAATGAGGAGGTAGAAATAAGGAGGAAAGAGATAGTAGGAAGGGAGATAGAGTTGGTAGAAACAGAGTATAATGCAGGTGTGGTTCATCTTCTAGGGGAGAGTGAGGTAGTTGCATCACAAGGGTCTACTATTGGAAAGAGGATATTGATAGACTATGCTTACAATTTCTTAAGGAGGAATCTAAGGCAGAGGGATGAAGTGTTTGATATCCCACACAAGCGTTTGTTGAAGGTTGGGATGACTTATGAGCTTTAGAAAATTTACAGATGTAGAAGAAATATGCATGATGAGATCACATTTCTATCTTAAATTCTATATGAAGAACATAAATGTGTAGAGTGTGTATACCAGTGGTAGTAGTCTACTTGTGTATGGAAGATCACATAAAACAATTTAAATCATGGGAGGGATTTATATGAAGCATCCGTAGCATCCGTTTAGATGAAATTGTTGGTAGGACCTTCCTATTGGCTCAATTATCTAAATTTGATAGAATCATGCAAGCTTGGTCGTGTGCAAAGAAGTTGTATTTGTATTTGAAAGTTATAAGAGGTGAGTTGTTATTTATCATTATTATATTATATTATATTATATTATTATACATATTGAAAGCAACTCATTTCAATTGAGAAATCAGTCAATTCATTTTGACCACGTGCTCAATTTATTTTGACCTCCATTTCTCAATGTCCCTCCACCTTTTTTTATCCTCCCTGCCTAATATGTTTTCATTTTGTTTTTTTTTTTGCACATTGTAACTTAATTTTAAAGTTAATTGTAACTTAATTACTTACTTAAATTCAATTAGAGAGTTTGCTTTTCTATTAGAAATTCCACAGCCCTTGTCATTTAAAAAACACAATCATATTTCTTTCCCCTTTTAAAATTTATCTTGTATTCCATAAAACTTGGGCCTTCCTTATCTTATACCTAATCTATCGACCCCAAACTCTCTCTCTCTCTCTCTCTCTCTCTCTCTGTATATCATTCCCAATGCTTTATTGTAACCTTTTTATTTAATGAAATCCTTTTTTTTTTCTAAAATAACATAAAAAACTCTTTCTTAATTTTAATTTGTCGAAGAATTAGTCCAATGTTAGTATAAATTGAGTACTGTAATATCAACACCTCATTCTATTCAATTTTCATTACTTTTTTAAATTTCTTTATAGTTGAAAGTTGATCAAATATAAAAAAATTGAAGAAACCTTATCATCCTTGCTCACGAATGATGAAGATTTTGTGCATAAAAAATGGTTGCCTGGTTGATTGCCTATGATCAATATGGGCGCCATATGCTAGTTATAGATGAAAGATACTGATTTCAAATTGAAATTAGCCTCTAATTGATTTTGATCACATTCATCAGATTTTGACCCTCCCTTCTCCTAATCATGAGACCATTGGAACCATGGGTTTAAAATTAACTCGGAAACCAGATGAACTCTCTCGTAACATCTACATTGTATGGCCAACCTATGAATTAAGACACTAGCAATTAAATGCTCTACATATCTTGGTCATAGGGAAGGGAAGTGATATTCTCCATTAAATTGATGACGTATATGATGCATGGTTTCTTCTCTAAGATTAAATAGCGAGAACTGTCTAATTGGTGGGACTTTTGGAGTTCTAGCACGTCGAAGGTGTAGTCTGATTAGAGGTTATGCCAGTTCCTAAATTATGACAAATTGAGGTTGTATAAAACCATGGAGCATATTCATTGGTCGAAGAGGACATTTGGAGAGCCCTTTAAATCTCCATATTACGTACTCAAAACAAACATTGTGTGATGATTGTATATAAAACATGGAAAATCAAAAATTTTATAGTGATGAGAAAGAAAATGGTTAACAGAAATTTCTTTTCCTTTTTCAGAAATATAAAGATAAAATAGAAAATAAGTAACAAGACATTTGATGGGCACACCTTTTTCTAATCACACTTCTCTAAATATGTTATCAGGAAGAGCCAATCTCTTCAAAGCAGGAGTGAAGTTTGAACCACTGCCAATTTTGTGTGTGTGAGAGAGATGTTTGTAATCACTTTAATCAATCAATCGTGGGCCCTACAATATCAATTGCAGCTGGTAGTCATGTAAAAACCCACTTCAGAAATTTTATTTTTGGATTTTATATCATAATTTACATGGCTAAAAAAAATCAATTACTAGAATCATAGACATCCCTGGTAAATGCATTTGACAACAATTATGGACTAATGAGAATCACATATAAAAGATAATCTTTTTCATTATTACAGACACATGCAACATCTTTACAAGAGACAAACATCGTGTCTCAGTCAGATTATCCTTTTCCATCTATTTGGTGGATATAAAAATATCAGAATTTTTACCATGATTATTTTTTACATTTACCAAAACAAGTTTGAATAGATTTTATAATTTTTTTATGATATATTAGTTTGTTTCTTCATTCCATTTTTTCCTATTTTCTGTCACCTGTGCATCACACGGTTTGAGGGCTGGCAGTTTAAACTATGAGGTTGCATCTTTAATTTCATTATGCCAGCCAGATCTAGATGTTAATTATTGAATGATCATAAAGCTCCATCGTAGAGTACCTGAGGTTCATTTTATTGTGGTATGCTATGTGTTATCCATCTATGAAACCTTTGCTGATTTGAAAGGAATGATCCAAATATTTTTCCATTCATCATTTTAGTGCATTATAGATTGTTGGGTGCTGTATCATGTAGCTTCTTTTTTAAATAAAATCGTTTCTTGCTACTGATTAAAAAATTTGTGATTTTTTCTTGAGCTTAATTTCGTAAGTGAAAATTTTTAGTGTTGTGATTGACAAATCCATTAGCATTTGCCACTGTGTACCTGCTGCTTCTGTTTTTGGTTCATCATGGAATGATTGGCAACGCCTTTTTGCACACTCTAGGTATGTGTCTCCCATATCCGAGAATTGGGAAAGTTTACTTACAGCCATGTTCTAGTTGATAAATGCAATGATCGTGCGTATAGAAAATTACTAGCCAACTGCTAATATTTGATGTTAAAGTTAAACCATCTATGCTGATTACTAGGATTCTGGTTTCTTAAAGCTACATGCATTGGCTTATCATTTATCAAAAGCCAAGGTAAAGAATAAAAAAGGAATGAAGAAAGATAAAAGGAAAGTGGTGAAATCGAAGAATCAAGTAAACTGTAAAAAAATAAAGAAAAAAAAAAAACTTGTGTGGAGTTATTTTCCTTGAGCAATGAGACTATGTAGGCATATTAATGGCATGGCAGCAAACACGATATAACCATGTACTGGTCTGACAAGCTTAGTTACAATTGACTTACTACAAAATGCAATGTACTTGCAGTGCTGTAGTCATGGTTAAGCCTTTTTAACCAAGTTGACCATAAAATTTTCTTTCCGTTGTTTTTATTTATTTATTATTTATTTATTTTATTTTTAATAAGAGCCCATAAACTTTTGTAAGTATTTTGTATCACTATGGGTCAACTACTTGACTACATGTAGCATTATCTATTGATGAATGTTAGTTTTCAGACTTCACCAAAAGAAAAAATTGCATATGAATGCCTAAGAAAGAAAACAATACAGGCTAACAATGGCTATATAAACATGAATTAGAATGCTCTCCTATTGATATCTTCAGACTAAAGACAATACCACCCATGGCCATCTCATTAGCCTCATCACCAATGTGATGAAATTTGGGAGCTGTCTTCTATAGACAGAGAGAGTACTCGAGTCAGGTCCCGTTCCTTAATTGTGTGATCAGTTGCTAATTAATAATGATTAGTGGGTAATTAACTAGTTTTACGGGGTTTGGAATAGAGATCAAATGGTTTTGGGGAGCTTAGACCTAGTTGGGACTTAGAAGGAACTTGGTGTAAGCCTTGTTTGAGTGTATAAAGGGGTTATTTGCAATTTTAAGATCTTGGTGGTCTTGGACTCCTTGGACAAAGGGAATTGTGTTAAGGGCCTTAGGACACCCTAACCTTGTAGGAAACACCCTTTGGTTGGACCCAAATCCTTGTAAAGCCCAATTGCTTGAACTACTAGAGTTGAGGACTTCTTTGTAAATATTGAAAACTCACTTAAACTATATAACCAAACTCTCATCTGATTTCATTTCAATTCCCCTCTCTACTACAACAAAGCTTTCCTCTCTACCCCTCTTCTTTCCTTCTCTCCTTGTATTCAACAGATCAAAGACATCATCAAATCCAAGCTAGAGATGGACACTTCATGCTTCAAGGACCCTTGATTATCGCCTTTTTCATCAAGTCCTTTCCCTTTCCAATGCTCTTGGTTTGGTCTTCTTTGGTGCGCAATTTCCTTCCCAAATCTCTTTTCTTACTTATGATGAAATCTCCTTGCTAGGATCTTTGCATGCAAGCTTTTTAGCTCTAATTCCTCTTTTTTCGGTGTAGCATCTGTATTTGGGGGTAGATTTAGGGAATTTCAGGGAGATAGCTTGAGATTTTGAGGGGCACTTGAATATCTTGAAGAATTTGACCTAGATCTAGCTTAAGGCAAGTAAACATCTATAATTAAATAACATGCATGCTTGTTTTCCTTCTTTCGATGGTGAATCTACTCTAGAATACCCTCTATCAAGATCTTTTGATGGTTTGATGTTAATTAGATTAATAATCGTTAATTTGATAAAATTAGGTGTTGCATGTGATGGATCGGGCCTTGATTATGATGGTTGAGATGGAGTTCTACAGGTTTTGGGGTTAGAAATGACATCCCCATTGAATTCAAATTTGTCTCTTTCAGCATGCAAATCTAGGGATTTACGGCTAATTGTAAGCCCCTTACGGCTAGCCGTAAGCTTACAGAAAAGCTAATCGTGAATGTAATACGACTACATTCTCCAGAGAGCAAAAAATGCACATTTTCTTCTACGGCTACCTCACAGTTAATTGTAGGGCTACCAATGGCGAGCTGTAAGGCTAGCCACGGTACACTCATGGCTAGTCGTACCTAGACCACGGCCAACCGTAAGCCTAGGTTTTTCTAAAGTGCAGAACTTGTACTTTCAAACCGTTGGACAGGTTTGGGACTCATTAACCATGACATGCCTTATTGTAAATTAATTGTGAGGCCATCATGGTGGTGTTTGAGCTGGTATTCACCTACGGATTTCCCTGAACTCAATTAGACCAATACTAGGTCAAGTGTGCGACGGTTTAGGGATCCCTAAACCAATCAACTTCAAAAAGCCGAGGTCCAATACTATGAAGATATCAGGGACCTAAGGCTACACAAGGTTAGATGGCATTAACCAAGGGCACTCTACACTGTAGGTTGGATCTCGTCTCTTGTCCTCATCTTACATTTGTCTCATGATACTTAAACATGCTGTACCTGTTTATACTTGATGTCTTGACATATGGACTTGTACCTTGGACTTAGGGTGGACCTAGTGACCCTTGTTCTAGTATGGACTTAGTGCGGGGGCAGAATCATCATACTTGTGGACCCCGCACCAGTCGTGCCCCGAAATTCGGAGATATTCTCGGATGTCCAGTTTGGGGGTGTGACAATTTACACACTCAATACAACAAGATTTACAACCACTCAAAAAGCACCCAAGCTTTAATTCACAGGGACCCTTAAATGAGAGAAAAGAATAATAGCTTTATTTTTTTTCCTTCTTCATTTCTCTTTAGTTTCCACTCAACGCCAATAGCACCTTTAGCTCTCAGTCAAACTCCCATTAACATCATCATCGTCCTCGTCATCATCATTATCAAAGCCTTGTTCCAACCATATTGGGATCAGCTACATGAATTTTGTCTCTCCATTCCATTCTATCATGAGTCAAATCCTCAGATAGGTTGCACTTCTTTAGATCTATCCTCACTACTTCCATCCATGTCCTTTTTGGCCTATCCATTTTCCTTAAGGGGCCATCAACATGCATAGAAAAACTTTTTCGCACCCGCACCATTGTTGACAAGCATTGGATATATCCAAACCATCTCAAACGAGTCTTTTAATTTATCACATATCGATGGTATCCGTAAATGCACCCAAATGCACTCATTTTTTATTCTATCTTTCCTAGTTTTATCATAAATCTATATTAACATTCTCATCTCTACTACACTTTTTTTTAAGTGTTCTTACTTGGTTGGCCAATTTTCTGCTCAATAGGTCATAGCTAGTTTAACTATTTCCATTTTGCCTTCAACATTATTCATATGTGCCGATCTATGATGCACGGATACTTCAAAATGGTCAACATATCGTGTCATATCATATCCGATACTTCACTTTTTATTTGTAAAATCTGTGTCCTTGCTATATTCATTGCATTCTCTGCCATAGCTAGGCATCATAGATGCTAATCAGAAAGCACTCTAAAAGCAAGTCTCCACTTCAACCATCTAGCTTTTTATCACATGTTCAACTTCATTTTCATTCTCTCCATCCTTACTAATTATAGAGCCAAGGTATTGAAAGGAATCTATTTGTCGTATCTCTTGCGCTTCGATTCTCATAGAAATTATGTCACTTTGGACAACTTCATTGAAGTTGCGATTTATATATTTTGTCTTTGTACGATTTACTTTAAAGTCCTTGGATTTTAAAGCCTCTCACCATCTCTCAAGTCTCTCATTTGCCATCTCTCTACTCATCCACTAACACTATATCATTTACCAACAATATACACCAATGTAACTCCTCTTAAAAATGAGCAATAAGCTTGTCTAAAATCAGTGAAAAAGATAAGAGCTTAAAGCTGGCCCCTGATGCAAACCTTTGGTAACTGAAAATTCAACCATCTCTCCACATGTAATTCTCACATTAGTTACCGCTACTTCACACATGTCTTTAATGATGTCAATATAACTTGTGGGACACTCCTTTTATCTAAAGCCCACCAAATCAAATCACTAGGTACCCCTGTAATATGCTTTCTTTGGATCTAAAGCCCACCAACTTTCTCTTTCCCCCAAATCTCACATAAGAGCAGAGGGGTCACATCCTCCATAAATTCCATATTGTTATCACCAAAGGAGCCTCTAGCCTCTACCAAATCAGTCACTTTGGTGAAAAACATTCATTATGCCAAAATCATTTATGAAAATATTTCAGAACTTACCATGCCATCAAGCGAAGGATAGATACACACAACAGAGCCAGGAGAGGGATAGGCAATGAAGCATTGGGCACTTTTTTCATCTTTATTTAGCTCAAGGATATCATTTTAAATTCACAAATAACATGGTCAAAACTCATAATGTGGTGTAAGAACCATCTCTACAGATCCATAATAAGCCTTGTCCTGTCATTATTATAGCTTTTCACTTCCTATTAGAGAAGAGATGAACTAACGATGTATCTTAAAATTCGATGAATGCTTTATCGTGCTATTGCGACGTATATTCACTGGTCGTGTTCTTTGCTGAAGAAAGTAATATGTAAGAATCATATCCAAGTGCCACAGTTCTTAGATGGATAAGACTTCCCCACAACATTGCACTAGGACAGGGCTATGATACCCACTAACTCAAAATAGGCAATATAGCCATATTGTATCATATATTCATATCTGATACTTCCATTTTTCATGTGAAAATCCATGCCCTTGTAATATTCGGGCATCTTAGGGACAGGGGTTTCATTTGATCAAAGATATGACATAGAGATTGCAGAAAACTATCTGACACAATGGTCTATCATGATGATGATTGAAATGAAAATGCAGTCTTTTACTATGTGTATCATAATTTACAGTATAAATGCATGAGAGAAATCAGAGAATCATTATCCAACATCAGAACGATTGCCTAACATCAGATATAACAATCTCTCAAGCTCCTAGTCGATCAAACACAAGAGTATCAAAGACTATTGCATGAAAGTAACTAGGCATAGTTTCTTATTTAGGTCCATAGGGTTGCATTATATTTAGTTAAGCATATAAAAGGAATGTTCTTCACCTAATCACTGGCTGACCTTCAAGTCTGACTTTTCCATATGGTGATTAGGGGGCTTAAACATGACCCTGTTTGACATGAATATGGAAAATGAACACATGGGTTTTCCTACACTTCCTGAGTGAGTGGCCTGAACAGCACCCACACAGATGAATTCATATCTACATGATTTCGAGTCAGAATTGAAGCGACCCAGATGATTATTTGAGAGCAGCAAATCAGAAACACGCCTTTTCTCAACATTTACAAACCCACCTCCCACCCCCAAAATCTATATTACTAGACATTCAATGAAGTGGTGATTAGGGAGTACATCCAAACAGTTCCAAATCACAATATATGAGTCTGGGATCAAATCCGAATTTTTGAAAATCCAAATAGTACCATGGCCATTCAAATATGTCCGAATCCCGATGGAAATCCAACCAAACGATGATTTTGGGACGCACCCCAAATCCCAGAATCCTCTTAGAAATAGTGGGTGATTGTGAAATCCATCCATTTTACATGATTTCACGGGATTCAACAACAGAACTAAGAAAAGGAAGTGGAGTTATGGAAGAACTAGTTGATTATCTCTCTCTCTCTCTCTCTCTCTCTCTCTCACCTCTGTTTTGGTTGCTGAAGTACAGACCGCAGGTGTTGAGAAAGGGGTGCAGAATACCCAACCCATGAACGCCGACCAACGAGAGAGCTTGAGCGCTGCCAAATGGAGTTCTAGCGTTGCAGTATCTTTAACCGCGGCGCACGTTAGCAGTGATGCGGACTACCATTTGATGTGGCTCACGAGGTTGGGAAGTGGGTCCCAACTGGAAATAGGTGGGCCACAGCCCACACAGGTGAAGAGTAGGGAGGGAGTGTCATCTGGCCCTTGATTTGCATGTTCAGATGGTCTGAGACCGAGCCTAATATAGTTCTCTTAAAGGCAAATACGTCATCCTGGGGCCCCACCCACCACAGTACATGCATAAAATGAGGAGTTTTCTGGTAGCAATGAAATAAATTGGAAGTTTTTTTTACACCTAGATTAGTAGCTCAGTTGACCTAGAAACATGGGTTGCACCTGAAGGTATAGGTTTGAAACTGCATTACGACATTGAAGCCACAGGAGAATTTTACTCGGCTTTCTTTTCTGGGTCCGTAGGTATTATTCTAGGCCAATGGACTGACAACCCTGTGTTATGAAAAAAAATAAAAAAATAAATTGAATTTATAGAATTCCATTTTTATGAAATTTATAACTAGAAACTCTATAAGGAATTCAGAAATAATATAATTCAATAGCATCTCAAAACTCCCACATTTAAAATTTCGGATATGAATCTTAAAATTTCGGATATGAATCTTAAAATTTCTACCAAAGAAATGACCCTAGTTACATTTGTCAATCAAATTCTTATGGGTGAAGCTTTCTAAGATCCCGACCCAAAAAAAATAATGATTTTGTCATGGGTGATGTGGCTGCTGGCTTAGTTCTTCATTTGTTTGGACTTTGGATAAGACCCACAGGGAGCAGCCCCTTTCCTCGGTGCTTACCGTGAGGCGTGACACCACATTGGCAAGAAGCCACCTCATCACCCAGTCACCCAACAACTCACAAGTAGACTTAATTGAAATAAGAGGATTTTACAGGAAAAAAAAACCCACTAAGATGGCTCCCGCGCGAAAAAGGACCTTCGAAATATTACTGGCAGATGTAATCTCGTGGGCCAATTGCATTTTTTTTTAACATTAGAAGGGATCCACGATATCGTCGCCCATCTCGTTTTTTCCTCACTTCCCTCCCCTCTTAACCCACGCACTCCCTATTCCTTGTTTAGATAGGCAAAAAATAGAGTAAAGTAAAATTAAATGGGCCCTAACAATTTAAAATTTCAACTCTACCACGTTTGGATGAGTCTGGTGCAATAGATGAAGTATTGCTCTCAGCTACATGTAATTCATTTCACTTCAACCCTACATACTTCAAATTGAAGTACTCTACCTTAATTTCAATCCACTTCAGTCCTCATTTGAATTTACATAGCTTTACTCCACTCCTCATTTATCCAAATAGGCTCAAGTTCGGAGAGGAACATGAGAGTGATAGTGCATGTGAGGTTGGGTGGGAGGGATCTGGTGTTGCTGATTTTGGTGTGTATTGAGAGACCAAGGGCGGATTTGGAAGAGGGGTTTGGAAGCTGGAGAGGAGGGTCCAGGTTGAGTTTTTCTTTTTATGAAAAAACCCCTATTAAAACTCTTTATTTTTCTCTGAATCCCATTATTTGTTGCATCCGGGTGATAAAGTTGTTGGAAAATCGTGTGGCCCGACTACGATGGAGCCCACGCCAGATTGAGCCCGGCGGTGTGCCGCGAATGAACTCCCAACAAGTCTTGATCTGGTTGAGTCAGATGAGGATCAAACTCTTGGTGGTAGAGTTTGGATCGAATTCAGACTCCCGGTTTGACAGATTTCCCACGCTGGTCAAGAGAGGTGGGATTTCAGGAGAGGTAGTATCTGAATAGAGCAGTAACTCCTAGGGATTACTCTATTTAAGGGAGATGAGAACCCTTGCTTCTGATCATCCAGAGATCTGAGAGTATTCGCAGCAAGTTCGCAGGTCTGCCTCACACCGGAACGCACAAGGTTTTCTGCGAGTTCGGCTCCGACACCCATCTGGGATCAGTAACTTCTTTCAATTGGTATCAGAGCCTGATCTGTGTGTTTGACGACTCAGATTTTGGGATAAGGCTGTGGATCGTCGAATCTATGACCTCTTCATCGTGTGTTTTTTCTATCGGTTCCATTCTGTTTCTGCAACAAAAGCGCAAGGAAGGAAAAAGAGAGATTTTTCTCATAGAGACCAAGAGGAGGAACCCATATACTCTGCCCTTTCCTGCCCTCGGTCTGCGTGTGCAAGCACTGCTGCTTTAGTTATTTTCCTTTTGGACTCGGATAAAGCGCTGCCAACCACAATTTTTTTATGGTTTTCTTGCAGTCTCAGGACGCGTGAAAGCAAGGGAAGAGGGACACCACGTTGAGGGCCAACACGTCTTTGACCTGGCCAATATTTTTTGTTTTCTGCCTCGGGAACAGCGCCGCCAACAACACGTGACGCGCGCCAGCAGAAACGTTGTTGCAGAAGTGACGTTGGCGCACGCGGGTCCTGGTCTCATCAGTCAACAGAAAGTTTGACCGACCGTAACTCCTTCATCCGACCTCTGATCGACGAGCGGTTTGGTTCTTCGAATTCGTGGCGACGAGCAATATTTGGTAGAAACGACAGATCGGCATTCCAATGGTCAAAATTTTTTTGGACTGATCACGGTCAGTGGTATCTGGACTTTATTTATATTTTAAAAATATGTCTACTGCTAAATCTACACTGCACTATCTAGCTAAGGTCGATATTTTCAATGGGAGGAACTTAGCCATTTGGAAACGTTGGATGGGTGCCTTGTTGCACTTTGAGAGTCTTTATTATGTTATTAAAGAAAAGACACCTAAGAGGCCTGCTGATGATGCTCCCAAGGAAGATAAAGATCTCTATGATATTTGGGAATATGATAATGAATCAGCACGACATTTGTTACTTGGATTTATTTCCAATGATTTGGTCAAGCAATTTGAGCAACTGACTTCAGGAAAAGAAATTTATGATCAAATAATTGCGAAATACAATGCATCCACTGTGTCTCACCTTACGGAGGCATTCTCAAATTATGTTAATTATAAAATGCCCGAAGGAACCTCGATCAATGACCACATTGACCAGCTGAATATAAGAATGAGGAATTTGATTGCTTTGGGAGGGGATATGGACCAGGAGTTGTAGCGATTGTATCTGTTGCAAAGCCTCCCTCCTTCATGGGAGAATGTTTCTTAGACCCTAAGCTTCCAGAAAACACTGACCGTTAAAGATATTAAGGCTGAATTAATTGCTGAAGGACAAAGGCAGGCTGCCTGTGGTGTTGTGCCTACTGCTTTGCTTGCCCAAGCCAATTCTGCTAGTGGCTCAATGGCTATTATGGGGAACAAGAAGCATAAAGGCAAAGGAAAAGCAAAGGTGCGACAAAAGAAAAAGGGCATTGCTTTATTTGCGGGAAGCCTAGGCACTTTCGTGAGGACTGTCCGGATAAAAATAAAAAGAAAAAGGGTGAGAATGGGCAACAGAACATGATACCACATGGAAATAAAGATTATATTGATATGATCAGGGAATCCATGATGGTGGACACCAATGACAGCAACTGGTGGATCGATTCCGGCGCTACTTGACACATCTTGAGGACCAAAGCAGGCTTCATTGAATTCCAAGAACTTAAAGATGGAGAACATAATATATACATGGGGAATGAGACATTTTGCGATGTGTTGGGGCTGGGGAAAGTCAAAATTCCCCTGCCAACTGGAAAATTGCTGTATTTGTCAGATGTCTTCTTTGCTCCTGGCATGAGGAGGAGCGTCATTTCTGTTAGCCAGCTTGCATCTAGTGGTTTTGAAATTAGATTCACTACTGATAAGGTTACTATAGGGCTCAATGGAAAAATTTGTATTTCTGGTTTGCTTCATGACAAATTGTATTTGCTAGACACTTCTAAAGTTGCAATGAAATCTAGTTCCAATTATTTTGTGCGTGTGAATGAATGTGTTAATGATTTGGCATTGTTATGGCACTACAGATTAGGGCACATTAATAAGAACAGAATAATTAGAATGGTTAGGGATGGACTTTTACCTGATATTGGAAAAGTGGAATACCCTACATGTGAACCATGTTTAGGTGGGAAAATAGTCAAGAAACCATTCCCAAAGGGAACTAGAAATTTGGGATTGCTAGACCTGATTCACACAGATATATATGGACCTTTAAATGTTCATACTATGATGAGGGAGGTATATTTCATAGCCTTCATTGATGACTTTAGTAGAAATGGTTATATCTACTTGATTAAACATAAACATGAGGCATTAAGAATTTTTCAAATATATGCTGCTGAAGTTTAGGATCAAAAGGGCATGAAAATTAAACGGATTCGATCTGATAGAGGGGGGAGTACACTTCTGAGTTGTTCAAAGAATATTGTGCAAAAGAGGGAATCATACATGAGTATGCGATCCCTTACATCCCACAACAAAATGGCATGGCTAAACATCGAAATCGAACACTTTTGGACAAGGTGAGGTCCATGATTAGCCACGCGGAACTTCCGCTGTATTTGCGGGGAGAGGCAATTAATACTGCACAATATATATTAAACAGGGTGCCCTCTAAATCTGTGCCCAAGACCTCATATGAGTTATGGATTGGAGCCAAACCTAAAATGGAACATATAAAAGTTTGGAGCTACCCCGTACATGTCCTGTTACCGCCACAAGAAAGACACAAACTGTAGGAAAAAACGAGAAAGAATTGCTCGTTTGTTGGCTACCCAAGTCATTCAAAATGGTATCATGTGTATGATCACGTTAATAAAATAATCATGGAATGTCGAGATGTGTATTACCTTGAAAATCCAACGGTTAATCCTAGAGATAGACCACGGTGGGTGGATTTCTATGAGATCTCGAAGGATAAGGATGTTCAAGCGAGTGCGGGGTCCGACGTGGTTGACGCTGGAAATTAACTCCTGGCCAGGACCCACTTCATGGGGAACAACCGGAACTTAGTAGACCAGTTCGGATAAGGAAACATCCGTCATATCTAGGTGATTATTGCAGTCTAGTGGAAACCGTGGAGGATTTGGATCCGACATCCTACTCTTAAGCAATCAATGGGCACGATGCTGAAAGTTGGATGAATGCTATGAAAGAGGAAATTGAATCAATTCATAAGAACCAGGTGTGGCAATTGGTCGATCTACCCAAAGGTCGAAAGGCCATCGGTTGTAAATGGGTTCTTAAGAAGAAATTCAATTCGCATGGTTCCTTGGATAAATACAAAGCATGGTTGGTGGCCAAGGTTCATGTAAGTGGAAGGAATTGTTAGGACCCTTATGGCGGTTGTGGCTTATTATGACTTGGAATTGCACCAAATGGATGTAAAAACTGCTTTTCGAAATGGCGAATTGGATGAAGAGATTTACATGAAACAACCTGAAGGTTTTTTGGTTCAAGGTCATGAGGGCAAGGTGTACAAATTACAAAAGGCACTCTATGGACTTAAACAGTCATCGAGGCAGTGATACAAGAAATTTCACCCGGCCATAAGTGAAATTGGTTTTTTCCCCAATATTGTTGATATATGTTTCTATGTTAAACATAGTAGGAGTAATTATTTATATTTGTCATTATATGTGGATGACATCCTGATTGTTGGTGACGATTTGGATGCCGTCAATTGAATCAAACAGTGGTTGAAGTCAAGATTCAAGATGACGGACATGGGTGAGGCTAAATGTGTACTGGACACAAAGATCACCCGTGACCGGCCGAATCGGTTATTGACTTTGTCACAGGAATCCTATTTGGAGACTGTGTTAAAACGGTTTGATATGATGATGTGCAAGCCAATCGATACTCCCATTAGCAAAAGTGAAAAATTGTCCAGCAAACAGGCGCCCACGATTGAGGAAGATAAGGCAATAATGTATGTGATGCTATGTACGAGACCGGTTGTTGCATTTGCCGTGGGTCTCGTGAATAGATTCCTAAGTAACCCTGGATTACCTCATTGGTATGCGGTTAAGAGGATTCTACGGTACATCAAAGGCACCTTGAAGTTGCAACTATGTTATCAAGGTGATGACCTGAAATTGCGTGGCTATTCTGATGCGGATTGGGCCGGTGACTTAGACAAGTGAAAGTCAACCATAGGCTATGTGTATACTTTGGGGGGGGGGGGGGGGGGGGGGGTGATCTCTTGGGTAGCAAGAAACAGACCTCAACGGCCATGTCTACGGCCGAGGCAGAGTATATCGCCTGTAGTACTGCAGTTCAGGAAGCTGTCTGATTAAATTTTTTTTATGTGGTATTGATTTAATCAGTGAGGGTCAGCCTGTCCCGATGAACGTAGACAGTACGTCTGCCATCTCAATGGTGATTGAACCAAAATTTAACAATCGATCAAAGCATGTTGAGATAAAATATCATTTTGTCCGGGAGAAGGTTGAAGACTGAGAATGGAGAAATTAAGATTTCTTATTTGCCTTCTAAGGATTTGATGGCTGATGCTCTCACCAAACCGTTGCTCGCGGAAGAATTTGCGAGGCATACGATGTATATGGGACTCAAATACATTTGATGTACATTGGCATTTTTGTCAACCATGACATTCGTGTCAAGTGGGAGATTGTTGGAAAATTGTGTGGCCCGACTGCCATGGGGCCCACGCCAGATTGAGCCTGGCAGTGTACCACGGATGAACTCCCAACAAGTCTTGATCTGGTTGAGTCAGATGAGGATCAAACTCTTGGTGGTAGAGTTTGGATTGATATCAGACTCCCGGTTTGGCAGATTTCCAACACTGGTCAAGAGATGTGGGATTCCAGGAGAGGTAGTATCCAGATTGAGTAGTAACTCCTAGGTAGGCCTGTCAATGGGATGGGATGAAACGGGTAAAAAGTCCGGCCCGGCCAGTCCCAAGCCCGAAAATACAGGGCTTTTAAAAAAATTTGAGCCCAATGGGACTGGGTTTGGACAATACATTTTAAAGCCCGGCCAAAATGGGATTGGGACTGGGCAGAAACAACCCAGCCCGTTCAGGCCCGGCCCAGCCCGCTGCAAAGTCCTTTAACAATAATTATATATATATTGAGGAATAGCTCTAAGGGTCGTTCTTACAAAAATACAATAGGGAAGAAGGAGAATATTGAGGAACAATTATGGGGTTCACTGGTATATGGTCAATAGAGCGGAGCCTCAGCGGCTCTTGTGTCCATTGTGGCTCACATGCTAATACCCTCTTTTTTAAAAGCACCATTCTTTATCCACCTGAAGCCTGTAAGTATTTTTCGATCCAACCAACCAACCAACTCAGAACTTAAATGATGATCACATAAACTACCAATTAACATATATGGTTGATAGATACCATTTCCTACATCCAATTGAGAGGAAAATAATACTGAACTAGCATTGTGATCTAAATCTCTCATCCATGGAGGGTGCTGATGCCACAGGACAACAATCGTTGAATGAGAAAGAATCGGTAGATTAAAGGATTAGGATCATCAAAAGAAAAGCCTATTATGATAGATGATATTTCTCTTGGTATAAAATAGTTGCTTGAGGCATCAACTCAAGAACACCTGAAGGTCCCAACTATACCATCTCTCTGATCAAGTGTCACGAAGAGGGTGTTTATCACCAGGGCCTTGAGTTTATGATGCAGATTGCTTGTAGGATGACCCCTAAAAAATCTCCCAAATGTGGCAACTATATACCATTACAGCTGACCTGAATGTAGAAAAGTCCAGATGATGGACCCATAGAATGTTACAAATTACTGAATTATAGAATGAGTTTTGGTTAGAAACCTGAAGGTCCCAATTAGATAATGTTTTGCTTATCTCCAGGATCGGACTAATCCCAGGCCCAGCCCTGTCCCAGCCCGGACCCATACGGGACAAGATTAGATGTAAGCCCGTTCAATTTAGGGCCGGGATTGGGTAACACCTAGCAGGCCCGTCCTATTTTCGGGACGGGATTGGACAACCCAAGCCCAGGCCCGGCCCGGCCCATTGACAAGCCTACTCCTAGGGATTACTCTATTTAAGGGAGATGGAAACCCTTGCTTCTGATCATCCAGAGATTTGAGAGTATTCGCAGCAAGTTCGCAGGTCTGCCTCACACCGAAATGCACAAGGTTCTCGGCGAGTTCATTTCCGACACCCATCTGGGATCAGCAACTTCTTTCAAAAGTTAGTTGGATTGCTAAAGGTGGTATGGGTATGGGTTGTACTTGCCTCGTTGACATCCCATGTGGGAATGGATCACAAAGTATCATCTTATGTTCTCTTTCTTATTTCCTCTTCCCCATCTCAAATGCAAGGCAAATGATAATATTCTCAACTCCTTGTAGTAGAGACTAGAGAGCTCTCTAACTCTATTGGGATCTAATGGTTTCTTGTTCTGATTTTTAAATAAGACCAAAAAAAAAAAAAAAAATCAGTTGAAACCATCATCCCATACAGGTAACCTCACTTTGCCAACTTGTTTAGTTTCTTTCTTCCATCAAGATTAACCATTCCAAGTCCTTTCTTTTAAAATAGAGTTCATTTTCAAGTTCCAAATCAATTGTTTCTCACAGGCAATCAGTTACAAAAAACAGCCCTCCTGTACAGGCTCATGGCTGGTATATCCTTATATGAGTAAGGATCATCTACTACTAGTAGAACTTCCCAGTGGCTTAAGTGGAAGGACCCACCCTCCTGTGGTTAGCTCACATGGCTTCAGCCAATTGGAGCCCTTTCAACAATGTTCCCTTGCCTACATGGCATGCACATTGCAAAAGTTTCAAACAAAAAAATTTACCTTTACTAGAAAATTAATGAGATACCATTGGTAGGCTCTGCCTCAGTGCCTTGTGACTGAAATGCCAATCCAACCACCCAAACATGCCAACAAAAACATTGTGGGTGTTTGAGATATGGCCCTTTCATCAAAAGCCGGGTCATGATTGTGCTTTGCCCCTTACAATTTTATCTTCATCAGGTAGGCATGAGTATGCATTGCATGTGGCGGACATGACAAGCAAAACACTGGTTTGGATGAACAATAATAGATTCATGGTGAGGCCTCAATCATGCACCCAAATCTCATAAGGGGTGCATATTTGGGTGGCAGCTGGCAATTGCAGTTCCACAATCTTCATGGCTCATTTTTTTAATAATGAAAGTACAGAGTAGCATAAGATTTCACCAACATTGACATGGCACTTCACTGAATCAACTTGAATTAGCCGGGTCCCAATAAATGAAAGCTAATTTTTCTATAATATCAGCAAGCTTTCCAGTGAACTCGGGGGTGGAAGTCTGCAGACGGGAGGAAATTCAGTCTACTCTCTAGCAAGCAGAACTAATATTTAGATTCTCAGGAACCTCTCTATCATTAATTCTATTGGTTGGAAATAACAAGAAAAAGAGCAAAATTTTACATGCAATTCCAACTAGACATTAAAGAAAAAATCTGAGAGAAAAATAAATGACCTATCGTTCCATGGTCAGTCACCTTTGACATGCTGCTGTCAACTGATCACAAGAGGAAGAACCAAAGATGCTAATACCCCAATCATATATCCACAGATGGCACCATATGTGACACAAATTGGCCATTCCTGTGAAAAGGATAATATCATCGACACTTAAAAAGAGAGAGAAAAGTTCCTTCTCAAATATTCACAAATGAACAGCTTCTATGCGGACACTAGAGCTGCAATCAAATTGTCAAAAGAAATTTACTTTTCCTTGGTCGTTCCTGTGCTGGTGTGGTGGTAAAGACACCTTCCCTTTTGTTAATTTGTATGGCTCAATAAAAATTAGTAAGTCTTGATTAACCGGGCCCCTGGAATGCCCAAGTTGTACTGTGATTAGAAGTAGGGTTTGGGGCATATATTATAAATAGAGACTCAAGAGTCTCGGGGATGCACACCTCTTCTGATTGCATAGTGATTTCTCCCGTCTTCCCCGTGGACGTAGGCCAAAAGTCGAACCATGTAAATCTCTGTGTTCTTCTTGTGTGATCGATCTCTTCTTGTAGGCCCTAGATCTCAACTAGCTGGTATCAAAGCGATTTGGCGTGATCGGAGTAGATTCGACGGATCAGATCTCAAAAAGTTTGATCGGAGAAGTGTGGGTGTCAGATCAAAGACTTGGATTGCAGAGAAAACGTCAGAAACATTTATGTTTTTTAGATTGATCGGAGAAAAAGATCCGTGGAAAACCGCTACTACTATGTGTCGCCGTCGCTGATCGGAGGAAGGAAACAGGGGCTATCGATTTGCAGAGGAATTGCCATTGTGATGTGCTATTGTCGTCGAAGAAGGAGAAATAGCAGGACGTTTTTTTATTCGATTTGGGTTTTGTTCTCGCTGGGCCCCACATCGCCGCCGAGGATAGCACGTCGTCGCTGCATGTTGCAGGAGAAGAGTGTTGCCGCCGCTGGTTCCGCAGTTCCCTTCCATGGTCAGAGCGAGGAAAGAAGAAGAATGGAAGTCGCCGCTTTTGGTTTTGGTTTTGAACTAGAACAGAACGAAGAAGAAGGAGAGGTGGGCCTGCAGTAGTCCGGGTCAAGTCCAGGTCGGCCTGACCTATTTTGCAGAAGTCCAGAACCAAAGGAGAGATGTTGGTACAGCGTTGACATCAGTTTCACATTAGCAATTCCATACTATCAAAGGCTGTTTTGACCGATCAACGGCTGAAAATTGTTTTCGCAATATATTGACGATTCGGAGTCCGATCTGAGATCCGTTTGAACCTGCGGATTCGTCTCAAGGAGATTTACGTAGGTGTAGTGAAAGATTTGCTGAATGGCTGCTAAATTCGAGATTGAAAAATTCGACGGAAGTAATAACTTCGGTCTATGGCATTTGAAGATGCACACTTTGCTGGTTTAGAGTTGGTTGCAGAAAGCTTTGAAATGAAAGAATGCTTTGTCTGACAAACTGTCAGATTATGAGAAGGAAGAGTTGCTGGAGAAGGCGTACGGTCAAATTCTACTATTTTTTAGCGGTGGTGTACTGCGAAAGGTTGCTCAGGAGAAAACTGCTGCTGGCATATGACAGATACTGGAGAACTTGTACATACGAAGTCTCTCACAAATCGCTTGTACCTGAAGAGGCAATTTTTCACCTTACAAATGCAGGAAGGTTCGTCTGTTTCAACCCACCTTGATTCTTTTACGAAAGCTGTTATGGATCTTGAAAACATAGATATTCAAATTGATGATGAGGACTAAGCCATCATGTTGTTTTGCTCTTTACCACTCTCGTATGAGAACTTTTTGATACCATGATGTATGGTAGAGAAGCTCTTTCTAAGGAAGATGTTGAGTCAGCCTTGAACTCTAAGGAGTTGAAGAAAAAGGTTGCAACTGTAAACACTTACAGCTCTTGTGAGAATTTGGTAGCGCGTGGCAGAACAGAGAAGAGAGCATAATAGAAGAGGCCGATCTATGTCAAAATAAAAAGCTAGAAATCTAAAGTGCTTCAAATGTCACAAGGAATGGCACTTTAGAAAAGATTGTCCAGAGCGTAAAGGGAAGGTGAAGTCTGATTCTGGAGAAATTGCCAGAGTTGCAACCGAAGTTGCAGAGAGTAATTTTAATGGTACAAAAGTTTTTTCGGCTGTTGTTGGTAGCTCAGCTACTGAGTGGATTCTTGATTCGGGGTGTTCATATCATATGTGTCTTTACAGATATTGGTTTACCAATTTCACTCTATTGATGGTGGTAAAGTGCTTATGGGAAATAATGGAGCCTGTAAGGTTATTGGAATTGGTGCAATCAAAATTAAGATATATGACGGTATTGTGAGAACTTTGTCAGATGTTAGGCATGTTCCAGAGTTAAAGAAAAATCTGATTTCCTTGGGTATGTCTGACTCCAATGGTTGTACCTACAAAGCTGGAGGTGGAGTTATGAGAATCTCAAAGGGTGCTCTTATAGTGATGAAGGGACTGAAGCAGAATGACCTTTACTTTCTTCAAGGTAGTACAATTACAAGTGCTGCAGCTGTGTCGTCCTCAAATTCACATTAAAAAACTACCAAGTTATGGCATATGCGACTTGGGCATATGAGTGAGAGGGGTACGGATGAGTTGACTAAACATGGTTTGCTGTGTGGTCGGAAAACAAGAAAGCTGGACTTTTGTGAACATTGTTTCTTCGAAAAGCAGTGTAGGGTCAAGCTCAGGATAGCTGTGCCTCAGACCAAAGGTACTTTGGATTACATCCTCTCTGATCTTTGGGGTCCCTCTCGTGTTCCGTCTCTTGGTGGTGGTTTATACATGTTGACCTTTATTGATGACTATTCTTGAAAGGTCTGGGTGTATATTTTAAAGTACAAATATGAAGCTTTTGCGCAGTTCAAGCAATGGAAGGCTACGATTGAAAAGCAGACATGTAAATAAATCAAGCGCTTGAGAACTAACAATGGCTTGGAATTCTGTAATAATGCTTTTAATGAGTTTTGTAGGAATGAAGGGATTGTAATACATTGCACAGTTAGAAATACACTGCAATAGAACAGAGTTGCAGAACGGTTGAACAGGACTATTCTAGAGAAGACCCGGTGCATTCTCTCTAATGCAGGGTTACTTATGAAGCTCTGGGCGGAAGCTGTTAATATAGCTTGTTATCTGATTAACCGGTCTCCATCAACAGCTATAAAAATGTAAAACTCTTGTAGAGGTATGGTCTGAATCTCCTGCTGATTACACCAACTTTCCGGTATTTGGTTGTCCGGCCTATGCTCATATGAATGATGGAAAGCTTGAACCAATGGCAAGAAAGTGCATATTTTTAGGATATGCAGATGGTGTGAAAGGATATAGGCTGTGGTACCTAGATGGGAAATCTCCCAAATGCATTATAAATAGAGATGTGACATTTGATAAATCTGCTATGTTCAAACCGAAGGAGTGCCATGATGCTGGAAACGAAAATGATGTCAGTAAAAAGGTGGAGGATAAAAACGGTGTCAGCAAACAGGTGGAACTTGAGAAGGAAGTTTTACAAAACTTGCAGGATAAGGTGCAAGCAGATGTCCCAGTTCGACAGGATGTAGAGGAGATGCAAAGCCCTAACGAGGAAACTGTAGTTCCAAATGATTACATACTTATAAGGGTATGAAGTATTATTGCCTATGCTCTTAATATAACTAAGAATGTTGAGTCAAAGCCGGTTACCTATCGGGATGCCGTCACTAGCAAAGAATCAGCAAGATGGGCTGTAGCCATGGATGAGGAGATTGAATCTCTTCACAAGAATCAAACTTGGGAGTTGGTGAAACCTCCGAAAGGCTAGAAGATTGTTGGTTGCAAATGGGTCTTTAAGAAAAAAGAAGGAACTCCAGGGGTAGAGATACTAGGTTCAAAGCACACTGGTTGCAAAAGGCTTTACTCAGAGGGAGGGTTCTATCCAGGTGCTACTTGCTATGGTTGCTAAATTGAATTTAGAGCTGAAGTAGCTTGATGTCAAGATAGCTTATTATATGGCGAGCTAGATTAACATATTTATATGCATCAACTAGAGGGGTTTGAAATTAATGGAAAGGAAGACCACGTATGTTTGCTGAAGAAATCATTGTATGGACTGAAGCAGTCTCCTAGGCAGTGGTACAAACGTTTCGATACCTTTATAGTTGGAAATGGTTATTACAGGAGTGCATACGACACTTGTGTCTATCACCAAAAGCACTCAAATGGCTCGTATGTCTATTTGTTGTTATATGTTGATGACATGTTGATTGCTGCAAAGGCCATGTCTGAGATCAACAGGTTAAATGCTCAATTAAATAGTGAATTTGAGATGAAGGAGTTATGTGCTGCAAAGAAAATTCTTGAAATGGATATTTGAAGGGATCAGAAAGTGGGCAAATTGTCTTTGTCACAGAAAGGGTACCTTGAGAAGGTTCTAGAGCGCTTTGGTATGCAACATTCGAAACCTGTGAACACTCCATTGGTAGCCCATTTCAAACTTTCCACTACTTTGTCACCACAAATTGAGGAGGAGGTGGAGCACATGTCTTGTGTTCCATATGCTAGTGCAGTTGGGAGTATCATATATGCCATGGTTTGCACGAGGCCAGATATTTCTCATGCGATTAGTGTAGTTAGCAGATACATGGATAACCTTACAAAGGCCTATTGACAGGCAGTGAAATGGATACTCCGTTACTTGAAAGGTACTACAGATGTTTGGATAGTGTATGATAACACTATAGCAAAATACAGTTTTGCCAACGCAGTCACCGCGTCTGGAAAAATCAAAATTGCATTGGGATAGGCTTTGCAGACGTAGTACAATGCGTCGGCATCACGTCGGCAATTTAATGCTTGGAAAACCATTCCCGACGCAATAATGTTTAGCGTCGGCTAAAAATGGCCATTCACCGATGCAATGGTGCGTCGTCCCAAACGTTGGCAATGTCAACAGTGTCGGCAAAAAATCGAACTTAGCAGTCAACCTCACTTCACTGCCGACGCATAACAACGTCGGTTGTACATTTGCCAACACACATACTAGCGTCGGAATACATATTTGACGACGCATACACAACGCCGGCAATACATAGCCCAACGTGTTGAAGCGTCTGAAAATGTCTTCAACGACGTAGGAAAATTACTTTTAGTGATGCATAGAGTGCATCGAAAAATAGATTTACCTCACTGCCGATGCATAATAACATCGGTTATACATTTGCCAACGCATATATTAGCATCGGAATACATATTTGACGAAGCATACACAATGCTGGTAATACATATCCCGAAGTGTTGAAGCGTCGGGAAATGTCTTCAACGACGCAGAAAAATTACTTTTAGCGTCGCAAAGAGTGCATCGGGAAATAGATTTACCTAACTACCGACGCATAACAACGTCGGTTATACATTTGCCAATGCACATATTAACATCGGAGTACAAATTTGATGACGCATACACAATGCCGATAATACATATCTCGACGTGTTAAAGCGTTGGGAAATGTCTTCAACGGCGTAGAAAAATTACTTTTAACGACGCAGAGAGTGTGTCGGGAAATAGATTTAACTAATTGCCGACGCATAACAACATCGGTTATACATTTGCCAACGCACATATTAGCGTCAGAGTACAAATTTGATGATGCATATACAATGCCGGTAATACATATCTCGACGTGTTGAAGTGTCGGGAAATACCTTCAACGACATAGAAAAATTACTTTTAACGACGCAGAGAGTGCGTCGGGAAATAGATTTAACTAATTGTCGACGCATAACAATGTCGGTTATACATTTGCCAATGCACATATTAGTGTCGGCATATATATTTGACGACGCATACACAATGCAGGTAATACATATCCCGACGTGTTGGAGCGTCAAGAAATGTCTTCAACGATGCAGGAAAATTACTTTTGGCAACGTAGAGAGTGCATCGGGAAGTGGATTTATCTCACTGTCGACGCATAATAACATCGCTTGTACATTTGCCAACGCACATACTAGCATCGGAATACATATTTGACGACGCATACACAACGCTGGTAATACATATTCTGACGTGTTGATGCGTCGAGAAATGTCTCCAACGAGGGCATGAAATTTACTTTTGGCGACGCAGAGAGTGCATTGGGAAATAACTTTTCTTATAAATTAAGAAATAACTCAAAAAATCAGAAAAAATTCATGTACAATATTTTCCTGTTCAAATCTACATTTTCAACATTGCACCAGGATAAGCATTGATAAACAACAAATAATCCCACATTCATCATGAAATAGTAAAAAATAATGAGTCACCATTAAACTAAAACCAATCATAAAACTTGTCCATGCCACATAAAATGTAGTATCCCACGTCAAAAAAGTCAAATATCTCAATAAAGTAAATCCCAACTAAAATCTAATCATCAAATATCCAAAATACACAATGAAACACGGCCAGTAAGGAGTAAAATGAACTTGTTAGAGGGATGACCCATGACAATTCATAAAACCATCAAATCCTTATATTTTGGAAGAGCCCGAACCATCCATACCAACCTGGGAAAGCAGCAACTGAATATGATTCTGCATGTGAACCTGCATAGCTGCCTGATCTTGCATTTGCTTCTGTGAGTCCTCATACTATCGCCGCAAATCTTCCCTCAACTCTTCTTGTGCTTTCATCGAATCAGCTAGTTGCTGCCGTAGGGTGCTCATCTCAGAAGACATCTAGATACCAGTAGAAGATGATGATGGGGCCCTCGAGCGGTACCCTTGCCTCCTCGCGACCCTCTTCTCTAGCAAATTCTCGATCGCCTGTTGCTCAGCCACTGGAGAGTTAATTTTAGCTGCGACAGTGCCTCCTCCATTCTTTGCTGCATTATCAAAGCATTCAAATATGTCATGTAATTAATATATGTTAGGCAACTAAAATAAACTGGGATCTACAATATTGTTAATGAAATAACTCACATGTGTTTCCTCAGCATGATTCGTGATCCATTTGCTCTTTTTCTTGGTATAGTGTTGCTGTCGATATAAATTAGGTTCAGAGGGAGGAGCCTGTTGCTCATTTGCCTGCATGATCGAGAACTGGGCTGCAAATGATCGAGATCCAGATGTATGAAGCGTCTTCACTCTGCTCCGGCTCTCTGAATTATAAGTAATAGACAATGTAGTTAGTTTATTTAAAAGAAACCTGAGGGAACATAACCATTTAAAAGAAATTTGAGGGAACATAAAAACTTGTGCAAGGATGCTAAATGATATAAGTTCAGGGAGCTAAAAAATGTCTGCTTTTACCAAATCATTAATTTAGCTAAAACAACAACAATAGTTAAAACAATAGCAGTATATAGTGTAGAGACTAATTTAAAGCATGTACCGAAAGCAAATCAAGAAATATAATTTAGCTACCTTCCACTCTGGTGTCTCCCATTTGTTTTCTATCAGGCAGACCCACTGGGCCACCCTCTGCGTATCATATGGGCACTGCTTCGGATTGTGGCCATTTTCCAATAACTTCTTATACGTTTTGTGTAGCTCCGCCCTAAACTCCCTATAAATATGCATTGCTAGTTTCCCGACTGCATTTGCCACACTTGCATCGGTCTTCCAGCAGCCAAAGTCATACTTTTGCTGTCATTTCAAACCCACAAGTGTGAAAAGTAAACAGTAAAGCCTATGAATATAGATTAGAAAGTATAAGATTGTTTTATTACCGCAGCTATAGTAAAGATTGCCTCCTTGCACCCATCATCAATTGCTCCCTATGTTTCTTTGTTTAAAGGTGCAAGCTTGCGAATATGACTCTCCAGCTCGATTACAAATGTAGAGGCATTTATACCCTCAAATGCCCCCAATTGTGCACCTAGTGGAACAAAAATCTTACTGCCGAGAATCCTCATCCTCTTCTCTGACTCATGGCCCACCACCTTACCCCGTACACGCCAAGAGGATGATGCTACAACCAGCACAAACAAATCTGAATTATTAATCATAAAAAAATGAAGTCGGGCTAATAAGTTTGAAAAGATAATATGGTCAAATATTTCTTACCGACGCTGCTGTCTGTAGTAGGCTAGCTAGATACATCGGGCTAGGTGGCACCAATCTCACAATGATTGGCAATACGATATGGGACCGATACTTGAGTGCCTACTGATTGGCATTGTCTGCGTCTCTCTGGGGCCATGTGTGCGAACTGAATAACACAATAAATTAGGATAAAATCAAGAATTAAGAAAAAAAACACAATAAGTTAGTATACATGCAAGAAATATCACAAGTGTTTAAATTTTGATATTAGAAATAACAACCTCATCTACTAACTCTTCTTCTTCCTCGCTATTTCTGGATGGTCTATACTCCTTGTCGACGTCATCATGCTCGTCTTTAACAGAGAGTTGACGCCGAGTGGATTTTGGATTGCTTGTACCAATTGCCGTGCGCCAATGTCACTCATTCAGGCCATGTTACTTACAATATTCTTATTTCTTACTAACTCATAAGCATTCTTCTTTTGAGACAATGCGCCAGGAGGAACATAAGCTTTTCTTTTTTTCGGAATTCTTTGGACAGCTATGATAAAAATATGAGAAAAGGATCATAAATATATAAAGGGATCGAACATATAAAAACTAAAAAAAAAGTCACAATAGTGGCAAACAAATGAAAGTAAAATTAATGATTCCATTGTATGTAATCCTTGTCCACATACATGAAGAAATGAACTTTATATATCATAATTCCATATCAGAATCAATATCAAGGTCGGACTGATCAGTTTCCTCTTCATTTATGTACTCTGCCAATGTTTCATTTTCGTCACCAGCATCGCCAGCATTTGGCTCATCACCATCAGCTGCAGGTTCATTATCCTCAGGGATGATATCTGGTTCAATGTCATCCCTAGTGTAACAAAAGGAAAAATCCTCGGCAATAGATACTGAAACAGTTTCAATGGCTTCTTCCTGTTGGTATGGCTCGTTTGTCACATTTTGTTCTTTTCCTCATCTCGCTCTTGCACATCCCAAACACCCCAATGCTTGACCCGTTCCACGACTTTCCAATTTGGGCCTAATTTGGTGTCATTGACATACAACACTTGATTTACCTGATTAGGCAAGACAAAGGGATCCTCTTCATACCACCGATCCCTAACGTAAATGCTTGTGATATGTGCCTCGATATTTATTTTGGATTTATGACCTGTATTATACCATTCACATTTGAACAAAACAACTTCATAACCATTGATGTATGACAATCCAAAAATGTTGGTTAAGTAACCGAAAAAGTCAATGCTTTCCTCATTGTGGTCCCCTCGATGACCACTCTGCTATTCTGGCTCTTGTGATGGTTGTCACAGTCTATGGTGACAAACCGAACACCATTAACCATACAACCTGAGTATTGATGCACCAGACAACTAGGACCATTTTCCAATGCCCACAATGCATCTGTTTCTTCTGGAGACCCTTGAGATCTAAGTTGGTTTATCTACATTAGTTTCTTAAAATTAGTTCAAATTGAATTTCCATATTTTGAGTTGATAAAATTTATTATGCATATGTTATACGTACATGATCTCTGAACCATCAAGAAAACTCTTCCCATTGTAAATTGGTGATGTTTCGTCCACTGCGTTCATTCACTTGCCTCTTGTGCTCCCTACTCAGGGTATTAGTGACACATAATCAGTGTGACATATAGGAATATTAGAAAGTTTACATTAAATGCATATAATTAGTTAAACTGAACCACTTACTCTAGATAAGATATGATATCGGGAGTGTTATACAACACAAACCAATGGGCCATGTTGCCTTCCCTATCGGACACATTAGGAGCCCTCTTGATAGGTGAAAAGGGCCAGACGCGTTGGGTGAAGACACCCAACTCTAGGCCTTGTTCACTCCCATCGACATTTTGTTCTTCATGAACTTCTCCCTTTAGGTAGATCTTAATAAAATTAACACTCTCTTTGGCAATATATGCCTCGGTGATCAAACCTTCTGGCCGAGCTCGATTGGTAATGTAGCCCTTCAGTGTTCCTAGAACCTTCAAACACATACATCAATATCAAGATGAAAAATTTTAAAGAACGGTAAACACAATCACCTCTCGATTGGATACATCCATCGATATTGCACCGGTCCAGCAAGCATAGCCTCACGCGGTAAATGAAATGCCAAATGGACCATCACATCAAAAAATGCCGGTGGAAAAATCCCTTCCAACTTACACAGTATGAGGACTATCTTATTTTCCAATTCTTCCACATGTCTCCATTTCAAAGTCTTTGTGCAAATGTCCTCGAAGAAGCTACCGAGCTAAAATAATGTTGTGCATATCTCTTTGTTCACGTACCCACGCATACCAATCGGAAAGAGACGCTGCAGTAAAACATGGCAGTCATGGCTTTTCAGGCCCCGCTAATCTCCCATTCTTTGAGGTCACACACCTTGAGAGGTTCGCAGCATAGCTATTGGGGTACTTGATTGATTTTAAATATTGATAAAAACCATCCTTCTCCTTCAGGCCTAATGTGTAGGACGCATGGGGCTTCTCTTGTGTTCCATTGCTTCTTTTTTGTATATGCAATTCTCGCCTAATGTTCATATCTGCCAAATCCTGACGGGCATACTCTGTGTCCTTGCTATTCTTGTCTAAGCCCACTATTGTGCAGAGAAGACTTTCACATATATTCTTCTCCACGTGCATAACATCAATGTTGTTTCGAAACTTTAGTTTCTTAAAGTACAGTAGCTCATAAAAAATGATTTTCTTTGTCCAGTTCAAGTCTTCATGGTCACGTGGTCTTTTTTTCTTGTTAGAGTGCTTCCCAAAGCTTGTATTTGGAAGCTGCTCCAATTGTGCTTGTACCTTTTTCACCGACGGCAACTCTAATGACTTCACTCGATTCTCCACCTTTCCATTAAAGTCCTTGTTACGTCGCCAAGTGTGCCACATAGGCAAGAAAGATCTATGGCCTGTGTAACCAATCTTCCTTTTCAACCTGACGGATAAGGAGTCTTCATTACAAGTGGGACAAGACTTGTACCCTTTCGTGCTCCACCCAGACAAGTTACTATATGCAGAGAAGTCGTTTATGGTCCACAACAAAGCCGCACACATTTGAAAGCTCTCCTTGCTAAAGGCATCGTAAGTTTCGATACCATTCTCTCATAACTCCTTCAACTCTTCAATCAAGTTCGAAGATAAACATCAATATCATTACCAGGCTGATGCGGTCCAGGAATAAGCAATGACATCATGAAGAATGACTTCTTCATGCACGTCCATGGTGACAAGTTGTACAGCATAAGTATGACAGGCCGCATATTGTTAGACGTGCTCATGTCCCCGAAAGGGTTGAACCCATCAAAGGCTAGCCCCAGCCTTATATTGCGGGTCTCCCCAGCAAAACTTGGATGTTCCTTATCAAGACCCTTCCCTTCCTCACAATCGGTTGGATGCCTACCTATCCCATTATCTTTGCGTTTATCACTGTGCCATCTCATGTGTGTGGCAGTCTTTCTAGACATGTAAAGCCTCTGCAACCTCGGTAGCAACGGGAAGTACCGTAAAACCTTATGTGGTATCTTCTTTCCCTTTCCATCATTTAGCTTGTATCTGAACTCCCCACATACCAAACATTTTTCTAAATATATGTTCTCCTTCCAAAACAAGGCGCAATCATTAGGACAAGCATCAATGTGCTCATATCCCAGACCCAAGTCACGCAGTATCTTCTTCGCAGCAGAAATTGAATCTGGAACCAAATTACTGTCTAGTAGGAGCGCCTTATGTATCTGCATCACATTGTTGAACGATTTGTTTCTCCATTTTCCCTCCACCTTTTGCTTCATCATCTTAATTACAAAATCTAATAGAGTGTTGTCTGGAGAGGAACCCAGGTACATAGGGTGCTGAGAAGCATCCAACATTCTTTCAAAGTGACGCATTGCGTTACTATGGATGGCCTCAACATTGGTGTAAGTTCCCATATAATGGTCTTTAATCATTTCTTGATATTCATCCCCATCCTCGTAATCACTATCACCCCCATGTTCTGATTTGACAACGTCATCCACAGGAGGTGTTATCTCTCCGTGGTAAATCCAGGTCTTGTAGGATGCTTGCATACCCCATCGGTAAATATGAAAGTTCACAGTATCGCAGTCATACTGGCGATTGTTCTTGCAAACCTTACACGGGCACCAAATCTCAGTAGCATCCTCAGCATTCGCCTTTGCAAATTCAATAAATGACTTCACCCCATCACGATACTACCGACCCATCCTCACCATGCGATCTTGACTATCTAGTGTCGTCCAAGTCTCGTCCATATCTTAAAAATGAAAAATCAATAAGCTAATCACATTACTCAAAAGAGAACAACAAAAACATGTGCATATGATTATGAATACAATCAATCACATGATGACCTTGAATGCAATGAGTTGGAATACAATCAATCACATGATGACTATGATAATATGTTCCACTACCCATGATCTTATGTTTTGCATGCATCTAGTTTGGAACCTACATCCAAGTTTCATCATAAAAAGAAATAAAAAAGGAATGGGAAGCACATTGGGAATGGGTTCTGGCAACCCATTGACAATTCGGTTTAGGATTGCACTAATTGATGACTGGTAGTCATACACTTAAAGGAGTGATTTTTATTCATTCATCACATGATGAGTCCCATTTGAAGCCATATGGTAATTTATGATGCATTTCACTGGGCTCATAATAATCTGTTTGGTTGAATACAACTGTACCGAATCTCTAGAAAAGTGTAAAAGAGAAATCCTATAAAAAGGAAAAAGAAAGTGTACAAGAGAAATAGAGGAACAAAGGAAGATGGTTTGTTTGGATCGAGTGTAGAAAGAGAGGGAAAGATATAGATTCATGCACCCAACTTGATGTTCAAAATCTTACAATGAGAATAGATATAGAGAATGCCAAGATACAAAAAAGGACATGTATCTATTAATCCACTCTTTTCATGAGAAACTCAAGGACAAACAAACCATGTATTCTTTATGTAAGCAACTTGGGTTTTTATGGCACAATATGAACTTGAGCTTCTAATAAAGTACGACCTGTAAGTATGCACTTTCTTAGTCCCCACAGGAAGTTTCTCATTTCACACTCTTCATTGCCATTTAATCATTTTTTTCTCTTTTAGATAAATAATGCATTTTTTGTCTTTTAGACTTTTCTTTCTAATAATATGTTTTCAACCTGATTGTGAATACTTAAGAGGAATTCAATGGACAGAATTCACATGAAACAGTCAAAACACTTAAGAGGAACATCCAATTTTACTCGTGAGGCACCTTCGCTCGAATCAATGACTACTAGATTGTGAATACTGAATACACATTAGCTTATCATATGGCATTAAAATAAATATAAGCAAAATGGGAGATACTAATGTAAACCAGATTACGAGAAAAGGATTTTTTTTCTCTCCTTCCTGTAATGAATTTTGCATCCCTAGATTCTGTAGAATCCTTCTTTCGTGCCAATGCCCATTAATCATTGATGTAGATTAGATAACCCATACAGACCTTGATCTGATCATTAAAAAGTTGCTAGGACATGGGTTGGGCACTACTATAGTACAGAGTTGACATTTATCATCTCAAAGGTCGGTTTACTATCAACAAGAAATGGAATCCATATCATATCATCAAAGTGACACACCCAAAGAGCCATGTGCGCTGGGAAGGCCCCAAACATGCAGATAGCATAAGGGTGCTTGTTGTGGGCTGCACCATTAAAAGGGGCATTAGAATTTAGATGATGAGAAGAATGTCACTAGTGGAATTAAATGTTTGCGGGGCCCAGGTGCTAGGAGCCGTGGATGCAACCTGTCATATCATCTATCAAACTACATTCAATTTGTCTATCTTATTATTGGTTCCTTCCATTTGTTTCATGTGTCATGGGAGTTTTTATGCTGCCTCCTTTGGTTGATTACTTGCATATAGCCCATCTTTTCTTCATTTCCATCGTTCATATTCAACCCAAATCTCACTTTATGAGAATAATACAGGGTTTTAGATTAATTAGAGTGTGAAAGATAGCATTAACTGTTGAATTGCACTCATTTTCATCTTGATGTAGGACCAATAGGGGAATAATTTATGAATGTGAAGATTTTGAGAAATCAAGCAAAGAATGATAGTGTCAACAACCTCAAATCACCGTAACTTTATATTCTGGTATTGACTTGTAATGTATAAGTACTCATTTTGAAGTCATCAATGTAGTCTATGACGTGGGCAATCCAAGACGAAAATTATGATGTCATCTAGGAGGTGGAAATGTCGTTGTCATGCAAAAGTAAAGTTCAATTTTGTTTATTTTAGGAGTTTTTGAGTTTGTTTTATTGGAAGAACATGAAAAGTAATTTAGAGTTTGGTTCGAAGCTTTTTATGTAATTTTAGAGTTTTTACTATTTTTCATAAATTTTACTATTTTGAGAGTTAGGGTGTTGGGGTGATATGTAAGATTGTTAGATTGCTATTAAAGGCCATATGAAGATTTCTCTAGTTTTTTTACTTTTTCTTTTGAAACGGTAACGAAAGAGTTCATTAAAAATAAGCATCTAGAAAGGAGTACAGAAATAACACAAAAAAGAGGAATGGGAAATGTGCAAGAGAGATGCAACACACCAAACCACCAAGACACCCAATTACATAATCACTCCTACCCAAGAAACAAGCCTATCATCCCCTTGCTTGGCAAGCACATCCGCCATGGAGTTGGTGGATCTAACTAGTTTTTTTTTTTTTTCTTGAATTCAGAATTTTGTTATTTTGTTGAGGACAATGTTCTTCTACTTTAATCCTCTTACGCTTTCTATGCAGCACATGTTTTAATTTTAGTTTGAGAATCTTTACAGATTTCAGTCCCTTCTAGCTTCAAGAATTTACCCTCTCTACTGACTTAAGATAAAAGATGTGGCAGTTTCCTACCATATAAAACGGGGCTTAGAGATAACAGTCTAATCTATGACAAAATGTTAAACCTGTGAAAAAATTTTCAAGCCTATAAAATGTTGATAATAGTCTAATTTAATGTTATGAAATATACAAATAAAAATCTTCCTTTCTATAATAACGGCTCATTTCATGACTTTAGATAGGACAACTATCAACATTTAGTGAATCTTTTTCTTTATTTTAAGGCTCTAAATCCATAAGTTACCTTGTATAGATATGGTATAGCTAGCAAGGTCCACAGACTCTTTAACTAGTAGAGTTTCTAAAAGCCAAAAGCAGAAGAGCAGAGTACACCATAGAGGATCCAAATCCATTTTTATCAATTGGGAACCTAAATAGGTATACATCTGAAAATCTTTACCATAGAACAGTTCCGGATCCTTTGACAGCTTGCCTAGAGAATTCTCTGGAGTGGTCCTATAACTCCTCCTCTGTGAGGCCCACCGCCGGCCCATCCAACGCGCCTTGCCTGTTCCCATGCTATTGGCACTTAACCAAATTTCAATTAGATCAGAGCTGGGGCCAGCCTTTAGATTGATCAATTCAAATCCTGTGTTTTAACATGTTCAGTCTTAATGTGCTACTTACAGTAATAAATCGAGGGGATAGTAGCTTTGAGTAGTTTAGATTTCAGAAATGAACCCTGGCAACCAGTTTTATGGGTATAAACCAAGAGAACTCAATGTGGCCTGGCCTTGGAATTGGAAAGAATCGTTAGAAAAATCCAGCAATGGGCTACTCATACAAAATCTGAAGTGCTAAAGTCACTATTTTTAGATTATAAACTCTTATCATTTTTCACTCTTATCTAAGTTAGACCAACTGTCAGATTGATCACATGCAAAGCATGCAATTAAAAAAAGGCCCCTTTGGAAGGTTCATAAGACAATGACAACTAGTGACACAACAAAGATGAGAAAAGGGAAGTACGTACATCCATCATGGAAGTTGCATAGCTGACAAACCTTCTTTGCAACCATGGTTCAAAAAACTTGGCTGAAACTAAAAGGAATCACCCTGTAAGTTTGCTTTTTAGGCCCGAGTAATATCATTTTTGGACCTCTATTTTATTTGATGATGAGTAATCAGATCGGATCTATGACTATCACTCCAGTGAAACCTATAAAGCTTTCCAGTGTTTGAGGTTGGGGCGCACCATAAACTTGGATCCAAACACGACCACAATGCACACACAAAATCAATAAGAACACAAGAAGTTTACATGGTTAAATAGTATGTCTACATCCATTTGGAAAAAAAAAAAAAACCTAAACTATATGTTGTTCAAGATGAATCCCATAACCTTTTAGGAGATATGCTAAATATTCATGTCATTAGGAGTGGGGCCCATTGTTCGATTGATCATGATTGGTTCTGCTTATACAATATCGTAAAGAAAATATAGGTTTGAAGAAATAAATAAATAACTCACTTTTCCTTTACCACAACAATCCAAAAACCTTTTCATTCAACTAAAAAGTGAACTCTATTTTGAACCATCACTATATTCATGTCATTAGGATGTGCCCCTGCCGTTTCCATCCTATATCTAACAATAGTTGTGAGCAAATAGAATTGAGCATTTTCTAAACAAATCAACATACTAAGCATCAGTTAAAATAGACTGTTTACAGTTAACACTGATGAAAGATAAATCATAGAAAAGTTATAAAGAGCTATCTGCATTTTCCAAGGGAAAAAAAAAAACACTTGGTGCAATGCTTCCCATATTTATAACATATCATAGCAAAACTAGAATACAATTCAATACTATGCACTAGCAGCATAGGTATATTTTGTACATTGGGATTGGAACTATAGTTTTGTTCCAAAGGGCAAGCTTCCATGTATTGTTCTCACATCAATCATTTTAGACATTACAATTTATACTAAGTATAATTTTTCTACATCAGGCCCAATACCAGAATTTGTATCTGGATACATATTATTATTATTATTTTGGTAAAAGAATCTAAATACGGATTATTAGTAAAAAGTTATAATGTCAAATAAGGCTAATTTTCGGTTTTGGGGAAACTTTTCAAAGTGTCTGTTTTTGGAGAAATTACATGGTTTTTTGAGTGGAAATGGGCCAATGATCGCAACACAGTGGCATCGCCACTGATGTACAGCCTTTTTTGGGCAAATTCCATTGTTTAGGCCTCCAAAAATGCGTTTTTTCTATTTTTGGTAATATTTGTTTGGGTAATAACTTTTAGTAGGAAAGTCAAAATAAGTTTCCGTTTTTTGCGTTGAATTGGTTGTAATTAATAGTTTCCAATAGTGTCTTTATCTCAATTTTTTCCTCTTTTGGAAAAATTGAATATTTTAATTATTTTAGTGTTATTTTATTACTTTTTTCGTTTTAGGGTTATATTTTTATACAAGGTGTAGTTTAAGAGGATTCGTTAACCTTAGTTATTAATCTTTTAATATGAAAATATTTATCATATTTCTTGTCATAGTAGACACGAATCATTTAAATCATTACTATTTCTTGAATTCCCTTCTTTAGCAAAAAAAAAATAAATAAAAACAATCATTGCTAGATATCCTACAAACATGACTAATGTATGGAATTTGCATGCCGGAAAGACAACAAACTAGTTCATTATTTTTGTAAACTAAGTATGTAACACACAAGAATAAAATTAGTGACAATAGAGAACATGTTGTAGTTTGTACTGCGCACATCCAAATCCTATAGATCCATATATCCGTTCCCTATATGTATGCATATTTGTGCATATGTGTGGCTCGTTGATTGCAACTTTTGCGTGCAATTTTTATCTGAAGCAATTTTTTCTTGCAATCCTTACTCCTAGTTTGTACTGTGCACATCCAAATCCTACAGATCCATATATCCGTTCACTATATGTATATCAGATTACTCACATATTTGAAGCAATTTTTTCTTGCAATTTTTACTCATACATCAAATCCATATGAGCCATTCTAGATTTCCTTAGCATGAAGGCCTCTTTTCCTTCTTTTGTTGACCAATACAATACCAAACAAAGAAATCAACCAGAGGGCTGCTAGGCAGGAGGGTTGCTGGCTGGCAGAGGGTCTGGGCGGGTGGAGGCAGGGGCGGTGGGGGAAGAAGGAGGACTGGCCGGCATAAAGAGAGATGGAGAGAGAGATCATACCTTGGCTTGCTGCAGTTGCAAGAAGAAGATGATTCCGAAGAAAGGTTTGCCCCGCTGTAGTTGCAAGAAGAATACGATTCCGAAGATGGGTTTCGCTTACTGCAGTTGCAAGAAGAAGATGATTCCGAAGAAAGGTTTGCCCCGCTGTAGTTGCAAGAAGAATACGATTCCGAAGATGGGTTTCGCTTGCTGCAGTTGCAAGAAGAAGATGATTCCAAAGGAGGATTTGGCTTGTTGCAGTTGCAAGAAGAAGATGATTTCGAAGGAGGATTTGGCTTGCTGCAGTTGCAAGAAGAAGAGATTATGAAAAAGGGTTTAGATACAGGGAATAAGGGTTTGGCGTGAGTCTTTTATAATGCTGGAACTTTTAACGGGAGATCCTATGGCCCACCAAAAATTAGGTTTAGCTCACCCAATATAATACTGCCGCTAAAAATATATCTTTAGCCTCAAAAGCATAGGCCACCGCAAAAAGTTAGACGCTAAAAACTAAAAAAATTTTAATTTCCACAAAATTTGGCGCCATTAGAGTGGGATTTATACAGGTAGCCACTGTTATGAGCGCCGCTAAAAGTAAATTAAAATTGACTTTCGGACTCAAAATACAGGCCTTATGTGTTTTTTTCAAGTTGGATAGAGGCTTACCTTATATATGAGTCTGACCCTCGATAAATAACTACCATACGTTTATAAGGTATCGTTAAATCTCATTTTGAATGGAGGTTATCTCATCGTACGATTGAACACACACAAAAAAGTTAATAAAATAACATTTTTTTAGCCATGGTTTTCTGTTTTGTCAATCTTACTGTGGTTCTAACTCAATTCTAAATAAAAAATTTGGGATACTCCATAATTAAATGTGTTTGATCATTTTGAACGACTCTGATTATCCATATATGGGCATGAGTGGGACCCATCCAAAAAAGTTCCCACCATACTCCGTTAGAAGCTATTATAATTGCCCCCAGAATAAAAAATTAAAAAATAAAAACCCATGAACAAGGCAGAGAGTTGGGAATAAATAAAAGCGATTAAAATGGAGTGCTCATATTATTTTGGCAAAAAAGAATCTTACTAAATGGGGCTTTGCGGACGCAAACCTGTGCATCGCCAGTAGGCAAAATAATTGTATGTTTTCCACAACTTTTGCCAACGTGGTCTTACTTGTGTTGGTAAAAGTAACAATTCTATGTGACTTTTGCCAATGTAGTCCAAATATGCATCGGAAATAAGACTTTTGCCAATGCCAATTTTTACTGCATCGGCAAATAGTGTCAGGAAAGTTTTTCCACTGCTTTTGCCAACGCGGTCTTACTCGGGTCGGTAAAAGCAACAATTCTCCATGACTTTTGCCAACACAACTTTTCATTGCATCAGAAAATAGTGTCGGGAAAGGTAAGTTTGTCATAAATGGGACTTTGGGGACGCAACTCATATGTTGGCAATGGTACGAATAAAAACTCAGACTTTTCCCAATGCACACTAGTGCATCGCCAGTAGGCAAGATAATTGCCAACGCATTATTGCGTCGCCATTAGAAAAAAAATGCGTTGGCAAAACTTTCCCTCTCTTTTGGGTTTTTTGTTTTTTCTTTTTTTTTTTCTTTTGTTGGCACCAATGTGGTTTCCATAGCTTTTGCTAACGTGGTCTTACTTGCGTCGATAAAAGGAGCATTTCCCAACACTATTTGCCAACGCAGTCCAAATATGCATTGGAAATAAGACTTTTGCCAACGCAAATTTTCACTATGTCGGCAAATAGCGTCAGGAAAGGTGCAGTTTGTTGTAGTCGTGCTTGTCCATGTTTTCTGGAGTGACTCTTTGATCCAAGCTGTCATCAGGTGTGCCTTATGATTGCACTCTAACTAAAAAATAAACCAATCTGCCAGCGAGGGGAAGGGGAGAATAGCCAACGGGCTAATCTCGAAGCCAAAGTCTTAGGGATAGGAATGCATGGCATCCAACGTCTTGGTCTCACAGTCACACCACAGACAAATAATTGAAATAAGTTTCTCAATGAAGAAGTTTTATTTATCAATGAACTTATCCCCAGGGAGGGATTACAATCCTTTATATAAACTTATACTCTATAATGTATTCTTGGAAATAATTCTAATTAAAACAAACACTAAATCAAATAAGATAAACTTTCTAATTAATCTTATAATTATCCCTAAAGTTCTACTAATACTAAAAATAGGAAAAGTCTTGCATGATCTGGCCTACAACAGCTATGGTCATCAATAACATAATCAAGTCTTTAAGAAATGAAAACCCCATTGAATGGCATTCAAAATGTAAATCCAACAGATCTCCATGGTAAACAAAATAGAACATACAAACTTAAGTTCATCTGAGACACCAAATTCTCAATTGCTCACTAGTCAACAATGAGGAAAGGATATGTTACAATATCCAAGAAACATATTTAAAAATAGCTAAGTTTTGTAGATGAAGTGGAAAAAACAAAGGAATACATCAGAGAAATTATCTAGTTGGCATCTTTGGGAGCCTCACCAACAGCCTTCATCCAAAGCATGTGAAGGCATATCCAACCCCTCCATACCTATCTCCCTATGATCATGATCATGTTAGGGCAACTAGAAGTTAGAACACAACATAATCTCCAGAGAATGTTGAGCATAAGAATACGGTTAAGTTAGATCTATGTTGGGAAATCTCTCATTCTCTGAACTTAAAAATAATGAGTTACGCGTTATCATGTGAATGGATCTAACTTCTGGTTACTACAAGCATTCTTCATCAAATAAATAATACAGTTAGTTTAAGATATGATGCTAACGTGATGTTATCCTTAATGCAGGAGATAAAAGTCACTTGAACTAGTGAAAATAGAAAAAAAATGTGGAGAAGACAGAAAAGCTAACCATCACGGTTCATGTTCTTGCACAACCAAACAAAGGGGGCTGAAATAAATGATATATAGCTAGTGCAAAATTCTCCCGTGGACATCCGCACAGGGCGTCGATCATGTGGGAAAATCAATCCTCCATGTTAATACAGCGTGGACCCCCTATATTAAAGGTGGAGACTAATTTTTCTGTATGCCATCCTATGCGAACGTCCATAGGAGAAAATCACTATACAACTTATATTACACAGTTGTGACCCAATACCAAACACCATTGCCTAACATCTGATGCATATTAGATGTTGAGCAATCGTGTTTGGTATTGGGTCACAATAACATCTAGTTCATAATTTTATACTTAAGTGGACGGGGTCAATGGGTGATCAAGAAGGCCCATGGCCTACGTCAGTGGCCTCCACTGCACTTGGGATGAGCATATATATATATATATATATATATATATATATATATATGGAGATGCTCTTGTGAGAAACACTCTCACCTTACTATGAGAGATTGGGTGGGGGCCCTCATCTATATCCAATGTAAACAACTTAAATGTGAGGGCCCACATCCTTATCTCTCATATAAGGTGAAAGATATCTCTTATAGGAGCATCTCCCTATATATATGTATATATATATATATATATATATATAAACATCTGATGCATATTTTAGAAACATGGTGGGCAACATCCTAATTAAGAATTCATGGCATGTTAAAGAATTTTCCGGGAGGAACACGTGAAAATTGACATTTAATGCTTAGCAGATGAATCTTCTTCCATAGAAAGGGTAAGTGAAGAAACCAAGATAGCTAAGATTTAATGAAAATATTTACTGGAGCCTAATGATCTGATTTTACACAATGAGCATTGAACACTTATGAGACTACTCTTTAACATTGAAATTTTCTTACGCCATGCTTTAAGGCATCTGCTTTGGACATGGACTGCGGTTGTATCTGAACCCAGCAAGCCCATGAATGCACTTTATTCAAGGATTCCATTTTTCATGAAGAATGCTTCTTATGGCTGTAGAATGGTTAGGATTGGATGAGGTATTTGTTGCACCTACACATGGTTTTGGACCAAATCCAGACCCACTTACTTAAACCAACTTGCTAGGACCTGAATCAAAATCAGATTAAATTTGGCTAATCTAAACCGAGATCCAGACCCCATATGATGCAGGCTAGACAATAGGTCGGCCAACCCATTGGACCCAGCCCATAGGCCTGACCGGACATCCAATTATTTAAGAATCTTATTAAGTATTTTAATTTGTTTGGGATTAATATTAGTGTGTTTCCTATTTTAGGCATTATTCATATATTAGGAAATATTTTTGCTTTAGGGATTAAGCCAACTTTCTTACATAAGAATGTTAGGCCTCATTTTAATGCAATGCTTTTTTTTGTCAAGTAAAAGTTTTCTTTGAGATTTATCGCTTATGGCGTTTTCTCCTCTTGTGAGGGTGCCCTAGTGGCTAAATTCATCATTGGATTCAATCAATCCTTCGAGAGATTGATTTATTCGTAAATCGCGGATCCAGGCTGCGCCACCATAGTGGGTTGAATCTAGTTCTTCTCCGATAATGAGTTGAATTCGGTTCTTCTTCAAGACAAGGTCAAGGAAGACAGAAGGAAGGAAACTAGCAATGAGGTGACAATCTTTGGGCAATGTTGACCAGTTTATTATCTCTTTTCATTTAGGGAACAAAAAACTTGTCACACCTAATACAGTCTCAAATGGAAGAAAAGCAGCTTCATATGGACAAATGCGACCCAAATGTAGAAAAGAATAATCCCAGGATCGTCTGCTTTCTCAGTATCTCAACTACTTGTTTTACAATTGGTCCAAGCAGAATTATTCACACTCATAATGTTGGGTTTGTGGGTTTTGGCTCGTTTTATAGGCCCAATTCATTTGTATTAGGGTTGAGGGGTAATTTAGTCTTTGTTAAAACTATATATTATCTCTTTAGCAAACAAATCAAGCCACACAATGAAAACACAGAGTTACATGGTTCGATGATTTCACACCTACGTCCACGGACAAAAGCTCGTCTTCTTCTTCTCCACTAATCAGAGTTGTAACCCATAGTATAGGAAAAACTCTGATTAGTGGACTGATTAGTGGAGAAGAAGAAGACGAGCTTTTGTCCGTGGACGTAGGTGTGAAATCACCGAACCACGTAACTCTATGTTCTCATTGTGTGGCTTAATTTGTTTGCTTGTTGATCGCACGCTTCCGTACCCACAAGCATAACAAATTGGTATCAGAGCCATGGTTGTGGTACATGATCAACAAGAGAGCTATTGATTTGGTTAAGATCTCGAAGACATTATCTGTTTGGCGTAGATTTGACATCCATTAGAGAAGAAATTAGAGGATTATGATTTGATCAAGGTGGGCCACATATCTCGATTTGGGTTCAGCTCTGAATCCTAGAAAAAGTGATTCTGGAAGAGAAATCATAGAAGATCCAGACTCAAACATGCGTATTGCCATCTGGAAGAAGACAGGACTTGTTCTGTCAAGAAGGATCAAAGGCAGCAAGCCTGTTTTGCAAAATCTATTGCAAAAGTTTTGCTTGATTGGCGGGCCACCCCAGAAACCAGGAGAGATTAAGATTAAAATAATAATAATAATTTGAAGTTCTGTTTCAGTTTTGGAAAGTTGCAGAACACCGTCCCCGCTGTTCATTGCAGGACTCCGGACTCTTGCTCGTTGTTGCAGGAGTTCGCCCGCGGCCTGTGCCAGTTTCTGCCGGAGAATCAAGAAAAGGGACAACAAAGTTGTTTGTAGAAGATCTGGTTGCAGGGTTACAAGTTCTGCTACAAAACCTAGTTGAAGAAGAAAGACCCCACTTTGGGTTGTTCTTTAGGCCAGGTCAATACAGGGTCAGGTTCAACCCGACCCACTTTGAAGAAGCCCAGGTCAGTAAAACTCAGCCAACAGCAGCCGCTGGCGTCATCCTGATGTCATTTGCAAGGTCAAGACAATTTGACCAAATTGGACGGCCATAATTGATTTGTGTTTTCCAGAGCCATCCGGACTCAGAATTGAGCTCCGTTTTTTTGTTGGATTTGTATCAACGAGGTCTACAATCTGAATGAAGAGGATTGATAGTTTGGCAAACAGAAAATAATGGCAAGCTCATCATCGACAAAGATAACTATCTCGAGTGTAAAACTTGGTCGAGAAATTTGATGGTATCAATAACTTTGGTATGTGGCAATGTGAGGTTAGAGATGTTCTAAGCCAACAAGAGTTGGAAATTGCTCTGGAGGATAAACCCTCAAATATGTAAGATAAAGAATGGCAGAAGATCAATCGTCAGGCATATAGCACCATCAGATTATGTCTTGCGAAAGATCAGAAATACTCAGTGATGAGAGAAACTTCTGCAAAAGAATTATGGCAGAAATTGGAAGAAAAGTATATGACCAAGAAAAGCTTGGAGAATCGTATCTATTTGAAGAAGAAACTTTTCCGCTTCGAGTAGCGTCAAGGTATTTCTATGACTGAACATCTCGATGATTTTAATAAAATTATTGCTGATTTGATGAACTTTGATGTGAAAGTTGATGATGAGGATAAGGCATTATTTCTTCTGAATTCGCTTCCCGATAGTTATGATCGTTTTACTCACACTTTGATCAACGGGAAGACTGAGGTTAAATATGATGTTGTGTCAGCTGCTTTGATGAATAATGAATATCGGAAGAAGGACAAACAGGCTCATAGGGATTCATCATCTGCTGCATTGACAGTAAGAGGCAGATCAGATGATAGGACATCTGGTAATAACTCTCGTTCTAAATCGAGAGGAAAATCAAAGACACCTGCAAAAGATGAATGTGCCTTTTGTCACAAAAAGGGGCATTGGAAGAAGGATTGTCCAAAGTTGAAAAACAAGGATAAAGATAAATCTGATGCAAACATTGGACACAATAGGGATGATGATTCTAAATTTAATTTAATTGTTTCTTCATTGGTATGCCATTTTGATGAGTGGATTTTAGACTCGGGTTGTACCTATCATATGTGTTCCAACAAGGAATGGTTTTCCAGCTTTCAAGAGTTGGATGGTGGAATAGTTTTGATGGGCAATAATAGTGCCTGCAAAACAAAAGGAATAGGATAAATCTGTTTGAAAATGCATGATGGAGCAGTTAGAGTTTTGACAGATGTTCGGTATGTACCGGATTTGAAAAAGAATCTCATCTTATTGGGTGCTTTAGACTCCAAAGACTTCAAGATTACCTTGGAAGGTGGAGTTCTAAAAGTTGTTTATGAAGGGTGCACTTGTGTTGATGAAGGATGTCCGAAGAGGTAATTTGTATTTCTTGTAAGGGAGTACAATTGTAAGTGGGGTAGCAACAATATCTGATAGCTCGAATGAGACTGTTACAGACACTACCAGATTGTGGCACATGCGTCTAGGGCATGCTGGGGAGAGGGCATTGCAACGTTTGGTTAAGCAAGGCTTGTTGCAAGGTGTAAAGACCTACAAGTTGGAATTTTGTGAACATTGTGTTTTTAGCAAGCAGACAAAAGTGAAGCTTGGCACTGCGATCCATCGCACTCAAGGCACACTAGACTTGTTCATTTGGATGTATAGGGTCCTACCAAGGTGGCATCTTTGGGAGGTATGCACTACTTTGTTACATTCGTTGATTACTTCTCCAGAAGAGTATGGGTGTACATCATGAAGCACAAGGATGAAGTCTTGAATGTGTTCTTGAAGTGGAAGAAAATGATTGAAACACAAACTGGCAGAAAGATAAAAAGGTTCAGGTCAGATAACGGTGGTAAGTACGAGTCTGATCTGTTCTTGCAAGTATGTCAGGATGAAGGGATTGTGAGGCATTTTACAGTTAGTGGGAAACCGCAACAGAATGGGTTGGCAGAACGCATGAACCGCACTATATTGGAGAAAGTTCGGTGTATGTTGTCTAATTCTGGATTAGGCAAAGCGTTTTGGGGTGAGGCAGTTGCTTATACATGTCATCTCATCAACAGGTTACCTTCTACTGCGATTGATGGAAAAACACCCATTGAGCTATGGTCTGGAAAACATGCTACTGATTATGATAAATTGCATATATTTGGTTGTCCTGCTTATTTCCATGTCACAGAGAATAAGTTGGATCCAAGGGCCAAGAAAGCTATATTCTTGGGTTTCAGTAGTGGTGTGAAAGGATACTGGCTATGGTGTCCAGCTTCAAAGAAACTTGTTCTGAGTGGAGATGTAACTTTTGATGAAACTGCCATGTGGAAACAGAACAAGCAAAATGGCTCTCAGGAGGAGAGCAAAGACAGTGGTAGATCGAAGCAGGTGGAGTTTGATGTCATCCCAATTGAATCAGAGGATGATTATACAGATGTGGAGGAGACTCCAGCCCAAGAGCCTCCACAAGAGCAAGCAGATTCTATTGCAGCAAATAGACCAAAAAGGAATATTCAAAAACCTAAACGGTTCACTGACATGGTAGCATATGCACTTCCAATGGTTGAAGAATCTATTCCTACCAGCTACAAAGAAGCAAAGAGGCATTCAGAAAATGTAGAGTGGCAGAATGCAATGGATGAGGAAATGAAATCTCTTCATAAGAATGACACTTGGGAGCTGGTACAGCTACTTGGGTGCAAATGGGTCTACACTATGAAAGAAGGATCTCCAGGAAAGGATAGTGTCAGGTATAAGGCTAGATTGGTGGCTAAAGCCTACGCACAGAAGGAAGGCATTGACTACAATGAGGTATTTTCTCCAGTTGTGAAGCATTCTTCTATTCGTATTTTGTTAGCCTTGGTTGCACAGTTTGATCTTGAGTTAGTGCAACTTGATGTTAAAACTGCATTTTTGCATGGTGACTTGAATGAGAAGATCTACATGACCCAACCAGATGGGTATAAGGTTCCTTGTAAAGAACATTTGGCGTGAAAACTGAAAAAATCATTGTATGGTTTGAAATAATCTCCGAGATAGTGGTACAAACGATTTGATAAGTTTATGATTGGGCAGAAGTACACCCGGAGTTCTTTTTATCATTGTGTCTACTATCACGAACTATGGAATAGAACCTTCATTTACTTGCTCTTATACGTCGATGATATGCTTATAGCTTCTAAGAGCAAGGTGGAGATTGAAAAATTGAAAACTCAAATGAGTATTGAATTTGAAATGAAGGATTTGGGGGAAGCCAAGAGGATACTTGGTATGGAAATTCAGAGAGATAGGGTGCAAGGCAAGGTTTGTTTGTCACAGAAACAGTATTTGAAAAAGATACTACAGCGTTTTGGTATTGATGCAAAAACAAAACCGGTAAATACACCTCTTGCCTCTCACTTCAAGCTTAGTGTTGCTATGTCTCCTAGCACAGATGATGAGCATCAATACATGGCTCGGGTTCCTTATCAGAGTGTTGTTGGTAGTTTGATGTATGTGATGGTGTGTACGAGACCTGACATTTCACAGGCTGTTAGTATAGTAAGCAGATATATGCATGATCTAGGAAAAGGGCACTGGCAAGTAGTGAAATGGATCTTACAGTATATTCTGGGTACCGTGGATGTTGGTTTGGTTTTTCAGCGGGATGATAGTATTGGTCAGCATGTGGTTGGATATGTGGATTCCAATTACGCTGGTGATTTGGATAAGCGCCGTTCTACTACAGGTTATGTGTTCACACTTGCAAGGGGACCGGTGAGTTGGAGGTCAACGTTACAGTCTACAGTTGCTTTGTCGACTACTAAGGCAAAGTACATGGCGGTGACAAAGGACATTAAGGAGGCCATTTGGCTTCAAGGTTTGCTTGATGACATGGGGATCTTTTAAGAGCACATGAAAGTCCATTGTGATAGTCAGAGTGCCATTTGTTTGGCAAAGGATCAGGTTCATCATTCACATACGAAACACATTGACGTAAGGTATCATTTTGTGCAAGAGATTGTTGACGAGGGAGATATACTTCTTCAGAAGATTGCGACTGCAGATAATCCCGCAGATATGCTGACTAAGGTGGTGACTGTGGTCAAGTTTAAGCATTGCTTGGACTTGATCAACATCCTGCGAGTTTGAGCACCTTCGGGTGTATGGCGCCTAAAGGCGCATTTGGAGGCGTGTGATTGCATGCGAAGGTGGAAAATGTTTGTGACCTGCAAATCTCGCCAAGGTGGAGATTAATGGCCTCCTTAAAACATGCGATCAACACATAACATGTGCAATAATTTGATTAGAAAACAAGCAATGAGGCTCAGGAAAGAAAATATTTTTTTAAAAAAAAGGTTAGACTGCTAAAACAGTAATTCACAAAAACTACTTACTATTCTTTTGTGAGTGCCACTTTTCGATAGTTTTGTACCAGCTCCATTGATAATATAAAGCCACGAGACGCATTAAACCATCACCAACAACCTCAAAAAATAAAACAAAAAATGATCTTTGAGGAGACAAACCAGCAGTTCCTAGGGCCAGTATGATGCCATAAAGGTTGCAAGTCACAAAAATGGTTCCAGATTTAATGCCATTGAGAGTAAGCATAGAACTGTCATTCTCTTAAGATAGCAGAGAATACAAAAGGAATGATGAATATTTTTGGTGTCCCCTTTGAGGATCGACCATCTCATTATATAGATACAAAATGCCCAATCTTGGGTTACAATCTTGTAAAATACAGTAAAGGAATCTCCTAAAATAGTAACTAACATCTGTACACGGTTTTGACTTACTCTTATGTACATAATTGGGTTGGATTTACAAGTGGGTCATGAACTTGGGCCTTGATTGTTTATTAACACCCCCTCTCAAATTGATGCTGGAGAGTCAATAAGCCTCAATTTGCTAACAAATAATTGATGCCGTGGTCTCGGTAGGCCTTTGGTAAATATATCTGCAATTTGGAGACCGGTAGAGATGTGAGGAAGACTTATCGTGTCTCTCACATATTCATCACGAATAAAATGACAATCCACCTCAATATGCTTTGTGCGCTCATGGAAGACTGGATTTTCAGTAATTCGGATCACACTTGTAATATCAGCGTAGAGTGGTGTTGGTTGACTTTGAGGAAACAAAAGATCTGAAAGCAAGCCGTGGAGCCAAACTATTTAGGAACAGGCATTGGACATAGCTCGATAATCGGCTTCAGTGGATGATTTGGAAACTTTATCTTGTTTTTTACATTTCCAAGAAATTAAGGAATCCCCATAATACATGCACCATCCTATAGTAGACCGTTGGGTATCTGAGTAGCCAGCCCAATCAGCATCAGAGTACGCAGTGAGAGAAAGTGAGGTGCCGGCAGGAAAAAATAAGCCATGGGTAGAAGTGCCGAGAATGTAGCGTATAATGCGCCGAACAGCAGATAGATGAAGATGCCGGGGATGTGTCATGAACTGACTGACTAAATTGACTGCATAGGAATGTCAGGGCGAGTAATGGTTAAGTAAACCAAACTGCCAACCAACCGACGATACAGCGTTGGATCAGGGAGAGGATCCCTCGTATCTTGACTTAATTTGACATTCACTTCTAGAGGGGTGTCAACTGGGGTGGAGTGCTGAAGACCAGCCATTTCAATGAGGTCACTGACATACTTGTGTTGATCAAGGATTAGTCCTTTCTCTGATTGGTGAACTTCAAGACCCAGAAAATATGTCAGTGGCCCTAAATCTTTCAAATGAAAAGACTCATGAAGGGAAGCTTGAAGATGTTGAATCATAGCAACATCAGTACCCGAAATGATGATATCATCTACATAGACGAGTAACACAGTTATCCCACCGGATGTATTATAAAGAAGTAGGGAAGGATCATATGGACTTTAACGAAAATTAAGATGGATGATTGCTTCCCAAAATTTCTCAAACCAAGACCGAGGGGCTTGTTTAAGACCATAAAGAGATCACCGTAAATGAGCAACGTCACCAGGGTTGGAACTGAGGATTCAAGAAGAAGAGAACGAACAGTATCAAGAAAATGTTTGTTCTTTCTTTCTGCAATTCCACTGTTAAGGGGTATATGGACAAGATCGCTGAGATATTATCCCTTTTTGTTGCAACAAATTTTGAAATTGATGGGATACATATTCCCCCCTCCCCCCCCCCCCCCCCCCAAATCCGATCGTAAGATTTTGATGCAAGTAGAAAATTGATTTTCGACATAAGCCAAATATTTTTTAAATGCATCAAAAACTTTCGATTTGGAGTGTAACAAATAAACCCATGTGAACCGACTGTGGTCATCAATAAAGGATTTATTCTTATTTTTCACGTTATCCAATGGCTGTATTTTGGGGACGTGACATGAACATTACATAAATCTGAGTGTTTTTTTTTTTTTTTTTTTTCGGGGATGGGGGGGGGGGGGGGGGGGGGGGTGGGGGGTGGTAAAATCCCTTCCCCATTGAATGAATTTGAAGCTGAAATGCAAATTTTGATTGAACAAGCCCCAATTTTGGACATAGTAACCATTCAAAGAAAGAAAAAAAAAAGGATAAATTAGACAACAGTCCCTAAGCACGGTCTTCTAAGACATCCAGTCCAACAACTTTTTCTCTAATGTTTATAGTCCAGACAGCTGGAGATATTTTATTAAAAGGTCCCTAATATACCACGTCAAATATTTTCATGACTAATTTGCACCTTTCAACCCTCATTCCTAGGCCAAGTTCTCTCGTATTCTCTATTGTCCCAGAGAACTCCTTCCTTCTTCTTCTTTCATTTTCCATTTTTCGTTCCTTTCAATGGTTGTGGAGTATCGTTGCAAAGCACCTTTCATCGCCACCATGACTTCCGATTCTCTCTCTTTCATTTCTTCAAAAATAGAAACGGTTTTACTTTATCTTACTCTTTCATCTAAAGTCTCTTCCAAATCTCTCTCTCTCTACAACTGATTTGAAAGAGAGCAGTTTGCTCTTTTGTTGTTTTCCCTCTATCTCTTTTCTCGATTGGATCATGGCCATCAAGTGTTATTGTTTTGGATTTCAATTTTTATTAGAATCTTATTTTCCATATTCTGACTTTTGGTGTCGCCGAGCTCAGATAAATTTTCCAGAATCTCTTGTAAACTGGACAAAAACTCAGATAAATTTGTCAAAACTCAAATAAATTTATCTGAGTTTCTACAAATCTATCTGAGTTTCCGGAAGGCCAGTGCTTCCATTGTATCATCCATTGCCTCTGCAAATGGAACCATCGGAAAATTCAACCAAAAGGGAGCTTGGATCAGCTCCAAAGATTAGAATGAATGTATTGTCAAAGGTGAATCTTTGAAACAAATCTTACAAATCTATGACGCCTTGATCTTGGTTGGCTTTGTGCTTGAGAACATGCATTAGGCCATTCACCTTTGCTTGGCTTGTCCTGTTAACAAAGGTGCGAAATTTCTTGCTGCTCATAGCGCTATGAGCCATTTTTCGCTGAATTCTCCATGACTCAAAATCTGAATTGATAATAGATTCTCCAAAGATATCAAAGATTCTTGCAAATTCACGTCCCCTGGCAAAACTAGAGAAGTTGGTGTTGTACATGTAGTTGATGTTGGCTGGGACACACATGCATAGAATATCCATGCGAGTGAACCATGGACCATTGAACTTGAATGTACCACCATAGTCACGGACTACCTCTGTCATCCGAATATGAATGTGATGGATGTTGAGTAGAACTGTCAGCAACATTCCAATGATCGGCCAATTCGGAACAATTTCATCTTTTCTCTTGCAACATTCATACAAGAGGAAACATGCACATAAGGCTAAGAATAGTTCAAGGTAGCTCCTTGAGATGATGATGCTCCATAAGGAGGCCATGAAAGCTGCAGCCATTGGTGAGATGACTAAAGTAGCTCTTAATGGAATGAGAAGAGTATGAAGAAGGGGGCATTGCTTTTGCCAAAACTCAGATAAATTTGTCTGGGTTCTACTTTTGCTAACATGTACAAGGGCGTTTTTATCTTTTTCAGTGCATTATCTTTTACAAGAGGGCCGTTAGTATGATAAAATATTTTAAAAAGTTTGCAATAAAAACCACAGTTGAAGGACCTCCGCCCAAATGGAAAAAAAAAAAACAAAAAAGATATAGTTGACCAAAACACGCCACTAACCACGTTAAACCCGAGGAGCAGAAGAAATCGCATACCTGACCAGCCTGGGACGACATGAGAGCGATCAAACCAGGCCCACGCTGCCCTCTATTCTTCATCCCGGGCAATGCGGCCTTGCTGAGATTGAAGGTGCCAGTCAAATTGACATCGATCGTGAACTTCAAACCCTCCACATCGTGCAAATCAAGCTCTCGAGGGACGAACACGCCGTGATTGCAGATGAGCACGTCCACAGGGCCGGCCTCGTCGAGCGCCCGGAGAACGGCTTCCGCGTCCCTGACGTCGGCGCTGAAGACGGCGACGTCAACGCCGGTGGCGAGGCGGATAGACTGGCGGGCTTCTTGGAGCTTGTCTGGGCTACGGGCGAGGATGGAGACGCGGGCGCCTTCGGCGGCTGCGAGGCGGGCGAGGATGGAGACGCGGGCGCCTTCGGCGGCTGCGAGGCGGGCGAGGATGGAGACGCGGGCGCCTTCGGCGGCTGCGAGGCGGGCGAGGGCGAGGCCGATGCCGCTGGAGCCGCCGGAGATGAAGACGTGGCGGCCTTTGATTGGGATTTTGACGGGGCGCGGGCGGACGAGGAAGGAGAGTATGAGGAGGAGAGAGCAAGGGATTACAACGATAAGAAGAATCCAAAGGAGGAATAATAACGCCATCAATCGAGTTTTGAATCTTCACAGAGAGAGACAGAGAGAGAGAGAGAAGTGTTTGTGGAAATGACTGAGAGAGAGAAGTCTTGGTAGGAGCAGATGCGGCAGTGAAGTGTATATAGTAGACAGGGAGGAAAGAGCGAAGAAACATTTTCTATGGGAGGAAAGGGCAATATGGAATGCATGGAATTACTTTTATCTTTAGAAATAAGAGAACTGACCCCTTGGCAATCATTAAAAAAATTATTTTTTTTCGTAAAAATCATTTAAAAAGTTGAAACAATGATACTTCTACCTAGGGATGTCAAATGGGCCGGGCCGGGCCGAACACGGGCCGTGGCCTGGCACGACCCGATCAACTGCACAGCCCGCAAGGCATGGCCCGTACTGGGCCGAGGAGGCAGGGCCCGTTGGCCCGTTTCGCCCGGGCCCGCCAAGCCCGCCTGGCACGTGGGCTGGAGGCACCAGCCCGCCAGGCCAGCTGGGATAGGCCCGCCAGCCAACCCCACCCGCTAGGCCAGCCCAACGTCCATATCCACTTTTTTTTTTTTTTTTTAAAAGTCCATTTTACCCCCCCCCCCCCCCTCCCAACCGCTATAAAACGATCATATAAGGGGTATTTTGTGTCATTTTCCATTTTACAAAGTTTATAAATACCCTAACCCTCCCATTCTCATTCCTCACCAATTTACACAACTCTCTCATTCTCTTTATACATTCTCTAACTCTCTCTCAAAGCATTCAACTCTTTCACTCTCTCTAAGAAGTTTATGGAGGGCCAAAAATCAAGTCATCAAGAGACAAGATTAAAGGGGCCTTCAAAGATTTAGAGGTATTTATATTATTTAAATTTTAGATTCCATATATATAAGTTTATATTATATTATATTAACTCTCATTTTCTCTCCTTTCTTATATTAATTATCACAAAAGAAGGTTATTAGAGCCTATTACTGTTATTATTTATAAATTTTATTTTTTGAAATATGGCTAAAAGATTTCCCACAGAATCTTCTTCAGTTAATTTAGGGGAAGAAGAAAATTTTATTGAATAACAAGATGAAGTAGGTGATTTACCACCCCCTTTCCTTAGAGTTCCCGTAAACCAACCAAGAGGAATAGAACTTCAGCTGTTTGGGATATATTTACAAGGTTTGAGGTTATTGAAAATGGAAAATCAGTTGAAAAGGCAAAATGCAAATTTTTTATTAAGATTTATGGTGCCCAGTCAAAAATGGGTACCGGCCATTTGACAAGACATCAGAAAATATGTTTAGCCTTACATAAGCCGGCAGATGCAGGGATGGAGAGGCCTGGATCACAAACCCAAATTTCTAGTACTGGTGGTGGTAGTAGTAGTAGCAGTTTGGGTCTTTTTTCTTTTAATGCACAAAGTTGTAGACAAAATCTTGTTAAAATGATAGTGTTATCCGAATTACCATTTTGTTTTGTTGAAAATGAGTTTTTTGAAGAATGGGTCCAGAAATACTGTCAACCACAATTTCACAGTATTTCAAGAAATATAGCCTGAAATGATGCTATTAGACTCTGACGGGAAGAGAAAACAAATATAAAAAATTACCTTGCAGAAATTCCTGGTAGAATTGCCATAACCACAGATATGTGGACATCTAAAGGGGGTGACAATTTTCTTTGTATTACTGCACATAACATAGATTCAAAATGGATTATTAATAAACGTATAATTAGTTTTAGCAGTCTTGAATGGCCACACAATGGCACTAGAATAAGTACATTTATTTTGGAAAAACTAGATGAATATAATATTAAGGAAAAAGTTTTATCTATAACTTTAGATAATGCCAGTAATAATACAATGGATATTGAATTAATGAGAATGCAGATGCCACTTGCAACTTTGATAGGAAGCTCTATCTTTCAAAACAGATGTCACATCTTAAATCTCATTGCAAACGTTGGTTTAAAGCATATTATAAGTTACACAGATGCTATTTAAGACATTGCTAGATTTATTTTCACCTCTGCACAGAGAAGACAGTTGTATGCTCAAATATGTGCGAGGCAAGGCGTATCAGCTATTAAAATGCCTAAGGCGATAGAACATAGATAAAATTCTATGTATCATTTGTCAAACAAGGCACTTGACCGGAAAACTTTTTGAATGAATTTTGTGCTTGTCATGCACAAAATTTGATGATTAGTGATGAACACTGGGAGTTATGTGCCCATATAAGAGATTTATTAGAAGCTTTTTATACTTCAACATTATTTTTTTTCGGGATATTATCCCACATCTAATAAAGCTTTAATGAAGCTTTTTAAAATTACTTTACAATTCAGTAGATTTAGAGATCATTTTTTACTGAGTAGCACTATTAAAAACATGGAAGAAAAATTTAATAAATACTGGAAAGAGGCTCCAATGACATTTTCTTTAGCTGCCGTATTTGATCCTAGGTTAAAATTAAGTAGTGTACAGTTTTTAATTAATGCAATAAATAAAAATATGAATTATATAGATTTCAATATTTTTCAAATATTAGGGAAAATTTACAAGTACTTTTTCAATTTTATTGTGAGCAAATGGGTACAACTAGGCTTAGTATGGGCCATTCAGAAGTCCAGCAAACAGGTGTTGATGAGTAGGATGTGTGATATTCTTCCCTATCTACGGGCATGGCATCCAGCTCAAGCTCAAGTTACACTGTGACAGAATTATCATCGTATCTTGACGTCGGTGTAATACGGGTGCAGGATGCATCTAATTTTGACTTTTTAGTTTGGTGGAAGCAACAAAAAAGCATTTATCCGATGTTGGCCGCCATGGCTCGTGATCTATTGACTATTCCAATGTCTTCTGTAGCACCAGAACAGGCTTTTAGTGTAGGTGGAAGTGTTGTGGATGACAAAAGAACCAATCTGACTAAAGAAACGGTGGAGTGTTGTGTTTGCCTACGAGACTGGTATTTGGCAGATAAGAGGAAGCAAGAGTTGACATCAATGGAAGATTGTGATCCAGCAGAATACATTAGTGGACTAAACATCTGATTTTTTACTTTTTCCTTCATTGTAATTTTTAAATTTATAAGTTTTTCATTCTTTTTTATTTTTATTTTCTAAAAAGATTGTAAGGTTTTGAAGGTAATCCTATTTAAAAACCTTCAAGAAGTTAAGATCCAAATGGTTCTCTCTTCTCAGTGGAGTAGGTCGAGTTTGTTCGAACCACTTAAATATCTTTGTTATTCTCCGTGATTGTGTATTTGTGTTCTATTTTTTTTTTAATACTGAAAAAAAATGAACAAAAAAAAGAGCAGGCCCGCCTAGCCAGCTGGCACAGCCCGGCCCGGCCCGACCCATTTGACATCCCTACTTCTACCCTTCCAAAAGGGGGAGTCGAGGAGAGACGTCCAGAATCCTAATGAGTGATTTCTAAAATGAAACTTGAAAATGCCACAAAAGTTTGCAATGAAAATGAGGAAAAGTTATTAATATGTCAAAGTTTAACATTTTTATCTTTTTTTTGTTCTTTAAATTATTATTTGTATTGTTTCCCTGAATATTTTCAAAATAATACCTTGATAAAAAGTTTAGAACTATCCTAATATTTTCCCAAGAAAGAGATTTTGTGACTCACAGTTTAGTCCAGTTAAACTTTGTTTGTCAAAGCTGGGAAATCATTCTGCTTATTGATTACTTTGTAAGTTGACATTATCACAAATGATAACAACAAATATATCTACTAAAAAAACCTTTGCAAGCCATGGGGGTCATGTGTGTTGGCACCGGCCGAGTTTGATCATGATCAGATTGGTATTCATCCTTGGATCAAATCACCGTAAACATCAGCTATCATCACCCATAAAGGAAGATGATTTATTTCTTTATTTATTTATTTTTCTCTCAAACAAGAACTTGCAGTACAGTTGAAAAGTGCAATTGTGGCAGCCTTGTGATTGCATAAATCTAAGTTGTTTAATTCACCACATTAGTCATTTACATGCAGATATTGGTGAAATTGACATGGTCATTGTGTGGAGTATTTCTACCGAAACCGAGGTTACCCTTGACCTCGGTAATGGTGCCGATCAGAAAAGGCCTCAACCTCCATCTTCCTGGCACGGCAGAGCCTCAGCCGTTTTTTAAGGTGGGACTGGTCCCGGTAGAAGGACCGACCACATCCTTCCGAACTCAGCCTCGTGTGTTGACATCCTTGTCCGACCTCAGGCTTAATTGTCTTCGGTGTCTCCTCCAGCTCGGCCCCTTGGCCGAGGTGAACACTGGGAGTCTAATCCCCATTATAAGATGGGACGGTTGCTTTATAGGGAGTCCCTAACAAGTAGGGTGGCCACCGGCCATTGATAAGGGCTCGTTCCTATCAGCAGATCACATCCACATTTATGTGAGGGATTTGAGGGGAGATCTGATGGGACAAGTATCCTCACCTACCCCCACTAAGGATCCCAAGTGTGGGCTGATGGGACAAGTATCCTCACCTACCTCCACTGTGGAAACTTCCTCTCTCCTCTATATATGCCTGCATGGAGAGCCATGAACAGGTACATGCAATATACAGCCTGCACTGTTATATTTTGCTAAACACCTTCTTCCCCACTTCACCCTAGTTCAGTGACTGCACTAACTCAGGCGTCGGAGTGCCTTTGGCTGACAGCAGCCTCCGGCCCTGACCGTTCTTTCTTCTCTCTTTCAGGATTCAGGCCGTCGGAGACTTCCCCGATCAAGCTGAATAGGATCTTCCTAATCCCCATCATCATCTAAACTAAGTCCGTAATATTTAGGCATGCACAGTCATAAAGCATATATATCGGTCACAGGCTACAGGCTTCAATCCCATTACTTACTTCCATCATGTTCACTAATATGTTTTACCACTTTGGACCCCTAGGTGGGGGCCACCGCAGATGCAAACTGTCATGCTATCCTCGTCATGATTGACATTAGGTCAAATTTAACTCCAGTTAGAGTTGCTCCATAATCAGATTGATCACGTATAAAATAGTTGATTAAACACAAAATAAACTCAGAGGGAGTAATTACATAATAACAATTAGCTTCAAATAAGCAAGAGCTCTGCTAAAAGGTCTGGAATCCTTTCACAGACAATTACCTTCTCAGAGGAGGGTACTGACCACAACATTTTATAGGTCCTAGTGAAGTTTCAGTCCTTGAAAATGATGCAGTATGCATATTTGGTTTTTCACCTGTACCATTAGCAGCGCAAAGCATTCAACACATCATTCAAGATCATTTTTCTCCATTTATCATTAAAAACTAAATAAATAAAAAAGAGGAAATGCATGGGTTAAGAGAAGTAAATATAATGATCACTTACTGTGTAGAGTCGCAAGAAAATCACCTCACAAAACTTCAATCACTCAGTTTCTCTCCACTACTGACCTGTTCTTTAAGTGTACCATAAAAGGTATGCACAAGCTTAAGTAAAAGCTGATCCCCTCCATGTCTGGCTAAGAGAGAAACAGCCACTGCGAGATTCTTGTACATTCCAAGTGGTATGGTAACCTGTAGTTTAGAAGAAATAGCAACAAGAAAATTATATGAGAAAACTACCAAAAAAGGACTCTAGAAGGCCACTAACCAAAAGAGGTGAAAGAGTTTAAACTCTGGAAGAAAACTAATCTCAAAATCTTAATTAGAATTATTCTACATGTTAAATTTAAATAGAATATACATGAGAGCTGTTACAGCAGAGATTACAGCAGATCCTATTTTATAGGAGATTTAAAAATATTCAAAAGTATACAATTCCATAACAGATTCAGTCATCCCTGATTTTCTGCTTCAATTCCATAACAGATTCAATCATTCCTGATTTTCTGCTTTTGATTCCTCATCTGTTGATTTGCATAGCTGTACGTTATCACCCCCCCTTCAAATTCAAGGGCCAGGATTGGACTTGCAATTTGTGTCTTAGAGTCTTGAACCAAGCCACACTTAAAGCTTTTGTCATAATATCAGCAGCTTGAGTCTTACTTGGAGTAAATAGAACCTGTAGTGTACCATCTTTCACTTGGTCCCTAACATAATGAACATCCACCTCTATATGCCTTGTGCGAGCATGATAGAGTGGATTGACTATAAGATAGGTAGCACCCAAATTGTCACAATATAATTTTGGTGTAGTGTGCATTGGAATGCCAAGTTCCTTCAAGAGATAAGTTAGCCATTTTACTTCAGATCCAGTATACGAGAGGGCCCTATATTCAGCTTCAGTGCTGGATTTAGACACAGTGGGCTGCTTTTTAGCATCCAAGAAATCAAGTTGGATCCAATGTAGATCGCAAAGCTTGTGACTGAGCGGCAATCATCAGGATTTGAGGCCCAATTAGCATCTGAAAAGGAAGTAAGAGAGACGCGACTAGATTTGCAGAAATGCAGTTCAAAAGTAATTGTCCCTTTGACATAGTGAATAATTCGCTTGACAGCCTCAAGATGAACAGTCCGTGGGGCATGAAGGAACTGACATACTTGGTTAATAGCAAAGGTTAAATCTGACCTTGTCATTGTGAGGTATTGCAGAGAGCCAACCATGGAGCGATAGAGAGTACCATCAGGAAGAAGGTCACCATCATGATTAAAAGGTCGACGCCCAGTAGCTATTGGAGTAGAAACAGGTTTGTATCCTTCCATTTGAAATTTGGGTAAGAGATCCATAGAGTATTTCAACTGATTGAGAAAAATAGTGTCTTTGGTGCGACAAACTTGCAGCCCAAGGAAATATGACAACAACCCCAAATTTTTCATGTCAAATTGGGATGTGAGAGCTTCAATAGTAGCCTTGATATCAATTGGATTATTGCCTGCGAGTATAATGTCATCAACATAAACTAATAAAGTGGTTTGATGGACCCTTTGTTTCTCACAAACAGAGAATGATCAGCATGTGTGTTGTGGAAGCCTAACTTCTGGAGATAGGTACTTAGGCTTTGAAACCACGCCCGAGGGGCTTACTTCAAACCATAGATGGCTTTCTTCAGTTTACAAACATAGTTGAGGAGTAAGGGGTCGGTGAAACCTTGTAGTTAGGTCATGTACACATCCTCATCTAAATGGCCATGTCAGAAAGCATTTTTAACATCTAGTTGATAAAGCGGCCAGTTGAAAGTGTTGGCCGGAGAAAGGATGATACGAATGGTTTGTGGTTTCAAAACGGGGCTGAAAGTTTCATAGTAGTCGATGCCTGGATGCTGATGAAAACCTTTGGCCACGAGTCGGGCTTTGTAACGCTCAAGACTACCATCAGCTCTTTGTTTCACTTTGTAAACCCATTTGCATCCCACTATGTGTCCATGAGAGGGAGGCGGTACCAATGTCCAAGTACCTTGCTTGAGGAGAGAGTTAAACTCATCAGACATGGCTTTTTGCCAATTTGGATCTTTGCAAGCTGTGGAGTAGCAAGAGGGTATTGTGGGAAGGGTGGTATTGGTAAGAAGGAAGCACTGGGGAGATAGTGGAAGTTCGGTTACAGAATAAACTTTTGGCTTATGAATGCCATCTTTGGCTCTTGTGACCATAGGATGAACATTGGTTGATGGGTTATCACCAGCATGTGTCTCAATAGGTGGAGATGAATCAGCATCAGGATGTTGTATGGGTAGGGGGTCGGCTTGTGGTTGTGGGGGTGTTGATGGAGGTGGTGTTTGAAGAAGTGATGGAGAGGTAGGAATAGGTACAAGAGGTGTGATAAGAAGTGGAGGTTTAATGGTAGTAACTGATCGTGGAGTTGGGGAAGGTGTAGAGGATGCTAAGTAAGGGAAGCGAGATTCATCAAACTTCACATGTCTAGACACAAAAACTCGACCATCAGTCATGCGCATACACATGTATCCTTTGTGATTCAGACTATACCCCAGGAACACACACAAGGCCTATTTGGGAGAGAATTTGTTGGTTCCGTAGTCTCGGAGCTAAGGAAAGCAAGCACACCCAAACACGCGCAAATAATCATACTAAGGCAGTTCTTGAAAGAGGAGAGAAAATGGGCTTTCCTTGTTGAGTAGTGGAGAAGGAAGTCGATTGATGAGATAAACACAAGTGAGGAAAGCATCAACCCAAGGATTATTGGGACAGCCACAGTTTAATAACAAAGCAAGACCCATGTTTGTGATGTGACGATTTTTCCTTTCTGACACACCATTTTCTTCCGGTGTCTGGGGATAGGAGACATGCCGTATAATTCCACATTTTTGTAAATGAGTGAGAAAAGCTGTAGAATTACATTCACCACCACCATCACTATGAAGTATTTTGTTTTTGGCACTAAAATAATTTTCAACCATAGACTGAAATTGAAGATAATATTTAAAAACATCAGATTTTGAGTGCATGGGATAGAGCCAAGTATAACGACTAAATGAATCAATAAAGATGACATAAAATTTGTAGACAGAAACAGAAGAATCGGAAGAAGGTCCCCAAACATCTAAATAAATAGTATGTAAAGGATACATGGCTCTTTTATTTAATACTGGAAAAGGAAAGCGAGTCCGTTTTCCAAGTTCACAACTATCACAAACAAAAGAATTCCTAGGAACATGACAAATTAAGTTAGAAGCTGTAGCAATCATGCGCAGAACTTCCGGCGAAGCATGCCCTAGACATTGATGCCAGAAAGTAGTGGTTGATGCTGTGAGAGCCATGGGATTTTGAAGAAGGGTATATAGACCTCCATCACGGGTGCCCCTGATCAGCGTGTTCTTGGTGTCCAGATCCTTAACCACAAAGGAAAAAGGTGTAAATTCAACAGTGCAATTATTCTCATATGTTAATTTGCTAACCGAAAGAAGATTTTTTTTTTTTTTTTTATTTTTAGAGATGGAACTAAGAGAACATCACTGAGAATAAGAGGTTTTGAAGGGGTGTGAAGAGTATGATGCCCAGTATGGGTTATGGGTAAAGGCCAACCATCTCCAACGATGAGAACATCATTCCCTGAGTAAGGGGTCAGGTTAGAAAGTTTACCTGAGTCATGAGCAGCATGTGTAGTGGCCCCAGTGTCAGCGATCCATGATTCAGTCCCATGGTCATGCAGGGAAAGAGCAGCAAACGCTTGATTAGCTTCTTCGCTGGAAGATGATTTTTCTTGGTAAGACTCATCAAACCGATACCAGCACTTGAGGGCAGTGTGTCCTATTTTCCCACAGACTTGACAGGTTGGGCGAGAGGTCATGTTTTTGCCTCCAGATTGGAGTTGTTGACCTCGTCCACGTCCACAGCTTCTGCCACCACAATGACTATTTGATCTACCACGATTTTAAGGTGGGCATCCTCCTCTTTGGCCAACAACGGCAGTGGATGTGTGAACTGTTGGCAGAGCATCATAGGATTTGAGAAGTGCTTCTTGTGCTAAGAGCATGGAGGTAGTTTCTTTGAATGTCGGGGGTTTGTCCCGAGTTTGAATGTTGGTTTGTACCGCATTGTAGTCACGATCCAATCCTTTGAGAATCCAAGAAACCTTATCTTCATCATTGAGAGGCTTTTGGATAGCATTCAATTCATCACATAACAGCCTGAATTGTTGGATGTATGCAGACATGGACATTGATCCTTTCTTGAAGGATTGAATTTTCTGTCTGAGCTCCAATTCTCGTAGTCGGCTGTGTTGCACAAGCCGCTCGTGAAGGGCATCCCAGACCTCCTTGGCAGTTTGGAGGTTGACTACCTCAAGGAGTACTGCCTCTGTGATGTTAGAGAAGATCCAGGAAACAATGAGTTGATCAATCTGTTTCCAGTTGGGGTTGGTGGTATCTTCCATATAGGATCCATCAACAAAGCGAAGGAGATTATATCCTTTGAGTAAGGGCATAAATTGGAGATTCCAAAGGATGTAATTGGTTTCAGTGAGTTTGATAGAGACAAGATTGACAAGAGTGGGCAATGCCTTAGTGAGGTTTTGAACCTCATCAGAGGATTGAAGGACAGAGGTTGTGGAAGAGGTGGCGGCCATGGAAGAGAAAGATGATATGAAGGGTAAGGAAAAGAATGAAGGGGAAAAAAAAAAAAAAGAAAACCTTATTGTCTACACACCAAAACCGTCTGGTGCTCTAATACCATGAAAGAGTTTAAACTCTGGAAGAAAACTAATCTCAAAATCTTAATGAGAATTAGTCTACATGTTAAATTTAAATAGAATATACATGAGAGCGGTTATAGCAGAGATTATAGCAGATCCTATTTTGTAGGAGATTTGAAAATACTCAAAAGTATACAATTCCATAACAGATTCAGTCATCCCTGATTTTCTGCTTCAATTCCATAACAGATTCAGTCATCCCTGATTGTTTTTCTTTTGATCCCTCATCTGTTGATGTGCATAGTTGTACGTTATCAAAAGGTACCCATAGTTTTTATGCAACAAAACCGGTATTTCCGCAAGAATATTCTTTTTTTTTTTTTTTGCCTTTTTTCAACAAGCGACGACATCGTCGCTTAATAACGAGAGTTAGCGCCGACATCGTCGCTAATTCATCAAATCTGCATCTTCTCCGACCTTCATCATCTACGACTGCTAGTTTTCTATACCAAAAAGAGCCAGAACTCTATGTTACTATCTTTTATACACAGATATATGAGTGTGGGTCACAGATATGGAAGAGCAAGGGAGAGACTCAAGATGCAGCTAAGAAAGAGTCCATCGACTGCTTGAAACTGTTGGAAGGAGAGCTCGAAGACAAGCCACTTTACGATGGAAAGAGCTTGGGGTATGTGGATATGGTGCTTGTTCCATTCGCCTACTGGTTCTACACGTATAAGACTAATGGTAATTTCAGCATAGAGAATGAGTGCCCTAAGCTAATTGCTTTGGTGAAGAGATGCATAGATAAGGAAAGTGTCTCCAAGGTCCTTCCAGACCCTCACAAGGTCTATGACTTTGTTGGAGATTTGAAGAAGAAGTACGAAGTAGAGTTCTAATAAATGGGTTTATGGGGGAAAACGATGGGAGGAAGAAGGCATAAATGGTGTAAATACATGCTCAAAAGGACCCTAGATTCAAAACCCCATTGATGCCTTCTTCCCCCCATCGTTTTCTCCCATAAACCCCGTTGAGCTCTCTCCCTTGCTCTTCCATATCCGTGACCCACACTCATATATATGGGTATAAAAAACAGTAACATAGAGTTCTAGTTCATTTTGGTACAGAAACCAGCAATCACAGAGATGAAGGTCGGAGAAGATGCAGATTTTGACGAATTAGCGACAACGTCGTCACTAACTCTTTATATTAAGCGACGACATCGTCACACATTTAAATCTTTAATAAAAAAAAACGGAAGTGGTCATAGGGAACCACTTCCGTGCAATATTGACTAGTGGCCTGTTTTTCGATTAGGAGCCATCTAGGGTCCTTTTTTTAGTAGTTTCCTCAAATTATATTCATTAATATGCCTATAAATGTAAGAAGTCATGATCTTCAGTCAATAAATCCAGAGAATACCTAGCATACCCCTGACATTCCAGAAATAGCTAGCAAACTGAATGCTCTAGCACGGTAAATTTCTAATGCAGTCACTTCGGTATGTAGTTTTGGTGGAGGCCCAGGAACTATTGGAATTGCAAGAATTCCAGATTCCTAAAAGGAATGTCATGAAGGTTACAAAGAAAGGAAAATGCCATTAAACATAAGAATAACACATGTTCATGCACACCCAAAAACACACACACATAGATATGCGCAAGCAAAAACACATTCATTGTATAGGTGCATGCGTAATCACAGCCACATCATCGTCGTCATCTCTCTCTCTCTCTCTCTCTCTCTCTCTCTCTCTCTCTCTCTCTCTCTCTCTCAATGTGTGCATGTACGTGAATTAACACAAAATATTTGATGATAGTTTGAGACCCATTTGAGATAGTTTGGGCATGTCCAACGCAGGCCAACAACGGTACTAGTAAGGATAAATTTGGCTATATAGGTTGATGGCCCACCAAGGGGAAGGGGTAGGCCAAGGAGGACGTGGATGGAGGTAGTAAAATTCCAAAAAAAATGCAACTTATCTGAGGATTTGGCTCAAGATAGACCGGAATGGAGAAATAAAATTCATGTAGCCAACCCCAACATAGATGGGTTAAGGCTTTGATGATGATTTGATATAGTCTGACACCATAATAACCCTAAAGCACATGACAAAGTACGGATATTCTCTCTCATTAATCTATTACGATCTTGTTGAGAGATAGAATTGTGTGCTAGGGTATGTTAAAGAAATCTGTACTAAAAAGATAGGATTAGGATATATCTCTAGGATAGATTAAGACTCATTAGCTTTCTCTCACTTCTAATTACCTACTACGGTATCCTATAAATATATACTTCTCCCTCTTAATGGAACAAAATCAGTTTATTGGTTTTCTCTTAAAGCTAACGGGTACTTAGGTGTCTGTCACAACCCCGCCCAACTCTGCTCCCGCCCGAGCATATTTAACTTTGGAGTTCTTACGGTTTCCGGAGCCACACGGTTTTAAAAGGCCTCATGTTGAGTTAAGACGGAGTTTGACTAATAAGCCAAGGGTTAGGACTTGGATATTTCTAATGCGGGCTAACTGAGACTCACCGTTTGAAGCTCATGGTTGACACGCTTCTCCCTGTAGTTAATGATGCCGCCCGTACCAAGTTCTCACAGTGTCCGCAATGAGTCCATGTCTTTATTATTTTAGACTTGTTTTAAACTTCTTCTTTTTTTATATATTTATGATATGAATAAAAGTTGGGGTGAAACTTGAAAGTCTCTAAAGTCATTTAAACTGCTTGTTTCTTTGAAGAGGAGATGGATAACCACTGAGTTGGGCTAAGAAGTGAGTCTCTTTTTTGGCCCCACATTGCTAATTCTTCAATTGAATGAAGTTAGGTTACTGAAAAACTTCATTCTTTTTTGGAACGAGGCCTTCAACATTAGCAATGACTAGCAATGCATTCATATATCAATTGGAGTTTGGAACTAGCAATGTCGAAGAAGCCAATACCAACATATATAGCATAAAATGATATCAAGACTTTTCTTCGTGAAATTATTTTCCCTTGATGGAAGTGTCCAAACTCCTGCAATACAACCTCTCTAAACAACCTATTTGTTTTTATTATTATTATTATTATTATTTTTTTTTGGGTAGAACCTACTAGTTATTGTGGTGCCTGCGTATGGAGTTTGTGCCCAAACTTTTGGTATGGCTACTATCCGAATAAGTAATCTGCGACCGGTATGGCTTGTGACTGCCTGGCCTAAAGACCGATCAAACAGCGCTGACCCATTGTGGTAATGGGCAATTTGGGCCTTACCAGCTTAAGATTCTGTAATTGGACCTATCCAGGATCATGCACCCAAATGTGAAGATCACAATGCTGATCATGTAGGATCATGCTCCCAACCAGTCTACGATCAATAGTGTAAAATGTTTAGTAGACCCAATGACTTTTGCCCAAGTCAAGAATATGGGCCCATCTATTGTACGGTTTGGATGTGGCGCATCTCCAACTCCTGTGATTTTATGTGGATGAGATCAACAGTCTTAAAATCTAGCCAGAAATCTTACCCATCAAGATTCAAGAGGGTACCTTCTGTTCATTGTGGTTAATGGACCAAGCTTCTTGTAGCTTGTGGTCTAACTAATGAATTCATCATCACTATTATCCGAGCCACAGTACATCAATCTGGGCTCTCTTACTGCATCCAACTTAAGTAAGGTTCAGCAAATACAAGGGCCCAACTTATAGATTTCCCATGGAATACTCTGTTTATTTTTTTAATTCAGAAGGGATTTTCATCGAAATGCTAAAATCTAATTGGATTTGTGCCATTTAAGTTAAGTGAAATTACTTTTATTCAAATTGGGTTGTTTTCTTGTGTAACTGGCACAAATGCTTTTCTCCTCTTTAATGAAATTACTTGTATCCTTGGAAATTTCAATTCCTCATTCAATGAAATCCGTGCTCTAAATCTTTCATCAATGTTGCCTTTCGCAATGAATCTAGATTAGCCAACTCTATGACAGACGCTCTGGCAAAATAGGGGGTTGAGAGATCTACCCCCTGGGAGGGGATTATTATGTAATTGTGGGGTAAGTGGAGGTACATCTCTCTTGTGCCTTCTTGTTCTTCTCCTTATTCTCTTTGCATCTTTCGTCTTTTTTAATGAAATTTATTGTTATCATTTCAAAACTAAGTAAATAAAATAACCGGCACAGATGCAAGGGCCCACAAGATATATAGATGGTCCAGACCTACGTGCCAAGAGCTGGAGCGGCGAAACGCTAAGTTTTAAAATAATTATAAATCCGGCGCACCTCCAGAGCGCTTATACAACATAGTGTTTGTGGGTTTATAAACAATTAACTAATGGGCACAAATATATTTTATCCATATATTCAAGTATAAAAAATAGAGAAAAAAAATTAACTTTGCAATTTGATCACATAAAATAGACAATAATTAATAATTCAAAAGAATTTTCTTCATTCAAAAGATAAATATCAAGCTTAAAGAAAAAAAATGCATAAAAAATCAAAATTTTGGACAGTTAGCTCCAGATTCAGTCGAATCGCATTCCGAGGAGGATGGTCGAACCGCGCTCCGAAAATGATCGAACCGCGCTCCGAAGACGGATTCGCTCTTAAAATGCCGATCCATATTTTCGGAGCAGGACCGAGAGAACTGAGAGGAGATTCCGGGTACTAACATCCCTGACTGTACAAGGCTCACTTAGACCATATACACAGTTTGGTCTCATAAAATGTCTCATGCTTTTATTTGGTAGGCAATGAGCTCACCAACATCCTGTGTCATGCAATGAGTTCATGAGTTCATTTCTTCATTATTTTAGACTCCTTATACACTCTTAATATTTTTATGATACAAATAAGAGGCAATGGGCTCACCAACCCAACACGCCGTGTGTCATGCAATGAGTAAATGTAAGTTGCGGTGAGTCTCTAAAGTCATTTGATCCTTATTGTTTCTGTAAAGAGGAGATAGATAACCACTGTGCTATCAGTGGATTGGCCGGTGGCCGGTAGGGTTGGGATTATGAATGAATAAGTATTAAGTAGGGCCGAGAATTGAGTCTTTATTTTAGCCCCAAGTCTTCAATTAAATAACTAGCAATATCGAATGGAGTACACTTTTATTGATGGATTATGCATGATAAAATAATTATAATTTAAGACAATTTTTCATATTTGATAGATATTTCAGATGTGGTCATGCAATGAGTCCATGTCTTTATATATTTATGATAGGGAAATATTCAAGTGAGAACTAGTTCTCATCTATTAAATGAGAACTTTTTTGCGGGGCCCAACTAGCAATCCATCCAAACTTAGCAACTAATAGGAAACCCCCTGATAGTCACTAATCCCAAATATTGGCACACATCCGAATGGAATGAACCGTTGGATCGAGGGTTGAATATTTTTTTGAATATGAAGTCATTAAACTTGTGGGCCACGGATGAAGGGGTTAGGGGCATGGATTTGGGATCAAAATTGATACTTGGGGTGGTCTCACATAAATAAAAGTTGGGGTGAAAGTCTCTAAAGTCATTTGAAACTGGTTGTTTATGTGAAGAAGAGGAGATGGATAACCACTGAGTTGGGCTAAGAAGTGAGTCTCTTTTTTGGCCCCACAGTGCTAATTGTTCAATTGAATGAAGTTAGGTTACCGTAGAAACTTCATTCTTTTTTGGCCCGACGCCTTCAACATTAGCAATGACTAGCAATGCATTCATATATCAATTGGAGTTTGGAACTAACAATGTCGAAGAAGCCAATGCCAACATAAGTTATAAAATGATATCAAGACCTTTCTTTGTGAATTTTTTTTTTTTTACTTGATGGAAGTGTCCAAAGACTCCAAACTGCTGCAATACAACCTCTCTAAGAACCTACTTTTTTTTTTTTTTTTTGGTAGAACCTACTTGTTATTGTGGTGCATGCGTATGGAGTTTGTGCCCAAACTTTTGGTAGCTTCCACTGGCTGAACCATTTCTAAATGGACAACTTTGAAATGCACATTTGGACTTGGGTCCCTAGCTAAGAATACCCTCTTTTGAGAAGGGAAAATATCTTTAGATTATTGTTAACACTCTGTAGTCTGTACTTTGTTGTGGAAATGATATGCAAATCAGATTACAATTACTATTGCACTGGATTGCGTGGGCCATCAATCTGTCTGGTTACTACAGAACATTTCTTATGCTGTGTTTAACCTGGCATGTTGCTAACACATTGCAAATTACAAAGAGATAAGACAGACAAATGAGCCCTTGTTCGAAATTTTTTGTTTGCATCTTACAGGTAGGTGACAAAGGGTGAGGCCCAGTGTGGCTTGTTTAATGGAAGGCCTACGATGGGGCCCATTCACCTACTCACTTGCCCTTTGACAACCTCAAAACTCCAAAGCTATTTGTTTGTGTTGTGATCTAGGGCCTATCAGAAGAGATCAAGCACGCTCAAGAAGAACACAGGAGATTTACGTGGTTCGGCTTTTGGCCTACGTCCACGAGGAAGACAGGAGAAATCACTATGCAAGAAGAGAGGTGTTCATCCTAGAGACTCTGGGTCTCTATTTATAATATCAACCCCAAACCCTGTTACACCCAAACCCCAACTTCTAATCACAGTAGAACTACTATAATAGACCTACTTCTAATCAGAGTACATCTTGGGCAATCCAAGGGCCCGGTTAACCAAGACTTGCTAACATCAATTGAGCTATACAAACTAACAAATCTCCACCTTGGCGAACAATGAAGCTGATCCTCATCCACAAAACACATCTCACCGTCTCCACCTGCCACTGAGGGCACTCAGGTATCGAGCACACCAATCAAGTCCAAGCAATGCTTGAACTTGAATTTAACCCATTCCTTCATGAATGCACCAAATCGCTTGTACCATTGTTCAGAAGCTTGCTTTGATCGTACAATGATTTCTTCAAACTGCATACATGACCAGAAACCTTTGTCTGCACTCTACCTGCACAGGAAGCTCCTTCTTTTTCTTCATAGAACCGCTTGCATCCGATGACCTGATCTTCCTCATCAAGAGACTCTATCTCTTCAGTCATAGTTGCTGCTTGTTGACTACTTTTCAGCCCTTTCATTAAATCAAGAGACTCAGTTGTCAATGCGTATGCAACTATATCATCATGGCCACTGTCTGATGTCGACGCGTACGTCGTCATATCCTCGAAACCGTATCTAAACGGCGGTTTCTCTTCTCTCTGCGGTCTACCCGTATGCGGCATCTGCGACTTTGTCCGCTGCATCTGCTGCACAGTCTGACTATCCCTTGTATCCCGGGAGGAGCCGAATGCACTCTCCTTCCTCACTAGGATGTCGGACTCCACCTGAACAGTGTCACTGCTGCTACCTACAACAGTATTTCCGGACAAAACATACAAGTTTCCAACTCTATTGCCTCTCATAAGAACCAGAGCACCATTCACAACCTTCATAACTCCACCTTCAGCTGAGAACTTACAACCGTCGGAGTCCAAGGTACCAAGAAAAATAAGATTCTTTTTCAGATCAGGAACATGCCGAACTTCTGCCAACGTTCTAATGATTCCATCATGCATCTTGATTTTCACTGTTCCAATTCCAATCGTCTTACATGCAACATTGTTGCCCAGAAAGACACTACCACCTTTGATTTCTCTATAAGTGGTAAACCAGTCCCTATTGTGACACATATGGTAGGAACAACCCGAATCAAGAATCCATTCATCTTGACAACAAATTCCATTTTCAATCACAGAAAGTTCATTATCGAAAACATAATTTGATCTTTCATCTGCATCACTGACTGAATCATCAGATGACGAATCTTCTATTATTTCTTTCCCTTTCTTCTGCCTTTCGGGACAATTTTTTCTGATGTGCCCTTTCTTATGGCAATAATAACATTCAATTTTTTTCCTATTAGATCTATGTTTGCCCTTACTACTGGGGTCTTTTGTTCTTCTTCGTACTACCAAACCCTCACCCGAACCATCATTGTTAACCGCAACATTTTTCTTCAACTCCTTAGAGTTCAAGGCTGCCTCTACATCCTCTTTGGATAGAGTATCTCTACCATACATCATGGTATCAACAAAATGTCCATATGAGGGTGGTAACGAGCACAACAACATGATAGCTTGGTCCTCATCATCAATTTTAACATTGATATTTTCCAGATCCATAATAGCTTTTGTGAAAGAATCAAGGTGAGTTGAAACAGACATACCTTCCTACATTTGTAACGTGAACAACTGCTTCTTCAGGTACAAACAATTCGTGAGAGACTTCGTGATGTACAAGTTCTCCAACTTCTGCCATATGCCAGCAGCAGTTCTCTCTTGAGCAACTTTTCGCAGTACACCATCGCTCAGAAACAGCAGAATCTGACCATACGCCTTTTCCAGCAACTCATCCTTCTCTTCATCTGACAATTTTCCAGGCAAAGCATTATTTCCTTTTAAAGCTTTCTGGATACCAGTTTGTTGTGATCTAGGGCCTACCAGAAGAGGTCAAGCACGCATAAGAAGAATACAGGAGATTTACGTGGTTCGGCTTTTGGCCTACGTCCACGGGGAAGACGGGAGAAATCACTATGCAGGAAGAGAGGTGTTCATCCTAGAGACTCTGGGTCTCTATTTATAATATCAGCCCCAAACCTTGTTACACCGAAACCCCAACTTCTAATCACAGTAGAACTATTATAATAGACCTACTTCTAATCAGAGTACATCTTGGGCAATCCAGGGGCCCGGTTAACCAAGACTTGCTAACATCAATTGAGCCATACAAACTAACAGTTTGCATTAGAATACATAGCATTCACACCATAAAGTGGTTAAATGAAGATCAAAGGTACATAGCATTCACACCATAAAGTGGTTAAATGAAGATCAAATGTGAGTTTCCGAAAAAGAGCATCAAATCACCTTTCCTCGTGAGGAAATTAGAATCAAATGAAGATGAGAAATGAATGCCCAATCATCACACTAGTAATTCAATACATAGGAAAATGAAGGTCAAAGTTATATCGATCTCTATCGTATATCTTTCGCCCCTCACCACAGATCCTTCATCCCTCACCCCTTACTTAATACTTTGGTAGAGTTCATTTCACCGTGAATTCCTATGTATTCAATTACTATATATTTTAATACAAACAAACAGACCTTAGAGTTTGACATCACAGAAGTGATAAACTCAAAAGACAGCCAGATCCAAGTACCGGACCAACCAATTAATTGGCAGGCTTGAAAATCAGATGAATTCCCAACATGTGACTGTAAAATCAGATGAATTCTCAACATGTGACTATGTGAGCACATTACTGTCACAGGGCCCAGTTGGCCCTTCAATACAACCTCGCCCATTGAAAGGATCTAGTGGCACTATGTAATTCCAAATGAAGAAAAACAGGTGTGGCGTGTGCAGTCAAATGAGGAAGGGGAATACTCTATTAGCTCCAGGGGTCTTATTTTTTTCTACATTGGGAACTCTAACTTTTTTTTTTTTTTTTTTTTTTACTAACGAAGGGTTCCCAACCCTTTTAGCTGGACTATTCCCTCCGGTCCCAGAGAGAAGCCGAGTAAAACCCATGTAGCCCTTAGGTAGTAACACAAGTGGACTCAACCTTCGGTTCCTGAAGAGGGGGGAACCGGGGGTCGATACAAAGACCTCTAGCTCCGGAAGAATGAGGAACCGTGGTCCTGACCACTCGGCAAACCCCTTGGGGTTTCATTGGGAACTCTAACTCATACACTCTAAACTCACAAACTTACTAGGTGAGGTACACCTTGGGGACAGGGACCCTTATGTTTGCTCATAATTAAACTCCTAAAAGAAATTTAGGACATGCCTTCCCTTCAAAGGGACTAAAATGGAAGGCGTGTAGGTGAAGATCCACAAATAACCATCAAATTGTTTGTACTCTTGGGAAAAATATTATTATCCAACTATCACCGTAATAAATCAAGTCCTATGAAAGTGAGGGCCTTATCTGTATCTCCACTTTATATCGATCCTGTGCTCTTAGCTTCCAATATAATTACTGTGAAATCCTGAAATTCAATGCAAAGTTGGGGAATCTTTTGGAAGTCAGCAAACTGGCGCTATTTTTTTGTCCTGCTGCTATGTGTGATTGCCTTTGTTTTTTTCTTTTATTTATTTGTTACATTATTTTTTTTCTATATGGAGAAGCCTCCAAAGCCCAAAATGACCCCATCTATTTGTCACTTTAGTCCATATTGAAAGTGATTTCATCTTGGTACACAATGAAATGCAAGAAGGTATATCTGTCTCTAAAATCAGATATTCTCTTGATTATGATAAATCTATATCCCTCAGAACAACAACGGTTTTCCCTAACAGGTGAAAACATACAAACAATATTTGTCTGGGTATGGAATATTCAAAGAAAGCAACATCTGAAGTTACATGGTTATAGTGTAAACACAGGCAAAATTAACACAATCATTTCTTAAACATACACTTAATTATTGTTGACACGGCGTTCTGCCTATTAAAATAAACACAATTATTGTAAACTCAACATCGTTTTGCCCGTTAAAATAAACACAATTAGTGTAAACTCAACATCGTTTTGCCTGTTAAAATAAACACAATTATTGTAAGCTCAACATCACATTCGTTATCTCAAATGTAATTAAAACCCCAGATAGAATTACAATTTCTGAATGCATCGATTGGGTTAAGCCAACAATGCATTTGATTAGTGTAGAATTAAAAACCGATCATGATTAGAATGCAGGCCGGTTTGTCATTTATACAGTGGTGAATACAAGAAGGAAAAACAGATAGAAGTCATCGAGTCAATTGTAAAATAATGTTTGATATCCAAACTACATTGTTGCTTTTAGCAAAACCTTTTTACACTTTCGGCAGCAGTAGCATTTTTCGCCGATTATCCCACCAATAAGCAATGATATTAGTACAATACAAGTTAAAACTACTTACATACATGAGTTCTAACAGATGTTAAGATATAAGTGGATGCAACGTGGAATGGATTTGATAGGACCATGATACAACAAATTATTTTAGGGCATGTTTGTGAAATGTCGAGGATTTCTTATATTAGAGAACACTCTAATTTTCTTTCATGTTATTTATAAGAGAAACTTGAGTCAAATATAAAAATAAAATAAAAATAAAAACCTAATACTTTTACAGAGATTTTTCTCCCACGAGCAATTGGATGTGGGAGTTCTCATCCTGAGCCTCCATAAGGCGAAAACTCCCTAAATCTCATAGACGAGCCCATGACGAAGGCAGCTATCCATTTTCTGTATAGCATTGCTTGCAAGAGCGTATTTTCCCCACTATTACACTTGTCTAAGATAATATTCAAGGATCAATGTCTTGAATCCAAACTGCACTCAAGTGTATTGGCATTGGGCCAAATTCACTTTAATAGGAGTTGAGCCTTCCATCAGGTTATCAGTTTGATTACATGTGAAACAAAGTGATCTAGACGCCCTTCATATGACATTTTTGTTTAATCACAACTTCCATGGCAGCCCCGACTCCAATTGCAATGAAAACCGGGTTGAGAAATAGGGAAATTCTAGTTTTGAAGGTTTAGATTTAAGAAAGTCGGCTCCACTCATCAATTGGAAGTCGAAAAGGGATCCTACTCTCCATCAACAAGAAATTCTTCTCTAATTCACATCTTTTGCGTGGCTTGCATTTTAATCTTCTCCAAATCATCACAATCTATAATAATAATGTTATTGGCCTTTCCATTACTCTGCGTGTTTACTAAATGGAGAGAGAGATATGGTGGTGATGTGTTGATGACACAATGACTTGAAAATCCGTGATCTGTTGTGACTGGCATATGCCAACCTTTGTTTGATCCAATCTATTTATATTATAAAATATACATCTATTTCTGCAGTTGGAATGCCTAAATTATATAATTATATTATTTGCACATAATCAATCCAAAGGTGTTTGATAGAAGAAAAACACTACGCAATGAATGGTGCACGTGCTTGGAGATTAAGCTCAAACTCAAGTGGCTATAATTATCATTTCACTAAATCACCAAAATAAAATATGATTGATAAACGCAGAAGCCCTTAGATCAAAAGAATGGGAATGATCTTCTAATTAGTTCTATCCCTCTTCTGTCCACATGGATGGAAGCACCAACATATATAATATCGGCCTACTTTATCCTAATCGGGTCCTATGCACATCCTTACTCGAGACTATATATATATATATATATATTTATATATTTATATATATAGGAGGTGCTCCTGTGAGAGTATCTCTCACCTTATTATGAGAGATAAGGGTGGGGGCCCTCACATTTAAGTTGTTGGCATTGAATATGGATGTGAGGGCCCCCACCTTATCTCCCATAATAAGGTGAGAGCATCTCTCATAGGAGCATCTCCCTAAATATATATATATATATATATATATATATATATTGCTAACATAGGGTTCTCAATCCTTTGGGCTGGACTAATCCTTCCACGCCCAGAGAGAAGCCGGATAAAACCCATGTGCCCCTAAGTGGTAGCACTAGTAGACTCAACCTTTGGTTCCTGAAGAGGTGGGAACCGGGGATCGATACGAGAACCTCTAGCCCCGAAAGAGAGAAACAATGGTCCTAACCACTTGACCAACTCCTTGGGGTTAGTCGAGACTATTTCCAAATACAATGAACGTAGTAGACCATCCAATTTCTTTGTCATGTTGTAGACAGTTTTAAATAGATATAAATGATATAATGAAAAGCTATACGTAGGAAAAACGATACACATAAAATTTCTCCTGCAGTTTTGTCTGGATTATCACCGGTCCATACTTTTAGTTTTAAGATGTTCATATCTTTGATCTACACGCAAGTGAAAATTCCACCATAACGTCATAGTGTAGGCCAAGCATCATTCGTCCAAACACTACAAAACATGGGCGCACCTTGTAAATTGACGCCCATTTCAATTTTATATTAATCCAATCCTTATTTACTAATGAATTCATTCAATAAAAGATGTCACTAACTTCGCCTGACTTCTATTCAAATCGTGATTAATAGTGGTTTCTTTCTTTTTTCTTAGGAGCATAAGGGTTTTGAATTTGTAGACTTAAACTTGGGTTGATAAAGAATAACACTTTCTTTTAGAGATATAGAATCAAAAGAAGATGCCATATGTGATGCTTTTCTTAAAAACTCACATTTATTTTTATTCACCATAGGCATCAGTACTTAAAATATTTTAATGCAAACAAACAAGGCCTTACAGCTCAGTAGTTAGGCATTTTTCCTCCACAAAAAAACATTTGGAATACGTCTTGCTTATGATGTCAAAAAATGAAAATATAAAATAAGAACTAAAGCAACTAGAAAAAAATCCGTACTAAGAATGATTAAAATGTTGTAGAAAAAGTATATGAAAAGATAATTAAAAAATTTAATATAAAGTTCAGCTCTGGAGATATAAAGTTCTTTATCTCTCTTTCTCCTGCATAAGATGACAAAACACACTTAAAATGGTTTATAATGCTTGGGTTGAAGGGAAATCTCCTCAAAATCAGTAGTCCTAACGAGAATGAGTAACCAACATGAGGTTTATGTAGATTTTTTTTAATATAAAAATGATAGCTTTGCCTTTACATTCATTAAAAAATAAGTATATTATTATTGATAGAATTATCATTATTTTATTTTATTTTGCTAGCAGAGGGTTTCCAACCCCCAGGTGGTAGCACAAGTGGACTCAACATTCGGTTCCTGAAGAGTGGGGGAACTAGGGGTTGATACCAAGACCTCTAGCTCCAGAAGAGGGAGGAACCGTGGTTCTAACCACTCGGCCAACCCCTTGGGGTTATAGAATGATCATTATTTAATCTCAAGTCTCATTGATCTCTCTCTCAAGAGCTCTTTTAAGCACCTAAAGCCTAATTATGCATTATGAGATTTTTGCCAATCCAATGGTGGATTGTGCACGGATTGGGTTAATTATAGCCACTTATGAGTACATGTTTGATCTTCATTGAGAGGGATTTAGATTTAATGAAATGAGCCCTAAACTGATGAAAATGAATTTACGTAAGTTACTCAACCGAAGTTGGGCTGAAAATTTAGGCCTACGCTTGGGTCATGATTAGGGATGTAACGGTTTAGTTCACTGTTCATTTTGGAGAACCGTTAACCGAACCGTAAATTACGGTTTTCAATTTTCAAAACCGTAACCGGAAAAATCGTTAAAAACTAAACTGCATTTAACCGTTAAAAACTATAACCTAACCGTATCTTAAAAAACCGTTAAAAATCATTTTTTCAAATACGGTTAACCGTTAAAAACCGTTAATAATTATATACATATTTCATTTAGGCCCTTTATGATTTTTATTAGTATAATGATATGGTTAACCATGTGCCGGTTAACCGAGTCGTACTTCATGGTTTGGATCAATTAATAACCGTAAGTTAATACTGAAAACCGTAACCGAACTGTGAAGTGCGGGTTTTTTATTTTAATAACCGTAACCGTAATCGAACCGTAAAACACGGTTATTAACCGCGGTTATTTTAATTTTCGATTTTCTTTTACACTCTTAGTTATGATGCTATAATTCACCATTCTCTCTAACTTGTGCCGGTGCAAGAAGAAAATAGCATAGAAACTAGTATGAACTAAGCCATTATTAGATTATTTTATTTTACTTTTTATCATACTCATTGTATTTTATTCGTATCCACAGTTTTCCTCATAGAGAAGAGCATATAAAAATATTCTTAAGAAAGCTACAAAGGGCCTAGTTGAGAAAAAAGAAAGAGAATGAGTTATTTATACAATGGCTATAGTATACATTTTTTAAATAGTGACTATAGAAATTAAATAAAAAAAACTAATAGAAATAAAATAAAATCTTTATAAAATGAAAAATATTCTATTAAAATTAAAAAAAAATACACTTCATAGAATTAAGTATTGAGCATAAGTTTTAACCGCAAGAAAACAACAAACAGATTATGCTGGTTAAACTCATTTAAATGCGGGCCAGAAAGATTCGACCCGCAAGTGGCCCTGGGAGTTAGGTTGTGTGTGTTGGGGTGGGCCGGATTGACAGGTTGGATTGACTTTCAGAGTGCTCTACATTGGAAAATATAGGAGTTTTATTTATATTATAGATCCTAGAATGAATAAAACTAAATCTCTTAAAAGAAAGTCCAAATGTCATGATTCTAACCACGTGGACGGTGGATGAGTAGCCAAACACGTTGGTTATCATGTGAGCAACCTCTCTCTCTCTCTCCAGTCCTCTTTGGATAACGGAAAGAGAATCCTCGGACATCACGCTGGATACAGTTGCGAAGACAAACGTTCTTGTTACGGCTTTGACTTGACTTACGTGAAGGCTTCTCGGCTCCCATCAACTCATCTCAATGGAACACAATTGAAATGATGAAATCCAAACCATTCACACATCCATCCCTCACTCATTTAACACTTTAATTATTAGGTCATGCTAAAAATAAAAATAAAAATCCTGTTCGACTTTTCAAAGAAAAGTGAAAAATTTACGTTTGGCAAACCCCAAAAACCTTCATTTTTCACATATCAATGCAAGATTTAGTGGCAATGAAATCTTTCAAATTTAGATCTATGAAATTGCCACATCAGCATATTTTATGATTTTTAAAGACTTCAGAAAAGATTCTATAAGGAAGTTAGAAATTTATGTTTGGTGTAAAAAGTTTTTCCTCGATGAATCGGTGCTAATGTTGTTTGGTACGGTTGCGGATTTCTTTAGTGAAAGCTACAAGGTGGGTGGGTCGATATGTGCATGGGGTGGGTCGGTGGATGGGTGGGGTTGAGGGGAGGGATAAGAAAGAGAGTGGCCGGGTAGAGTAGGAATAGGAGCGAGGAAATGGGGGTCAATTTTCCGTGGAAATGGACTTTTCATATCCCACCATAGAAAGTCAATTTTCATGCCTAGAAAGGAAAATGCTGATGTGGCGAAAAAGAAGTTCTGCGGAAAAATGCCGCACCAAACACATGAAAAAAGAGTTTTCAGCAGAAAACCACATCATTTTCGACAGAAATGGGCTACACAAACGTGCCCGTAATGCACTCGGCAAGCAAAAAAAAGAAAACTAGAATCCATTATCTTTGTTTCCAAGCAAATCTTGTGGGGGCCATCATGGTCTAGAAACAGAAAGATAATAAGTCATTTCCTCCATTTTGGATTTTCCATCAGTACTACGTGGTAGCCTTGGAAGTAGAATTCCACGTGGCGATCATCCAGCCACCCACCTAGCAAAGTCATGCCCATGATCACTACGACTATGACTATGTATGCAGCATTTACCGACTCTTATACTGAGACGAGATCACGAGACATGGAATGTCAAAAAGGAGGGCTATGACTCTGATTTTGGTGTCTTTCCTCACTGGCTCAATTGGTGTCTACTTTGATCTTATTTATCTTCTAAATGATTGTATCATAGGATTAGAGATATTGGTTGTATATTTGGAAATAGTGTGAGGATGATCAGGGCCATTGATCGAGTGGGTCATTTAAAAACATGATAGGTGAAACATCTATCAATGTATTCAAAATAGCTGGACTGGATGTTGGAGGAAACTTTTTTTCTGTTTTTATACTCCATGCACTCAAGTTGCTGGGTCCCATGATAGCACGTGTGCGAGCGCAAAAAAGCAGCCATACAAGTGAGAAAGAGTAGCATAACCATGGATCCAACCATACAAGTGAGAAAGAGTAGCATAACCATGGATCCAACCGCGAATTGTTTCTTGGACGAACCCCTTGATCGTACCATTTAGTCCAAATCGACTCATTGGGAGTTCAAATGGATTGTGATATTATAATTTAAAAGTATAAAAGATAAATGAAAAGTGTATATTATAATTACATAAAGTTGGATCACATGCATTATATTAGTTCACGATTGATCCAGAATCTTATGTATATGATCTAGACTTAGACGAAGACCAATCATATTAATTTTTTATGACCAACATCTGTTGTTTTTTTGCTCAACAAGTTAGGTACATGATGTGGGTGAGTGAGTTCAAATCTCCTATTAAAGAGAAAAAAGGAAAACAATTGACAACTACAGTTATTATTGTGTTGCAACCAAATTATAGCAGACATCCAACATCAAGACTTAAGTATTTTAACGAAAGGCATGTGATTGATCCAAGTTACCAAGTGTGAGAACTCTCCAGGCCTACAATATTGGAGAAAACTGACCACCTAAGCTAAGGCCCCAAAACATTTGGTGCACTCAAGAAGCAAACCAATATCAATTCTTCTGAAAACTCTGAAAATGTCGCTTCTCTTTGATCAGAAAAGCTATTGTCAAGTTAAAAGGGTGGTCAACTATTGACTTAAATGGATGGTTCAAAATTAATAAAACCCAAAACTATTTGAACTTTTTTTGTTGTATAAAAGGATCCCAATAGAGAAAATTTAGACACCTATAACCATCCATGTTAGGGAAAAAATGGAAAACTGAAGAAAAGAAATAGACTGTCTAAAAATTGGGACAATTACCGTATGGACTTTCTTAAAGCTGATAATAGCCCCAGAACAGCCCCAAAATGTATATTTACCGCAGAGCAGTTCGATCCATATGATATCACAGCTTGCGATATCCTAGGGATGTAAAATATCCCACAAATCACTTGAATAGTCCATGTATTTATTTCTTTTTCCTTGACTGTGGGACCACCAAACCACCATCCAAACCTTTAGATAGCTGTATGAGTGTAAGAACTAATATCGCACTAAATTTGAACCATTGATCTATCACAATTATCAAGAAATTTGTAAGAAAATCATGTTGTTTTACAAATTATAAGAACAAATTATAAGCCACTTTTTTTTTGCAAATTTCTTGATAACCGTGATAGATCAACGGTTCAAATTTGGTGCGATATTAATTCTTACACTCATACAGCTATCCAACGGTTTGGATGGTGGTTTGGTGGTCCCACAGTCAAAGAAAAAAAGAAAAACACGGACTATTCAAGTCTTCCCCCTTCTGATTGAAGGATATCCTACATCCCTAGGATATCGCAGCCTGCGATATCCTATGAATCAAATAGCTCTACAGTAAATATGTATTTTCCAGCTTTTCTGAGGTAATTGTAAGTTTTAAGGCCGTTCGTACGGTAATTGTCCTCTAAAAATTTAAAGTGCAAGTAGGAGCCACACCCAATGCATAAAGTTCATCTTTTCACATTATTTTGGATGTACTCACAAGGAAAAGAGACTCGGACCCACCTATATAAACCAGACCAGCTCTCTTCATTCCTATCTCACTATATCTGATACTCCTATTTTTCATCACATTCCTTCTTTCAACATATCTTGAAAGAAGAAGAGAGAGAGAAGAAGAAACTCATTTTTCTTCTTGGTAGAGAATAGAGAGAGATGTCGATGGATATCAATGAAGTACCATCTGTAGATCCAAAAGAGGAACCGCATGCGGCTCCTCCCAGGGGAAACCTAAGAAAATATGACCCTTTGGACGTGGAATCTGCTTCCTTCTCTACCCATCATGGCCATGCTTCCAAGGTTCTTCCTCTCAGCTTCTCCTTTTCATTTTTGTGTTTCATGCAAGAATACTTGACATGATTCTCAGTCTGTTTGTGCAAAGGTGGTTGACTGTTTGATATCCAATCCGTTGATCTCCATGGCCTACTGGTATACATTCATGAAGAACATGACTGAAGATGATACCCATCACTTCCATGATTTCCATTGTGGAGATGGCTAGGTTGATGTTGGGTCCCTGGGATCATCCAAGTAGATGGACCATGATTTAGGAACTATTTGAATGACTACCTATTTTTAGCTGTTTATACTTATTTACATAGAGTCGAATTTCTTGATTATTTACTTTAAATGGAGAAGATTCAACGCCTGGGATCTAACAATTGGTGTGAATTTTTAATCATGGATAGATCCCTTTCTGGTGGGTTGTGATCCTTTGTCAACTATGCTGTTTTTTTGTACTGTTTGACTTGGGAAGTTCTCTTTTATAGACTATAAAGTTTTTGGTACAAGATATAAGAAAAATATCATTCTCATCAAAGTCTTGTCTTGATTATGTTAGAGTCGACCATAGGAATTCTATTTCTCCATTCTAATATATCCCGAGTGAAATCCTCAAATAGGTTGCTGTTCTTCATATATATTTTTACTATTTTTATCCATATCTTTTTCAACCTATTCCTTCCCCCTAGGCCATCAACACTTGTACAACAAAAAACTCTATAGCAAAGCCTTTCATTACCACCGTCATTGTCTTCTTGTGTTGTATATGTCAAAATCATTTCAAACGAGTTTCTCTTATTTTATCATCTATTAGTATAATGGTTGGTTGACAGCCAATTTCATTTAAAGTTCATTGATTTTGACCACCGGTTTCAAGCGAATGAAGGAAGGTTGTGTTAGGTAAATTGACGTTTAGTGCAAATCTTTATTGCAATTCAAACAAACATGAGATATAAGAAAATATATACAAGTATATTTTATTTGTCTCTAAGCTCATCTTTCAATTTACCAGTCAATTTAACATTAATTTGATTTTACAGGCAACTGATTGGATGACCATCTTACAACTTGCCTTTCAAAGCATTGGGGTTGTATATGGAGACATTGGCACATCTCCTCTCTATGTGTATTCTAGCACCTTCACAGATGGCATAAAGCACAAGGATGACATCCTAGGAGTCCTTTCCTTAATTCTCTACACAATTACCCTTCTCCCCTTAATCAAGTATGTCTTCATCGTGTTACGTGCCAATGACAACGGAGCTGGTAATAACATATCCATTTTTTTCTAATACATGAACATAATAAATATAATTGGGAATGGTCCTTTAACTCTAGGGCTGATATGACAACCGATGTACTTCAGAAACCATTTTTATCTTCCATAAAAATGCTATTGCATGAATCCCAAAGGGTGTGTGACAGAGAGAGAAAATATTCTTATTTCACATGCAGCTCACTATTTTGTTATTTGGTGCAACCCATTTCCTTGCAAAAATAGAAAACTTTAAATTGATTTAATTTCTTGGATAGAGAGAATTTTGGTTTTCCATTGGTTGGTGGAGTAGGATTGCAAGATTTCTCTCTTTCATAGAAACTAGGGCCGCACATGGGTGGTTCGGATCGGTTTAGCACTAAAACCAACCACCAAACAGAAAATTGATTTTTTAATTCACTAATCCGATCCGACAGATAGAGAGGGCATAGATCAACTCAATTCGGTTGGTTTAACCGTTTATTTATTTTGAAAATCAGAAATTAAAAACTCCAAAATGATGACACCAAAGAAGAGGCGCAAAAGGCACATGAGTTGTTAAAATGTCACTCAAATGAAACCCTAAAATCTAAATGGTTCAAATTACACAATACATTGGCCGGTTCAATTTAGGGGGTGAACCAGGGGTTCAAACCTATAATCAATCGATCTAAGCAGTTTGTATGATTTTCAAACTGTAGACCGAACCGATCTACTCTAAAACCGATCCGAACCGCCCGGTTCCATTGGTTCGATCCGGTTTTGGGGTGATACCGGATTTCTGACCAGCCCTAATAGAAACAAATATTTATAGAGTGTAGAATCCTCTCGTTACACAAAAAAAAAAAATCCTAAATCAAATTGATTTTCCTTCTCTCTCTTTCTTTTTTATTGAATTATTTGGGTGAAGACGAGTGCAATCTCAAGAAGATGAGAAGATACTGATTAGTGATATGTTTTGATTTTAATTGTCATTGCAGGGGGGACATTTGCCCTGTACTCGTTGATATGCCGTTATGCTAAGGTGGGGATGCTTCCAAGTCAACAGGCTGAAGATGCAGAAGTATCTAATTATCAGTTAGACTTACCCAACAACAGATCTCGCCGGGCTTCAAGGGTGAAATCCACATTGGAGAATAGCAAATTTGCAAAGTATTTATTGTTGTTCATTACTCTGCTTGGTACTTCCATGGTCATTGGTGATGGAGTACTCACTCCTTGCATTTCAGGTACAAGTATATATCTGTGATCAGCAAGCATGTAAATGGGTTAGGCTCACCGGAGTCAATTCAGACCAATAAGTGATCAAGTCCGGTGAGTCAAAATGGTTAGGGCGACTCTGACCCTGTACACGGTTGACTCAACTCCATGACCTTAATTTCTAGTGATCAAGTTGACAATAAATGCCTTGATGGCAGTGTTTAAAAGATTTTAAAAAGAAATTCTCTTTTGTTCCCACCTTGGACCTTGATGGTAGAGTAAGGGCCTAACTTTTTTTTTTTTTTGCTGTAAGGGTAATTTGAATTAAGAAAGAAAAAGGAAAAAAAATAGAAACAAAAAGGAAAAATACATGTGGATCAATTTGATCCCCAGCAGCTGGAAAGCTCAAAACAGAGGAGCTAAAGAGAGAAGAAGGAAACCAAAAGAGGCAGAGACAGAGAGAAGAAAGAAATTGCTTGTAAGATTAAACTTTCATGAAATTGCAGATATTTTCCAGCTGGAGTTTAGAATAGGACTTTGAAATGTTTTGCAAGGAGAAGAAGAGAGCTTCTTTCAGTTGCAAAGAGTAAGGGCCAAACTAAAGCAAGCCCCGTGAGGGCTTTGGCTCAATCTTAGCGCGACTTGCATATGTATGGATAGGGCAAGGACATACTGCGGCCTAACCATTTAGACCCAGCTGGACCATTTGACAGCCTTACATATATTACACTATTCACAACACCAACATACTTGATTATCCGCACCATACGTTGGGCAGTGTCATTGCATATTTGTAACTATGCATAGATTGCATGAACTGTTTGATAATAGCAATCAGTGGGTTCTATGAAATGATCAATAGTCGCTTCATATGTTCTACCATATTTGTTCTTTTTCCTTTTTATCAGTCATATGTTCTTTTATCTCCGCATATGTTAAAGTGATCTATATAAAGTACTATGTATGTACTTCTTGGCCCTCTTGTGATGGGTCCTCGATCTTAAATGAAAGATCGATCTCCCCTTATGTGACATGGAGGCCCATAATTTTGTGAGACTCATGTGGTGGGTCATTGCTAAATTTGAGACCAAGTGGTTGCTAACCTTTGATTCTGCATGACCCATATCTTGATCATATAGATCCATTAGTTTTGAAAATACATTGCCCTCGTCCGATTTGTAAACCTAAACCAATTCCTTGTTGGGATTGGTCCCCAATTGATCCCTAGAAGGCTCTTGCCCATGATCTTCATCGGAGACATCAGTACCTACGAGATCAAAGGTGATATTCTACATATTTATTTTCTCTTAGGTGACATTTTTTTTTTTTCTCTTTAACATTTTAAGCAGTTTTATCAGCGGTGGGAGGGATAACACAAGCAACAAGTTGCATGACTGAAGGTATATCTACTAAAGGAATGACTTTAATTATACTATTTTTTTTTTTTAATGTATGCATGAGTTTCTAAAGCAATTAATTCATCCTTGCAAGGGATTCTTCACCTTCATGTTTGTCGATTCGTTCTTTACCTAATATTTAATCCTCATTTTTCAATTCTACCACATGGAAATGTTCGATCTTCAAAGACATTTTATCATCATCGTCGTCGTTAGTATCATCAATTTAGCCTGATCCCATCAATCTAGAATGAGCTTAACTTCTGGAGCGTATAAGGGAGGTTCATAGACCTTTTTTTGTATCTATTTTGAATTGTTTTTAAGTACTTTCTTTCTTAATGAAATATTAGTAATAACACATATTCTTACTTCTTAAGTTGTGCATCAATAAGATTAGGAAAGAAAAACTATCTGCGTACCAACTTTCTCTCTATTGGGTATTTTCGAATTTACTTTTTGGACATGCATTTTACATCCTTATGGGCATGTTGGCTTGCATTAAAATACATGTGATTAAATACATAGGAATTCATTTTCAAATAGCTCCACTGAAGGATTATTAAAGAAGTACTGAAGTGTGAATGATATGAGGTGAGGGGGGTGAGGGATATAAGGTAGCAATGTAGATGGGACCTTGAATTTTGTATGATCTGAATCACTAGGGTGATGGATAGGTATTCATTTCTCATCTTCCTCTCATTCACTTTTATTAAAGGGGAGATTATTTGAAAGTCATTTTTGTATATTCACTTTGCATCCTCATTTGAATGGTTTAAGTCTAAATTTGAATTTCAAATATCCGATTCTCCAATCAAGTGGACTTATGGTTTAATACTAATATTTTAATCAATCATGTCATGCAAATTTAAGAACATTTTTTTTTTTTTTTTTTTTTTTTTTTGCTAATGGTAAATTTGTATTGAAAAGAGAAGAAGGGCAGAAACCCCTAGGACAGGGGAAAAAAAATACAGAAGGATAACAAGCCAAGAAAAGAACTGGGCACCTCGTTAGAAGAGGGCCAGCAAACAGCACCTGCAAAGAACATTCAAATCTAGACTCTGTTGAACAGACTTATTAATAGCCTAACATCCACACTCATTTGATAAGAACGTCCATTCATTATTTAGCATGTAAATGGAAAATCAAAATGAAACCAATGCCAACAATCCATCAATGGATGGAGTGTGATTGTTGAATGGAGAAAAATAGTGCTCCTCATATCATCCATGGAGACCCTATAAGACTATTGATAGATCAATGGCATGCACAAATGCATTCATGACAAAGCATGCAACATAGCTTAAAAGTGTTTATTGTCTCAACCATGAGATTGCGGATTTGAGCCATATTATTTAATAGAAAATTCTAAGAATCCATTTATTTGTAGTTATTATGGCTTATTGAAATATACACTATAAAAAAAAGCAACTTTTAGCATTAGCAAAAAAAAAAAAAATGCCTTTAGCCTCGGGACGCTTGTCTAGGCTTTTTGGTTGTTTCTTTTTCTGCCGATAAAAACCAGACTTATTTGACTTTGAGCGACAAAGAAATCCGGCAGAATTTTCCTCCACTAAAAAGTCACTTTTTTGTAGTGATAGTTTTCATTGGGCCTTGAATGGCACATTTTTTTAATATTATTTTCTCATCTTTATTAGGAAATGATTGGAAGTGAAGCTTGCTTTGCACATGACCCCATGATTAACATTTATGGGGAAAACTTTCTTAGGATTTTTGACTTTGTATTCCTAATTAGTTGATGATCTACTTATTTTGAGATACTGCAACATTTATATATTTTACAATTACAAAATAAACTTATGTGACACTTATCTTTCCTCTTTTTTGCTAATTAAAGTGACACTATTTTTCATTTTAATGTTTATAGGAAGGGTTGTTTGGGTGTCAGTTGGGATTTTAATCTGCCTATTCATGGTTCAGCGATTTGGAACTGACAAAGTGGGCTACAGCTTTGCTCCAGTCATAACCATTTGGTTCCTTTTTATTGGTGGCATTGGCATCTTCAACTTTGTTAAATATGACCCTTCTGTGGCTAAGGCATTCAACCCAAAATACATCATTGATTATTTTAGGAGGAACAAGAAAGATGCATGGATTTCGCTCGGCGGCAGTGTTCTTGCCATAACAGGTTAAGACACCACTTCTTCTCATCAAGTGTATCCCTGTTTCTGTGTTTTCATTTTAGTTATGAAATTCGTGCAACAGGGACTGAAGCAATGTTCGCCGATCTTGGTCATTTCAATGTTCGATCGATACAAATAAGCATGTGCACAGTGACATTTCCATCCATCATTTTAGCATATATGGGCCAAGCTTCATATCTTCGCATACACATGGCAGACGTTGGACAAACCTTCTACAAGTCCATCCCAGGTATATATAACTCTTTTCTCTATAAGAAATTCATAAATTGTATAGCAATATGTATAACAGAGAATATTACAATGGCTGGATATACTATGGTAGTGATGAGTTCAGATTTGATTATAATTAGCATTATTTCAGATTTATGATGTAAGTAGGTTAGCTATTCATTTTTTGATTGGGAATGTATTAGGTTAGAGTAATGGTTTTATTAGATTTCCTAGTTTAAGTTAATGTATTTATCGTAACTATATATAGCCAAATTTTCAATAACACAGTGAACGAACAGCATAGAATTTGGCAAGATGTGGTCCTAAATTTCCACAACCTCGAATGAGTGTTAAATTTGTAGAGATTGCAATGGGAAAGACTAGCCCCATAATATGCCCTCTAACTTAACAAGACTTGGACTATAGGCTCATAACTTTAGCAGGATTGTGGGAGCTAGAGACTCTTGATCTCTGAGAAACCTACGTGGCTTAGCTTAGTCCTAACATTAATCAAATTAGTCGGTGTTTATATGTTTTGATAAAACAATGAGAGGCTACTTGTAAAAGAAGATGCTCCTATGAGAGCATCTCTCACCTTACTATGAAAGATAAGGTGGGGGCCCTATCTTATCTCTCATAAAGAGGTGAGAGATACTCTCAGAGGAGCACCTCACATTTGTAAAATGCTATTTTGCTGATTGATTAATTGATAACATTTTTCTTCATGAATGGACTATTGAAACCATACTATTTTGGATACAAGGAAGTCATTCTATTTAACATATAGTTTTAGTACTAAAGTAGCCAGTTGTCACCCTAATCAAAACTAAGCAATTTAAAAGATATTAATTGCTGCATTTATAGGTGGTTTAAACATGAACTGTGATTCTTAGCCTATATCTTTGCGTTACAGCAAAAAGAAAAAAAAGAAAAAAAAAAAAAAAGAGGTTATATCTTTGTTGCAACCATATTGGTTTATAATTTTATATGCAATACCTAATTACAACGTTAACTATGGTGTAGGTCCTTTGTATTGGCCTATGTTTGTGGTGGCTGTCATGGCTGCGATCATTGCTAGTCAAGCTATGATCTCTGGTACCTTTGCCATCATCCAACAATCCCTCTCTCTTGGGTGTTTTCCACTTGTTAAGACTGTCCACACATCATCCAAGCATGAAGGACAAGTATACATACCTGAAATCAATTTCTTGCTTATGCTGGCTTGTGTGGCTGTAACTGTTGGATTTAGGACTACTCAGAAGATCGGCAATGCATATGGTACGTCACCTCATTTAATTGCTTATATACAAAGTTCTCCAAACGTTGATTTAGGGAAGGCCCATAACAACTTGGAACGAAGTAGTTAGAAGATCACTTGTTTATAGCCTTTAATAACAATTAGTGAAGTAGACCTTCAAAAGTCTATACAAGAAAGGGAATTTTCTCCTTTGGGGATGTCTCATGTGGGTCTTGATGGACGCTTTTAATTCAGGTGTCTTAGCTTTATAAGACCCTTTTCTAAACCCCGACAATAGATAGGCCCGGCTACAATTACTATTAAAGTTGATGAATCTCAATTCTCTCTTTGCAGGGATTGCAGTGGTATTCGTTATGACGCTAACATCAGCATTGCTAGTGCTAATAATGATACTGATATGGAAAACTCACATCGCCCTTATAATTGGGTATGTCATCATTTTCTGCTCTGTTGAGCTTCTTTATCTAAGCTCAGTGCTCTACAAATTTGTTGATGGAGGCTACCTTCCATTAGCCTTTGCGGCGGTTCTCATGGTTGTAATGTATGTGTGGAACTATGTATATCGGAAGAAATACACATATGAGTTGGAAAACAAAGTCCCTCCTCATAAACTGAAGGAGATCGCCGACGACCTCAACTTCCATCGAATACCTGGCATAGCCCTCTTCTACTCAGAATTGGTACAAGGGATCCCACCTATCTTCAAGCACTATGTCGCGAATGTACCATCATTGCACTCAGTCCTTGTCTTCGTCTCCATCAAATCCCTTCCTATAAGCAAGGTCCCCCAGGACGAGCGCTTCCTATTTTGTCGTGTTGAGCCCCAGGAGCTTGCGGTCTTCCGATGTGTTGTGAGGTATGGATACAAAGACTTCCACGAGCGCGACTCCTTCCAAGAGATCCTAGTGGACCGATTGAAGGAGTTCATAAGAGAAGAACAGTGGATATCACCACCCACAATATCAAACAATGGAGATGTCAATGGCAATGCAATGGACAATGGAGAAGTGACAAATGAGGAGGTAGAAATAAGGAGGACAGAGATAGTAGGAAGGGAGATAGAGTTGGTAGAAACAGAGTATAATGCAGGTGTGGTTCATCTGTTAGGGGAGAATGAGGTAGTTGCATCACAAGGGTCTAATATTGGAAAGAGGATATTGATAGACTATGCTTACAATTTCTTGAGGAGGAATCTAAGGCAGAGGGATGAAGTGTTTGATATCCCACACAAGCGTTTGTTGAAGGTTGGGATGACTTATGAGCTGTAGAAAAATTAAAGATGTACGTAGAAGAAATATGCATGAGATCACATTTCTATCTTAAATTCTATATGAAGAACATAAATGTGTAGAGTGTGTGTATACCAGTGGCAGTAGTCTAATTGTGTATGGAAGATCACATAAAACCATTTAAATCATGGGAGGGCTTTATATGAAGCATCCGTAGCATCCGTTTAGATAAAATTGTTGGTAGGACCTTCCAATTGGCTCAATTATCTAAATTTGATAGAATCATGCAAGCTTGGTCGTGTGCAAAGAAGTTGTATTTGTATTTGAGAGTTGTAAGAGGTTTTGTATTTGAGAGTTGTAAGAGGTTAGTTGTTATTTATCATTATTATATTATATTATTATTATATATATTGAAAGCAACTCATTTCAATTGAGAAATCGGTCAATTCATTTTGAGCACGTGCTCAATTTATTTTGACCTCCCTTTCTCAATGTCCCTCCACCTTTCTATATTGTCCCTCCCTAATATGTTTTTATTTTAATTTTTTGCACATTGTAACTTAATTTAAAGCTAATTATAACTTAATTACTTACCTAAATTCAAATATTAGAGAGTTTGCTTTCCTATTTGGAATCCCACTGCCTTTGTCATTTAAAAAATGCAATCCTATTTATTTCCCTTTCTTCTAAAATTTGTATTGTATTCCATAAAACTTGGGCCTTCCTTATCTTATACCTAATCCATTGACTCCAAACTCTCTCTCTCTCTCTCTCTCTCTCTCTCTCTCTCTCTCTCTCTCTCTCTCTCTCTCTCTCTCTCTGTGTGTGTGTGTGTATCATCCCCAATGCTTTATTGTATCATTTTTTTTAATGAAATCCTTTTTTTCTAAAATAACATTAAAAAAACTCTTCTTAATTTTATTTTTGTCGGAGAATTAATCTAATGTTAGTATAAAAAAAATTTTGCTCAAGGTAAGTATGTATTGAAAAAAGAAGGGCAACAGCCCCCAGATACAAGGGGAAAAAAAGAATACCACATGGGACCTACCACAACTGAAAACCAGATACCTCTAAAGAAGAGGACCAACCACCAGCCCCTGCAAACAAAAAGAAAGCACCTCCAAAGAGAGGAAGATCCAAGAAGACAATGTAGGATCCCTTCATCAACACAATCAAAAAGAAAAAAAAAAAAAAAAGATAGGAAGAGAGAACTAACAGAACTCCAACCGCTGCACTAAAAGGAGAGCCCATTCTATTCTAATATTAGTATAAATTGAGGACTACAATATCAACACCTCATTCTATTCAATTTTCATTACTTTTTTAATTTATTTATAGTTGAAAGTTGATCAAATATAAAAAAATTGAAGAAACCTTAACATCCTTGCTCATGAATGATGAAGATTTTATGCACAAAAAAAGGTTGCCTGGTTGATTGCCTATGATCAGTACGGGCGCCATATGCTAGTTATATATGAAAGATACTGATTTCAAATTGGAATCAGCCTCTAATTGATTTTGATCACATACATCAGATTTTGAACCCCCCCCCCCCCCCCCCCCCCCCCCCCCCAAATCATGAGACTGTTGGTACCTTTGGTTTAAAATGAACTCGGAAACTAGATGAACTCTCTCCTAACATCTACATTGTATGGCCAACCTATGAATTAAGACTGTAGCAATTAAATGCTCGACATAGCTTGGTCATAGGGAAGGGAAGTGATATTCTCCATTGAATTGATGATGTATATGATGCATGATTTCTTCTCAAAGATTAAATAACGATAACTATCTAATTGGTGGGACTTGTGGGGTTCTAGCACGTCGAAGGTGTAGTCTAATTAGAGGTTATACCAGTTCTTAAATTATGACAAACTGAGGTTGTATAAAACCATGGAACATATTCATTGGTCGAAGAGGACATTTGGAGAGCCCTTTAAATCTCCATACTACATACTCAAAACAAACATTGTGTGATGATTGTATATAAAACATGGAAAATCAAAAATTTTATAGTGATGAGAAAGAAAACAGTTAACAGAAATTTCTTTTCCTTTTTCAGAAATATAAAGAAAAAATAGAAAATAAGTAACAAGACATTTGATGGGCACACCTTTTTCTAATCACACTTCTCTAAACATGTTATCAATACGAGCCAATCTCTCCAAAGCAGTAGTGAAATTTGAACCACTGCCAATTTTTTTTTTTTTTTTTTTTGTATGTGTGTGTGAGAGATGTTTGTAATCACTTTAATCAATCAATCGTGGGCCCTACAATATCAATTGCAGCTCATAGTCATGGAAAAACCCACTTCGGAAATTTTATTTTTGGATTTTATATCATAATTTACATGGCTAAAAAAATCAATTACCAGAATCATAGACATCCATGTTAAATTTTGAGTTAAGCACTAATTTACATAAGAGGTAAAAAAGAGAAAAGGCACAAGGTATGAGAAGATGTTCAACAGTTCTAGATGAAAACTAATCATGATCATCAAACATAACCCTTTTCAATTACTACTTCTATATTAAATTACATACAAATTCTGACTTAGATTATTTATAAGACCAGCACATGCCAAGACAGCATGTGGTGGAATAGATGAAAACTAATACAAAAAAATAAGTTATGAGAGGTTCATATGCACCTAGCTAAAAGGGAGTGCGTGGGCCCACATTTCCTCAATCAAAACTGCTCAAAACATGAATAGAATCAAAGCCATTATCTCTCCAGTTGGACCAAAATTCAAGCCACTGCCAATTTAGTAAGAGAGAGAGAGTGGGCATGAAATGCTTTTGATCATTTTGTTTCATCAACGGTGGGCTCTAATGCATCCATTTCAGGTGGCAGCAATGTAATAACCCACTTGAGAAATTCTTCTTTTGAATCTTCTAAATCTTAATCTACAAACACAGTCAATTCTGAAAGTACCAAATCCTAGTAAAATTTGAACTATGAATCACTTAACTTGCATCACTAAAATCACAAACTACGTGAGAAAATTTAAAACTACAAATCACTTAATTCACATCTCAAAAACATCAAAGTGCTTGAGAAAATTTCGAGAAACCCAACAAACTCTGATGCTAAATCTAAATCACAAAACAGTACTGGAGCTCATAAAGGCTACTCAGGCCCACAATTAAACTACACCCATATGTCATGTTTGTGAATCATGCTCATATCTTGCATCAGAATATCACTAGCCATATGCATGGTGCATCTTGTGGTACTATCATCCAGCCTATCATCACAATCTTTGGATCAAAAGAGGAGAAAACATGTCCAACTGAACACAGAAAAGAAAGAAAAAGAAAAAAAAAGGGCCACTTTCCATCTTCATCTCACAACATTGAGATAACAGGTGAACCATGGAAAACTGGTTATGTGAAAATGAACCTAGAAAGGGTGCCACATGGGTGCTCATCGCAGCAGTCTATCAGAAACACCATGCCATGCCAGAACTGCCGACAAAATGAGCAATGCCAGCTCCCATTCCCACAATGCAAGGGAAAGGAACCAGCCACTCTCAGAGGGTCCAATCCAAAGACAGTCTCACAAATGGTCCCCCAAGACAATGACTAGTACTTTATTCCAAACAAAACCCTAATTCATATAATTGACAAACCCTAGTTCTTTTCTTTGTTTGGTAAGTAATCCAGCAACTAACTCTAGTCATCCTTGCATGTGGGAACTGGGGAAGGATACCCACATGTCCTTTTCCAACCTACTGATGGTTTCTTTCACAGGAAACCATGAATACCAATTTCAAGCCACTAAAGCTGTGGTCCCCTCCTCACTAGCTAGGGTTTATGAAAAATCCAATCCTAGACCTTTGTGTAGTTACTGGTGTACTTTGACCTGATCCATCACTTGTATGTTCCATTGCTTCTGGACATAATAGGTGGATGGGAAACCCTAGGTGAAACTAAGACCTAGGGTTTTGTTTTGTCTGCAAGTACAAGGGATTCTTTGGCTAACCCACGTTGATTTAATAGTCAAAAAGGATCAAGTGGACAAGATAACAAAGCAAGAACATGTTAAAGGGAGATGATTTACTATTAATGAGTTTAGATTAGAAATGGAGAAAGTACATATATGCTTGAATTAATGAATTTGTGGGTCTGAACAAAATGGTAGGCAAAACCGAAGAACTATCAAAACCTAACACAAATGAAATTGTTCACGAAGTGAAAACTCTGAAGGAGAGTAGATGCAAACTATGTTTTGTTTCAGATGTTTCCTATATCCCAAATCTTGTCTGAGAGGAGATTGGTTCCATGAGATGTGGTTTTCAATTTTTTTTTTTTTTTTTTTTTTGTCAAATTAATAAAGCTTGCCTAAATTGGGAACAAACCTTGGTGATTGGCGAAAATTGCTGATCCCTTTCTCCGCCTTAAGATGTTTAATCTAGATCTAGACCAAAAGCAATTTTACATATATTATGCTAGAATGCATAGAAAGGATAGTAAATGATCAAATAAAATTCACAAAACCATATATGAACATTACCCTAAAAGAAGATAAAACCAGAAGACACCTATTACATCATAATAATCCTTAAATTTAAGCAAAAAAAAAAAAAAAAAAGAAACACGCTAAATTTAGATGTTTATTCTCTCACCCTCCCAATCATCTTTGCCATCATCAAGGACTAGATAGTATACAGTTGTGCCGCTTTCTTCTCAAGAACCTAAAATGGCCTGGAGGCGCTGTTATTTCTATCAATCACATTGAACTTCATCAGACTAGGATTTGAAGGCTGCTTTCTCTCCTTCTCACTCCTAAAGATGGTTGTTGGTTCTTCTTTAATAACTGAATCACTGCCCCTATTAAGCCCCCCAGAGCTGGCTCTCTCTCCATCTAACTCTCTATATTTGTGCAAGTACCTTTTAAGGGGCTCCGCATAATCATCAAATCCTAGTGTCCGCAGCGCCCAACAAATGTCATCGCCATTAACAGTCTTCCGCTTCTCTCTGCGACACTTATCCGAAGCTTCACCAGTCACAAAACTAATGAACTCAGATACACATTCCTGCATGGTCTCCTTGGCTTCTTTGGAGATCTTGGCATTGGGTGGCAAGATCTGCTTCATGATTCGCCCAACATTGGCGATGGGCAATAGATGATCTTGCTCATTCATGCATCCATCTCCTGAGGTACTACTGATGGCGCCACCACCAGCCTTGTACTTGTGGCTCTCAGAATCAGGGCTACTGCCTGCGTTATCGACCATCTCTGACAATGAAGGAAATCCAATTCTATCACACACAGCAGGCACGTCGCCCCCTTGGCCGCTATATAGTTACATGTACACTTCCAGGGAAGGGGGAAAGTATGAGAAAGGAGGCACAAGGGGATGAAGGTAATGCTTTTAGGACCTGACTCACTGCCTAACTCACCTGATAAAAGATGGACATATTATCACAGTGATGCTGATAAGATTGTTAGGCATCTACTGTATTGATCAATTGACCTTTTCCTAATATTAGTGGGTTAAGTCGCATGATTCTTACTGTAGTTATTTGTATCAAACGCACGTGTGGCATCCGCTTGCACTAGCGCAGTTGGTAAAAGGCAATAAAGTCGTCCCTTGTGATCAAGAGTCACAGGTTGGAGCCCTGGTGGATACACGCAATAAACCCACCCCCATGGATGCTCAAGCAACAATAGAAGCCCCAAAAGACGTCCTTTCTTATGCCCCACTATTTTGCACCTAAGAGTGTAGAGATTATGTAGACAAGGGACAGTTCTAGCCAAATAGAATGTACGAACTTAAAACCCTTCAAAAGCTTTTAACTGTAAAGGTGAAGAGGATATGGTCCTCCCATGCTTGTTGCAATGAATAAACATACACTTCAAGTATAATATATACCATCTGACCAATGGATTGCATTCATTCACGTGTACATGTGATGTTGCAGATCCAACCAAACCATACCTAAAAAAAGGTATGGAAACAATAGAAGGAGAGAAAAAAAAAATACTAAAACCCAATGTTGGATTACCTAATCCATCACTTTATTTTCTTATGTCTCCCAATCAGATCAATCACCCAGAAAAAAACCATTTAAAATTTGGAAGTTCTCAATTGTGTACCGACGCTATGGACTTTGAAATTATAAAAAGGCTTTGGAAGACAAGATACAACAATATCAAGTTTCTATTTGACCAATTCGATCCCAAGTGCCACTGCATGGTTATCATAGAGTAAATTAGGGCAAACGAACATCTGTACTTGTGGCCTGCAACATATAAGATTAACCATTTTTGTGACCTAAACGGTGATAGATCATATATTATATTAGTGTATGCAGTGGATTTCCATTGTTCATTTTGAGTAGGCCTTTTTACAGTGCCTTTGACATTCTCATGTCAATATGTGTATTCTTATCTTGAAGAGATTGAAACGCTAATGGATATGCTTATTCTTTCCATGAATGGAGAACCTGATTTATCAAAGTAAACCGAAAGTTACAAAAGGGAGTTAGAATTCATGCTGAGAGGCCCAATCGCTAACCATTGAATTGTAGTAAACAAATGGAACTTGATCTAAATGTCAACGATCGAGTAGCAGAGAATAATTAGGGAAAAAATTCTAGAGTTGCTTCTTAATGTTTTATAATATTTTTTCAAGTTTAATATGCTTTTAACAGTAGCTTAAAAATGCATAAGCAGGTTCTTAGTATATGTGAAAGTTCATATGACCACCCTCACTTTGCAGGCCCATAGAATTTGACCCAATTCAACTTAAAATCGGAACCTGTATCCAAGTATATGGATCTATGAGGCATGATTTTCTTCACATCTATGAAAGTTTTGTCGAAGAAATTCCCTATGTCTAATTATGAATATCAAGCCCCTCAATCTATCAAAAAAGCCTTCCAAAACTCATGATCCTCAAACCCCAAGATCAATCCAAGCCCTTAATTAGATTATAGAGCCTACTGAATTGCAGATTTACTCAAATAGCATGAATTAACATTGAGTCCAACAGAAAACCACACACCATCAATCTCCTCACATTCTTAGCCCTTCATCCATGCTTGAAACCACCATGATCCCACTCTCATTCCCAAAACTGTTCCTTGGCAGTAAAAATATGTGTGTGTGTGTGTGTGTGTGTGTGAGAGAGAGAGAGAGAAAGATGCCTTTATTGAGGTCAACATCCACCATCGCTCATGAGCGATCATAATTGTGGTCGAGCCCTCGCTCTCGCTATAAAACTATTGTTGTGCCGTTTCCTATTACTAATTAGTTTTGGAATAAGTGGTAGCTCAATGAGGTGTAAGATCCTAGAAGTAGTATCAGAACCTGGTAGGTCGGGTGTACGAGTCACGTGACACTCATTTTGCAAGTTCGCGGTGGGTGTGCCGACCCTCGCTCCTGAGTGATCATAATTGTGGTCAAGGAAGATCCTACAGCCTTTCTACTCTCTCTTCGAGCTGCTCCACCTCCAAGAAAAATACCTCTCTTCAAAAGACCTGAATCATCTCATCCCAACCAACTCAAAAGCCTTATATTTTGCAAATCCAATGGCCTCAAGCTTTTTGAGGGGCGTTGGATCTCAAGCACATGGAATGATCCAAGTCATTCACTTCACACACACTTTCTCCAATACTAACTATCCAGACCCTTATAAAATAAGAGGCCTCGTGCCCGATTCTAAGGGGATCCTCTCAGACACATCCATTTGAGGTAATGCATGAGAATTGAAATGATATAAGAGAGGACTCCCCACTTCTAATCCCGCCCATCTCTTTAAATTTCTAGCGGTTAGAAGCCTAGTGATCCACACTGTTATGCTACCTGATTGAAGACCTGGAGCTCCGAACATGCTAATTATGCTGCCCAATTAAACCCAATGATGGCACTACACTGTTGAAGTTCAAATTTGGCCACACATTCTTTTATTTCCTCTGATTTCCTTACATTTACATCTCTAAAACTTTACTTCTTGTTTCATTCGTTTTACTATTATCATGAATGACAAATAAAGTGCTCGTTAGGTGCCTTTTTAAGCACCTTTTTATTGAGTGATTCGATGATCTTGCGGGAGGTTCGGAAGAATGTCAACAACTCTCTCTCTCTCTCTCTCTCTCTCTCTCTCTCATATGAGAAGGCAAAGTTACCAAGAAGTCCCTAAAATAATCTTTTGCCTCTTACTCTTTGATTTCTAGAATAATACAATTATAGACAAATAATGAATGATACAAAAAACATTATTATATATATGGAAATTCTTCAGTTGTTATTTGTTGGCTCAACTATTTGTGAATGGTTCCTTACCCAAGTGGCAAGGAGCGTCAGTTCTCACCTGACTATTCAAGAATTGAACCTTTGCTATGTCACCTTTCCCGCGTGTGTGGATTTCCTTTTCCGCATGTGCGGGCTTTCTCATAGGACCCAAGCCCCTTGGCTAGGGTTAAAAAAAAAAAAAAAAAAAAAAAACTATATGATGGTAAGAAGGTGTCAACAACTTGAAGGAAGGGAATCACCCATCACTTTCATCTAGTGATAATCTCATCTCCAGAAATCTTCAAACCCAAATCCCTAACCATATCAATAATGTCCTGCAAATGGAGCAGTAAAAGAGTATAAAGAATTCACTTTCAATGGAGTTAATTTCCACGATCTTGCAGCAAGGATTCTAAAACCAAGGATATTTCACAATCATATATAAGCCATCCATAATGGAGATCGCCATATGAACAGCATAGAACAGCAGAAGATGGCTATATATGTTAACGGCTTGAGCAGTTAAGCCCCATCAGGCTTTAATTGCATAATTGCAAGAGAATTAAGTAATTAAAGCAACCCACATAAGTTATAAGAAAGAAAAGTTGGCTTTAATCTCTATATCTGAAAGATTTTTTCTGTTTAGTTTTAAGCTATGGACCCTCCAAAATATGGCCCACCCGATGAACTGATTGGACATTTTTTTAAATGTGCCACACATATGGTTTAGATCAGGACCCCAAAGATTCTTCTAAGAAAAAATCTCATAAAAACAGAAAACAGTAATTAAGAATCAAAGAATCCTAGAAGGTTAGATTATTACAAGTGCAACAACGAAAAAGAAGTAACCAATGGAGGTAAGCACAACAAAGACCTTGCCTAAACATCATGTATAAAGCTATCCATCAAACCCATATTATATAAGCTAAGAAAGCTTAAAAGTATTGAACACTGAAAGGTATTCATTCCTTCCATATAGACTTGCTAATATTGGTTCAGGTCCTGATGGGAATCAAAAGGTCTCTAGTGCCATTTAAAGTTAAAACAAATCTTTGGATACTCAAAAGACTAGAATTTCTGGTGCTGCTTCTTAGCTTTCATGTCCCTTTCATGAAACTAGTGCCTACACCACTTGATAATTACATGCATTTTGGCTCTGACTCTAAGGACAATGGAACCAAAATAAAGTTAAAAGAAGAGATGGGTCAAGCGAAAGCTTGCTTATAAAATTATATACAAAAGAAAAATCACAAAAAGGATATGCATAGTTGAGAGTGAAATAACCATGGATTTATCTCCCTGTACGTCATTCCATTGTTTTACCCAACGCATGGGCATTCTGATCTTCCATCTGAACCGTCCACCTGTTCGATTTGGTATGGCCAAAAAGGGTCAAGGCATCTAGAAACCTATTCAAGGTTTATAATATGATGCTAGGCCTAATCTAATTCAGGTGCTGCACTATGAGCCATCTATTGCCAGTCTAAGTTGTTTATCTGGTGGTCTTCATCTGCCTGATATTCCAACTGGACATCAACTATACTGGTCAGTTTTTGTTTTATTATCATCCATTGCTAGGCATTTTTCCCCCTAGCCAAGGGGCTAGACCCATTAGAGACACCTTCCTAGGGAGAGAATATCTGCTCTTGAGGTAAGAAATTCTGTCCCCGGAGATATCAATTGCACCCGTGGGGTACCTAGGGTTTGATCCCTAGATACTAAGGTAAGAAGCTGGCTTCCTAACCAACTTTGCAACCTCTTGTTCTTGTTTGGCTGTTAAAAACAGCACAAGTCTCACTTGATGTGATGTTTATATCATATGTGGCAGTCCATCCATTCTAGGGGCCACAAGATGGATGATTAAAATGTCGGCAATGCAGATGTGGGGGAGTGGGCCCCACCGTGGGTTGAACATGTTAGGTTTTGAGTGTTGGCTAATTCAGGGGTTGGACAAAACTCAGGGTCCATTGAGTTGTAGTTTTTATTTTTAGACAATAATTGTATTTCTACTCTAAAGATTGAAGCCTGGAAGGATTGGGAGATAGAAGACGGCAAGAATTAGAAGTTAGAAGACTAGAAAGATTAAAGGAAGGAAATCGTACAAAATTAGAATTATGCTAAAGGGAGAAAAAGAAGTTTGATAGAATTAGAAGAGAAAAGTTTGGAAGGAAATAGAAGTGTTGAAATTTCGAATTTACAGAAGAGGGGTCCACTCGAGCACACTTCCTTTCGCTAGAGCGGATGTAGTCAGAAAGCCGCCAGATGCTGAGACAGAACCTTGATCGCTCAAGCGCATTACCATTTGCTCGAGCGGACACCGCGGCTGAGTCCTACGAAAATTAGAAATACATTTCTAATTGTGCACAAACTGCTTGTTTTAATCCTAATCATCTTGGCAACCTTAAGCACGTCCTAAACGCTATTTAAAGAACTTGTGGGCCACCCTAAAGTGGTACGTCACCTCTCAAAGTCCTGAGTTAAAGACCTAATTGAGAGAATACTTCTCTAGAGCTTTTGATTGAAGTCTTGTGCTAAAGAGATGGTCTAAAGAGCAACTTCTTCTACTTTCCTAGTAGAAGATCATCTTCTTTCATAGAAGATTTAAGGAGTCAAGCACGAAATTGAGTTTGTTGCAATCAACAACGTGAAGTCGTTGAAGCGTGAAGCGACACAAGAGGTTACTACAATCCTTAGTTAGGGGATATCTATGGAGGAATCCGTGAGTTTCTTGTAATTGCAAGATTCATAGTACTTGATTGTTAATCCAGTTCGGATCCATGACTTTTCACCCGGTTAAGATTTTCCACGTTATATAATCTGGTATCCTTGTGGTGTGTGCTTTTGCCCTTTGTTATTTGTTTCTGCTGCATATTTTATTATGCTTAACACTATTGGCCTGACGAGTTGACCAATTTAGAGATCTATACCCAAAACCTTCAAAACACCAAGAAGAATTTTTGTGCTAAATATATAATCCTTGTACTTACATTTTCTTTGTATATCTCGGACACTAAGCCTAATTTCATCTTCTCCACAGGGAAGATATTTACAACCCCTTCTTCCAATGACCATGAAAGAGAAGGAACACAAACGCAGCCTTGCCATTCAAAATTGAGCCCCACATAATTAAAGAAACCTTGCATACTAAAAATTCAGCTCATGGAAAAGCACATTCCACCAAGCTAACACAAAGAAGTTCCCAAGCAATCCAAGTCACCACTTTATTAAAGTCCAACCAATCTACAATTGACCTCACTTGCTCATTTGTCACTCTCCCTTCTGCCTCCACCTTATCCACACAAAAAGGGAAAGGCTTCTTATCCAAATCCACTGCCTTTGCAGTGGCAGATGATGTAATCACAGCATTTCCTATAAACCCATCTGGCAAAGGTGGGGTAGACTTAGTCCTACCGTTTAGGGAAAATAGAACAATTGAAATCTTATTTGTCTCCACAAAGACTGCCTTTGTTCTTGCTTTCCATTCATGGGCTACTATTAGTTTGGAAGCTAGAACACTTTCATTGGTCTTCGTTTAGTGGGAGTTGAGCATTGCAGGTGTGAAAGAGCTTCCAGGTGTGATTGGGTGAGAAATTTAGAAGAGAAAGAAGTGGTTCGATAATTTGAATCAAGACAGAATAGAGGAGATTCATATTGGTCTCTGCATTCTTTGTGGGAATTATGAGATTCCAGTCCGTCTGGGTAATCCCTTGAGGCAAGATCAGGTCACGTGATCCTATGAGCCAATAAAGTCAGCAGGGGTAAGGGTAGAGTGCTTCAGTTAGCGCTGTGAGGCTTTGTCCAAGTCCCACATCAGAAATATCTAAGTATTGACCCTCAGCTTGTGAGTTAAACCCCATGTTAATTCATCATTACAAGTTTTAAAGCCGTGCGGCTCTTAACCCTATAAGAACAATAGGGTTAAGCGCAAGCAGCAGTAGGACACAAGAAGTTCAAATCCTTTCAGTGGTGGATTATGAAAAAAGTCCTATGGAAATTTGAAAACTTCTTTTATAAAGAATTGCAATGATAGTTATTGTCCAAAAGGGATCTTCTCATAAAGTAACTCTTCTCTATTTTTCATAGATCCCTATACTAACAATCTTTATCCACGCTATTTCCTTTGTAGAGATCTTAATTAGAGTCCTAGAACTCATTGGATTGCATGCAATTAATGTTTCTACCCACCTCCAGGATACAACAGTCCATAGGCCACTAGTAGATACTGTGTGGTAAGTAATGGTTCAGGCCTGACCTGTTTGGCATTTAGGACACTATTTTGGCCTTCTTAAAGAAAAGAAAAGAAAAGAAAAGAAAGAAAAGGTCTTGTTTGGAAATTTCTTAATTTTTGCAGTACATTAGCATATTTTTTAACATCTATGTGCTCTTTAAATATGCTAAGGGAAGTGTTTGACCATTTGTGACCATGTTCATGCTCTGGTTTTTGTGGTTATTCATGAATTTTCTAACTTTGGACAAGGTAATGCAACCGTACTTAAATTGTCCAATCGTTTGGTGCTCTAAAATCACAAGTTTTACACATGGATAAGCCATTTTAGTTTTTTTTTTATATAGGCCACGCCTAATAATGATATACTATGCATTTGGTTAGATGTTTTATAATTCTTTGGCCATGATGGGTTAACATTTGTGATTAAGAATGTAACCCAATATTTTAAAGGTAAATTAGCCGACAGTCCCTGAGTACGGTCTTCTACGACATCAAAGACAACGACTTTTTCTCTAATGTCTTTAGTCCAGACAGCTGGAGATATTTTGGTGAAAGATCCCTAATATGCCACATCATATATTTTCATGACTAATTTACCCCTTTCAACCCTCATTCTTAAGCAAAGTTCTCTCTTATTCTCTGTTGTCCCAGAGAACTCCTTCATTCTTCTTCAATCTCATTTTTCATTTTTTATTCGTTTCCATGGTTGTGGAGTATCATTGCAGAGCACATTCCGTCGCCACCATGACTTCCGATAATCTCTTTCATTTTTTCAAAGATGATAACGGTTTTACTTTCTCTTTCACTTTAAGTCTCTTCTAAATCTCTCTCTACAACTAATTTGAAAGAGAGTAGTTTGCTCTTTTGCTTGTTTTCCCTCTCTCTCTCTTTTCTCGATTGGATCATGGTCATCAAGTATTCTTGTTTTGGATTTCGATTTTTATTAGAATATGGTTTTCCGTATTCTGACTTTTAGTATCGCCGAGCTCAGATAAATTTCCCAGAATCTCGGATAAACTGGACAAAAACTTGCCAAAACTGAGATAATTATCTTAGTTTTGGAAAATTTATCTAAGTTTCTTGAAGAACTCATACAAATTTATCTCAGTTTCTGGCAGAACTCAAGAAGGGGAAGGATCGCTTTGGGGTCAAGGTTGTTCTCTTCTAGCTCACCAGCCATGTAAATTATGTTGGGCATCTCTGGGAGTTGATCGAGAGCCAGCCCCGGTTCATCATAGGTCCCTTGAAATCTTGTGGAATTATTAGTAAATGGTGTCTTACGCAAGTCAAGTTTTTCAAAAAAAAAATTGGCTACAGAGAGCTTAAGCATACTCTTATTTAGGACGGAGAGGTTTTTTTTTTTCTAATTTGGGAGGACATAGAGTGGGGTGCCAAATGAAGTAGTGGTTCTTGACAGATGATTATTTTTTTTATACAGTGACATATATTGTAAACTTTTGAAGGGATACACTGATGTTATTATGTTTCTCTTTTGAGTGGTTTCCTTTTCTTTTAAGATTCATGGACCATCTTGTGGTTTCATTGAGGTGTGGAATTGAGCGCCATCAACCCAAATCTGTAGGCACGGCCTGGATTGAATATCTTGCTGCCTGCTCCCACTATTATAACAGATGAAGGGACTGAAAAATCACTTTGACTTTGGTTATTCAAATCTATAAGTCTCTAGCCTCCCTTCATTCTCATTTCACATCATTACAAAACACAACACAAATTTATCCAAGCAGAAAAATTAACAACAAACTCAAAAAAATAGGAAATTTATCTGAGTTTTTCTGAAAACTTATGTTAATTTCTAGTAAAACTCATTTGGCAAATTTATCTAAGTTTTATCTGAGTTTTTCCAAAACTTAGATAAATTTATTTGAGTTCTGCTTTTGCTGACGTGTACCGGAGCTTTTTTGTCTTTTTCACTGCATCATTTTTACGAGAGGACTGCCGCCAAAAGCCCCATATTTTAATGTGTAAGAGGACATGTTTATGTTAAGTAAATAAACTATTGGATGACCAATCTTGTTTGTTTATATGATTAGATCACGGGCTCAGCTCCTACCTTTTTTTTCTTTTTTTCTTTTTTTTTTTTTTTTTTTGCTAAAGAGGATCCCCAACCTTTAGGGTTGGACTAATCCATCTGGGTCCAAAGAGAAGTCCGGTAAAACCCCTATGGCCCCTAGGTGCAGTTCCTGAAGAGGAGAGAACCGGGGATCGATACCAAGACTTCAAGTTCTGAAAGAGGGAGGAACCCTGGTCCTGACCACTCGGCCAACCCCTTTGGGTTGGCTCGGCTACCACTTGGACATAACTTATTGTCTGCTTTTGTCATCAACATTCTTGATCAATATGGCCCATGATGATGATGATGATTAAATTTGGCCCACCAGTGATACTTACGGTAGATTTGACTAATGTCATGTGAACTTTTCCTTATTTAGGGCTTAGCCTGTGGTGTGAAGTCATTTTGACCGCCAATTATATTCTAAATAAGATCCCTGATAAGAAAACTAATGTTACGCCATATGACATATGGACATTGGAGGAGTAGAAAACCGAACATCACTTACCAAAAAGTGTAGGGGTGTATGGCTCTAGTTAGACTTCCTAATCCTAAAAGACCAAAATTGGGTCAAAGAGGCTTTTTCTTTTTAAGCATATATATATATATATATATATATATATATATATATATAAGAGACGCGCGTGCACACACCCAAGTAATTTTTAGGAGAAAACGCCAATCCTCATTGGGCCCATTGGGATGCATAATAATCATGGAAGTCCATTGGATGGAAAGATCCATACGAGGTATGCCTATATACAAAATCTTGAGTTCACACGATCATCCTAATCTTTTGATCCATGACCCTAAAATTTAATGATCTAGAGACATCATTTGATTATGATTTCAATCCAACGGTGAGGAAAAGTCGGTTGAGTGTCAAATTCGAACTTATGATTATTCATAGGGAGGTAGTGTGTGTGAAAATACTAAATTGATTCAACATGGGCCCCATGACCAAAAAAAGAGGCGCGGAAAAAGGGACGTTTTTAAATTGCGGCGTTTTTTAGAATTTCCTATATATGTGTATAAATGTATATGTATAGTATATATATTATACATGTATATTACTCCAACAAAAGCTGATAAAAAATGGAATTGAACAAAAAGGATTAGCAGTCCAAATTGGATAGGAAGGAGAGGAGAACTTTCAAAGAAAGAGGACTTATGACCATGGAGTGCCAATCTGAAATAGCAATAAGTTTGAAAGGCTTCAAAACTCATTTTGTCTAGCCAACCCAATTGTCAATTCGGTATAAGGAAGGCAATGCCAAGACCTTTCCTTCCAAGAGAATCACAACATCTAGTTAGGGATAGCCATCTAGAAGAAGCTAATAAAGATGCAGGCAGGGGATGATCAACACTTGCAATGAGGCATCTCCAAATTGCACAGGCAAAACCACATTAGAAAAAAGGTGGGCATTGATCTCACTGTATTTGAGGCACATGAGGCAGCAGCACAATGTGGTAATCAGTTGGAAGGTATAGATGGACATAATGTAAATCCTAAGAAAATTGATTTGGAGATCTAAGAAATAAGACTAATACAACTATGGGTTGCAAGTTTATTGCCCCTAAAAAGCTAGAGGCATTGAGACGGTGTAGTTGAGGAACTTACTTATAGAAATTCCAATTGGCCTAGACAAATGCCATCAATTTCTTTGCATTATTGTAGTGCTTATACGCTATCACATAAGTAAATTGTACATTAATTCCAAGTATATTGAACTAAGATATAGCTAAATGGTTGGATTGCTCAAATCCGATTTTAACGCACTTGTTTATGTGAGGACAAGTGATAACGTGGCAAATCCCTTGACTAAGGCCTTCCAAATGATGTATGATGATGGATTTAAAACCCACTGATTGATCACTTATGATAGAAACTCGACCCAATATTTGTACCACAAATCCTGAGTTAAATGGGCAAAGTATATAATCAATATGTGATCACTATTCCCCGTTATCGAGTATCAATTCCTAGGGGCCTGTTCGGATAAATGAGGAGTGGAGTGAAATGAAGTAAACTCCACAAATGGAGTGGGATGAAGAGAAGTATGTTAAAATTAAAGTAGAAAACTTCACTTCACTCCATTTGGATGCTTATTTTGAAGTTAAGGTTTAGAGTAGAATCCACTTTTACTCAAGGAAATGGAAGTATTTAGAGTTGATGTAAAATGAAGTACATGTGGCTCACAACATTACTTCATCTATCGGGTCAGACTCATCCAAACGGGGTAGAGTAGAAATTTTAGACTGTTATGGCCATTTAACTTCACTCTACCCTATTTTTTGCCTCTCCAAAAAGGCCGGAATGGATGACAGCTAGAGTGGTGAAAAAGAGAGATAGAGCTTACACCACCTTTTTTCTGCAAGAGAAAAGGCCGCACTAAATTTGCATTATCATCCACCACCAGATTAGAAATAGTGCATGGACCTATAATGAAAACAGGGAGGGTGAGTCGGCCTCTTAATGAAGTTATAGGAATGCCTCTTGCAGGTCCACTTATATGAACGTGTAAGTGCCACCACTTTCTGTGTTGATCGGGTTTTCCTTTAGAGCGTTCATGCAGCTAGAATATAGACACATGGCCTGAAATAGTGTTGGCTTTATCTAAACTTTAAAAAGTCTAGAAATATGTGTGATAGTATTTCTTTTTGCGTTGTCACATGCAGTCTCTAATTTTTAGGTACATCTATTAGACACTTCGATGGGACTTTGAGATATTATCACTAACTAAAAGCTCAAGTCTACAAGATACCTTTCTTTATTCATTAAATTTCAGAATATCAGCAGAGCTGAATAATTCTCAAAATGTGGGGATCATTCTTTTATTTTTTGAAATTGCGAGGGCCTTTTGCAATTTTTCAAAATTGCGGGGGTCTAGATGCAACTTTTTAAAAGTTATGGGTTTTTTTTTATCAGGGTCAGTTTGAGACTCTTGAAAATACGAGGGATTGTTGAAAATATTTAAAAAAAAATGAATTCCGATATCTGGATGAGTAAAACTTCATTATTGGTATACTATTTTTCTGCCTTTTATGGGGTAGCAATGTGAATTTCAGTATCAGAACTGCCTCCTTAGATTTCTTACATACGCCCAAAGTAGGGAGAAGTCCAGATCCATGGAGATCCTTAAATTGTCAATCAGAGAGGATCAAATTCTAGCCAGCATTTGATACACAACAAAAGACTTCACCAGTTTCCCTTTTCTTGTTTCTATGTTTTTCTTTTTTTTGATGAATAAGAGGGTTTACCAGTCCTTGACCCTTGACCTCTTTTGAGCACTTCAAGTCATGCAATGCAACCATAGAGACACAAAGAAGATTTGTAAAAGCCTTGACAATCAAATAAGGAAAAAAAAAAAGCCCATTTGTACCTCTCTTTCCACACAACCGACAACCCATGAGATGGTGAAGCTGAGTTCGAGGGTGAGACACTGAAACGCCCAATTTGGAAGTGGCCTATGCAAAATCCTTTAATCTGAGTCTTCATATTCCACCCACAAACAGAGCTACAGCATCATTGCTAACCAGTAGGGGTGAAAGTGGGTCGGGCGTATGCGGGAAAGTGGGTCGGGCCGTCCGCGGGCCGCCCACGGACGGCCCGTTATAGGCTCGGCCCGAGCTCGACTCGAAAGACAAAAGAGCCGAGCTAGGGCCTAGGAGGAAGCCCGTTTGCTTAAAAGGGCCGAGCTCGGGCTTGATGAAGCCCGGCTCGTAAGCCCTAGGGCCTACATATATTAATACACATATTATATATATATATATATATATGTACACTATACAATAGATAATACATATATGATATAACATAATCCATAAATCCTAAACCTTAGTTTTAATCCAATAGAAATAATCCCTAAACCCTAAACACTAAACTCTAAGTACTAAATAATCCATAAATCATAAACCTAAGCGCTAAACCTTAAACCCTAATTTTAATCCAATATAAATAACCCCTAAACCCTAAGCACTAAATAATCCATGAATCCTAAACCCTAAATCTATATTAACATTGACCTATATCATTATAAAACAAGTCAGGCTCACAAGCCAAGCCTAGGGCCTCAATCAAGCCGGGCTCGAGGGCCGGCTCGAGGGCCGGCCCTACTTAATAAGAGCCGAGCCCGAGCCAGGATTTTTTACCTGTCAAAGCCCGGCTCGGCCCGACCCACTTTCATCCCTACTAACCCGCTCCAATCAGTTGCTCTCTTGAGATTGAATACTAGCAATGAAATAATGAATCAACTTAAAACACCGATTTCCTCATCCTGTCTCCAAGATATCAAATGTTGATGTTTTCTCACTCTCTCAGTAGTAAAAACCACTGTCTGGTCCAAGTTTGTTTGTGGGTGCTGGATTTGGAGAAATCAGAGTATTTGGTTATTCCTTTTCAATATCCTGTTCCGAGCAGGACCGGAACTCTATATAAAACATGTAAAAATGGCCTGGATGCTCAAAGTTTTCTGTTGTTTTCTGTGCTAGATGAAAAGTTGGGTGTAGTGGATGCAATAAATCCACCGGATTAGACATTGCTGGGGACAAAAGTGACGGGAAAAAGGCAAGGCCAGGTCAACTTGCATATAAACTGAAGTACAGGCGGTCAGTTGCAGCCAAAGACCACATGCCCGCACGAAAGATCTCTCCAGCTAAACAGATTAAAAGGAAATCCAAACAACAATACTTCTTACAATCGGGGCCCATTTTGGATCCACGGATCTTTATTATCCCCTGCGGTTCGAATACTTGGTAATAATACCTGCAACCATTGCTGCAAATAACAAAAGAACTGCAGTAACACAGATCTGGACTAGTGTGTGGCTCCCATTACTACACTTGACGCTGATCCAAGCAGGCCCCTGCGTTTGGTTTTAAAGAATCATTTCAAATAATCAAGCATATCCCTATTAGATCCTGGAAAACTAACAATAATTTATAATATGATAAGAAATAAGAAGAAATAAATACGACATTCAGCTAATAAACATATGATGGATCCATGTGAAAATGTTCAATTATCCAAGAGGTAGAGTAACCTTTACATAGATGGACTGTACTGTCTAAATGACTGTGCAACCCAGTTCAATCTAACAGTATATATAATTAATACTAAACTGCATATCAAATTAGATAGTTACATGAGCAAGCATTTCAAGTTGTGTTGCTTGATGCTCTCTTTCCTATCAAAAACTGCGTTGAAAATTGTTAAGGGAGATTTGAAAGGATAGCAGAGATAAAAGGTGAGAGACAAAACGTACAAAAAAATTTGATCAGTTACACTTCACAAATCAATTGGACGACGTAAACCGCTATACACTGCTTTCCGAAATAGTGGATGCATGTCTTCTACAAAGACCTCAGCATCAAGCTTCTCAATATGAGGCCAAATCTGCAACACGCCGCAGGAAATATAATAACAGGATTAGAGGGGGAAAAGGAGCAGAAAGATGAATGATAAGACATTGAAAAAAAAAATAAACTCAAATGAACCCTTTTTTTCTTTTTCTTTTCTTTTTGGAATGCAACTGGTTTTATTAACTGGGAACAATTCCAACAGAAGTCAGCACAACAAAATAGTTCATCAAGTTGAGTCCTCCAACACAATTTTCAAACAATTTGGCCATCCATTTTTAGGAACAGTTGATGCGAAGGTAACACCAACTGTAAAATAAGATCATGATCCATACTCATTACCAGTGTGAAAGAGATCAAAGGGCCAGACCTGCCCTCCGATGATCATTAAGCCTCATTTATAAGGAGTAACAGTGAGATCTCTGGATCCAACAACTCCCCTAACCAATCTAAAACACCAGCAAGACTAACATGTTCCCATGAACACAGTACAAAAAGAAGCTCCAATAGTGAGGCGGCATTGGATTAGCAAGATAAATCATACCAGCAAAAAAATGACCAAGATGTATCATACCAATAGAAATCAAGAGTTGGTGGGTACTCAATCATATGCATTTGGATATTACGAACTCAGATGTCTTTATGCAAACTCACTTTTTTGCTTATAACATTCATTAGACAGTACAAGACTACAATGATATAGAGGAAAAAATGTGCCCAGCAGAGCCAAGCGGAGCTTAGCATACCCATCTTGAGCTTGGCATGAACTTTAAAAAAGCCAACATGAGCAAAAGCTCACTCTTTATTAGAAAACAATATCATTAAGCATGGATTGACAACGCATAACATGGAACCAAGGTTGGGCTCGAACAAAGCTCAACCAAAGCTAAAAAATTCCATTTACAAGATCTTTCAAACACCCACCCATCGAGATAGAGATGGTGCATATCAGATGGGATGAGGTTCTGACAACGATGAGGGTATATGCATGATATACAACAGCTTTCAGTTTCTTGGTGTTCTCTTACTTTTCAGTAAGTTTAAAGTGGGGAAAAAGAGGATGACTGATGGGAACCATATCTACCTCAGAAGCATATTGCCTAGAAAAGGCCTTGACATAGCCCAATGTTGTACAACACCACTGCTCTTGTTCTCCTGTGTTATAACCACTTCTTCCACTTGCTCCATTTGACTGACTGCTCAACACAATTGAAAGAAATCATCATCATCATCAAAGCCTTGTCCCAACTATGATGGACACAATTGAAAGAAATGAAAAGAAAAATAATGAACAAAAAGAAAGGTTAATAAGAAAACGAGTTTTAACTTTTGACAGAACCTCATGCCTGAAAACCCACCTTTTCTCATGTCCATTTTCTTTTTCTGCATCCATTGCTGATGGTTCATCAGCATCCACAGCCATTGCCTCTGTGGAACCAGATCCCAAACCAAGCACTCCACCATTAGGAGAGACATGAGATAGACGCTCCATGATCACATCAGCGAATCTCTTGTACAAGGAGATGAATAATGCCTGAATAGTACTTTAGTTACAATCAATCAAAAGCACTCTCAGAAAATTTAAGACCAAAAGTTTGAAAGAAAGTTGGTTAATGAAGAGAAACACCAATGCATAGGGCTTAGCTAGACAAAAACAACATAACGCACACATGCATTCCATGGGACTGTGCACATGCAGCAACCAATAGGTCCATTACTATTTATGAAAAGAACCTGATAAGCTTCTCATTTGGGGAAAAGGAAAACCAGAATCTTCTCCACCTCAACTTAAGACAAGCTGAAGTACTCTGAAAGAAAAGTCATAGCAGAAGCTTGATTGCAAGCACATGCGCCTAGTATCAACTGTCACAAGTTGTACTACACACAAGCATCTTGATTACATAAAGAACAATAATTTTAAATCCAGGTCATAATTCCATAAATACCTCATTTTCATTATGTGCTCGAGCAAGTAATGCTTCCTTGGCCTCTAAAGACTCTTGTATAGATATCTCTTCCTCTTTTGCCCTATCAGCAAAGGCTTTCAAGCGCTTCAACCTCACAGGGTTCTCAGCTTGCACAGGTTCACCATCCACAATTTCAAGTTTTGATTCAGCAGCATCCAACTCTGCTTTAGCCTTAACGGAAGAATTCTGGGCTGATACTACACTCTTCTCAAGAGAAGAAATCTCTTTTCTTAGATCACTGATACGATTACACGTCTTGTTAACCGCATTTTGAAGAATCTGCAGCATCAGCCCCCAAAAGAAAATAAGATGAAAGAAGTAATGGTTTGAATTTACAAAGAGATTTAGGGGACACACAAAGATGCATATCTGAATAGCAGCAAGCAACCATATGCCATTGAGTTGCTACATTTGCCAACATAAGACTATGCCAATAAACAACCTGGGCCCCAAAAATTTCCTCCACCATCATGAAAGTTAATTACAATGTCAAAAGATCAAAATGCCACTCATGTAAGGTGCTTCCAATGGTGAGCTCACTCATGGAGCCATATGGTGGACCAAACAGTGAGTTTCACCCACGAGAAATGTGAGTCCCCCCATCCACGCAGACCTGTATGTTGAGACCCACCTATGAATATGTATGTGTGGTCCGGCCGATGGAGACATATGTAGGGGTGTTAGTGGGCTGGGTTGGTCCAGGGCCTCCAGGCCGAGGAATATCCAGGCGTGGCCCGATGTCTAAACTCTTAGCTCAAGCCAACACTGGCTAACGTGAGCCCAGCCTGCCTAAAAAAGATTAAGCCCAAGTTGACATTATAAGGAGAGAAAAAAAGGCCTTCTTGCAGTCTTCTAAGATGTAGCTCGACTGGTTTGGTCACTTGTATGTCTGTGAGATGTAATGTGTTCTAGTCCCTATCGTCTTCTCTTCCTACAATTACTTTTAGGGCCAATCTGGGAAGGGCTTGGGCTCTCTACCACTGAATCCAAGCCTGACCCATCTATTAAATGGGGCCAAATAAATAACCCGAGCCCGGCCAGAGTACTAAAACCTAAGGCCCAAGCCCGGTCCAAAGCAGTCTGGGCCGAGTTCGGGCTTGGGTTGGCCAGTCCATGAACACCTACATGTACGGCGGGACCCACCAATGCAGCAGATGCATGGTAGTAGCTTCCCCTAGACGTGGATGGTGGGACCCACCCAAGGAGACCCATCTTGTTGCCCATTGAAGCATCTTAAATTTGTAAATGATGAGCACAATGGATAGGTATTGATTGGTTACTTCAATTTGAGAGGGTGTGCACCCCACAGTTTGATGGTGAATGGCTGGGCCCACTGAAAGAACCTTTGTGTTATGGTCAATGGTATGGCCCAACACTGTTAGTCTATATGCTATGTGCAATATTGATAAAAGAGCCCATTCGATGACCCAAAAGCTGGGCCCAACTGAGATTTTCAATGCTACAACAAAAATGTTGAAAACCATGGTTCTGTTTTTTTTTTTTTTTTGCTACATTAAAGACTCGAACACACACACCCCACTCACACCCATGTCCCAACTAGCTGCTCTACAAAGCTTGCGATTGTTGAAAACTATGTTAAGCTGGTCAACAGAAGTCATAGAAAGGTTTCTATATAATCAGTCCAATTCCTTCTGACACCTATGTAAGCTTTACAAATGCAACATCTTCTTACATATATGAGCCTTCCCTAAGGACCCATCTGTTTGCATGGAATTGACTACATGGGAATTCATGGTCAGGGGTAACGAATATAAGATAAAGATGTAGACGGGATCTTGACTACCTTGGGTACTCATTTCTCATCTCTTGATTCATTTTTTATTATAAGAAAGATTATTTGATAGTCATTTTTGGATATCAACCACTCCTTCCTCATCTTTACCCAACTTTAGAAGTACAAGTCTTAAAACTCATAGGAATGTAATTACTGATACAAATGGGCCCTAAGAGTATATTTGAAACAATGGATATGATGGTTGGTTTCCACTACAAGTCTATATGATGGTAGAACATGGTTTAGAAAAAAAAACAGCCGTTACCATTTCATAATGGCCGTTCCATTGTGAAACGGTGACGACCTATGCCATTACATTATTTTCAATACAACGATCACAGTATAAAAAAGTTGAAGAAATGGGTCTATAACGGTCCATTACGGTCATTATTTTGAATATAACGGTCATAACGGCTGGTATTTTGAAAATAATGGCCAATTATCGGCTGAAGATGTTTTTTTTTTTTTTTTTTTAACTTTCTTTCCCCTTCTTTCTTTCCCCAACCATCTGTGGAGCTTCCTAAGATTGCGCTAGAGCTTCCTAAGCCTCTTTTTCACCAAAACTCAAGTGATTTGCAAGAGTATGGTGGACTCACATATGAAGGCTCCTTCCGTTCTCAACCATAACACAATACCCATATGTCCATTTTCTAATGCTTTCACTAATTAATTCATCTCGATGTAGTAGTAAATGTTACTTAAAAGGAAAAATTCACTTCCAACTTACTTGGTAATAGGGTCCTACAATACTACTACTAGTTTCTTGACTGTCAAGTGTTAACACTAATGGTTGCAATGCATACCAAAAAATTTGTGATATTTCAACTTATTTTAATATATACATGTAAATCTAAACTCATGTGATTTTATGTCTATGATGGCAGAGATGATATAACTTAAAATTTTATAGTCACAGTAGCAATAAACTATATAACAAGGACCCTCCATTTATTAGAAAATAGCATTTTGATACATGAAGCAGGCATGTTGGACATATTGACACAACCATTAAGATAGTAGGAAAAATCTAAAAAAATAATAAATAAATAAAAATTTGTTTGTTCTTTTTTTTTTTTTTTTTGGTAGAAAATTTTGTTTGTTCTTATATTCTTCAACACTAACCATTCTCTCTATATAAGCAATATTTTAGCTCTATTTCAAGTTTCAAATGGATTTCTACACGTATATACATTGCTTATATTTTAAGCAATTATGCGGAAAAAATATTTTTTTTCAGAAATTATCATCCATTTGCAACGAGTAAGGACTCAATGGTTTGTTCAGCTATACACAAGCTCCATGACTAAACCTCTGTCAGGGTCCAATAGCAAGTTGCATGTCATAGACCATACCACAGTCCAGAAGTAAGGCTGCATCATGTCATTACGCATAAAGTAGCCAGAAACACCCCACCCCGCACCTCCCAAATAAAATAAAAATAAAAATAAAAAACCAATCCAACACACTTATCAGCAATAAATGTCAGATAATAATTTTGTGCGCATGTGAGAGAGAGAACTTCAAATAGAAGGCTTATAAGATCACACAAAAGTAAAGAACACACCTCCCATAGACGATCGGTTGAATGGAATTGCTCAATGTTAGCTGGAGAGAACACCCAGTTAACAATTGCCAAATTAGAGATCAGACGATAGCCCATCATCCGATCAATGGCAATAGCGGTCATCTGAGCACTATTCTTCCAAAATGAACTAACTTCATCTATAAGTGCCACCTGCTTATCCAGGTCAGGACATAGCCTCGCAATAACTTGGCCATATCTCTCCAACACAGTCATTAAATGGGTGAAACTTTTTGAACCAATGTGGAGAAGTGTCTGGACTATCACTTCAAGTGCAACTTTTGACCCATGAAGCGGAATAACACTCTCTTCTATCCAAGAAACAATTTCACGGGCAGTTTTCTTTCCCTTAACCATTCCATTAAGCTCTGTAAAAAGTGTGTGCTCTATAGTTTCTCTGCCATCTTCAGCACTGTATTTAAAGCTAGGCCCAACCTTAGGCGGCAACAGCTCCTCCAATGAAGGGGCATTCTCTATACTCTGCCAAAAGGAGAATAAAGCATAAACATAACAAATTGGCCTTCGTAGTAACAGTTGCACATATACTAGTTATGCAGAAAACATTCTAAAGTATAAACATAATGTTTATATGACCAGTTGTCCTAACACAAGCATTATATATCATATATGTGTGTTCGCCAAAACTACAATATAATAAATAATAAATAAAGAAAAAAAAAAGAATCCATTTTTAAAAAGGGAACCCTATTTTCATTCTATAAAGTGGGGCCTACTATGATAATCCAAACTCACACCAACCCTCCTACGTGAATCAGCATACACCCCATTTTGACACTAATCCAACCATGATTCACCAATAGTAAATCATCATCTTTGCCATCATGCTGCCATCTTCACAAGTCAGCCGATCATTTTGGCAAACAGACACACATGCAAATCCTAGGGGCACCCTCCATGTGGGTTAAGGTTGTTGAGTAGCTTTAAAAGAAACCATGCTTGTGGAAAAGGCCATACTATCACTTGACGGCCAGATCACCTGCATCAAATCTTCCCTTGCAAGTTTTCTCATATACCACTTATCCCTTGCTAAGATTTCAGTCAAAGTACCTAATTTTCATGAGAATATTCAAAAGAAAAATGAAAATTTCTTATGGGATAGGGAGGGGGACGAGAAGAAAATTAACTTCGTAAATTGGGAGACCGTATCTCTACCGCTAGAAAGTGGTGTGTTGGGGGGGGTGGGGGTGTGGGTGTGTGTGGTAAATTTTGGGAATTTGGAATTAGGGCACCAGTGACAGAGATTTGGGGTTTCAGAAGATGGATTAGGGTCTTTTGATTAGGGATTTGGTTTTGGAATGGGGTTCGGAATTTTGGGATTTTACAGAAGTGGTGATTTGGGGATTTCTAGGGTTTTGGGTGAATAGAGAAATTTGATTTGGGGTTGGGATGGGTTCGGTAATGAAGGGATTGGGCTTTTGTGGATTTGGGTTTCGGTCATTGGGGAATGCAGATGGTAGGGAACATCCCAAAGCTTGAGTTTCATAACATCCACCATTATCTGTCCAAGCCAAGAGGCTTTACATTATATAGGAAAAGAAATAACCTAAATCAAATCTAGACCATCCAAACACATTGATGGCCAGGATTAAAACACCTAACTTAAAAGACAAATCATAAAGAAAAAAAAAACAACTCTAAATAAGACTTGAATTGACTGGGCTGGGCCCAAATTGTTCAGTCACCCACGGGGCCATGGGTTTATCCTGCATCACCCCCTCCCTTCATGTTTGGCACTCCTCCAGGTAGGACTTCTAAAGACATCCCATCCACATCAACAAGAAGCGAGAGAAGGGGTGCTAGAATTGAGTTTTTACACCTGAACCGTTGGATTGAAATCGTACAAAATCAATGCCTTGTAGACCATTAAACTTGAGGGCCATATATCAAGGGGTTAGGATGATCTAATGGACTTAAAATCTTGCATACATGTGGGTCACATTCAGATGTTTTGATCCCCCACCTCACCCATGACTGATGGTGTTATAACCTGGGCCAGATTAGGCCCAGATTCGTCTGGCCCATAAGGTATTAGATACCTAGGCCAGATTAGGCTCATATTCGTCTGGCCCATAAGATACTAGCTTGGTTTGGTTGTGCTCATTGGTTTTCTTAACATGTTTCCAACCCATTAAGGCATTTTGTTATTGTTAAGTGGTTGGAACGATACCCCCTTGAAGGGGGGATTTCCTTCGTAGAACCTGGGGGGTGACTCCAACGACTAGAATCTGAGGTTATCCCTAAATCTCTTTTCTTCCTCTTATTAGTTCTTCTGTTAACTTCCGATGCTTTCATTTGGTTAAAAAAGAAGAGAGAACCAGAGTGGAGAGGAATTTCCCTTAAAGATCAATAGAGACCAGCAAGACTCGTTGGAAGAAAGAAGGAACCGGAAGGTCTAGTGGATGCAGTACTCGAGATCCCACAGCAACTGTGCTACAATCTGCTACACTAGGAGGTGAGTAATATTTTCAAGTACACTAAGAAATATGGACCTATTCGGTTTATTGTGTGTTTTCGTTGATCATAAATGTAACCCAAAAAGGATTAAAAGAATGAAAATTCGATTACTGAGGGATCTAGAAATTTTCATTCTCTGTATGAAGATCCGGGGTTTGACCAAATACTTTGATCTCCGTACCAAAATAGTAATAGAATATGAATAATTACCTGACTTAATGTGATGTTGGAATTTCGATCGTATTTCAAGTAAAGAAAGAATGGATCTAATGGATTCACTGTTGCCAGCAAGATGGTTCCCAAACCCAAATCAACAGAATAGAGACTGTCGACTTGGGTAGTGTGGTCGCGTGGCCCACCTGATCATGGATCACACCCAGAGGGATCTGATAGCAAACCCCTGGGCGACCATGATGTAGGTGGACCCATTTGGAAATGGGTCCCATCTGGCCCCCATCTAAAGCACAAAGATCTGTGCATCGGTACAACTGGGGACTTTAGGTTTATCGGTGGATTGGATAGTGGGACCATATGGCCCACTCGATCACACATCTGACCCAGGGATCTGGAAGTAAACCCCTGGGCGAACACAGTGTAGGTGGACCCATCTGGACTGGGTCCCATCCAGCCCCCATCTGAAATTCACAAATCTTCTGCATCGTTGTTTTGGTGAAAATTTGGGTTTTTGTGGGTTGGATTGCAGGGCCCACTGGCCCACCTGATCAAGGATCAGAACCAGTCTTTTGATTAGTCCTTGATGGGCGATCATGGAAGGCCAGGCCCCAGACAAGCTGAGCCATGGAGGGCCCACCACCTGAACCCTCCCTGTCTAGTTCCGAACGCCTGTTAATGATTGCTGAGAACATGCTTGTTACTGTTTAGCATTGTTAAAGACTATTTTATGTGATATGAGATAATGGAATGAGAAAATCCATGTGGTCCATCTCTTGAAAACAAATTGTGGAAAGATGGATTAGTAGGGAAGAGGAAGAATTGCAGACAGTAGTGGGTTGCATCAAAATGTCGAAGAGACATGAGGGGCCCACCAATTCACCTGATCAAGGATCAGGACCAATCATCTGGCAGATCCTTGATGGGCGACCATGATAGTCCAAAACCCATGATGAGTGGACCACTAGGGACCCACTATCTTTAGTCCTCCAAAACTTTGGGCGTGAGACCCATTTTATATAAGTGATGAACTGTACACCATTATAACCGATTATTTTTTCCTGAACCTTCTGAAGGTTCCTTTTATAATTGTTTATGTACAGGAATATCTTTCTCAGCCATAGACTATTCTAGAAGTTATAAATTAACTGTTTATATCATGGGTTGTATTTTAGTGTGGGCCCTGGTTAAAGGGTATAACTCAGAGTTATATATATATATATATATATATTATTGACATACATTTGGTAGTTCAGGAGCATGATGCTGACTTATGAAATGAATTCCCAAGTCAATGGGGGAAAATATTAGTTTTAATAACAACTCTTATATATAGGATGAGACCTGTAGTGAGAACATAGGATCCAAGGTTATAAGAGTAGTACTACAGACGTGGATACCAAATGTTGTATTTAAGTGGGGCATATATATAAACCCAACTATGTGGAACTAGCCTTGTAACAATATAATTAGTGTGTATAATTCTATGATAGTGCTACCGAATGCACAATGGATAAAAAAAAAACTAATGAACCTTGTAATGAGAGCATTTGATATGAACATTATATGAAAAGTCAGTAAGAATCCCTACTTCTGGATATTGAATTTATTAGTGAACCCCTTGTGGGCCTGGAGGAATAAGGTTGGAGAGGGACTGAAATACTGTTTATGAAATTGATCTCCTTATGGGGAGTTTTTGAATGAATTATAGAAAGGACTTCCTCTTGGGAAGGGACTTAAATACTGAAAACTCTGATAATAGATTTTCAATATATTATAAGAACCCATAATTGGGAATATTGATCTTACCAAAGTAAGGAATGAATATGAAACCGCATTAAATCATAAGAAAAATCCTTTAGGACATCCATTATTATCTCATGGATTCTTCTTACACTTCTGTTAATGGATTATATTAATAATGATATGCGTATTTAAAATATTATTCACCAGTTATCTGATGAGTGGTTTGCCCCACTTCAGGTGCGCAATGATTGGAGGAACTTGGCAACAATGGAAATCAGCCATTAGACTTCAATAATTGTGATGGAAGAATAACACTTAGGATTTTAGTGACTGATTGCTTCTTTAATAATGTTGAACATGTTTATTAGTGAACTTGTTATTACTTCTCTTCTATTTAATTGATCTTTTAAATAAATTGAAACTAGATGCATTGCTCAGTTCCTTGGCATGACTTGATTTATGTGGTGATTTTAATTTCCTTATAGTAAGGCCCTGGGTCCTGATGAGCTCCGGGATTCGGGGTGTTACGGATGGGGCCTAGGAAGGCCATCCACATGGACGTCCATGGGAAACATCCGTAAGAGAGGACAACCCACATACACATAGACGCACGCACACATATATCTGTGTGTGAATGATCTAGCGCACACCTTGTGCACGATGCAAACCTCCTAGTGGGGCGCAACTGATCATCGATCAGAATAGAACACACCTCTCTCGCATACACCAATCAGAATGGAATGGACCTTTGGACTGAGGTCAATTTTATAAATATATATATAACCATTAACTTGTGGACCTCACATCAAGGGGTTAGGAAGATCTGATGGGCCTGAGATATTACACAGAGGTAAGGCCCATTTAGGTTTTTCGATCCCACACCTTCCCACCCTAGGTGTGGGCAACCAAGGTGTGCGTGGATGAATGTGTTAAAAGTATAAGAAAAAATAAGGATGTGATATGAGATCCCCGTTACACTAGGTGCACTGATGACATCCCAACTTCACCACCATCTATAAGCCCCAACTGAGAAACACATCAGTCAGGCAAAGTGAGATATTCATCATGAAAAATAAATTTCTAATTACTGATATCATACCTGCTTAATTTTGTCCCAGTACGACAAACGGACTTCCCTCTCTAACACTTCCTGAACAAACACCCGTTGTGGAGCCCATTTTGGGAGTTCTAAGACATAAGCCCACTCTTCCCATGGCCAAATGAATTGAAAATTTGCCCTGCAGAATTAGGAAGTTGTTAAATACAGATATACCAGATCGAAGCAACCACATTAAAACTCATCCAGACAAATCAACCTGATAACCACCATGACAACTCTGATAGAGCTTTGCTATGTCAAAGTTTTGGTGGTCAAAGCAGGAGCTGCTTAACTTTTACAACTTTATACATAGCTCGCAAAGAATGTGGCATAGGAACAACTAAAAATACCTTTATTGTTTCCAATAATCAATCATGGAAAGGAGCTCTAGAAATTGCTTTCAAGGAATTGCATGTATAGATGTGAAATCAGGGTAATTTAAAAAAATATAAGCAGGCCTTTACATAGCAAAGAGGTTAGGGCTTCTTCAAATGTAACTAATTCTTACTCCTTGTACATACAAGTGATGTGAAAACCAGAGGATAAGCCGTGTTCGGCACTCCATATCTAAATCAGCAATTTTCTCAAATAGTGAGCGAACAGCACCAGCTACAACTGCAGGAAAAGCCCCCGGTAGAGCCTAGAAATAAACTTAAAAAAAAGTTAGATTTCAAAAGGAAAAATACCTAGAATAAACTGTCAAAAAGAACCAACACCTTGAAAGGCTTTAAGCATTTCCCAGAAAACTTGTCAGGGAAACAGAAATATCGAAGGGATAACTTTTTGAGTATATGAAAAATACACAGCATTAATTATGTCAAACCTATTGGCACACAATGAATATGGCGCCAATACGGTTTGCTCCTGGAGGTTAAGGGTTTGAAACTGCGCTACCACACTGGGTCCACAGGGGATTTACCCAGCTCCCCCCAGGCCCGTAGGGATTAGTCCGGCCCAAAGGGCTGGAACACCCTCCATTATCAAAATATATATATAGATATATATATATGGTGAAACAAGTTGCTAACTCAACCACCAAACAGAAAAAGTATGACAGCATAGAATAGTGCATAAGGTGAGATAATGTATTGAAAACAAATGATCAATCCTGAATTGCAAGAAATGTCTGATTCTCTAGATCCATGTTCGGACTAGAGAGACTTTATTCTCCAATAGATCCCAAGGAATGTCTAGTTCTTAAAGAAGAATTTAGAAGGAATATTCCAAGTTCCTTGCTTAAGGAAATAGATACTGTGGCCCGTGACCGAAACATGAGGTTGCATATTTTGTAAAATATGTGTAGTAGGCAATTAAAAAGATGTAAGTAATTCATAGACATATTTCAACTAAGTAATTCATAGACATATTTCAACTGCTTTACTTATGACAATTTTGACACTTCCAATATCCTCAAAGTTCAAGCAATATCACTAATCACAAAACAAAATATAAAATTTCAAAGCACAACTCAGAAACATGAATCATTGTCGTATATTTATGTGTGCAGTGTGAATGAAATGCTCATCTTGCTATTAGGAAACAGAATGAATTTTACTGAATCAACAAAGTACAATGCATAAGTACTTGTAGCAGTATACTACGGGAAAAAATATAAGAGAACTAAACTAAAGCAGAAAGAGGTTCTTATGATTCAGAATTTTCAAATTACCTTGCAAAGGTCAATGATAACCAATGTGTAGTATATAGGTTTGAATGGTGGCTGAGGTAGTAAAAGTAGCTGCAAGAAAATAGATCGATGCTATTTCAGATAGTATATATGAAAACATATCACAAGCAACATGACAGTTGGAATAACTAATATATGCAAAAACATGATCATTTTGAAGACAAATAAGACTTTTCGTCATACAATGTAATCACATTTAAATGAAAATTGTGAACCTGTACCACAAGAATCATACACAGGTAAATGAATAAAAGATGTTAATTCCTCATTGCAAGCTATGTAATTTCTGTTTTGCTGTTTCAGAATAATACCTTCTCTCTTACCAATAGAAATCTTTTATCAGTTTTCTTATCAGTAATTTCTCCATATCAATTTGATCTTCTTCTCTGTATTGTGTGTACACTTTTAAGGCACTGATGGCATTGCCTATGGCCTGTTCAATGAGAAGCCCTATGGCCCCTATCTAATCATGTAAATAGGTTGTGCACCAACATAGAAACAATTAGTCGCCTTTCTCTGATAGCTTGCTCATCTTCTGTTATTTACATAAGCTAACCAAGACTTTTCATGGTGCTAGAGCACCAGGTTGTCATAATCATAAGACTCTTTCTTCTGTCTTGAGAAATTCCACCATCATTATCATCAGAGCCGTATCCACCTACATGAGGCGGGTTTCTGTCTAGTTCTTCTCCATTAATGCCTAGTTAGGCTGAGTTCTCCATCACTCAACCTAAACATCACTTATCACTATGTCATTCCAAGTCATTATCAGTCTGGACCTTCTCCTAACTGTTTGTAATTGTAGCACTTCAATTCTATATATTGTTTCCACTCTTCTTTATACATGCTCAAGGTATCTCAAACAGAATTTTTTTTCTCTCTTTTAGGCCCCATTTGACTACTTTAAATTGAATTCCTAGAAACTAAATAGTAAAGTGCACCCTGATCAAGGAATAAGAAAGAGGAGTGAGGAATATAAGGTGGATATGTAGAAGGCAGGCTCGGTTCCCAAGGATCTGATTTACTATGTTTACAATTGGGTAATCATTTCATACCAGGGAGAAACAATTTCATGGCGCTTCATGGATCTTAACCTTTTTAACTTGATTTACAAGGAAAAAAAAACACCTTTTTTAACTCAAATTTAGCCCATTCGAAAGGAAGGCTTTGGTCAAATAACAGGCCACTATACACCTTAAAACTTTGTATGTACTCATCATTTTGTTTCAGCATTCCCTCCTTTTCTGATCCATAATTCTTCATCTCCTTTCTCTTATTTCTCTTCAACATTCACTCTTCCTTTCAGGAAAAAGCAGAACCTGTTAAATAAAATCCAGTCACTCTTTCTTCCTCACTTTCTCCCATCTATTTGTCTTTTCCTATCATTATCCATTCTTATCCAACGAACTCTTCCTATTTCTAGTAAAATGCTTATGACTGTTTACAGCCCATGTTGAGGCCAGGTAGACTCAATCATGGATATTAAAAACTTGGACCAGGGCTTGGACAAGCCTCAAACATTTCTCCTCTTTCTCGTAAGGCCTGTTCGTCTGCTTCCTTTCTTTTAGCCTAATTATTCTGAAATTCTCAAAAAGCTGACTACATGCAAGATACATGCCACACTAGTCTCATAACTATATTATCGTGATCGTTAATCTGAATTTTGCATGTACTATTATACTGATGACTCCATGTACTAATGCAGTAGCTCTAAAATTCAAACCCTGTTAATGAAAGCCCTCGCAATGAGAAAAAGTTACAATTCATGATACCAACAATAACAAGTATCGCCAGACTTCACCCATATCCATGCCATATCACATCTATGAAACTCAGAACTTCAAGGTAGCATTTTTGTAATCTTTTTGCAGTAGTCTCGGTACAAAGGTAAAATCACATATGAACTTATTTCAATAGATCTTAATACTGTCAATGCCACAGGAAGAACAGCAGAAAAGTAGAAGCATAAAATTCAAAATTAGATGCCGACTTACCTGAGAAAATATTGTCTCTGCCATCAGATACTCATATCGAAAAGGCACAGGCAGACCAACCATGTATGAAGCACATTCTTTACGGCTAGCTTTGCATGAACCAAGAAGAATAAATAAGAAATCAACCATCATAAATGCTCCAACCATTTCTAAAACAACAACAGAGTTCAAGCAATGTCTTGTAGTAATCAGAAGCAAAGGAGAGGATGCATCTCAACAGAAGAGAGATCATATCTCAATTCGAAATATGAAATACATTATTATTCAAGATATGCCTAGAAGAACAAATTATAAGTAGAAAAGCATAAAACTTTTATATCATATAATACTTGGGCATTGTACCCTTGCTATATTACGTGGATTGAGGTAAAACACCATGTTTTAGTAAAGACACTGAGTGTAAGTTCTCATCAAAGAGACAATGGCCAAGATTTTGTCATAGTAAAAAGCGCTAATGGTCATCTAGGTTAGGATGCTAGGATGGAAGATTCAGTAACAAATGAAGGAAAAAAATGGTCCACAATTTGACGTGTCCTAAGTTATCAAAAAAAAAAAAAAAGAGGAATTGATGTGTCCTAAAGTTAGGGCCTGGAAACTCAAGATAATAACTGCTATTTGGGAACTCTGGGTCCTCCCAAGATGAGGCCCACTAGTGTTTCCGAGACCAAAAAACAATTAGAGACTCAAACAGACCACAGTGATTGGCCATAAGAGAGCGTATGGGAATTTCTCTTCATCATCTACCAAGCATGTACATGGAATGAAGTACTAAGAAATGGACCAGTGTGGGCCAAAGGTAGCTCCAATAATGCAATAGTCCATTTGCATTTTACTTCATTGTCACACAGAAGTGCACTGGCAGATCAAATGGATAGTTCTTTCCATCATATACACAAGGCAATTGATGATGTTGCCAGATTTATAAAAATCAGCCAACTCTAAGTCGACTTGGAATCGGTAGTGAACACGTCGAGTCTGCTTATACTCGGTCATGTCCTATGAAATGGTTTGTCTTTTTTTTTTATTTTGAATTCACAATATGCAATTGAATTGAGTTATCTTGTCTAACACGTAAGGAGCTCTTGTGGATATGGTAAAGGATGTCCCATGGGAGCATTCCAGAAGTGCTCTTTTATCGAGGCTGCCCTTAAGAGAAGACAGGTCTCAGGAATCCCTGCTCCCTGCTGAACAAGTTTGGATCCTCTAAGGATTTGACTTCGAAGAAATCTGAGTTGAAGGAGTAGAACTCCACAGTGGGGCCCGCATATTTAAATCAAAACCGTTCAAAAATAAATTCCCTTGAGATATATGAGGCAACCCCAAACTTTACATCAATCGGATTTGACCCACCATTTGATTGAACGTTTGATTAATAAAAGATGATAATGAAAACACAAAACATTCGGTTCATTGCTTTTTTTTTATCAATGGTTAATCTACGGTTAATCCAATGGTGAGATCAACTGCAATCAAGAGGGAGCTTATTTTGAGCGGGTCAGATTTCAATATATGGGCTCCACTGTGGATTTACAGTACTTCAACTCTGGAGTTATTTAAGTCAAAACCTCAAAAGAACACTAGGCAAACATTCCTAGTTTGGTGTGTCCTTCCTCAAAGTTCCTCTTTCGTTCTTCCTCCATTCCAAAGAGAGGGAGAGAGAAGAAAACTCCAGATCCGAAAACATTCAGTCCGAACCGTCGAGCACCGTGGAAGTATGCTCTGTTATCAATACCATTTCTTCACCTCTGCAAAGACATCTACTAAACTAAAAAAGAGGAAGAAGAGGGTTCGGTAGGGCATCGATCCAACTCAGCGAGTCGAGTTGGCTTGACTCAACTCGACCCCTGCCAAGTCAAGGATCGAGGGTTTTTATTTTTGTTTTTTAACACTGGATGTTGTTGATGGATTTGCAAGGCCAAGATCATAAAAAATCATAACTTCGTCAGTGATGCTACTCCACGTTGACATCTGTATGGTCTTAAAATTGATATCAATAAAAAAAATAGCAATCAACCTCATTGTTCTAAAAATTGAAATCATATCGCAAATCGTTCAGGGGGATGAATCGAATCCTACGATGAATCATATTGCAAATCGTATGATTTTTTATTCTTGATATAAAAATAAAAATTAATCAAAAATTAAAATAAATCGAGATAACAGTATTTGTTCATGATCCATTCATTTCCCATCCATAGCAACATGAATACAATGAGGAATAAGACATGATAAAATCATATGAAGGTATAAAGACGAACATTTTAGTCAGATGCATGCTCCTTATTTATCTTTTAAAAGTCTCTAAATCACACTAACTCTTTAACAGGTTTTGTTGGTCACTAAATCATCTTATAAAATAGAAATACTAAAAAAAGAAACAAAAAAGTAAAAATTATTAATATTAACCTCTTGGCTGTGTCTATTCCCACTAAGTTGAATCGCCTATATGATTCAGTGCATGTATACGAACTTTTTCCATCTGTTTTGATATGAATAATAGGACTCTCATAACAATGATCAACCTCGCAATATATTTTTGCAAGCAAATATTTAGGTTGTCCAGATTATCTTTTATATTCTTCCCTTCTCTCTAGATTATTTCTTGTCTCCTCTTCTTTTCCTCTGCCTTCCAACTTTCATTTCAACCAAACTATTTTTACAAATACAAAAGATAAAAAGATAAATATTTCCTTCTAATAAATTTGTATTGCCCATAAAATAAAGGAATTTAAAAATTATAAGTAGCATTATTTTTGTTCTTTTAGTTCACTTTTTACTCATTTAACCATTTTCTTTTCCGTATAATTTTAACTATTCTTACCAATAAAATTTTAAAATTAGAAGCTTCTTTACAGTTGTTCTTTTCTTCTTTCTAAGCAAGGGATTTTTCACTCCAACTTCATAAAAACCACACAAAAACAAATTCACACAAAACAAGAAACATTTGCATGTAGTCAACATGACTCCCACGTTTAATGATTTCATAAGGACAAAATAAAAATTAAATAAACTGGAAAATTGTAAAAGCAACGAGTGAATGAAGTTTACGAACCATCCGTTCAAGTAAAGAAGCACATCCAGCAAATACTCTTCCACTACAAAACGATCTATAGGCTGCATATTCTGCCATCTCGAAAAAAGGTGATGGTAAAAGAAACAATAAACATAAAATCACTTCATCTTAATAAAGCAGCAACATAAGTAACAAAAGGCAATCTAATATTAAATGGCCAATTGAAAAGCCAGTGGTTCATATTATCACAGAAGCTGTCCATAGAGGTACAGGAAACAACAAAAATAACATCACTTAATCTTAATAAAGCAGCAAAGGAAGTAATAGAACCTAATTTCTAATACCAAATGTCCAATTGCAAGGCTAATGGTTAATATCATTCTAAAAACTGTCAATAGAAAGGAGGACTTAGGAGTTCAAAAGTCAAAAGATGACCATAGACAACATGTATTGAGATTTAAATATCTGGAATCAGGTGTTACAGACCACAAAAGAAAAACGATACCCCATGAAAAACCTTGTTACTGAATAATGGATTTTTGATAGTCAGAGGTTCAAGAAAACCTGATGCCAGCCCACCTTTGCAATGGAATTGCTGTAACAGCTGTCTCTCGGACTTCTTATTTCAAAAACGGCGCACAAAGATGAAAGAGAAACATAAAAAACAGCACACTTAATCATCCACAGAGAAGAATCCAAGCCAGATGCAAAAAAATAAAAATAAATAAATAAATAAATAAAAAATAAAAAAATCAGATAACCCTTTAAACACAGCCCTAAAGGGACTGTTTCAGCAAGAATCCGAAGCTTTCCCTCGACGGCCAGCTGCGTTCCCTTCTCTTTTATTCAATGTTCTCAATGGTTTTTACCCAAAAAAAAATCTAAACCATTCATCAAGCATAACTTCTTTACAAGATAATTCAATCTTAGCTATTCAATGGGTCTTAACTAAACAAAAAGCAATATGAAATGAAAGAAAAGACTTTTGCAAACCAATTGAAGTGAGTGTTTAGGCTGGTCGTCTAGCCCAATATTGTTGAGCAACTGATCCCACAATCTCCAGATGTAAAGAAGTATATTTTCTTTGTAGAAGGAAAGAATTGAGAATTGTGTAATGAAATGTCTTTGATAGCTTCATTTCCATTTTTGAATTTTCCTTTTTCTCTTTTCCTTTCATTTTCTGCATTTTCGGCGTGCAAGATTAGACACATCATGAATGTTCTTGCAAGCTATGAAATGAGCCACCTTCGAAAATCGGTCCACCACCACAAAGACGAAATCATAGTGAAGAAATTTGTTTCGAATCCCATTTCAGTTTGGCCTCATTATGGAGGCCTACTAATCAAAGTAAGGGTGGTTGAAAAACCAAAAAAAAAAATTACATTCCATAAGACATTTGCCCCATTTCGTTGAGGTGGAGAGTAAAAAAGGAAAAGAAATTCTCACGAAGGAAAAAAATAAAACTGAGCAGAAAAAGGAGGTGACTGATGTTGACCAGTCCTTTGGGCCCAGCCCACCCACCAGCCCATTTAGTTTACATTTTAATTTATTTCAAGACTTATTTTAGTTTCTTTTAATGGATTATGTTTTAATTTTAGATGTTTTAATCCTAGCCATTAGTCTGTTTGGATGGTCCAGATTAGTTCTAGGGTTATTTCTTTTCATATACAAGTGATGTAAAGCCTCTTTGGCTTCAAATGGCTCATAATTAATGAAATCAAGTTTTCTGAGTTCTCCTTCTAGTTCCTCTTCAAGTGCTTTTTGAGATCTTCCTTTGCCTCTCTTGGATAGGAGTTAAGCGCGAAGCCAATGTTCAAGTAATCCCTAATTTCCCCTATCTCCACCATCTTTCCATTACCCACCCTGCATCTCCCCTCCGTTCCGCATCAATTTGTATCAAAGCCGAAGATCGATCCACCCAAATTCGATAATCAACAAAACAAATCGTCATCCCTCTCAGATCCGTCAACCATTACCCCTGCTCCAGCCAAACCTCACCATCCTCACCCAAATCCAAACCGCCAAGACCCACTCAGATCCTAAAACCCAAAGCCAGCCCTGTCACTCCATATTCACCTTAGACGAATCCTCTTATACCAGTTCCAGACTCCTGAACCTCATCAAATCGACAAAATGTTGTCACCAATCATTATCCTAACCCTAATTCCCCAACGTCGCATCATTAGAAACATATCAAAATCCAATCCATGTCAATCTTCATTCTCGGACGCCACCAAAAACCCCCAAAACCCAACATACCCTAAACCCTCAAATTCCCAGAACCCCATTCACATCAACCCAATTTTTCAGAATCCCCCAAATTCCCATTCGAACCCCACCTTAGCAGAAACCATCACCTGCCGAATACCCTCACTGAAGCCAACTCCTATCCGGAACCCAAAACCCATCTTTAAGACCCAAAATCCCCAAACCGAGACTCTAATCCCCAACAAAAAACCCACACTTCATCAACTTCCCTCCACCACCGAATAACCCCTCACCCTAATCAAACACCAAGAAGCCAGCACCCATCAATCTGAGTCTTATTAATCAAAACCGCCAAGGTCCCAAAACCCTAATAACCATGCAGAACCCCATTCAACTCCCCAACCTGGGAAAAAAAAACAGAGACAAGAAGGAGCAAGTAAGAGAGAAAGCATACCTTGAACCTGCGAGCTCCACCCTCGACTTCAGCATCATCGAGTTCGCCAGAACTCCATCTTCACTGCCATCGCTAGCTGCTCCATCACACCATTGTCACCTTATCCGCTTCGACACATCAGTACGACAGCCACCATTTATGACCGACAGCAAAATGGCAGTCCCTCATTGCCGACATCAAGCATTTCCCCCAACGGCATCATCATCACCATCAAGCCTTACCAAAACCACATCGTATCATCATCACCATCAGGCCTCGCCGAAACCACATCGTCATCGTCTCTCTTCTTTGACCAAAATGACAGCAGCAAATAAAGGGAGGAGTGGAGGACAAGAGCTCTTCCTTTTACTTTCTTCTAGCACAAGGATCGAAAGAAAAGACACGTGCCACACTACCTCCTACAATAGTATCGGGCCAGACCACAACCACCTGTCACAACCCAGGTCAGCAATAGGTCAGTTTGACCTAACCCATATTTGAAGCCCAGCAGCAAGCCCAAGAGTGCCGACATCAGCGTCGTGACGTCAACAGTGACATCTAACATCAACGAGGGACCATGCCTGACCGGACTGACAGCATAAATTTATTTTCACGATTGCAAAGCCATCTAAAGTCGGATTTCAGATCCATTTTCTCCTATGTGTTCATTGTGATGAGATACATACATCAGGTCAGGTAGATTTTTTATTTTTATTTTTAAATTTCAGTCCTTCCCTCCAAAAGTCAAATGGAATGGCAAGATAATATGATCATCTTGAAAATTCACAATGATATTCAAAGAATGACCTATGCATGTAAATATTGAGATTGGTATTATGAAAATAAGTACAACTTTCAGCAATATCTTAATTTGAGACAAGAAAATTTGGTCGTGGATGACTATGCCGATGAATTTGATAGGCTGCACTGTTTATATAAACTAGGCGAGACATGATTTCAATCACTTTCTCCAAGGTTTACGATCGAGCATATTGAAAAATATAAAAGACAACAAGACCATGCATGACGCATATTGGGAAGCACGCCGTATCGAGTACTTAAACAGTATTGCATGCGACAAGCCAAGTATCAACTAGGAATGTCTCTCGAAACAACAAAAGCCAATGATGTGGAACCAACTGTCGAGAATGTAAACGTTGAAATTGAGGAACAAAAGAAAAACCCAGCTAATTCCACAATCAATTCAGATTAAGTGATAAACAAAGTGGCTAACAACATTGAGCAACAAGTGAAAGCAGCAGAACTTGAAAACACGGGGTTCGAATTGCCTTCTTTGCACAGTGTCAACCAAAAGATGCAAGCAGGAAAAGAAGCAACAAAGAAAATTGAGGACTTGGATGTGATTCGTAAGCAAACTGAAAATCCGATGGAGATGAATGTAGAACCACCTCCAGAAAAGCCAACTCCATCATCAGAAGAGACAGATATTGTTCAAAAAGTTGGGAATGAAGATCAACTCATTGAAGTTCCCCACATTGATTTCATATTTGGGAATGGACTATTGATATTATAAGATTGTTATCCACTATTAGAAATTCATGAATTGAAACATTGAATGGTCATATCACGCATCCATGCTTTAGTCAAACATCAGAAGAAACAATGCCCCCATTCCACTTCTACGTGGAAGACTAGATTGAAGTTGAAAATATTGAGTCAAGCCTCCAAGCCATGCAAAGAGTATGAAGATCAAGTAGGCAACAACAAGAGGAAATCTACAGAACTCGATGTCGAGTTCTCTCCAAGAAGGGGAGAAGTTTATGCAGGACCTTTGGCATGTCCCACCTACCGGCCCATTTAGCTTATTTCAAGACTTAATGTAGTTTATTTTAATGGATTATGTTTTAATTTCAGATGTTTTGATCCAGGTCATCAATGCGCTTAGATGGTCCAGATTAGTTCTAGGATTATTTCTTTTCCTATTTAAGTGATGTAAAGCCTCTTTGGCTTCCAATGGCTGATAAATTAATGAAATCGAGTTTTCTGAGTCCTTTGCCTCCTGGATTGGAGTTTAGCGCGAGGCCAATGTTCATGTAATCCCAAAATTTCGCATCTCCACCATCTTACCATTACCCACCCCGCATCTCCCCACTGTTCTGCATCGATGACGAACCTAGTTGTGGCTGCCAATGACGATGGTGACAGGTATGCTATGTTCTTCTCCTTCTCAATTTCCTCTTTTGCTTTTCTTCTTCTCCTGAGATGATTTCTTTTTTTTTTTTTTTTCGTAAAAGTGATGATAGCAATTTCTGAGAAAAAAAATGGGGGAAATCCCAGATTTAGGCCATTTCGGCAGAAATCTAAAATATCAGACTGAAACTTCAGATTTCTCCTTGAGCAGTCCAAAATCTGGGACAAATTTTAAGGGAGATAGTTATGTTCAGATCATCGATCAAACTGAATACATTTACCATAAACAAATCAAAATTCATAATTATGGATAGAATCATATTTGTGTGGATATGTGGCAGTCCCAACACAAAATCCGTAGTCATGTCCTCCCATGGTGAGTGAAGTATAGACAAAGGCATACAATCCAATATTGTCCACTCTCCTTTTCTCCATCTAACATACTATGCATCGGACCACATAACAAAATACATCCCGCTTCAACCTTGCCAATAATATTTCTCAAGCAATGCAACAATTGCAATTGTTTTATCCTTATGATCGGGTCTTACACAAGATCCCGCATGCACCTCTGCAAAAAGCTTTTCTCGAAGAGTGAATTCTGGAATACATAGACGAAACCCATGGAATGGGAATTTATGATGTAATGAATACTATACCAAATGCCCAGTTTCAAATCCTGCCAAAATACGTATCCCTAACATAGATATTTGTAAAGGCATCAAATCCGGTAACCAGCGCCCTAAGGGCGTGTTTGGCAATTAACTAGTTAAAGTAAAGTAAAGTGAATTCAAAAAAGAAATGACAAGGGGTCATATTAAAAGTACACAATTTTAAAATTCCCTCCAAATTTTTCAAAATAAGTCAAAAAAGCAACCTCCTTTCTCCACTAAAAGACAAAAAAAACTCCACTTTTCTATACAAAAAGTCAAAAAGATTCTATACCAAACAACAAAAAACAAAACACCATCATAACACCATATATTTTATTCTCTCTTGATTTGATGCTTCACCTCACCATACTTCAATTCACCATACATCCAAACAGGCCCTAAGGTAGGCAACAAAACCACTTAACGACTCAAGGCATCAGCAACCTTGTCATGAGTACCCGCTTTATGCAAGAGTGAAAGAATTAGTAAACTCTTGAAGGTAAGCAACCCACGTTGCATTTCTACTGCTGAACTGTTGTAACCCATTTAGGTATTTTAAAGTCTCATGGTACAAGCAGTGAACAAATTCTTTTTGATGCAGATGGACCTCAGGCCACATGTGTAGGGCCCAAGTAGATTTAGGATTTTTAATTCACTAATTATATGTTAGTTTTTAACTTTATTTTAATTAGGATTAGGCTTCCAAAATTATTCAATTTCCTAGTTTAATAGGTTTTTTCTTAGCCACCAAGTTTTCTTTTTTATTTATAAGCATTGTAAGAGGAGAAACTCTTAGAGTTGATTAATTGAAAATTGGGTTTTCCCAATGAGGTGCGTCCGCATTTATCGTCTCTGCGGAGACTTATTGCGTCTTCGAACACGTGCTTTGGCACTTATTGCACTTCGAGCACTTCCCATGCAAGCCCTAACCCCTAATGCCTACATCAATTAGTATCAAAGCCAAGATCTATATCGCTCTGATCGCCAATCTCCGTTCCATCGCTAACCGGAGCCAATCCGTCATCCATCGTCACCCTTTCAATCCATCATCTCCCTCTATTCCATTTTCCACTTCAAACTGAGAACCATTCCCAAAGTCCCATACCCAGCCCCCATCTTCTCCCCCATCACCCACAGACCCAACTCCCAATAGCCGAAGCCCCATCCATCAAAACCCAATACCCCATTTGACCCATACCCCATATTCAAAACCTCTCCCAAACCCATTCAAAAATAAAAAAATCCCAAAAACCCCTGCAAACTGAGACCCCCAGCCACATCATCCCCTCCCTGCCGAATCCTATCAGCCGCCCAGAACCCTTACAAACCGAATCCAGCCCTTCCCCACTAACACACCATCACTGCAAAACCTTCCCCACCTTTACCGCATAGGAAAAGGAAGAAGGGTACCGTGCACCAGCGCCAGGCCATCAGCCGCACGCCAACACCATTGTCGCACTACCATCATCAACGCCCCTCCATCAGCACCATCACTCTTCTCTCCCATCACCAATACCATCACCCTTCTCTCCCATCACCATCACCAGCACCATCACCCTTCTCTCCCATCACCAGAGCCATCGCCCATCTCCCTCTCCATTCGTGTAGCAGAAGCAGGAAAGGGGTTTCAAACCTTTTTTTCCTTTCGTTCGACATGAAGGCCAAAAGCAGCCACACGTGCCACATACAGATCTTACAGTGGGCCAGACTTTCAGTTCGGGTTTGGTTTGGGCACAGCCTATTGTGGAGAAGTCCAGCCCGAATCACTGGCAGCATGTCATACAGTGACATCAGCAGCAGCAACCATCCAGCCCCTTAGCCAGATCAAGGGAGGAAACTTGTTTGACCAATTGTGGTGCCCTCTGAAGTCTGATTTGAGAGTTTTAGCAAGCGAGATCGAGGAGAGCAGATCTACCTATTAGGTCAGTCCAAATTTCTAGATTTGCATTAAAAAAAAAAAATATGCCTCCCAAGAAGCATATTGAAGTGGAGTCTTCATCTTAATCAATGGAGAAATTTAATGAAATAGTTTCTCAATCATCCACATCTGTCAATCAAATTAAAATTGCAGTCAGTAAAATCCAGCAACTATTGCAAGGATGGAAATTAGACTTGACAATTTAGAAAATGATCGCCATGCTGGACTAGAGGTTGAAAAAGTTAAAGCTTACTAAAATCTCAAATCCAATAAAATTTGGCTCAAGATGATCTCAATGAAAGGCTCTTGCGTCCTCTCACACGGTGTCAAATGATAAAAACTAACATCAAGGCAGATGTATTGGAATTTCAAGAGAAGCTTGAACTGCATTCCAATGTCGATCAACTTGCACATGAAGATATAGAAGAAGATCCATCTGCTGCAAACTTGACTACAAATCTCAATTTGGAAGAAAAGTCAAATGGAGGTCCAACAACCAATTTGGAAAACAAATCACTTGTTCCGATGCTGTCCCAAGACTCTCTATCCATGGAAGTCTCTCCTATTGACTTCATCTTTAGAGATGAATGGCGGAAAGTCAGAGATTGTGATCTGATGGTGCGAATTCCATACATGATATATCCGACTATTCAATCGGACATCCACACACAGTTTGGCTCTTAAATCAAAAGATGTGTCACACTCAGAGTTTTCAAGATAATTGCACAAGCTAAAGCTAAGCCAATGGATCGAAAGTTCGTCCGATTGATCTTTGCCCTAGGCAGACATTTTCCAAACTCGAGGTCGAGTTCTTTCCGAGCTGGGGAGAATGATACAAATGGACCTCAAGCCACGTGTAGGGCCCAAGTAGATTTAGGGTTTTTAATTCACTAATTATATGTTAGTTTTAACTTTATTTTAATTAGGATTAGGTCTCCAATATTATTCAGTATCCTAGTTTAATAGGTTTTCTTAGCCACCAAGTTTTCTTTCTTATTTAGCATTGTAAGAGGAGAAACTTTTAGAGCTGATTAATTGAAAATTGGGCTTTCCCATTAAGGTGGTCCGTCCTCGTTTATCGTCTCTGTGGAGACTTATTGTGTCTTCGAACACGTGCTTCGGCACCCATTGTGCTTCGAGCACTTCCCACGCAAGCCCTAACGCCTAGGACCTGCATCACTTTTGCATCAAATAATACCACCAATATCACTCACAATGCTTGTTTGATGACAAAAAACTCAACGTCATAATTGGAATAATAGAGTTTTGGACCAATGAGCTTCTTGCTGTAAGAAGCAATGGGCCCTCCTCACAACTAAGAACCGCACCAATCCCCACATGAGATGCATCACAAGCAACCTGAAAAACCACATCAAAGTCTAAAAGAGCTAAATGAGGTGCTTTGACCAGCCTTTGGTTGCTGCTTCAATCTAAATGAATTGCCCCTTCTTTACACAGTCAGTAACCAATAAAAAATCACATTGAATGCGCTTTTTGCAAGGTAGGACCGGTAGACCACTCCTATATAGCACCCAACTTTTCCTCATCTACCATTATTCCATCCCCACTAACCACATAGCCAAGAAACACCACATATCAATCCCCAATGTATATTTCTTCAGATTGGTAAACAATAGATCCCGCCAAAGGGTGTCAAAAACAGCTAAGCTACACGTTAGTCCACAAGTGTTTTGTTATCAAGGTTTTACATAGGATATCATTGATGTATACAACCACGAACTTGCCAATAAACGGTCCAAGCACTTGATTCATGTACTATGCGCATTAGACAAGCCGAAAGGCATCAACAACCGCATACAGAGCCCGTCACAAGTCTTAAACTCCCTTTTTCATTCATCTCTCCCACACAGACCATAATCTAAAATAGTATATGCTCCATAGGTCAATCTTAGAGAAGACCTTAGCCACAAGCATATCCAACATGTCGTCAAGCCATGGCATAGGAAAAAGGTATTTACTGGTAATTTTATTAATGGCCCCACTATCAATACACATACGCCAAGAGTCATCCTTCTTGGGAGCTAGCAAGGCTGGTATAACACTTGGACTCATGCTTACCCTAACAAACGCCTTATCAATCAACTCCATCACTTGTCTACAGATTTCTTCACACTTCTTTAGGCTCATTCTATAGACTGACTAGTTTGGTAGACTTGCGTTGGGAACTAAATCATTGCAATCTTTAAATATCCCGCATCGTCGGCCATCCCAGGGGCAACTCCTCAACATGTCCAAATATTCTTCAATCAATGATTTGAGAAATTTTGGACTGGGATCTCCCCCATTGATTTATTTCCCAATCAGCACATGAAATAGGTCCTCCTCTTTCACTTCCTCCACAAATTTTGCTCTTGACAGGTTTACATCCCCTTTGTCAATTATCGATCTGGATGGAATCTTTTCATGCATAGGCCTGATCACAATCTTTCTACTATCTTTCTAAAAGGTGTGTGCATTGTGATACCCATCGTGAATGATTCTTTTGTCATTTTGCCACAGTCAGCCTAACAATATGTGATATTCATATGCATCCATTTCCAAAACCACATCGCACATGACATTATAAAAATACATGCCACAAATGGAAAAAGGAACTAAACAACGGTGGTGAACAGTTACCTCACTACTTTTCTTGAACCAAGAAAGAAAATATGGCAAACAATGCTTTTCCGTGGTGAGTTGGAGCTTGTAACAGCCTCTTCAAAAATAACATTCTCGCAACTATCACCATTAACTATTACCACGCACACCTTTCCTTTAATGTGAAGCAGAGAATATGTTAAACTGCAACCACTGTATTCTTTTGGCCTTTTTTGGCAACTTTCCGCTTTATCTCCAAGGACCTTTCATCGTAATCATACAAAATATCATCGTCCCCAACAGAATTATCTTCAATCTCATGTTCGGAAACGGCCTCTTTTACTTTTAGTTTTCTCTTTTACTTTTGAAGTTTCCACCAAAGAATTTTGTCACTTCCGACATTAAGAAGAAATATAGCAGACCCCCATTGCATTTTGAAGCAACAGATGTTTAGTTGCCCTGACCTTTCAGTGGAAGCCCTTGGACCAGGTACGTGGGTCGCACTAGATGACCGCATAGGCATACCTCAGAGAGATTGTTGTTGTCCCTCAAATGATATAGGATTTGAGAGTGAATAACCACACCTTTTTTTTTTTTTTTTTTTTTTTGGGTTGGGGGTGGGGTTGGGGTAGGGGAGTGGGGCATAAAATGAATAACCACGCTGTTATTGCATCTTAAGGCACTTCTCCACAAGGCTCGCTTACCTACAAGTTTCAGCAACTGTGAAGATTGGACCAAGGCTCATCTGATCAAAGATGGCTGGTCTAGACCATATGTGAAGCATGACACTAGTTGCTCTTCATGCTCATTTAGATCATAACGCGTGGAGAGTAGATGAAAATCCTCCACGAACTCTTCAACCAATCACTCTCCTTACCAAATGTAATGTAGACAGTGGAACAAGGCCTGCACATAATCCACCAGGAGAAGACTTCTTTCATTAAAGACTTAATTTTCTTCCACCATTTTATCTTTCGCTTGCCACATCTCTCCCTAATAACCTTGGTTTGCACCCACAAGCCAACGCTCGATCTAACAACCGCATGGCTACCAATTCAATTTAACCTTGCGTTCATCGAGAACCTCCTTAAATTTGAAGATCCGCTCGATGGTTTCTATCTACTCCATGAGGCCATCACTGCATAGGCTGCCATGATACTCTAGAATCTCAGTTTTAAGGTTGAGATCATAAGGTTGAGTCATAATCCTCACTGGGATTTGCAGGTGCTCTCCCCACCCATAAAATGGCAAGTTGTTGCGTGATCACTTGCAACTGCTCTTCTATCATCCCAAACCAGAATCAATAGCATCCATATAACCTTGCAAATATTCTCATCGAACTGCTGTGGTAACCACGCCTCTACCTCTTCCTTTGCGAGTCACTGCTGTTGAGAGGATTTAATTAATGTATAATGTGCTAATTTCAACAGTCGGCAGAAGTGATGGCTCTTATACCACCTAACACAGTTATCAGTTCAAGAAAACCTGATTGCCAGTCAACCCACGTTTGCAATGGAACTGCTGTAACAACTGTCTCTCAGCCTTGTTTCTTCGAAAATGATGAAAAACATTACCAAAAAAAAAAAGTAAAAATAAAAAAAAATTCCCAGCAAGCTTTTTCACTTGGAGAAAACTCCGAGCCAGGATACATTAAAAAACTCAGATTAATCCCTTAAATATATCCCTAAAGAGACTGTTTCAGCGAGAAACAAAAGTTTTCCCTTGAAAAATTCGTCCGAAGCCCAAAATCCCTGGCCGACTGCTTCTCCTTCTCTTATATTCAATGTTCTCAGAAGCTTTCACCCTAAAAACCAAAAGACCATTAACCAAGCATAACTCATTTATAAGATAATTTAATCTCATTCATTCAATGGTTCTTAGCTGAACTAAAAAGCAATATAAAACAAAAGGAAAGACTACTGCAAAACACTTGCAATGACTGTTTGGGCATGTCATCTAGCCCAATAGGGTTGGGTAACCAATCCAAAAGGCCCACTTGGTTTTGGCACAAGCCCAAGGCCTGGCGATCCCCCTTTAAGGCCTAGAAAAGAATCTAACATTGGGTCCAGCGACTTTGGGAGCCCAAGAACTGTTTTGGGCTCCCAAACAAATCTGAACCATTACAAATGGATCCGGAGAGCCCCTAAGCTCGATCAAAGGCCTCCACATATGCTACTATGAGAACCTCCCGTACTCCATCACAAGCCGCATCAGAGAGAAAACCAGAATACCATCATTGACAGTCAGAAGTCACCAGTTTTTTAGGATACACCAACAAATTCAGCCAAAAAGGCAGATAAATATCAATTACCCCTCTGGCACCTGTGACAAACTTCGTTGCTGGAAGCATGGAACAATGGAAGTGAAAGAACCCATTGCTAACATCCAGAAAACGGGGAAATAACAAGGTTTAAAGTTCTTGATCACATTAAAATGCCTAAAACATTAGCATCACCAGGATACACTAACAAATACAGCCAAAAAAAAAAAGGGAAGTTGAACACCATATGCAGTATCCTATTCGACACAAAATTTGTGGCATAAACCTCATGGCCTGAAGTTCAGGACCAGGATATCAATTCTTTAGAATGAACCAAACAAATTCAGGATTTCCTTTGAGGTCCAATTTACAAGGGTTACGTAATTGAGATGTTCTAGCTATAGATGAATGAGAAGTTACCTCAGCTTTACTGGCAGGAAATATATTGAGCCTTCTAAGCCTTCGAGGATACTTTAGCTCCGCATCATGCTTCTGTTTACCAATATTAATGCCAGAAAGTGATGATGGAGGTTCAGGCTGCTCAGGGCAGGTGATAGGACCAAATTCATGAGATTTTCCATCAACCAATTGTGCTTCAAATAAGAGATGTGGCTTAAGAACTACAGAAGAAAGCAGAACATCAATTAGAAAATTAGCAAAGCAGAAACACAAGTGCAAATAAAGTCACAAAGCAAACAGGACACATTATGATATATTGGAAAAATAACATGCATTTAAATATTTAGCACACTCAATATGAAAAGATAGTGCCAGGAAAAATACTAGAATGAAATTGCTGAGGTGAAAAGTTAATGGGGAAGTTATATCCTCATCATTTGTCGAATTCCACAAGTTCAAAAAGAAAAAGAAAAACAGTAGCAGCAGCAGAAGAAGAATAAAACGGTCGACGCTGTCATCATCATCAAAACATTGTCCCAACTATGATGGGGTTGGCTACATGAATTATGTTTCTCCATTCCGACCTATCCTCAGTCAAATCCTTTGATAGATTACAAATTTTTTTGTAACAGTAAAGTTTTATTTCACCAAAAGAACAATACAAAAAGACTTAACAGAAGGTCTACTTAGTCAAACAAGAAAAGGAAAGCAACTCAAAAAATCAGAGAAAAAAAATATATCAAAATTTAAGTAGAAGAGACAAAAACTCCTTCCCTTGCAAGACCGCCTACCATATTGTTTGCCTCACGAGGAATATGATGAAAGGAAACCCCGAACTTTGTAGAAATAGCTTGAACCTCGTCCACCCAATTTGCTAATCCCCACGGGTGAGAACCTTACCGGAACCCCACTGAATAGCTGAAAAAGAATCTCCTTCAATAATAGTATTATAAGCATTCAGCTTTAACAATTCGCGACACCCAATCATAAGAGCAAACACTTCAGTAGAGCTTCAAATAATACTACCATCACTATCCCTTATAACACCTCCAAACCCACCTATTTTAATAAACAGTAGATAGCTGCCATCAAAATTCAATTTAAGAAATCCAAAAGGAGGACACAACCAATGAACTCTGAGAAATTTTTGGCCGCCAACCTCCCTTTTAAAAAGCTCCCCAAGATCTATTAAGATCTTCTAAGGGAATCTGTACAAACTCCTTTCGCTTGCACACCCATACCAATACTGTCCAAACAATAGACTCAATAACTTTCTCAACCGGTTTACTAATGTTTCTGAACACTCTATTATTCCTCTCCAACCAAATCTTCCAAAAGGTAGCGTACAAAACTAATTTCCATAAAATCTTTCCACGGCCATACTTAAACCCCCGCCACCAATGAAGGAAAATATCGTCAACAGATCTTGGCATGACCTGTTCCATCTCAAATATCTTAAGGATGGCACTCCACACTTTCGAAGCAAAAACACAATGGATCATCAAATGATGCACTGACTCCTCATCATTGAGACATAAAGGGCATTATCCTCAGTCAAATCCTTTGATAGATTACAATTCTTCATATCTATTGTTACTACTTCCATCCATGTCCTCTTCGCCCTACCACTTTCCCCTTGGTGCACCATCAACCTGCATAGAAAACCCTTTTCTCACCGGGCGTTGGACATGTCCAAACCATCTCAAACAGGTTTCTATTATTTATAACTTACCCTTAAATGCTCTCAAAAATGCTCTATTTTTATTCTATCCTTCCTAGTTTTACCACACATCCACCTCAACATTCTCATAAGTCATATCTGCTACACTCATTTTGTGCATGTGGTGCTACTTAATTGGCCAACATTTTGCTCCTTAGGTCATAGCTGATCTAATTGTTGTCCTATAAAAATTTTCCTTCAATCTTGTTCGTATATACCGATCACAAAGTACTCCAAAAGCAAGTATCCACTTCAACTACCCCACTTTTATCCTATGTTCTACATCTTCCTTAATCTCTCCATCATCATCAAAGCCTTGTTCTGACTATGTTGGGGTCAGCTACATGAGTTTTGTTCCTCAATCTCTCCATCCTTACTAATTATAGAGCCAAGGTATCGAAATAAATCTCTTGTGTGGTATCATTTAAGCTTCGATTCTCACAGTAGTTTCAGCTCTCTGTATGTGTCCATTGAAGTTGCAATTCATATGTTCTATCTTTATACCACTTATTTTAAAGCCCTTGGATTCCAAAGGCTCCCACCATCTCTTAAGTTTTGCATTCACGCCATCTCTCAATTCATCCACCAACATAACAACGACACCAAGGTACCTCCTCTTGAATAAGAAAGAACAATTAACTCATCCACAATCAATGTAATGAGATAAGGGCTTAAGGTTGACTCCTAATGCATAATCTATTGATATTGGAAACTCACTTGTCCCCCCACAAATGATTCTTACTTTTGTTACTGGTCCCCAATACCTGTCTTTAATGATTTCATTATAACATCTTGGAACACTTCTTTTATTTAGAACCCACCAACTTAAATCTCTAGGTACCCTGTTGTAAGCTTCTCCAGACTGAATAAGACCATATGCCTTCATTCGGTATTTTTTCCATTAATTAACTAAGTTAAAAGATAGCTTTCAGAGTTGACCTCACTGGCATGAAACCAAATTAAGTTTCAAATATCTTGGTCTTTTATCTAAAGACTTTGTTCCATTACTCTCTCTCTCTCTCTCTCTCTCTCTCTCTCTCTCTCTCTCTCTCTCTCTCTCTCTCTCTCTCTCTAGTTTCATAGTGTGACTCATAAGTTTAGTCCCGCGATAATTGGTAAAATTTGGTATATCCCCTTTGTTCGTATATACACCACAACACTTCTTCTCCATTCATTCGGCATTTTCTTTATCATTTATATCTTATTAAAGAGCCTAGGTAACCAAATCCACCTAATTTCTCATAGGCATTTCCAAGCCTCTGTTGGAATGTCATCTGGCCCCATAGCCTTTCATATCTTCATTTGTTTCAATGCTTTCGTCACTTCTACTACCCTAATTCTACAATAAAAGGTGTGTCCAGCTAAAAAACGCATCCTCTCTTGTTTTTATGCCTCATAGAATCTTCATATAAAAGTTTGTTAAATTATTCTCTCCACTTTCCTTTAATATCATTGTCCTTCACTAAAACCTTTTGGTCGTCACTTTTTATACTAAACGATATCATCAGAATTCCACATCATAGAATTTCAGTAATTTCATTCAAGTACCAAAAACTGAATCTGTTATCACATAGAACAAACATATGGGACACAAAATTTCCCTTGTTAGAAACTCCAGTGAATTTATCCTAATAGGTGCCAAAAGAAATTTGCTCTATCTTAGAGATCCCAGCAAATCATTTACCGAATAGGCCCTAAAAGAAAAATGCCATCTTGGAATAGAAATGAATTACTTAAATTGGGCTAATTTTCTTTAAGGGAAAATGCACATTATGAAAACATCAAAGAATCTACACTTACAAGACAGAAAACATGGTGCAAGGTAAATAAATTGGTTTCACTCCAAGATAATTAAAATGACACAATGACGATACTACCACCACCAACAACACCACCACCACCAGACAATTCTCAACAGCAATTCAAACCACAATAATGAATATAGGAGCAAATGGTATTTGACTTACAAAACGACTTATGCAATAACAATGCACTTATAACACCCTAGCTCTATTTCGGGTATGAGCATGAGAAGATAGAATTGTTGGTGATGATGGTGTTTCAAAACATTTAACACAAAATAAGTTTTTTATCTTTTTCCTTGTTTGTTTTTTGTAAAATGGGTTGTGTTTGCTTTTATTGTGGGAATGGAATCCCACATCGCTAAAGTGGAAAACCTTTTGAGGCCTTTATAAGTAACTGCGTACACTTCATACTTTAAGTTGTTTTGGGTTCTTTGCTAATAACCTTACACACGCATGGGAGCTGGCCCAAACCTCAACAGCTAGATCCACAAATATATTGGGTGCCTGTCTGCATTGCGCATCATGCACATTCATCGCACGCACATGGTGGGTACAAATCCATCCCGATGGGGATTCATGGGACCCATACATACTTATATAGAGGATGGGGCATCTTTTGCAAAAACCATATTTATAAAATAACCTTACTTTTTGCCCATAAAATGTTTTCAAACAAATGGATTTAAACCCATTTTATTTTTTCACCTTTTTGAGACGTTGTGGGAGTGCACATTACCGCCACACGGTTTTAATCGCGGGTAAGGTGCCTCACTTTTGCAGAATGAAAACACATTTTAAAAGGGTTTTCACTACCTTCTGAAAATATAAGTTTTTTCTCTGTCAATAACATCTTCCTGGCGACAGTGTTTTCTTCGTATTCAAAAACCCACAACTCCCCTTTGTCTCCTATCTGAACGACTGTTGGAGTCCATAATTCAGACTTTCAGTGCAACTGGTTTAAATCATGCATTGTATCCTTAAGGTGGTTCTGCTGAGAACCTTCGCACTAGGCTTCAACCCGAGATGTGGAACTCATTCTAAAGAGAGCACTGTTTGACATGTCTTGGCCGACTGCGGCTGCCGCTCTTCCATTTCCAGCAACAGCAATACAGCTTGAGGATTCGCGCATCGAGTATTATCAATCCATTATATTTATTTACTAATTTGACTGTAGTCCCAAATTCTTTAGCATTCCATTTCCAACAAGAATAATATTGAAACCCACTAGTTCACATTCAACAATGAAAAGAACCAAAGGCTTCCCCAGTTTTGCACGTTAAATATACTGATTGCACCAACACTTGAAAAATTGTGTCCGGCCTATATAACAAGCAATTATTTGGGACAGAAACTTGTATTGACAACGAATATCTGATTTAGTAGCTTGAAACCTCAAATTGTAAGAACTGGCACAAAATGTTAATCAAAACTTGCATGATAAACTGGATAGCATTGGGTGTTCCAATTTCTTTATGAGAAGGTAAATCACAATTTAATTATGTCATGATTTTGTATCATATTCAGATTTAACCATAAATGTCTCGGTGAAAGAGCTATGCAGTAACCACAAGAGAACAATTCTTACAGCCCCTCAAGGAAATCAACCTAACTGATTCCAGCTATCCAGCACAAGGTTTTAAAACTCGGACTTGGAAGGCAACTCGATCACTCTCAAGTCTGACTCCGCCAAGTCACATGGGACTTGGCCAAGTCAGACTTGAATCGCACTTTAGAGGCCACAAACCTAAAAAATTGTGAAACAAAAAGCACTTACAAATAGAAAAATGATGTCTTATGAATTTAAAGCCCCGTGGACAAACAGAATTCATGTAGCCGACCCAACATAGTTGGGACAAGAATTTGATGATGATGACAGTTTCAATTATTTCGAATGAATTTAAGTAATAATGTGTGGATCTTTGAAGGCTTAGATCTTCTAAAAGATGAGAGTTAGGTCTTCAAAGATTAGTGTATAAGGACATAAAAAGCCTCCAACATATTCTCACAACAAGAAAATGGGGGCAAATATTAGCTTTGGCATTTCCCTCCTAAGGAATCGGCCAGAGGAGACTTAGGGGATGGCTGAAATTAGTCAATGCCAAGTCCGAATCCACTCAAGCTCAATCAACTTTAATACCATGATCCAATAAGCTATAAAATGCCATAATTGGCGGTGCTCTATTTCACCTATCCTTTAGTGATCATGTGCTTCAAATGCTTAGCATCTTGCAAATTGGATTGAGCCAATTCACTCTTTGTTCTATGGGTAGTTTTGAATTTAGACATACCCTCAAAGAAGCCAATGAGTTGGCTTGCGGGTTGGAGGAAGATGATATGCATCATATTTATGATGTTTGATCTCGTGATTGTTCTTTCTTGGTGCTGCTTACTAGATTTTAATAATAATAATAAACAGCCCAAGCGGTTGCATTCTTGTCATGGTAGCACCTTAACCTGGGCCAGATTAGGCCCAGATTAGCCTGGCCCATAAGGTACTAGGTTGGGTTGGGTTGTATTAATTGGTTTCCTTAACCTGCTCCCAACCCATTAAAGCCCATTATGGTTATACTGTTAGAACGATATCTCCTTAAGAGGAGATTTCTGTTCTGATACCCAGGGAGCAGTAGAGATCGAATCTTATCCCCAAAAATAATTTAAGAACTCTAGTTGCCTTCTTCATGGTTTCCGTTCCATTTTGGGTTAAAGAGGAGAGGAGAAGAAAAAGTACAGAAGCACTTTCCTTGGAAGCAACAGAGAAGGATTTCAAGGAGGAAGAAGCCAGTGGATGCAGTACTTGAGATCCCATATCAACCGTGCCACAATCTGCTATACAAGGAGGTGAGTAATATTTTCAAATAGACAGAGAAATATGAGTAATCTGCATTATTGTGTTTTCATTGATCATGGAGGTAACCTAAAAGGGAAACCAAGGGATAAAGATCTAGTTATTGACGGATCTTAAAATTTTCTTCCCTATATGAGGATCTTGGTTTGACCAAGATCTGTGATCTCCATATCAGAATATTAATTGCTAATAAGTATTTTAGACATGATAATTGGAATTTTTTATTTTTTATTTCAATCATGGTAGTATATAACAGATGAAACCAAGACAGTAGCTTGGTTTTCAGCCAAATCGACAGATACCAGATCTGTCGATTGGGATAGCATGGCCATGGGACCCACCTGATCAGGGATCACCCCCAGGGATCTAGAAGCAGACCCCTGGGCGACCATGGTGTAGGTGGACCCATGAGAAAATGGGTCCCATCTGGCCCCATCTATTTACTTATTTGTAACAGACACTGTCCAGATACGTCAAATGGCAGTTTGGTCGACATCTACAGTGGAGCCTACTAACTAAGCCAATCATAGATTGAGACCCCACATTTCGAAGAGGGCCCAGTGACGAACTGGATGGTGGTGGTTCCATGAGACCTGGGCCACATTTGCCTAGATATCCAGAAGCTTCAATTTTGTTAACCGTAATGGTTATACATGAAATTTGTTGAGACTGTGGGACCCAATAAGGATGTTTGACGGTGAATCCAAACCACTAGTATGACAGCTTGGCCCTAGGTGACCTTGTATGTTAGGGCTGATCTTAGATCAAATTAGTGGGACCCACTGGATTTTATACCATTATGTTTAGGCATAACAATACATGTACTGCATAGTATAGATGGAACCTGTTGATCTGATGGACGATCGGGACCAGCCATTTGGTCAGCCTTGATGGGCGACCAGGGTGGGCCTGGTCCCAGAAAATTTGGACCATAAGGGCCTACCATCGGGATCTTCACTGTTCTGATTGTGAATGCACAGTATTGTTGCTAGATACAGAACTGTTGTGGTTTAAATTTATTAGAATACTACAATGTGTGATATAATACGAGGAAATGAAGAGATCCATGTAGCTGTAGACTCCATCTCCTATAACAGAATGTGGAAGGATGATATAACAGAGAAGAATAGTTGCAGACGACGGGATACACTTCAAATTGCTTGAGAAACATATGGGGCCCACCTATGGGTCTGATCAAGGATCAGAACCAGCCATCATTTTGGTCCCTGTTGGGTGACCAAGATGCTCTGGACCCACGTCGTTTAAACCACTAGAGACCCACAATCTCCTGTCATCCAAAGTATTGGGCGTGAGACCCATTTTATGGGATGACGGTGATGGACTGTTCTTTTGATTATAAATTACACTGACAACTACTATTGATATGAAACAGATTCTCCTTGGACCTTCCAGAGGCTTCTTTTGAATGGATTATGTATAGAAATGTTTACCTGAATCATATATTACATTAGAAGATATAACTAATTAGTGTCTTTACTGATTTTATTATGGATTTGCATCTTAGCGTGAGACCTGGCTGAATTACATAACTCAAATATATATATATATGATGGGACTTATGGTGAGATCATGGGACCCAATGTTGTAAGAGTAGTATCACAGAGATGGGAACCAAATGTTGAATACAAGTGGGGCGTACGTAAACCCGATTATGTGGAACTAGTCTTATAATAATATAATTAGTGTGTACAATTCTATAATAGTGCTACTAAATGCATAATGGATATAAAGGACTAAACAACTTTGTAACGAGAGTTCTTGATATGAACATCATATGAAATGTCAGTAAGGATCCCTACTTTTGAATATTGGATTGATTAGTGAACCCCTTGTGGGCCAGGAGGAATAAGGTTGGACAGGGACTGAAATTCTGTTTTTGAAATTAATCTCCTTACGGGGAGTTTTGAAAGAATTATAGAAAGGACTTCCTTTTGGAAGGTATTGAAACTCTGAAAACTCTTACGTTAGAGTTCCATTGTATGATAAGAACCCGTAATTGGGATCACCGAACTTACCAAAACTAAGGACTGAATATGGAACCTCATTAAATAATAAGAAAACTCTATATGAATCTGTCACCTCGTAAATTCTTCTGCGCTTTTGTTAATGAAATATATTAGTAATGACATGTGTATTTGGAATATTATTCACCAGTTATCTGATGAGTGGTTTGCCCCACTTCAGGTGCGCAATGTTTGGGGGAGCTTGGCAACGATGGGAATCAGCCATTGGACTTCAATATGCGTGGCTGATGAGAGAGCGTATAATTGTGATGGAAGAATATTACTTAGAATTTTAGTGACTGTTTACTTCTTTAATGATGTTGAACTTGTTATTACTTCACTTCTGTTTAATTGATCTTTTAAATAAATTGAAATTAAATGCATTGCTCAGTTCCTTGGCATTACTTGATTTATGTGGCGATTATAATTTCCTTATAGTAAGGCCCCGGGTCCTGATGAGCTCCGGGATTCAGGGTGTTACAATATGCATCATATTTATGATGTTTGATCTCGTGATTGTTTTCTTGGTGCTGCTTACTAGATTTTAATAATAATAATAAACAGCCCAAGCGGTTGCATTCTTCTCATGGTAGCACCTTGATGAAGCCATAAAGCAGGAGTGACAAAAACTGGATTACCACCCTATTGTTTCTTGCTTTATGACTTTGATTCAATAGTACAACTCATCACTGCCCATGATGAGGCATACACTTCTCTTCATCCCAAACCCACACAAGTTGCTATATATTTCAGATGAACTCCATTATTAACTACAATCAATGCACATTGAAGAAAACTTTACCTTCCTTTCAAAACACTTTCATCAGAAATTGTATACATAAACACTTAATGGCCCCGATTAATTATCAAGTACTAGTTTTTCCTATCAATATTTAATATTATGCACACTTGAAGTTAAAAAATATACATTGAATACTCAAGAAACAGAACGTTCAACTGCCATATTCACTCTGCATTGAATGTGGCATGCAATCCACAAAATGTGGAGTTCATAATGACCATGATTCAAATATAATATCAGACACAATCAAACAGGTGAAAAACCGATACATATCGGCCCTATCATAGGCTTGCATTGGTGTATTGGTCCTATGGGCATGATTTTAACTGGAGCTGAAAGATAAAATAATAATACATATTGGCCTATATCTAGCCATCATATCTGTACATGGGCATGAGTTTCATATAGTACTGTTTTTAGTTTTTAGTTTTTTTAAATTAGGCGGGTTGTGTAAAGTTGGTTGACAGCCAATGATGATAACATTAGTAACAAAAAACAAATACGCACCAACTTGGTTTACTGTACCAAACTCCATGCCAAAGATCAGAGATTGAAATATCTTCAAACTGTTCCGTAGAAAAAGCCCACCATGACATAGCTGTAGAACGAAAAACTCTAGGGACAGACGTTTGTACACAGACGGCAGGCAGACGGCTGACGTGGCACACCTAATTTAATAAAAAAAAAAAAGAAAAAAAAATTGAAATCAAAACGTCTGTCTTCGTCTGGTGCAGTGAACCAGTCTCCCTCGAACCCTTCGACCATCTCCTTCGTACAAGCATGAGCTTCACGTGGCGGAGTCGAGGGAAAAGAGGGGCAAGGTTGTTGAGAGTGGAGGGGGTTCTGGCGTAGATGGTGAGAGAGATGAGGGATGGGAAGGCCTGTGCGAGTCGATGGGCGATAAGGTGAGGTGGGTGGTGGTGGTGGTGGTGGTGGTGGTGTGAGTTTGAATTAGAATTAGTATTAGAATTAGAATTAGATGTAGATGTTGATGTTGTGTTGTCGAGGAAGATGGAATGACCCCAGGGAGAGACAAGGGAGAGGTCGAGGTGGGTGATGGCTCTGAAGGAGGTGGGGATGAGGTAGAGATCGCATACGTTGGCACGGAGGGAGAGGGAGGTGCGGGCCGATCGCTCCAGGGCTAGCCACTTCCAGCAGACGAGGGCCATGGCGTTTCGCGCCCTCGTCGCTTTCACGAGGGTGAAGATTATGGTGAGGATCAAATCCGGGAGGTCCTGCAACTGCGTGCTGCTCATCATCGTCTCCATGGTTTTTTCTTTTTTTTTCTCCAACCAAGACTTCTCTCTGTTTCTATTCTATCTCCATCTATCTCTCTCTCATACTCTTCTGCTTGATTTTTTCTATGTTCCCTCCCTGCCAAAAATCGATCTCGATTGAGAAAGAGAAAGAGAAAGAGAAAGGGTGCTGGTGATGTAGGTTGTGGATGAAGATGAGGATCCGAATGGGAACAGATGGGTTTCTCGTCACATGGGTGCCACGTGATTTTGATCCATTTTGGCATTTTTTACCATTAATATCTAAAAGACTCTTTCTCCTCTGTTTTGTTTTGGGGTTTGTCATTCTTTCTTCATGAAACAACAGTCTATTGTTCATAGTGAGACTGAGAGGACCAGAGACCCACGCCCAGATTCTTGACCGACGAGACCACGAAGCTGCCGTCAGCTTCGTGTGCACCCCAGTAGCAAACGACACCAAGCGGGGGAGCTCTGCAAGCCGACAATGGACGATAACGAGGCCGACGATGGTGCGATGAGCCGATGAGGAGCCGGTGACGATGGTGCAATGTGGAGGCTGACGATGGTGCGTTGAGGAGGCCGATGATGGTACGATGAGGAGCCGGTGAGGGTGCGATGCTTTCGCTCTGCAAGCGGGAAAGCCAGGGGAAGAAATGCAATGTGTGAACCAAAATCGAAATTTCCCTTTTTTCTGCTTTTTTTTTTTTAATACGGTTGACGTGGCATAGTGCCACGTCAGCCGTCTGTCTGTAGCAGGACTCCTGTAGAACACACTAGGCAATATCTATTGACCTAGCTGCATTCTGAAACAATCTCTAACTCCTTTCTAGCCATATATTCTATATCGGTTTCTTAAAAGAACTATATGTATCGACCAATGTGGTATGTAATGGACGATATTTAAAACCATGATAATGGTGCTGCTCAATCAGAGGGAGATTAGATCTTTTCCTTGAAGGCAAACCATCTGGCAGGCATGTCATAAGGTCAGCTCTAACACAAGCTCAATCAAAGACCACTATAAGGACATGTGACTAATCAGCAAGCTACCATCATTGCCGAGATCACTCATTTAATCAATTATAGAAATTACATAATTTGAAAAGAATCACATTAACAAAGTTAATTCCCACATGGCTTACAAAAAACTAAACCAAGATAAATTAAATTTCCAATATAGTTACCCATAAACAAAATTTGAAAGGGGGTCAAAAATCACTTCTTTAATTAATATATATAAAAAGAAGAAGAATCTAATAATAATTGGAATCTTCCTAACTATTTGACCCTGTCTGTACAAATGGGATCAAGACACATATATGATATATCATGTGTGTGGACATATTCGTGCTCATCATGAATGAAGAAAATGTGGATATGGTTGAATGGTAAAATTTCTCTTTGCCAAGGACATCCACCCATGGTAAACTAAAGTTAAATAAGGTAATATGATAAATGATTTAGGTATAGTTCATAAGAAATTGAGTCGTAATAGAATATTATAATAACTGCATACCACTATCAACTTTCCATCCATTGTTGGATAGGACTTGTATACGGTCCCATAAATCTTCCAAGAAGTCCTAACAAAATCAATTGATTACCAAAACAAAACCAAAAGTGAAATAAGATCACATAAAGACTCAATAGTTAAATTGCCAAGAACTACAACTTGCATATCTATGTAAAAAATAAGCAAATATCAATATTCCTTACAGATAGTATTCCGTAACTAATACAGCATGGTTATATACATCCACTAACATTTTATGTTCAAAACATTGAGCATTGTTGTTTGACCCCTGAAGATTTTATGTTACATGAACAGCAATTGAGGTAACACAACCACAAACCAACAAAGTTATACATGCAAAGACTCAAATAGTTAAATTTCCAAGAACTACAACTTGCATATCTATATAAAAAAGAGGCAAATATCACTATTCCATACAGATAGTACTGTGCAACTAATACAGCATGGTTATACACATCCTCTAACCTTTTATGGTTAAAACATTGAGCATTGTTGTTTGACCCCTGAAGATTTTATGTTACATCAACTGAGGTAACACAACCACAAACCATCGAAATTGCATCTTTGTCGATGGTAAACAATGTGCATAACTATAGAACCATGACCATGTGTAAGACCCTCAGTGTTGCAAAATTGCATCACAAATCATGTACAAGGAAGATATTGGTATCAGAAGGCCATGCAAGTAATTGATATTCAGCACTAATGTGGTTGAGAGGTTACAAAAGGACATCGAGCAATAATTAGAAATCGAATGCACAACAGGTCTGATTTGAATATACATATATATAGGGGGAGATAGGGTCACTGCTTTGGTGTAATGGTAAGAGTCTCATGTGCCATGCATGATAATGCAGGATCAAGATCTACAAGCAGCCAATTTGTGCAAAATTGCCAAAGGGTAGGTCTGTCTCCGGACTGGACCCTCCTAGGACCTTGCTTTGGTGGGACCTGCACTAGGTGATGACCTTTATATATATATATATATTATATATATATAATTAATCACTAAATTGGGAAAAGATATCAGATATTGTCAGTACATGATGTGCCATGTATAGTTTTCTGGTGTATTTAAATACCAGCAGTGACAATCAACAAAGTAACTTAATTTGTCTCTTCCCCTGTGAAGCCATTGTTTATTTAAATAGAAAAAGGATAGAAATCAATACCACCAATACATACTTGGGGCGTTAAAGGACCACTAATCAACAAGCCTGTGAATGATGATGAACAAATTTAAGTGCAGTGCGCTTGCCAACCATAGAAAACTACCTATTGTATTATTATCTAGCCCATGCAGCTTTGTGTGATCTTCCATTAGTAAAATTAACAACAATTGGGTAGAGCGTTGAACGATAACAAATCCACAAGACCATGAAAGATGAAACAAGTTTCAGTGCAATGTTAACTTCAATAAAAATAAGGATAGAAAACAATCAGACAATCTTCTTCTTTAACGTATGAAAATGAAAAATTAAAGTTGAATGTCATCTCCACCAAAATAATTGATGCAGAATGGAGCTCACTAAGAAGCCACAGTCCACATGCATTGTGCAAAATGGCACCATTTTAGTAGTCCTTTTCGGTTTCTCTTTTTTTTTTTTTTTTCTTTTTTAATGAAAAAAAGGAGCCCTATTTCATGTGTCAAATGATAACATGAAATTGAGTGTGGTTGACAGGTTATTCAATTAACTTTTGAAAGAGCCAGAGTTTGCAATTATACCAAGTATTGGAGAAGGCACTAACAATTTAATAGGGCAGAATAAAGTTAGAATCCTGTTACTACAAAAACACATGAATAAAGATAAACTTTTCAACATATTAGGTGCTTGGTTCATTAAGGTTTTCTTCTTTCGGTTGCTTGGTCCATTAACTTTGGGCACCCATGGTTGTATTAATTTGCAATAGAACATGCACTGTCCAGTTTTTTCTCTTCATACTTTCTAGGAAGCAAGAGATTGAAAGAGGGGAAAAAACTCATTTCAACCTTCGTTGCCTCATTACATAAAAATCCTCACAAGTCAAAGATGTCAGATAATGATAAATAAGAATAAAAACAAGAACGTGCATCATTCATACCCCAATGATTTTTTCCCCTACTCAATAAGCAAAGGTAAACTGGAATTTTAATCTTTAAGTATTTGCATCTGTGTAAAAAATGACATAAGTATGTAAATACCAAATAGTGGAAAAATCTGACCCTACCCACCAACCAAACCTGGATCCAACCTCTACTCTAACTAATCCAATATGCACATGATCCACTGCATATATGGGTTGGTCAAGGATCGGGAGAGCTGACATGTTTACTAGTTCAGCCTGCCCCACCCCCCCCCCCCCCCCCGGCCCCCCCACCCCCGCGGCTCAGACAAAGAAAAAGAAGCTTTTCCACGTCCAATGTACGCTTTTTCTTTAATTTTATCATCTGCATCCTCTCCTTCGGCTTTTTCATTGTCCGCAACATTTCTACCTATATGTGATTAGGTTAGAGTCTATTAGAAATTTGACTAAGACTTTAACGTGATTTTTAATTGAGGGTTGGATTGGGGTTATGATTAAAGTGTTTGTTTTATTTTATTTTATTACTAGAGACATGAACTCACACGCCCTCACCTACTATGTCCCCAGCCAGCTGAGCTATAGCCGGGCATGGCTTTGATTAAGGTTTTGATTGAGTACTTTGATTAGGGATTTACTGAGGTTTTAATTAGAGTTTTTTTATAGGATTTTGATTGGAGATTCTGATTAGGAGTCCAATTGTGGCTTCTATTAGGGAAGATCTTGATTAGGTTTTGATTTAGTTTATTCTAAATAAGGCTTCCATTAAGTGGGTCGGGTCTGCTTCACGCATTTAACTACAGGTCAGAAATGAGTTGGAACTAGAAAGACTCAACCCATTTACTAATAAACAGGTCATGTTCGGGTGGGCCTATGACCCCTGGTGCAGAAATGGCAAGTCTCAACCTGATCCAACCCCTTGCCACCATTAAATATCAGCTCATTAAAGTTAGTAATGCTACAAAAACCTATGCAAGATGTCTTCATGGGCCTGTTTCTTTGCATTAAAATACATAGGAATTCATGCCATAAGTGTTAAAAATGAAAATCCAAGGTGAATATACAAAAATGACCATCAAATAACCTCCACTTTCATGGAAAGTGAATCAAGAGAAGATGGGAAATGAATACCCAGCCATCATACTAGTGATTCAAATCCTAGGAAAGCCAAGGTGTCATCTACATTGCAACCTTGTATCTTTCACCCCTCACCTCATATCATTCACTCACCTCTTCAATAATCCTTGGTGGAGCTCAGTTGAGTAACTGACCATGAGTTCCCGTGTGTTCAATTCCAATATATTCTAATGAAAACAAACAGGCCCTTAGGCTACACAGGGTTGTATTTTCAAGGAGTCGTGGAGGAGATAAAGCAAAATACAACATGTAAGTTATATTTTAAAAATCAGAAAACTATTAATAACCATTTTACCTTCTCAGCATGAGCTTTGTCATGTTCTAACACTGTGAGGCCAACACCATAATCTTGCTTTCTGATTCTTAAATAAGCCTCTACAGCAGCCATAACTCTCTCAATCTCCTCAGGAACTTGCTGCAAGAATATGTTGCATTGTCTAACATGGTTAATTATGAAATTTATTAATACACGCAATCAAATTAATGATAATGGTACAGCAACAGAATAGTATAGAAGATAAATAAACAAGGAACTGAGACAAAACAAAGACAGGCCTGTCATCAAGGCACAATAAAAGTCAACTTTATGGAAACAGGAATTAGGTTCACCGATGGCACCCTCTAGATACAAAGGGTTCATGCTTCTTCCACAAGCACATGTAGCATGTGAATATAAGGTCAAACACTATAATATACTAATTTCTCTCCACGTTTACGACAAATTGCTTCCAGAAACTATAATTTGTGCTGGCACACAAAATACGAGGGAATTCCACTATGGTAAAAACCCAGATGCTGTCAATCCAATTTGCTCCGTTTCTGCAACAAAACATTAGGAATGAAATCCAGCAGCTCCATACTACAAACATTGCATAAAAATATGAATGGCCCTACAAGGCTGATGGGCTGATAGTGCTAGTTATTCAAAGGAGTCTAAAAACCTTCCAAATCATGTACTACGAACCTTTGCAAGATGGAATAGAGCCTAGGAATCCTCACATAGAGCCTAGGGACCCTCACCTAAGGATCCAGCATAGTCTTCAATACTAGATCATGCCTAAAATCCTCACAAAATCAAAACATGCAAGACAGGAAGAGTAATAATGGAAAAACAATTGTATGCAGCACTGCACCGGCTTTTACATATTTAAGTACTTTGCTTGCCTTTTTTCTTTTTTTTTTTTCTAGATTGGGTAAATAGTACAGTACTTGTGGGACAACCAACCCGCCCAGGGAGTGTGAGATGAGACACCCTTACAGCTGGGTGGCATCTCACATTTCTCATACCTTGATTGTCTTTACAAGCAATAAGACTACTATTTTTCACACTGGTTCAATATCTTATTTACAAGAAAAGTGAACATCTCAAACAACCAGTACTCCTAACCTTATTGAACCCTTTTTTAGTAGTTTATTTTACCCAAAATAGTACAAATCTTCCAGCTGGTGTACTAGAATATAATTTTTCCTTAACAATTAAATATCAAAATGGAATCTAAACTAGATTGGCACTCTCTACTCAGCACAAAAATAGGCATAAAGCACTTGACAAACAGTATGAATTATACATACCACAAAAGCACTTTGGGTTTTGGCACTGAACATGTGGAAGCATTGGTCTTAGTTGGTGGACCTGACCATCTCTCCCCTCTCCTATTGGTTTTTACCAGCTTCGTATCTACAATTTTTCTTTTAGGGTAATATGATTCAAACCTGCAACCTCCAGGTTGTGACTACAAACACCTTCCAACTGTCATATGGGCTCATTATTCCACCAATTCGAGATTAAATGACTAATCAATCCCACTAGCACTCACTGACCATGCATATGGTACATGTGGTACCAGAGCATGTAAATCCATATTTCCCTATTCAGTGCATCCATATGACATGTTCCACAAATCACGAATCAAAACAAGGTTTAGGCACCACTGAAATGACAAGTGTGGTACTTAGTATTATGCATCACAAAGTATCAATTCCCATTCTCTAAAGCATATTCCTCATACAAAAGGCTGCAGGACAGAAAAGATAAGGGGAAACAGAAGGGCATTAATTAAAAAAATATTTAAAAAACATATTTGAGCATTTTCAACATTCAAAAAGAAACAATAATATGCTTACGTTCTTTTAGAAATTCATCACTCATAACATTCACAGGTATAATAACATTATATATATATATATATATATGGGAATATGACAACCTAGCACAATCTTGCATGGGCAAACTCCAATAAAATCAGAAGAGATGGAAGCATCTACAATTAGCACTCAGAAGTCGGAACATACCAATATTCCCATGATTTTCCTAAATGGAGCAAAAACAAAGTCAAAAATAGCAAAGAAACTTAAGTGGGCAGTGGTTCCAAACTGCAGCCTCTAGAAACCACCTACTAAGCAAATTGACGCAACATACATATAATTCCAAGAAATAAAAGGCTTATTATAGTGATAAATGAAAGCTAAAAAATGATAATTGATAACTATGGCAGAGGGATAAGGATTAGATAGCTACCATCATAAAACTCCACTTTCCTAGCAGAAAGCATGTTAGGAAGGGGGAAAACTCAACAAATCAAAATATGACCCTTCCAACCATAAAAACATGGTTACCTCAAACAACTCTGCACCTCCCCAGGGAAGGCAAGCCAATATACAAGTTATGTAAAAATCAGCACGTGCTTGCCAAGAAGGATTGCCAGCTTCCTCATCTACTGTAGTGGCAGCTGATGACAATAACGTCTCAAAGGCAACTACAACTGAACCTGGTTGGAGGACTTTGCTGCACATCTGTGGAACATTACAAAGCATGACAAGTTAACAAAGGGAAGCTGTCATCGTTCAAAAAACCTAATGATATGAAGTTATCGGAAGAGAAGAGGACCATATATATCAGGGAAAAAATGTTGCCTGCACTGGGACAAAGATAAATAAATATATAATCACAACTGTGTTAAGGCTTATTCCAGGCAAGAATCCGATAACATAAGACACATCTGGGCTCAAGCCACCAGATATAGGAACATCGAAGTAGTCAATTAGAGGAAAGCTTTAACAGTGTAATATTTGCTACAAGCAAACATGCAGAGGGCCTAACCCACTGCTAGTTGTGACACAGGCTACAGCAAGGAAAATGCATTTCAATATAGGCAACAAAGAAGGATAGCACCAAATCTGCATCTTGGGAAGAATAAAATAGTTGAGGGGAACACCATAGCATAAACCTACCAGCACAGTGACAAATCGCATCAAAATACGAATCCTGTCACAATTGTCCATATACAAAGCATCCTGGAGAAAACCGGAAAAACAAAATGAGTACCAGAAAACTAAGTTTAGATCATATGCATAAAACAAAATAAATGCCGCAGACATTTAAATTACTGCAAGCATGGAAAGAGGAGAAAGAAAACACTTGCATGATCTGATAAAATTATACTAACAATAACCACAAGTTAGAACCATTACTAGAAAGAGAGGCAACAACTTTCTTCTTCTTCCTTTTTTTTTTTCTTAATAGGCAACTCCTATTTGGAAGCAAGATAACAGAAAAAGGGACTAAACAAAAATACTTACGCAATCAAGAAAAGGATGGCTAATAAGAAAACGGCAAGGGTGGAAAATTGCTTGCCTGTAAATTATTTTGAGTTTTATCAACAACTTTTTTGGCGAAATCCTCATTTTCCAGATTTAACAAGCCAACCTGCAAGAGAAGGTAAGATTTACTGTACGAATAGATACAAAAAAGTGTTAAAATGAAAAAACTCAGAACTAAGCAAAGCAAAGGAAGGTTTGAGGACTATTGAGTAGCAAACAATACTAAAATACTCATCAATAAATTAGCAATTGGATATACAGCAGGCTAACCTGCCAGCTAGATGTATGTATGCATCCATACATATATACATCACTAAATTAGCAATTGGATGGACAGTTGGATCAAGTGTAAAAAACAAAAAATTAACATCAAACAATTGAATTTGTGGGCCATGGATGAAAGGGCCTAAAATTTTGTAGAGGGTAGGGCTCATCGAGACCTTCCCATGCCGCAACCCCCCCAAAACACGCACCACCAACCTAACACACGCACGCACACAAAAAAAAAAGTTCTGGACATCCCCTTTCCTAATTAAATGGATGTCTCATTGGGCCTATGGACCAGCCTGCATCACTCCAAATGGAAATATTTCGGCCAATTCAGCAACTCAGAGCTACGTTTCTGAAAATATAAGGAATATATATATAACAATATTAAAAGTGAAATTTGGTTAGGGCCTATTTCTTATTAAAGTAAAATTTGACCAAGGCACTATTTCCTCTTAGAGTGAAATTTGATAGGCCCCTATTTCCTATTAGGGTGAAATTTGGCTAAGGCCCAATTTCCTATTAAAATGAAATTTGGTAAGGCCTATGGGCCCTATTTTCCTATTAGAGTGAAATTTAGCTAGGCCCTTATTTCCTATTAGAATGAAATTTGGCTAGCGTCCTATTTTCTATTAGAGAGAAACTTGGCTAGGGCCTCTTTCCTATTAGAGTGAAATTTATTTAGGGCTCATTTTCTATTAAAGTGAAATTTGGCTAGGGCTCTCTTTCCTATAAGAGTGAAATTTGACTAGAGCCCTATTAGAGTGAAATTTTACTAGAGCCATTTTATCTTAAGAGTAGGTGAGAGAGGCTTTTTTTTAACAGTTTAGGTTTTTAATAAGTGAGCCCCACAATGAAGCCCACTGACCAAAGGGTTGTGGTTTAAAAAATCCATCGAGGCAAAGAGAAGAAAAGGGGAAAGAAATTCTCGTTAAACTCAATGATGGAAAGAAAACAAAGAAGAAGAATAGAGATGAAGCAGAAGGTGATGAACCTGTCGCAGCGGTCACTATCACCGACCCTATGATCTCTTCTTCTCCTTCTCAGTTTCCTTTTTCTATTACTTCTTTTTCTTCTCCCTCTTCATTTCCTCCTCTAAGATGATAGCTTCACCTTCTCAGTTTCCTTTTTCTATTATTATTTTTCTTCTCCCTCTTCATTTTCTCCTCCTCCTCTAAGATAATAGCTTCTTCTTTTCTTTTCTTTTTTTTTCGGAGTGAGAGATGGTAGCAGTTTCTGGAAAGAAAAAAATCTTCACTTGAGATGAGTGCTTCTTTTTTTTAAAAGAGGTGATAGCAGTTTCTAAAATAAAAACAGGGATGATATTTTGCAATTTTGTACCAAAATTTAATAATTCGACTGAAATGGTCCAAACTCTGGGACTTTTTTTTTTTTTTTTTGGGTGTGGGGGGTGAGGGGACAACTTCATTCGTATCATTGACCGTAACAAAAGGTTTCAGCCAAAACAAACCAAACTTCGTAATTATGACTTAAACTCACAACATTGTGCTTAAGACAATGAGCACCTTCCAACTGTGCTAGGCACTTGCCATTCACAAAAAAAAAACATGCTAGGCGCTTGTTAGACATATCAATTTTCCAAAAGAAAAGGTTTGTTTCCGCTAGCAAAATCATGTTTTCTACATCTTTTTAAGGAAAACCATTTCCCCAATTTAAGGAGAATGCCCCTGCAAGTGGGGAACCGTACTTCTCTACAATGAAAAAGCAAACAATAAAACCCAAATAGTTGATGAACACGCTTTCTCCCATGGCATATTATCACCCCAACCAAATACCACCTTATAGTCAATTGGAGGAAATATGTATAAGAAGGGTCAGGAGGGAATCCACTTGATTACAAAATTTAACGGTTAGAAAGAAAAATATATGAATTCTTTATCTAGGATATATGCTGACAAGCACACTAGACGTGGAGATTTTTACATGCATGTTATGTTAAAATCCGCCAGTTTGTTATAACTGCTGCTCCCAAGCCTGGACAAAGGAGGAAGGCTGTGTCCGGTAGGTAGACAGTAGCATAAAACTTTTATCACAACTCAAAACATGAATTCTAAATTGACATTTAATGATCATGCTAAGGTATTCTCCATTACAAGCAATGCACTGCAGCAGTGCCCAGTTCCTGCACCAATCTGAACAAGTGTAGGTAAAGAAGTCAATTTACAAAAAGAGAATATTCAACTTGCTACTTGGAATATAAGAACTTTGACAAGCAAGAGCACAGAGATGGTCGATACAATGAAAAGAAGAAGAGTTAATGTAGCCTATCTCCGTGAAACAAAGTGGCAAAGAGATAAAACTAAGGAATTTATAGATGACTACAATATGCAGGAAAGAACAATGCCAAAAGTGGAAAAGGAATCATAATAGATGGCTGTGTGGTAAGAGTAGAAAGAAAGAATCAGAAAAGAGCACATTCAGGACCATTTAGGGGTAACATCAATAGGTGATAAATTAAAAGAGACACGTTTGAGATGGTTTGGAAATGCCCAACACAAGCCAATAATGCCACCGATGAGGAAAAATTTTCTATGCAATTTGATAGCCGTTCAAGGAAAGGGGTAGGCCAAATAGAACATGCATTAAAGTGGCAAGGATAGATCTGAAGAAATGCAACCTATCTAAGGATTTGACCCAAGATAGAAGTAGCAAGGAATAAGGATAGAACTAAAGGAGTGCAAGCCATCCAAGGATTTCTTTTTTCTTTTTTTTTTGTTTTTTTAGTGGAAAATGTATTGATTATAGCTTAGCAGTACAATAGGGATATACTGAGAAGCAAAAAAAAAAAAAACCATCCAAAAACAGCAATAGAGGAGCTAAAATGCCCCAGATAGGCTAAAAGCCCAAAAAAAAAAAGGAAAAAGATTAGACTAGGAGGAGGCCACTTCCCTCCACTTCAACAGAATGACATCCATCGGCACACCCCAAAATTCAGTAAAGCAAGAAACCCAAGAAGAAGCGAGGTATATAGAGTTTGCAATGACAACTGAAGTTGGACGTAACCGAGGATTTGGCCCATGATGGACTGGAATGTTGAAATCGAATTTATGTAGCAGATTGCAACATAATTAGGCCAAGGCTTCGGTGATGATGATGCATGTGTTATGCAAGATTTTCCCCCAAGTTATGAAATTTGATATTTAATATCGATGTATCGGAGTTTTGTTTAGTTATTTCCTCCAACAATAACTAGACCAACCAAAACAAAATAATCAAGTTATATCCAATAAGCATAGAGTGAGCAAAAGGTGATATTACTTTGTAATGCCAGCTGTTGTTATTCACAGAATTTCACAGCAAGTTTCTTTATTTCTTTCTTTGTATGATAATTTCACAGCAAGCTTGTTCTGATGTGTTAATTGTTACAAAATGTTTTTGCTTAATTCCACATTAACAATCATAGGCCGCTAACCACACACATCTCCATCCAAAAAACTAGGGAAAGGCTAGCCATAAATGCTCAGAACATGTTTACAGAAAAGAGTATATTGCTCAGTTCGTCACAGTGGCACCAAGTAACTAAAACAATAACAAGGCTAAGTGCAGTATGATGGATCTGTAACAATTAACGAATAGAATCTTCACTGAAGATAGTCAAGGCACAAGTTACACTAAAGCATAATTATAGGATTACAATAAAAATTAAAAATAAAAGCAAAAGGATATACATATGCACACTTATCTACCACAAGTACCAAATAAATGGATATAGATATACGCTACCACTGCTCCATAGAGAGGGATCTTGTGAGGCAATTGTTCGGCACATTGGAGGAGAAACTGTGAAAAGCAGCCAATTAGAAATGATATCTCTTAGTTTCGTGAATCATGCACCAAATTGCAAGCATGAGTTTTAGAAACAAACAGTGCACACTACTACAGTAAAAACTTGAAAATGTTTTATCATAAACTTTCCTAAACATGTAATATACAACCATGTCAAACTGCCTTCGAGCTAGGAAGCATTTGGGTCCCAATTAGGCACAGCTAGATATCTTTGGCCCTTGTGTTGAGATTTTTCATCGTAACAACATGTATTTCAGATACTATCATGCACAGATTCTGTTGAAGCTTTGTTTTTTTCTTACTTTCCAGTGCTGCTAATTCATTTTGCATGTCAATGTCACAACTGACGAACGATAAACAAAAATCTTGTGGGGTGCATTGGGCTGTTATAGTTTATCAAAACTTACAGTTTCTCAAAGAATGCAAGCTGGGGAGAAATGGACTTGGCATTATTGCCAGTAACTCACATTAGTTCATAGGTACATTGAAGTACCTTAAGATGAAAATATAGTATTTATGAGAAGCATATACAAGTATAAAGCAATAAATAATCCATGCCAATTTTTAAAAAGTTTACAAATACTAGTTTGGTTTTCCCTGCAGCTGAACCTGCCAAGCTGTCAGACATGCAAGAACCAAATCATCCTACACTGTACAATTGTGCAGTTTCTAAAACTAGGGTTTTTTTTATTTTTGTAGAAACTATTGTGCAGTTTCTAAAACTAGGTTGTTGGAAACAATGGATAAAAAAATTGCAGTTGAAAAAAATTGGTCACAGGTCCGGGCTAAATTTACATGCAGGATCCTCCTGATGAATAGATTGGCCCTTTTTTGGCTTTGTTCTCAGCTAAAATGATCTACCCTGCAATGTCAAGTCAGTTGGATTCCATGCACATATGCCACATTAGCACCTGTACCCATGTAAATGGGCATGCGAATACCCATGCATGATATTAGCAAAAGAACTGGTAATACATAATAAATACCGTCATTACAACATGCTATAAGTGCAGCGATAGAAGATTGAAGAATTTACAGCTAAAACATCATCTCCATAGTGCTCCAGTTCTCTCAAAATTACACCATAGCACAGTTCCTGCAAGAGAAATGGAAATTTTACACGATGCATGACTTGGAATGCTTGTAAAAAATTTACCTGATGGCCATGAAAGTAAAATCAGAGCAACTTCTTCAATTAAAAAATTTTAACAAATAGAAAGATAATTCTTGCAGATATTGTTGCATCATTGGCATGGGAAGTATGAAATATGAGCACAAGTCAGCACAATGACAGGTGAATAATAGAGTGTAACACAAATATCATGAACCTATAGGACGTCTCGACTCCTAAATATCAATAATGTGCATGTCTTCATTTTTTTCTACCATGAAAGATAGGAGGAGTGGGGAGGTGGTCATTGAAGTACTGAGATGCCTGATGTGAAAGAGATCTATTAAAACCCAACTCATCCATACTATAGTAGTCAAATCCATTACAGCGTAAACATATCTATTCCAGTATACAAACTATAACAGATGCAACTTCCAGAACATTTCAGACCCTGCAGCCCCATTCCAATCCATTTGGACCTCTTTGAGATAGATATATATATATATAGATATATTATGGGTCATTTTTATTAGAAATAAATTAAACCACCCCAACCAAAAAAAAAAGAAACTCACTCCAAATATCTCCTTCTTTTTAATCATTCAAAAAAAAATATCCATCATTGTATATGTAACAAGAAATTAAATAAATAAATCATAAAATTAAAAATAATAATAAACAGCGGAAGGTGCACAAGGTATATTCCCCAGGATGTATAATGAGACATGGGAAACTTAGGGGTCATTTGCCTTTTACACATGGGATAAGAAAATGGGTTTTAAATATTCAAAGGATTCATATGTAAATGTTGCATATGTAAAACACATCACCAAGTTTGTCAAAATCACCATTTTCACATGAGCAAATGACTACATCCAATGATTTTAGATGTGTTTGGAGTTTTGGGACTGCTTCACAAATTCCTCAAAATCTATGAAGATTTAATATATGGTTATCAAAATAATTTTAATATATGAAACTATGTGTCTTGATGCTTATCATTAATATGAGAATATCGAATGGATCAAATTATAAATTGGGCCCACAAAAGTCCAAAAAATTAGATCTATAGGTTAAGATTTTTCTCAAAGTCTATAATAGTTTAAGAGATGAAATTAAACGAATAAGGTTTCTATTAGACCAAATAAAGATGAGGAATGGCTCAGGTTCGAGTCTTCGACCCTGCAACCTGTCAGGGCAGACGCTCCTATTGCAACTTGCACCAGCCATTTCACTTCATTTACATATTTAAGCATTTGCAACCCCCTCATGCATGTAAATGAGGTTGAAAATGGCCTAAATGAGCACAAACAAATGTGATCACACATAACTATTACACACATGCATCATTTACGAATGTAAATGAGTGCAAACAAATGACCCTCACCATCCAATGAAAGGTTAAAAATAAAGGAACACTTAATTTAAGATGCACTCTTAAACTCCAAAATATCATGAGTTCTTTTCAAAACTGCTTCCAATGGGAAAAGGCTAAGGGATGGCAATGGGACCCAGTGGCCGACCCACGATTTTCGTATGAGGGGTGCGGACGATGGTCAATTGAAAATGTAAAATTTATTATTTTGTTATACTTTCTTCACATTAATAATGGCAAAAGAGAAAATGTATTGCATTTAAATGATTACAAAATATTTAAGTGTATCAACTAACATTATCGCATGAAAAGTCATGTCTTCAGTCTACAACAAATCTACAACAAAGTTTTTACAATTGCCCTCAAAATCGAAAAGAATCAAAATCTTAGTTGGCCCATCTACTCGATTGACTAATTTGGATTGCATGAAGCAACTGAATATATATCGTTGCTACAATTATCCTCAATCCCTCGGGCCTATTTGGATAAATGAGGAGTGGAGTAAAGTTATGTAAATTTCACATGAGGAGTGAAGTGGGTTGAAGTTATGGTAGAGTATTTCACTTCACTCAGTTTGGATACTTGGTGTGAAGTTGAAGGTTTGGAGTAGAATCCACTTTTACTCAAGGAAATTAAAGTATTTAGGATTGAAATGAAATGAAGTAAATGTGGCCGAGAACACTACTTCATTTGTTGGGGCCGACTCATCCAAACAGAAAGTTGAAGTTTTAGTCTGTTAGGGCCCATTTAACTTTACTCTACTCTAATTTTTGCCTATCCAAACAGGCTCATGATAGAGTTAAGGTGATTGTGACACACAGAGATGGTTTGATTTTGGAATGTGCAAATGTAAAATATATTTCTCATTGAATGGGTGATGCAAAGAGCTTAATAAAGCTTTATATTGAGAACTGTGAGGAAATGGCATGTATTATAATTTATAAATTAGAGTGATGTCGGAGAAAATGCACTACAAAATATTAACATATTATGGCTTGGCAGGTTATTGAAGTTGTGGATCTCCATTTGAAAGAGAAGTGCCAAACGGATCCATTCAAAAGTTGAGAAAAATTAATATCTTAAATTGTAAGAAAAATATAAAAAAATCTCTTCTAGTGCAACATTTAGATCAATTAGAGACCATATACATAGAAGTTTATAAAGAATTAGAGGAGATCATAAAAGAGACCAGTCCTTACCTAAAAGGTGACTAATAAGCATTATCATATTTTTTTTGCTGGCTTAGTTGTGGGGGTTTTTTCCATTGCTGGAGAGAGAGAGAGAGAGAGAGAGAGAGAGAGAACAAATATGTGAAGGATACACAGGGTGGGGTTGGTACCCTTTTGGCTCTATCTTCTACTATTTTCTATCCTGCAATTGCAACCAACTCTACATGACTGAGTCTTCGAGATTAAACCGCCCACAAGAGAGAGAGAGAGAGGGAGGGGGGAGGGAGGAAGAAATGCTATTGAATTGCTGCTTCGATGGACATACGAGAGGGACAAGGGTTTTCAATTTGGGGAAACATAGAAGGATTCCGATTGTTGAGATGGGTGGGTGCATTTTAGCTACGGGCATTAAATAGTGGGTGCAAGATTGACTTTTAACTGGAGCATGGGCGACACGACCCATATCCCTCTAAAGGTTTTTCAAAATCTACCGGGTGCACCTGCACCCAAGTGATAAAACGTGAGTCCGCCCCTGATGGGACCCCCTAACCTATTTACAAGATGTAAAAAACAGAGGACCAGATACGGGAAATACTTCCTTTTACAACACTCTCAATTGTATACCAGATATGGGATATGGTTCCTTTTACAAGCCTTTTGATTGTATGCACCCCAGACTTGTGAAATGTGTAGAGGAAAGGGAAGCAGGAAAGATATGTATTTTTCTTAGTGAAAGTGGGTCCGTCGTCCGTACAAACATCCATTTGAAAATTAAATAAAAAATTGTCTCTACAAACATACAAGTGATGATGAAAAGTGTATAATTTAATAAATCTCAATTCACAACATGGACACAATAAAAATGGAAGAGAAAAGGCAAAAAAAAAATCAACATAAATGAAAACTAAAGACAGAGAGAGATAAAAAATAAAAAATAAAAAATAAAAATGTGCATACTTTTATCTTACTGAAGAAAAAGAAAGGAAATAGTGGCCCAGTTTATCCTACAGCTTTTGCTAACTGTAGGATCCTAAAGAATCAGAAATTGTAGAGCGTTCCATCTCTCCCAATTCTCAATGTTTCCATTTCCAGCCAGCCAGTTTCAACTGTGATTTTGAGATCCAGAACATCAATCTGGAGGACCCCACTTTAGATAAGCACTGTTCCAAAAATCTAACTGATTGGAACATCCAAACGGTCCTATCTTTCACTCAGATATTACATAATGACCAACAAAATAAAGTTTGAAGCTGGTAGATTCATGCTCATAACAACTTCTTCCCAAGTCCCAATGTCTCCATTTCCAGCCAGCCAGTTTCAACTATGATTTTGAGATCCAGAACATCAATCTGGTGGACCCCACTTTAGATAAGCACTGTTCCAAAAACCCTACTGATTGGAACATCCAAACGGTCCTATCTTTCACTCAGATCTTACATAATGACCAACAAAATAAAGTTTGAAGCTGGTAGATTCATGCTAATAACAATTTCTTCACATGATCCCTAAAAATCTCTAAACGGTTCGCTCAAAAAAAAAAAAAAAAAAAAACTAGGGTTTAAGGAATCAGCTCGAAACATGGAAAATACACAAACAGATACATGTAAATATAGAGAGAGGGGTTTATTACAATGTGTTCTTTGAAGTCAGAGATTCCGCCATATTCGGGGCATTGATCGCCGATTCTGAGAAGAAGAGCGCGCCAACTGCTCATGGCTTCCGATACCTAAAACGCACGACGAAGTAAGATGAGAAAGAGCGAAATCGAACTGAGAGATTCTGAGAAGAAGAAGAAGAAGGAACTGAAAGTGAATAGAGATTTGTAACAGAGAAGAGAAAACGTTTTCTGCTACCTTCTCTTTGGCAGGGAAGGTTAGTTTTGGAGGGTTTTTGTCGCTCGAAGAGAAAAATTAGAGCGAGGGGACTGGAGAGAACATTTGGGTTTTAACGTTTTATATTTATTCACTTGGATTTTATATAATAAATATTAAGCCCGGTTTTTTAGTTTAACTATTTTCTAGTCCTTGGGAGATTGGAATGCATTATGGTCAACCAAACTTTTAAATTTGAGAGGGGTTTTTTTGGAACAAAAATCCACTCAAACCCGGTGGACACCAAAAAGGTTCTCGAGGTTTTTCATGCATCTCTCATAGGCCCTTTTTGGGTTTTTTTTTTTTTTCCTGTCGAGAAGTCACATCGCTACTATCACGGGCTGCAAGCTTTAGGGCATGTTTGTGTAGCCCATTTCCGCGGAAAAGGTTGTGGCTTTCTACGGAAAAAGTTGTAGTTTTCTGCGGAAAACTTCTTTTTCATGTGTTTGGTGCGGCAGTTTTCCGCGGAAATACTTTTTCGCCACATCAGCTTTTTCCTTCCTAGGCATGGAAATAGACTTCCTATGGGGGGGTATGGGAAGTCCATTTCCACTGAAAAATGACCCCCCAATTTCCTCTCTCCCCCTCTCTCCACCCGGCCACTCTCTTTCTTCCTCCTCCCCTCCCAACCCCACCCACCCCACACACATACCAACCCACCCACCCAATAGTTTTTACTAAAAAGTGGTTTTCACTAAAGAAATCCATAGCTGCACCAAACAACATTAGTACTAATTCATCGAGGAAAACCTTTTTGCACCAAACATGAATTTCTAATTTCCTCAGAAAACCATTTACGGGGAATTTAAAAATCATAGAATTTGCTGATGTGGCAATTTCATCTTTCCATGGAAGTAACCTCTACACAAACGTGCCCTTAGTGCACTCCGTTCGGCCTTAGGCTTGAGACTTCACTCTTATATACCTAAGTCAGCCTTGAACCTTGCTCACTAAGGATTTGGGAGACTACTAGCAAGACTAGAACACAAAGGATGCAAGAGAGTTTGAGAGAATGCTAAGAATGCTCTTGTATTGCTCAAACTTTGTTTACTTCCTTTATGTTCTAGTCTTGCTAGTAGTCTCCCAAATCCTTGGTGAGCAAGGTTCAAGGCTGACTTAGGCATACAAGAGTGAAGTCTCAAGCCTAAGGCCGCACGGTATGCACAAAAGCTTGCAGCCCGTGACAGTTGGTATCAGAGTCAGGTTTGCAAGTGTGCTCCTTAGTGTTATTATTGTTGTTGCAGTTGGTGTGATAGGCGTTCGTTGCTGTCGAGTGCGACGTATGGCTAGTGAAGTTATGCCCGGAAACTCCAGCGACGTGATGGAGAATCGCCCGCCCACAGGCAAGGGGAAGAGAGTTAGTTTGAGAGACATGCTATCTAGCATGGATGCCCGCTTGGCTAGGTGCGAGTTAGCCATTGGTGAGATGCGGGACAAGTTCGAGGGACGCATCGAAGAGCTAGACTCCATGCGGGAGGAGCTCAAGGGTGAGATGCAGGGTGCCTTAAATGAGGCAATGGACATGCTCACGTAGCGGAACGAGGCTCTCGAGGCCCATGTAGTGGCGATGCGAGGGAGCTTGAGCAGCTCAGAGGTGAGCTTGCTGCGTTGCGAGCTGCCATGGTTGCTGGACCGGTTTGGGGTACGAGAGTGGATGTGCCCAAACCGAAGTCATTCAAGGGAAGTCGCTCAGCGAAGGACATGGACAACTTCGTTTGGGGCATGGAGCAATACTTCTGAGTGGCTGGTATAACGAACGATGCTAAGGTAAGCACCGCTGCCATGTACTTGAGTGATGTTGCTCTTTTGTGGTGGCACCGCAGGTGTGACGGTGTGCGACGTGGGGAGCATCCAGTCACCACATGGGACGAGTTCGTTGGAGAACTCAAGCAACAGTTCAAGCCGGAATATGCGGAGGATGAAGCTCGAAGGAAGCTTCGCCGGCTAACTCAAAAGGGACGAGTGCGAGACTATTGTAGAGAGTTCTAGGAACTGTTGCTAATGGTCCCATATATGAGCGAGAAGGAGGCGTTATTCTCCTTCATGGATGGGCCGAAGCCATGGGTGAAGACCAAACTGCAGCGCAAAGGCGTGCGGGATTTGAGTCTGGTGATAGCGGTTACGGAATCGCTGATTGAGTTTGAGCGCAACGAGTCTCCCATGCGACGGCGCCGAGGCAATGGTCAAGACGACAGTTGCAGCTCCTCCTTCGAGGAAGAGGCTGATGAAAAGTCGACGCACCACAAGGGTAAGCCTGAGAGAGCAGCCAACGATGCGAGCAAGGAGAGGAAGCCCCGCAGCTGCTACTTCTGTGACATTCTGCACCGGGTAAGCGAGTGCCCCGTGCGTAAGAGGCTTGCAACCATGGATCGGGCTAAGGAGGGCTCTGAACGTGAGAGTAGCGACGATGACAGGCGCCATGGGGAGCCAAAGCGGCTAGGTGCCATACAAGTACAAGACGGGCACCATGAGGAGCGGCCAAAACGAGTGATGTGGCTCAGTGCCTTAAAACTATGCCGAGAGGAAGGCACTTCCCGATAAGGAAATGAGGGGAGCAAGTCACTGGCAAAGGAGTGTCATGACAAGAGTCCTAGAGTGCAGCCAGACCCCTCCCATGGGAGCCAGTAGAGGGCGACTCAGAGGAAGCGGAGGACGCGTCGGCAGCGTAGGACTAAGGGACCATCGAGTGAGGGAGCCAGAAGATCCCACACCGAGAGTAGGGAAGGCCTAAAGAGTACGCAGCAGAGTCAGAGTCGGCGTACGCAAGCACAACGGGTGCGACACTCCCCTGGCAATGAGGGTGTTGCTAGATTGAGTGGGGGAGAGTGTCACGGGCGACACGCTCGGACAGGTTCGGGTGCGATGTGGGAGGTTTCCAAGGTATGAGGGCGAGTCAGTTGGACCGTCAAAGGAACAGAGGCCGAGGTGCCGAATGTGAGACTGGGTCCATGGCGCACATTCAGGTGGAGAAGTCCAAGATTGCGTATCAGGATGTTCGGAATCGGAACAAGGCGCGCGGACATGATAAAAGGCTCGAGGAATGTTCCGGAAGGCCCTGGAAGCATTTGGAAGGTTCCGGAAGCATTTAGAAGTCATTCGAGTCAGGAACATTCTGGAAGACACTGGACCCTAGAGAACCCCGGAAAGTTCTAGAACAAAACATTGTGGCAGGAAGACTCTAGAGCCCTTGAGCATGTGGTGGAACTTTCTAGAGACTTATTGTTTATAAACCAAGTCATGTTCTAGACAAGAGAAGGTCTAGAAGCCACATGTGAGCCACACACTTGGATTATTCCTAGCCACATACTTGGTCAACTTAGAACCACATGTTGTAAGGGGTCTTCCCCTATATAAAGGGGTCACCCCCTCCCCTCATTTGTAACAAAAACAAGAAAGAAGTTTGGAGAGCAACATCAAGAGTGTAAGGCCTTAAGTGCCTAAGTGTACATCTTGTAAGCAACCATTGGGTAATACAATTTACTCTTGCCTTAACCATTCTCCTAGCTTTTTTCTCGTAACTCCTAGTGTCGTTCTAGTTGAGTTCCAGTACTAAGGCTTACTAAGCCGTGTTCACTAAGTCTCGAGCACGTGTGAGTGTGAGTAAGGCTGATCTTTGACACTCGAAGAGTACATACCGGGGTCTTAGAGCCGCACGACTCTTGAGCTATAGTCTCGGCCCGTGACACTGCTCACTTGTAGACTTGGGTGGCGATATCGCTGCTCTGTATATATATATTTTTATCCATTTTCTAGGTTCACTCTTCATGCATTCAACTAAGTAAGGACCCACCTTGTTGTCTTAGATCATCTCCAAGCCTACAAATCAAGCAACCAAACAAGCTTAACCGAGTCACTTGGAACCTAGTCACTACTTCCAGACGCCCACCTACAAATACTAACCGGCATTCGTCATATTCCAACCCCTTGTGGTTTCTGCAAATCTGAATCAGTACTCCAACTTCAACTTTAAAAGATTTGAAAGGCTTTGAAAGTCTTGGCCCTTGTCGAGACTTTTAAAGATTTGTAAAAAACTTTATTCAATCCAATCAGACTTTCTCAACTTACTTATGAATTCAATGAGAAACAAGTGGAATTTGTAAAGATTTTGCACCTTTTCTTTTTCCTTCCTATCAAATTCGTTGAGGGTTTTTGTTTCAATATGAGAGACTCGTCTTTGGAAAAAGAATCTAAATAATCGAAAGCCCGAGGGGCAAATTGATCTCATCAAAGCTTAGCGACGGCCAACGCGGGCAAAGAAGAAGGTGATACGCGCAGTGATATTGTTGCTCATGTTATGCACAAGTAGTGATATCACTACTCAATAAAACTAACAAAAATAAAAAGTAAAAAGGTAACAGGAGGGCGATTATTGTTTATATTGAAGTTAAAGGGCCTTTTTGGTTTTCAACCATTTTAAGGGTTTTTTTTTTTCCAGTAAAACCCCCTAAATTTTACTATCATTTTCCTTCCTTCCATAGATAAGGAAAATGGATTTTACTCTTGCAAATATTACATATGCAAATGTTATATATATAAGACACATTATCATGTTTGTCGAAATCACTATTTTCACATGAGTAAATGAGTACATCCAACGGTTTTAGATGATTTTGGATTTTTTTCATAAATGCTTATCATTATTACCAAAATGTTGAACAGCTTGCATCATGAATTGGGGTCCATAAAATGCAGTATATATATATATATATATATATATATGTGTGTGTGTGTGTGTGTATAGGTTGGTAAGTTTTGTACTTTTCACAAATTACTCAAATTTTAAGAATGTTGTGGGACTTATTACTCAATAAGTAGTCGTTTGTTTGCACTCATTTACATATTTAGTTACAGATGATCCACATGCATAATGGCTACATATCCCCATGCTAATTTGCATTGATCTATGCATGTGGTGCGGAAATTTGGTGTGAAACTATTGTGTAAAGAACGCCACTTACATACCAAAGCTTTCATGCCCGCACAATTATGAAAGTGATTCACACCTTTTTTGCAAAAAGTGCCAGTACAATCCAAAACACGGTTTTTCCTTTCTTATGGATCCCCTTAGCCATCTCTATTATTATTTCTATGGGCACCATATTTGTGATACAAACTAATCACCTCATAATTTATGTTTGGGCTGTGACCAGATTTTACGTTGGTCGTCAACCTATCTAATGCAATTCTCTTCCTTCACTTGGGCTTGGGATTGACAATAAAAGTTGGCGGAGTTGTAATACAAACTATTCATTTTGTTCATTGTTTACTGAACTAATAAACTTTAAGGTAGCGTTTGGTTCGCTGGAATGGTTTTATGCAAGAATGGAATGGATAGTGGAATGAAGCGGGAATGGTCATTTCCATTCCAATGTTTGGTTTTATTGAAGAATCAATTAGTAATAGAATTTTTATTCCTATTTTTGTGTTTATTATGCTGGAATGATGCCCGAAATGGAATAAAATTTACATAAAACTGACCAAAATACCGTTGTTAGAATTTTTTATTTTTAAATTTTTTCTTATTTCAAGCTACGCAAAAATATAATTATTTACCTATTTTGATAAATTATCATTAAAACAACCAAAAAAATAGCACACCTAAAACATCACTTACAATAGCTTAAACATCATAAAAATATCTAAATAACATATTACTAAACTTAAACATCACTTAAATTAGTTAAATAAAGTAATTAAGTTAACTTCCATCCATAAGTTTAAAAATAACATCCACATTTTAATATAATAAAGGAGTATTTTGGTCTCAAGGAAAAATTACAAAAAAATGGAATGACCATTCCTCTACCTCCCCAGTTCAATGATGGTTCCATTACATAAAGGAATGGTGATTTCGGAAGTAATGATCATTCAGCTACTTTTTTGTGAACCAAACGTGGAAATGATCATTTTGTTTGAATGACCATTCCATTCTGACCTTCATTACAACGAACCAAACGCTACCTACAATTGTGAAGTAGAGCATCTTAAATCTTCATAAATTGAGTAATTTGTGAAAATTCCAAAACAATATATTAATTTTTCTGAACTTTTGTGGGCCCTCAATTCATGATATGAACAATTCAATATTCTTATCTCAATGCTAAGCATCAAGAGATGTAATTTTTTTATTCTAATTCTCTATGGATATTAGAGAAGCTTGTTAAAGACATCCAAAAAAACCTGAATGCATTTAAAACTATTGAATGTTCCTCATTTACTCTTATGAAATTGGTGATTGTGACAAACACAATAATATGTTTCACATGTATATATATATATATATATATATATATATGGCCAAGGCTCTCCTAAGCTTAAGCTTAAGATAAGATTCAGTAAGCTAACGCTTCTAGGGCCTATCTTTGGTCCATCCAAATGGGCTAAATACACGACCCCCCTAAATTGCACATGCTCGCCAACTTTTGGTTAGATCAAAATTTACTAGACCGTTAGATCGACTATGCACCGATCCGAATGGACCATTGACCATTAAACTTTTGGTGCTTAAATGGAGATGATAGAAACCACGGTTGTGGCTGATTTTTTACAAGGAGGATCTTAGGGAGTCCTTGAAATCCCCCCCACCCCCATCCCCATATAAGTCCCCAAGTGGGCTCCACCATGCAATTGAGCTTACTTCAACTTACCTTATCCTAAGCTTCAGCTTAGGAAAACTGGCCCATATATATATATATATATATATATATGTATATATGAGCAGGGCTCTCTTAAGTTGCGGCTTAGCTTATCCTAAGTTAGAATAGTGATGGTCCCACAAATCAAAGTTGATTATATCTGTTTTTTGTATGATGGAACTGAAAAATCCAGTTCTAATTGGATTTATCTTGATTTTTGAGACGATCATCATGTAAAAAAATAGCATAATCGACTTTGATTTGTGGGACCAGCCTTGTTTCAGCTTAAGATAAACTAAGCTGCAGCTTAGGAGAGCTGGCCCATATATATATATATATATATATATATATGACATTTACATATGGGCCATTTATATGTGTAAAACCCCTTTTCCTATCCCATGCATAAAATGCAAATGCCACCTAACAAATTGAATAGTTTTAATTACAAATATGAGATCCACATGAATGAAAAAGGTAAGAGTGATTTGATCCCGTAACTGATTGCATAACCCAATGCAATGATAGTGCAAAGCATGTACTAGTGTCATTTTGCAAGTGGGAGAAGCGAGAGAGTTTCAAATTTTTTTATTTTTTTTCAGTTGGTGGCTTACTACCCTTTACTCTAAGGAGATTTGGTCGACTCTGTTGGAAAAATTGAGTCTTCGACCAGTACTGTGTGAGGGGTCGTTTGTCTACACCCATTTACGTATGTAAATGGTGAATATGCGTAATATTTATGCACCAGTCATTTTTGTTTACAAGTATTTACGCATCTTGTGTAAAAGATTTGAACACCTATTCAGGTGGGAAAAGAGAATATCAAACCACATGTGATTTCAAAATAGAATATCAAACCACATGTGATTTCAAAGAATACCCGGACGGTTTGGTTTTGGAGCAGTTTCCTCAAAAGAGGTTTTGGGTTCGAAACTCCCTCCAATGTATTTAGAAAAATAATTATAAAAGAAACATTTCCATAAAAAAAGTTCTGAGTTTGAAACTCCACTCCAACGCATTTACAAAATAATAATAAAAGACGCGTCAAACCGATGAAACATACAAATGAGGTAACAAATATATGAATTTCGTAAATGAGTGGACCTACTGTAATCAACAAAAAGTGCAAGTTGGTCCACATGACCGGTTGGTATATGAACCGTTGGCTGAATGAACGTACCTACAATTTCCAATGTATCCAAACATTAAAAATGAAAAGGCCAAAGGACACATAAGGATTTTTTTTTTCTGTAGACCATCAATCTACATTGAAAAGATTTTATTATTGACTTGTTGCTGACATGCATTAGATATATGATATATCAAACCATTCTAATTTGTTATTTATTATTGTATTACTTTAAAAATATTTAAACATGAATAAATGAACGTAAGAGAAAATGAAGAATGTATTTTATATAGCATTATGGTATCACTAAAAAATAATGTATAAATGTGATTTTATCTAACCATAATAAATTGTGATACTTTTAATATAATTGGACTTAGCAACAAAATACTCATTAATTTTAAGAACTTTCTATAATTGATTAATATTAGCATAGAGCCAGTGAGATGCATGGGTTAAGTTTTATGCGAATTTAATAATGAATTAAGATAATATTGAATTAAATATTAATTAATAATAATTCTATTTTTCCTAACCATCATACTATAAACTCATATTTCCTTAATCAAACATGTTGGAGCGCATTTTTTTAAAGGTGATCATTGATATATTTTTGAAAAGTTTATTTCATGTTGAATGACATGTTCTTTTTTAAAGATCTAAAATACAAATGACAACTTTGATATAAATTAGACCTTTTTTTTTTGTCTCCTTTTCATATCATTATAGTAGAATATAATTTAATGATTAATATTATAAAATCGTTTACACATATCATTAAAACAAACTTAGAAAAATAAATCACATGTGTAAATGATGCGAAAATGAGAACATGCAAACGAATGTGACTATTATGCAACATTACATTCATTTGCATTGATTCACTCATGTGATGTGTAAATGAAGAGCGTAGATGAGAGCACTTTTGCATAAAATTTTGTACATGTGGATAGTTTGTAAAATGGTTTACACGCTCCACTTTAGCTGACACAGGTGTTGTGTGTGACGATGGCCAGGTGGTATATTGAGAAATTTGAAAAAATGTTCGAAAAACGCCATACATAGAAAGTTAATTTTCTGCACTTCTATGGGGCCCAAATTCATAATCCAAACCGCTCATCTTCCTTATATGGCTAAAACGGTGAAGAAGTAAATGTTTTTTTTATCTTAATTCTTCAAGAATCTTGGAGAAATTTGTGAAAAAGTCCAAAAATCCATATCACATTTAAAACAGTTGGACGTACTCATTTACACTTGTAAAAATAGTATTTTTGACAAACATGATAATGTGTTTCACATGTGTAACACTTGCATTTGTAAATATTACATATGTCAAACCCATTTTCCTATCAAAGTAAAAAAGCAAACGACCCCTTATTTACTCAAAACCAGTAGGGTAGTTGCATATATCATTGACTATAAGCATAAGAAAAACCATCTTAATTAAATTGCTCTTTAAATCATCAGGTTTAAAAGAAAATCATGGATTTGCATTGAAAACCCCATATTTTCCAGTCTTCCGGTAAATGACCCCCAAAAGGGAAGGGGTGGGACGATAATATATACATTTTTTATCCTCCCAGTCAAAAACATAAAGGGGCAGGACTATAATCTTCGTCCAATCCACCAATGATTTGCAAAGGCATGCCCATTTCAGTAAGCAGACAGAAACATTCTATAGATTGCATACAGTGATTCATAGGCAATGATAAATTGAAGTTAAGAGAGTGTGTATTTTGTTTATGTTTTCCAACAGGGAGCTGCTATTGGCACACAAGGTTTCTCCATTCCCACACACACATTGAAAAATAAAAATCCTGTGAAAATACCTTTTTGCCCACCCTCTCCCTTTCTCTCTACCCACCTCCCCCTTCACCTCCGGTCGGCGGCAGATCGGACAGCCGGGTGGTTGTAATGATCGCCAAGTTGCCCGATTTGCCGCTGGCCAGGGAAAGGAAGGGAGAGGGAGAAACGGGGAGAATGGAGAGAAAGAAGGAGATGGAGAGAGATGAGGAGGGAGAGATAGGGAGTAGAGAAGGGGGAGAGAAAATAGTGGGGGAGGGAGAGGGATCGGCCGGCGCTCGCTGAATCCGGAGGTGAAGGGGAAGGTAGGGGGAGAGAAAGGGAGGAGAGAAAGAGAATAGAGGGGGGGGGGGGGGGGGGGGGGGGTCAGCCGTCGCCGTCGGTGAATGGGGAGGTGGAGGGAGAGAAAGGGAGGAGGAGAGAGAGAAACAGTGGGGAGGAAGAGAGGGAGAGAAAACAATGGGGAGGAGGCAGGAAGAGAGGGAGGCAGAGGGAGAGAAAACAGAGGGAGGGAGGGAGGGAGGGAGGGAGGGAGGGAGGGGAGGGGTTGGCCGTTGCCGTCGGTGAAAGGGGAGGTGGGGGGAGATAAACAATGGGGAGGGAGAGAAAATAGTGGGGAGGGAGGGAGAAGGGGAGGAGAGGGGACGGCGGTGGATCTGCCGCCGGCCGGAGGTGAAGGGGGAGGTGGGGAGAGAGAAAGGGAGAGGGTGGGCAAAAAAAATAATTTCACAGTTATTATTATTATTATTATTTTTAAATGTGTGTGTGGGAAGGGAGAAAATTTGTACGCCAATAGCAGCTCCCTTTCCAACACAAAGATGCCTAGGGTAAAAAATAATTCATTTTATGATCTCCCCCTTCTGCCTAAGATATCAGCAGTTGGAAATTAAAAGAGACCTTTGTATAGCCTTCCTGGATCTGTTACATGTCACTGCAACAAAACCATCCCTCCACTCTTGTGCCTTTCCTGAATGGTTCCATCCTTTCAGTCTCTCACCATCAACCCCCACAAGAAAAATCAGTTCTCCTCCCACGTCCATATACATACAACCACCCTCTTTTCACAAGTCAATTTCCTTTGCAGTCCACAAGAAAACGTCTTATTTCATTTAGAATAATTAAATGTCAGTTGAACCTACCAAAGTCCGATTAGAAGTAACATCATTTTGATTAGGCCTTTTTATAAAGGTATCATTTTGATCATCTTGAGTAATTCATCTTCCCACAGTATAAAGCCACTTCTCCAGATAATTTCTCACTCAACAGGTTCAGGATTATCAACAATCCCCAAAACAAAAATCCACTTTCATTTTTCCAATATAGAAGATGAAGGTGGCTGAAAGCAATTCTTCCTCACACCTCCGATCCCAATTCCCTTAAATAAGTCAGAAATATGACGAATTTTCTATAATTCAATGGCCAAGCTCTTCAAGTTGACCCCAAATAGATGAGATAGGGCTAAGATGATGATATCTCTTACTGCAATCTCCCCACTTCTCAGTGATTCGAAGCAAATTTTCCTGATCCATTCATCTCCCCGCTTCTCAGTGATTTGAAGCAAAATTCCCTGATCCATTTCTCTTATAAGGACTTGATATCAAGCCAGCACTAAGCATTCTCCTGTCTTCCTTGACCCTGCCTCCTTTTGATGGTTCCATCAACCCGTCTTGTCCACTAGCTCCATAAGAAAATGAAACTCAACGTAGGAGGCCGAACAAAGGGATGACTTACATCAACTGAATTTCACTATCGCATCATCAGTTCTCTCTTTTGGCAATCAGTTTCTGATATTGATAGGTCTCGTGCTCATTGGGTCTTTGTGTCTTACAATCATTTAAATGACAGAGTCATCTATGCAGATAATGATACCTGGATACTTTAAAGTGGTCCATGGATCCATATTGTAGTGTCTAATACCTCATTCTTGTGTAAAGTCTGTGCCCTTACCATATCCATGACACGTCTATGCTGAATCCGGGCAGTCTACAGAGTCGCATTAACTCATAGATGATGCCTTCGTACACCAACACCATAACAGAATCAAACATTATTTCATCCAGCAATCTCATGCATTAAAAATGTGAATGAATTAGGCGGACACTGCTGATTTTTTCGGTCACTACTACAATGCTAGACAGTCTTCACTGCCATTCTTCATTTTGCCTTTTCTCAGAGTCATACTTGTCCTCTTCTCACCAGTAATCCCCACATGAACACAGGCCACCATCAAAATGGTGAAACTGATTAGAATCTCATGCATTAAAAAATGTGAATAAATAAGGTGGACACTTTTGAATCTTTCGGTCACAACTGCAATGCTAGTAGGTCCTCACTGTCAATCTTCATGCTGCCTTTTCTCAGTCATAGTCATCCTCTTCTCACCAGTAATCCCCACATGAACACAAGCCACCATCAAAATGGTGAAACCGATTAGAGTCCCTCAGAATTATTGACCTATTGACTATCTTAGAGATGAGCTTAATAGCATTGTGGCAGTCTTCACAAACTCGGAGATTTTTTATCACACGAATGGGTCTACCAGGTGGCACGTTCAAAATTCCAAATGCAACAGCTAGTTTTTCACTATGATACTTGAGCATATGCTCCTTCTCCTCCTCTTCCACATCATGCAATACCATCTTAGTAGCAGAAACATAGCCTAGCCTTTTCATTTTGAGATCCAATTCCTCCAAGAAAGCATATATCTTATCCTTTTCAGGGTGCACCGAGTCACCAACTGAAAATGTATGAACCGTGTTCTTCACCTCGATCCAGCTGAAGCCAGGTACCTTCCTCACACCTCTCTCCCTCATGGTTACTCTCATCTTACCAACATCAGCCCATCTACCTGCTGCAGCATATAAATTAGAGAGAAGAACATACATTCCTGAATTATCAGGTTCCATCTCAAAAATCCTTTTGGCTGCTCTTTCACCTAATCTGGTATTACCATGAATCCTACTTGCACCAAGCAAAGCACCCCACATTGTTGCATCAGGTTCAAATGGCATATTTCTCATGAGAGCTTCGGCATCTTCCAAACGCCCTGCCCGGCCTAGGAGATCAATCATGCAAGTGTAGTGTTGTGTCTTTGCAGTTATACCATAATCTCGCTCCATGGAGTTAAAGTAACCCATGCCTTTGTCAACCAATCCAGCATGACTGCATGCAGATAGAACTCCAACCTAAATAAATGTAAAACAAATAAATATATTAAGACATGAGGGAGATGACTTATTAAACTGCTAATAAATGACAGAAGTGCATAGCTCTACATTAATTAAGACTGTTGGAACTTCAAATCAATTCATGCACTCTCCTTTTTATAGGAAGTTTCTTCATTGAATATGCCTAAATGCATAGAGATTTAAAGGAAAAAGTTCATATCGAACGAAGTCTTATTTCAACTTTATATCTTAGCCTCAACAAACTGCAATAATTCATATAAAAATAATAATGCGGAAAAAAAAATGCGTAATTTTCCTTGATGACATGGATACATTGGGCCAGAAGAGGAAGGGAGCAACAAAATCTTTTGTTTATAGTAGCCACTGCCATTAGGAAATCTCATTTACATGCTTTAATCTTCTGATACGTGTAGGTGAAGGGCAGCCTTCAGAGGTGGAGTGTGTGGTGGTCATGGTTGCTGCACGTTGAAGAGTTGGAAGGATTGTGGGTGTACGTGGACTATTGATTCTGGTTGTTTGAATTTTTCAAGTAGCAGTTGCTAGTTTGTTGGAGAATATCTTTTAAGTTGTAGCCACTTTGTAGCTAATTGTTAGGCATGCTCTTTTGCTTTTTTTTTTTTTTCTATTTTTTTTTTTAGCGGTTGGAGTCCTATAAATCTGATGTAGTGAATCTAAGAATGTATTGAGAAGTTTATTCCTTAATTGGATTATTGGAGGTTATTAAGTTTCCCTCGAAGCAAACCCGATTTATTTCTCCCTTTTGACTGTTTTCATTTTACCATCCTCTAGGTAGTTGCTTATTCCCTTCATTCCAAGCAGCAAAATAGGCCCTCGAGGTAGAAGAGGATGAGGAAGAGGACGAGGAATTAGCCCAGTCCAGGAAGACCATAACATCTTCTGTTTGCAACATCAAAAGAGCTATAACTATTTTGAGCTAAGAATCAAATTGTGAAAAATTGAAGTAAAAATAATATATTATGAAATAAAAGTGGAAAAATGTATATCATTCCGTTTGGAAAATAACTCCTCTATGCACGATACATAGACAAAGACCTGCTTCAACATAGACAATGAGTAATACAAAACAAAACAACAAAGAGAGAAGCTAAAAAGCATATCTTTATACAAATAAAATTACCATGGTGATATCATCAGGTTTAATGTTGGCCACTCTCATAGACTCAAATACTACCAATGCCTCCTTGCCAAATCCATGTCTGGCATAGCCTGCAATCATTGTGTTCCACGTGACTAAATCCTTCTCCTGCATCTCCTTAAATGCACTGTATGCTTCATCTATACTCCCGCACTTGCAGTACATTGTCAGAAGAGCATTCCCCACAAAGCAGCCCATCTCATATCCTGCTTTGACAAGCTGCCCATGTACTTGCTTCCCACACTCTAAAGCCACAATATCAGCACAAGTGCTGAAAGCACATGTAAATGCTGACCTATTCAGCCTCTCCCCATCTCTTTTCATCTGTATGAAAAGCCGCAAAGCCTCTTCACTATATCCACCCTGAGCGCACCCTGCAATCATCGCCGCCCACGAGATAGAGTCACGGTTTGGCATATCATCAAATAGTTGTCGAGCATGATCAATCTCCCCATTTTGTGCATAACCTGTGATCATTGTATTCCAAGAACTAATATTTGGGCACGGCATTTGCTCAAACAATTCCTTTGCCATGTCCATCATTCTGCACTGTGAGTACCCGGCAATCATTGCATTCCAAGAAACAGAATTCTTCACCGGCATTTCATCAAAAACTCTCCTTGCTTCCGCCAACATCCCATTCTGCACGTACCCTGAAACCATTGCAGTCCAAGTGAAGACATCACGCGTTGGAGATTCTTCGAATAGCTTCTGTGCCTCTGACAAGTTCCCATCCTGTGCATAACCCGAGATCATGGTATTCCAAGAAACCAAATCTCTCTCCGGCATTCTATCAAACAGCATCCGGGCATCTTCCAGCCTATTCGTACGCGCATAACCCGCCATCATAGCATTCCACGACACCGTATGCCAATTCGAATTCGACTCAAAAAGCCGACGAGCAGCCTCAATGCGACCATTCTGTATATACCCAGCAAGAATCCCATTCCACGAGATTGAATTCTTGACCGGCATCCGATCGAAAATCTCCCTCGCCTCATCAACATACCCATTTTGGGTGTAACCCGAAATCATGGTATTCCAAGACACAACATCCCGTTCAGGCATTTTATCGAACAGCTGCCGAGCAGCAAACAGATTGCGATTACGGACATACCCATTAATCATCACGTTCCAAGAAACCAAATTCTTATCAGGCATCTCATCAAAGAAGCGCAGGGCGAGATCAAACCTTTCATTGCCGAGGTACCCAGAAATCATGGAGTTCCAAGAGACGGTCGTTCGTTTGGGCATTGTATCGAACAGTTGGAGTGCGGAATCGGATCGGCCGTTTCTCATGTGATCGCTGATGGCCATGTTCCATTTCACGATATCAGAATCAGTAACGGGAGATGGTTTTTTCTTGCTCTTCTTTGAAGATCTAATAGCTACTGACCTTTCGGGGGATGAAATGGGATTCTTGTCGAGTCTTTTTTGGATTCTGTCGACAGCTTCTCTCTGGAGTAAGCGTGCGGCGTTGCCGCGGTTTTGCATTCTTTTGGTATTGTTCAAATCAAACTATAGCGTATGAATGATACGTTGAATGGGATCGAATTCACGAAAAATGGGTTGTAGTAAGGAACGGTTTTTGGGGTGTTCATGGGCCGGCCCGACTGCGAAACTCTTGGATCAAACTCGGATCGAGCCATAGTGACTGGCACGAGCCCGGCCCGAGTAAACATTAAAACAGAAAGATAGGTCCTTATTATCTGTCTTAGGCCTACAGGTGTAAATCTGGGAGGGAACGGTTTTGACTTGGTCAACAGGCCGGCACGACAGTCCCCCGCTGGGCCGTGTTGGGCCAGGACTGCCAGGCCTGAGGCACGGCCCTGCCCGGCAGGAATAAAATTCGTGACGTGCTTGGCCAGTGCCCCAAGCCCGCGGATGGCACAGCCTGGGCGGCCCGTGCACAAGTCTACCAAAACCAAAAAATGGGAAGAAGAGCCCAAGTCCAAGTCCAGGTGGGGCATTGGGTTAGGTAATTTCTAATGTGCATCTCAAACTCCACCAGGGCCATTTTCCATGGTCAAAGGCAAAGAGGAAGAAGAGCCCAAGTCCAAGTCTAGGTGGGGCATTGGAAAAAAAAAAAAATGGACTCGAACAAAACTTGACTGCATTGTTTTCACAAGGAAAAAAAAACAAGAACTCGAACTAAACTTGATTGTATTGGGGCAGAGGTTTTTTTCTTAGTGCACATTATTTCCTAGGGATGGGTTGAGCCAAAGCCCAAGTCCAAGTGAAGTCCAACTAAAAATGGAAAGAAAAGAAGTGGGCTGCCCACGGGCGGCATGGTAGGGCCGTGCTGGGCCAACCCTCATGGCAATGGGCACGGCACAACAAAGTTTGATGGGACGTGCAGGCAGGCACGAGTGGGCCTGATGTCCGGCACGACCCAAATTTACATGCCTAATCTTGGCCCTTATCTCAACTCGTTAGGATGCTTATCCCTCAATGAGAAGTCATGTGTTCAAATCCTGCCTCCCTCTCTTTTCTCATAATTATTTTTATTTTCACAGTCGGGCTGGACTTGGGCTTTCTACCGGTCAATCCAAGCCCGAACCATCTATTAAACGGGCCCAATTAAATAGTCCAAGCCAGGCCTGAGTACTAAAATTTATGGTTCAAGCCTGGACCAAAACGGATTGGGCCAGATTCGGGCTTGGTCTCGCCCGGTCCATGAACACCCCTAAACAGTTTGTTTGTGTGGAATCGAATTCGCGAAAAATGGTTTCAACTTCCAACAAAAGAATTTAAGAGTCCCAGTGATCAGAGGATTTTTGACAGAAAATCCACTTTACATGTAGAGCACGTTTTTTTTTTTTTTTTTGTGTGAAATGATATCTGCCTCCATATCGACCATCCCTAAACGAGGGTACCATATCGACTATCCAATAAATCAAATATCAACAGAAAAAATCCAAAATGAGTTTTTGTAGCCTAAATCTTCTCCAGTTTGTTACATCCATGATGTAGGTTAAAAATCAAATTAAAAAAAAAGAAACTTGAGATTAGTTTTCTAGCAGAAAAGAGCATAATAATTAGAGACAAAAAGACCATATCGGTTTGGATATTAGGGTTTTTGTTTATAATATATGAGGGTTTCAATCTTGTCTTCTTCATAAAAAAAAAAAAAAAAATTCATTAGATTTCATGAAGCCTAGTTTGACTTACAAACCCCATTGGATTTGGGGGGTTTTTAAAAGGTGATCCTATGTTGTCTAGGGAGGGTCGATATTCATGCAGATCTCAAGAAGTGGTTAAGAGGGCCTTTTTGGTGTTATCAACATCTAATGTGGTTTTTTTAGTTAAATCCTTGAGTTCAATTAAGAATTCAAACTATTTAGATTATAAATTTGTAGTCCATGACGGTAAAGGATGGAAGGTGATTGATATACTTTAACCCCGCGACCAATTTGAGGAGAAAATGGGGTGAAAAGTAAACTAATGCCTTTCACGCTCTTTTACACACTATTTTTACACTTTATTCATGCAAAAGATGCATAAATGATTGCAAACATACATCTATGTGTGAATAAAAAACACTGAAATCAATCAAGTTCTTAGATGAGAAATAATATTCATAGATTGCCTTAGAAAATTAGCTCAGTTGGACTAAAATAGTCTAAACATAAGCAAGCATGATGTTGTACTTTAGGAATGATCTATTTTACAGTTACTGTAATATGATTGGAGTAAATTTGAAAGGTAGGGGCTTTGAAGGGCTCATATAATGTATTCAAAGAATGGCTTGTTTAGGGTTAGTGAAATCATTTCATTGAAGCATCCCTAATTCAAAAAATGTCTAATTAAGAAAGAGTCCAAATGGTAATTGAGGTTTGGACTCATGAACCTCTTTTGTGGTGCCTTGTTATAATAGACTAATATAATAAAATGCTTAAAATCAATTTCCAATGCTTGCATCAAGTGTCACAGAAATTTCACAGAAAAAAGTTATGGGGATGGAAGAAGAGGCATAACACCAAAGCTCTGATGGACAAATTTCTAATGGCGCCGTCTCATGGCAAGAATCAAGAAGCTCCTCCATCTCCGATCTCTCTGTATCTTCTTTTCATTGTTTCTTTCTTCTCTCCCTCTTTGTTAGTAAGTACAGCTTGTGAAAAGACGCATTAAAACTTGAAAGTAGGGGTGGAGGTTTTGGTTCGATTAAGGACTAGCATTAAAGCCTGTGCGATGCACGGGTTGTGACTATGATTATTAAATAAATTCTCATTATAAAGTGAATTATCATCAAGTAGATCATTTTTTTTTAAGAATCTATCACTTATAAATGCTAATCTACATGCCTAAATTGTCAACAGAGCTTGTCATCTCCTTTGCCTTATGGTATTTTTACATGATAAAATTATTCTCGAATTGCATGTACAAACCCATAACACATGCACCATGTAAGTTTGGGTCGAACAAAAGACATGGGGAGCAGACCCATGACGTATGCCCATAAACCACCACCCAAAATCCTAAACAGGTGCTATGAATGATAAGATATTTTCTATGCAATATTTTATAACAAACTTGTGATAAGACTCCTTTTTTTTTGGTTTTCTTGTACATTTTGGATCCTTTATAAAAATTGTTGAAAATATGGCTTTTCTTTTAAATAAATGAAGAAATAAAATATAAAACTATAGATCCTTGGTGATAGAAAGATGTTCGTATTCCCATCATGGTAAATATTACAATAACATCAGTGCTGCTACTTTGACAATATATTTTTCATAAAATATTGCAATAACTTCACAATAAGTTCAAAATACATGTGACAATTGTTAATTACTAAGGAGAAGGATAGGTCGCAACAGAGAACATAAATTTTTTTTTTTTAAACATTTCATGAGGATGCCTTTCAGTGAACAGAGCTGTAATACAAGAATGGGAATACCCCAAGTTATTAAACAGGTTATAGAAAGATAAGTGCTACTTGTGATAATCATGTTCATAGCCTATGGCTTACTCCCATGAATTTTGGATGTTTTGGAGAAACCAAGAGAGTAATCAAATCATACACGAAGTCCCGCCCTATGAGTTTTGGAGAAACCAAGAGAGTAATCAAATCATACATGTAGTCCCGCCCTCTGTGTTTCATACAACATTTTACATAAATCATTACCAAGGGCCAGCATAAAACATGCTTGTTAAATGGCTTTCATACAAAGCATTCACAGTCAACTGTTTTTCAGTAGGAAATCTCTTCATGGGTGTGGAGGTTGTTGGCATTTGCGATGCGCCCACTTATGTTTACATGTGGGTGGACCCCACTCACAAAGAGACCCCCTCACAAGGAATCTCATGGTGATATAGATAAGAATAGTTTGAGTTTTATCCACTCTCTATCCTTATCTTATCTCTATCCAAATTCGAATTGAGAGGTGATAAGGATAGTAAAACTAGTCCCAGTACCAACTGATTTTGGTATAAGTGGTAGTTGAATAGGGTGTAAGATCCTACCATTGGTATCAAAGTCATTATTGGCGCGCTCATGCGAGGATTGGATTTATTCAAATTTGCTATAAATGTAAATATAAAATTTTTTAGTTTTATTCAAATTTGAATAGAGATTTTATCACCTATTAGCCAAATGGCTACATATAGACATGAGAATAAAAGTTTGCACCAAAAATTTAGGTGATTTTGAAGTTTAAAAAAATTTAAATCAGATAAAAGAAATTCACCTAAATTTTTTGATGTCATGGCGGACTGTTATTGGCCTACTCACGGTGAAGATATAACAACTGTGATAGGTGATCCAGACTCTTATGACTATAGTAGTAGAGATGGGGACCAATGCACTGACGTGGCTCTAGGAAAGAGTGATTGGGGTATTTTTTCCCAACCGTTTCATACTTTCTGAAAATGGCCAAGTCACCTTCTTAATCTGATTGGAATCAGCATTTTCTAACACGAACTGTCCATAGTACATTGCATAAGAAAAATAGTACATTGCATAAGAAAAATCCTCGAGGACTTGGGCCACTGTCTCGACTTTCTTGGGAAATACTCAAGCACATGAAAATGGTATCAATTTCTTCAAAGTATTTCTCAGATCAAGAGCCGATCCAATTGTATGAAAGCTTAGTGTTTATGCCGGAATTTGAGCTTTATTTTTTTCATTTTCCTGGCCTGGGATGTGGGTTTTTTAATGGGGTATGCTCATTGAGGGATAATTAACTCAGTTATCCATTTTTCTGCATTTTAGTTTATTTCAATGAGGCCAAAAAGATTACCTTATCTTTCAAAAAAAAAAAAAAAAAAAAAGTAAGAACGGTCAAACGATTCTATTTGGCACAAACTTCTAGGGCATATTTGTGTCCCAAACCTATAGCTTCCACAAAAAAGAACTAGACTATAAGGGCCTATTTCTTTACCGGAATTTATGATTGGAATTTGGGAGGTTAGAGTTTTTTTTTGGATATGATGTGATATGATGTGACATCTTGTCCTCTACATTTGAAATGCTGTGTTTCTTTTATTAGAATTTCAAATTCCAACCACCTAAAAGATCTTTTGGAATTCTTGGAATTCCACTCTCTATACCATTTGTTGGAATTTCAAGTCCTTCATCTAAAAGAGGAATTTGGAATTCCACCTAAGGGCACAACTTTTTCGGAGAATTTGAAATTCTTCCAAACATGAATTATTGGAATTCTGATAAAGAAACGGGCCCGAGTTTGTACATTTTCAACCTAATTTCCTCAGGTAAAGAAAGTTGAGTAATCTAATTAGGAGAGTGATACAGCAATTGAGCAATCTCCATCAAGTGATTGATGGAGATATGGAGATTGGATATTCGACCATGCACCTTTTGAAATATGGAATGAAGATATAGACAAGGCTAACCTATTAAAGAACATGAAAGTTCATATTTCATGTCAAATATATTTATTTACAATGTTATATCTCACCTATTTTACATTTCTAAATTAATCTAATTGTTACTCTTCACAGTTTTTTAAAGGTATTATACGATATAGCTTTTTGGTCAATTTCCTCCCTTCCTTGAGAAAATGAAATAAGATCTATGTCTACCTTCACTTGTCTGATGCTGACCAATGGTCCTAACCCAAACTCATTTTTATAGCTTGAAACATCAAGCCAGAGCTGGACCATAACTCTGGGCCTTCTTCTGATTTAGGGCCTTATCAGTCTCTAGCATTTATCTGGCAGGATCGAGTCTCCCATAAATAAGTGGCCTTAGATCTAAAGCCAGGGTGTGAGTCTGACTCAGCCCTCAAACTCGGGCAGTCTAATTTATATTGAGCACGGACCTATGCCAATGTGGGTCCATCTTAAATCTAGCCAATTGACCGAACCATGTTAATTAAATCGAGCTATGATTAAAAGAGGGCTTAACTTTGGCCAGGCAGGGCGGACCGCTGTTGGTCCAGCATGGCTCGAGGAGAACATCACTTGTTTATAAATTGGATTGGAAGTAACCCCACCCGAAAGAAACTGTGTCAACTCGGATCTTGAATTACCAGGTTGGTTACGGGTCAGAACAGCGAGTCAAAGTTGTTATTCAGGTTTGATAAAGTTTGGGTTCGATTGGTGGGTAAAATACCAGCAATGTACCTAAACCCGAACTTTTCAGTTTTAACTGGGTCGAAACGAGGCAGTAAAAGGGGCCAACCCAATCCGAAATTACTAGGTCCGGTTTAGATTGGGTTGCTGGGTCAGGTCAGAAACTTTTAACCCTCTATATGGGTTACTGCTGATACACTATTGCAGTTGTGGAAATATGCGGTCAGACACATGATCTTGACCATCCGCTTAATGAGGCCCATCCAATCACTGCACAATTGTCTACTCTCATCAAATCAATTTGCTTCAACTTTTATGTTCAGTGACATTCTATTCTAAGTCCATCCAATGGGGTCATCAATTTTGACCCTACAAAAAATTCTTTGATTGGCCGATGCCCTAAACTGGACTTACCTAAGTGTACCATATCTAAAAAATAACTCAAACCAACATGATCCTGGCCATGGGAATGCATGACTTTCTTCACAATACTCACTGATGTCTCATTCCTCAACTCTGGTTTGTGTAGGCTGGGAAAATGAAACTAGAGAATGTTTTGACAAGACATGGAGCACGGTTGACAGGGCTGAAGCAGAGATCAATAACTTTGACCTGAACAAGCTGCCGGAATTGGAAGAACCTGACCCTCAATTAATGAATTTCAGTCAAGAGATGGAGTACCTTGCCAGGAGTTGGTCTTTTGTGTCTTATGAAGCAACAATTTTGCCTTCCCTGGCTGATGGTCTGAGTCATTTTAGATTGGTTACATCAGTGGGTTACTACTGCTCCTCTTTTCTACATGTTTCTTTACTTATGTTGTTTATTGTTTCTTTTCAGACTCTACTTTCTTTCTTTTGTAATTCACTCCTTTTAAGCAAAAAAGAAAAAAAAAAGTTTTCCTACTTCGAAATTGAATCCTCACTTTCAAGGAGAGAGGGAAGGAGGATTTTGTCGTCCTTGGATGATCTGCAAACCAAACATAAAATTTCAAAAGCTTTGGAGACCTTTTAAGAGCAATTTAGTCGGGGTAGGTTGCTCCCGGGAGGATATTAATTCGTCTAATTGCCCACAGGTTACATTGCAGATCTGGAAAGCATCCTATTTAGCGTCTTGGGGTTCCTATTGGAGCAATCTTGATGAATCTGGATGTGCGAGACTCTAATACGCGATTGGAGATCTATATGCGTTCCGACGATTGAAAAGCTTCGTAGATTTCTTCGCATCTGCCTTTACCTATGGGAAGGTATAGAATGTTTGGCTCCCATATCTCTTATATATGCCAGTCCCAAAGAGTCACACTTCCTTTGCCAGAAACCCACATCTATCCTAATCCTGTTGGGAGACTTATCTAGTGCGTACATATCAAGTCTTTGGATGAGAGTGAGATACTAATTTTTCTGATGACCATAGCCATGCTTGATCTGACGTGGGACCCGTGGCATGTAGGCCACATGGTTTCCAACGAATCCAAGGTAAAAAAAACTTCTATGGAAGGCAGTTGTTGAGCGTTTCAAGAAAAATGTTGTCTATTTGGAAGGGACAATGCCTTTATTTGAGAGGAAGAACTTTGTCAAATTTGCTGGTGTACTATGTCATTATTTAAGATGCCTAGTTCAGTGGTTGAGAAAATTAGATCATATTAGAAGAGATTTTCTTTGGAAGGGTCAAGGGGAGAAGAATCTTCACCTTATGAAGTAGAAGGATGTTATCATTATAGGGGTGTACACGGATCGGATTGGTGCGGATTAGGCCAGATCCATCACCAATTTGTGACTATTAAAAACCGATCTGATTCGATACGTGGAGGACCGGATTGGATCAGTTTAATCCGTTCAATCTGTTGAATCTAATGTTAAAGAAAGAGATTTAACAATCTACAAAAAAAATACAAGTTACAAAATATCTAGACCCCTTAAGTTTAGACCTCTTAACTTATATTTAGACCCTTTAAATTTTTTTTATATTTAATTTCAACGGATCGGATCGAATTGAATCTGCGGATTGAGGGTGAAATCCGTCACCGATCTGTTGCTAACGGATTACAAGATTTTCAATCCGTCACCAATCCATTTACCATTGGTTAGGTTAAAAATCCACGGATCAGATCAGTTTTATGGATCAACGGATTTTTTGTGCACCCCTAGTTATCAAGACAAAATCCTAAGGTGGTTTGGGGTTTGGGAGTCTAGTGCATAAAAATTAGCTAGGCCTTATTAGCTAGGTAAGTGGCGATGGAACTTTAGGGAGGAAAGAGATGCACTTTGGAGAATGATCGTTGTTTTTAAATATGGTGAGGATGAGTAGGGTTGAGTTCCCAAGTCTGTCCTTAGGCAGAGGAGGTTGGGGATGAGTCCAATGTCAGGGTGGAAGTCGTTAGAAAAGGGGTGGGTTTTAGAGTTAGTTTGAGTTTGCTTGTTCTTTTTTGGTTGGATGATTGGGTGAGTGTGAGGTCTTTGGAGAGTCTTTGAAAGTCCATGTATAGATCTCTAGATTGGTTTACTCAACAAAACAACCAAATAGTGTGCAAAAACTATGCAGCGAAAATAAAGTCATGCACCATAAGTACACAAGATATAACGTAGAAAATCCCTAACTTCGTGAAAAAACCACGAATCTGAACTGGATTAACAACAAAGCACTATGAATCTCGTAATTACAAGAAACTCAGATCCCTCCCCAGATATCGCCTACCTAAGGACTGCAGTTATCTTGTCGCTTTATGCTTCAACGATTTTATAACATTGATTGCAACAGACTAAATCTTGCGCTTGACTCCCCAAATCTTTTATGCAAGTAGATGATCTTCTACTAGGGAAGTAGAAGAGGTAACTCTCTAAAAAAACTCTTCAGCACAAGTTTTCAAATAATTTTAGAGAAGTATTCTCTCAATAATGATCTCTAACTTAAAACTTTGAGAGGTGAGGTGTGTCTTTTGATTAGCTATTGAGTCCTTTAAATA